>OX381580.1:8841135-11341135 GCA_947458855.1 Monopis laevigella
CAATAACACTGGCTCACTGTAACACCAAGTCGATCAACGGTACACACGGCCGCACTCGTTAGCAATCACGCGCATACTACGCTGACGTTAGTGTGACGTTCCCCCACCACTTGTGTACATGAGACAATGTATTATATCTATTAAATAGATACAAACACTACAAGGTCTAATAATAATAATACTAAATAGCTCATAATATCAAGTAAAATCAATACACAGCCATGCATACACACGAACACGCCTTTATTTTCAAATACACACACACACACAAACACATACCTAAACCGCATTATTAACAGTATAATAAACAAAAAATAAATCTAACAATGGCCAAAGTTTGATCTGTAATGTAAATTTTACTACTATATATTGTAATGTGCTGTAGATTTTTGTAATGATAAATAAATAAATATATAAATAAGTTGGTATAGTAAAACCGGGACCGACAGCTTAACGTGCTCTCCGAGGCACTATAGTGGTGTTGTCAAACAAATGTACATACATTTTTTTATTTAAAAACTAATAATATTAATCAGTAGACCCTCATGTTAGCCCAAATTACAACCTTTCACCATGTAGCACCTAGTAGGTACTCAATAAAACTTTTAGCGCTAGTTATGGACAAACGAGTTAAGTTGTAACTTGAGGGGGGCACTTGAAACCATAGAGCAACGTGGCCGCATTGCTCTAAGCTTGAAATCTGGCTCTAAGTTAAGTTCTCGTTTGAAGTGCTAATGCCGCGGTCACACTGACTGACTGGAGTGCCAACTACTGCCAACTCCGTGATTGCGACCTCTAACTTCACGACCAAGGTTCATTATTCACAGGTCAACTAAACCCAAATTAAAACTTTCCTTAACTTAAATTAAAGGGTTAAATAAAAAAGAAACTCATTTTTAGTTTAGAGTTTTTAAATCCCGACGAAACAAGGGGAATGTTAGGTATATACAATATCACTTTGTATGACTGTTCATGACATGGTACGTTAGCACCATAACATTGATTAAACTGTATTTCAATAGATTTTTCTACAAGTATAGGTGCCCACGGAATAGTTACTGTTTACGTATATACGTGGTGGCCGAGTTGGTTTTTAGGTCACAGATTCAGTGGAGATTTTTTTTTCTGCCTGTAGACTATTCGAATTCTCCGCCCCTATCGACACTTAGCGAACGGTCATGTCACTCCCGCAACCAAATATGTTTGTGTGGATCTAATAATGTTATCTATAAAAATGAATCTTTTAATTTCTGTAATACCTATAAAACAAAATAATTGCCGCCCCTAAAATCTGCCGCCCTAGGCCTGGTAAATCCGCTACTACACAGATTCAGTAGCTCTACAACAAGTTTTTACAAACAGTTTTTACTATACTCGGTAGTAACTATAGATAGGAATTAACCAATAAGAGAGGTTTATTATTGGTTAGAAAGAAGAAATTGTTTACATAAACTTGTGCTATAGCTACATACCCCTGTGTGCACCAATGAGTTTTTAATAAAAAGTACATTAATGGTTTAACAATAAGCACACTTTAAAAGCACATTAAGCTGTTAGACCCCTTGCGGTTTTACTATACCAACTTGTGGAACTGTTTAAAGATGATGAGTCTGTACAATCACCGCGACGAGCTAGCACGTTCGTTGTAGTCAAAATATAATCGGCTACGACGAGATAGTAAAATACTCTACCTCTGACCTCTAGGTACTGTAACAGCCGTTTTTGTGACTGTTACATTACCTACCTAACTAATTGGAAATAAATTAAAATGCTTATTATTTTTGGACTTATTTTATTGATTTCCATATAATAACTAAATTACTGCAGCCATTCGCTGCATTTTTCGACCTAACCCGAACGAATGATAAACTATCTCTTCTGTCTCTCGTTATATGTCCGTGGACCTTTAAATCATTAAAATTAATGGAAACTTATTTAAGGTCAGGCCTCTCCGGCCAGTACCATGGTTGCATTCCAAATAGTAGGGGTTACAGTATCCTAGCAGGGCCTAACTAAGAGGTATGCAGTTAAGTCCCCATAGTAGGTAATGAACTCAAAATTCCTTGAGTTTTATATTATACATTATTCACCGCTTCCGTGATCTAGTGGTTGCGCCTTTGACTATGTATCCAAAACATAAAATGCAAATCCATTTTATAGCAAAATGATATTTTGTACTTCATCTATGTATATAAAAACATAATATATATAAGTATCGTTGTTTCTGATACGCATAGTACAAGCCTAGAGCTTAGTTTGTGACCAGGGCAATACGAGTATGTGTGAAATGTCCTTATTATTGTTATCATTTAAGTTATTTTTTTCAGTTTCTATAGTATATAGGTGTAGGGTTGCCAGACGTCCTTTAATTTAAAGAAGGTCCTCATTTTCAGCCATAAAAATAAATACTGTCCCCATTGACGTATGACTGTCCCATATTTTTAAATAAAGACTAGAAGACAATACCTAATGGATATTTTGATTTTATTTTGATATTTATATATATATATATATATCATCACGGGTGCCTAGCTCGTCGCGATGTTTTGAATAGACTCAAAAATGTACTTTTTTTTTATTAAAAACTCATTAGTACACACCGGGATTCGAACCAGGGACCTAAGCGTTTTTAAGTCCAAGGTCTAACCAACTCGGCCACCACGTAACATTTTGATATTTGTCTATAAATATCTCTATTGACATCATAACAAATTGTTATAATTAAAACAACTTCATGTCTCGTAATTTCATCCTTAGTCCTTTATTTTTTCCTAACAAATCCTCTATCCCAAAACGGGTGCTGGCAACCCTAGTTGGGGGTGTGAAATTTGGGACGAAAGGACTTTTGCTTTTACTTATCTGTGCATATAATAACTAAGTATCTACCATATTAAACCTAAATAAATTAAAAGATTCTGCTAGATAATTATGAAGAAATATACAATACATTATTATTCGTGTAGTAGTTATACATATTCAATCAGTTTTTACATACAAAATATTGTTTTACAATTCAAATGTAATTCATAAGAATATGATATGTAGTTACATACCACTCATATTTCAGTGACCTGAATTTACAATTATCTGAATCATTATTTACATAACACAATAAATACTAAGTATAGCATGTCTATATCTACTCCCAGTTCTTAGAAAAGACTTATTAACTTTAAATTTACTTGCGTATCGTATTTTTTTTTATTTTTTATTGGAGCACGGCATGTGACTTTGTATCTACCTGGTGGTGAGGAGACCTACAAAGTCCATGAATGGGGTCAATCAATAATTGTTCTTAAACAACATTGATTGCTCCCACTATGCCAGCTAAATGATGCGATTACGAAATGGGCGGCGACAAAGACGAATTGCATTACGAGTATATTTTAATATACTCGCTGCCTTATCGTCAATTAAACCATCCATTTCGTAACCGCACCATGTAAGGAGACTATCACCTCGACAAGAAATCGATGCAGTAATCTACTGAAAACCGGTGAACCCAAAGACTAAAAACGAAACATGACTAAGTCACTTGACGGTTTTTGCATCTGTAAGTTTTCCATGTAAAAAATCCTTACGGGAAATAATATGTCTGAATTTAACTTTGAAGAAAAAGACTAGACTCGTTACCACCGATGCGAAAACCGTCAATTTGACCTATGTAGTCATATTTCGGTATTAGTCGTGCGGGTTCACTGGATTTCCGGAGACTACTGCATCGATTTCTTGTCGAGGGGGTAGTCTCTTATCATGGTACGGCTACGAAATGGGAAACGGGATTTGACAATAAATTAGCGAGGATATTAAAACAGACTTGTAATGCAAATACATCCATGCCCCGCCCATTTCGTAAACGCATTTAGCCGGCATAGTGGAAGCGATCAATATTGTTAAAAAACAGTATATTGATCGCCCCATTAATGGACTTTGTAAGTCTGTTTTACATACTGCGGAGTGAATACCATTAATGCGTTAGGTTAATAGAAACCGTGAACAGAGACTTAAATCTAAATATGACCAGGTTATTTGACGGCTTTTGCATCTGTAATCTGTATGGGTGGTGGTAACGACACCGTTCGGTGAAGCTAGGGAACTTATAGGGTCGGATTAATAGTCGTTGCTAAAATGAAAAAACTAAATTTTCACAGTTCCAAGCAATGGTTCAGGCTAAGAAACGACTATTAATCCGACCAGTAGAGCCCTCCTACTTAGTAAGTCGCTCAACATAGGAAGTGACCTCAACTATAGACTATGTCATAGATAATTAGTTAGATAGGGTTAAAGATAAGTTTATAAGCGAGGTAAGCTCCGGCAACAATAGACCACTTACAACCCGCTAAGTAAATAAATAATAAATAAACAAGTGTTCCTACTTTTTCAGTTTTTAACAGTTGAAAACGCAGAAATATTAAAAAAAAAAGCTTTATTATCGGGGGGCCAATTAAATTTTCAAAAAAAAAATAGGTACTTATAATAGACTTTTTATCAAATAAATAAAAATAATTATTAGTTTTGTATTGTAAATATGGCCAATTTATAATTCCAAAATACTCTCCAAAACTGAACCGAAAAAAGTAAGCTTAAAATGTGTTAAAATGTACCAATCAACTCTCAGTAGGTATAAATTGCAATACGACCACCAATAGGATGTTTTTATCCGATCGATACAACGATCCTATTGGTTGTTACTCACGTATTAACATTACGTTAAGAGGAGTGTCTGATGAGGCTCTTCGATGCTCATGCCGATTCAACTACAAAGTATTACCTATATTACCTCCGCGCATGACAGTGAGCCGGTAACGCTTCCATACATTTATGTAAACCTTCCCCCCGACCCTTAATAAGAGAAAGAGCACGTATAAGAATATACTTACAATTTAGGCAGCAAAACGACTTTCGGGCCATAACTGTTTTCTACCCCAAAAAATTAATGGATTTGAAAAAACAATGCTCTCATTTTATTAGAGAGAAAATAAATGAAGATTGATATTATTTTTCTTATACCTACCAAACTTTTAAAAAAGGAAAACGTACGAGCCTTATAGGTCTTATTTATAACGTCTCCAAAACTCATAAAAATCTATGAAAATTTAGTGGGGGGTAACGGTTAGGACCAAAAGGTCGTGAATGTATGGGAAATGTTTGATCAGACTCCGCTCTTAATATATATAATGAAGCAAAAATTTGTGGTAGAGCCTCTCAATCAGCGTTTTGACGTTTGGGGGAGGATTTCAGCAATTAGTTTCCGGAAATCCCCAACCCTTTTTTTAAATAAAGACATCCCATTGGTGGTGCCTCACGTATTAACGTTACGTTAATACAAAGCAAAAATCATCAGCAATGCAGAGCTGCTACAGATCGAAATGCTGGGCATTCGATAGTGGCGCTCCGCTCAACATATACTTAAACTAGTGCTTGTCACGAATGACTTTTTTGTCAATAATAAAATTGAAGAGGCTTTAAAGAAGAAGATGGAAAAATTGTAAAGATATGAAGAACTACATTGGAATACATTGATTTTGAGGGATTTCCTAAAAAAAAATCCTGATATCTATCGGATTTCCAGAATAATCCCATCAATGGGCTGCATCGGTAAACTTAAAATTACGCAAATCTATAAACTGGTTGCAGTTACTGATTTAAATTTAAAAAAAAATGTAAAATAAGTTTTTTACAAAAAAACAATAAATATTTTTTCAGGCAATTTGTTGGCAACCCAAAATTAAATTAAAAGTATAGACCAACACACGGAATACAAAAAGCAGTGCGCTCTATGAAGCTATTTATACACGGACTGATTATACTCGTATTAAAATTGTTATTCGCACCATACCATACCCTATCAGTATGCAACATTTCATGCAAATCAGTTCAGTAGTTTCGAAGCAATTAACCCATCTTTACCCATCGTTGCGTGAGCGCAACATTTTAAATTAGATTTTTTTTTGTTTTAAAAATCGGGAAATAATTTTATGACATGTAAGCCAGTCTTGAGGAGAAGAACTAAGAGATGGATTAATATTTTTTTTAATGGTTAATCAAATACAAAATCATTTTTTATTTATTTATCAAAAACTGCTAATTGAGTCATCTCAAGATCGACAGATTCATCCAATCATATAAAATATTAATTGAAATAAAGCTTTACTTTTTACACTGTATAAAGCTTTAGCAATATCTTTTTTATGATATGAACCCTTTTGTTAGACAAAATTACTTACACATGTTGCTTATCTTAGACCTCCAGGAAGCGTTGCGTATGCGCAACATTGGGAGAAATAACGGTCAGTTGCTATTGTTACACAGCTTGCCATTGTTGTTAGAAATTTATTATAAACAATGGGTTCTCGGCATTCAAAGAGTACAAGCACTTTTGTTTTATTAGTTAGTCGGTTATAGAACGTCAAGCTAACCGTGTCACATAGTAATAATTAATAAGTGAGTGTATACAAATAAGTGAATAAAAAGTTAAAACATTATGGCTTGGCAACGAGCATTAACTTCTCAAGAAATTATGAGTGTATTAGAAGAAGAAGAGGATTTAGAAGATGCCAATCAAATCGATGCCGTGTACATCCCCCAACGGTTGACACACTTACAGACAAGGAAGACCTAGATGATGACGCGCTAGGTGATTACGAAAATACTGTGCCCACTGATATCGCTGGAACGTATGAAATCCACACCGATTTAGCCGCAGAACCTGAAAATACGCAAGGTGAGCCCGGTCCTTCAACTTCGAAAAAGCCCAGACTGCCGAAGAAGTCACCAAAATGTGTTCCAGACTGGAAAAAAGAACATCCAACTTATACACATTTTCCTACAAGTGACGAAAGAGCAATGACACAGAATATTGAAGAACGTGTAGGTGGAAAAACACCTTTTGAAGTATTTTCCATATTTTTTAGTGATGAAGTTTTGGAGCAGATTGTAGGTTATTCAAAAAAATATGCTTGTGACAATAACCGTCATTTATTTACCCTCACGGTAGCAGAACTCAAAAGTTTTTTTGGTATATTATTACTGACTGGATATCATTCTTTGCCTGCTGCTAAATTATACTGGTCAAAAGATGAAGACAAAAATGTATCAATTGTAAGAAATTGTATGAGTCGTAACAAATTCGACTCTATAAAGGAAAATATTCATTTATGTGATAATGCTGACCTGGATAAAAATGATAAATTCGCTAAATTGCGTCCTATTTTCAATTTAATAAATAAAAAAAATATGCAGTTTGGAATATTTTCACAGAACTTGTCAATTGACGAAGAAATGGTGCCGTATTTTGGACGTCATGGTTGCAAGATGTTCATCAAAGGAAAGCCTGTAAGATTAGGATTCAAGTTATGGTGTTTGTGTAGTACCAATGGTTACCTGTACAAGTTTATTCCATATGGCGGAAAGAATAGTAACGTCACTAGAAATGATTTAGGTCTGGGAGAAAATACTGTTTTGGACCTATTGTCCGTTATTGAAGACCCACGCAAACATCGCATTTTTTTTGATAATTTCTTTTCTTCACATAAATTGTTTTGCATTCTGACAGAGAAAGGCTATTTTGCCACTGGTACTATTAGAGAAAATAGAACAATGAATAAAACCTTAATAAATACGAAAAGTCTTCAGAAAAAAGAGAGAGGGTCATTTGACTATAGCTTTGACAAAAAACATGAAGTGTTGTTGGTTCGATGGAATGACAATTCTGTGGTAAACGTGGCTACTAATAACGCAAAAATCGAACCATTGGTTACAGCAAAACGTTACGATAGAAAAATAAAAAAGATGGTGAATGTGCCACAACCCCAGGTTATAGCAGATTATAATAAAAATATGGGAGGCGTAGATCTTCATGATAATGGAATAGCCAATTATAGGATTCGAGTGAGAGGGAAAAAGTGGTGGTGGCCACTGTTCAACAATTTGATAGACAGTGCTTTGGTAAACTCGTGAAAGAAACTCCTCAAAATTTACAATCTGGCGAATGAGCGATCTGTAAGTCAATTAGAATTCAAATCTTACGTAGCTGTAAGTTTGATGAAAACAGAAGAAGCCCAACTTGCAGATAATTCGCATTTTTTGGGTAATTCTAATACAAATCTAGGAAGACCATCCAAAAACGCGTTACCTTCCAATATACGATTCGATAATATTGGTCATGTCATAGAAGAGCACGAAAGTAAACGTCGAAGAAGATGTCGACAGTGTAGAAGTACAACAATTTATATGTGTAAAAAATGTCAAGTACATCTTCATGCTGATTGTTTTAAAATATTTCACTCACAATAATACTCTAGCGTTGTTAAGGCGCAGTAAAATTAAAGTTCAGTAATCCCAACGTTGCTTAGACGCAACATTTTGCGGAATGTAAACTAATTAATAAATTTTTTTTTTTACTATAATTTTCTCTTTTTGGGTGTATTTATAAACGTAATAAACAATAAAACCAATAAATATTCTTTTATTTTTACCCTTGGGAATTAAAATTAAAGACAATTACATATTTTTTTAGACTATTGCCTTGCCCTCTATTGCCTCGGAGAGCACGTTAAGCTGTCGGTCCCGGTTTCACTATACCAACTTGTGAAACTGTTTATGGATGGGTTATTGAGTATATTTAAATCATCGCGACGAGCTAGCCACTTGTTCGGTGTACACTCATACCATAGGCTACGACGAGGTGGGATTTAAAACCCCTCCGCTGTGTACCCTGGGGCCGTCTAAGCGGTCTCGGCCGCCGCCCGTAAGGCACCCCTGATGATATGTATGTATAATTTGCATGTAGGTGTATGTGAATGTAATGTTCTTACGTTTTTAATAAACACATTGTCCTTCAGATATAGATAGATATATAGATATATATATATATAGATATATAGGTATATAAATCAATGTGTGGAAGGATTTTTATGATCTTTAATTTGTTGGATTTGTCTTCGGCCCGAGTAACAGAAGAATTTTCTTTGCATTGGTCTCGAAAAGTTTCCTCGCTCATTAGAAAAGTAAGAAAATCACAAAAAAATCCGTCTACAGCGATTTTCACTGATTTCATTTCAGCTGTGGAAACTTATATAAAAAGACGTTTACGGTTTTTAAAATTCAGGCGCTTATTCAGACTTTCAATAAGTATCGATACATTTTCTAAGTTACCAATTATATTTAAAAAAAAAATGTCAATTGAAAAAACGTCTCTAAAATCGTCTTTTAATTGATGATATAACCATTAATACCTATCGTTTTAAAAGTTTTATCAGTCTGTATATATACAGCAATTCTTCATGCAAACGTACAAATCTTGATGATTTTTCTCATCGTGCTGGCATAGTCTAGTTTACGTACCTAATTTAGGACTCTATAACTTCGTTAGGCCGACTGTTGTTATCACCGCCAATACAGATGCAAAAACCGTCAAATGACCTAGTCATGTTTCATGGAAACTACTGCATCGATTTCTTGTCGAGGGGGTAGTCTCCTTTCATGGTAGGTACGGTTACGAAACTGTTCGTAACCGCATAATTTAGCCGGCCTAGTTCCGACTAGGCCGGCTAAATTTGTATCAATATTGTAAAACAATAATGTATTGATCGATCCCATTCATGGACTTTGTAAGTCTGCTTAACATCAGATAGATGGAAAATCACATGCCATGCTTCATAAAAAGAAATCATGATGTTATTTTAATTCAAATGCTGTTATAGTGTCAATATAATATTTATTATAATATACGTGGTGGTCTAGTTGGTTAGACCTTGGACTTAAAAAAAAAACATATCAAATATATATATCGTGATGATATATATATATATATGGCCTTATTCATAAAAACTTATTGAAGCCTTGAAGAACACTTTAGTTATGGAATGTTTTGTCTCTATTACACATATTTATTTTTGTTGCTAAATAAAAGAGACAAAACCTTCTATAACTAAAGTGTTCTTGAAGGACTCAATAAGTTTTTATGAATAAGGGCAATAATATTTATTAAAACAAATCACTATTAAATCAGAATAAAGCAATGAGTTTTGTCATTTAATCTTTATTAAAAAATCGTATTTTTAGGACTAAAAACGAGTGGAAACCCTATCTACACTTCATCTACTTCCTCTTTGCATACAAAATAATAACATACTTAGAGAGGTTTAGTTTAGATGACTAAAAAGATATGGAGTTAAACACAACATGGCGTTAAAAATGGCGTTATATAAATTAAATTACGACAATTGTCTGAATTTTACTTTTTATACATGGTGACTTTGGAAGATTGTAGGTATTTTGGGTTAATATGAGGCTATAATGATCAAATAGAACAACTTTTTCCATAGAACCATAATGTGTCGCCACCAATGATAGTAATGTAACAAATATTTGTATGGAGAAGACTTTTTTTTTGCTGCACTTGTTTCCATAGGGAAGTTGTTCTATTGAAGAGGCTATGTAATTTTTATTCAAACTTACCAATAAATAGTCGAGGATTAAATTTAATTTTATCATGAGTCAGAAACACTATTAGTAAAACTTTTCTCGATAGAATTATTTGTCAAGTAGCCTCTTTAAAAACAAGATAATTATTTAATCTCCAATATACACTGAAATACACTGAAATTAAATTATTTTTTTATACATATTTGTAGACAACTTATTCACACATATTTACAAAAAAACTATTGTTTAATTTGGCGTTTATGTTTCTGTTAATAAAAGGTTAGAGGCGGCCACTATGAATTGACCCATTCTTACATGCGCAGGAGTGTTAAGGCTTTTTTTTAACCCTTCTCATAATCAGTATATATATCATCACGGGTGCCTTACGGCGCCCGAGACCGCATAGACGGCCTCATGTTACCCAGCGGAGGGGTTTTTAACCCCTCCTCGTCGTAGCCGATGGTATGAGTCCACACCGAAGAAGTGGCTAGCTCGTTGCGATGTTTTGAATAGACTTAATAACCCATCTATAAACAGTTACACAAGTTGGTATAGTGAAACCGGGACCGACAGCTTAACGTGCTCTCCGAGGCACTATAGTGGTGTTGTCAAACAAATGTACATACATTTTTTTATTAAAAAACTAATAATACTTGTATATGTAAAGCATATGGGTATATATGTATTTATTTATAAATATAAATAAAAAAAATATTTGTATTGCACACTACCTAAACTTAATGTTCTAATGTCCCGAAGGTTTGACTGTCAGATAATGCCCAACGGCATTAAGTCCGCCTTTGTATTATGCAATAAAGTTTAATAAATAAATAAAATAAAAATAAATAAAACATTAATCAGTAGACCCTCATGTTAGCCCAAAGTACAACCTTTAACCATGTAACACCTAGTAGGTACTCAATAAAACTTTTAGCGCTAGTTATGGACAAACGAGTTAAGCTGTAACTTGAGGGGGGCACTTGAAACCATAGAGCAACGTGGCCGCATTGCTCTAAGCTTGAAACCTGGCTCTAAGTTAAGTTCTCGTTTGAAGTGCTAATGCCGCGGTCACACTGACTGACTGGAGTGCCAACTACTGCCAACTCCGTGATTGCGACCTCTAACTTCACGACCAAGGTTCATTATTCACAGGTCAACTAAACCCAAATTAAAACTTTCCTTAACTTAAATTAAAGGGTTAAATAAAAAAGAAACTCATTTTTAGTTTAGAGTTTTTAAATCCCGACGAAACAAGGGGAGTGTTAGGTATATATAAATTAGCACTTTGTATGACTGTTCATGACATGGTACGTTAGCACCATAACATTGATTAAATTGTATTTCAATAGATTTTTCTACAAGTATAGGTGCCCACGGAATAGTTACTGTTTACGTATATACGTGGTGGCCGAGTTGGTTTTTAGGTCACAGATTCAGTAGCGATTTTTTTTTCTGCCTGTAGACTATTCGAATTCTCCGCCCCTATCGACACTTAGCGAACGGTCATGTGACTCTCGCAAATTGTTTGTGTGGATCTAATAATGTTATCTATAAAAATGAATCTTTTAATTTCTATAATACCAATATAACAAAATAATTGCCGCCGCTAAAACCTGCCGCCCTAGGCCTGGTAAATCCGCTACTACACGGATTCAGTAGCTCTACAACAAGTTTTTACAAACAGTTTTTACTATACTCGGTAGTAACTATAGATAGGAATTAACCAATAAGAGAGGTTTATTATTGGTTAGAAAGAAGAAATTGTTTACATAAACTTGTGCTATAGCTACATACCCCTGTGTGCACCAATGAGTTTTTAATAAAAAGTACATTAATGGTTTAACAATAAGCACACTTTAAAAGCACATTAAGCTGTTAGACCCCTTGCGGTTTTACTATACCAACTTGTGGAACTGTTTAAAGATGATGAGTCTGTACAATCACCGCGACGAGCTAGCACGTTCGTTGTAGTCAAAATATAATCGGCTACGACGAGATAGTAAAATACTCTACCTCTGACCTCTAGGTACTGTAACAGCCGTTTTTGTGACTGTTACATTACCTACCTAACTAATTGGAAATAAATTAAAATGCTTATTATTTTTGGACTTATTTTATTGATTTCCATATAATAACTAAATTACTGCAGCCATTCGCTGCATTTTTCGACCTAACCCGAACGAATGATAAACTATCTCTTCTGTCTCTCGTTATATGTCCGTGGACCTTTAAATCATTAAAATTAATGGAAACTTATTTAAGGTCAGGCCTCTCCGGCCAGTACCATGGTTGCATTCCAAATAGTAGGGGTTACAGTATCCTAGCAGGGCCTAACTAAGAGGTATGCAGTTAAGTCCCCATAGTAGGTAATGAACTCAAAATTCCTTGAGTTTTATATTATACATTATTCACCGCTTCCGTGATCTAGTGGTTGCGCCTTTGACTATGTATCCAAAACATAAAATGCAAATCCATTTTATAGCAAAATGATATTTTGTACTTCATCTATGTATATAAAAACATAATATATATAAGTATCGTTGTTTCTGATACGCATAGTACAAGCCTAGAGCTTAGTTTGTGACCAGGGCAATACGAGTATGTGTGAAATGTCCTTATTATTGTTATCATTTAAGTTATTTTTTTCAGTTTCTATAGTATATAGGTGTAGGGTTGCCAGACGTCCTTTAATTTAAAGAAGGTCCTCATTTTCAGCCATAAAAATAAATACTGTCCCCATTGACGTATGACTGTCCCATATTTTTAAATAAAGACTAGAAGACAATACCTAATGGATATTTTGATTTTATTTTGATATTTATATATATATATATATATCATCACGGGTGCCTAGCTCGTCGCGATGTTTTGAATAGACTCAAAAATGTACTTTTTTTTTATTAAAAACTCATTAGTACACACCGGGATTCGAACCAGGGACCTAAGCGTTTTTAAGTCCAAGGTCTAACCAACTCGGCCACCACGTAACATTTTGATATTTGTCTATAAATATCTCTATTGACATCATAACAAATTGTTATAATTAAAACAACTTCATGTCTCGTAATTTCATCCTTAGTCCTTTATTTTTTCCTAACAAATCCTCTATCCCAAAACGGGTGCTGGCAACCCTAGTTGGGGGTGTGAAATTTGGGACGAAAGGACTTTTGCTTTTACTTATCTGTGCATATAATAACTAAGTATCTACCATATTAAACCTAAATAAATTAAAAGATTCTGCTAGATAATTATGAAGAAATATACAATACATTATTATTCGTGTAGTAGTTATACATATTCAATCAGTTTTTACATACAAAATATTGTTTTACAATTCAAATGTAATTCATAAGAATATGATATGTAGTTACATACCACTCATATTTCAGTGACCTGAATTTACAATTATCTGAATCATTATTTACATAACACAATAAATACTAAGTATAGCATGTCTATATCTACTCCCAGTTCTTAGAAAAGACTTATTAACTTTAAATTTACTTGCGTATCGTATTTTTTTTTATTTTTTATTGGAGCACGGCATGTGACTTTGTATCTACCTGGTGGTGAGGAGACCTACAAAGTCCATGAATGGGGTCAATCAATAATTGTTCTTAAACAACATTGATTGCTCCCACTATGCCAGCTAAATGATGCGATTACGAAATGGGCGGCGACAAAGACGAATTGCATTACGAGTATATTTTAATATACTCGCTGCCTTATCGTCAATTAAACCATCCATTTCGTAACCGCACCATGTAAGGAGACTATCACCTCGACAAGAAATCGATGCAGTAATCTACTGAAAACCGGTGAACCCAAAGACTAAAAACGAAACATGACTAAGTCACTTGACGGTTTTTGCATCTGTAAGTTTTCCATGTAAAAAATCCTTACGGGAAATAATATGTCTGAATTTAACTTTGAAGAAAAAGACTAGACTCGTTACCACCGATGCGAAAACCGTCAATTTGACCTATGTAGTCATATTTCGGTATTAGTCGTGCGGGTTCACTGGATTTCCGGAGACTACTGCATCGATTTCTTGTCGAGGGGGTAGTCTCTTATCATGGTACGGCTACGAAATGGGAAACGGGATTTGACAATAAATTAGCGAGGATATTAAAACAGACTTGTAATGCAAATACATCCATGCCCCGCCCATTTCGTAAACGCATTTAGCCGGCATAGTGGAAGCGATCAATATTGTTAAAAAACAGTATATTGATCGCCCCATTAATGGACTTTGTAAGTCTGTTTTACATACTGCGGAGTGAATACCATTAATGCGTTAGGTTAATAGAAACCGTGAACAGAGACTTAAATCTAAATATGACCAGGTTATTTGACGGCTTTTGCATCTGTAATCTGTATGGGTGGTGGTAACGACACCGTTCGGTGAAGCTAGGGAACTTATAGGGTCGGATTAATAGTCGTTGCTAAAATGAAAAAACTAAATTTTCACAGTTCCAAGCAATGGTTCAGGCTAAGAAACGACTATTAATCCGACCAGTAGAGCCCTCCTACTTAGTAAGTCGCTCAACATAGGAAGTGACCTCAACTATAGACTATGTCATAGATAATTAGTTAGATAGGGTTAAAGATAAGTTTATAAGCGAGGTAAGCTCCGGCAACAATAGACCACTTACAACCCGCTAAGTAAATAAATAATAAATAAACAAGTGTTCCTACTTTTTCAGTTTTTAACAGTTGAAAACGCAGAAATATTAAAAAAAAAAGCTTTATTATCGGGGGGCCAATTAAATTTTCAAAAAAAAAATAGGTACTTATAATAGACTTTTTATCAAATAAATAAAAATAATTATTAGTTTTGTATTGTAAATATGGCCAATTTATAATTCCAAAATACTCTCCAAAACTGAACCGAAAAAAGTAAGCTTAAAATGTGTTAAAATGTACCAATCAACTCTCAGTAGGTATAAATTGCAATACGACCACCAATAGGATGTTTTTATCCGATCGATACAACGATCCTATTGGTTGTTACTCACGTATTAACATTACGTTAAGAGGAGTGTCTGATGAGGCTCTTCGATGCTCATGCCGATTCAACTACAAAGTATTACCTCTCCCCGCGCATGACAGTGAGCCGGTAACGCTTCCATACATTTATGTAAACCTTCCCCCCGACCCTTAATAAGAGAAAGAGCACGTATAAGATTATACTTACAATTTAGGCAGCAAAACGACTTTCGGGCCATAACTGTTTTCTACCCCAAAAAATTAATGGATTTGAAAAAACAATGCTCTCATTTTATTAGAGAGAAAATAAATGAAGATTGATATTATTTTTCTTATACCTACCAAACTTTTAAAAAAGGAAAACGTACGAGCCTTATAGGTCTTATTTATAACGTCTCCAAAACTCATAAAAATCTATGAAAATTTAGTGGGGGGTAACGGTTAGGACCAAAAGGTCGTGAATGTATGGGAAATGTTTGATCAGACTCCGCTCTTAATATATATAATGAAGCAAAAATTTGTGGTAGAGCCTCTCAATCAGCGTTTTGACGTTTGGGGGAGGATTTCAGCAATTAGTTTCCGGAAATCCCCAACCCTTTTTTTAAATAAAGACATCCCATTGGTGGTGCCTCACGTATTAACGTTACGTTAATACAAAGCAAAAATCATCAGCAATGCAGAGCTGCTACAGATCGAAATGCTGGGCATTCGATAGTGGCGCTCCGCTCAACATATACTTAAACTAGTGCTTGTCACGAATGACTTTTTTGTCAATAATAAAATTGAAGAGGCTTTAAAGAAGAAGATGGAAAAATTGTAAAGATATGAAGAACTACATTGGAATACATTGATTTTGAGGGATTTCCTAAAAAAAAATCCTGATATCTATCGGATTTCCAGAATAATCCCATCAATGGGCTGCATCGGTAAACTTAAAATTACGCAAATCTATAAACTGGTTGCAGTTACTGATTTAAATTTAAAAAAAAATGTAAAATAAGTTTTTTACAAAAAAACAATAAATATTTTTTCAGGCAATTTGTTGGCAACCCAAAATTAAATTAAAAGTATAGACCAACACACGGAATACAAAAAGCAGTGCGCTCTATGAAGCTATTTATACACGGACTGATTATACTCGTATTAAAATTGTTATTCGCACCATACCATACCCTATCAGTATGCAACATTTCATGCAAATCAGTTCAGTAGTTTCGAAGCAATTAACCCATCTTTACCCATCGTTGCGTGAGCGCAACATTTTAAATTAGATTTTTTTTTGTTTTAAAAATCGGGAAATAATTTTATGACATGTAAGCCAGTCTTGAGGAGAAGAACTAAGAGATGGATTAATATTTTTTTTAATGGTTAATCAAATACAAAATCATTTTTTATTTATTTATCAAAAACTGCTAATTGAGTCATCTCAAGATCGACAGATTCATCCAATCATATAAAATATTAATTGAAATAAAGCTTTACTTTTTACACTGTATAAAGCTTTAGCAATATCTTTTTTATGATATGAACCCTTTTGTTAGACAAAATTACTTACACATGTTGCTTATCTTAGACCTCCAGGAAGCGTTGCGTATGCGCAACATTGGGAGAAATAACGGTCAGTTGCTATTGTTACACAGCTTGCCATTGTTGTTAGAAATTTATTATAAACAATGGGTTCTCGGCATTCAAAGAGTACAAGCACTTTTGTTTTATTAGTTAGTCGGTTATAGAACGTCGAGCTAACCGTGTCACATAGTAATAATTAATAAGTGAGTGTATACAAATAAGTGAATAAAAAGTTAAAACATTATGGCTTGGCAACGAGCATTAACTTCTCAAGAAATTATGAGTGTATTAGAAGAAGAAGAGGATTTAGAAGATGCCAATCAAATCGATGCCGTGTACATCCCCCAACGGTTGACACACTTACAGACAAGGAAGACCTAGATGATGACGCGCTAGGTGATTACGAAAATACTGTGCCCACTGATATCGCTGGAACGTATGAAATCCACACCGATTTAGCCGCAGAACCTGAAAATACGCAAGGTGAGCCCGGTCCTTCAACTTCGAAAAAGCCCAGACTGCCGAAGAAGTCACCAAAATGTGTTCCAGACTGGAAAAAAGAACATCCAACTTATACACATTTTCCTACAAGTGACGAAAGAGCAATGACACAGAATATTGAAGAACGTGTAGGTGGAAAAACACCTTTTGAAGTATTTTCCATATTTTTTAGTGATGAAGTTTTGGAGCAGATTGTAGGTTATTCAAAAAAATATGCTTGTGACAATAACCGTCATTTATTTACCCTCACGGTAGCAGAACTCAAAAGTTTTTTTGGTATATTATTACTGACTGGATATCATTCTTTGCCTGCTGCTAAATTATACTGGTCAAAAGATGAAGACAAAAATGTATCAATTGTAAGAAATTGTATGAGTCGTAACAAATTCGACTCTATAAAGGAAAATATTCATTTATGTGATAATGCTGACCTGGATAAAAATGATAAATTCGCTAAATTGCGTCCTATTTTCAATTTAATAAATAAAAAAAATATGCAGTTTGGAATATTTTCACAGAACTTGTCAATTGACGAAGAAATGGTGCCGTATTTTGGACGTCATGGTTGCAAGATGTTCATCAAAGGAAAGCCTGTAAGATTAGGATTCAAGTTATGGTGTTTGTGTAGTACCAATGGTTACCTGTACAAGTTTATTCCATATGGCGGAAAGAATAGTAACGTCACTAGAAATGATTTAGGTCTGGGAGAAAATACTGTTTTGGACCTATTGTCCGTTATTGAAGACCCACGCAAACATCGCATTTTTTTTGATAATTTCTTTTCTTCACATAAATTGTTTTGCATTCTGACAGAGAAAGGCTATTTTGCCACTGGTACTATTAGAGAAAATAGAACAATGAATAAAACCTTAATAAATACGAAAAGTCTTCAGAAAAAAGAGAGAGGGTCATTTGACTATAGCTTTGACAAAAAACATGAAGTGTTGTTGGTTCGATGGAATGACAATTCTGTGGTAAACGTGGCTACTAATAACGCAAAAATCGAACCATTGGTTACAGCAAAACGTTACGATAGAAAAATAAAAAAGATGGTGAATGTGCCACAACCCCAGGTTATAGCAGATTATAATAAAAATATGGGAGGCGTAGATCTTCATGATAATGGAATAGCCAATTATAGGATTCGAGTGAGAGGGAAAAAGTGGTGGTGGCCACTGTTCAACAATTTGATAGACAGTGCTTTGGTAAACTCGTGAAAGAAACTCCTCAAAATTTACAATCTGGCGAATGAGCGATCTGTAAGTCAATTAGAATTCAAATCTTACGTAGCTGTAAGTTTGATGAAAACAGAAGAAGCCCAACTTGCAGATAATTCGCATTTTTTGGGTAATTCTAATACAAATCTAGGAAGACCATCCAAAAACGCGTTACCTTCCAATATACGATTCGATAATATTGGTCATGTCATAGAAGAGCACGAAAGTAAACGTCGAAGAAGATGTCGACAGTGTAGAAGTACAACAATTTATATGTGTAAAAAATGTCAAGTACATCTTCATGCTGATTGTTTTAAAATATTTCACTCACAATAATACTCTAGCGTTGTTAAGGCGCAGTAAAATTAAAGTTCAGTAATCCCAACGTTGCTTAGACGCAACATTTTGCGGAATGTAAACTAATTAATAAATTTTTTTTTTTACTATAATTTTCTCTTTTTGGGTGTATTTATAAACGTAATAAACAATAAAACCAATAAATATTCTTTTATTTTTACCCTTGGGAATTAAAATTAAAGACAATTACATATTTTTTTAGACTATTGCCTTGCCCTCTATTGCCTCGGAGAGCACGTTAAGCTGTCGGTCCCGGTTTCACTATACCAACTTGTGAAACTGTTTATGGATGGGTTATTGAGTATATTTAAATCATCGCGACGAGCTAGCCACTTGTTCGGTGTACACTCATACCATAGGCTACGACGAGGTGGGATTTAAAACCCCTCCGCTGTGTACCCTGGGGCCGTCTAAGCGGTCTCGGCCGCCGCCCGTAAGGCACCCCTGATGATATGTATGTATAATTTGCATGTAGGTGTATGTGAATGTAATGTTCTTACGTTTTTAATAAACACATTGTCCTTCAGATATAGATAGATATATAGATATATATATATATAGATATATAGGTATATAAATCAATGTGTGGAAGGATTTTTATGATCTTTAATTTGTTGGATTTGTCTTCGGCCCGAGTAACAGAAGAATTTTCTTTGCATTGGTCTCGAAAAGTTTCCTCGCTCATTAGAAAAGTAAGAAAATCACAAAAAAATCCGTCTACAGCGATTTTCACTGATTTCATTTCAGCTGTGGAAACTTATATAAAAAGACGTTTACGGTTTTTAAAATTCAGGCGCTTATTCAGACTTTCAATAAGTATCGATACATTTTCTAAGTTACCAATTATATTTAAAAAAAAAATGTCAATTGAAAAAACGTCTCTAAAATCGTCTTTTAATTGATGATATAACCATTAATACCTATCGTTTTAAAAGTTTTATCAGTCTGTATATATACAGCAATTCTTCATGCAAACGTACAAATCTTGATGATTTTTCTCATCGTGCTGGCATAGTCTAGTTTACGTACCTAATTTAGGACTCTATAACTTCGTTAGGCCGACTGTTGTTATCACCGCCAATACAGATGCAAAAACCGTCAAATGACCTAGTCATGTTTCATGGAAACTACTGCATCGATTTCTTGTCGAGGGGGTAGTCTCCTTTCATGGTAGGTACGGTTACGAAACTGTTCGTAACCGCATAATTTAGCCGGCCTAGTTCCGACTAGGCCGGCTAAATTTGTATCAATATTGTAAAACAATAATGTATTGATCGATCCCATTCATGGACTTTGTAAGTCTGCTTAACATCAGATAGATGGAAAATCACATGCCATGCTTCATAAAAAGAAATCATGATGTTATTTTAATTCAAATGCTGTTATAGTGTCAATATAATATTTATTATAATATACGTGGTGGTCTAGTTGGTTAGACCTTGGACTTAAAAAAAAAACATATCAAATATATATATCGTGATGATATATATATATATATGGCCTTATTCATAAAAACTTATTGAAGCCTTGAAGAACACTTTAGTTATGGAATGTTTTGTCTCTATTACACATATTTATTTTTGTTGCTAAATAAAAGAGACAAAACCTTCTATAACTAAAGTGTTCTTGAAGGACTCAATAAGTTTTTATGAATAAGGGCAATAATATTTATTAAAACAAATCACTATTAAATCAGAATAAAGCAATGAGTTTTGTCATTTAATCTTTATTAAAAAATCGTATTTTTAGGACTAAAAACGAGTGGAAACCCTATCTACACTTCATCTACTTCCTCTTTGCATACAAAATAATAACATACTTAGAGAGGTTTAGTTTAGATGACTAAAAAGATATGGAGTTAAACACAACATGGCGTTAAAAATGGCGTTATATAAATTAAATTACGACAATTGTCTGAATTTTACTTTTTATACATGGTGACTTTGGAAGATTGTAGGTATTTTGGGTTAATATGAGGCTATAATGATCAAATAGAACAACTTTTTCCATAGAACCATAATGTGTCGCCACCAATGATAGTAATGTAACAAATATTTGTATGGAGAAGACTTTTTTTTTGCTGCACTTGTTTCCATAGGGAAGTTGTTCTATTGAAGAGGCTATGTAATTTTTATTCAAACTTACCAATAAATAGTCGAGGATTAAATTTAATTTTATCATGAGTCAGAAACACTATTAGTAAAACTTTTCTCGATAGAATTATTTGTCAAGTAGCCTCTTTAAAAACAAGATAATTATTTAATCTCCAATATACACTGAAATACACTGAAATTAAATTATTTTTTTATACATATTTGTAGACAACTTATTCACACATATTTACAAAAAAACTATTGTTTAATTTGGCGTTTATGTTTCTGTTAATAAAAGGTTAGAGGCGGCCACTATGAATTGACCCATTCTTACATGCGCAGGAGTGTTAAGGCTTTTTTTTAACCCTTCTCATAATCAGTATATATATCATCACGGGTGCCTTACGGCGCCCGAGACCGCATAGACGGCCTCATGTTACCCAGCGGAGGGGTTTTTAACCCCTCCTCGTCGTAGCCGATGGTATGAGTCCACACCGAAGAAGTGGCTAGCTCGTTGCGATGTTTTGAATAGACTTAATAACCCATCTATAAACAGTTACACAAGTTGGTATAGTGAAACCGGGACCGACAGCTTAACGTGCTCTCCGAGGCACTATAGTGGTGTTGTCAAACAAATGTACATACATTTTTTTATTAAAAAACTAATAATACTTGTATATGTAAAGCATATGGGTATATATGTATTTATTTATAAATATAAATAAAAAAAATATTTGTATTGCACACTACCTAAACTTAATGTTCTAATGTCCCGAAGGTTTGACTGTCAGATAATGCCCAACGGCATTAAGTCCGCCTTTGTATTATGCAATAAAGTTTAATAAATAAATAAAATAAAAATAAATAAAACATTAATCAGTAGACCCTCATGTTAGCCCAAAGTACAACCTTTAACCATTTAACACCTAGTAGGTACTCAATAAAACTTTTAGCGCTAGTTATGGACAAACGAGTTAAGCTGTAACTTGAGGGGGGCACTTGAAACCATAGAGCAACGTGGCCGCATTGCTCTAAGCTTGAAACCTGGCTCTAAGTTAAGTTCTCGTTTGAAGTGCTAATGCCGCGGTCACACTGACTGACTGGAGTGCCAACTACTGCCAACTCCGTGATTGCGACCTCTAACTTCACGACCAAGGTTCATTATTCACAGGTCAACTAAACCCAAATTAAAACTTTCCTTAACTTAAATTAAAGGGTTAAATAAAAAATAAACTCATTTTTAGTTTAGAGTTTTTAAATCCCGACGAAACAAGGGGAATGTTAGGTATATATAAGTTTGATCACTTTGTATGACTGTCCATGACATGGTACGTTAGCACCATAACATTGATTAAATTGTATTTCAATAGATTTTTCTACAAGTAATAATAATAATTCATTAATTTCTCACAAAAAAAACTTATTGGTAATTCACAACGTCATTTAAAACAAAGTTTGTGAGACTGGAGCCTGAATTAGGCACAAAGCCTGTGTCTCAGGTCTCCAGGATCCCAACCTTATTAACAATTTATACTGATTATCAGAAAAAACAATTTATTGCTTCCATCTTCAAGGAACTACTGTCAGAGCTGGTGCGGCGGCAGAACAAGCGCAAAACGTCAAGCGCCGCAAATATATAAACATTTGCAATGATTATATATTTGTGGCCTTTGCCGTTGAAACTATGGGACCGTGGGGTCTCGAGGCAAAAACACTATTTAAAGATATTTCAAAAAAACTAGTCGACGTCTCTGGTGACCCACGGGCTGGCAGCTTCCTCGCTGAAAAGATTAGTATAGAAATTCAACGAGGAAATGCTGCCAGTATTTTGGGCACCATGCCACTGGACAATGGCCTGAAGGAAATTTTTATATTATAGGTAGGTTTTTATTTTATTTAATTTATTTAGGGTGCTTATATTTTATTTTATTTTATTTGTTATTTAGATTTAGTTTATTTTCCTAGGTAATTTTTTTTTATATACTTACGTTAATTTAATTATTTTATATTTTGTTTGAATAAATACTTTCCCATTTATTGCTTATTACAAACAATTACAAATTATTAAGAGTACATTACAGATGTGTACTTACATTGTAATTAACATACATAACATTAAAATGGTAAAATAAATAAAAGACAAAATAAAAAATTATAGCCATGTTCGTATGTTGGTGTGTATGTGTGTGTGCATATGTGTGTGCATTTTGTAAGAGCGTGTGTGCTTAATTGTGGTAGAATGTGTGTAGCAATGTTAGGGTATGAGAGAAAATGTACGAAATTCGTGTGTATGTATTTAAGTTTAGATGTATATAATAAAAGAGAAGGAGAATTTAGTTTTATTTAAAGTATATTAAGTTCTTGAGTATCAGTATAGTTTAGCTCAAACAGCCATTCGGACACTTTAGTCTTAAAACGAATTGTAGAAAGCGAATAGATAGATAATATTCTATTTAGTTTATTATAGAGGAACCCACCTAGAAAGCAAAAGAAACGTTGGGCAAAAGTAGTTTTAAATTTGGCGTTAGGACATACTATATCTTTTCTTCTCCTACAAGATATAATGATGTGTCAGTACCATGGTTGCGTTCCAAATAGTAGGGGTTACAGTATCCTAGCAGGGCCTAACTAAGCGGTATGCAGTTAAGTCCCCATAGTAGGTAATGAACTCAAAATTCCTTGAGTTTTATATTATACATTATTTACCCCTTCCGTGATCTAGTGGTTGCGCCTTTGACTATGTATCCAAAACCTGAGAGGTCGTGGGTTTCATTTCCATTTTATAGCCAAATGATATTTTGTACTTCATCTATGTATATAAAAACATAATATATATGAGTATCGTTGTTTCTGATACGCATAGTACAAGCCTAGAGCTTAGTTTGTGACCAGAGCAATACGAGTATGTGTGAAATGTCCTTATTATTGTTATCATTTAAGTATTTTTTTTCAGTTTCTATAGTAATAGGTGTAGGGTTGCCAGACGTCCTTTAATTTAAAGAAGGTCCTCATTTTCAGCCATAAAAATAAATACTGTCCCCATTGACGTATGACTGTCCCATATTTTTAAATAAAGACTAGAAGACAATACCTAATGCATATTCTGATTTTATTTTGATATTTATATATGTAGATATATATATATCATCACGGGTGCCTTACGGCGCCCGAGACCGCCTAGACGGCCCCAGGGTACCCAGCGGAAGGGTTTTAATCCCACCTCGTCGTAGCCATAGTCTAGTAGTAGTAGTCTAGCCTCGGCGTAGTATGAGTCTACACCGAACAAGTGGCTAGCTCGTCGCGATGTTTTGAATAGACTCAATAACCCATCTATAAACAGTTTCACAAGTTGGTATAGTGAAACCGGGACCGACAGTTTAACGTGATCTCCGAGACACTATAGTGGTGTTGTCAAACAAATGTAAATATTTTTTTTTTATTAAAAACTCATTGGTACACACCGGGATTCGAACCAGGGACCTAACCGTTTTTAAGTCCAAGGTCTAACCAACTCGGCCACTACGTAACATTTTCATATTTGTTTATAAATATCTCTATTGACAACATATCAAATTGTTATAATTAAAACAACTTCATGTCTCGTAATTTCATCCTTAGTCCTTTATTTTTTCCTAACAAATCCTTTATCCCAAAACGGGTGCTGGCAACCCTAGGTTGGGGGTGAAATTTGGGACGAAAGGACTTTTGCTTTTACTTATCTGTGCAAAATTATAATAACTAAGTATCTACCATATTAAACCTAAATAAATTAAAAGATTCTGCTAGATAATTATGAAGAAATATACAATACAATTATTCGTGTAGTGGTTATACATATTCAATCAGTTTTTACATACAAAATATTGTTTTACAATTCAAATATAATTCATTAGAATATGATATGTACTTACATACCACTCATATTTCAGTGACCTGAATTTACAATTATAATTATCAATATTTCAATATTTACATAACATAATGAATACTAAGTGTGTACTAAGTGTGTATACATGTCTATATCTACTCCCAGTTCTTAGAAAAGACTTATTAACTTTAAATTTACTTGCGTATCGTATTTTTTTATATTTTTTATTGAAGCACGGCATGTGACTTTGTATCTACCTGGTGGTGAGCAGACCTACAAAGTCCATGAATGGGGTCAATCAATCATTGTTCTTTAAGAGGAGGCAATCTAAATTTTAGTCTTATTTGCTTATATCTGCAAAGGCAAGCACACATCTATTTATTAAAACACTTCAACTTAAGTTTTTTCAGACCTTCCTCTCTCCATGTCTTAACCAAAAACCTAATTGGAAAACATTTTTTCGATACTTTTTCTATTTTAAAATGATGCCTTTTTAATGTATAAAGACATTTTTCTTTTAAACGGGTTGAGTTTTAAGTCTAAAATAAATACACCTCACAAGAAAATACAGTTTATAATCCACTACTAAACGAAATTTTACCTAAATAAATTATTAAGTATGTTATAGACAAAATTAGTTTTGTGACTAACGACATTTTTATTGATTGAAAATTGTTTGCGCGATTTTCAATCTTGCGGAGCAGATCCAAGAGCTATAATAAGTAATTATATGACCCCGTTGACCAGTCCCGCCCAAGAGGTATCAACTACGGTATGTGCATTTGCACCACTTTTGGGCAAAATATGCGAAAAAGAGACGATATACAACAATACGGAAACAAGAGAGACAGAATGATATACAACAACACGGACACAAAACGGATACATTTTTTTTTTTTACTCGGAAAGCAAATGAACTTATTTTTTCTGAATAATTTTTAATTTAATAAAACATGGTTTTATTTTATTAATATTAAATAAAGAAGTACTTTTTGGTATAAATATATGAATAAAACGCTTTCTTCATTAAACTACGGCGTAATTACAGTGTAAATTAATTTCTTGTTAACTAAACATGGCAGAATCACGTGCACAGCGAGAAACCATTCAACAAGAAAAAGAAAGATATTTATTTATTTTACGAAAGAGCGGGATATTGTTTATTAATGTTTATTTATTTGTGATGTGTTCTTAAACTTTTGCAAATGTTTACACTTGAAATTGTCTTGCATTAATCATTTGTTGAGTGACTATGAACATGTGTCGTTTAGAAAAATCCTATGTTTTTGTGTTATTAATTTCTGAGTAATGGAAACAGGAAAGTGTAGTAAATGCAGAGTGCGGACTAATAATCCTCGTATACTTAACCCTTCATAGGTTTCCCGCAGCTACTAAGCCTAACTCGGTTACATTTTCTATTACAATATGCTTAATTAATTAAATTAAAAACGTATTATGAAAAGATGTTTTATTCAACTGTACCTACTTAATTTACCCTTAAATATTTTTCTTTGAAGTGAAGTTTAATTGAGTACGTATTTGATTGATGAAAATCAGATATCTACACAATTAAATTTCACTTCAAAAAACTTTAAATATTTAAATCAGGAGGCCATTTTGAATTTTTTAAATTTTAGTTCCCAGGGTTAACGCTGTGGCGCTTAACACTTGTCGGCATTTATTTACTATGAGTATTTATTTACTGAGAGTTGGCTTTCTTCTCTCGTAGAGAGTATTATTTAAGTTCCTTGGTCCCGCCTAATGTGCCGATGCGTACGGACGTGTATCTCTCGTGCTGCCGGGGCTACTAAAGATTTACGTAATTATTTTGACCATGTATAAACCTTACAGGTCCTTGAATTATAGAAAAAATACTTTTAGTCAAAATAATATTATTATTTTTTAGTTTTAGGAATAAATTTGAGTTTTCGAAACTGGAACAAAGGAAACCAGAGTCACCGCGAAACAACATCGATTTTGTTTATCGGTTACCAATAACTTTTTTATTTATTTTTTTGACAACATAGAGAAGCCACATATATATAGGGGTAACCGCGACAGTCGATTGACGTTTTTTATAGGAATTATTTTTGACCGCCTCCGTAGACTGGTTGCGACTTTTGTGTAATATCCAAACGTGGTTCGATTCCCACCCATGACAAAAAAATATTAGTACAGTTTGTCATGGTCTGGGTGTTTATATATAATATGTATAATATTGTTGTTTCTGATACACATAGTAACTTAGTTTGTGACCAGAGAAATATGTGTAAATTGTCCTACATATTATTATTAAATATTTTTTGGTTCCGGTCGCAACGACAGTAGTCAATGATCATCAAGTATGAATGTTACTTTTTTTTTTAATTCGACATAGGACACGTTATATAGGTTTTTGTGTGAGCCAAGCACGAATTTGAGGTCCATTTAAAAATCCAAGATGGCGGCCTCAACTTTTTTTTTTAATTCGACATGGGACTCTTTATATAGGTTTTTGGGTGAACCGAGCACGAATTTGAGGTCCATTTTAAAATCCAAGATGGCGACCTTAACTTAATTTTTAAAAATCGACATGGGACTCGTTATATAGGTTTTTGGGTGTGCAGAGCACGAATTTGAGGTCAATTTTAAAATCCAAGATGGCGGCATCAACTTTATTTTAAAAAATCGACATGGGACTCGTTATATAGGTTTTTGGGTGTGCCAAGCACGAATTTGAGGTCCATTTTAAAATCCAAGATGATGGCCTCAACTTTATTTTTAAAAATCGACATGGGACTCGTTATTTATGTTTTTGGGTGTGCCGAGCACGAATTTGAGGTCCATTTTAAAATTCAAGATGGCGGCCTTAACTTTATTTTTAAAAATCGACATGGGACTCGTTATCTATGTTTTTGGGTGTGCCGAGCACGAATTTGAGGTCCATTTTAAAATCTAAGATGGCGGCCTTAACTTTATTTTTTTAAATCGACATTGGACTCGTAATACATGGTGACTTTGAAAGGATGTACTTTGGGCTAATATGAGGTTCTGCTGATCAATTCGAACAACTTTTCACATGCAACGATTTAAAAAAAAAAGTTACGGTCGCCATCTTGGATTTTAAAATGGAGCTCAAATTCGTGCTCCCCTCACCCAAAACCCTATATAACAAGTCTTATGTCGAATTTTAAAAATAAAGTTGAGGCCAATATCTTGGAATTTTAAATGAACTTCAAATTCGTGCTTGGCTCACCTAAAACCCTATATAACGAGTCCTATGTGCTCGGCTCCCAGTCCTATGTGCTCGGCCCAAATGGACCTCAAATCCGTGCTCGGCACACCCAAAAACCTATATAACGAGTCCCATGTCGAATTTTAGAAATAAACTTGAGGTCGCCATTTTGGATTTTAAAATGGACCTCAAATTCGTGCTCGGCACACCCAAAAATATATATAACGAGTCCCATGTCGGTTTTAAAAAATAAAGTTGAGGCCGCTATCTTGGATACTAAAATGGACCTCAAATTCGTGCTCGACACACCCTAAAACATTAGCGAGTCCCATGTCGATTTTTAAAAATAAAGTTGAGGCCGCCATCTTGGATTTTAAAATGGACCTCGAATTCGTGCTCGGCACACCCAAAAACCTATATAACGAGTCCCACGTCGATTTTTTAAAATAAAGTTGAGGCCGCCATCTTGGATTTGAAAATGGACCTCAAATTCGTGCTCGGCACACCCAAAAACCTATATAACGAGTCCCATGTCGATTTTTAAAAATAAAGTTGAGGCCGCCATCTTGGATTACACAATCTAAACCCATATACAGCGATCTGTCATGACGTTGGTAATTTGAATTGCCACAATTCAAATTACCAACGCAAGATCGCTAACGCGTTCGATGTTTTAGCCACTGGTTGATGCTTCACATTATATCAGTTTTAGTTAATAGATTATTTTAAAACTATTTTATCTATCAAATTTAATATTTATATAATTAAACTTAAAAATATTAATTATGATAAATAAAATAAAAATATTAAATACGACTCACATTCATTTTTTGTTCGTAAAATCGCGCCAAATAGAAAATTCTTGCCTGCGACAGCGGCAAAACAGTGATGCCTGCGGGGAGGCTCCGCCTATAGGGCGGGGCGATAACAAAAAAATATTTTTAGCGCAGGGTCTTAACAACATTGATTGCTCCCACTATGCCAGCTAAATGATGCGATTACGAAATGGGCGGCAACAAAGACAAATTGCATTACGAGTATATTTTAATATACTCGCGGCCTTATCGTCAATTAAACCATCCATTTCGTAACCGCACCATGTAAGGAAACTACCACCTCGACAAGAAATCGATGCAGTAATCTCCTGAAAAACGGTGAACCCAAAGACTAAAAACGAAACATGACTAAGTCACTTGACGGTTTTTGCATCTGTAAGTTTTCCATGTAAAAAATCCTTACGGGAAATAATATGCCTATACATTGCCGATGCGAAAACCGTCAATTTGACCTATGTAATCATATTTCGTTTTAGTCGTGCGGGTTCACTGGATTTCCGGAGACTACTGCATCGATTTCTTGTCGAGGGGGTAGTATCCTATCATGGTACAGCTACGAAATGGGAAACGGGATTTGACAATAAATTAGCGAGGATATTAAAACAGACTTGTAATGCAAATACACCCATGTCCCGCCCATTTCGTAAACGCATTTAGCCGGCATAGTGGAAACGATCAATATTGTTAAACAACAATATATTGATCGCCCCATTCATGGACTTTGTAAGTCTGTTTAACATCAGATAGATACAAAGTCGCATGCCGTCGTCCATTAAAAAAGGCGGAGTGAATACCATCAATGCATTAGGCTAATAGAAACCGTGATCAGGTTATTCGACGGCTTTTGCATCTGTAATCTGTATGGGTGGTGGTAACGACACCGGTCGGTGAAGCTAGGGAACTTATAGGGTCGGATTAATAGTCGTTGCTAAAATGAAAAAACTAATTTTTCACAGTTCCAAGCAATGGTTCAGGCTAAGAAACGACTATTAATCCGACCAGTAGAGCCCTCCTACTTAGTAAGTCGCTCAACATAGGAAGTGACCTCAATTAGAGACTATGTCATAGATAATTAGTTAGATAGGGTTAAAGATAAGTTAGCTCCGGCAACAATAGACCACTTACCCGCTAAGTAAATAAATATTAAATAAACAAGTGTTCTTACTTTTTCAGTTTTTAACAGTTGATAACGCCGAAATATTTAAAAAAAAGCTTTATTATCGGGGGGGCCAATTCAATTTTAAAAAAAAAGTAGGTACTTGTAATAAGTACCTACTTTTTTTTTAGGGACTTTTTTTATCAAATAAATAAAAATAATTATTAGTTTCGTAAATATGGCCAATTTATCATACCAAAATACTCTCCAAAAGTGTACCGAAAAAAGTAAGCTTAAAATGTACCAATCAACTCTCAGTAGGTATAAATTGCAATACGACCACCAATAGGATGTTTTTATCCGATCGATACAGCGATCCTATTGGTTGTTACTCACGTATTAACATTACGTTAAGAGGAGTGTCTGATGAGGCTCTTCGATGATCATGCCGATTCAACTGCAAAGTATTACCTCTCCCCGCGCATGACAGTGAGCCAGTAACCCTTCCATACATTTATGTAAACCTTCCCCCCGACCCTTAATAAGAGAAAGAGCAAGTTTATACCTACAATTTAGACAGCAAAACGACTTTCGGGCCATAACTGTTTTCTACCCCTAAAAATTTATGGATTTGAAAAAAAAAACTAATTTTATTAGAGAGAAAATAAATGAAGATTGATATTATATTTCTTATACCAAACTTTTAAAAAAGGAAAACGTACGAGCCTAGATATAGGTCTTATTAAAATTTATAACGTCTCCAAAACTCATAAAAATCTATGAAAATTTAGTGGGCGGTAACAGTTAGGACCAAAAGGTCGTGAATGTATGGGAAATGTTTGATCAGACTCCGCTCTTAATATATATAATGAAGCAAAAATTTGTGGTAGAGCCTATAATCAGCGTTTTGACGTTTGGGGGAGGATTTCAGCAATTATTTTCCGGAAATCCCCAACCCTAGGATGGCTGTATTTTTTAAACAAAGAAATCCTATTGGTGGTGCCTCACGTATTAACGTTACATTGTTATTAATCGTTTTAATACTAAGCAAAAATCATCAGCAATGTAGAGCTGCTACAGATCGAAATGCTGGGCATTAGATAGTGGCGCTCCGCTCAACATATACTTACACTAGTGCTTGTCACGAATGATTGGATTACATTGATTTTGAGGCTGATATCCCTCACGTTTATAAGGGATTTCTAGAATAATCCCATCAATGGGCTGCATCGGTAAAGTTAAAATTACGCAAATCTATAATTAGGTTGCAGTTACTGATTTATCTAAGAAATTTTATTCTGCTTTTTATACAGCTATATCTCTGATATACACTATTATTTACCGTCACGGAAACTTATTTTACCAAAATAAACAAATATTTATTTAGACAATTTATTGGCAGCCCAAATTAAATTTAAAATATAGACCCACACACGGAATACAAAAAGCAGTGCGCTCTATGAAGCTATTTATACACGGACTGATTATACTCGTATTAAAATTGTTATTCGCACCATACCATACCCTATCAGTATGCAACATTTCATGCAAATCAGTTCAGTAGTTTCGAAGTAATTAAGTCACAAACATCCAAACATCTAAACTTTCACATTTATAACACGTAGTAGTATAGATAGTTACAGGTGTATAAATCTATGGATCTCGTGGCTTCTTTAGTGTATAACTAAGTTGTTTTGAGACGAAGGCTTTGATGTGCTAATGGGGACCTTAACAGTCCCCGATGTTAGTTACTTTAATTTTAGGAGAAGATTTCAAGTTCCCGAGACAACTATTATTTCCTAACCTACTTGCTTTCCTAATTATGTATATTTAGAAAATATACATAATTATTTTATTTCTTATTGTTTATTAATATAAACCCATAAACAAATAAATTGTTAATCAATCAATTCTTATACATTTTTTTAATTTTTCAATATACAAGTTTTTTTTTAACTTTCTCATCATACTAAGTGAGCACTCTCCGCCAATCAGATTAGCTTATTTTGACAAGATTAGAAAATTAAGCGATCCTATGGAATGAGATATAGTGCCTCGGAGAGCACATTAAGCTGTCGGTCCCGATTTCATTATACCAACTTGTGAAACTGTTTATAGATGGGCTATTGAGTCTATTCAAAACATCGCGACGAGCTAGCCACTTGTTCGATGTAGACTCATACCATCAGCTACGACGAGGTGGGATTAAAACTCCTCAGCTGGGTACCCTGGGGCCGTGTAGGCGGTCTCAGGCGCCGTAAGGCACCCGTGATGATATGTATGTAATCAATATACAAATAAAATAGTTTTTTTTTTTTTTTAAATAATACCTCTATCTAATACCTAATGTCAATGCTACTTCTGTACTTGGAAATTTAATTAGGCACAATAAAGTAAAATGAAAAATATTTAGGGCAAAATTAATCAAATAAACCAAAGTATTTACTTTCTTATAAATCTGAAATCAAGTCGTTATTAATAATATATTTTATACTACACCTGCTCGGAAAGTAGGTTCTTACTTGCGTAAGAATACGTCAGAAAGTACGTCTTTGTAGTCGTACAAATATGCGGGAGGAAAAAGTGTATGAAAATCCATTGTTTACGTGCTAGTTTTTTTTAAATTTTTTTTCTTCAATTCTTCCAAATTAGGAAAGGCAAGGGTTCAAAGCCATACAGCCTAGTTTTTTTTACAAGTTCGAAATTTTAATCAAAATAAAATAAAAGTATTGGTTTATTGGCTGTTTACTTTCTTTGCATTTTTGATTTATTAAGTTTTAACAACTGTAATAATTTTAATATAAACTTTAATTAATAGAGATTTAATTTTTTATTTTCCTCGTAGGTGTAGTATAAAGCACTATGTATCACTCGGCGAGAAAGTGCGATTCCTAACTCGAGCGAATTAAGGCCCTCCGCTTCGCGTCGGGCCTCAAACTTCGCCCTCGTTAGTAATCGGTGACTTTCTCCCCTCGGTGAACAATGTACTAAAGTTTATGTAAAGTTAAAATACGATAAGCGGCAACTTTTTTCTTTTGTTAACCGTTAAAGAATTTTGGCCCAATACTTTATTTTTGTTCCCATTAGATCGAAACTTTCATTGCAATTTTATTTTTAATATTTTAATAAGTATAAGAATAACCTAATAAGGAATTTATGAAACTTTCATAATGCAAATAAGTACTAAAAAAGTAAACACAAATAACACTTTCCTCTGTCATCTATATAGATACAAAACTTGGACTTCTCACTTCACTCTGACATAGAGTAGTTAAAAAAATGCACATGTGTGTACAAATTCCTTGAGGGGGGGGGGGGGGGGGGGGGGGGGGTTACAGTGTTTGAATACCTTGCCGCGAAAGCGAATTTAGGTAGTTCGAGTCCCGCCCACCAGGGTATTCAAAGCTCCAAGCATGTGAGATGTTTCACAAATTATTTTTATTATAATTATTATTTTATAAAATCCTTATCAGAATATTATATGTACGTGGTGGCCGAGTTGGTTAGACCTTAAGACTTAAAAACACTTAGGTCCGTGGTTCAAATCCCGGTGTGTACCAATGAGTTTTTAATAAAAAAAATACGTACATTTGTGCCTTGGAGAGCACGTTCATCTTCACTATACCAACTTGTGAAACTGTTTACAAAAGGGTTATTGAGTCTATCCAAGCATCTCGACGAGCTAGCCACTTGTTCGGTGTAGACTCATACCATCAGCTACGACGAAGTGGGATTGAAAACCCTTGCGCTGGGTACCCTGAGGCAGTCTAGGCGGTCTCGGGAGCCGTGATGATATATATATATATTATATTATTCTTATATTGAAATTTATAAAAAAAAAAATAATAATAAAAATAAGTTAAGAAACACCTATATTATGAGGCTTAGCTTATGAGATGCTTTATATTCTTCATCTGAATTAATATGGGACCGTCTTGGTAATACATTCTATAGAGGCGTTCCACCGTTCCACTATTCTCATAATAGTGTCAGAAATACGAAGAGGTTTTTACCCAACTTCAAACATTTCTTTCGTCTAACCGATATATTATATATATTATTATGTATATATGTTTATTTATAGTATGTATTATTCATTATATGTATATATTATATCATAGGTATATATGTTTTGGTTAATAGTCATATTTATAAGGCGAGGACCAACTTGAATCACAAAACTGATTTGAAGTGCGGGTCGGCGACTGACTAGATGTGACAAAAATCCGTAAATTATAGTCAAAATTATATATTTATAGATTTTTAATAACATTAAAAACAATATGATTTAAATAAAAAAGGTACATGATTAATGTTTTAGTACATTATAATACCAATACAAAACAATAAAAAAAACATTTGCATATTGAGTATTACAATTTTTTTTTTTTGTTTTTAATTTTTTTTTTTTTTTAAATATTCTTTTTCCCTTGATTACACATTGGTCCTGGCCTTAGCACCCGACTTCAAACACAATCTTAAAGGTTAGCTGGTAAATAATGCCTAAGGCATTAAGTTCTGCTTTGTACATAACTTTTGTTTACTGTGCAATAAAATGTTTAAATAAATAAATAACCGAAGTTAAAATAACTCTCATGAGTTAACTTGTTAACTTGGTCCACTCCTGGTTTAAAATAAATAAATAATAGTTATTAATAATAAAAATAAGTACCCATTATATTACTTACCGGGACATAATTATTAATATTATGAAGTTACAACTGGCACAAGGATTTATGATTAGATATTTTGTATTATACCTACATAGATCTAGTCCTAGGCCTGCACTCCTCTCGTCTCTGTGGTTCTATAGCCCCACAACTTATCAGAGAGCTATATAATATGCCCTAAAGCCTAAAATCGCCTTTCCCAGTATGAGAACGGAAAATGGCCACCGCTGTACAAACTTAAAACAAATCACAACTATACTATACGATTTTTATTTTCTTTGCGTTTATTTTTTATTTACTATTTTAAGAGTTTGGGGGTGGAGAAGTTTATCAAAATCGGACACGGCATTATTTGTGCTTACAGTTTTATTTCGAATGACATCGGATTTAAACAATTTTTACTGTGTACTTTGAAGGGTCGTTTCTCCGAAACTGCACATTAGAATCGAATGGCATATTTTTTTTCCTATGTTTGGTGGTGTGAATAAGTATGCTCACCATATTTTTTTTTTTCATTCGCTAGTGAAAACGGCAGCGAGTTTCGGCTCTCAAAAAAATATGATGGGAGAAGCCTGGTCAATAATCATCAAGCTAGTAATCTATAATATTATAACTTATCTAAATTTGTGCTGTAACGCAAAGTCTAAAATGCCCCATTGTTTATTAAACTTTTTGGTTCAGTTTTCGATTCAACAATATTGAGGTATATGTATATATAAATGTAGGTACCTATATCGTGAATCAGAAGTTTTTTTTTAATAAAAGATACCTAGGTATCCCGTTAAGTTGTCTTGCTACAGTCGTAAAGTCGTGCGATATATCCGTAGCGACAGTGCCGCGCGGTCACGTGTCGCTGGATGGTGATGCAGTTATTTCCCGCGAGACTGCACCAAGTATTATTCTGAAAATGTTCCTGTAAATCCAATCTCATACGAATCGTATCTAATGTAATTTTATTATAAGTATATAAATATAAACGAAAACTTTTCTTTTTTATTATCGGTACGTTGGGTGTCGGCTAAACTAACGAAATATTCTTTAGGACCATTGCTCTTCATTTAATATAATACGGTGATGCGTCAAAGTAACGATACATACATTTAGTATGGCCGTGTCAAAAAAGTCAAAAATATTTATTTCATGTATACAGGCATTTATGAAAAGTCAAAAAAAAAAATATATACATAAGGTCCATGTGTGCACTTGGACAGGTCGCCATTCCTTCCACAGACAAATGTTGAGAATATAATCTATACTTCTATACTAATCTATACTAATATAATAAAGAGGAAAGATTTGTATTTTTGTATGTTTGTAATGAATAAACTCAAAAACTACTGGACCGATTGCAATATTTTTTTCACCATTAGAAAGCTGCATTATTCAGAAGTAACATAGGCTATATAATATCACGCCAGGTCCTATAGTTGTGGAGTAGTAACCAAAAATGTTTTAAAAACGGGGGAAAAGTATCGTTTCTGAGGCCTTCCGTGGCGTGCGCTGAGCATATAGTTAAAGTTATACAAACCTGTGCGAAGCCGGGACGGGCCGCTAGTACAAAATAAACAAATCGTAAACTGTTGTCCTATCGGGAGAAAAAAAAAACAAACCGAACACGCAGAGTACATTAACAACCAGTTAAAGACTAGGTGGTTAGCTGGTTCCATTGACCTGTCAATCATTGACTGCCCTGCAATAGTGCCACCAAGGCGACCAACTTAACAGACCATAGCTACGCCTCAAATATACATATGTTAAAGTAATTAAAATATAGGTACCTACAAGTAGATAAATGGAAGGTATCTTTTAGGGCGCAAATACTGATCGCAAGTTGATCGCCTCAGAGACACCCTAGAGAAAAAGGCACCAGCAAGTAAAAAACTCTGGTATTCCATATGTACCGTATCATCAGAGGAGCATGGTTATTGACTTACACCTATGTTTATAGCATGTGGTATATACTCTTATCCTACTGAAGAGCACGCGTAGAACACCCCAAGGCTCTCTTACAATATTGAAAGAAGTACAGAATTACAGAATACAACATTTCTTCGATGCCAGCTCCGGCCTATCAGCAGAAGATTTTTCGGGATCTCCGCTTATTATATGATTACAATCAAACGATGCGTGCCCAGCAGAGATCCAAGGCCCCCACAGCAGCACCCGATAATGGACGTAACGTATGTGTCCGCCATCCTCCTGCTCAACCAGGCCCTTAGGGTGTAGACCAGAACCCGGCACACGCGCCACCACTGCCTTCAAAGGAGAGGAAATCCGCTAGATACGTATACGTGAGTCTGCGCTCGTCACCGCCGAGCGCCGTCAACCTGTTGGTTTATAATATAAGCTAAGTTTAAAAGTGTATTATAAATTTGGGAAACAATAGGGATATAACTTTTGGCAATCTCTTGAAAGTGGGTAATCCGAATGAGGGCATCAAGATTTCCATAAAAAGTAGGGCTTGAGGCACACATTGCTGATAATGATATCGTTGTCCTATGACTAACATGGAGAGAACGAGACCTGATCCAGCATGTGCAGAAGATAAAAAAGCACGAAATACGACGTCTGTCATTTTACGTATGCCCAATCCGCCAAACTTAGGGAGGCTAGCTTTTGAGCATTCGTTGTGTAAGAGTTTAGCATTTAAAATACTTTCCCATGAGGATTTTATGACATTATCTATTAAACTGGTTTCAAGTGGATAGAGTCATGTCGGTGAAGTTCAAATAAAGGCATCCGTATAAGCAACGTGAGAAAGCAGGCCAGTTAAGGGTGTAAACGCGATTTTCCAGAACTTTTTTGGTTTGGTTGAGAGGTTAAATATTATGTTTATACAATGACTTACAATGATAATAAAAACTGTATTTATTGAAATGGTTTTACCTTGGCGACAAAACAGTGCCTCGCGCTAATTTTCTGGATAACCCAAGATTTATTGACCTAGATATACCTACATAATAGAATTGCTAAACTACTTCTTTAATTAACTTGTCCTCAATTTCTATTTTCTGCGTTTGCGTCAACCATTTTCTTAAATTAATTTTCAAACTAGTTGGATTTTTTTATTTCTTAAGGTTGGACAGTGGAGGTAACTTATTACATAACCTGGAAGAGGTCAAGATAAAATAACCTGAATTTGAAATTTTTTTTTAATAGAAACTTTTTAGATTCTACTTTACGAATAATTTCTAGAACTTAATCATGTCTTAATAAATAAACAAACTTAAGTTTCTACATAAGTATATTTTAGATAGCTTTACTAAATCTTCTGTAAAGCTACCTAAAATATAGTAAGGTAATAATAAATATGAAAAGGTTGTTTTTCTCATTTTTATTTATTAAAGTTAAGATATAAGACATGATAAAGTTCTAGAAATTATTCGTGAAGCTGTAGTCTCAGTATTACTAGAGCCAGAAAAGGATTGTCAAAAAATTAAAGACTCACAACTTTTGTAAAGGGAGAATAAAACTTATAAACCTTTCTCAATCCTGGATAAAACATTTGACTGGAAGATTCTATGAATAATAGATACATTCAAAATATGTAGTAAATATATTATTTGTAAATATATTCTGGCAAATAAATATATTTCATTTAATAAAAAAAAAATACATTACAAAATTCCAGACGAACTAGCAGTTTATAGAATGTGTTTGCAACATGGCGCTAACAGGATCATATACATAGTATGTAGTTAACTAGAGAGGGTAGTGAACACAGTGCAGGGGAGAGTTAAAACGCCTCTAACTCTACTTCGCGGTCTCAACTTCGGGAACACTGCAGTTTATTCTCCTGCCTTCCATGCTGCCAACCATGCGATGAACCCGGCACTCATACGGAGAATCCATGGATGGGCTAAGAGACAATGTTCTTAGCTTTAATAAATTAAAAAGAAATTCCAAAACTAAAGGTTATATTTACGTATGTCAATGTGTATTTACTAGTTCTATGTGTATATGCTTTTAATGTCATCGCCTTCAGTCAAAAACTATGGATTTTGAGTTCTTTGAGAGTCCGTCTGTCACGCATAGCTACAGTACCGGCTGAAGACGGTCAACATCCATAATATTTTGACTGAAGGCGGCGCAACCTGTCACATCTCCAGCTCCACTGTATCGTATGGGCGCAGCATTTACCAGCCGCTGTGGGACCCTCAATCAGTCAAACAGGACATCTTATTCAATTAGTTTATCTAAAACTCAAACATTACCCTTCGGATCTCTTGGGAAAAAAAAGAATATAGACAAATTACATAGGTATCTCCTTCTTTATTTTTCCCGAAAGATCTCACAGGTTAATTATTTTCCCTTTTTAGGAACGAATTCTTGGATTACTTTATACGTGGTGGCCGAGTTGGTTAGACCTTTGACTTTAAAACACGAATCCCGGTATGTACCAATGAGTTTTTAATTAAAAAAAATATGTACATTTGTTTGACAACACCACTATAGTGCCTCGGAGAGCACGTTAACCTGTCGGTCCCGGTTACACTATACCAACTTGTGAAACTGTTTATGGGTTATTGAGTCTATACAAAAACATCGCGACGAGCTAGCCACTTGTTCGGTGTAGACTCATACCATCGCTTAGACGAGGTGGGATTAAAAACCCCTCGGCTGGGTACCCTGGGGCCGTCTAGGCAGTCTCGGGCGCCGTAAATCACCCGTGATCATATATGTATGTATGTGTAATTCTTGGATTAGTTACTAACCTACGCCTACTAGGAAATGCAGGTTCGTTCACAGAGTGTATTAGCGCAGATACCTGATTACACTGTGCAACAGTGCATTGTTCGCAACCTCGTCAGTGTCAGCGACCATGACTGTCGGATCGCGTGAAAACATCGCGAGGGCGCGATATAATTACTTATTATAAACTTTAATACCTCAATAGCTCTGATACAGTCCGCGTACTAAAATTATGTGCACTAGATCCTAGGTATAGGATGACACGAAAAGCGGGGTGATTACGCGCACAACGCTAAGCTAAACTTTAATCGATTCAATTCTGACGTAATGTAATCCTGGTGCCATAGAAAATTTACGAACAGCTACGTAATTTTGGTAAAATTTTATGTTATTTTGGTTAATTGGTGCGGCGTATTAGACCTACTGAAAGGTGTAGTAACCATCATTTTAAAAATGATTTGATTTCATATAAAATACATGTTGGTTACTTTGAGGGTATCATGTAGAAGTTTCATGGGAATTATATATATATATGGCCTTATTCATAAAAACTTATTGAACCCTTGAAGAATAACTTAGTTTAAATAGGTTTTGTTTCTTTTACGCATAGTTATTTGATGCTAAAAAAGAGACAAAACCTATTTTAAGTAAATTAAGTCATTAAGTTTTTATGAACAAGGCCAATTGTATACTTACATTATAAAAAGAAAAGATATGATAGTATGTTTGTTCCGGATATACTCAATAAAATACTACACCGATTTTTGGAATTCTTTAGCCAATAAAAACCTTTATAAAGAGCGAGTAACTTGGACAGTATGTTATTATCGATCCAAATTCTTTTAAATTCAACGACACGAAAAACTGCGTGGTGCAGCTAGTTTTAAATAATAATAATAATTAAAGTTCTTTATTCAAAACTAAATTTAAAATACACTTTTATTATTATAACAAACTCAGTGGCTAATTCAATTGGTACACCCAATCAATGTCCCGAATTGAATCTTCTCTTCGACAAGGCCTCCATAAGTGCGTGCAATAAAAGAGGTATAGCTACTCTATAGCTATACTAATCGTATTTGGGCTCTATGTATTGGGAAAATTCCGGAGGAAGCGGGATATAAATGAAACAGATATATCTGGAGATACAGATGTACATACATCATTGAAGTTTGCTTTGCTAGACCGCAGATGTTTTTATAATATTTGGGCATATCTACGTATCACGGTACAACATGGGCGTAGCCAGGATTTGATATATTGGGGTTAAGCCTCGTAATTTTTTTATGTTTTTTTTCATATATTTAATATATGTGTTAACTGCATATCGCTTGTTGCATATGGATCTTGTATCTGCTTGTCCAGATGTCACCTTTTCGGGGGGGGTTCTACCTACAAACACGCAACATTCGCCGCGCCGCCCCATGCAAATTTATCTATTTCCAAACATTTCGGGGGGGGTTTGAACCCCCATAACCCCCCCCCCCCCCCTGGCTATGCCCATGCGGTACAATATTTGTATTGCAACCTACACAAGTTAATAAACTTCATATCCGGTATAAATAATCTATTATTCATTTTAAAACGAAAGTGATAACACTTTTCAGTTCACAATTAAGTTAGTGATATTGAAAAACTAAAAATAAAATGTTATAAAAATAACATTGTATTTTTATCGAAACCTTTATTTAAATGACAGTGCAAGGTGCACCTTTGCATGATGCATTGTCTTTATTTAAACAGCTTTAAGATACAAAGATCATGTAATATAATAAATAGTATTATTTTATTTTAATTATTGCATTATTGTGAGTATTGCTTTGTGGTATTACGATCGGTCTAAAATTTTTTCCAATTATATTTTCAATTAAAAACTTTTACATTTCTGTTTATTAATTTCTCTTAGAATTTTGACCATTTCACGCTATGCTACTATTAATAAAAATATTTTTATTGTAATTTTGCACTAATTTCTGAAACAGTTATGCAGTTTTTGATACGTATATATGTAGTGGCAAGTGTTTGTGTCTTTATAGCTGCTCGTACGAAATGGCCGAAGGATAGTGGATACAAAATTAAAGGTAGGTTGTTTGGTTTTAATAAAAATATTCGACCTCAAAATTTTCATCAGATAATCATAAATGTCATACTGACAAACAATCAAACTGGAGTTAAAAACTACTTTTTAAATTGGTCCTTCGAGCTGATAACCGGAAAAAACGTTCACAATAGTTTTTTTTTTATTCGTGAAATATCAACTTTTAATTTAAAAAACAAAATCAGTTGTATGTAAGTGTTACGTACAAGTTAAATTTTGCTATACTAGCCTTGATAATAAAACTATTTTTTATAAATATTTTGTATCCAATTCAGCAAAAAAGCTGATAGGTAAAAAAAAAAACTAACATTATGATTTATTGATAGTTAGGTACAACATTGTATAAAGGAATGTTTATATTAAAATTCATTTATGTTTAAGGGGTGCCAACTGAAAACCAGCGTTGTGACTTGTGAGACATGAAAATTTATCAACAATATTATGCTGATGATTCTTTGTGTATCCTTCTACAAACCAATTGTTATGATAATGTATATTCAATGATAATGTATATTCAATGTATATTATGTATAAAATTGCCGAAAACTGAACACAAACTATATTTCCTAGCAAAATACTTAACAAATGGTTAAGTTACATTATACATTAAAATATGTTTACACAGTTCGTTTCTAATTCTATTACAATTAATTTGAGCCCTAGTCACCACACTAGGATTCCCTGTGTCGTGGTGACTAGTCTTATACACTACCTTTATAAACTTAACTACAGATAAAAAATAAATTTATCAAAAAACTAAAAATTAAAATAGGCATAAATTCTAAAAATAAAACAAAATACACCTACCCACTCTGCGCTATAGGAACAAAGAAATGAATGAACATAGTAGTAGGCAAGTAAAGAAACGGATGAGGTAATAAAACTATGAACTATTAAAAATATTATGCGTAAAAGTTTAAAGTATATAAGGGAAAAAAACATATTAAATCTGTCTGATCTAATGTTTGCAAGTGTACTTCCCCTTTTTTTACCTCATATAGGTAGCCGGTATAATGATTGGCACCTTAAGACGACCATCAACTTTGAACCTTTATAATTCGAAATAAAGTTTGAAATCGTAATACGTTTTGTGCGGTTTGTAGCGCACGCCACGGAAACCGGTGTGAAGTTACCGGCCAAAAAGTTATCGGCCTTTATAACCCGACCGAATTAAGAAGATTTATAAAACGTGAAGTTACCGGCCTAAGATACCGGCTTTTATAACCCGACCAAATTAAGAAGTATTGTAAAATATTTGCTAACCGAGTCCGAAAACCGTCTTTACTATTCGACTATATCAAAAAACTTAACAATATAGATTAAAGGTCATGTATAAGTAAATCATACTAAGTAGTTTCACCGAAGCGACATTGGGATAACAGTATACAAAATGAAAAAAACCGTAAAAAAAATGGAATTTATTAATAAACTGCTAGAGGTGAAAAGAGTATCACTTTCTTCTTTTTACAGAAGGTATATAATAGACACCCCTACAAAATAAGGTTAGTGAAAATCTCTTACAGCAGAGATAACAGTATACAAAATGAAAAAAACCGTAAATAAATAGAATTTATTAATAAACTGCTAGATGTAAAAAGAGTATCACTTTCTTCTTTTTACAGAAGGTATATAATAGACACCCCTACAAAATAAGGGTAGTAAAAATCTCTTACAGTGGGGATAACAGTATACAAAATGAAAAAATCCGTAAAAAATACGGAATTTATTAATAAACTGCTAGAAGTAAAAAGAGTATCACTTTCTTCTTTTTACAGAAGGTATATAATAGATACCCCTACAAAATAAGGGTAGTAAAAATCTCTTACAGTGGGGATAACAGTATACAAAATGAAAAAACCGTAAAAAATACGGAATTTATTAATAAACTGCTAGAAGTAAAAAGAGTATCACTTTCTTCTTTTTACAGAAGGTATATAATAGACACCCCTACAAAATAAGGGTAGTAAAAATCTCTTACAGTGGGGATAACAGTATACAAAATGAAAAAAACCGTAAAAAAAATGGAATTTATTAATAAACTGCTAGATGTAAAAAGAGTATTACTTTCTTCTTTTTACAGAAGGTATATAATAGACACCCCTACAAAATAAGGGTAGTGAAGATTTCTTACAGCGGGGATAACAGTATACAAAATGAAAAAATCCGTAAAAAATACGGAATTTATTAATAAACTGCTAGAAGTAAAAAGAGTATCACTTTTTTCTTTTTACAGAAGGTATATAATAGACACCCCTACAAAATAAGGGTAGTAAAAATCTCTTACAGTGGGGATAACAGTATACAAAATGAAAAAACCGTAAAAAATACGGAATTTATTAATAAACTGCTAGAAGTAAAAAGAGTATCACTTTCTTCTTTTTACAGAAGGTATATAATAGACACCCCTACAAAATAAGGGTAGTAAAAATCTCTTACAGTGGGGATAACAGTATACAAAATGAAAAAAACCGTAAAAAAAATGGAATTTATTAATAAACTGCTAGATGTAAAAAGAGTATCACTTTCTTCTTTTTACAGAAGGTATATAATAGACACCCCTACAAAATAAGGGTAGTGAAAATTTCTTACAGCGGGGATAACAGTATACAAAATGAAAAAATCCGTAAAAAATACGGAATTTATTAATAAACTGCTAGAAGTAAAAAGAGTATCACTTTTTTCTTTTTACAGAAGGTATATAATAGACACCCCTACAAAATAAGGGTAGTAAAAATCTCTTACAGTGGGGATAACAGTATACAAAATGAAAAAAACCGTAAAAAAATGGAATTTATTAATAAACTGCTAGATGTAAAAAGAGTATCACTTTCTTCTTTTTACAGAAGGTATATAATAGACACCCCTACAAAATAAGGGTAGTGAAAATTTCTTACAGCGGGGATAACAGTATACAAAATGAAAAAATCCGTAAAAAATACGGAATTTATTAATAAACTGCTAGAAGTAAAAAGAGTATCACTTTCTTCTTTTTACAGAAGGTATATAATAGACACCCCTACAAAATAAGGGTAGTAAAAATCTCTTACAGTGGGGATAACAGTATACAAAATGAAAAAAACCGTAAAAAAAATGGAATTTATTAATAAACTGCTAGATGTAAAAAGAGTATCACTTTCTTCTGTTTACAGAAGGTATATTATAGACACCCCTACAAAATAAGGGAAGTAAAAATCTCTTACAGTGGGGATAACAGTATACAAAATGAAAAAAACCGTAAAAAAAATGGAATTTATTAATAAACTGCTAGATGTAAAAAGAGTATCACTTTCTTCTTTTTACAGAAGGTATAAAATAGACACCCCTACAAAATAAGGGTAGTAAAAATCTCTTACAGTGGGGATAACAGTATACAAAATGAAAAAAACCTTAAAAAAATGGAATTTATTAATAAACTGCTAGATGTAAAAAGAGTATCACTTTCTTCTGTTTACAGAAGGTATATAATAGACACCCCTACCAAAATAAGGGTAGTAAAAATCTCTTACAATGGGGATAACAGTATACAAAATGAAAAAATCCGTAAAAAATACGGAATTTATTAATAAACTGCTAGAAGTAAAAAGAGTATCACTTTCTTCTTTTTACAGAAGGTATATAATAGATACCCCTACAAAATAAGGGTAGTAAAAATCTCTTACAGTGGGGATAACAGTATACAAAATGAAAAAAACCGTAAAAAATACGGAATTTATTAATAAACTGCTAGAAGTAATAAGAGTATCACTTTCTTCTTTTTACAGAAGGTATATAATAGACACCCCTACAAAATAAGAGTAGTGAAAATTTCTTACAGCGGGGATAACAGTATACAAAAAGAAAAAATCCGTAAAAAATACGGAATTTATTAATAAACTGCAAGAAGTAAAAAGAGTATCACTTTCTTCTTTTTACAGAAGGTATATAATAGACACCCCTACAAAATAAGGGTAGTAAAAATCTCTTACAGTGGGGATAACAGTATACAAAATGAAATAAACCGTAAAAAAAATGGAATTTATTAATAAACTGCTAGATGTAAAAAGAGTATCACTTTCTTCTTTTTACAGAAGGTATATAATAGACACCCCTACAAAATAAGGGTAGTGAAAATTTCTTACAGCGGGGATAACAGTATACAAAATGAAAAAATCCGTAAAAAATACGGAATTTATTAATAAACTGCTAGAAGTAAAAAGAGTATCACTTTCTTCTTTTTACAGAAGGTATATAATAGACACCCCTACAAAATAAGGGTAGTAAAAATCTCTTACAGTGGGGATAACAGTATACAAAATTAAAAAAACCGTAAAAAAAATGGAATTTATTAATAAACTGCTAGATGTAAAAAGAGTATCACTTTCTTCTTTTTACAGAAGGTATATAATAGACACCCCTACAAAATAAGGGTAGTAAAAATCTCTTACAGTGGGGATAACAGTATACAAAATGAAAAAAACCGTAAAAAAATGGAATTTATTAATAAATTGCTAGATGTAAAAAGAGTATCACTTTTTTCTTTTTACAGAAGATATATAATACACATCCCTACAAAATAAGGGTAGTGAAAATCTCTTACAGCGGGGATAACAGTATACAATATGAAAAAAACCGTAATAAAAATGGAATTTATTAATAAACTGCTAGATGTAAAAAGAGTATCACTTTTTTCTTTTTACAGAAGATATATAATAGACACCCCTACAAAATAAGGGTAGTGAAAATTTCTTACAGCGGGGATAACAGTATACAAAATGAAAAAATCCGTCAAAAATACGGAATTTATTAATAAACTGCTAGAAGTAAAAAGAGTATCACTTTCTTCTTTTTACAGAAGGTATATAATAGATACCCCTACAAAATAAGGGTAGTAAAAATCTCTTACAGTGGGGATAACAGTATACAAAATGAAAAAATCCGTAAAAATTACGGAATTTATTAATAAACTGCTAGAAGTAAAAAGAGTATCACTTTCTTCTTTTTACAGAAGGTATATAATAGACACCCTTACAAAATAAGGGTAGTAAAAATTTCTTACAGCGGGGATAACAGTATACAAAATGAAAAAAACCGTAAAAAAATGGAATTTATTAATAAATTGCTAGATGTAAAAAGAGTATCACTTTTTTCTTTTTACAGAAGATATATAATAGACACCCCTACAAAATAAGGGTAGTAAAAATCTCTTACAGTGGGGATAACAGTATACAAAATTAAAAAAACCGTAAAAAAAATGGAATTTATTAATAAACTGCTAGATGTAAAAAGAGTATCACTTTCTTCTTTTTACAGAAGGTATATAATAGACACCCCTACAAAATAAGGGTAGTAAAAGTCTCTTACAGTGGGGATAACAGTATACAAAATGAAAAAAACCGTAAAAAAATGGAATTTATTAATAAACTGCTAGAAGTAAAAAGAGTATCACTTTCTTCTTTTTACAGAAGGTATATAATAGACACCCCTACAAAATAAGGGTAGTAAAAATTTCTTACAGTGGGGATAACAGTATACAAAATGAAAAAAACCGTAAAAAAATGGAATTTATTAATAAACTGCTAGATGTAAAAAGAGTATCACTTTCTTCTGTTTACAGAAGGTATATTATAGACACCCCTACAAAATAAGGGAAGTAAAAATCTCTTACAGTGGGGATAACAGTATACAAAATGAAAAAAACCGTAAAAAAAATGGAATTTATTAATAAACTGCTAGATGTAAAAAGAGTATCACTTTCTTCTTTTTACAGAAGGTATATAATAGACACCCCTACAAAATAAGGGTAGTAAAAATCTCTTACAGTGGGGATAACAGTATACAAAATGAAAAAATCCGTAAAAAATACGGAATTTATTATTAAACTGCTAGAAGTAAAAAGAGTATCACTTTCTTCTTTTTACAGAAGGTATATAATAGATACCCCTACAAAATAAGGGTAGTAAAAATCTCTTACAGTGGGGATAACAGTATACAAAATGAAAAAAACCGTAAAAAATACGGAATTTATTAATAAACTGCTGGAAGTAAAAAGAGTATCACTTTCTTCTTTTTACAGAAGGTATATAATAGACACCCCTACAAAATAAGAGTAGTGAAAATTTCTTACAGCGGGGATAACAGTATACAAAATGAAAAAATCCGTAAAAAATACGGAATTTATTAATAAACTGCTAGAAGTAAAAAGAGTATCACTTTCTTCTTTTTACAGAAGGTATATAATAGATACCCCTACAAAATAAGGGTAGTAAAAATCTCTTACAGTGGGGATAACAGTATACAAAATGAAAAAAACGTTAAAAAAAACGGAATTTATTAATAAACTGCTAGAAGTAAAAAGAGTATCACTTTCTTCTTTTTACAGAAGGTATATAATAGACACCCCTACAAAATAAGAGTAGTGAAAATTTCTTACAGCGGGGATAACAGTATACAAAATGAAAAAATCCGTAAAAAATACGGAATTTATTAATAAACTGCTTGAAGTAAAAAGAGTATCACTTTCTTCTTTTTACAGAAGGTATATAATAGACACCCCTACAAAATAAGGGAAGTAAAAATCTCTTACAGTGGGGATAACAGTATACAAAATGAAAAAAACCGTAAAAAAATGGAATTTATTAATAAACTGCTAGATGTAAAAAGAGTATCACTTTCTTCTGTTTACAGAAGGTATATTATAGACACCCCTACAAAATAAGGGAAGTAAAAATCTCTTACAGTGGGGATAACAGTATACAAAATGAAAAAAACCGTAAAAAAAATGGAATTTATTAATAAACTGCTAGATGTAAAAAGAGTATCACTTTCTTCTTTTTACAGAAGGTATATAATAGACACCCCTACAAAATAAGGGTAGTAAAAATCTCTTACAGTGGGGATAACAGTATACAAAATGAAAAAATCCGTAAAAAATACGGAATTTATTAATAAACTGCTAGAAGTAAAAAGAGTATCACTTTCTTCTTTTTACAGAAGGTATATAATAGATACCCCAACAAAATAAGGGTAGTAAAAATCTCTTACAGTGGGGATAACAGTATACAAAATGAAAAAAACCGTAAAAAATACGGAATTTATTAATAAACTGCTAGAAGTAAAAAGAGTATCACTTTCTTCTTTTTACAGAAGGTATATAATAGACACCCCTACAAAATAAGGGTAGTAAAAGTCTCTTACAGTGGGGATAACAGTATACAAAATGAAAAAAACCGTAAAAAAATGGAATTTATTAATAAACTGCTAGAAGTAAAAAGAGTATCACTTTCTTCTTTTTACAGAAGGTATATAATAGACACCCCTACAAAATAAGGGTAGTAAAAATCTCTTACAGTGGGGATAACAGTATACAAAATGAAAAAAACCGTAAAAAAAATGGAATTTATTAATAAACTGCTAGATGTAAAAAGAGTATCACTTTCTTCTGTTTACAGAAGGTATATTATAGACACCCCTACAAAATAAGGGAAGTAAAAATCTCTTACAGTGGGGATAACAGTATACAAAATGAAAAAAACCGTAAAAAAAATGGAATTTATTAATAAACTGCTAGATGTAAAAAGAGTATCACTTTCTTCTTTTTACAGAAGGTATACTATAGACACTCCTACAAAATAAGGGTAGTAAAAATCTCTTACAGTGGGGATAACAGTATACAAAATGAAAAAATCCGTAAAAAATACGGAATTTATTAATAAACTGCTAGAAGTAAAAAGAGTATCACTTTCTTCTTTTTACAGAAGGTATATAATAGATACCCCTACAAAATAAGGGTAGTAAAAATCTCTTACAGTGGGGATAACAGTATACAAAATGAAAAAAACCGTAAAAAATACGGAATTTATTAATAAACTGCTAGAAGTAAAAAGAGTATCACTTTCTTCTTTTTACAGAAGGTATATAATAGACACCCCTACAAAATAAGAGTAGTGAAAATTTCTTACAGCGGGGATAACAGTATACAAAATGAAAAAATCCGTAAAAAATACGGAATTTATTAATAAACTGCTAGAAGTAAAAAGAGTATCACTTTCTTCTTTTTACAGAAGGTATATAATAGATACCCCTACAAAATAAGGGTAGTAAAAATCTCTTACAGTGGGGATAACAGTATACAAAATGAAAAAAACCGTAAAAAATACGGAATTTATTAATAAACTGCTAGAAGTAAAAAGAGTATCACTTTCTTCTTTTTACAGAAGGTTTATAATAGACACCCCTACAAAATAAGAGTAGTGAAAATTTCTTACAGCGGGGATAACAGTATACAAAATGAAAAAATCCGTAAAAAATACGGAATTTATTAATAAACTGCTTGAAGTAAAAAGAGTATCACTTTCTTCTTTTTACAGAAGGTATATAATAGACACCCCTATAAAATAAGGGTAGTAAAAATCTCTTACAGTGGGGATAACAGTATACAAAATGAAATAAACCGTAAAAAAAATGGAATTTATTAATAAACTGCTAGATGTAAAAAGAGTATCACTTTCTTCTTTTTACAGAAGGTATATAATAGACACCCCTACAAAATAAGGGTAGTGAAAATTTCTTACAGCGGGGATAACAGTATACAAAATTAAAAAAACCGTAAAAAAAATGGAATTTATTAATAAACTGCTAGATGTAAAAAGAGTATCACTTTCTTCTTTTTACAGAAGGTATATAATAGACACCCCTATAAAATAAGGGTAGTAAAAATCTCTTACAGTGGGGATAACAGTATACAAAATGAAAAAAACCGTAAAAAAATGGAATTTATTAATAAACTGCTAGATGTAAAAAGAGTATCACTTTTTTCTTTTTACAGAAGATATATAATAGACACCCCTACAAAATAAGGGTAGTGAAAATTTCTTACACCGGGGATAACAGTATACAAAATGAAAAAATCCGTAAAAAATACGGAATTTATTAATAAACTGCTAGAAGTAAAAAGAGTATCACTTTCTTCTTTTTACAGAAGGTATATAATAGACACCCTTACAAAATAAGGGTAGTAAAAATCTCTTACAGTGGGGATAACAGTATACAAAATGAAAAAAACCGTAAAAAAAATGGAATTTATTAATAAACTGCTAGATGTAAAAAGAGTATCACTTTCTTCTTTTTACAGAAGGTATATAATAGACACCCCTACAAAATAAGGGTAGTAAAAATCTCTTACAGTGGGGATAACAGTATACAAAATGAAAAAAACCGTAAAAAAATGGAATTTATTAATAAACTGCTAGATGTAAAAAGAGTATCACTTTCTTCTTTTTACAGAAGGTATATAATAGACACCCCTACAAAATAAGGGTAGTGAAAATTTCTTACAGCGGGGATAACAGTATACAAAATGAAAAAATCCGTAAAAAATACGGAATTTATTAATAAACTGCTAGAAGTAAAAAGAGTATCACTTTCTTCTTTTTACAGAAGGTATATAATAGACACCCCTACAAAATAAGGTTAGTGAAAATCTCTTACAGCAGAGATAACAGTATACAAAATGAAAAAAACCGTAAATAAATAGAATTTATTAATAAACTGCTAGATGTAAAAAGAGTATCACTTTCTTCTTTTTACAGAAGGTATATAATAGACACCCCTACAAAATAAGGGTAGCGAAAATCTCTTACAGCGGGGATAACAGTATACAATATGAAAAAAACCGTAATAAAAATGGAATTTATTAATAAATTGCTAGAAGTAAAAAGAGTATCACTTTCTTCTTTATACAGAAGGTATATAATAAACATCCCTACAAAATAAGGGTAGTGAAAATCTCTTACAGCGGGGATAACAGTATACAAAATGAAAAAATCCGTAAAAAATACGGAATTTATTAATAAACTGCTAGAAGTAAAAAGAGTATCACTTTCTTCTTTTTACAGAAGGTATATAATAGACACCCCTACAAAATAAGGGTAGTAAAAATCTCTTACAGTGGGGATAACAGTATACAAAATGAAAAAAACCGTAAAAAAAATGGAATTTATTAATAAACTGCTAGATGTAAAAAGAGTATCACTTTCTTCTTTTTACAGAAGGTATATAATAGACACCCCTACAAAATAAGGGTAGTGAAGATTTCTTACAGCGGGGATAACAGTATACAAAATGAAAAAATCCGTGAAAAAATCCGTAAAAAATACGGAATTTATTAATAAACTGCTAGAAGTAAAAAGAGTATCACTTTCTTCTTTTTACAGAAGGTATATAATAGACACCCCTACAAAATAAGGGTAGTAAAAATCTCTTACAGTGGGGATAACAGTATACAAAATGAAAAAAACCGTAAAAAAAATGGAATTTATTAATAAACTGCTAGATGTAAAAAGAGTATCACTTTCTTCTTTTTACAGAAGGTATATAATAGACACCCCTACAAAATAAGGATAGTGAAAATCTCTTACAGTGCGGATAACAGTATAAAAAATTAAAGAAACCGTAAAAAATACGGAATTTATTAATAAGCTGCTAGAAGTATAAAGAGTATCACTTTCTTCTTTTTACAGAAGGTATATAATAGACACCCCTACAAAATAAGGATAGTGAAAATCTCTTACAGTGCGGATAACAGTATAAAAAATGAAAGAAACCGTAAAAAATACGGAATTTATTAATAAGCTGCTAGAAGTATAAAGAGTATCATTTTCTTCTTTTTACAGAAGGTATATAATAGACACCCCTACAAAATAAGGATAGTGAAAATCTCTTACAGTGGGGATAACAGTATACAAAATGAAAAAAAAACCGTAAAAAGAATTTATTAATAAACTGTTTATTAATAAATTCCGTATTTTTTACGGTTTTTTTTATTTTGTATACTGTTATCTCCACTGTAAGAGATTTTTACTACCCTAATTTTGTAGGGGTGTCTATTGTATACCTTCTGTAAAAAGAAGAAAGTGATACTCTTTTTGCTTCTAGCAATTTATTAATAAATTCCATTTTTTTTATGGTTTTTTTCATATTGTATACTGTTATCCCCGCTGTAAGAGATTTTCACTACCCTTATTTTGTAGGGGTGTCTATTATATACCTTCTGTAAAAAGAAGAAAGTGATACTCTTTTTACATCTAGCAGTTTATTAATAAATTCCATTTTTTTTTTACCGTTTTTTTTATTTTGTATACTGTTATCTCCGCTGTAAGAGATTTTCACTGCCCTTATTTTGTAGGGGTGTCTATTATATACCTTCTGTAAAAAGAAGAAAGTGATACTCTTTTTACCTCTAGCAGTTTATTAATAAATTCCATTTTTTTTACGGTTTTTTTCATTTTGTATACTGTTATCCCAATGTCGCTTCGGTGAAACTACTTAGTATGATTTACTTATACATGACCTTTAATCTATATTGTTAAGTTTTTTGATATAGTCGAATAGTAAAGACGGTTTTCGGACTCGGATAGCAAATATTTTACAATACTTCTTAATTTGGTTGGGTTATAAAAGCCGGTATCTTAGGCCGGTAACTTCACGTTTTATAAATCTTCTTAATTCGGTCGGGTTATAAAGGCCGATAACTTTTTGGCCGGTAACTTCACACCGGTGCCACGGAAGGCCTCAGAAACGATACTTTTCCCCCGTTTTTAAAACATTTTTGGTTACTGCTCCACACCTATAGGACCTAGCGTGATATTATATAGCCTATGTTACTTCTGAATAATGCAGCTTTCTAATGGTGAAAAAATTATTGCAATCGGTCCAGTAGTTTTTGAGTTTATTCATTACAAACATACAAAAATACAAAAATACAAATCTTTCCTCTTTATTATATTAGTATAGATTATATTAGTATAGATTTGCTCTGTATCTACCCGATTAAAATGTATAGATTTTTTTTTTTTTTTTGGGCAGAGTTGTTCCCATAAAGAATGTTGATCATTTGTATAACAACTTGTAGGGTGCTATATATAAGGTTTTTGTTACATTGTGTATAAGAAGAGACATACCTACACTCTTCTTAGTTTGGTTTTAATAAAATAAAATAAAAAATCTTTAAATAAAAACATAAATAGTTCATTTCTTGGGTCTCCCTTTAAGTTTAGACCTGTATTGGGGGACACGCTTAAGTTAGGTAGGTAAACATAATAATAATATTGTGCAGGAGTTTATAAAAGGATAGTACGGTTTAAAAAAGGTTGTTTAAGCCATAAATAAATAAAAATACCTATAAAGACTAAAATAATAAATAAAAAATACACAGCTACGTTATATTGCATTTAAATATAATGTTATTTTTGCCAAAACCGTACTAAATATCTCGTACTATCCTACTGATAGTATAGTACAGTATGAAACTATAGTACAAATACTATAATTATAGTACAAAATGCAACCCTGCCGCCTAGACGCCCCCAGCGGCCATATTCTGTTTCTTATAACGTGATCGTTAGATTGTCAAAATAACGAATTCCGTTATAAGCGCGCTCTCCGCCAATCAGGGAAGTTTACAAAACTACTGTGATTGGAGCAGAGCGCGCTTATAGCGGAAATCGTTATTTTGACAATCTAACGATTGCGTTATAAGAAACAGAATGCGGCCGCAGGGTCCCATCGTAAATGTTTAATTTACCACCTAAGTCACGTACGTAGTCTAGGGCCTTAGAGAAAATTCAGGCGAGGCGACATGTCGTGTCGCCTCAGTCTGAAAAGTATGGATTTTGACAGCAACAGTAGGCGTGAGGTATGCTGTGTTACCTGTCAAAGTCTATACAGTTTTGATTGAAGGCGACGCGATATGTCGCCACGCCTGATTTTTCTCTAAGGCCCCTTTGCACCTAGTCGTCGTAGCCGATATATAATATTCTGAACAAACATTGACAAGTGACAAGTTCGTAAAATAAAATAAATACATTTTATTGATATATATTTTAGTTAAGTTATCAAAATCTTAATAAAAGATTATACTATGTTATTTTAAATTATATCGACACAATAGGGACATCACTATACATTTTTTGATTCTTTTGTATAAAGATTGGCATACATATGAGTACAAAGATTGGCATCCCAAGCACGTAAAAAGTATAATGATCAGCCCTGCCAAGATTTGGTTACAACTATTATAATCCACTTTAAAGTATATACTACAAAAAAATATTATCTATAGTTCGGATCAAGAGAATAAAATTATATCATTATTTTAAAGCACAACGTACTATGAATGGCACCCCTGCCAATCAATTAGTTGTCCATATATATCGACGGCACTAATTTCGGCATAGCAAATTTTAAGTTAATTTAAGATTTTTTCCTTCAATTTATATTTATAACCCTAAAAGAAATGTATATTTACATGATAATGTCGCATAATACCTAATTTGATAAAAATACAATAGGTATAACAGTTTAAAAGTACTAACTTCTTAAGATTTTCCTAATAAAATTAACACTACACCACTTTAGGATGTTGCATTCACAATTTATTTTTTTAATCAGTGTTACCAGTTATAAAAATTAAAATCTACCTATTTATTTCAAAGTGTTGTTAATAAAGAAAATATATATATTTATTTTTTAGTAGTTTGTCAAAAAAAACTCTTAATAATTAAGATTTAAGTTCATGCGGCCAATCATTATAGGGGGGCCAATATTAATACTCATTACCCTATTTCCCAATTATACATTAAACAAATAATATAAATATACATATAAGTTAATAAATGCGATAACCGACTCACATGAAGATTTCTTTTACTTTTTCTATATATATATTTTATTTCTTCCATTTCCCCTCTCTATTTCATTCCTTTCTCTTCCCTTTCCTTCCATAATTAAATTATATATATAGAAAACAAAATAATAAAAAAATTAAAAAATAATAATAATAATAAAAATAAAATAGTAATAACAATATCCTAATATAAGTGAAAAAATTAAAAAGTGATGTTTTCGTTTTATCTATACACACATACAAACATCTACTTCCTAGTGACCCATACATTATAACAATAGGTATTTAAGATTATTTTTCTTCCTTTTTTTATATTAATGGTGCAGTAATGAGGTAAATAGTATATGCGTAGCATAGGTACATATATATATCGTGTGTGTAAATTTATGTGTGATTGTGGAAATGAGTGGGTGTGTTCCTATGTTTATTTTCTGTATTGTGTAAATAGTTAAGAAACCTAGTGTATTACATTCAGTATATTTCCAGTATCGTCGTAGTTGTGTTCACTAAACCAACTCCTAATCGTTTTCTTTGACATTTTTTTTGATTGGTGTAGAATATTTAAGACTGAGTTAACTTTTGTGTATAAATAGGGTCCAAGAAATTCGTATGCTTTCTGACCAAAAGTAGTGCGGGATGTTCTAGACTTCCAGGTATTTCTGGGACTATAAGAGCTTGTGTGTGAAAACGTAATAAGACTGCTTCAATGAATAGTTGTCTTACGCGTAATACCTGACAGCCACTATATAGCTACCACTAGATATCGAAATGGCTTTCGATAAGCAACTTTAAGTACTGCTCTCTGTGCTCGCTCCAGAGAAATTAAGAGGGATTTGCTAGCTGCGCCCCAGGTAACATTGCAGTAGGTCAGAATTGACTCACACAATGCAAGATATACCGTTTTGAGGGTCTCTTTATCTGCAACTCGACCTAGACGCTTAAAAATGTACATTAATTTCCTGGTTCGAGCACCCAGAGCAGTTATCTGTTTATCCCATGACAGATATTGGTCTATTTGAATTCCGAGATATCTAGTACTATCATCCTGTTCAAGAGTTGCGCAGCTGCAACAGATATTTTCCTGGCGTTGACAGTGGTGAATTTTGACAAGTAGTGGATTCTTGGGTGCTGAGCGGGAAAATATTGAGAAGGCAATGTACTTGGTCTTATTAGTATTTAGGGTTAGGAGATTCATATTTAACCAATCTGCTATCATTCTGAGGCTATTATGCGCATTAGACTCCACAGCTTTCCAAGTTTTTTCATGAAATATAATTGCAGTATCATCTGCGTAAGCGAAAGTAGTAGCTTGTGGAATTGTCAGTGCGCAAAGGTCATTCACATATACGAGAAATAGGGTCGGGCCAAGCACACTGCCCTGCGGAATCCCAAATTTTATATCCTCCAGCTCACTTGTCTCAAGACCAATCCTTACTCGTTGCTCTCTGTTATTGGATTAAATCCTACTTATCAAAAGTAGGATTTAATCCAATCGTGTGCCAAACCACGAATGCCAAATGTTTCTAGTTTACGGAGCAGAATTGGTCTAGAAACAGTATCAAAAGCTTTGGCCAGGTCAAGGAACACACCTATACATTTATTACCTCTATCTAGATAATCTCTAATGGTATCATTTAGGCTGATTACTGCGTCCTGAGTACTCTTTTTATTTCGGAAACCAAATTGACTTTCAGATAGTAGGTTTTCTTTCTCTAGAAAGCTTAAGACCCTTTTGTTTACTACCTTCTCGAGTATTTTTCCTATTGAACTTAACAGAGATATAGGTCTGTAATTTGAGACATCTTGGGGATCGCCGTCTTTTAATATGGGACATACCTCCGCTATTTTAAACATACGTGGAACAATGCCTGATTTTATACTTACATTACATATATGTGTTATTGGGCCTGATATTATATGCTTTGATGCTTTTAAGATTTTGTTGCTAATATTGTCGAGTCCAGAGGATGAAGTTATTTTACTGTCACTAATAATTTTAAAAATTTCTGTGCTATGGGTCGGACTTAGATAGAATGAGTTAGCTGGCATTTTATTGATGAGTTTTGTGGCGGAATTGGATAGTTCATACTCTGTTTTATTGCCCTTGTGTAGAATATTATGAGCTAGTTTTTTGCCTACGTTTGAAAGAAAAATACGTACTAATATTTTTTGCCATGGGTGGGAATCGAACCCACGACCTCCGGATACAACGCCAAAGGCGCAACCACTAGTCTACAGAGGCTGTCAAATATATTCTCTACATTTCTACTGCATCCGTGGTCCAGGGGTCTTAGAGAAAATACAGGCGAGGCGTTATGTCCCGTCGCGCCTAGGTTAGTGGACTGAAACTTTAAGGACACTTCATTCGCGATAGTGAACTCCGCGTTCTCCATACAAAATTAGCTTTCTGCGATAGCAGCTCGGTGCTGCAAACCCGTCGATCGCTAGTAAAGTCAAAATTAAGGCGAACACACGCCTCTCACAATAAAAAAATAATAATATAATAATTAATTGTACAATTTTGTGGTTTTATTTATTAATTAAAACTCTCTGTTTCCAACATTGGCGTGGCTGCGTGAGTCGTCAGCGGAAGCAAAGGTACTGCGAATACAGTGTTTTTAATAGTAACTTGTGACAGATGGAGACAGCTTCGACTACATCGTGGCAGGCGCCGGCGCGGCAGGGTGCGCTGTGGCGGCACGGTTGGCGCTCAGCGGAGCCCGTGTGCTACTCGTGGAAGCTGGAGGGGACCCTCCGCTATTGACCAGGGTGAGCCATCTTTCTCTCACCTAAAATAGATTTTATTTTCGTTCCAATCAACCACTTATAAAATAAAATACACTTTAAAAAATATACGAATATATTCAGAACGTTTTGATGAAGTAAACCTCTGTTTTTTCCTTTTTATATTGGTAACGAACAAAACTGATATAACAGATTTATAACCAGGTTTAGACTGAAACTGTTTTTTTTAGAGCACGGTATGTGACTTAGTTTCTACCTGATGGTGAGCAGCAGACCTACAAAATCCATGAATGGGGTCGATCAATATATTGTTGTTTAAAAATATTGGTCGCCCCCACTATGCCGGCTGCATGATGCGGTAACCGCATCCTAAAAGACCTTGACAGGAAATCGATGCAGTTGTCTCCTAAAAACCGAAATGTTTATTATATATTAATAAGGAAAATGTTTCTAAATAGGGCAGATAGTGTTTGGTTTGAGAATGTGTTAACTTTCTTAAATTCACTCACCTACTTAGAACTGTTATTTATCTTTCATTATATGTAATACAATATTCTTCGTTAACTCTTCGAATATAAGACTTCATCGGTTATGATACCAGCTTGTTAGTAGGTTATTTATTAAATTATTTAGAAGCTCCGATGAAACAATAATATACAGTGTTCTGTGCTAATACGACTAACACTAACATCTGTAATTGCAATTAATACAAAGAGCTGTTTTATCAGCGAAATCTTGAGCCCACAATACTCATATTTCCTTTCCCATATAGGGTAGATACGCCTTGGGTCCGGCCGGAGCCGACTTAAAGTAAATGCAGTCAGTTTTATAAATAAGACTTTTACTAATTCTATTTGTTTAATACGAGAATTTGCAGATCTTTCAGATAAATTAATCTATTTTACGATTAATAGCCAAAATCCGGCCGGGGAGATATTAGTTTAATCTAGAAAAATAAGGTGCACAAAACAGGGGCCGACTTTAGAAATATTAAAGATTCTAATGTCGGCCAGCAACGATTTCGACCGCTACTATACAGGCTGTTTATATATTTTGGTCTATAAATATAAATTGCTCTTAAAAACTTGCTACTATTGAAGCTAGGTTGTAATTTATTAATTTAATTTCATCAGCTTTAAAACATAAAGAATTAATCGTAAATCTTTAATTGATTCATTAACCTGTGTGGCACAAAAAGCTGTCGGTACTAATTCAATTTTGGTTTTTGGTCTTGTCACTTATAAAGCGACAATATTGCCACAGCCGCAGTTATGTCCACAACATAGTGGATCAATGTGTGACGATACACCACAAAATTCGCTGGGTGTGATGAATAATGTTGTTTTTTTAAATGAACAAACAAAACCAGTATTATATATTTATTTATTTATTTAAATCTTTATTGCATACAAAATACAAAGGCGGACTTAATGCCGCTAGGCATTCTCTACCAGTCAAACCTTCGGGACAGTAAAAGCAGTTAATAAGTATTAATCTTTTTAATAGTTTAATTGTTTACTATGTTATTGTATATTAGACCTACGTTTGTTACAAGTAGAATAATCGATATAAACTGTTGAATATTTTATAAATGACTTGATTTAATTTTTATTTTTTTATTTTATGAAACTGAGTTTCTGTTTAATTTTAATTATCAACACAAACGAATGAACACGTTTGTGTTTTGTCACAGCATAACAATTTTATACCACCGTGCGGGTGCCGGGTCCATCGCGTGGTTGAAAGGCAGGGGAATGAACTGCAGCGTTCCCGGACTTGAGACCGCGAAGTAGGTTTAAAGGCCTTTTGAACTCTCACCTGCACTGTGTTCACTACCCTCTCTACTCAACCAAATATTATATGATCCTGTTAGCGCCATCCTGGAAACACGCTCCATAAAAGTTTCGACGGCTGTTCTCGGAAGGCCAAGATCCTTCAATAGACGGTGCAAAGACTTTGCTGGAATTCCTCTTGCATCAACTTCCACTGCATAAAGTTGAGTTTTAAATCCGTTTCTAGTAATTATGATATTCTAATAATTAGAGATGTTAGGTAGTTGTCATAAACTAACATCTCGTCTAATAAAATTTAATTTTATCGTAAATTATCTAAAAATGAAGACTTTAAAAGTTTAAGAAACAATCACTTAATCCCTTTGACTTAATTAATATTTTATTAAATTATGTGCTCAAATTTTTATCTCATTGTTATAATTTTTTATTTAATTTTATTGTGATTTTTATATTTTAATAATGTTGTAAATGTATTGAAGTGCAATTTTAACTACCAAATGTAGAACTTGGTGTGATATTATAAAAATAAAACATACCTATTAATAATATTTTCCGTTGACTTGTCTTAATTTCAAACACCCTGTACCCGGCCGGCATTTGGGAAAAAAGCGACCGATCATAGACCAAAGAAGGCCGAGTTTAAGGTTTTACGTCCTCCACGCATTTAAACCTTTAATACTTTTTTCTTTAAGTGGATAAGTCAGTATTAAGTCTCTAAACGTAAAATAGATTTATTAACCTGTCTAAAACTGCATCACAAGCTATGCTTTCGTTGCAATTAACAGTGCTAGAGCGATCCAAAGTTGGAAAATCCGTTAGGGGGCCGACATTTAGCGTATGAGATTACAATACAACAAAATGTAATCTTCATCATGTAACTTGATCCTAATATAATTTCCACTGCTAATATATTTAATAATAGTGATGAATATACTAAGACTTGGAAATCATGCACAGCTATGTAGTTCCATTATTCGCGTTAACTTCGCTCGTCATTAATCCGCGGATTAACGCGGGATTACGGCTCTTTGTGCGGAGCTTTCGGCTTAGCACTTAAGTTCATTTACGTTTTCTGACTTTAGGTTAAGCTTCCGTTTATTGCCTTCAGATTTAGAATCAAAGTTAAAATCTGTGAAAATACCTTTTCAGATCCCTGGAGCAGCGCTTTCGTTGCTGGGTAGCCCAGTGGATTGGCAGTATCCAACACGCGGAAACGGCAAGTCGTGTATGTCGTCTAGAGGTCGAGCGTGCCGAAACAGTCGCGGTAAATGCCTCGGGGGAAGCACTTCTATCAACTATATGATGTACGTTCGAGGTGCATTGTATGATCATCCGCCAGAACTCGTGCCCTATCTATTGTACTACGAAGGACTCCAGGACCTTCAACTACTTCCGCCCCCCTCTAACCCCTACCATAACACCGAAGGCATCATGAAATTGGAATACTTCGCCGACCCTCAGAACATGTGGTTCGAAAATATTATAAAAGGATTTCAGGAATTAAATCTTCAGCTCAACCTCGATCTGAATGGGGAGTCCAATGTAGGTGTATCTGAAATAATAGGATTCGTGTACGAAGGGGAGCGGATGAGCACTGCCCGAGCTTACCTCACACGGCAGGATGTGCAAGCTAATCTATTCGTTCTAAAGAACTCCCTCGTCACAAAGGTTATCATCGATGGACAAAACAAAGCGCGAGGCGTGAAAGTGCTGCGCGGCGCTGCCAACAGTACCGAGAGCCTGTACGCTAAGCGAGAAGTCATCCTATCAGCCGGTGCTATCGGAACCGTGCAGATCCTACTTCTTTCTGGAATTGGTCCCGCTAAGCATCTGCGCTCGTTTAACATCACAGTCCGCGCAGACCTTCCTGTCGGCAGGAACGTTACAGACCACGTTCTACCGCTACTTGTCGTCCGGGTTGATCGTGGCCTTCCGCTGGGCGCAGACATTTTATTCAATCTCGGCATAAAGGGCGCGCAGGCAGTCGAGTACCTGGGCACGATGGATGGTCCACTCGCGTCCAATGGCCTCACGCAGGTCACAGCACTCGTCAACAACGATTGTTATAACGCCACTACGCGTAACTTTACTTATGATGGTGACAATTGTGAGGTGCCCAACCTGCAAACAATTTTCGCGTACGTCGATAAGGGTGTGCTGCCGGCAGTGGCGCCACTTGCCGCTAACACCCTTAACCTAAACAATGACGTGTTCGCGCAGCTTCTCGCAGCTAATACGGAGAGCGCATTTGTGGTCGTATCTCCGGTCGTTTTGCAGCCGAAGTCTGAGGGGTACATCGGGCTTGCCAGCAAAAACCCCCGTGCACCGCCCGATATCTTTCCGAACTATTTAGGGGACGAACGTGACTTGGATGAGATGGAAAAGAATATAAAAATAGTAGAGGGTCTGGTTGGAACGGAGACGTTTAAGTCTAAGGGCGCATCTTTGTTGCGACTACGGCTAGCTGGTTGCGCGGACGGCCCCGGTTACTGGCGATGCTACGCGCGTCACATGACACAGTCGGTGTTTCACGCGATGGGCAGCACGGCGCGAGCCGTGGACGAACGGCTGAGGGTGCGAGGCATTTGCGGGCTGCGCGTGGCGGATGCAGGCGTGCTGGCTCGGCTGCCGAGGGCTAATACCGCTGCCATCGTCATCGCCGTCGGGGAGAGAGCGGCTCACCTAATACTGGAAGACAATAAACTTTACCAGAAATGAGCTCTAATTACTCTAAAGAACTTTTATTTACACGATTTATTATAATGTTCCTAGTATTAGCTAATTATGAATAATTAATAATTCAGGACTAATTAACTATAATTAGTCCTAAAAAGGAGTTTAAGTTACTTATAAGTCAATCAAAATACATAAAGTAATTATACCACCTAACGATGTTTTTTATACTGCAACTTTAAGAACCTAGTTTTTCATGGATACCTAGTTCCCCAATGTGGGGATGATCGATCCTGTTCGTCAATCCGATTTTAAGGATCATATCAGATCGTAATGGCTCGATCCGATTCGAGGATCGGATCGCATGCCGTCGATCCGATATTCAGGAAATCGATCCGGATCGGATGCAAATAATTAAGAAACAATTCTATATAGGTATATAAGGAATAATTTGAAAGAATATTCGCGATATATTAAAAAAGTTACTTGTAATGGTTAAATATGTGTAATGGGATGACTCCATACAATGGATTTTACAGGAGGAACTATTTTTTCACTAAGCATTTCTATAAAAACAAAACGTCTTTATGTCTGTAACACTCGAGACAGTAACAAATAGAAACTAATCGGACCACACATTTGTTTACTTACCTACAAAATTTGTTAATAAAAAAATTAAATAAGATTCGCGTATATTTATCAACAAAAAATGCCGCCAAGTTAGGAACGTTACGTAAACAAAAGATAATGGTCGGTTTATAACAAAAAATCCAATGTACCCTACTCAAATGTAGTAAATAAACGGCCTTTTTGATTCATACGATCCGAGCGATCTGATCTTTGAAGTTTTGTATCATTCCACCAAAAAATCGTATAGTCCCGATCCAAAAATCGCCGGATCGTATGCTGTCGATCCGATTTTCTAAAATATCAGATTGGATCGGAACATCCCTACCCACTGATAACAACAAACCTAACGATAATTTCCTATTTAAGTCGAAGGTAATTAGTAAAAGCTCTAATTTAGCCGGTATCAGTCGTCAGTTACTGGTCATATTCACGTCACCATCAGTACTACATTAGGCAAATGACATTCTCCAATTACTTCACAAACACGTGGCCGCGATAAGGTCGCGCCTACCTAAAGGCAGTTAGCATCTCATGATATATACTCATTCCCCACGGAGACCCATTTCATTCGTTTGCGATATAACTTTATACTAATTAGTGGTACAGGCCCTCCAAGCAAATGACTTATATGTGAAGTAGCGAAAATAGGAACTAAATAGGAAGGCCTGGGGCTCTAGAGAAAAAGCAGGCGAGGCGACATGTCGCGTCGTCTCGGTCAAAAACGTATGTATTTTGACAGTGACAGTAGACGTGAGGTACGCTGTCACCTGCCAAAGTCTATACAGTTTTGATTGAAGGCGACACGACATGTCGCCTCGCCTGCTTTTTCTCTAGAGCCCCTTGTTGAATTGTCCTTCGATTGTCATGGTTAATATCAGTGGCATAATTGTAAAACATCGAATGCGATAGCGATCTGTCAATGCTTTAGTAATTTTAATTGTCTGAATTGTAATGAGTTTTTAATTTCAAAAAATGTACATTTGTTTGACAACATCACTATGCCTCGGAGAGCACGTTAAGCTGTCGGTCCCGGTTTCACTATAACAACTTGTGAAACGGTTTATAGATAGGTTAATGAGTCTATTCAAAACATCGCGACGAGCTAGCCAATTGTTTCATGTAGACTTATACCATCGGCTACGACGAGGTGGGATTAAAAACCCCTAGGCATTATAGTGGTGTTGTTGTAAAAACAACCAGTGAACACACAGACCAAAACCAAAACATGACTAGATCACTTGAAGGTTTTGCATCTATATGGGCAGTAAGTTATGGACCTTTCCACCTAATAACTTATTTTAAAAAAATATACCTACTAGCATGTAACGGATGGTCAGTTCTTATCGATGTATTTCTCCCATGGTTATAACAGCATAAGATAGAACTTAAAAAACCCTTAAACACCGAAAAGCGGTAAAATTGCAAGGAACCCAGCGAAGGGGTTTAATTCCCGTCATGACGAAGCCGGGTATTCCGAGTCTTCGACAAAAAGTGGACACAGACGGCTTACAGGAGATTACCGCATCAATTTCTTGTCGAGATGGTAGTCTCCTTTAAGTGTGCGGTTACGAAATGGGTGGTTGATTTGACGATAAGGCAGCAAATATATTAAAATATACTTATATAGCAATTCGTCTTTGACGCCGTCCATTTCTTAATCGCATCATTTAGCCGGCATAGTGGAAGCCATCAATGTTGTTTCAGAACCATTATTGATTGACCCCGTTCATGGACTTTGTAGGGCTGATCACCACCAGGTGCATACAAAGTCACATGCCGTGCTCCATTAAAAATAAATAAAAGAGGTAAGTTTGTTATCTATAGATAAACTACATGATGTGTTCATCATTTATAAGGCCCTATAAAACTATATACAATCTCACATTCCACCTGGTGGATTCACAGCACACAAATATACTAAATGGAACATAGCAGGAGAACAATATTTCTTCTAAGTACAGTTAATTTATCTCTATATACGTGGTGGCCAAGTTGGTTAGACCTTGGACTTAAAAATACTTAGGTCCCTGGATCGAATCCCGTTGTGTACCAATAAGTTTTTAATTAAAAAAAATATGTACATGTGTTTTACAACACCACTATAATGCCTCGGAGATATATCTCGGAGAGCACGTTAAGCTGTCGGTCCCGGTTTCACTATACCAACTTGTGAAACTGTTTATAGGTGATTTATTGAGTCTATTCAAAACATCGCGACTATAACTATAAAGTGTTCTTCAAGGCCTCGAATAAGCTCCTGAAAACTTCGTAGCTAAAAGGCCGTTCCAGTATAATGAAAATTGCATCGCAAATATATAAATTGTAGAGGGGGTAACCTGTGTCGCTTATCGCGAAATAGGATGACAGATGTGGGGGTAAAAGATGGTTATGTTGGCATCACGGGTTAGACAGAAATCAGCTGTGCGGTGGACGGACGGGGTCGGGGAAGAATCTTGGCGCCGTCCGGCATAAAAATGGAGTAATAGTATGAGAATTTAACGCGAGAATAGATCGAGGGAATGCGTAAGTAGTAGGAGAGAATCGGTGAGTACCAACCTATGTGTTTTACGTGAGTAGTTTTGAAGGTTAACGCTTTGAGGTTAGAAATACTTCGCTCCAAGCTCAGAACACAAGAAATAGAGAATAGAAATAAGATCGGTGGTTCGAGATGGCTATAGGGGAGGTCGGAGGCCATTTCGGGGAACCAGAAGTTCCCCACAGTCTATCTGGGTAGCGGATAAGGAGAATAGTTAAGTTTCATGTGCCTAAGTGCTTAAAAGAACCTAATCAGAATGTATACTGTGTATTTTATAGAATAGAATGTGACAGGTAATTATGTCCAGGCAAATCAGAACACTCGCAAAATGTACTTTTCGACAGCGTGCATTCGATCAGTATCGTTAAACAACAATATAATGAACGACCCCCATTCATTGATTTTGTAGGTCTGCTTAACATCAGGTAGATACAAAGTCACATACCGTATATATATCAAATGTTTGCTAGGATAATAATCATGTTTATAAAAAAAATGTAAGCAATTTATTGTTATAATTTTGTTTGATGGATGCTCTCCTATCAGACTATTCTATTTAAAATAGTGTTCTATCCATGAAATTTACACACCTCTAAAAAAGATGAATTGATAATCATAATTCATAACTGTGCCACTACCTTGTAAACACAGAGTATGAGCAATAAATTTATTTGTATTTGAACCAAGACAGCCAATTGGAGAAGCACTAAACATATTTGCATAATAATACAATTAACTACGTGTGAGCAACTAAGTACCCCTTATATTGCCCTAAAAGCTTTATTAATACAGGATCGGTGCTGATGATGTCTGAGGAGTTCTGCGAGGATGGGACAATCAAATTTAAAGTAATTCTGTTGGATCGAGGGACGCCTGACAATTACCCCGGTCCGTGTGTAGGCGACTTTATTTAAAGTTAAAGAAAGAATAACCTTTATAGCCCTTCCTTATTTTTCATAAAAGTGGGTGGAAATTATATTATTATATTATTAATTTCTTCACAAATAAGTTCTTAATTTTAAAAATTGTGTAGATACAGACGCAAAAACAGTCAAGTTACCTGAGGCTCTACCATGGGTTTGCGCATTGTAGAAACGTAACGTATTCATTTACGTATACGTGAGCAACAACCAATAGGATCGCTTTATTCAATCCTGTTACCAAAAATAAAGCGATCCTATTGGCTGTTGCTCACGTATACGTAAATGAATACGTTACGTTTCTACAATGCGCAAACCCATGGTAGAGCCTCTGAGGCCATGGGTTACGTATACGTTACGTTGCTACAATGCGTAGACCCTTTGGTCATATAACATTTCGGTTTTAGTCTGTGGGTTCACCGGTTTTTAGGAGACTTCTGTATTGATGCCTTGTCGAGGTAGTAATCAGGGTGCGGTTACGAAACGGGCAGTTGATTTGACGATAAAGCAGCGAGTATATTAAAACAGACTCTTTATATTTATTCGTCTTTGACGCCGCTCATTTTTTAACCTAATCAATAAACATAGTGGGAGCGATCAATATTGTGGAACAACAATGAATTGATCATACTCATTCATGGGCTTTATAGGTCTGCTTACCATCAGGTAGATACAAAGTAACATAAAAAAAAACTTGCAACACCCCTATAGCACAGATTGGATAAAGTTACTACGTAACTATAGCGCAAAAGGAGGAAAAAGTGGGGTATTGGACATACACCTATATATAGTGGAGATATACCTATATATAGGGAGCGCCCTAATTAGTGTTGCTAACCGTCCCGTGTGAGGCGGGACGTCCCGTATCCACGACTCAAAAAATGTGACCCGTGTTAAATGTCTGCGGGACGCCATAAAACCAGCTTTATGGTAAGCCGGGTTAGACTGAAATCCCATTCAAATGAAGTAAAAGTATCTATTACGTATAAATATACGTAATAGATGTACTGAATGGCGTAAAACACTATCGGTCAAATAAATAAAAATTAACAATCTATGAAGCTTGGTATGAACTATTTCAGTATTCGAATAAAAGATTTTATACTTTATTTTGACAATTCCGAGTTCTAACGTCACTGCTGAGAGGACATTTTCATTTTGTGGAAACGCCTGGACATGAAATAGACTGTGACTGTGACAACAACAAGTGAAATAAAGTAGTGAAAAAAAAAATGCTCAAGTATGCCAAAAGTGCAAGATTAGGTAATAATTTTTGAGCAAAGTGCTTTATTTACTGGATTTTGTGTTATGATTACTTTATAATGGCAAAGAGTTTAATTTGTACCTAATATAATATTCATTTATAAGCAGTTTTTTTGGCCAAGTCCTGAATATGAATCTAGTCACGTCGCATATCCGTGAATAAGAGTTGGCAACCTAGCCCTAATGCCTATAATCGCCTTATCAAACGTGAGAACAAAAGATGGCGTCGACATACAAAAAGTGGGAATAAAAAATATTATAAGCAATCACTCAATATACGTGGTGGCCTAATTGGTTAGACCTTGAACTTAAAAAAACACACGGCCCCTGGTTCGAATCCCGGTGTGTACCAATGAGTTTATTAATCAAAAAAAAAATACATTTGTCTGAGAACGCCACTATAGTGCCTCGGAGAGCACGATAAGCTGTCGGTCCCGGTTTCACTATACCAACGTGTGAAACTGTTTATAGATGGGTTATTGAGTCCATTCAAAACATCGCGACGAGCTAGCCACTTGTTCGGTGTAGACCCATACCATCGGCTACGACGAGGTGGGATTAAAAACCCCTCCGCTGGGTACCCTGAGGCCGTCTAGGCGGTTTCAGGCTCCGTAAGGCACCCGTGATGATATGTATGTATGTATGTACATATATTAAAAGCGGGCCAGCCACAGAAGAACATGTACCCCAGCCTAGTGGCTAAGTCACTGCGCAACTAATAACAGGGTAAAGCAGATGACAAAAAGGCTGGACCTGGTTTAGGTGACCGCTTTATACAACGAGCCTATACCATCATAAACACGCAACAGCTCGCCACTTGTTAGGTGTTGCTCCGAATACTATCGGCGAAATGAGGACGGGTTAATCACTTCACTGGGTACCCTGAGGCCGTTTAAACGGTTCTCAGGAGCCAAACATAAAATGAAAATGCATACATAAAATAAATAGAGGAATTAGAAATATTAACATCCATTATCCTTAAAGTTTGTTCTTCTAATTTATTAATTACGATTTAATTCTTTCGTAATATTTCTAACATCATCGGGAGTCTGAAATCTAACAAAAACGTCTCTCGTTTCATCAAATTACAGGTTCCATAATTTATCTGCTAAAAGTAGCTTCGAAACCTTATTCAATTAGCGAATTCTACAACTTGGAATAATTTGTGGAATTTCAAATATTCGTTTATTGAGATTGGAAACTAATAAAGACATAGTATTAGGAAGAATTTCATATAAAATTCTCATTCTTTTCTATGTTTAATTTACTTTCTATTCTTGTTATTTGATTTGTATTTTTACTGATACTCTTTAGTTAGAAAGGTTTTTTTTATTTTATTAGAGCACGGCATGTAACTTTGTATATACCAATATACCTGAAGGTAAGCTGACTTACAAAGTTCATGGATGGGTTCGATCAATATAATGTTGTTTAACAAAATAGATTGCTCCCACTATGCCGGCTAAATGATGCGACTACGAAATAGGCGGTGACAAAAACGAATTACAATATTTTAATATACTCGCTGCCTTATCATCAATTCAACCACTCATTTCGTAACCGTACCCTGAAAGGACACTACTACCTCGACAATAAATCGATGCAGTAATCTCCTGAAAACCCAAAGACTAAACCCGAAACATGACTAGGTCACTTGACGGTTTTTGCATCTGTATGGGCGATGGTAACGAAACCGGTCGGTCGGTGTGTACCGACAGTTATAAATAAAATACAGCTCTACTTGATCTTGTAGTTCGTTCGCAAAGCTCCCAATTTGCCGCCCCGAAGGAGACAATCCCGCGACTTACCGGGATCGCGCACTCCGGGATACACCACAATCCCGGATGACCGCGGGATATAGGGGTACTAAGCTAATGCACTTGAATATAACATTACTTTGTAGTACAAAGAGCGATGCATTCGAGCGACGATGTAGGTTTGTCAAAGGGACCGGTCAATGGAGAGGAAAGTTTCTTTTGGTTTGTAAAAAAGTTTTATTTCGTAATGAGACTAGTAGTTAGGTTATGAAAATTGGGGATTTTCACAAATTAGGTATTTGTGCACACTGAATGTTATTGGTTGTTGGGATTATTTGTTGCCAACCGCTATCAAAAACAAACAAATAATAAACAGAAAAGTTAAACAGAGATCTCTAACATGAGTTTTTGTAACTGTAGTTGACTATAGTCGTTAGCTACTAGACTACAGTTAGGAGTCAACCAATAGGGTAGAGAAAAAACAGAAAATGTAAACAAAGAGCTCTACCATTAGTTTTTATTAACTATAGTTGAAAACTATCGTCTTTTTGAGAACAAATTGGAAGTAGAGTCTGCCATTATCAAATTCTACTACAAGCAAACATGCAATAACAAAATTAAAATTATGAAAATGTAACTACTGTTTTACGATAGATAGTTTGTTGTGATTATACAAAACATAATATTTGTAAAATATTATATTATATTGTATTGTATTGTATTGTATTGTACTGTACTGTACTGTACTTTACTGTACTGTATTGTACTGTACTGTACTGTACTGAACTGTACTGTACTGTACTGTATTGTATTGTAATATATTATATTATAAAATTTATGTGCTTGCCGTCCGTGGTATTCACCTTAATATAAATAAATAGTATATTTTTTTTAAGAACAATCATGATGAAAGTATTAATTTTGAAAATTGGTTGGTGATGATTTCTTCTGGGAAAAAATGTGTTTTCGGAAACACTATTCAGGATTACACAATAAAAAAAATATTGAAAGAAAGTTAAAATTTGTAGCAACAGCAGTTAACAACAGCAATTAAAGAACCGTCACAGGATGTAGATTTTTTTTAGTTTTTTTTATAAACGACTAATATTTTTTAAATACACAGCAAAGATTTTTTTTAATATGTTTTTGTTATATATATATATATATATGTCGTAAGCTACCACTCGATTCTGGATTGACGTCGATTTACGGGACACTATTATTATTATATCATAACAGAAAAAGAATTAAAACCATACGAAATTTCATAGGACTTAGAACTCAGGGTGCTAGCGGAGCGCGTCCTGAGAGGGTTAAATAAAACACGGGATGTCCCGCCGAAAGCAACATCTGGCAACACTAATTATGCGCGAGTAACATGGGATATCTTTTATTATTATTTCGATCCCCACAGGGCACAGCTTGTAAAATATTATTATTATTTATTATCATTATCATAAGTTTACTGAACCCTCCACAGTAAACAGAAAAATTGCCACAGCGAAAGCAAATAAACTCTTTGGTTAAATACTCTAAATAGGGAAAGTTCAAGGGAAATTGGGGGTAAATAGAAATTAGTAGGGGTCATAAGGAACCAAACCCGCCCCTAATGTCGACTTCACACGCCCGTTCTTTGCCAATTACCGCATTCCAAGCTAACTGCTAGCAATATCAGAATAAATGAAAATTACAAAAGAGTACCTATCTAAATCATATGTATATCTTTTCACTTTAATTTCATATATAGTTTTTCTTTTATTTTTTATTTACACTGAAAATAATGTACAACAATCCTTTAAAAAAAAGAATTAATTAGATAAATATGTTTGCTTTTGTTTTCAATATGTATATATATATATTAAGATTGGGACTAGACGACGGCCAGTCTTCAGCCCTGCAGTCCGATTATGACCACTTTGTTATTAGTTCTAATTAGGTTCATATTTCGACAAGCTTTAAACTAGTTTTAAATTAGAACTTCTTAGTATAGATATTATGCCACATCTACTTAAACGACTTAAGCTTAAGTCGTTTTAACTTTATCGAAAATTCGGAAACTTACCAATTGAAAAAAATACAACGATTAAACGATATAAATATTGAAACAAGCGTCTAATTAAATGTTTTTCAAGTATGCTACTGACGACAAGATAATAATAAAACATAAATAATATTTTTCGTTTTCATTTTATATCACGTAACGTAAAAAAATATTTTAATTTAGTTTTTTTTATAGCAACACTTAACTCCAACTATCAATGTTGGCTGAAGGACTTGTTTCCAAGCCATAATAAATTAAAAAAAAAAAACTATCTATGTATTCCTTTTACGAAGTACCACATAGTATTTTGAAATAATAAATATAATTTAATATATGCGGCAAAATAAATGCATAAATACCTAGGTATTATTATTTTCAATTAATACTTATTTAGTTTAAAGGTGGGATGAATTTAAGGTCTCTACAACTTTGCTAGGCCGACCTACAGGGGCTTTATTCCGAGTTTGCAACCGCTAAAGACGACAAGACGTTGCGTAAACTATAATTATTGAAATATAAGCTCTATCCTATTAAATATAGAGTTGAAATTCCAATGCCCATAAGATGTTCGAACTTGCGAAGAATTCGTGTATTTCAAGATGGCGGCATTATTATAGCCAACCTAATACAGACTATGTATCCATTGAAATAGAACTTATATTTCAATATTTATAGTTTGCGCAACGTCTTGTCGTGTTTAACGTTTGAAAACTCGGAATAAGGCCCCAGGTCTCGTTACGGTTTTACTTTGTGGGTTCACCGGTTTTCAGGAGATTACTACATCGAATTCTCGTCGAGGAGTTATTCTCCTTTCAGAGTGCGGTTACGAAACGGGCGTTTGGATAAAATAAATTGTCGCCGTCCATTTCGTATTTGCATAATTTAGCCGGCATAGTGGGAGCGATCAATCTTGTTAAACAACAATGTGTTGATCGACCCCATACATGGACTTTGTAGGACTAACATTTTTATTTTATTGAAGCACGGCATGTGACTTTGTATCTACCTGATGATAAGTAGTCCTACAAAGTCCATGTATGAGGTCTATCAACACATTGTTGTTTAACAATATTGATCGCTCCCACTATTCCGGATAAATTATGCAAATACGAAATGGACGGCGACAAAGACGTACATACTTATTTGCATTACGAGTCGCTGTTTTATCGCCAAATAAATATCCCGTTTCATAACCGCACCATGAAAGGAGACTACTACCTCGCTACTATCTCGCAGTAGTATCTGAAAAAGCATAGAACCCACAGACTAAAACCGAAACATGATTCGGTCACTTGACGGTTTTACTATAATTGTAGTAATTAAACTTAGAAAATTTCGCAAAATCAATTTTAAAGAACAATTTTACTTGTAAAAGTTAGTACAAGAGTAACTTTAATTCGTCTGTAATTTTGGCAATTGTCTAGTTTTATTTGACTAATACCCATTCGAACTAAAACGGTCATAACAACGGTTTTCATACAAAAAGCAAAGCTAAACTTTGACTTATATTTGGTCGTCAAACAGAAGAGGTCGTGATCGCAAAATATCAAGTTTAACTTCATAAGTTCTAAATTAGATCTAATAAACGTGGACATAATTGGGCTGCTGAAGTCCGAAACGTTCGCTTCCAACCAAGACTGCGTGGACCGAGCTTTATGACTTGGCGCCGAGTCTTGCTGGAAGGACCATACTTGGTTATTGAACATGGTGTTGTTAAGGGGCTTAACTACCTTCTTAAGAATGGTATCTTGATACACTTGTGCCGATGTTTTGATACCTTTTTCACAAAAAATATGGTCACTCCTTCATAGCTAACACCCCACCAGACCATAGTCGATTGTTCATTATGATTTCTCATTTTGGCGCCAATACATTGTACAATATTTTGCGATATTAAAATGGAGTTGGGTTATATAGAGAACCGAATCGCTGTGATTGCATTACACAAAGTAGGTATGGAGCCAAATGCAATTTTTAAAACTCTCCATACACTTGGTATTAGCACAGAAGAAATAATAGTACAAGTAGTATTAGTCAAATGTTTATGTACCGGGCTATTATAGGTACAATGAGACCTCCTCTGTTTGTGACACAAAAAGATCTGGCCTTTCACGTAGTGTTCGTACGAACAAGGTGGTCAAAGCAGTAAGGGAAATAATTCGAAGAAATCCTGTCCGAAAGCAAAGATTTTATCTCGGGAGATGAAGATAGCACCTAGATTACATGGTCCTTCCAGCAAGACTTGGCGCCGCCGGGTCATAAAGCTCGGTCCACGTCGGTCCAGTCTTGGTTGGAAGCGAACGTTTCGGACTTCATCAGAGCTGAAGACTGGCCGTCGTCTAGTCCCGATCTTAATCCGCTGGATTATGATTTATGGTCAGTTTTAGAGAGTACGGATTGCTCTAAGCGCCATAATAATTTGGAGTCCCTAAAACAATCCATACGATTGGCAGTGAAGAATTTTCCCATGGAAAGAGTACGTGCTTCTATTGATAACTGTTTAGGACTGTATTGCAGCCAATGGAGACCACTTCGAATAAGCTTTTTTATATTTTAAATTGTTTTATATTTATGTATTAAACTAACACACTGTAAAAATAATAAATGTTATTTGCAATAGAATTTTTTTTTTCTTTGTTACAATATTTATGGCAAGACTAGGTATGTTTCTTTTGTGAAAAACAAAGCCAGGGACACAAACTAAGCTCTATGCTTATACTATGTGTGCCAGCACAAGCGATACTAAAGCATATTATATTTCATAAACACACAAACCTTGACAAACTGTACAGAAAAACTTACTAATATTTTTTTGTCGTGAGTGGGAATCGAACCCACGACCTTCCGATACAACACCAAAGACGCAACCACTAGCCAACTGAGCGGTCCATAATGCGATTCCAACTTTAGATGCTTATATTCTGCATAACCTACATTAGAATTCTATTATACTTCCCTTCCTTCTGCATTATCCCTTCACTCCACAGAATAATTTACAATTCATATTGATCGGGATTGCATCGCTAGGACTCCACACGAGTATAGTCACGTGCCACTTTCATGTCGGAGTCGGTAGTTACGCATCGTGAGTAGAATCCGCTATTTCTTTACATATTTTAATTAAATCTTATACTTACTTAGTACCTACGTGCTTTTATTTTTATACATAATTAGAAAAGGCTTGGGTTAAGAAGGCTTGAGCTGCTAGACAGTACAGCATAAATTTGACGTCAACTATGTGTAGAGTGTAGCTACATAATTGACGTCAAATTTATGCTTTCGAATGACGTATTATAAAAACTAATATTTTATTTAATAATTATTTAAAACTAATGTTTTATTTTCAAATAAAAATATATTCGATACTTCTGGAACTTAGGCGGTTTATCCGAGATCTTGGAAAACGAGAATTTTTGGAATGTGGGAAGGATCGCCATACCTACAATAAAATTTAACGTCGAAATGCTGCTTGCTTATTAGGTAGTCGTAATACTCTACCAAGTGGCGACCCAAACAGTTTTATTATTATTTTTGTATGTGTTTTATATGTTTACTAGCTGACCGGAGCACGCAACGGAAGCTCTCAAAAGGAATAAACTTTCCACTATTGGTCATAGCGTTATTTTATATATATATAGCCCTCCTCGATAAATGGGCTATCAAATACAATTTTTTTTTTAAATTCAAACCAGTAGTTTCTGGGATTTAGCGCGTTCAACCAAACAAAAAAACTCTTAGCTTTATAATTTTAGTATAGACACAGAAGAAATAATAGTACAAGGTATAGATAAATGATTAAAACAATTTTGCCTTGGTAAAAATATCCGTAATAGAAACGTAAAGCATCACAGTCGGAGAACATACTCGTACCTACTAATTAAGCCGGCATAGTGTATGCGATCACAACATTTTATTTGCTGACCATGGGATCGGTAAATACATTGTATACATTGTACAAATACACAAACTCCATGAATGGTGACGGAGTTTACTACAAACTCCGTCACCATTCATGAGTTTGTGAGTTTGTGCTACTGCTAACATCAGGGGCACACCATCGCGCCCCCCACGAAACTAATAATAATATATGGGACCACCCTAATGCCTGTATTACATATATAATGCCCCTATAAAATGAAATGTCAAACGTGTTCGTTGTTGCCATATTCTGTTGTCACTTCACTCAATCATCACTTAGTGATTGCTTATAATATTTTTTGTTATCATTTTTTGTTTTGAGTTTGTATAGCGATCTTCTGCTCTCACATTTGGAAAGGTAATTTTAGGCCTTAGGGCGGCACCCCATATATATATCTCCATGCCCCCAATCGGCCGCTATTTTTTTTTCGGGGGACTATTTGACACCGGCCGGGGCCGCCCCCCCAGGTAGCATTTTGACGTCCTTATGACGTCAACTTAGTGTCATATGGACGTCAAAATCCTACAAGTGGCCGCCCCGGGCAATGGCCCAATTTGCAATTTGTAAATATGGCTAATATCATCAAGTAGATTAGATATACCTAAGGTAGTCAAAAAAACTTTCTAAATTAATTACCTAACAAATTTGGGAACCTAGTCACAGAAACAATAGTACAAATAACATAGTGTGTTGAATATAAGTAAGTTGTGTCTATTATTACCCAGTCTGTACTTTTTCACATGCAAAAGAATATCGAAAGAAACTGATGTAGGTACTCTCCTGCATGAGAATAGGTACCTAGCCTAATTTAGGCAACATTCAAAATCTCATATTTAAAGGCTTCTTAGAATAATAGAGGAGTAGACGAGACTCGAGCCCGTGTGTCGCCGTCAAAGCCTTCGCCGCGAGCGTTCGGAGTCAAAGGTTGCCATGGAGCTACGTCCTATTATTATGCATGGGGCACTAACACACTTTTTCTCTCTGCTACGGTTATCTCGACATGTGCCAGGGCCACGGAGTATACCTATCCAGTCTGTTGGATGACTTTAGTAAGAAATAATATACTTTAAGATCACCGCTGAATTAAGTTCATTAGGTACCTACTTATTATTTTATAAATTGTGAACATAATGTTTTTACAAATTTTTTTTTTGGATTATTTACTTAAAAACACTTTTTTTTTTAAATGCAGGGTCTTACTCTATATTTAACATATTATTATATAAATATATAGCCGAGACCGCCTAGACGGCCTTTACTAGGGATTTTAACCACCTCGTGGTAGCCGATGTTATAAGTCTACGCCAACAAGTGGCTAGTTCGTCGCGATGTTTGGATAGACTCAATAAACCCATCTATAAACAGTTTCACAAATTGGCATAGTGAAACTGGGACCGACAGCTTAAAAAACTCTTCGGGGCATTTTTTTTTTCTGTGTGATTAATTACAAACACTATATGATGACGACTTGTTATTACTAATGTTCCGAAATTCATGCAATTATACCGAAAGGTTTTTTTTTCCTGAGAAGAAATTATGTGGACATTGAACATACCTTTCTGAATATGTTTTTCGCATGTCCATACATTTTTTTTAAAGAAAGAAAGTCAATGTTTTTAGCTATCCATAGATTCACCGTACGGGTGCCGGGTCCATCACGTGGTTGAAAGGCAGGGGAATGAACTGCACCGTTCCCGAAGATGAGACCGCGAAGTAGAGTTAGAGGCCTTTGAACTCTGACCTGCACTGTGTTCACTACCCTCTCTACTCAACCAAATACTATATGATCCTGTTAGCGCCATCCTGGAAACATGCTCCATAAAAGTTTCGACGGCTGATCTCGGAAGGTCAAGATCCTTTAATAGACGATGCAAAGACTTTGCTGGAATTCCTCTTGCATTAACTTTCACTCTATAAAATATATTATCGCATAACAAATCGAAAATCATTATTTGTTGGGGACATTCTCTGAACATTTGTACACCATATATTTTTTATTAATGGTCTTTTAATAGTTAAACTAAAGGGTAAGGTAAATTATAAACCTAAAGGGTATGTAATTTAAAATGAACTTTCTACGAAATAGCAGCTAATGTCCATCAACGTAGAAACTACCTCCATAGCAATATTATTGTTCTGTTAATGGTGCATTTTCCCTGAAATAACATTGAACACTTTCAAGTTTGTTAATTAATTATCAGCAAAGTTACGAGTACCTACATTTATGTTATAATGAAAACTTGACAGCTTCGAATAACTAGAGAAAACTATAGATAGATACAGATAACTGTAAGGTAAAGTGAACTCACACACATTTATTTTTAGACTCGTAATGCTAATGTTGTCTTAGTCGCCGCTCATATCGTAACTGCATCATTTAGCCGGCAATAGTGGGAACGTTCAATTGTGTATTGATAGACCACATTTATGGACTTTGTAGGTCTACTTACCATCAGGTAAAAACAAAGTTACATGCTTCAAAAAACAAAAAAACTAAAACATGATAGCAATAATCTACATTTGGCCTCGGTGTCATAAAAATAAATTACGTTTCGTGTAGATTTATTTTATATTTTTCCATTGCTTATTTGGTCACTATATATCACACTATATGTTTTAATTGAATGTTGCTTCTAACGCCGAGCATACATCAGAGGCTCTACCATGGGTTTGTGCATTGTAGAAACGTAACGTATTCATTTACGTATACGTGAGCTACAACCAATAGGATCAGGAGTTCAGAAGCTTTTAATTTCTAGACTATGCATACAAAACACCTTCCTAAATACCACCGCATAATAAAACTTGGAGCTTGGTGAATTAAAAAAGAAAATAAATGAACAAAGCGCGTTTAAAAACGCTTTACATTGCCCTCGGCCCGTTTTAATGAGATATCTGAGATAGGGGTGGGATGTGGTTGGCTCGACTGATCTAACTCACTTAGTGAGCTATTTCTTTATTTCTAATTTAAGTAACTTCTATGGAGCTATTCCATTAAATAACCATTTATGTTAATCATTAAATGTAAGGAACTTTAAATAAATTAGAACACATCACGGGCGTAGCCATCCCCGAAATGTATATAAATAAGATAAAAGTTGCCATGGGAGTAGGCAAGGGGGTGGTGTTGGAGTTTAACGCACCCGCTCAGTCCTAGTTATTTGGGTTGTACCGAAATAATTATTATATTTTATAGTATTCTGTTACGTGAGAATAATATAATGTGACATTTACTTATCATGTCACATTCCCTGCAATATGTTTATGTAGATTTGTATAAAATTAATTTTCTATGATGCCACTGAACAGATAAATCATAACGAAGATAAATAATACATGCTGTTTTAACGATGGTGGGTTAAATTAGTAAATAAAGAGACAAAACGAAGCGTGAATAGGCATCTTAAGCCGGCATAATGATGGCAATGCACCTGTATGCATCCGCTTGTTGCTATCATTTCTGGACATTGCATACTACTTAACATCAGGTGGATGCAAGGTAACATGCTAAAGCTCTTATAAAAAAAAAAAAAAGAGCAACTCAGCCATACTTGGCTCTTTTCGAAGAGCGCATTGAGTCAAATCCCACTCTCAACTCAGCACATCCCTCAGGACGTTTCCGCAGCGTTATTGTGGCTGTTAATTCTGTCTCTAATTAAGATACAAAACCCTAACTTAACTAAATTCTTGCACAATCCATCCCCCGGAGAGTTAAGCCAGTCGTACATTCAAAATTGTTATCATTTTATTGGCTTCTTAATTAAGCTAAAAGGCCGCGTTTGGAGCAGAGGTCGCGAAAATTAATAACTTTAAGCGCACTTTTGAAAGCTAAATTAAATTAACGATTAGATACGATTAACTTTTTGACTTTCATTATTATTACATTTTTAATGTGATGGAAAAAGTTAAGAGTTAATGAAATTACTTTGTGTAGATGTGAAATAATATACGGTGGCATACAGAAAATGTGGAATGTAATTTATTTTTTTATGAAAATAAGTTAATTAATATAATACCAAATAAATAAATATTTGGCAATAAATTTAACAGCGATAATTTATATATTTTACCTAATAGGAATTTTACATATCTAACAGGGTTCTATATCAACAAAACGAATACTTATATAACTATGTATATTAAAACACGAAATTTTTGTCATGTTTTTCTGAAACTTCGAATAAATAAATCTAAATAATAAAAAAAAAAAAACTTTATTTGTTTCAGATAGGTAAATAAAATTAAATAAATATCATCACGTGTGCCTTACGGCGCCCTAGACCGCCTAGACGGCCTCAGGGTACCGTAAGAGTTTTTAATTCTACCTCGTCGTAGCCGATGGTATGAGTCTACACCGAACCAGTGGCTAGCTAGTCGAGATGTTTGGATAGACTGAATGACCCATCTATACCAACATGTGAAACTGTTTATAAACGGTTTCCCAAGTTAGTATAATGAAACTGCGACTGACAGCTTAACGGGCTCTCCGAGGGTATCTCCTGTAAATTAATATGTTTTACACATACCACACCTATGTGCTAATCTACAAACTTATCACCCCAGTCGACTACGCTTTATTGTCACATCGATTGCCCGTTTCGTCACCGTGCTCCGAAAGAAGACTACCACCTCAACCAGAAATCTATACAGATAGTCTATTTAAAACCGGTCAACCCATAGAACAAAAACGTTGTCCTATTGTTGACCGAAGCTAAAAACTGTCAGATTTTGAATTATTATTACTTACGTAGGCGGTGATAACGAATCCGGTCGGTCGGCCTAGTTGTCTATTAAAAACCCAAATAATTTGCTCTCTATAAGAGAATAGCAAGTATAGATATTTCAAAATAAATAACCTTTATGAGAGATCAAGCGGATCTACATTTTAGGATGAGTTGCACTAAAGTGTCCGTTAAAGTAATTGTATGTAGGGCTTTACCTACATACATATTGCCCTGTGGGGCAATTCCGCGCACAACGCTAAGCTAAACTTTAATTGATATTATGCAAGTCTGACGTTATGCAAACGGTGACATTTAAAATTGACAGACAACTGGTTCTCATTTGGACTCTAGGCCTGTCTAGGTGTAATTGATACAACGATATAAGACATATTATTATTATGTATTATAAACACCCAGACCATGACAGACTGTACAGACAAAATGTACTAGTATTTATTGCCATGGGTGGGAATCGAACCCACGACCTCCGGATACAACGCCAAAGTTCATTCGATTTTCAAAACAAAACTTGTACATTCGACGCCATTTTCAATTTTAATCGTTTCAATTACCTTAACGTATACTTTGGTGCATCTGGACCGCATAATAATTATGAGTAAAATCAATAAGTATTTGTAAAGTTTTGGGTTATTATATGACCGCATATTATTATTTGTATGCCTGAGACCTATGAGTATTTATTTCTTTATGCAACAGCTGGTGCCCGCCGCAACTTCATAAGCGTATCTATTATAAAACAAAAAAATATACATTTCCTATTGTTTTTTAATAGATACCTATTATTGCTAAGGTAAAATAAACATGTTGACCAAGACTATTACGACTAATAAGAGCGGAGCATCAATGAAAAATGTTGGGAAAACGGGGAAAATTTGTTCCTTAATAGAGCTTTTGTTGCATGCGTTGCGTAAACGGTTAAAGTTGCGCAGACGAAGTTCGGTCAGCTACAATGTATATAAAAGCCGGAATTACTACAGTTGCCAAAAAGGTGACATAAAATGTCAATTTTAAATGAAAAAACAAATATTTCTCAAAAAGATAAATAAAATGGAAAATATACAATTTTATGTCATTAGGTAGGTATATCCAACATTATTTCATAGAACACTCTATCTGGTCTATTTAAAAACTTTTCCTAAGAGACTATCATAAAAACCGTTTATATCTGAACAGCCTGCAGTTATATCAAAATATAATAAAACTAATTTTTGCCCCCAGAGCTAATAGCTACATTTAAAAAAAAACGCACATAAACCTGTCCAGTAGTTTTTAAGTGATGCCCCGACAAACAAACAAACAGACAGATATACATTCTAAAAATTCTAAATTATTGTTCTATAGCTTATTTAGAGTCCATCCCGCATTTTTTTGTTAATTCTGATTAATAAATCTGTAAAAAAATAATGTTTACAATTAAACTCTTCACTTACGTTCAATATTTGAAATAATAACCAGGATCACAAACAGAATAACTACTGTATTAAATTCAAGACTTCCGATAAAGTTTTACTACTGTTTTCGCTAACAGTTACATTACCCACATAAGACAGTCATTGAACTTACCCCGTAGGTACATCCTAGTAATATTTTATTTAAGTAACGAGATAAGAAATGCTTGGCTTGGCTACTGTGTGCGGTGTGGAATAATTTGGCTAATAGACTAGCGGCTGATGCGCTGCGGTACTTAAACTTAATGGCAGCTCATAAACCCGTGACCCCTGATCTGACCCCATGGAAAGCTGATCGCGCACTGATTCTTTGAAATGTTGACCATGCATTCCTTACTAATGCATGACGACTTGTGCGGTGTAGAATAAATTGGCTAGTAACGTCCGGCGGTTAATTTCTACGCTCATAAAACGTGACCTCTAATCTGATTCCATGGAAAGCTGATCACGCATTGAGGCTCTACCATGGGCGGCTTTATTTTTGGTAACAAGATTGAATAAAGCGATCTTATTGGTTGTTGCTCACGTATACGTATACAAATACGTTACGTTGCTACAATGCGCAAACCCATGGTAGAGCCTCTGGTCCTTTAGAAAACTGTCGCAGTAATATTTAGCACAATTAATGCTTAACACCTTGAAGGATAATTTGGCTAGTAAAGTCGATTTGGCAAGTAACTGTATGACATTGTGACATACGTATGCCACTCGATCCTTAATCCTGTATGTGACCTTGTCAATTACCTAAAATATAGTTTATCTATCTACCATCAGCTCTTTCCATCCTATCCGCTTCTTCTCAACCCTAACAGAAAGACTATACACTCAATACTTAAATTAAGCACCCGACTTCGAACACAATCTTAAAGGTTAGCTAGTAGATAATGTCTAAGGCATGAAGCTAAAAAAACGCGCCCCGCGCCACGTACGGGCACGGTTTTTACCTTCATGGTTTAAGGCATTAAGTTTGCCTTTGTACATAACTTTTGTTTACTGTGCAATAAAGTGTTTAAATAAATAAATATTACTTTCTACAACCAATGCTTGACGACTTGTATGGTGTACAGTAATTTGGCTCATAGAATCCGATAGCTAATTGGTGCGATGTCAAACCTGACCATGACCTGAGAGTATCTCTTAAAAGAGATACAGACGTTATAGAGCGTAGTTTTAAAAGAACGCACTAAAACGTTCGTGTATTTCAGAGTGCTTCAACGGTTCTTCAGAAAATAAATCTTCCAGCTTATTGACTTTTTTAGATTCAGTGAACGCCCATCCTATAAGAATGACCTCTGACTCCACCAATCAGCAGAACCAGTGCATGTGTACATTCGTATGATTTATTCATCACACCGACCGTCCATATCCAATACGCACATAAACTCTATAAATAAGTACATCCAATAAATATTTTGATTCATAAACTTTTTATGAAGAATTTTATATGCCGTATCGAGTCGCCGCAGTTCGACAGCTGAAGCCATTTTATTTTTATCATGGAAAACATAAAATAAAATAAGTTTATGAGTTCTGTATTGATTTAAGATAAGTTATTAAAATTAAATTGAATTGTTAGATTATTTTTATATTACTTATAATATAAAAATAAAATACATAACTAGGTAAGGCTATTTAAGGCGTGGATACGTTTGGTGAGGTTGATCGCCTCGGTGGCACTCTTGTATGGCGGATGATGGTATAGTCTTACACTAGTTGGTTATGTAGCGTGCGTTCGGTTGGTTGTTTTTTTTCTTTTCTTTTTTAATATTTTTATTTTATGACACCTTTTATTAATTAATATATATATAGCAGCCTAACCAAGCGCACTCTAGACCTTATTGTTAAAACTCTTTTTTTTTTTGATATTCATAAATATCTGTAAAGATTTACATGAAATAAATAATATTTGATTTGATTTGAGGTAGAAATATAAAATAATCCTTTATTTATGGTAATAATTTTACAAAATTGTCGAGGTCTGATTGTGTGAAGTGACGAAGTAGAAAAAAATCATGTTTCCAAAATGTTTACCAGATTCATCTAGTCACGACTAAAAATTTATTTATTTATCAGCCAAAATTAGAAGAATTTAATAATCAGTAAACGTATATAAATATAATTATATAATATAATTTATACATTTTAAAAACGTACAACCAATTAAATAAAAGTATATTAAAACAATAAGTTTTATCGATTAAATTCCTCAATTTAATATCAGCAAATCCTGAAATTTGCGCCTTACATTTCTTGCGATCCCTCACTAATAGGTGGGGATTATTCTTGGGAGGTGCGAGAACTTCCTTCCTTTTCTTCTGCACCTTAAACAGAAACATGTACCCTATTCGGAGTATAGACAACTCTCTATTTGCGTGATTGTTTATCAGCTTTCAGACTATTTTTAAAACAAGAATCGTTATTATACGTTTTAATTTAGACGTTTCATCAATGGAAGTTAAACTTCCATTCGGAAGTGGGAAAATAAAGTGCATTGGCCGCCCTCTACTCGTATCTCAGCTAACTCGCTCGCTCACTTCCGGTCTTTCTCTGCGTCTCGGTACTTTATATAGTTACAATAGTTTTAATAACAACAGTGGAAACTCTATAGAGAAAAGGGTACTAATATTGTTCTGCCATGGATGATAATCGAAGCCACGACCTCTGGAGTTTTGTTTTAGTCGACCTTTCCAGAGGTATTTTGCTATTTTTTACCTAAAAAAAAATCCTCGTGGGTTTGGACTCGAACACACGGCTCTCGCTTTTGCATTAAGTTAACCAGCTAAGCCATCCAGGTACAGTTTACCTATATTTATCGACACATATCTTCTAATTACTCCCTTTTAGAGTGAAATTAGAACTCCTGAGTCCAGAAGATCGTGGGTTCGAAATAGCAAAATACCTCTGTGGAAAGTTCGACTAAAACAAAACTCCAGAGGTCGTGGGTTCGAATCGCGCCCGCCGGTATTTTATTATTGTAGTTTAACTTTATCACATTTCAATATTAGATTATCCTAATAAGGATTTTTTATAATAAATAAGAAGAAATTTATAAAATATAATCTATACTAATATAATAAAGAGGTGAAGTTTGTGAGGTTGTAGAGGGTCTATTGGTAACTCTGGATCTATTGAACCGATTTTGAAAATTCTTTTAGTGTTAGATAGTTCATTTATCTAGGAAGGCTATATAACATGACGCTACGACCAATAGGAGCGGAGCATCAATGAAAATGTTAGCAAAACGGGGGAAATTTGTTCATTTTGATAAATTCCGTTGCGTGAGCAGACGAAGTTGCGCGGGACAGTTAGTAAGTGATATATTCATAATGCCAGTCACCGCCCTATTTATAACCCCCAACATAAATGATTACTTGCCTAACTTAACTTAACTTACTTTCGCATTTACCTATTGAAACTTTTCTTAAAGGTAGTTTAAACCTTCTTTAAACTAAGTACAAATATCAATATAGAAACAATACAGCATTTTCAAACCAAATTAAACTAACAGCTGTTCTTTAAACACTTTAAAATTGTCTTCGTGGACATTTTAGGGGGAGACCCACCCCGCGGAAAGTATCTAAATTTAGAGGCTGCAGTAAGCTATGTAATTATATATTTATCGGTAAAGTATTGAAATATTTTTGTTTGTCTTTCGTATATTATTTTTTATTGGAGCACAGCATGTGACTGTTTACCCACTTGATGGCAAGCAGACCTTTAAAGTCCATTAATGTGGTTGATCAATACATTGTAGGATTGATTGGTGAGTAAATCCGCCTCCGTAGACTAGTGGTTGCGCCTTAGTCGTGGGTTCGATTCCCATCCATGGCAAAAAACATTAGTAGGTTTTTCTGTACAGTTTGTCACACGGAATAGAAAAAACAAGTGGAAGTGCAAAGTAGGCGTGTTTAGTGTGGCACAATTAAGCGTAGCTACGCTTATTTGATCCCAATCGTTATCAGTCGTGTCTAACATCGCTTCGAGTTGGTAGTCTCGCGTCGTTCCTGATTTTTCCGCATAATTATTGTAAATATGCCGTATTATTGCATTCTGGAGTGCAAAAACGATAGTAGGAGAAAAAATCTTCGTAATGGAGGTGTTTCGTATCATCGGTAAGTACGATTTTGTTAGTATTCTTTAAAAACCTTAGCTCATTTTAGTTTACTAATAATTGTAGTTTGAATGAAGTTAAAATCAACCTTACGTAATTGTAATAAAGAATACTTTAGATTGAAATTTAGATTTCAAAAGTTCTTGCTACTCGGTTAGTGTTGTAGTGGGTGCTTATCGATATAACTTATTTATTTAAAGAAAAGAAGGAACAGTTTCGGCAGTTATACAAAATTATATACCTACTTACATATTTTTTTAAATATTTATTCATATTGTATCGCATACAATTTTTTAATAGTGTGGGCTTAGAATAATAAAATGTACGTGTAAACTCTTTATAACGATAAACTCCCTATACGTAGAAGTCAGCACAATTTGGTTGGTTTACCTTAAAACACATACATAACAAAATCTTTATAGCGCAGCAGCCATTTTATATTACGAAGAATTGTGTTCATATTTAGACACAGTAACAGTTGTTTGTAAAGAGAAATTGAAATTAATAGTTAATAAAATTGAATAATTAAAATTTAGTAGGCTACCATTGTTACAATTACTTACCATTACCATTACTTACCATTACTTACCATTTACCATATTGTTACAATGAGCGGTTTATATATAATTTCATTAAAATCATTGAAATGTCATTAATAAGAACTTAACCAACTTTCTAACCTTCATTTAAAATATTTTTAGGTTTCCCAAAGACGCCACTGTCAAAGAGAAATGGATTGATGCTACAGGTAGAATAAATTGGATGCCAACAAAATCAAGCACCATATGTTCTGAACATTTTATAGAAGATGATATTTTAATATCAAATAAAGGATACAAATATACAAAACTAACAGCATTTCCTACTTTGAAAATCGTTAAGCTTTTTAATCAAGTAAGTTACCGTGTTTTTTTTTTATTACTACATACATACATAGGCATTGGAAGTGTTTATGATATGATATTAAAATGTTTCATAATAGTCAATTGTTCTATAAGAATAAGATAACCGATAAAAAGAGTATTTTGTTGACTAAATATCAAATCTATTTCACACTATTTTAAATTAAATTTAGTTTTCCTCCTGTTCATTGTTTTTGTTATATTGTTTTTCATTTTGGTTTCAGACACAAATGAACGCTGCAAATTCTTCAAAAAGGCAAGGTGGTTTGGATACATACATACATAGGCATTGGAAGTGTTTATGATATGATATTAAAATGTTTCATAATAGTCAATTGTTCTATAAGAATAAGATAACCGATAAAAAGAGTATTTTGTTGACTAAATATCAAATCTATTTCACACTATTTTATTTTAAATTTAGTTTTCCTCCTGTTCATTGTTTTTGTTATATTGTTTTTCATTTTGGTTTCAGACACAAATGAACGCTGCAAATTCTTCAAAAAGGCAAGGTGGTTTGGAGAGTTCCGAGTTTAAGGTACAGCCAAAAAGAAGAATCGACTTCATAAAGATATTATAGAACAACTTGAACAGTTTCCTGTGCAACAACATTCCGCTGACAGTATAATTCAGCCAGAAAGAGATGATGAAGTTAAAAATATAGAACCAACAGCCATTTCACATTCTTTAACACCGAGAAAGAAGAAACTCAAAGGCCAACCAAGATTTTGCCAAAGCAAAATTAAAAAGCAAAGCCTAAAAATAAAACTATTACAAACAAAAAATCAAAGACTTGTGTGATAACAAACAAACAAAGTGAGATATTGTGTAAAATATACTAAGAAATATACTATATTTGTTTTATTGTAAATTAAACCGGCCGCCTAATGCAAAATACTTTTTATAAATAACTTTTTGCTCTAACACAATGTAGAGCAAAAAAGTTGCACATTGTTAAATTTTTATGCATCCTGCCGATAACATCGGCAGGATGCATGAAAATTTAACAAATCAATGGGCTTCCGAAAAGATTTCCTTTCTTGTGAATATACCTAATTTTTTTTTTTTTTAATAAAAAAAATGGTTTCTGAGATATATATTTAATTAAGACTCATCACGTCATATGCACAAACAAAATTGGGATCTGTACCATCGCGACTAAAACTCTTTTTTTTTAAATAACGATAAAAAATATTTTTATAAAATAATGAATATTCCAGGCATAAATAATTTCTTCATTTTGCCTAATTTCTTTATTTTTATTACAAAAATACTAGTTATATTAAGATTGCATCCCAAAGTTTTGTTTCGTGGTCACGTCACGATAACGTCACCCAACTCAACTTAAAAAAAATATACTTATCTCAAAAATCAGTTTTTTAAGCCTTTATATTTTCTAAAAGTTTTATAGCTATGTTTTCTAAAAAGTTTTCCCTTCCATCTGCGTTTAAATATATAGAGCACATTTATATTTAAAAAAAGCATCGATATCAATACTTTAAATATTTTATTATATCGCCGCCTTTGAATTATTATATTTTTATGCAAGGAAAGTTCTAGAATAAACTAAAATACTTTTTTTATATAAAAGATAATATGCCTTATGTCGACTGAACAAAACATTTAATCGAATGTTGTAGTAATCACGCCATCTGTGTCGGAATAGCAGAACCTTTTATAGGAGGTTCTTACTTATTTGTTCAGTGGTTCTTACTACTTTATGATAGATGGCATGATTATTTTTTTATATGAATTTAAATCTAATTATTTGGAGAATAGTGTTTAAAATTGCTGTGTATATTTGCAACCAATCAGGACGAAGTGGTTATAGATTCAATACTTATAGATATATGATTTTGGCGACACTGGTTCTAATACATTTGGTGCTTTATAGCATTTCCACTTGTTTTTTTCTATTCCGTGGTTTGTCATGTATTATATCGTTGTTTCTGGTACACATAGTACAAGCCTAGAGCTTAGTTTGTGAACAGTGCAATTTGTGTAAATTGTCTTACATATTATTATTATTTATTATTATAAATAATGCGGTTACGAAATAGGCGAATTTGCATTACAAATCTATGTTACTTTATCGTTAAACCAACTGCCTGTTTCGAACCGCCTCGACAAGAAACTGGAGTATTATAGTCTCCTAAACCGATGAACCCACAGACTAAAACCTAAACAAGACTAGTCACTATTTAGTGATTATTTACAGATGAGGTTAATTCGGTCGTCGCCTCGGGGTCAGAATCGGATATTTTAGGGATTCCGTATTCTATACATGAAACCTTTATTGGCTGAACGTGATAGCTGTATTCTTGGGAAATAAACTTGTATAATAAGCAATAAGTATAAGTAGCTACTTATACATATAAAGTACCGAATCACCTTTGATTTTTTCCTATAGTATACATTGTGACTTTGAAAGGATGTACTTTGGGCTAATAGGAGGTTCTGCTTATCAAATCGAACAACTTTTCCCATGGGACCCCAAACCTCACCAATCAAAGTGTAAGTTTATAAGCGATTAATAATACGATATAATTACTTATTATTATACATGGTGAATTAAAAAGGATTTACCCACTTTGGGCTAATATGAGGTTCTACTGATCAATACGAACCACTTTTCCCATGGAACCATTTGCCGCAAATGAAACAAAATTGACTTCCCTATACAAATTGGTCATTTTAACATTACTAGTTTGTATGGAGAAGGCAACTTTTTTTCATTTTTTATAACTGTGTCCTACGTAGTACGTACGTAGGTACTACGCGACGGGTGCTACAATAGTGAAAATATTAAATATTGAAGTAGACTTTTCTTATAAATTTGTTGGACACGTGTATCACTATTTTTTGAATAGGGGAAGATGGGGCAAACATTTTCGCAATAACACACGAAAAACATATGTATATAGGTATACATGGATTTGAATTAAAAAATAAAGGCGATATGCAAGATGCAAGGTTATAGAAAATATTTTTTAATGTTTAGAATTCGTTTTTATATCTATCAACTTACTATATGCTTTACTTTTATATCTATCAATTTATATATGTTTTTTTAATAGCTTTTAGCCCTGGTGGTAAAATCGGGTAGGTATATTAAATTTTTATATACCTGCCTACTGGAGTTCAGAGTTAAGAGCTCCAAAGTTAACTTATTTTATGGTACCTGTTTGGGTTCTTCATTTTTGGCGACCGGGGGGTCTACTGATAACTTATAGACACACCACGATTACACTATGCACTAACAGGCCGCTACAAGTCAATATACCTAAGGGTCATTGAGCCTCACAAAACACAATGCTGCAACACAAAACTATATCAAGAGAGGTCGCAGCACAAAAACACTAATTCTAGATGGCGAAGCATTTCTCCAAAACTCAACTTAATTATAAATTTTAATTTGCACAACAAATCATTAAAATATTTTAGGTTAGACGACAGGCTGACAACTTCAAAGGGAACCTTTTTTTTAATAATATGTTTTATTAAAGACAAACAACTCCGACTATATAGTAGACAGTTGGCGCGGTCCTAGGTCTAGATATTTTGATAATTCCCAAAAAATAGAAAATATTATAGTTTGTCGAGAAATTTCAGACAACGGCTATAGTGAGTACCTAATAATAAATACTGTAATATAGAACATAAAAGCCCAAAGCCCAATCGTCGCAAACCAAACTTGCTAAATAACAATATATGCGCGCGACGTATCTTGAGAGCAATTTGATAGCTGTGGTCATCCCGAGGGCCTTAGCACCCTGTGCTTAGCACAACAGGATCGATAGGCTCGATAAATCGATACATATCGATTTAAAGAACGAATGTTTATTAATAAACTTCATTTTATCGACTGTCAAACTATGGCAATGTGGTTATGCTAAGCCCCTAAATCATGGTTTGGCTGATGTTCTGGGGACTGGGGATATAGCCATAAATAGGAAAAAAAAGCTCTGAATCTATATTCTCTGATATTCTCCTACAACCGTATAAAAGTATTCGTATACTTCTGCCAGTTAATCCGGTAATTCTATGTAATCAATCTATGGAAAAAACAAACAAATTAATAAAGTTTTGAAACTTGTGTGGCGTGATACCTATGGGTTTGTTGTTCAAAACCCACAACTCTCCCCCCCTCTCCACTTGACGCTACACCCCCTACACTGCGAAATATCTCCCCGATAACAGGTATTTTTCGATCTCCCCCTATATATGAAAACTAAAGAGATTTTGGCTATTGAGCCTAATGGTACTCTGTCGAATGTGGTTGCCAGATTGGGAGGTTTCTATTTATTAATGTCCTTCCTGGGATCTATTGGTGTTATAATGGCGGGAAGTGGACTCTCCGAGTTATGGTCTACAGTATATGCTTCTGCATCAATCACTCATATGACTTCAGGTAAATTAACACAATTTAATTTATTGAGTATAGTTTTAAAGTATATAAATTTAAATTGGTATAAGTCGTACATATACAATACTACACTTTAGTTATTTATGGGAAAATGGTTCTAAACCCGACAGTAAATGTCAAAACTGGTATACTGATGGATCAAAGATGCAGTCAGGAACGGGTGCAGGAATACATACTAATGGTCATGATATTCATGTAAGCATGGGACATTACCCTACAGTTTTCCAAGCAGAACTGTATGCGATAATAGTATCTGCAAAGAAGATCCTAGACATGAGATCACATGGAGAAAACATAAATATTCTCAGCGACAGCCAAGCAGCACTTAAAGCTCTGAGCTCGTATGAGACCAGATCTGGGCTGGTTTTGGAATGTGTTAAACTGTTGAATAAAATCGGCAGGAACAACAGGGTAAGACTGGCCTGGGTGCCGGGACATATGGGTATCGAAGGCAATGAAAGGGCAGACCAACTTGCTAAAATGGGTTCGGAAACTCCCTTAATTGGACCTGAACCATTTATAGGCATACCCAACATAACAATAATTAATGCTTTAAAAAAGTTTGCTGAGGACAAACACACAAGATGGTGGTTAACGCAGCAAGGCCTAATACATTCCAAGAAATTCATTGGTATGAGGGCAATAGGCCTGGATAAGATATGGAAATTCAATAGAAGTCAAATAAGGCTACTGGTGGGAGTGTTCTCAGGACACTATACAACCAACAAACACCTCTATACTATAGGAGTAAGAGATGATCCCACATGCAGATTCTGTGGTAAGGAGCCCGAATCCATGCGGCACCTACTGTGCGACTGTGACGCTAGGGCCATCCAAAGAATAAAATACCTAGGACAGGCTTATCCGGATCCAGAAAGCTACAGGCTAATCGACCTTGGTGATGTCCTTAAATATGTCAACAACATATTTGGGGACGATACTGAGGTGTGTGGATAATAGGAATGGGGAACACACAAAAGATCCCAAAGGGTCGAAGTGTTTTTGACTGATGTCAACCCCAAAACCAATAAGATAAGATAAGATTAGTTATTTATGAAATAGAATTATTGTAGCATATAGTTTTTTCCAGGAACCAAAATTTAATACCATAAATTGATTCAGGTCATGCATATGCAAGAGCAATACGAGCCCACTGTCTGACGTTATGTGCCATTACAACACTGATTTTTGAACAAATGGAAATAAGCGACGGAGACAAGTTTAATGTTAGGCAACTTCTTAGTAGTGATCTATCTTATAATTCTTTAGAGAGCTATCTTAAAACTATATATCTTAAAACTAAAATTGTTGACTAAATATCAAATCTATTTCACACTATTTTATTTTAAATTTAGTTTTCCTCCTGTTCATTGTTTTTGTTATATTGTTTTTCATTTTGGTTTCAGACACAAATGAACGCTGCAAATTCTTCAAAAAGGCAAGGTGGTTTGGAGAGTTCCGAGTTTAAGGTACAGCCAAAAAGAAGAATCGACTTCATAAAGATATTATAGAACAACTTGAACAGTTTCCTGTGCAACAACATTCCGCTGACAGTATAATTCAGCCAGAAAGAGATGATGAAGTTAAAAATATAGAACCAACAGCCATTTCACATTCTTTAACACCGAGAAAGAAGAAACTCAAAGGCCAACCAAGATTTTGCCAAAGCAAAATTAAAAAGCAAAGCCTAAAAATAAAACTATTACAAACAAAAAATCAAAGACTTGTGTGATAACAAACAAACAAAGTGAGATATTGTGTAAAATATACTAAGAAATATACTATATTTGTTTTATTGTAAATTAAACCGGCCGCCTAATGCAAAATACTTTTTATAAATAACTTTTTGCTCTAACACAATGTAGAGCAAAAAAGTTGCACATTGTTAAATTTTTATGCATCCTGCCGATAACATCGGCAGGATGCATGAAAATTTAACAAATCAATGGGCTTCCGAAAAGATTTCCTTTCTTGTGAATATACCTAATTTTTTTTTTTTTTAATAAAAAAAATGGTTTCTGAGATATATATTTAATTAAGACTCATCACGTCATATGCACAAACAAAATTGGGATCTGTACCATCGCGACTAAAACTCTTTTTTTTTAAATAACGATAAAAAATATTTTTATAAAATAATGAATATTCCAGGCATAAATAATTTCTTCATTTTGCCTAATTTCTTTATTTTTATTACAAAAATACTAGTTATATTAAGATTGCATCCCAAAGTTTTGTTTCGTGGTCACGTCACGATAACGTCACCCAACTCAACTTAAAAAAAAATATACTTATCTCAAAAATCAGTTTTTTAAGCCTTTATATTTTCTAAAAGTTTTATAGCTATGTTTTCTAAAAAGTTTTCCCTTCCATCTGCGTTTAAATATATAGAGCACATTTATATTTAAAAAAAGCATCGATATCGATACTTTAAATATTTTATTATATCGCCGCCTTTGAATTATTATATTTTTATGCAAGGAAAGTTCTAGAATAAACTAAAATACTTTTTTTATATAAAAGATAATATGCCTTATGTCGACTGAACAAAACATTTAATCGAATGTTGTAGTAATCACGCCATCTGTGTCGGAATAGCAGAACCTTTTATAGGAGGTTCTTACTTATTTGTTCAGTGGTTCTTACTACTTTATGATAGATGGCATGATTATTTTTTTATATGAATTTAAATCTAATTATTTGGAGAATAGTGTTTAAAATTGCTGTGTATATTTGCAACCAATCAGGACGAAGTGGTTATAGATTCAATACTTATAGATATATGATTTTGGCGACACTGGTTCTAATACATTTGGTGCTTTATAGCATTTCCACTTGTTTTTTTCTATTCCGTGGTTTGTCATGTATTATATCGTTGTTTCTGGTACACATAGTACAAGCCTAGAGCTTAGTTTGTGAACAGTGCAATTTGTGTAAATTGTCTTACATATTATTATTATTTATTATTATAAATAATGCGGTTACGAAATAGGCGAATTTGCATTACAAATCTATGTTACTTTATCGTTAAACCAACTGCCTGTTTCGAACCGCCTCGACAAGAAACTGGAGTATTATAGTCTCCTAAACCGATGAACCCACAGACTAAAACCTAAACAAGACTAGTCACTATTTAGTGATTATTTACAGATGAGGTTAATTCGGTCGTCGCCTCGGGGTCAGAATCGGATATTTTAGGGATTCCGTATTCTATACATGAAACCTTTATTGGCTGAACGTGATAGCTGTATTCTTGGGAAATAAACTTGTATAATAAGCAATAAGTATAAGTAGCTACTTATACATATAAAGTACCGAATCACCTTTGATTTTTTCCTATAGTATACATTGTGACTTTGAAAGGATGTACTTTGGGCTAATAGGAGGTTCTGCTTATCAAATCGAACAACTTTTCCCATGGGACCCCAAACCTCACCAATCAAAGTGTAAGTTTATAAGCGATTAATAATACGATATAATTACTTATTATTATACATGGTGAATTAAAAAGGATTTACCCACTTTGGGCTAATATGAGGTTCTACTGATCAATACGAACCACTTTTCCCATGGAACCATTTGCCGCAAATGAAACAAAATTGACTTCCCTATACAAATTGGTCATTTTAACATTACTAGTTTGTATGGAGAAGGCAACTTTTTTTCATTTTTTATAACTGTGTCCTACGTAGTACGTACGTAGGTACTACGCGACGGGTGCTACAATAGTGAAAATATTAAATATTGAAGTAGACTTTTCTTATAAATTTGTTGGACACGTGTATCACTATTTTTTGAATAGGGGAAGATGGGGCAAACATTTTCGCAATAACACACGAAAAACATATGTATATAGGTATACATGGATTTGAATTAAAAAATAAAGGCGATATGCAAGATGCAAGGTTATAGAAAATATTTTTTAATGTTTAGAATTCGTTTTTATATCTATCAACTTACTATATGCTTTACTTTTATATCTATCAATTTATATATGTTTTTTTAATAGCTTTTAGCCCTGGTGGTAAAATCGGGTAGGTATATTAAATTTTTATATACCTGCCTACTGGAGTTCAGAGTTAAGAGCTCCAAAGTTAACTTATTTTATGGTACCTGTTTGGGTTCTTCATTTTTGGCGACCGGGGGGTCTACTGATAACTTATAGACACACCACGATTACACTATGCACTAACAGGCCGCTACAAGTCAATATACCTAAGGGTCATTGAGCCTCACAAAACACAATGCTGCAACACAAAACTATATCAAGAGAGGTCGCAGCACAAAAACACTAATTCTAGATGGCGAAGCATTTCTCCAAAACTCAACTTAATTATAAATTTTAATTTGCACAACAAATCATTAAAATATTTTAGGTTAGACGACAGGCTGACAACTTCAAAGGGAACCTTTTTTTTAATAATATGTTTTATTAAAGACAAACAACTCCGACTATATAGTAGACAGTTGGCGCGGTCCTAGGTCTAGATATTTTGATAATTCCCAAAAAATAGAAAATATTATAGTTTGTCGAGAAATTTCAGACAACGGCTATAGTGAGTACCTAATAATAAATACTGTAATATAGAACATAAAAGCCCAAAGCCCAATCGTCGCAAACCAAACTTGCTAAATAACAATATATGCGCGCGACGTATCTTGAGAGCAATTTGATAGCTGTGGTCATCCCGAGGGCCTTAGCACCCTGTGCTTAGCACAACAGGATCGATAGGCTCGATAAATCGATACATATCGATTTAAAGAACGAATGTTTATTAATAAACTTCATTTTATCGACTGTCAAACTATGGCAATGTGGTTATGCTAAGCCCCTAAATCATGGTTTGGCTGATGTTCTGGGGACTGGGGATATAGCCATAAATAGGAAAAAAAAGCTCTGAATCTATATTCTCTGATATTCTCCTACAACCGTATAAAAGTATTCGTATACTTCTGCCAGTTAATCCGGTAATTCTATGTAATCAATCTATGGAAAAAACAAACAAATTAATAAAGTTTTGAAACTTGTGTGGCGTGATACCTATGGGTTTGTTGTTCAAAACCCACAACTCTCCCCCCCTCTCCACTTGACGCTACACCCCCTACACTGCGAAATATCTCCCCGATAACAGGTATTTTTCGATCTCCCCCTATATATGAAAACTAAAGAGATTTTGGCTATTGAGCCTAATGGTACTCTGTCGAATGTGGTTGCCAGATTGGGAGGTTTCTATTTATTAATGTCCTTCCTGGGATCTATTGGTGTTATAATGGCGGGAAGTGGACTCTCCGAGTTATGGTCTACAGTATATGCTTCTGCATCAATCACTCATATGACTTCAGGTAAATTAACACAATTTAATTTATTGAGTATAGTTTTAAAGTATATAAATTTAAATTGGTATAAGTCGTACATATACAATACTACACTTTAGTTATTTATGGGAAAATGGTTCTAAACCCGACAGTAAATGTCAAAACTGGTATACTGATGGATCAAAGATGCAGTCAGGAACGGGTGCAGGAATACATACTAATGGTCATGATATTCATGTAAGCATGGGACATTACCCTACAGTTTTCCAAGCAGAACTGTATGCGATAATAGTATCTGCAAAGAAGATCCTAGACATGAGATCACATGGAGAAAACATAAATATTCTCAGCGACAGCCAAGCAGCACTTAAAGCTCTGAGCTCGTATGAGACCAGATCTGGGCTGGTTTTGGAATGTGTTAAACTGTTGAATAAAATCGGCAGGAACAACAGGGTAAGACTGGCCTGGGTGCCGGGACATATGGGTATCGAAGGCAATGAAAGGGCAGACCAACTTGCTAAAATGGGTTCGGAAACTCCCTTAATTGGACCTGAACCATTTATAGGCATACCCAACATAACAATAATTAATGCTTTAAAAAAGTTTGCTGAGGACAAACACACAAGATGGTGGTTAACGCAGCAAGGCCTAATACATTCCAAGAAATTCATTGGTATGAGGGCAATAGGCCTGGATAAGATATGGAAATTCAATAGAAGTCAAATAAGGCTACTGGTGGGAGTGTTCTCAGGACACTATACAACCAACAAACACCTCTATACTATAGGAGTAAGAGATGATCCCACATGCAGATTCTGTGGTAAGGAGCCCGAATCCATGCGGCACCTACTGTGCGACTGTGACGCTAGGGCCATCCAAAGAATAAAATACCTAGGACAGGCTTATCCGGATCCAGAAAGCTACAGGCTAATCGACCTTGGTGATGTCCTTAAATATGTCAACAACATATTTGGGGACGATACTGAGGTGTGTGGATAATAGGAATGGGGAACACACAAAAGATCCCAAAGGGTCGAAGTGTTTTTGACTGATGTCAACCCCAAAACCAATAAGATAAGATAAGATTAGTTATTTATGAAATAGAATTATTGTAGCATATAGTTTTTTCCAGGAACCAAAATTTAATACCATAAATTGATTCAGGTCATGCATATGCAAGAGCAATACGAGCCCACTGTCTGACGTTATGTGCCATTACAACACTGATTTTTGAACAAATGGAAATAAGCGACGGAGACAAGTTTAATGTTAGGCAACTTCTTAGTAGTGATCTATCTTATAATTCTTTAGAGAGCTATCTTAAAACTATATATCTTAAAACTAAAATTGTTGACTAAATATCAAATCTATTTCACACTATTTTATTTTAAATTTAGTTTTCCTCCTGTTCATTGTTTTTGTTATATTGTTTTTCATTTTGGTTTCAGACACAAATGAACGCTGCAAATTCTTCAAAAAGGCAAGGTGGTTTGGAGAGTTCCGAGTTTAAGGTACAGCCAAAAAGAAGAATCGACTTCATAAAGATATTATAGAACAACTTGAACAGTTTCCTGTGCAACAACATTCCGCTGACAGTATAATTCAGCCAGAAAGAGATGATGAAGTTAAAAATATAGAACCAACAGCCATTTCACATTCTTTAACACCGAGAAAGAAGAAACTCAAAGGCCAACCAAGATTTTGCCAAAGCAAAATTAAAAAGCAAAGCCTAAAAATAAAACTATTACAGACAAAAAATCAAAGACTTGTGTGATAACAAACAAACAAAGTGAGATATTGTGTAAAATATACTAAGAAATATACTATATTTGTTTTATTGTAAATTAAACCGGCCGCCTAATGCAAAATACTTTTTATAAATAACTTTTTGCTCTAACACAATGTAGAGCAAAAAAGTTGCACATTGTTAAATTTTTATGCATCCTGCCGATAACATCGGCAGGATGCATGAAAATTTAACAAATCAATGGGCTTCCGAAAAGATTTCCTTTCTTGTGAATATACCTAATTTTTTTTTTTTTTAATAAAAAAAATGGTTTCTGAGATATATATTTAATTAAGACTCATCACGTCATATGCACAAACAAAATTGGGATCTGTACCATCGCGACTAAAACTCTTTTTTTTTAAATAACGATAAAAAATATTTTTATAAAATAATGAATATTCCAGGCATAAATAATTTCTTCATTTTGCCTAATTTCTTTATTTTTATTACAAATATACTAGTTATATTAAGATTGCATCCCAAAGTTTTGTTTCGTGGTCACGTCACGATAACGTCACCCAACTCAACTTAAAAAAAAATATACTTATCTCAAAAATCAGTTTATTAAGCCTTTATATTTTCTAAAAGTTTTATAGCTATGTTTTCTAAAAAGTTTTCCCTTCCATCTGCGTTTAAATATATAGAGCACATTTATATTTAAAAAAAGCATCGATATCGATACTTTAAATATTTTATTATATCGCCGCCTTTGAATTATTATATTTTTATGCAAGGAAAGTTCTAGAATAAACTAAAATACTTTTTTTATATAAAAGATAATATGCCTTATGTCGACTGAACAAAACATTTAATCGAATGTTGTAGTAATCACGCCATCTGTGTCGGAATAGCAGAACCTTTTATAGGAGGTTCTTACTTATTTGTTCAGTGGTTCTTACTACTTTATGATAGATGGCATGATTATTTTTTTATATGAATTTAAATCTAATTATTTGGAGAATAGTGTTTAAAATTGCTGTGTATATTTGCAACCAATCAGGACGAAGTGGTTATAGATTCAATACTTATAGATATATGATTTTGGCGACACTGGTTCTAATACATTTGGTGCTTTATAGCATTTCCACTTGTTTTTTTCTATTCCGTGGTTTGTCATGTATTATATCGTTGTTTCTGGTACACATAGTACAAGCCTAGAGCTTAGTTTGTGAACAGTGCAATTTGTGTAAATTGTCTTACATATTATTATTATTTATTATTATAAATAATGCGGTTACGAAATAGGCGAATTTGCATTACAAATCTATGTTACTTTATCGTTAAACCAACTGCCTGTTTCGAACCGCCTCGACAAGAAACTGGAGTATTATAGTCTCCTAAACCGATGAACCCACAGACTAAAACCTAAACAAGACTAGTCACTATTTAGTGATTATTTACAGATGAGGTTAATTCGGTCGTCGCCTCGGGGTCAGAATCGGATATTTTAGGGATTCCGTATTCTATACATGAAACCTTTATTGGCTGAACGTGATAGCTGTATTCTTGGGAAATAAACTTGTATAATAAGCAATAAGTATAAGTAGCTACTTATACATATAAAGTACCGAATCACCTTTGATTTTTTCCTATAGTATACATTGTGACTTTGAAAGGATGTACTTTGGGCTAATAGGAGGTTCTGCTTATCAAATCGAACAACTTTTCCCATGGGACCCCAAACCTCACCAATCAAAGTGTAAGTTTATAAGCGATTAATAATACGATATAATTACTTATTATTATACATGGTGAATTAAAAAGGATTTACCCACTTTGGGCTAATATGAGGTTCTACTGATCAATACGAACCACTTTTCCCATGGAACCATTTGCCGCAAATGAAACAAAATTGACTTCCCTATACAAATTGGTCATTTTAACATTACTAGTTTGTATGGAGAAGGCAACTTTTTTTCATTTTTTATAACTGTGTCCTACGTAGTACGTACGTAGGTACTACGCGACGGGTGCTACAATAGTGAAAATATTAAATATTGAAGTAGACTTTTCTTATAAATTTGTTGGACACGTGTGTCACTATTTTTTGAAAAAGTCAAAAGTCAAAAATATTTATTTCATGTAAACCTTTACAGGCATTTATGAAAAGTCAAAAAAAAAAAAAAAAAGTATATATAAGGTCCTGTGTGTACTTGGCCAGGTCGCCGTTCCTCCCACAGACAAATGTTGAGAATATAATACAAAATAAACAAATCGTAAACTATTAAACTATTGTCCTTGCGGGAAGAAAAAAAAAAAAAAAAAACAACCCAACCGAACACACACTACATAACCAACCAGTTTAAGACTAGGTGGTTAGCTGGTTCCATTGACCTGTCAATCGTTGACTGCCCTGCAAAAGTGCCACCAAGGCGACCAACCCAACAGACCAGTCGACATCACGCGCCATGTACAAAAGCTTACCACCTAGCGGCTGTAGGAAAGCTAGCCGTCAAGAAGATCTCGGCTTGCCATTCGGTGAATAGAGCGAACCTAATATTTTTATATCATAATTAGTAGTAGTCAATAGAACAATATAATAATCACCTCTGGTTATTTTGTGTAAGTGACTGCTCATCAGCATTAGATGTATCCATAGACTCATCAGTTGCTATCTCCTTTAACCCCAAGTTTCCGAGATGTTTCTTCTTCAGTTGTTTGCCAGCTATACCATCTTTACTGTCCATCCCTTCATTATCTATGATTATAGGTGCTGTTGTAATACTGCCTTCTGTCCTGTCAACACTCTTCCTTCTAGCTGATCTCCGAGTCTGTATAACTCGATTTTCAGGTTTTTCCATAGCATTGTGAACATCATTATGCCTAAGAAATAATCATGATTTATTTAATTTTGTGCACCATTTAGTAAAAACAACAATACAAAGGAGTAGACAGTGTATGAGCAAAGGTCAATGCATATACTTTATCTTACTGACCACTGTACTTTAGTTAGGAGATTTTTCATTTGTCAGATAAAGTTATTCAACAGGTGGCCTATTCTACTAAATCAATTGGATATCAACTGCATGTCAAAGTTAAAATATCACATATTTCCCAAAACAAAATTTGTCAAATATTAACTTTCATATGACGTTGATACACAATGGATTTAGGGCAGATTCAACCAAAAGAGGGAATAACTTGTACTGGGGATAGTAATGTCAAATTCCATACAAATATTTATTTATAGATTAAATTATTAATACTCAGAATAATTATTTGTATGTTATTTGACATTATTAATCTGGGTTTCAATTTGTTACGACAGCCTAAAAGTAGACTACCACCTCAACAAGATATCAATGCAGTAGTTTGGGCGGTGGTAAAACCGATCCATGTACCACCAGTAGCAGAGCCAGGAGGTAAGCATAAGGGCCATGTTCTACAACAGAACACTGCTGAACATGACAGTGTACAACCTGCTGAACATGACACTATAGAATTATGTATATTTTTAGTTATAACAAAAAAAATGACACAGATCCTGAGGCCCAAATGAAAGCCTTAATCTGCCACTGTTTACCATTCCATTCATTATGTTCATGGATTAACTTAATTTTAAACAAAAATTTGATTAGTGGTTTGTCAGTTTGGGAGTAAGCCAATATTTTATACACGAATCTCACCACCATTAATTAGTAAGATATTAAATTCTTGTTAGACATAAAATCCTTTAGCAAGTATGAATTTCTGGTTATATCTATAGAGAGTTACCAAATCTAGGACCATCAATTTGATAGGCAGACTTTCACACAATTGAATAGGGGAAGATGGGGTAAAAATTTTCGCAATATCACACGAAAAACATCTGTAGGTACATTGATTTGAATTAAAAAATAAAGGCGATATGCAAGATGCAAGGTTATAGAAAATATTTTTTAATGTTTAAAATTCGTTTCTATCTGTTTGTGCGCTATCAACTTACTACTGGATCAATTTATATATGTTTTTTTATTGAATAGCTTTTAGCCCTGGTGGTAAAATACAAAAAATCATTAAAATATTGTTGCTGACAACTCCAAAGGGAACCTTTTTTTTATAATATGTTTTATTAAAGACAAACAACTCCGACTATATAGTATGCTGCGAGATCCTAGGTCTGTGCTATAGATATTTTGATAATTCCGAACAATTAGAAAATATTATAGTTTGTCAAGAAATTCCGGGCAACAGCTAGTGAGTACCTAATAATAAATACTGTAATATAAATAATTTGAGTAGTGGAACCATGGAACCTACTGACATTACGCTGGTGGAAATAATTATACTACGATAGATCAGTAATTCTAGTTTTTATTTTAATTAATTAATGGGAACCCTCGCTATAAAACAATATTTCTGCCAGTGTCAAGATATTGATTTTATCCGGTGAAAGTTTGGCCCAACTGGTCGCTAATCAAACTTGCTAAATAACAAAATATGCGCGCGACGTATCTCGAGAGCGTATTGCTAGTGTATTATCTATGGCGTATTGATAGCTGAGACTCTACCATGGGTTTGCTCATTGTAGCAACGTAACTTATTTGTATACGTCGTATACGTGAGCAACAACTAATAGGATCGCTTTATTCAATCCTGTTACCAAAAATAAAGCGGCCCTATCGGCTGTGGCTCACGTATACGTATTCAAATACGTTACTTTTCTACAATGAACAAGCCCATGATAGAACCTCTGTGGTCATCCTGCATCTATATTCCCCTACAACCGTATAAAAGTATTCGTATACTTCTGCCAATGTTAAAAAACAACAAACACGTGCTGCAATAATGGGATGGCAGCCTTATTGCAACATAAAGCGGAGTTTGAAGGCAAAACGAAAAGTCTGGTTCTCATGTTTATATTAAGTTTTTCACACTTACGTTTCTCCGGAGAGAATATTCTACGAAATTGACAACACTTTTGAACAACGAACTTTCACGGACACAGAAATACGAAAAAAATAACATATACCTACACCCTCCTTTAAGCTTTCAACCTTCTACGTGCTCTCGCCAAAGACCCGGATCAGCACTAATTCGGTCTACCGTACACCTTTTAATCAGACGAGCAAGACAGTCTGTCCAAACCTTAGAAGGAATTTCTTTTTCTAAGATCCGAACGGTCTGACGGTCTAAGAAATGCAGTAAGTAACAGCTAGGTGTCTAGTAAAATGCATAGCTACGTACCAACAAATATTTCGGGTTCCCATTCATTTAGGTTTGTCCACTAAGAACTACTGATCCGATTGATATTTAGAATCTTGTTGAGCAAAAGAGTCAAAGACGGAATCGCGAAGTTTGCGTCCTCCATACAAAAAGAGCTTTCGCACTTCCAATAATACTCTATTACTGTTTGTTGCAAAATTATACAAATATTTTTGTCGGCCATTGTATTTATTAATCTTTAAGTGGTGGGTTATTATTAAATATTTTTTTCGAAATCAGAAAAAAAAACTTTTTTTATTATTATAATACAAACTACCCACAACAGAAAGATTTTTGCGTACAATTACCAACATAAAAATAATAATCATATACGTGGTGGCCGAGTATATACGTGGTGGCCGAGTATATACGTGGTGGCCAAGTTGGTTAGACTTAAAAACACTTAGGTCCCTGGTTCGAATCCCGGTGTGTTTTATCGAATCGAATCCCGGTGTACCAATGAGTTTTTAATTTTAAAAAATATGTACACTCTGAGACCGTCTAGGCGGTCTCGGGCGCCGTAAGGCACCCGTGATGATATGTATGTACTATATGTATAAAAATAATAATTGAAATTTGGCTAACAGCTAAGCTAGGTGTAATATTGGAAGTGCGTTTATATAGGCGTTAAGACGACTATTTCTTCTTACTTCTTAGTGAATTGGAAAATTAAAAATTGAGTAAATATGGTATGGAAAGAAATCTAGTAATAACTTATTTCAAAACTTGTATTTATATATTTTTTATTTGAGTCAAAGAAAATTGTCGGGAATATGATCTAATCCTCCCCTTATCTCAGAACTTTGTGCATCGACGATTTCGAAAAAAATGGATTAATGACTAAATATAATTAATCAAATATTTTTATTAATTAGTAAAAATAGTATAATCACTGAAAAGTGAAAGGCATTTTTTTTAAATCTTACTGCCGCAGTTATATTAATAATAATACCATCACGGGTGCCTATTTGGCTCCCAAGAACCGTTTAAACGGCTTCAGGGTACCCAGCGGAGGGATTAACCCGTCCTCATTTCGCCGATGGTATTCGGAAGCAACACCTAACAAGTGGCGAGCTTGTTGCGGTGTTTATGATGAAATAGCCTCGTTGTATAAAGCGGGCACCCATCCCAAGCAGGCCTTGTTGTCATTTGCTTAACCTTGTTATCAGTTGCGCAGTGACTTAACCACTAGGATGGGGCCGCTTGGGGGGCTTGTCGCGGTTATGTTTTTATACTATCTATAAAATAGATTTAATTTTATAGATAGTATAAAAACATAACCGCGTTTACATTTTACAAAGAAAGATATCTACTATTAGCTACTCAAGTTTTCGCGCATTAAGCATTGCATTCTCTTAGCTAACTTATTTCGAACAATAAAAGCTTTTAAATCTGCCTTTTGTCTTGTAACGAGGTTAGCGATCTCATTTCCTCCGAGATATTACGATGGCCGGGAAGGGAGGATAGAACAATCTTTGTACCTTCACGACCGTAACGCCGGGAAAGGCGATCAGGGGATTAGCAGAATTACTACTGCAATCTCCTTTGATATATTTTTTCTTTATTTGGTTTTCATTTGTTTTCGGTTGTACAGTTTTACCACTATGATGTGGACGGGAGGCACTGCTGTTTTTGTTACCACAGACTTCGGGTTCTTTAGGATCTTGCAGAGTAATGGGTAATAAAAAACAGCAGCCAATGTGTACTTTAGAAGTAATTGAAAAAAAGGGGAAAACATGCGTTTTAAATTAAATTTGAATACATATTGTAAGCAATAGAAATTAATAATGAATTATAGCTATGTATCTACCTCATTTTTAATTGGGCTAGGACAAGAGTCAATATTATAATATTTTTTTTAATTCATAAGAAGTTAGATATTTAAAATAAGTTCCCACCTGTTTAAAAATAAACCATTTGATTTGTCCAAAGCTATTCATATTCACAAATTCATACGCCCGTGCCAAATTGATATTATTAAATGTGATTAATGATTCCACAAAATGGTCTTTAAAGCGAACTTTCCGCCATAAATGGACCAAAGCGGAAGTCTTCAAATGCGGTGTTTTTGATTAATAGTCCCACTCTCCAGAAACGGGTAAATAATAGGAGAACTTGACCCCAAATAGTTGCGGGCGAGACGACATAGTGGGGCCACGAGAACTGACCCAACTTTGTTTAATTAAATATTCTTACCAACTCCCCGATCTTGGAGATATTTCATTTTAAATTAGGTGACCTTTTCGTCCATTTTTGTGATCTCATCCTTTGTTTAGAAGAATGTCAACTATCTTCAACTATAGAACCGTTGAGTAGATTTATTTGTATTTAGAGTGTTCAGAAAAAGATGGTGCTGATGATCGACATGTGCGATTATATTTATATTTTTTTCTCAAAAACCTCTCACTTTTCGGTAATTATTGTTATTTTTAAAACATATTTAATTACCCAAATAACCTAGGTACAAACCCTAACAAAAAAAAAATGAATTACAACCCTCCTCTATCCTAAAGGGGTTTTGCCCCATTATCATCCATCTCTAATCTTTTACCGACTTCAAGAGGAGGAAGTTTTCAATTCGACTTGTATATTTATTTTTGTTATATCATAATAATATATAGTTACCTAACACATAAATAAATAAAAAATATGCTAAATTATAGAATAGGAACCTACCCCACCCGATTTTTTTTTTGCGAAATCAAAGAAGCAAAGAAGACACAATTGGGTTAACAATTTTCATGTCATTCAGGCTAACTGGACCACCTAACGTAGGTATACTGCGTTTCACTTAAGGGTTCTCTTAGTTATACTTAATGTTGGTAGCAATAAAACAACTGTTGCCACATTTTGAAAAATACCCGAAATAAAAGGAAATATAAAACAAATAGATCTTTCGGAGAATAAAATAATTATAATATGTAGGACAATTTACAAATATTGCTCTGGTCACGAACTAAGCTTTAGATATGCTTGTACTATGTGTACCACACAGAGCACGGAATCCACGCTGCGGCGCGCGTAGATTCAGTGCTCTGTGGTGTACCAGAAGCAACGATAAATACATATTATATTTTATAAACACCCACACCATGACAAACTGTACAGAAAAAATCCTACTAATATTTTGCCATGGATGGGAATCGAACCCACGACCTCCAGATACTACGCCAAAGGCGCAAGCACTAGTCTACGTAGGAGAATGATTACATAATTGTAAATATATGTTACCTGGATGCTGGAATGCTATACTATGATGATGGATGTGAGAATTTTAGGCACACTTTTTGCATGTTTAAATAGTTTACCGATTCGACTTGGTCAAATCAATATCGAAAAATATCTGATTCTGATTGCCGATTTTTTTCGATATTGTCATCTGTTTTTGACGTGGGGCATGAATCATCTTAAAGCCATTATGAAAACGCTTACCACTCAAAACACGTGCACACCATAAACATTTATTGCCATTCACTTTCAATAAATTATAAGTTTCAGTAGAGGGTTTTCCCAGTTTCATATGAAATGTTAACAACAATTCATTGCTCGTTAGGTACTCTTAATTTTCTGGCGAAACAAAAAGTAATCTCTATTGCAAATGAAGGCTACGGTGCAGGTGGACTATATTGATTTGTTTACAGAATAAATGGGGACTGCGGTGAGAAAAATGGTAAGTTATTAGAGCCGATCTTCATTACCATATCCGTCATAAGACTATTACAAATCTTGCTACTAGGCAAGTTTTTTTATTACGATGGATTGACTTTATGGTCCCAAGACCCTACACCTATTTTTTCCATAAAAAAGGAATTGTTTTTAAGGTAAAATAATAAAGCAGTATTTTTTTTATTCATTTATCTATTTAAACACTTTATTCCACAGAAAAAAAAAGTTATGTAAAAAGCAATGAATATTTTAGTCAGTAACAAAAATACATGAAAATTTAATATTTTTTAGGGAATGCGTATCTAAATTTGGTAACCCTATTTTTCAAACCTGTCATAGCATATTCACGTTTTCTAACGGAAATATTTAGCGGTTTGTAAGCTTTTTCTCGTTTGGAAAAGCGTTTAACCTTTAACACCAACTCTTTTAGCACTTTTTAGAGTCCTTGGCATTATTATATCAAGATTTCATCGTTAGTGACGCAAACGCAATACTTTTATCAAAAAACATGACTTAGCCAGCCAGAATTTCAGCTTTTCAAGCACGTCAGATCTCAGCCGCTAATGTTGTTTTACAGGCCCATTTCTTAACAAAAGTTTATATATATATATATCATCACGGGTGCCTTACGGCGCCCGAGACCGCCTAGACGGCCCCAGGGTACCCAGCGGAGAGGTTTTTAATCCCACCTCGTCGTAGCCGATGGTACGAGTCTACACCGAACAAGTGGCTAGCTCGTCGCGATGTTTTGAATAGACTCAATAACCCAAAAAAATTAACAGTTTCACAAGTTGGTATAGTAAATCGTATAGGTATTTTATTTCGTCTGAGATTTTAATGCAATACTTTTCGACATACCTTAAAAAAACGTGTTTCCAGTCAGGCTTGCTTGACCACTCGATTTTACTCTATCTCATTAATTACCTATGAAGTTTTAAATTGATCTTTTTAGATAAAAGTTTAGTAACGGAACATTTCACGGAGATTAGAACTTTCATTACGCATGCTTACAAATTATTGACACAAAACTTGATAGTTCAGTACCCTAGTGTGAGTTTTCGAACTATTACTTTGCGTTTGAGTTAACTAAAATTTGTATGGGAAATGGTTTAGCGCTCCAAGCTAAAATTTTGAGAACTAGAAATGCGGTCGTGTGATTGGTCAAAATGTTTACGTGGTAGTATAGTTAACGCGAAAGTAAACGTTAAAAAAACCCACACTAGGGCTACAGCTAGGGTCTGGATGGCTGGACAATCATATATACGATTGTTATCATGCCGTCATCTACGATTTGTTATCAACCTAGAGACGTGAGAACTCTCGGACGTTAGGTGGTCCAGCCAGCCTGAATGACATATTTTTTTAATAGAAAAATAAATAATGGTACCCACATAAAATTTTGCACCTATTATACAGGGTGACTTTGAAAAGATGTACGTTAGGCTAATATGAGGTTCTGCAGATCAAATCAAGTAACTTTTCCCATGGAACCATGTGCCGCAAATAATAAAATGACTTCTCCATACAAAGGGAGCGTTCAAGTATAACGTAACGCAATTCAAGATTTTTGAGACTTTTTTTTGAAGTAATTTACCACCATTTTTTTTTTTTTTAAATATAGCAGGACATGTGACCCTACATCCACCTGATGGTAAGTGTCAATGTAATGTTCTCAACCAATAGTAGCTATGGTGCTTGCTTCAATTGGTTGATTCCACTATGTCTGCTTGAGAAACTTATTCACGCCACGCTTAAAGGACTCTGGATTAAAGGAAGAAGGGAAAACGCACACAGGCAAGGCATTCCACCTTATTATCGTGCGACATATATAAGAGTCACCATACCTTTTTGTTCTGGTGGGCCTGTCATCCACTGTATGGGTATGCATTTTATTGCCAGTGCGTGTAGTACGGAAACGAAATGGGGAAGGAGGGATGAGTTCAAACAGTTCTTCAGAGCACTGTCCGTGATATAGTCGGTAGAATACGCTCAACGATGCAACCTCTCTAAGCAGGTGCAAAGGCTTCAGTGTTTTAGAGAGCTGATCGTCGTTGATTATATGAATTGCACGCTTTTGCAGTGAATAGAGAGCATTCAACAGGTATTTAGCGGATCCGTCCCAAAGGTGCGAGCAGTATACCACACATGGCCGTACCTGAGCTTTATATAGCATCAATCGGAGTTTGGGTGAGAAAAACCGCCGCACCTTATTTAAGACTCGCAACTTTTTAGATGCTGATTTTGCAATGCTCTCGATATAGTTGCGGTGGTTAAGATCGGAGCGCAATTCTATCCCCAAGATATTAAAAACGGACGTTAGTTTAAGAGCGGTGTTCTGAAGAGACGGAAGTGGGGAAAAAGGGGACTTCTTTGCCGTCATTGCGCACGCTTGCGTTTTACCGGCATTGAACTGGACCAGATTATCTGACCCCCTCGCAGATATACGGTCTAGAGTTTCGTTCAGTTCTGCGATCAAGGTACGTCGGGACTCCTCTACTTCGAGACTTAACGGTATCTTGGACTGGTATCGCCCATGGACAGTACTATCATCTGCATAGCAATGAATGTTATCAAGTTTTAGCATGTCATTGATATGCAGAATAAACAGTGTTAGTGACAGCACTGATCCCTTAGGCACGCCAGCATTTATGTCTTTGTATTTTGAGTCACACCCGTCTAAAACGACTCTAATACCTACTCCTTTGCGAAAGAAAGCTGGCGATCCAGTCACATAAGCGATTGGGAAGTCCATACGAAGGCAGCTTGGACCGTAGGGCTCTGTGCCAGACCCTATCAAATGCTTTGGAGATGTCTAGGCCAACTGCCAAAGCCTCGCCGTGTTGGTCTATTGCCTCTCCCCAAACGTGCGTGACGTACGCTAGGAGATCACCTGTTGATCGTTTTGAACGAAATCCATATTGTTTATCGCTCAAAATGGAGTGATCTTCTAGGTATCGCACTATTTGTGCATTAATCAGTTTTTCACAAACTTTGCTCAAGATTGAGGTTACGGCAATAGGGCGATAATTGTTTGGGTCGGAGCGGACACCCTTTTTTGGCACTGGCTGTATATTAGCTACTTTCCAAACTGTGGGAACTTTTGTGGAGGAGTGACCTAATCTATATAGACGCGTGAGGGCAGGACACAGTTCAAGTGCACACTCTTTTAAGACAACTGCTGGTATACCATCTGGACCACTGGCCTTCCGGGTATCTAAACTTCGGAGTATTGCACGCACGTCGCGCTGTCTTATAATGATATCGGGCATTGAGAAGCCACAATTATCAATACGAGGCGGTTGTGCGCCTCCATCATAAAGCCGAGAGTTTGAGGCGAAAAGAGTTGCCAGTAGTTCGGCTTTATCTTTTGCCGAGTTTGCCAGCAATCCATCAAGCAGACGTAACGGTGGTAGTGAGGAGCGACAGAAGTTGGATTCCACGGATTTTGCAAGCTGCTAGAAAGTGCGACTACCAGCCGGGCGATTAAGCAGTTCTTGCCCAATCCGTGAAATATGTTCAGATTCTGCCCGTTTGAACAGCTTCCTGCAGACTTTGGTGGCAAAGGTGTATGCCGCTTTAAGGGACGCGAGGTTAGGATCACCACATGAGCGACCTTTCACCCATTTTCGGTACGCTGTGTTCTTAACACAGCACTCGAGCATTGACTATTGTACCATGGTCTGCTTCTACCCTTGCTGACGACATACGAGTGGGGGATATAATAATCCATACCCAGAAGTATCTCATCAGCAAGTAAAGATGCACACCTTATTATTTAATCCTTATAAGCGTCATTATCAGCTGGTGCAATATTTTTTTTTTTTTTCAAAATCAATCGGTTTAATTCCCGGATGCTGTTTTACTTTTTATCAAAATGTATTTGGCCTTGAAGGCACACCTGAAAATTTATGTATAAAATATAATAAGTATTAAGTATATCGTTTCTGGTACATACGGGCTTAGCATAACCACATCAATATAGTTTGACAGTCGATAAAATGAAGATTATGAATGAACATTCAATCATAAAATCGATATGTATCGATTTTGTCGATTTATCGGGCTTATCGTGCAGTTGTAGTGCTAAGGGCCCATAGTACAAGCTTAGAGCTTAATTTTTGACCAGAGCAATGTTTAAATTGTTTTACATATTATTATTACTAATGGAATTTGTAGGTTTGCTTACTACCAGGTAGATAGTCATATGCCGTACGCCAGTAAAAAAAGGTGTTACCAATAAAACAACATATTTCTACATAACACTGTATAGGTATATTTAATATAATAATATAATATAACGATTACATAAAACTGATTTGGTATACATAATACTTCTTTGGTAACTCTTGACGTCAGTAGGTATATAGCTACGACACTTGCAATATACTGCAAGATTGACGGCGGCCATATTGTTTTATTGACGGAAAAAAATGTAAAAACAACGAAATCCTATAAAAATTACATTAAAATTATTAACAACGAAAACTAAAAAAGACTCTATTCCCATGCATTAAAGATGATTTTGTCTGGAAAGTTTAGCATTCCGTGTGATGGCCATTGTACTTACGGTCTTTAATAGTACATTGTTCACCGAGGGGAGAAAGTCACCGATTACTAACGAGGGCGAAGTTTGAGGCCCGACGCGAAGCGGAGGGCCTTAATTCGCTCGAGTTAGGAATCGCACTTTCTCGCCGAGTTTTTTTACAAGTTCGAAATTTTAATCAAAATAAAATAAAAGTATTGGTTTATTGGCTGTTTACTTTCTTTGCATTTTTGATTTATTAAGTTTTAACTGTAATAATTTTAATATAAACTTTAATTAATAGAGATTTTATTTTTTATTTTCCTCGTAGGTGTAGTATAAAATTATATTTCGCACTTTCAATAATACTCTATTACTGTCTCAGAATATTTTTTTTTTTTAATTCTGCAACTAACAGTAATCGAGTTTTCTCACTTTGTATGGAGAACGTGGAGTTCGCGATTGCGAATGCAGTGTTCTTAAAGATTTTCGTTATTTTGACAATCTAATGTTAGCTTTCAAAGAAACAAAAATGGCCGCTGAATCATTTATATTCCAGTAAGCATCAGAATTTAGTAAGTAATAATGAAATAATTATTGTTAGTCTTTGTAAAAACGTGCATCATGCTCGAAAAGTAGATAACGGTGGTTAAAATGTCAAAGGGCTGAATTTTCTCGAAGATCACTTTTTAATACAGTAAGCTCTGCCATGAGTTGGTGACACAATCTTTCCCTTATTGTACAGTTTAAACTGTGGGATCCACCGATAGGTAAGGTTTATTCATACTGTGTACAAACAGAAAACATTCCTATTAGTGGATTCCAACAGTATGAACTATAAGTAAAAGACTATTCAACAAAAGTCATAGGTAGCGCTGAATTACTGAAGGAACGCCATTTAGTAACCATAGAGAGGAAAAATATTTAACGAGAAATGTAACGTTGTTTTACGTACTAAATAGGCACAAATGTGTCAAATAAAAAATGAAAAAAAAAACTTCTAAACTAGATGAATTAAACTTTCATCTACAAGAAAAAAAACTAACATATTGGTTCTTTGGGGACCTAGATAAATGAAAAGTCCATCAATCTTTCATAATAAAATATAAAGTTAATTTATCTCTCGGTACCCAAATGAACCAGTTTAAAAACAAATTTAGATGATGCTTTCTGTGTACATATATGTATATTTATTACATATTATGTACTTAATACGATGATGTTGTCAGCACTTAAAAAAACTGATCGCACAAGACTTTCACTATTTCTTTTCAATATTTTAGTACTGAATTACTAAGCTCAAAAACTTACTGGAATAATGTATAACAATCACACTTAAAACATTTAATAAAATACAGAACTAGATATACATGGTGACTTTGAAAGGATGTTCTTTGGGCTAATGAGGCTCTACTGATCAAATCAAACAACTTTTCCCATGGAACAATGTGTCGCAAATGAAAAAATGTTAGCGCCGCCATACCAATTGATTTTTTAACATTACTGGATTGTATGGAGAAAGCAATTTTTTTTTTCATTTGCGACACAAGGTTCCATGGGAAAAGTTGTTCGATTTGATCAGTAGAACCTCATATTAGCCGAAAGTACAACCTTTCTAAGTCTATAATCTCTATATCATAACCAGTTACGAAACCGGAAACAATATTGTGAGTTAGAGTGGAAAAACCACTTCTGTTTGGGGTTATATTTTTTACCCAATTTAAAGTTAATATGGGGTTTATAAGTCGGCAAGAAATTCGAAAAGAATATAATACTTCCAAATATGGCTAGATATTGTTATTCAACATCATTTGATCACAATAAAAAGTGAAACGTAGTCATCTACGAGTATAATACGTAATACTTCAATGCCGCCATCTTGAATTCGGTTATGACAATATGGCGGACAGTTTTATATATTTTACAAATAAATAATTCAGTTATATAAACAACATTTAAAGCTTCACAATATTCACCTATTTTATAACACGATTTATTATACACACGGTTGGATAGGGCAGGATCAACAATATATTTTTTGTTACCATAAATAAATTTGTAGCCCGTTTTGATTCATAACCGCACCCGGTATTATTTCTTCCGGTTACGAATAAGGATAAAATAATCCACCATTGCACCAATTTAGCAATTTTTTTTTCAATATAATGAAATCGCACCGCATGCTTACAAATCTATGTATAAATACTTTAAAAAACATCAATTCCTAATGTGTCCTACATCTAAGTGCTACATAATTACTACATATACCTTTCTCTACTACAAATAAATATTACACATTTATTATACTTTATATAAACGATTTCATCAAAATCTATATTATTATTTGTATAATGAGGTTCATATGGCCATTTATTTAATATTTTGCTAATGAACAAAATATTATTATTTACTTCTAGGTACATAATATAAATTTGTGACATACATTATTACAACAATGTAACTAGACCCAAGGTTTCTAAAGAAATAAATATAATCACAACTATTGCTTTTAAAGCCTCAATATTCTCTGTAGAGATTCTTGCCCCAAAATCATGAAATAAATAAATGTTTTTTTTTTTAAATAGCTTTAATTTTTTTAAAAGTTACTTGGTGTTGACGGCCATACAAACATACTTCCAGTATTACAACTTGGCTGTTAATCGTAGTTTATATATTTTTATTGGTAATCTGTTGTAATAAATACTTTTGTATTATTAATAATATATATATTTAAAAAAATCAAAGAACACAGAAAGTATAATAAGTGCAATGACAGACAATTTTTTTTTTTTATTCTGCGAAACACTAATTTTGTAAGGAGAACGAAGACTTCGCGATCGCGGATGTAGTGTCCTTAAATATAAAATAGCAGCTAGCTAAAATATTACTTATTTCATGACTTGGGCTAAAGACTACCTACCTACTAAACTATTAATGTACATCAATGAATACTTACCAATAATTGTACAATATTTGTACATTGGACACATTTGAGGTATTTCTTGTTACATTGTGCATCTTACTTAGGCTGAGTTGCACCAAAGGGTCCGTTAAAGTTATTGTAACGATTAAAGTTAAAACTGGTACATTTGACGCAATTTTAACTTTAATCGTTACAATTACTTTAATGGACACTTTGGTGCAACTGAAGCTTACTATTCTCACTTTTAATTCCAGTTAATTGTGAAATGAACTAAATGGTCAAAATGCGTTCGAATAGACAGACTGATTATATTTGGTCGCATTTCGAGAAAAATAAGTCTACCTATACGAACGCAGCAGGTACAGTCAGCGAAGAAAGTGGTCTAAGAAATTTAACAGAACTTCCTGTTTCATCAAAATATCGCTAAGGTTGAGTGAATTGTAAACGACACTACAATACATGATAAAGAAAGCATTAACTGTCAGTATATTCTGCAAGGTGAAATTAACCCTATTGTTTTATGACTTCTAAATGATCTTTGGCCATAGAGTGTGGTAGACCACATTTTTTGCCGACTGTACTATATTTACCTATATTTGAAAAATTAACAATTTACATATTATTTCCACTGTTATATAAAATTTAAATAAATATCTTGCAATACCGTATAACAATATTGAAATATTTTTTTAGATATTATCCAGTATATTATTATTAATGCATTCAGTAAAAATACTGAAATATAGGATCCGTTTAGGACTAGGTATACACTTTCTCGGTATTACAATATCAATACCTAAATTATAACGTTCATTATAATATTATACATTATAGTATAATAACTATACCGAATAGATAGTTAAATAACGATAATACATAAATAGCGAAACGTGTAATAACGACTAACATTCTATATGACAAGTAAAAATCAACAACAGAACATTTTTTTTTTAATTACAACAAATAACAAATGAGTATTAATAAAATAATAATTTAAATAAATAACAACAATATCATATTATTAGACAGACAGACGCAAGCTTCACTACATTTTATACTCAAAAATTAAAGTCTGACTAGTAAATAAAAAAAAACGCCATTTTGCGGATAATCAGTACAACTAATCTTGTAATTTAATACTAGGCTGAGTTTCGGAAGCGTGATAGCGTTTATAACGTTCGTTCGAAAATCAGAGAAGTTTATAAGGTAAATGGGTGGCTAAATAAACCATTCGACCTTTAGCATAATAATTAAAATTAGATCAGGTTTAAACTTAAATTATTATTGATAAACATGTTAAATGCTTATCAATAATAATTCTGCTACATCAATATAACGTCGTTTAGGCATCAGCCGCCTAGTGGTATTTGTCGATTAGGTTTTAATTTTACTGGTCTAACTGTAATTTTAAAACATTGAGACATTTTTTTTTAATAAGTATATCTACTTTTCTCGCTTAATGACTGTTTAATATGAGTGAGAAAAGCAGTGAAATTCAAAGATTATCAAAGAAAATCAATCAAAACATCAGTTTTTTGATGCATTCCACTATCAATTTCATGTGATCATTAAAAAACAGTGTCTTTTAACAACATTGTCTATGACATTGTTACAAATCAAACCAGTCGATAAATATACCTTAAGCATAAACAATTATGTCACTTTTACCTTACAATTCTGGCACAGCTTAGGCCTTTCATCTATTATAATAATTTATTATTTATGCCAGCCTTCGGCGTATCTTTACGAATTTATTATTTTAATAAAAAACTTTGACAATTATGTAAATACCAACATTAAAAAGATTTTTCGCTACTAGTCTCACATATTATAATAAAAATAATACTGATTTCTCCCCGGTTGCACCATCCGTTGTCCGTTTACTGACGCTACATACAGTATTGGTTAACCATCGATTGCGGGTGTAGTTTACAGCAGAGTACATTTGGAGAACCTTCGGCGTTTACGTTTTTCCTCTTGTTGTGGATGATTGCGAATTATTCTTACCAACTGAAAAAATATAAAATAAGTAAACCACAGATACATAACCGCCCATACAGATGCAAAAACTGTCAAGTGTCACCTAGTCATGATTCCGTTTTAGTCTGTGGGTTCATCGGTTTTCCGGAGACTACTGCATCAATTTCGACTCGTATAAAAACAAAAAAAACTTGCTCCAATAAAAAAATGCCCTATCGCTAACTTTTTAAAGGTTTTTTTTTTAGAGGTTTGGGTTAATTAATCATTTATTTATTTATATTAAGGTGAATACAACGGACGACAAGCACGAAAATTACACAAACACACATAAAATATTTTTAAACCAGCTTGTAGCCTGAAAGCGTACTCACACAGCATGGTTGTGGTCACACATCATCATTATTTTTTATAACCAGCTGTTAGCCCCAACTTCGTGCTTTCGTGTGCGTGTTATTTTAAAACAGAAACCGACTCAAAGCATGTGGCGTTATGAGGTTTCTAACACAATATTATAAAAAATAATCTTTTGATTCTGTAAGACTATTTTGAAGCAAACACTTGTAGTACTTGTTTGTGCAAAACTCTTAACACAGAAAGTCTACGATTCTATTAAATGTATGTACAGATTTATTTATTAAATATGTGAATGTATTGGAATAGTTGACAATTAACTTTGATCATTTGTATGGTTTTTGTTTTTGGGTAGAATTCTTAATGTGTTAAACTCACATGCGTCGTGCGAGCACCTCTGCTACGTTTAAAGGCTCTGCAGGCGCCTTGCGCCCGTACAAACATACTTTCAATATAACTTGGCTGTTAGTCAAAGTTCAATAATTTTTATTTTAGTAATCTTTCTGTTTTGGGTAATAAATATTTTTTTAAATACTATTTAGAAAGTTTTGTTTTTATTAAAAAAAAAACTCAACAGAGAAAGATTTTTTTATATTATACAATATAAAAAAATATTTGTTGCCACAAACAAAAGTAAAGTAATACTGAAGTCAAGTAAATGTTAAAGCTTATTCTGTATGGACAACGCCGATTTCGCGATTATGAATGAAGTGTCCTTAAGTATCATCAGTCACCTCATGAAAAGCAGCGTCCACGTTAAGCGGAGGCTCCTTAGCGGACGTCTCTATGTGCGGCGCTCGCAGACGTCGTGCCAGCGCCTCTCCAGCAGCGGCCGGGACGCATCGCGCGCCAGTCAGATCTACTTTGTTACCCACTACTAGCATCGGGTAAGACTCTCTGAAAATAATATAACATTTCTTTTTAACGATTAAGATTACAATTTTCTTTCAAACAAGAACAACAATTGATTTAAGCACGGGCGCAGCCAGAGGGGGTTTTTTGGGTGCAAACCCCGTCTAAATGTATGAAATACGCCCGTGGTTTTAAGTAGACATTTGACCATATTGTATCAGAAAGATGAATAGAATATGTATTTATTTAATAAAAATGTACAAAATAACAAATCATAAGTTTCGTTTTTGTACATTTTTATTGAACTTTTAATATAAAGCAGGCCATACACGCTAGGGTGTTTTCAACAGGTTTGCCTGTACAGTTCAACTGTACATGTTGAAACAATAACTGTACAACTTAAGCTGAGTAGAGGCCATAAACGTAGCGGAAAACCTGTACAAACTCTAAGTTGAAAGCATGGCCACGGCGGCGGCGCTTGATCTCGACGCAGTAGCGTTAATAGGTTTGTTTTATTTATTGAAGCAAAAAAAAATAAACAAAGATACCGCTAACTATGGTGCAAAGCATGGTTACAGCCAAGAAAACAGTACTCTCATGTCAATTGAGCCGATACTGCAATTATTTACGAATGAATGAAAATTTAATCTAAAACTGTTATCAGCGTAAATACTTTAATTGAAAAGCAGGATACAGAGCTGCTGCTCTTTTATTTTTATCATGAAATCTAAACAATATTCTCTAGATTTTATGCGTCAAAGACAGACCACGATTTATATATATATGCCTATAAACTTCTTCATGAGTTCATGATCGAGTTCCGGACAATTTGCGCTTACGCAGAAGACCGCCACACACGCTCAGTTTCGCTTGTATGGTTAAACTGCGCAGGTATACCCACAGGCAAAAATATCAAAATTCATATTTTTTTGAGTTGCCTATAAAAACGTGAAAACCTGCACAGTTGTGCAAACCTGCACAGGTATTGAACTTTACAGGCAAACCTGTCAGGTAAACCCTAGCGTGTATGGCTTGCTTAATAGAACAAAATTGATTACAGTGATAATACAAACTATTATATTTATTGAAATGGTTTCACTATCAGCTTATGAATGCTACAATAGGATGAATCATGCTTACATTTCTAAATTTTAAAACTATAGTTACCGGTCCTTGACTCTCAGGATCTGAGTGTGGAAGTGTGGAATGTTCTGGAAGCTCTGATGATCAGTCACGGAGTACACCAACAGAAATCCATCTCCCTTGCGCATGTACTGTTCTCGCATAGCGCTGAACTCTTCCTGGCCTGCTGTGTCCAATACTAGAAAATATAATATAACTATGAATTAACTGGGAAACATAACACTAAGTACTAAATAGTGATTCAATTTTGTTGTAATTTTACAGCACAAGCAACCACATTCTGTTTCTTTTAATGGGAGCGTTAGATTGTCAACAGGCTGCTTTTTTATCTCTTATAAAAAAAGCTTATAATGTAAAGGGTTAGTATTAAAACTAGATTAGAATTAGATGTTGTCCGATGTTAATCTTAATAGTAGGTCTAAGCATAATTAAAAGATGCTATTTAGAAACATTTAAATACTTATTTTTTTTTAAATTATTTAATCAAACTTTGGAGCACTTTCCTAGTACACTGCAAACAAACACTCCACAAAGATACACACACACAATCTTATTTGTTTATCACCAAATTTAGTGCATATTTTTTTTTGTTATTTTATGAAAATCTCTTACTGGTTTTATATTCAGTTATTGTATTTGTGGATTTTCTTATATAGTTAATAAATAAATTAAAACATAGACCTGTATAACAAATTTGTCTGCCAGTTCACCTGTCATGCTGTTATGAAAAAAAAAATGTTTCTTTGATATCCAAGGATCTCCTGAAAGCTACTCACCATCAAGTATACACCACTGGCCATCCACCTCTGTGTGTTGAATGTAAGAGTCCTCAATAGTAGGGTCATAGTCTGTCACAAACAGCTTCTGGAAGAACTGAATGGTGATAGCACTCTTGCCCACACCACCATCTCCTACCACAACCAACTTTACCTGGAATATATAATTGGAAAATTTAACTTTTCACCCAGGTACAAAACAGATTTCACTGTACCATAGATTAAGTTTTAATTTTATCCAGTAAAATGACAGTTAGTGGGTAAACTTTGTGTGCATTAATATATAATTGCTTTTTTTTGTAGATACTAACAACAGTATGGTAAACATGTTGACCACAATATGAGATAATGTTCTTAGATATCCATAGATTCCCCATTACAGATTCATTGCATTGTGGTTGGGAGGCAGGGCAGTGAACTGCAGTATACCCGGACTTGAGCTGGGTTGAAAGCCTTAATACCAACTCTCGCCTTCACTGTGTTTATTTAGTACAGAGACCCGACCTATATCCCCTTCAGGGTTGAATGGGTTTTTAATAAGGGTTTGCTTGCCAAACCCGTTGCACCTCAAAAGTCAATTATAAAGCGCTAACCTGTTGAAATAAAAATAAGTATTACCCCTATCAAACTTTACCAAATGAGGTAATCAAATGCCTTTGAAAGTGTAACCCAATGAATAGGAAGCCAGTTAATTTTTTTAAGGGTTTTAAACATTTTGATTTAACTGTATAATATAATAAGAGCCATTTTAGCTTAATTATTAGGTATGCAGTAGCAATTGTATTACTATGCTGAAAGTCTTCTAAATAGGTAATGGGTTTGGTTACCTTTTCAAAAATATCTGTTAAAGTTTAGGTTTAAGTTTGATGTCTACACAAACCAAAGATATAACTAATACTATATCATCATACTTGAAGGATATTAAAAGTTCAAGGAGCTAGTTAGTAAACATGGTAACTATGGTAAGTATAGATATAAACCATTTTTCACAAACAATATTGTAAAGAAATCCATACACACATCTAATTATCAATATTATAGAGAAAAAATATTGGAATTCCTGACTAAATAGGTGCAAGACAATGTAGAAAAGAAAATTAGGTTTCAGTACTAAGTACTGAATTCCTCTTGGATTATAATACAGGTTGAATTTTTCAAGTGTGCCTTCAAGGCCAAATCCTAAACTACAAGGAAATGCTCAAAGGAGGTGCTGATTTCGATAAAAACTAAAACTGCATCATTAGTTTTTTTTTTTTAATGTATCCTCCTAGCTGGAAAATTGAGCCAGTTCATTTTGAAAAAAAAAACTGATTCTGTATTTATTTATTAAACTATAAATTGTACATAACAGAATTAGTTTTTGTATTATTGCATCAGCTGATAATGTCGCATATAAGGAATGGTGGAAAGTAACATCAAACAGTAACATACATATCTTCACGGGTGACATACGGCGCCCGAGACCGCCTAGACGGACCCAGGATACCCAGCGGAAGGGTTTTAATCGCACCTCGTTGTAGCCGATGGTATGAGTTTACACCGAACAAGTGGCTAGCTCGTGGCAATGTTTTGAATGAAATCAATATAACCCATCTATAAACAGTTTCACAAGTTGGTATAGTGAAACCGAGATCAACAGCTGTGCTCTCCGAGGCACTATAGTTGCAGCTGTTCTCGGAACGCCAAGATACTTCAATAGACAGTGCAAAGACTTTGCTGGAATTCCTCTTGCACCAACTTCCACTGCATAAAGTTGAGTTTTAAATCCGTTTTTAGTAATTTCGTTTGTGAGATCAAAATATTTGTTTGACTTGATGTTGTGGTCCTTAGGTATGTTTGTAACCAACTCGGCAACCACGTATAAACAGTAAACTAAAGTAAATTGCTTATTTAAAAAAAAATATGTTTAGTGTTTTAAGCCCAACTAAAAATTTGTTTGAAATGATAACCATTATTTTCAAAACAGATGAATTTGCTTTTTCTTACTTTTATTATAAAAAAAATATGATGTTGTTGTTTTCAATGAGGATGAGTTTTTGAAGAGCATTATTACAAACAATTTGATTAGTTGGTATGGTGGTAAAATATAAACATTTTTTATTAAAAATCAGCTCTTTCCTTTAGTTTACCACTTGATATTACTTACCAGAATTTGCATACATCAATTTCTTGTTGAGGTGGTAGTCTCCTTTTAGAGTGCGGTTATGAAATGGGTGCTTGGATTGACAATAAGGCAGCGAGTATATTAAAATATACTCATAATTCAATTTGTCTTTGTTGCCAACCATTTTGTAATTGCATCATTTAGCCAGCATAGTGGTAGCGATCATTGTTGTTTAGGAACAATTATTGATTGGCCCCATTCATGGAGTTTGTAGGTCACCATCAGGTAGATACAAAGTCATATGCCATGCTCTGATAAAAAATATTATAAAAACTTTCTATAAATCCTTATTTAAGCGACACTATCAGTTGGTGCAGTAATACAGGTGAGTTATTTTTTTCAAAATTAAATGGTTCAAATCCCTGTTAGGAGAATAAATCAAATAAAAAAATCTAATGTTTATAATACATTTAGTGATACTATTATCCTCTATAGCTGGTAGCAGTATATATAAGTATATTTTAAAATATAATGGATAGGAACTTTTCAACGACATCAGGGCTTACTGTAAGCCCTACATAATACTGCTACAAAATGTAACAATGTTCAGCATTCCTTGACAAATCCCAATAAGGAAGAAGTGATGCTAAATAAATAACAAATAATGCGCACTGAGCACACAACTTTTTCATTTAGATTACTTGAATTAATATTTCAGATATTAGAAAACTACTTATTATTGTTATAGGTAGAAGCTCCTTTTGTTGATGCTGTTGTTTTGGTCAAAATACTGATTTGCCAAAACTGTTTTATGGCAGGTCTCAATATTTATAGGTAACAGAACTGTTTATTCCAGATAGTAGTTTTATGTTTCATTCTATTACAATAGATGATAGGAATCCCACATTAGTAAAATTAAAAACTATTATGGCATGCAAATTAATACTATATAGAGAAAAAGGATCCTAATTGGCTAGAAGAAGTGGACATTATTTTGATAACAAAACATTAAAACAACATACTGTGTCTGAGCCTGCAAAGATGCTCATTACTAAATGTTGATGACGGCAAATTAATTCTTAATTCTGTAAACAAAACAACATTTTTATAAACAAAGCTACTCTTTGAAAGAAATGTCAAACCTTATAAAATATGATAACTTTGGTGGTAACCAAACTAAAAATATATAGTAAAATAATCAAATGATTAATCTTTTATAACCAACACACAGGTATTTATTAGGAAAGTTTTTTTATAAAAATAAATAATACATACAGTAGGAAGATTTTCGTTTGGTGGTCCAGGACGAGTCATTTTGTTGCGAGTTAACAACTTAACTTCTCTTCCAGCGACAGGTTGGTTTCCAATATTTTAGTAAAATAAAATTTCATGGAAAATACCCTAAAGAAATCACTGAAAAAACTGGAAAATCATTACACAGGAAGAAGAAGGAAGGAACAGGAAAGAACGAGGAATTAAGAATTAATCAAAGACAACCAAATAGAACTTATTTTTTTGTTTGAATTGAATGAAAAATGAATGAATGAAATATATTTTAATGTTGGTATCTCAGTTCAGCTGTCAAAAATAAGTAAAAAAAACAGTTGTAAATTTTTGTCATGATGTAAACAAAACTGTGCAATTATTTTATTTTAAATGTATTTTAGTTCACTTACCACTATTTAAAATAAAGTAGCTAAATTATATAGGTTTGTTTATTATAAAAACTAAATTATTTTGTAAAATATTTCATCAAAATACTAAATTAACGGAACAAGTAGTTAAGTAAATAAACAAAAATCTTGAAGCAGTTCTGCCAACAGTGCCAACGCACAGAAAAAATACGTAAGTATTATCTATGATTTTGTCAGTTAATATATAATATGGAGGTGACCTAAGTTAAAATCGCTTTTCCAACATGAGAACCATAAAGGGAGATATACAGGGTGTTGGAAGGGAGCTGTACAGGGTGTTGGAAGGGAGCTGTACATACGCCTAGGGTAGAAACTAGGGATAGTCTGCTACCATCCCCCGCCCAATATATTGACCTTGGCCTCAAGGTTTTTTTTTAATTTATTTTTATTTTTTATTTGACTTTTTTGTGAATTTTTTACTAAAACTACCTGTAGCTCAAAATCTATCCATGGGACCGGTCTGCTAATGGTCTTGTTTTAATCGTTAGAGTCTTAGGGTCCTGCAAAAAAATATTTTACACCAGAAAATTGTGGAGAAGAAAAGTTATGGGGCCTGAAGTACCGTAGTAAGGTAAAGAAATAATTTTAAGGGCAACTTTCTATTGGGTTTAAAAAAAAACTAACAGGGTTGGAGTTCTTCTGATTTTTTTAAAACATTCTCAGTCCATGCCCTTTCTAACGATATGCTAAAAGTGTAATTATCACTTTTAGTTTTAAAGTTATTAATTAATTATTTCTTTACCTTACTACGGTACTTCAGGCCCTATAACTTTTTTTCTCCACAATTTTCTGGTGTAAAATAATTTTTGGCAGGACCCTAAGACTCTAACGATTAAAACAAGACCATTAGCAGACCGGTCCCATGGATAGATTTTGAGCTACAGGTAGTTTTAGTAAAAAAATCACAAAAAAGTCAAATAAAATATAAAAATAAATTTAAAAAAAACCTTGAGACCAAGGTCAATATATTGGGCGGGGGTAGGTAGCAGACTATCCCTAGTTTCTACCCTAGGCGTATGTACAGCTCCCTTCCAAACACCCTGTATATAGAGAGCGACTTCATTCGGCTCCAATGCCTACTCTATGCGTTCCATTATAACGCTGTAACGCTGGCGCGCTACTAGCTTCACGCTCTAACATAAACTAGCGCCACCAACTGTTTCATTTAAACCATACTAGTTTTTTTAGCATCGTCAGGGCCGTGTTCGGAAACTAACACTTTAACACTGGGTAATGTCACTACACTTATATGCATCTCTTTTTGTTTTTGTAGATAGCGACTAAACGCCATCTGTTGCGTAATATAATAACTACTCTAAAACTCCTCATTCACTTAGTTTCCTTGATAGTACTAACACTACTATATAACTAGTACTAACACAAACCTTAGTTCCTACTTTCTACACATGGTAACACGTACATACCTATTTATTTGTATTGTTTTTATTATTTTCTTTGGTTTTGTTATGGGAGTAGGTACTTACCTACTACTTAAAAAAATTGCCAATTAGATTAGAAGAGAAAATACGTCAGCTTACCGTGGAAGAGAACTGAAATATTATAGGTACTAAAACACAGAACTGAAATAATTAAGGTGTGGCGTCGAATGCACTGAATATCTGAATACTATGATTGCCGTCCTATTGAAAAAGCTTTCCAACTACAGTGGGATTCAAACAAAAATATATTATTAATTTATAATCCAATACCTATTTACTTCGTACTAAAACAAATATAGCACTATCTACCTATATACTTAGCTGAGTTTTTATGGATGCCACGTCTTTTTACACTATGTTCCAATAGAATAGAACTAAAATCAAAGATACATAGATTTTAGGTGGGAGGAAGGCCTCTATAAATCGTTAGGCCGACCGACAGGTCTCGTTAAGACCGCTCATACAGATTCAACAACCGTCAAGTGACCTAGGTTTCGATTTTAGTCTTTGAGTTCACCAGTTTTCAGGAGATTACGGCATCGTTTTCATGTGGTAGCCTCCTTTCAGGGTGCGGTTACGAACCGGCGCGGTTGATTTGACGATAAAACATCGACGATATTCGTAATGAAAATTGGTCCTTAATGCCGCCCATTTCGTATCCGCATCGTTTAGCCAGCATAGTGGGAGCGATCAATATTATTAAACAGCAATTTAACGACCGTCCCAATTCATGGACTTTTTAGGTCTGCTTAACATCAGGTAGATACAAGGTCACATGTTGTGCTCCTATAAAAAAAACTAATCATAGGTATCATATCATCAATATATAGTAAGGGTATTTTTATTATGAGGTGCCTCTAACTGCAGCATAATAAAAATACACTTAGCGACTAAAAACTTCGACAAATATGACTAAGCCACTGAAGATCATTAAATATTATTTAAAAAAAAAGGCTATAGTTATAAAAAATATGTTTAGGTATAGGTCCTTCGTGGTCATACTACCCCCGCGCTGTCCGTTCTATCCGAAATCGTTGGTTCGATTTTCATACATTACAATATTTTTCCCGAGAAAAATATTCAGAAAGGCATTTTTTCTCGGGAAAAAGTGAAGTTTAGTTATAATTGCACCCGAGTTTCCGATCACTAATTATAATAGTACGTTTTCCTGCACAAGTTTACTTGCCATATGTGTTTATAATATAATAGTATCGTTGTTCCTGTTGGTACAAGCTTAGAGCTTAATATGTGACACAATATGTGTAAAATGTCGTACGTAACATATTGCCTAGTAAGTATCTTAATGAATGAAAATGAAATAAATATATTTAAAACATGCTGTATATAGGTTTAATTCATTCAATCGCTATGATTGAATGGTTCCATACCCGGTGAAAAGAACTAATATCAAAGCGAATCTACCCATTCGAATGAAAATGAAACCACAGCTGAAATTATAGTTACACTGCTACTACCGCAGCTTTTAATAGCTTTCATCTGAGCTTTGGTTTATTATGCTATTTGTTATACCTATATATTATAAGTATCTAGAAGACCTATACTAGAGTAGAGTAGAGAGGGGGGGGGGGGGGGGGCAGCGTGTTATTTTTTTTTTAGTTGAACAATAGCCATTATGTAGTTGTTAATATGTAACCTTAACATAAGTCTTGAATAGCAAAAAAAAAAGGTGGGGGGGGGGTATAGCCCTCTCCCTGGTTACGCCACTGACTTGTATTTAAAAACCGTAAAAAAGTGTAAAATTCGGGCGCAAAACGGTTCTAATTTTTTTAATCTTTCACTTTTCAATTGAATACCTCATTATTTCGACAAAAATCAGTCTTCAATTTTTTATAATAAAGTGTAGGTACACGTGTACTGTGTACATTTCTAATGCTCACGCAAATAAATTAAATTCTGTTAAAAAATAATAGAATAAGCAAAGTTTTATAACTTAGCTTTTTTAGCTTTCTACAGAAACCTGACACAACCTTATGAGTTGCAATTTAATTAATTTATTTTTAATTTAGACTTTACATCCAAGCCAATAAATAACTGTTCACTGTACCCATTTGGATATATAATTATGTGAATAAACAAGATCTGTACCATTTATAAAAGGAGGCTATTTCATCATAAACACCGCAACAAGCTCGCCACTTGTTAGGTGTTGCCTCCGAATACCATCGGCGAAATGAGGACGGGTTAATCCCTCCCCTGGGTACCTTGAGGCCGTTTAAACGGTTCTCGGGAGCCAAATAGGCACCCGTGATGGTATTTATTTATTGTACCATTTAAATTTCATGTAGGTACCTAGTTTAAGTGCTCGATATATTTAAAGCAGACTGTTAGATGATCGGAGACCTAAATCCTAATTAAGGTTGAACTCTTAACTTAGAGAAAATTTAACGTCGGTCCCAGTATCACTCTACCAATTTCTGAAACTTTTTATAGATGGGTTATTAAGTCTATCCAAACATCGCGACGAGCGTAACTTGTTTGGTGTAGGTAGCTACGACGAAGTGAAATTAAAACATTTAAAACCCCTCCGCTGGCTACCCTGAGGCTATATAGGCGGTCTCCGGCGCCGTCAAGCACCCGTGATGATATTGATTTATTTTATATTTGTACATGATGAGTTAATTAATACTATAGGTATTTAAATAAACAAATATACGTAAGTACTTATATCTTACATTGTCCTACACCATTACCCTCATAACCAGCTGATTGCCGATACACCTCGCGGTCAACGACCTTTCCTACCGGCTACCGTAGGGGTTTACAACCATTGCATAATTACTCGAGGGTTGAGAAGTCGTCAAGCATTTTATATTTAAATTTCAATCGTAAAGCTTTCAACCTAAAGACTTTATTAGGGGTAGTTGTGATTAAGATATTTTATTCGATTATGCTTAATTTAGGGATTAGTATTAAACTCATTATCTCTACCTTAATTCAGAAAAAAACGAGTTTATTCCTTTTTTTAAATATTTTTATAGGAGTTCGCCATGTGACCCTACATCCACCTGATCGAAAGCAGTATGCAGGTTCAAGAATGAATGTAGCCAGATCTTAGAACTGTGTTGTAAGAGCTGGTTTCATCCATTCTATTCACGCTTCGTTTAAAGGGCTCAAGGTTATAGGATGGAGGACCGTGCCCACCCCAGAATGATCTGGTGGCCCACCACAGGATATTGGGATACCGATTCGAAGTTATACCTAAGTAACACACGACAATAAATTCAATATATCGGTAATCATGTTCTACAACCGCCAAATACTATGTTCTACATACTTATTATAACCTACATAAGATATGCCATTAAATCCTATAAAAAAGAAAGAGACGGAGATATGTAAAATTGTAGTGTATATTCTCTCCGAGAGATCGCACTTAAATAATGCTAATTTAATAAATAATCATGGTCATTTATATTGTGCGTCGAATTTCCCCCCGGGAAAATACCCCTAGATATGTCCATAGAGTAGGTATGTATGGTAAAAAATGTACAGTTAATTTTTTATCGTCAAACAAATGATACATACATATCTTTACGGTTGCCTTACGGCGCCCGAGACCGCCTGGACGGCCCCAGGGTACCCAGCGGAGGGGTTTTAATCCCACCTCGTCGTAGCCGATGGTATCAGTCAACACCGAACAAGTGGCTAGCTCGTCGCGATGTTTTGAAACAAATGATAACAGTAGCAAATTAAACAAATGATAGAGTTGTGTAAGACAAACGACGACATGTCACCCTACACATGTTCTCACTTGGCATATTTGTCGGATGCACACTCCAGGGCCCCACCTGGGATCCCTTGCGCTGATCGCCACAAGATTTACGACTCCAGGGGGAGATCGCCCCACCTGTGATTTATTTCGCATTGCAAAGGTATTTATCTGCATTTATTAGTATAGTCAAGTGGCAAGCACTCTACGGAATTCATAAAAAAAAACATATGGAGGCCTTCAAGAACTTTAGTTATAGCATAGAAGATATAATAGTACCAGTAGTTATAGTAGGTTTTGTCCCTTTTTTTAGCAACAAAAATAAATATGAAAAGAGTTCTTCAATGATTTCGTTAAAACTTCAATAAACGTGTCCACACGACACGGGGTTCGGGTTTATTCACTGAAAAAATTTGCCTACTAGGTTCATTTTAAAACTTATTTTATATAGTTGGTTTTTTGGACATAAGCAAATGTCCAAAAATTACCTATTTATTATATATCGTATCATTTATATTCATTACGTACGCCCGCGTGTGAACACTAAACTTAGATTATGGAGAGGTATTTTTTTTTGAGAATAGATTTTTTTTTTTTATACAAAATGCAATCGAATAACTTTATATGAAGATTGAAAAATCTCTCCTTAGTAAACTACCTATTAGGTTTATTATAACGATGTATACCTAATATTTACTTAATATACTTGTTTTAATAGCTACGCCGTAGTCAGCGTAGTAGCATTCTATGGTAGCGTTTGATTAAATTATTTTTGCCCAAATGCCATCAAACTTCCTTTTTTTTTCATGGTTGTTTCATTACAATACCAAATAATGAACTAACAGAAAAAAAAATTACAACATTTGGTGGCGTTTCAGGCAAAAATAACAAGCAAATTGAATAACTACATTATTACCACAGAAGAAATAATAGTACAAGTACCATTACGTAAGTTTAAATTGTAGGCCTCAATAACTACTTTGGGCCCGTTTTTTATGCCCATCCGGCCGAGGAAGGTTAAATATTCGCAAATTTTAGTATTGAGAATACTGTATTATTATTAAAGTTGTTATATATTACCTACGTGTTTAATCGTGTTTACTTAAAAACAAAAAAAAACTATTTGCTGTTAATTTTAATATACAAGGTGAATTTTTCAAGTGTGCTTGAAGGCAAATGCCAAATGCTAAACTACAAGGAATAGCAAAAAAAATGCTCAAAGGAGTCTCGGGGCCGATTTGATAAAAACTAAAACTGCATTAGATTTTTGGGAAAAAAAATCTCCTAGCCGGAAATCGAACCGGTAGATTTAGAAAAAAAAACTCACCTGTATTATTGCACCAGCTGTTAGTGTCGCTTATAAGAATCAAATGGTGGAATTTAACTTCAAACAGCAAACTAAAGGAAAGTGCAGTTTTTGTTTGTCATCGTAATCATTTCGAAAAACTTATTAGTTAGGGCTTAAACGCATTAAACATATTTTCTTAAATATTAGCACTTTACTTTAGTTTGCCGTTTAAAGTTACTTTCCACCATTTGATCCTTATAAGCGACATTATCAGCTGGTGCACAGGTGAGTTTTTTTTTTCAAAATCAACCGGTTCAATTCTCGGTTGAATCAAAATATATCTTTTTAAATCTAATGTCAATGCAGTTTTAGTTTTTATCAAAAACCCCCTCGAGACTCCTTTGAGCATTTTTTGCTATACCTTTTAGTTTAGGATTTGGCCTTGAAGGCACACTTGAAAAATTCACCCTGTATACATAGTTTCGACGACTTTATAAAAAAAACTTCTGTGATTACTCGGTCCTCAACTTACGCTCAAAATAAAACTCGCAGCACATGAGGTGTTCAAAAATTAAATCATGAGGGATGAGTGAGTGAGGGATACACGACGGTCACCATGGCAACCCATTTCCCCCAAGATGGCGACGGGATATTCCCGCGCTTTCACCGGGTTTACCGACGACATCGATCGGTGCGTTCGGAAACCTTATACAATTTCTCGTCTCAAATAATAAATCTAACAAGAAAAAATATCAACAACAATTTTAATATTGATTTGATAACAGAATTTTAGAGAAGTTTGATTGGATGGTTTTCTGATCTTTTTTATTCATATGATCTGTAAAACAAATGATTTTATTTCGATATATTTATTAGCTTTGTCCATTTTTTTTATTTAAGTAAAAAATGTCTTTTTTAATAAAAATAAAAAAAGTAGTACACATACTAGGAAAAAGTTTTGTAAGTAATTTTTGATTACATACCTATAAAATAATATATAAAACAAATAGGCAATAACACCCGTCTCTACAATTCATATATGATTTTATTCGATGATTTTTTTTTTAATATAGTAAAGTAAAATCAAAACATTCTTAAAACCAAATCTAGATAGAAGTGACGCGGTTATGATATAAAAAAAGTTGTACGTATTGATACCTAAGAACTTAAAGTTAACTTAAAATACAGGGTGAATTTGAAAGGATTTACTTTGGGCTAATATGGGGTTCTGCTCATTAAATTGAACAACTTTTCCCATGGAACCATGTGCCGCAAATGAAAAAAAAATTTGGCTTCCCCATACAAATTGCTCATTTTAATATTACTAGTTTGTATGGAGAAGGCGATTTTTTTTATTTACAACACATGGTTACATGGAAAAAGTTGTTACATTTGATCAGCAGAAACTCATATTAGCCCAAAGTAGGGTAGACCGGGTACAGTTGTAGCAGGGTACGGTAGTACACCATCGCAAATATCTCTAAAACTAAGCGCTGTATATTTTTGGCTATGAGTCAGGGGCCCACTAGGAGGCGTCCCCTCTAACTGCCAGTCTCGCATGAGCGCAGATAGACGAGAAAGCTTGTGACGGCGAAGATCACGGAATAGAACAAACACTTGTTTTTTCTATTTCGTGGCGAAGATAATTTTTGGGGCCTCCAAAATAAGTTTTTTCGATTGATTATTTTTAGTCCTAACAGAAAATTAAAGCATTATTATGTACTCCGTGTCAGTTTAAACGTTTTGTAAAATTGTTGGCATTATATTGTAGTCGTATTTGTGTAGTGCTGAGCCCAAATACAAGAGAATTTTAGCCTTTTTGACAAAATGACCTAGAGGGAACAATTGTATCAATTTTTCGGGGATGGTTGTAACGGTACAAACTGCACCCGTGGTACAATTAACCCCATTAACGCAATGCAAACATCGCTATGTTGACGGTTTATTTATTTCTATTCAGAGTAGATCATACTAAAATATGTCCACGAACAATGAAAATGTCATCATAATGAAAATTTAGGACTGTTTAGCTATGGTCATTCTTGATACATAAAGAATGTTCAGCTAATTAAAAATATTGATACTTTGTAAGGATAATTGTATCAGGGGATAGTATTACCACAGGGACAATTGTACCACGTGACTTTCCATATAATATGTTAATTAATAATTTACGTTATTTTTGACTGATTATTAGAATTATAAGTATGAAGAACCACGTTTTATAGTCTTTAATTTAGATTTTGTTGTTTAAAGAGGGAAATCCGGTTTTATGTTTTAAAATTTTATCTTCATTAAATTTGCAAATTTTACTTGTGTTCGGTTTTTAATTAAATTACCATATGTTTTGTTGAGATGTAACCATTTAAAAAATCTCATATTTCTAATCAAAACATTGTGTTTCGTTTCTTCAAATCTATGGTACGATTGACCCCAGCGTAAGGGACATTTGTACCAATTCTCCCGTTCTGTTCAAACGCAAATATATATTATTGTATTGTTTCTTTAGATACATAGATAATGCTAACTTGTAGCCAAATAAGCTAAGTATCATTAAGTATTGACACTATTGCCTAAATATTAACAGTTATCTCACAATTCGACCTTAAAGATAAAATGGTACACATGTACCCGGTCTACACTACATCCTTTCAAAGTCACCGTGTATTTAGATATCCAGCTAAAAAAGTTAGAATAAGTGAATTTCCTGGAATTATGCTGTTTATTATAATTACCCATCCATTAATCGAAAAGAGAATAGAAAACAAAACAAATGAAAGATATACTTTCAGGTTTATAAGAGGCTCTACCATGAGATTTTGCTAATACGTGTAAATCTACTAGAGGGGACGCTTTATTTTTCCTGTTTTCAAAAATAAAACTATCCCATTTGGTGCTTCATTTACGTATTATTTATGTTTATTCATTTACGTTTACACGGAACAATAACTCATGGTAGAGCTTTAAGCATATTTTATTCAAATTGTGCATATACGTGACAACTGTCAACGGTATCAGGTCAACACATGGAATAAAGGTTAATATATGGAACCGCCCTAATGCATAAAATTGCCTATAAAACGAAATGTCAAACGTGTTCTTCGCCACCATATTGTGTCCTCACTTCAACCAATCAACGCTCAGTGCTAAATATACCTTTTTTTTCTCACTTTTTGTTTCGAGTTTGTCATAGAAAAAGAAAAATGCTTTAGTACTTACTCTACTTATTTTAAGGAGTTTATATGACGGCGGCCATCTTCTGTTCTCACGTTTGGAAAGGCGATTTTAGGAATTAGGGCGGCTCCCTATATACTCGTATATCCATGGGTCAACAGTCAGCGTGATTTTCAGGATGCACCGTCTATATCTAAATATATACAGAGACAATAAAATAGATATATAACAGATAATATTGATATAAACATTGCATAGAAGTTAAGGTCATGAACTGAAGGTAGTCTAGCGTGACCCTTATTGGATCATTTATTACTATTACCTGTGTCAATGACCCAAGAAGTTGACTTCTTGCATGTTGGATAACGAGGTTATACAATATCACTAGCTTACGTTAACCTATTATGCTTCGTCCTATACGTGGGCGCCGCCGTCTGTGAAAATGGCGGCGGCGGCGTGCTGAAGACTTTAGGTCGGCGTTGGCGGGGCGCCCGGCGGCGTGGAGTTTTCAGTTTTTTTTATAAAAACTTAATTATCTAAAATGTAAAAAGTCTACTTAGAGTATCTAAAATGTAAAAAGTTACGTCTTCGCTTTCTTTTTTCACAGCATTCAGACATGCTAAAAAATAAACTTGATAAGAATTAATCATTTTCTTTTTGTTGCCATCAGCGACTTCGAGTTTCAGCGTTATAAAATGTAGTAACAGAGAGTTTCCTCACTTTGGTTTTTGATAGCTCAGTCATTTCTACCAGTAGTTAGTATTACGAAAAAACGATCACACACAATACGTGTTCACAATACGTACGCCGCGTGGCAAATGGCGGCGCCCATACCTACTTCGTCCGTCATTATATTAGTATAAAAAACTTCACCTATTTTGCTCTCCCCCATTTAGCCCTACAAAAATTCTAGTAGGTACCTATATAGTAATAGTATAGGGTATACAGTGGCGGACTTACCTTAAGGCCGATCAGGCCCGGGCCTAGGGCGGCTAAATAACAAGGGCGGTCTGTCTGCTCCCAAACCTAAGTTAAATCCTGGTGAGAAAATTAAACAAAAAAACCGAACTAATTTATTTTGTTTCGCACACAATTTATTTTGAGAACCATTTCACATTTCTACGACATTTTAAAAATATCATAATAGGGTGGCCTACTAGTACTTACTACTAGTCCTCCTCTGAGGGTATAGTAAGCTATCCTTAAAAAATAGACTTGCCATCGCGGATATTTTTGTAGACCTATAAAAGAGAAACATTCACACCATACCTCGTTTTTATATCTCAAACGGATTAGGCAGCGTTTTTGATGAAAGCTCCCAGACTAGACTAGACTACCTTCAGTCTTGATTTTTTCCGACATCTTCAACAATCATCGTCATATTTCAACCAATTTATAAAAAACCTTAACAAATTATACACCAATAACTTCCTTAGGAATCACTCTGTTGATACTTAGACAAAAACATGCGCCAATCCATTTAGTACATATAATATATATACATAAAATGTATTGATAGTGATACCTAGGGCCATACACTACTAAAGCAATTGGTGAAACGGACAGATGTGTTAATGATAAAGCAGCAAGGATATTAAAATCCGCCAGTTTCGTAACCGCATAATTTAGCCGACAAAGTGGGATCGATCAATGTTGTGTATTGATCGCCAGATCCTTGGACTTTGTGTTTTTATTTCCATAAGGTGAATACAAAGTCACATGCAATGCTGAAATATAAATATACATGGTGAATTTGAATAGGTGTACTTTGGGCTAATATGATGTTCTACTGATTAATACGAACATCTTTTCCCATGGAACCATGTGTTGCAAATGAAAAAAAAAATGCTTCCCCATACAAATTGGTAATTTTAACTTTATTAGTTTGTATGGAGAAGGCAATTTTTTTTTTTAATTTGCGACACATGGTTCCATGGGAAAAGTTCTTCGTATTGATCAGAAGAACATCATATTAGCCCAAACTACACCCATTCAAAATCACCATGTATATATAATGTAGAGTTCTGAAATGTCAAAAAAAAACATATTTTTTTCCTATTACAGTTATTCTAAAAATTTAACAAGAAGTATTATATATTACAGGAATTGAATTCCTTATCGTCCTATGTGTTTCACTTCAGAAAATATAAATGTTGTTGAACTTATAAAAGCTTAGTAAAACTAACACGACAATTTGAAATATCGTAAAGACGAAATCCACGCACTATAAATCTTCACTGAATATTTATGCATAGGATCTCCTGAATTTATCACGAAGTGCGTTCTGAAACGTGCCGGGAAAGCCTCCACGCTTTAGTACCGTATCGAACGCGTCAAAGAGAACACGCGTTACGTCTCTACCAAACAAAAACAACTCAATAAAAAACGTTTTATTGATAATTTAACTAATGTTCATCAATAGTAAAAGTGTAGTGTATAAAAGTTGAGGTGTTTTTTGATATGTGAGGTGTTTTAAGGGGATTAATTTTCGCGGTAAATTGTTAAATTTGGTGAGTGCATTCGTCCCTAGCTAGCGGTACCGTGAAGCCTAGATTTTGTCGTGATATCCTTTTGTTCAATTGTATTTGGTAACTATTTCCGGTCCTTCTTTAATTTATTAGTTATTGCCAACAATTATTTATGTAGAATTTTATTTACTAAAACTAGAATCTAACTTATAGCCACAACATTTATTATTATATGTTTATCTACTTATTTACACAATATTAACATCTTATAATCATAGTTGTAAATATAAATAATATTATCAGTAAAAGAAAGATATTAATGATTATTTCTGAAACTAACATCACAACTATTCACAACCAACGATCTCTCTACTTTAACTTGTAAGTAGAGATAGGTGTACATCACTGATGATCACTTAACTTTTTAAATTATTAATTTATTATTAATTCTTTTGTATTTTGTTAAAACTATTTAGTTCTAAAAAATAATTTACATAAAAGGCTACAAAACCTACTTGAATAATTTATTGACTTACTGATACTATTAAACTAAGGAACTTTTTTTAAATTCTGATCTTGATTCATTCAATTAGTTATACCTCGTGCCTATAATTTCTGTGGCTAAATTTATTGCAATTTTCATATACCTATTACTTACATAAAGATTAAGGAAATATATATAACTAGCGGCCCGTCCCGGCTTCGCACAGGTTTGTATAACTTTAACTATATGCTCAGCGCACGCCACGGAAGGCCTCAGAAACGATACTTTTCCCCCGTTTTTAAAACATTTTTGGTTACTGCTCCACAACTATAGGACCTAGCGTGATATTATATAGCCTATGTTACATGGTGAAAAAATTATTGCAATCGGTCCAGTAGTTTTTGAGTTTATTCATTACAAACATACAAAAATACAAATCTTTCCTCTTTATTATATTAGTATAGATTAGTATAGATATGAATCTATTTGAATCATTAAATCACGAAATTTCATATAAGGTTGTGACAGGCCCAATTAAATCAAAGAAAATCTATCACAATTTGTTTTTGGAAGTAGTTTAAGGGCCAGATTAATATGCCGTTTGACAGTCCGAAGCAATCGTTTAGCGCTTGCTAAATAACGATTACTATATCAGGTAATAGTCGTTGCTTCGGACAGTCAAACTAAATATTTAAAAACTAAATTTTGACGGTTAGAAGCAATGACTTTGACTAAGCAACGGCTATAAATCCTCATAAGAGTCAACACATGCAAGCCAACTTAAAGTTTTTTTCCAAACTACCCTCCGCATTCCTTAATTTATTATTAGAAGCAATACAGCACAGTTTACGAAGCGTCAATTACTGCCGCGTGTCGTGGTTTACTTGAGAAGTGAAACAACCTGCGAACGTGTATAGGGGTGCATGTTTGATTCCCCTTCGATATTTCCGCGCCCTTCTTAGATGTTGTCTATTGGCATGGATGGAAAAGTAGTTTATATTCTTAATACGTTTTTGAGACTGACTTATGACCGTCATAACAAGAAGGTACTCATGGAAAATATTGTCCAAAATTTTTCATTTGAAATCCAAAAATATATATAATACGATATTAATAAAACTTTTGATTATTTTTTTCTTAATATTCATGAGAAATAGAAGTCCTGCAACCAAATCGTGTGAACAAGCAAACGACTATTAACACATGCTAGCATGCGACAATTAAAACATTTATTGGTATATAATCTTTTAAATTTCTGTAAGATAAAAAAAATATTGGCCTCAAATTTTGCCACCCGTAAAATCTGCCCCCAAGGCACCAGCCTACTCAGCCTGCTGGTAAAGCCGCCACTGTCTACAATTGTCAATATGTAATAAATTAAACTTACAGGTAATATAAATTTGATAATGATGCAGTATTGCTTTGAAGTAGACTCATTCGCACCATTTATATAGCTAGTGCGACCACGTATCCATTCATTCGACATTCACACATGTCGTGCTCCAAAAAAAAAAATTGATTTACAAGTAATTTCCGGACTTTCTTCATCATCCCTTCGCTGCTCACATATTCCTCGTTATCTTCCACTCGTTACGCATGGTGAACAATATGTGTGCACAGAAAAGGACCTCCTCAAAAACTTCGGAACAAGCTTTGACCTTTAACCTGTCTCGTTATGACCACCAACATCACCAGACCGTGATAATATTCATTATAATTTTATGGAAGCAGTCACAATTAAGACGTTGAATAAGAAGTGACTGACGTCATAAACATAGGTCAGTCGCTTGTTATCCAAGTTCATACGTTATTAAGACCTCGAAATAAGTTTACTTTTGGTTGTAAGGTCATTAAACTTATTAATATCATAGAATGATGTTCAATTAGGTACACCAATAGCAATAATAAATGAAACTAGTAATAGTTTATTTTTATATGACTTTGTATCTATCTGATAGTAAGTGGTCTTGTAAAGTCTACTTACCATTAACTTACAATGCGGCTGTAAATCAAGACGAATTTGCGTTAGATAAAGCAGTGAGGCTTTATCGTCAAATCAACTACCTGTTTCGTAACCGCACCCTTGAAAGAAAACTGCCACCTCTACAATAAATCGATGCAGTAGACTCCTGAAAACCGGTGAACCCACAGACTAAAACTGAAACATGACTGTTTTTGCATCTGTTTTGGCGGTGGAACAAAACCGGTCGGTTGGTCTAGCGAAGTTATAGAGACCTTCTACGAACTTCATTTATGCAAAGACACGATTTTAATTTACATTTCGGGCCGTTTGTTTAATCCAGATTTAGAGGACACTAACATTTACTAAGACCTTTATCCACTTTTTAAGTTGTTATATCTACGACCACGCGGATAGAAAGGTACACTTGTTTTCAGTAGTCTTCTGTTTTGATTTCTTGTCGAGGTAGTAGTCTCTCACGGTACGGTTATAGCTATATTAGTACCTGGTATTTATGTAGTATTATAGACTCCATTCATTTAAATTATTATTTATATATCACCGTTAATTCACACCAAAATTTCGTTTAGTTCAAATTATACATTAAATTTCAATAAAAAATCAAATATATTGCAGGAATCCTGGCGAGATAGATGGCGATGCCAAAGAGTTAAAATAATAAATTCATTAAAAGAAAAGAACAGACCTCTTAAATAGCAAAGCTATGATTATTCGGTAGTAGTTGTCTAATGTTAACATCATGTAGATACAGTGTTACATACCATACTCATGACTCAAGCTTTAGATGCCTATTTATGCTTCTTTTATTATTTTTAACGAGCGTGCAACTTCGTGTGTACAAAACATGCCAGCAATACCAAGTAGTTTAAGCAGTAGTTAAAGATTTAAGCCTAAGTATAAGCAGTAGTTAAAGATTATTTTCAGTATCTATAATGTACAGATATGCCTGTTACAATTTTATTATATGTATAGATTCTATCATCGAAGTTGTTTTATAAAATTCAATTTTAAAATTAGTATAGCTTGTAGTAGATTATTCATATTCATCAAGGTAGGAGGTAAAAGGTTATTTCGAAATGAAACTCAAAATATCCTATTTATTTTTGGTAGTACCCTTTTGGGATCATCCCGCAGGTCTCGCAGCTACCAAATCTATTGAATAAATAATACTGGCGTTACATTGATGGTATGATGTGTTATATCGGTAACCATCATATACAAACGGGGGTTCCACACTACTGTGATGGAATAAATAATTATTTTATACCCTACATACCATCACGCCTGTGTTAGGGTAAGTATGTAGGATGGGCCGAGAGCAATGAACGATCTCTACATACTTCTACAGCTTCTTCTACGGTTTTATATTGTTTATTATTGTACCTTCTCTATGTTTGATTTCCTTACCTACACCATCTGTTATTTAGATTGAACAGAATTCTCAATTATTAAAAAAACGTGTCCGGTTTTATAATATTTTAAAGTTTACTACTTACAAAGATTTACATTTTTTTTTTTTTATATGTAGGACAAATTACACAGTTATTGCTCTGGTCACAAATTAAGCTCTACGCTTGTACTATGCATACCAGAAGCAAAGATATAATACATATTATAAACACTCAGACCATGACAAACTGTACAGAAAAAAACGTACTACTTGATATTTTTTTTGCCATGGGTGGGGATCGAACCCACGACCTCCGGATACAACGCAAAGACGCAACCACTAGTCCACGGAGGCTGTCACGAATTTTGTCTTCCCCAATTCTCGATAGGTATAATATTACATGTAATTGGCATTAAAAAGTCCTTGCTCGAAGTCATTGGAACCTAACTCACCCACTGACTGCAAACCGTCAGACCATTGCGTAACTACAGCCCCACGGTCATTCACCCTCTAATACATTTACCCCTAAAATGTGCCTTTTTCTTAAAGGTAGAAGTATCAGAATCGTTTGGCATAACAATCACATTTCTATTGAGGGTGGATGTGAAAAAAATCCTTTGATGTTACACTCGTTTAAATGTACCCTTTGTTGCCAAAGCAATTAAGTAAAAACTGCAATGTCAGGTTTCTGAGGTTCTCGCTAATTTGATAGACTTGCTTCATTTACATTTCTAATTTACTTTCAAAAAAATCCACGAGAGAAGAAAAATATACTTAGATGGAACAGAAAAAAATATTAATAATAATAATGTGAAGGAGTTTACACATATTGCTCTGGTCACAAACTAAGCTTTAGGCTTATGTGTAACAGAAACAACGATATAATGTCATGACAAACTACAGAAAGACATACTAATCATTTCAACATTTATTACACAATACAGCCTTAGCAAAATTATCATCAAAAATAATTTCTTTATAAAATAGAGTTTGCTATATAAACTAATAGACCTACTTAAGTATACCTTTATATATCATAAAATGAGGTACCAGGCACATGTGTGTACCATTTACCTACTTCCTTTGCAACTTTTAACTCAATACATCAACGATAAAGTTGATGTATTGAATACTTTATATTTCAAAGTTACCTAATTTTCACCTCAAACTATTTGATGAATAAAAGAATATGGTTAAACAAAATGCTTTATACCCAGTCTACTGTTGTATATTCTTTAAATGTTTTTATTTTTTTAATAAAGGTTTTGTGATAAAATTAAAGACTAAATAAAGGCTTTAATATGTTTCAACTTCTTATTCCAAATGGGTTTCCGAGATATCTATATATTCAATATCATATACCAATCAATTTACTAAAAGACACCTGCGATGAGAAGTTAATTGATTTCGACTAAACGGCTCTCCCTGAGGAGATAACTACGTGAAGGGGTGAAGGGAGGTGCATCTGAAGAGGGAAGCTACTCCGGGGAAGTCCGTAAAGCTATTGCACACGGCGACGGTAATTTGATACATACATAACATTTTGTCTTTACAAGTCGATCAAACATTTTCTTGTGTTATAAATCGTATTTTTTATTTTTCTACGTTATTTTATTATTATGTTTTATCAATATCACATTATTATTCTTTGGGTTTGACACATCATCATCGATAGCCTTGATAAATCGAAAAAATGGATACATTTCGATTAAGTACCTATATGAATTATTTTCCAACGGATAAACTTCCTTTATTGTAAACTTATAACGACAACAAGTTCATGCTAAGCCCCTAAGTCATTTTTAGTTATTCGTTTTTTATAGAGTTCCTTACCACAACACGAGCCACCTCCCTAAAACGTCATTGCATATTTACTATTCATTTGTACTCGTTTCGACTAAAGCCTATATATCAAAATCATAAAAAAGACATGAATAATAAATATTTTATAAAAATATAAAAAGTAGAACGCCCACTTACTAAAATTTTAATAAATGGTTAGGTACCTAATACTGACCCCTGAGGAATACCTCATTTTGTTTACTCATTATTAATATTTTGTAGATATTATAAATATATTTGAAAAAAATACCTTCTAACTACACCTAATTTTAATTTGCAATTTAAACAATAATTATGTGTATATATTAAATAGACACAAATTATCCTAATAATAATTATCTGCAAATGCTTTACTCAAATCAAGAAATCCTAATTTTGTTTATATTTTGGTCAAATATTGAGCCTATCTATCACCACAAGTCAACAACAACTACATGCAGCTTACACAGTCCGTTCCCTACTCACCCCTAAGAGGGGAAACATTCCCTAAGTATAAGCAGTAGTTATTGGTGAGTGAGAGGGTCGAACTACCTCAGGGGACACAGGGTCTTTTCATTATAGCGCATGCAGCTAGGGGAGACCCGATTCGATGCCTCCGAAACATTGAAACATTGCAGAATTTATTTGAAACTTCAATATTTTTTATTATTATTATATTTTATAGTAAATTTTGTTTGTACCTACTTTTTGCAAGATGCCATATTAAAACTATGACTAATGTTTTCCTAATGTTTAAATAAGGTACCTACCTAACATCGTAAAATACCTAATCGGACCTGTTAAAAGGCGTATTAAATAATTAAACACATACGAATGGGGTCAATTAGATACCAGCTGCCTGTACTGATGCTAATTTAAAAATTAAACATTTATATTTGATCGAGAGTGGAGTGAAAATAAAATGGACTTTTGACTTTGACTTAACTGTTCTTTAGATGGGAGGAACGACTCTTTAACTTCACTATACCGACCCACCTCGTTATCGCCACCCGAACATCGTCAAAGAGTCATGTTTCGGTTTTAGTTTATTGGTTCACCAGTTTTCAGTAACCTATTGCATCGAATTAGTCTCTCGGTTACGGAACGGGCGGATGATTTGTGAAGATAAAACAAGACCCGTAATGCAAATTACTTTTTGTTGCCCCCGCTTAACTTAGCATGAATTTTGTAGGTCTGCTTACCATCACAAAAAATAAAATTTAAAGCTTTTCAAACATTTCGTTTAGAAGTTAAGAATTTTAGACGCAATCGTCATAAGTAAAAAAAAAAATTGACATTCTAATAAATTTTGTCCTTCAATCATTACAGCCAGCATGTGGAACACTGTAGACGGGTCCGGGTCCTCAACAGCCCCGTGCGGTCGCGCCAAGCACTCCGCCACGCTGCTGGGCGGCTACGTGTATGTGGTGGGCGGACGCGGTCAGGGCGGCACGCTACCTCTGAAGGACTTCTGGAGATATAATCTTGGTGAGTTGATCGATGCATATTACAGGTGTAGGACTTTCTGAAGTTACAGTGGGTGGGACCTGGCGGGATTTTTTTCTTGTATCGTAAACGTGCCCCCAAGACCGTCTAGACTACCTCAAGGCAGTGCAGTAACTATATAGGCACTGATCGCATACCCTGTAGAGGCACAGAAATGACCAGACCATGACCAAATTTTTGTCATGCACCATACGCAGTTATAAAAGCTCGCACCGGGCGCATAAAAGACTAGTTACGGCACTGCCTCAGGGTACCCAGCGGAGGGGTTTTATTCCCTCCTTGTCGTAACGAGTCTATAGAGAAGTGAATCGTCGTTATATATGAATAGACTCAATAAATCATCTATAATTTGCACAAGTTGTTAGGTAAACTGTGGCCGATACTTAACGTGCTCTCCGAGGCAATCAGTGATGTTGTCAAACAAATGTACATAAACTCATTGGTATACACTGTAGTTTGAACCGGTGAAAATTTGTATTTTAAAGTCTAAGGTCTAACTAAATCGGCCACCACGGATATATTTTAGTAGAAAATATGTTGTTGTATGCAAATTGTAAGGTTTCAAATACGTTCGATAGTCATCAAGTTGAACTTTGCACTTCTTGTAAGCACCTCCAAAGTTCATAAATGAGGTCTATCGAACGTATTTGAAACCTTACAATTTGCATACAACAACATATTTTCTACTAAAATATATCCGTGGTGGCCGATTTAGTTAGACCTTAGACTTTAAAATACAAATTTTCACCGGTATACTGTTGTTTACAGCGTTAGTCGACCTAATTGCCGGCTAAATTATGCGGTTACGAAATGCGTGGCCAAAGACGAATTTGAATTACGAGTATACGCTGCTTTATCGTGAAATCAACTGCTCATAATAGTTTAGTAAGTGCACTCCGAAAAGAGACTTTACAATAAACCGATGCAGTCTAAAAACCTGTGAACTCACGGACTAAAACCTAAACATGACTGGGTCACTTGACAGTTCATTTGTTACCACCGTGGGCGGTCAGTTGGTCTAGCGAAGAGAATTACCTACAAACATGTATTTGTATTATTGGTTCAATCCACGTAAGACAATTTTCTTTACGATTGGTCTCCATCACTGGTTAGTTAATAAATATTAATACTTTGTACCTAAACAAAGAAATATTTTTTTTTTAGTTGATATCCACGTAAACATTAAAATTGGTCCCTACTATTCCTTGCCTTCCAACATACTTGTCGTGTTATTCTTAAAAGTACACTTTCAGGATATAAATATATTAAAAAAGTACTTATAGCTCGATTAGCGCGTTTAAACAAACGCAACATCTTTATTTCGGGTGTTTGTTGATTTTATTCTGTATTGACTCTATCTAATACAGCTTATCACCAGGTGGATGTAGTCATATTTCGAGCTCTAATAAAATATAATAACATACCTTTCTAAAAGTTATAGTCCTTCGAGCCGGCTTTTTTTTAAATAATGTAATAGGTATTAAAATGATCTTAATCCATACAACATATATGGTTTATCACTGGGATCTATGAACTGCTGACGAGACATGTTAGTTGCCGACGTCGTACAATAGAAAGGCTGAACGTGCCTAACCGAACCACTTCAGATAAATCGGCATATACCTCTACCAATATCGCCACTATGAAACTATAAAACACGATACATACGATTGTGGGCTAAGGGCTGATTTATCAATCTTCAGACAGTTAACTTAGTAGTTGTCAAGTGACCTAGTCAAGTTTCGGTTTTAGTATGTGGGTTTACCGGTTTTCAGAAGATTACTCCATCGATTTCTTGTCGAGGTGGTAGTCTCTTTTCAGGGTGCGGTTACGAAATGGGTGGTTGGATTGACCGTAAGGCAGCGAGTATATTAAACTATACCTGTAATGCAATTCGTTTATGTCGCCGCCCATTTCGTAATCGCTTCATTTAGTCAGCGTGGTGGGAGCGATCAATGTTATTTTTAAACAATTATTGATCGACCCATTCATGGACTTTGTAGGTCTGCTCACATCCAGGGGCCTTATTCCGAGTTTGCAACCGCTAATCACGACAAGACCTTGCGCAAACTATAAATATGGAAATATAAGCTCTATTCCAATAGTTATATAGTATTTATTAGATTGGCTATAATAATGCCGCCATCTTGAAATTCACGAATTCTTCGCAAGTTTGAACATCTTATGAGCATTGGAATTTCAACTTTATAATTAACAGGATAGAACTTATATTTCAATACCCGTACTTTACGCAAAATGCGCGACGGTTAACGTGTCAAAACTCGGAATAAAGCCCCAGATACAAAAACACATGCCGTGCTCCAATAAAAAAATTAAGAACAAATGAAAGAATAAAAGAAAGTTATTCATTCTTCATACTGTTGTTATAACTTTTCTGACGATTTAAAAATCAGCCCTAAATGTTCTCCGCTTTAGAGCTCATTCTCTCTAGTTATAAATGAATAATAACCGAGTGGTTACCGCTAAGCTAACTCAAAATAAAAACTCTCCCGCGAAGGAGAACTGTTTTGCCTATTTTTTCCCGTTGAGAAATAATATGATAAGCGGGTAAAGTGAAGTTTACTTTCCGGTTATCATAATAATATCGTTCAATATTTGTACTTGCTTTAATTTACTTTACTTAACGATTAGTACACTAACAAATTTGTATCTGGTACACATATTACAAGCCTATAGTGCTTAGTAGGTAGTGACCAGGGAAAATGTGTAATTTGTCGTACATTTAAAAAAAAAAGTCTTAAGGGATCCATCAATATCAATAAGTAGTGTAATGTTGTTCAATGTATTGTTCGCTCACACTATGCCGGCTAAATTATACGGTTACGAAATGGGCAGCGACTATGACGAATTTGCAATACGATAAATTAATATCTTCGCTGCTTTATCGTGAAATCAACCACCCCTTACGTACCCGCACCCTAAAAGAAGACTACCACCTCGACAAGTTCGATGCAGTAGGCTCCTAAAAACCGGTGAAACCACACACTAAAATCGAAACATGACTAGGTAATTGTTACATTTTGCATCTGTAACGAGACCGATTTGTCGGCCTAGAAAAGTTATGGAGACCCACCTAAACAACGTCTTTGTATTATTTTGTTTAATTCACGTAAATAATAAAATTGGTCCCTACTATTCCTTGCCTTCCTCCGTACTTGTCGTATTAAAAAGTACACACTTAGGATATAAATGTATAAAAAAAGTTAAATATTCCACACTGATATACGTGGTGGCCGAGTTGGTTAGACCTTAGAAAATACGTGGTAACCAAGTTGCTTAGACCCTAGACTTAAAAACACTTAGGTCCCTAGTTCAAACCCCGGTGCATACCAATGAGTTTTTAATCTAATAATATGTACATTTGTTTAACAACACCACTATAGTACCTCGGAGAGCACGTTAAGCTGTCGGTCCCAGTTTCACTATAACAACTTGTCTGAACTGTTATAACTGTTTATAGGTGGATTATTGAGTCTGTCCAAACATCGCAACGAGCTACTCACTTGTTCGGTGTAGACTAATACCATCGGCTACGACGAGATGGGATTACAAAACCCTCCGCTGGGTACCCTGAGGCCGTCTAGGCGTCCTCGGGCGCCGTAAGGCACCCGTGATATATATATTTCCCATTGCACCAATATCGCCCACAAGTTTAATCTGTAGGTAATCCATCAATAGTATCGCTTTATTTGTTTTGACGGTACAAATCCCATTAATAAATACCTACATACAGTAGATGACAGGCCCACCAGAACAAAAAGGTATGGTGACTCTTATATATGTCGTACGTATGTCGTAAAAAAGTGGAATGCCTTGCCTGTGTGCGTGTTCCCTTCTTCCTTTAATCCAGAGTCCTTTAAGCGTGGCGTGAATAAGTTTCTCAAGCAGACATAGTGGAATCAACCAATTGAAGCAAGCACCATTAATACTATTGGTTGAGAACATTCTTGGACCTTACATTGCCACTTACCATCAGGTGGATGTAGGGTCACATTTCCTGCTCTATTAAAAAAAACCTACGGTTTAAAGTAAGAAGTAAAAGATTGTTCAACAAAAAATCATGGTAGAGATATCGTGGTAGCTGCCATTATGTCGCTATGAAAGGCTTCGTGAGCGGGCGTAGGCGTAGAGGATGCTTCATTGCGAATGAAAACGTCGGCTTTGTGGTTATATAGGGTGGTAATTACCAGCCACAAAACTATAGTTGCTCTGATTTTGTGTTGCATTCAAAAAGTAGATTTATACTGTTTTTTTTTTTTTTTAATTAAAAAACTGAAATGACATAATTTTTTTTAAAAAGAAAATGTTAATACCTAGCGCATTTATATGTACCCCATAAAACGGCCCCAGCCCAGTTAAGTCACTGCGCAACTGATAACAAGGTTAAGCAGATGACAACAAGGCCGGCTTGGGATGGGTGACCGCTTTATACAACGAGGCTATTTCATCATAAACACCGCAACAAGCTCGCCACTTGTTGTGTTGCCTCCGAATACCATCGGCGAAATGAGGTCGGGTTAATCCCTCCGCTGGGTACCCTGAGGCCGTTTAAACGGTTCTCGGGAGCCAAATAGGCACCCGTGATGCTATTTATTTATTATTTATAACAGTTTAACAAGTCGGCACAGTGTAACTGGAACCGACAGATTAACGTGCCTTCCAGCACTATATTGGTGTTATTAAACTACATACGAGTCATATAACACTATTATGCCTCGGCGTGCTCTCCGAGTAAAACTAAATTAATAAACGAAAACTAATAATAAGTCTACCCACACCGCAATGCCACTTGTTACGTGTAGACCCAGAATACCTTCGGTTACGATATTTTTTTTATTATTAGAGCACGACATGTAACCTTGTATCTATCTACCTGGTGGTGAACAAACACTTACAAAGCCCATGAATTGGTGAAGTCGATCAATAATTGTTGTTAAAATTATGCGCTTACAAAATGGGCTGCAGTGACAAAAACGAATTGCATTACGAGTGCCCGTGTCGTAACCGCACCCTGATAGGAAACTATCATCTCCACAACAAATCGATGCAGAAGTCTCCTGAAAATCGATGAACATACAGACTAAAACCGAAATATGACTAGGTCACTTGACTGTTTTTGCATATGTATGGGCGGTGGACGATATAACGAGACCGGTCGGTCGGCCTAACGAAGTTAGAGACCTTCCTCCCACCGAAAAATATGGGAATAACATCCGCTGGGCACCTAGCTAGATTCTTTAGAACCCTTATAAACATGTTTTCAGATGCTCGCATGTTTGCTTCTGCCATGATCAGAGCACCTTTACATTTTAAAAAAACTTTGTTTATCCAGCATGCGGCACGTGGGAACGAGTAGTATGTGGAGGGGAACCCCCACCAGCGCTACAAGAGCACTCGGCAGTGGCTCGCAGCAATATTCTCTACATATTTGGGGGAGAACCGGCGCCACAAACTGACGTACCACTCTGGACTTTTAATACTCAGGTAACTATAGCAACAGTATATATATATATATCGTGTGGTAGGTTTAGCAGAGCTGAAATCGTTTTAGCGCTACAGGAGCTGTCTTTCAGGAGTAGACCTGGGGCCTTATTCCGAGTTTGTAACCGCTAATCACGACAAGACTTTAAATATGGAAATATGAGTTCTATTCCAATGGGTATATAGTATGTTTTAGGTTGGCTATAATAATGCCGCCATCTTGAAAAACACGAATTCTTCGCAAGTTTAAACAAGTGTCGAGCATTGGAATTTCAACTCTATAATTAACGGGATAGGACTTATATTTCAATACCTATACTTTACGCAAAATACGTGACGGTGAACGTGTCAAAACTCGGAATAAAGCCCCTGGCGCGCCTAACTGGACTGCTGTTCTATAAATATATCCATAAAATAACTTGTTTTGACTGACTGTCTTATCTGACTCATCATCGCTCAGCCGAAGCTACTGAAGCTAGGAATGTGAAATATAGCCAGTAGCTTCATTTGTTTTGTAGAGACCCATAAAAAAAACAAAATTCGAATACCAACAGGGATAAATGAATTTACAGGGAAGTAACTATCTCTGTACTTCGTATAAATGTTCAAGGTTGTAGCACCTTTCTACGGCCTTAAAATTAGTACAAAGACCTTCTTTAAAAATAAATTGATAGGAATTTCCATTTTTTTTGTTGGTTTCGGGAGGGGCTAAAATGAATTTGTTTTTACTAGTCTATAAATAAGGATCAAGAGGAGCTACAAAAGTAAAATTTTGTATGCGGACTCTTGTTATAAAACTAAAACTATTTTTTTAAAGAAATGAGGGGGTAGATCAAACATTTTACAATGGAAGTGGCGGAATATGACGGGCGTTTCATATAAATACTGTAGGTACTGTAAATCAGTGGACAACATTCTGTCCTATAATAATGAGTCTTTAAAAATGTCCCTGCATAAACAAAATATTTATTTTCTCCCATCAGACATCAACATGGCGCAAGCTATCAGTCCCAGCGCGAGGCAAGACGGCCCCTTGCGGCCGACGCGGGCACTGTGCGGTGGTATACAAAGACCGCATGCTCATCTACGGAGGGTACCAGGACATGCGCGGCTCCACCGACGAGCTGTGGGCTTTTGACTTTGGTAAGCATGGGCATCAGAAATTTGGACTTTTTTTTATTGGAGCACGGCATGCGACTGTGTGGTGGTAAGCAGACCTACAAAGTCTATGGATGGGGTCAGTACATTGTTGAATAACAACATTGATCACTCCCACATTGCCGGCTAAATCATGCGATATTCAACCGCCAGTGCATCCTGAAAGGAGACTACGGCCTCCACAAAAAATCGATGCAGTAGTCTCCTGAAAACCTGTGAACCGAATAAATAAAATTTCATATAAAGTTAGAAAAATAATAATAAACTGCGAGACCCTCACTCAGAAAGATAAAGAGAGGTTGGAAGTGTTTGAGATGTGATGTTGGAGCAGGATAGATAAAATCAGCTGGGCATAGAAGAAGATGAATGAAGAAGTTTTAACAACGGTGAATGATGTACAATGAATGATGGGGAAAATGTTTGGACACTTGATACGAAATGACACTCACAATGATATAAGGAGAAAGAAGCCTTCTCAACCTTCCTCTAAAGAAGATACATAGATCAAGTAGAAGAAAAAAAGTATGCTATTTCATGCAGGAGGTCAAGACGTTGGCCGAGAATAGACAAGAGTTGCGATTGCTTCACGATTGATGTTCTTGTGTAGCTATTAAATTTAAGAAGAAGGCGCTTGTGCCATTGTAGATACCACTCCGGGTTACTTTTTTCCATCTTTAAATATATCATGACGTATTAGTATTTCGCTTTAGCCAAGATTAGTGGGAACTTTTTGGTTCGCAGATTTTGATTTTGGTGAAGTTGTGGTCAACAGATTTATCTTTATTATCGCTTCGTTTTTTTTTTTTAGACAGTATAGGTTCTCCGAAAAGCTACTTCTATGTAGAAAATGTAACTAAAATTTTGGAATATTGGCACTGTTTTATTTTTGTTTCAATCCAGAGTCGGAAACCTGGGAGCTTCTTGGCGGTGGCGCGCTTCGCACCCCCAACTGGGGCCCTGCGAGACATCGTCACGCCGGAGTACTACACCGCGCCACGCTCTACGTACACGCTGGCAGCAAGCATCTGAGAGACACCTCAGATATGTGGAGGCTGGACCTGGGTCAGTATCATCCTGCTGCAGTCCAATGTTAGACATATTATACTTGTCCTACATTTTATAAAAGTAACACGATTACGTCTTAACGACTCGCTTAGAATACTCGGTATACTTCGGTACACAACAGATGGCGGGTTGTGAGACACTCCGGCGCATTTATTTACGTCGTAGAGCATGGCACGAAGTTATCGACTGTTTTGTTTTAGATTTAATGAACTAAGAAAAAAATATGGAATACTTTATATAAACCAACTCACGATCACTTTTAAAACTAAAATAACACCCAAATACCTATAGTATGTTCGCCGAGAATTGTTAATAAAAAATCAAATCAGGGCTAATTATATTATAGGGCAAATTGCGGCCAGCTAATATTTTGTACTGCATTACATGACAACAACTGCGTGTCTCATACCACGATACTCAGTACGCGCAGTGATAAGCGACGTCCGTCATAAAATTATTCGACAGGCGCTATTCCGAGACGTTAACATAATATTTATCAACTGTCAGTATATATCAGTTTTATTTTGAAAACCGAATGACAGCTGGTACATTCGACGCCATTTTTAACTTTAATCGTTACAATTACTTTAACAGATACTTTGGTGCAACTGGACCTAAATATAGTTCTGCAAATTTTTAATTATTAGGTACTGTATTATATAGTTACTATAGTATGTTTGCCGACAGTTGATAAATGATATGATAACGTCTCGGAATAGCAACCGTCGCTTAATTTTCGCCAACTGTATGACGGACATCGCTTATCGCTGCGCGTACTAAGTGTATTGGTATGAGGCCTAGACCTATGACCGCCTCCGTGGACTATGATTGCGTCTTTGGCGTTGTACCCTGCTCGTGGGTTCGATTCCCACCCATAGCAAACAACCTATTAATACGTTTTTCTGTACAGTTTGTGTGTTTATAAAATATAATATGTATTATATCGTTCCTTCTGGGTACACATAGTACAAGCCTAGAGCTTAGCGTTAGTTTGTGACCAGAGCATATACATATAAATTATCCTACATATTATTATTAAATACGTAACCATGAAAACACATTTAGAGGCAGCCCTAGTGCGTGTTTGTCTAGTTACTGCCAAGACAATATACTTAATTATATCGTAATTCAAGAACGAGTGGGACTGAAAGAAAGTATAGACATAAAAATAAGAAAAGGTTTGCTCCGCTGGTTTGGGCATATAGGAAGAATGAGTGATGAAAGACTGACGAACCAGATATATAAAAGCGAGGTGAAGGGTAAAAGTGGCCGAGGGAGACCAAGACATCGTACCATGACCAAATTGAAAAGGTTTTAAAAGACGGTGCTATTAAAAGTCTCCGAAATCGGCGTGCATGTGTAAGAAGAGTTATGACTGTGGAAGAGGCGAAAGGAGTATGTAGGGATAGAGACAAGTGGCGCTCGGTTGTCTCTGCCTACCCCGTAAGGGACCTGGTGTGAAGATAAATAAATCAATAAAACAATATACTTTAGTGTACAGTAATTGTCCTATTCATATCCCTGTGTATATCAATGATATGGTTATGATTTCCAGAGTGCGGGACGTGGGAATCAGTCCGCTGGCCCCCGAAGCTGTGTCCCGGGCCTCGGAGCGGTCACGCCGCCTTGCGGGCCGGCGCACACCTATACGTGTTCGGGGGCGACGTGCAAGGACAGCTAGTGAACGACCTCTGGAGAATGCACTTCGGTAAGTCTTGAACTCATATATACTATAGAAAGCATAGACATTTAAGGTTCGGTGAAAATTTAGACCTAAAAAGATGATTCATTCTGCATTTCCCTTCTTTAACAGAAAAAATATAGACGTTAACGAACAGTTAAAACTGTTCGTTAACGTCTATATTTTTTTACAAGAGAAAAGGTAGTAATGAGGTTGTTTGAAGACATATCGGTTAGCGAATAAAAATAATAATTAGGTACACAAAATACCCTATAGGTTCTAGTGTTTTTTTTTTGTTTTGCCATGCCAACTAAATGTAGCGGCGAACTGCTTTATCGTCAAATCGCCTCACAAAGTCGCCTCGACAAGAAATCCGGAAAACCTATGAATACCTACACAGACTAAAACCAAAACATGACATTTGACGGTTTTTTCATCTGTTTGGGCGGTGGTAACGAGTCCCGTCGGTCGGCCTAACGAAGTTATAAAGACAGTCCTCCCACCTAAAACTGATGACTGATATCAGACTAAAATAAGAATTTTACAAATTCCATGATTATAGAGACCTCCCTCTCCCACTAAAAATGGTATGGTAGATAATAGTTGGTCAATGGATTCATTCTTAGCTTAAGTTACACCAGTGTCCGTTAAAGTCATTGTAACTTGTATTATCAGAGTCCGTACATTCGACGCCATTTTTATCGTTAATCGTTTCAATTTGGTGCAATTCAGCCTTAAAATTTGCATGTTTAAGGTCGACACCTATAATAATAATATGTAGAACAATTTACATATCGCTCTGTACCCCTAGTGTGAGTTTTCTAACTATTACTTTGCGTTTGAGTTAACTAAAAGTTGTAAGGGAAATAGTTCAGCGCTTCAAGCGGAAATTTTAAGAACTAAAAATGCGAGCGTGTGATTGGTCAAAATGTTAACGCAGTAGTAAAGTTAACGCGATAATAAATGTTAAAAAACTCACACTAGGGCTACTGGTCACAAACTAAGCTCGAGGCTTGTACTATATGTACCAAAAACAATGATATAATCATACTTTTTTTTTTGTTAAAACACCCAGACCATGACAAACTGTATAGAAAAACGTACTAATATTTTTATGCCATGGGTGGAAATCGAACTCTTGACCTCCGGATACTACGCCAAAGGCGCAACCACTGGTCTACGGAGGCGGCCTATCTGTACAATAATTATAGTAATAGTAGGTAATGTTTGAATACCCTTACAGGCACAGAGACATGGGAACGTATCCACGAGTCAGTCTCGTGGCCGTCTCCTCGAGTGGACGCGCGCGCCCTACTAGTCCCAACAGCCCCCAAACCCTCAGCCCCCCCAAGAGTTCCGTCTCCCCCAACCGCCCCCCGAGCGCGGGTGTGGAGACTCAATAGGGGGTCCAAGAGACTAAGCCGGGGAGAGTATGAGGCTCTTGCGAACACAGATGTGGGTGATAGTTTGGAAGAACTGGGGGACAGAAACAGTGTGATGGCGAAGTCCCATTCCGCTTATGTTATTGATAAGAGATTGGTGAGTTTTGATTGAAATTTATTTAGGAAGTTCACTTTATATTGTCTATGTTTGTTTGTTCCGTATAAACCCAAAAACTACTGAACCGATTTTTAAAATTCTTTCATCAATGGAAAGCTTTATTAACATTATTATCAACAAGTAGTGCCTCGCGGTTTCATGCACGATTTAATACAAAAAAATCGTCGAAAAAAATTGAACTCGCTCTAGGCGTAGCTTAGCTTATCCAGAACAATCAAATCTTTTCTATCTATATATTATATCTTTTCTCTTTATTTATTATAGATATACAAGTACATTTAAATGCTTTTATACCTAATTGACAATTAAGCACAGTCGACATATACGCGGTGGCTATGTTGGTTAGACCTTGGACTTAAAAACACTCATAAGCGATGAGCTAGCCACTTGTTCGGTGTAGGCCATCGTATACGACGAGTTGGGATTTAAAACCCTCCTCTGGGTACCCTGGGGCCGTCTTGGCGGTCTCGGGCGCCGTGAGGCACCCGTGATATGTCGACGTCACACTTTTCAAACGTTTTTTTTTTCAGGTGGACTTCGAGGAGCCAAAGGAAGCAGACGAAGCCGAGTTTCGGTGTGACTTGTCCCGAGACCCTATCTCGGTGCCGGATTTCGCCGATATGTCTCTTCCCTCCGACGTCACAGACCTCCTCTACCTCGACGACGAAAAACCGACGACGATCCCCACATTCCCAAAGTCCGCCTCGGTGCGGTTCGCCAAAGACGTCGTAACTATCACCGATAACGAATCGACTTCCGATTACGCTAGCGCAGAAAAGGTATCTGGGTTTTGTAATCCAAACTATTTAGGCCCTGAAGTTAGAAGGTTAGGGGTAGCGTCGACCCCGGATTCTGGGGTGGGGGCTGGAGACATGATAGAGTTGCAGGATTTGGGGCCTCGACCGGCGCAAGTTGTAACCCCAAGATTGCATGTTTTGCTATTGGGAGGCCGCGAGAGGGCTCATGCACCGCACATGCAGCGACCGCTCTCTATGTGGACCTATAGGCTATTGTAAAGTTTTCACTAAATCGTAGAATAATAACAATATAGAAGTGGTAAATTGTGGATATATGCAATACTCATACCTATTACGATTATATCTATTAATATTTTTAATTATATAGAATATTACCTATACCTATGCAATGCACTTAACATCGTGTATTTTTGTTATTTTTTATTAATGTTAATTTTGTATATCATTTTAGAAATCTTACCTATTAATTTGTCTGTAATAGTAAAAATAATAGTTTAATTTAATTCCTCATTTTTTCCGCTAGATGGTGTTATTTATTACCTATATGATAAAATACGTCGTATAAACTATATTATTAAGATATAGATATAGTAGATTCGTCCATTTGTAACGCGTTAGGGTAATTTATTGCTTCTCTTATTAAAAGGCTATTATCTTCCCCTTTTTAGGGCTGATGTAGATTCAAAGTAATATAGAGCTAGATCATAATCTCATATTATTATAAATGATATTATGAAAGTCCAAATTTAGAATTTTAAAAGTAAGTATTAGTTTTAGCTATATTTAATATAATCAGTATTAAAATAAATCTGTCCATCGTGTACGTAAAAATGTGTAATTTAACTTTAAGGATTGCATTCGCAATCGCATATGCGTTCTCCATACAAAATGAGTTTTTGCACTTCCAGTATTACTCGATTACTATTTGTTGCAGTACTAAAACAATATTTTTGTCGGTCATTGTATTAATTAAGTAATATTTCTGTGTTGCTTTTTTTTAAATTAAAAAACCCACAACAGAAAGACTTGCGTACAATTACCAACATAAAAATAATAATTGAACTTCCGACTAGCAGCCAAATATTAATATTGGAAGTATAATTGTATGGGCGTCAAGACGATTGCAGAAGATAAAACTTCGGTTTATTTCAAGTGAAATTTTTGTGCCAATATCATTGCACTTAATGTATCATTTTAATTGTTCCACTTTTGGTATATGTATTATTTATAACACTGATTAAAGTATAATATACAGGGTGAAAAGCCCGTTTAGCCATAATGTATGAAACACACGTTTTCGAATGCATATATATATATATTTTTAAAGTTAACTTCAAATAACAATTGCTACCTTCAATGAAATTTCAGGTCTTATTCGTTTTTCCACCCTATTATATGAATCTGTCGGTAATGCTTATCCGCCATTTTGATGATCATACTAAATTATTAATTTTATTTCCAATTTATGCTAAAAGCGCAATTAAATCGGTCCTCCCTTTTGTGCGTTACGATGCCACAGATAAACAAACAGACTAAGGGGTTAAATTGAATACCCCTCTTTTTCATTGGGGGTTAAAAGTAGTAAGCTATTGAATATAGTACTTACATATATTTAGTAAAAAAATAAATGTAGATACCTAATCTATTTTGTTAGTAGAACTACCTTTACAGTTACATAACAACCTTACAGAAATTAACAACTATTGATATTTATTTTATGGTAATAAATCTAAGAAAGAAACCAATAGAGGCCACTGTTGAAAACTATACTCCGCTTACAGTTAAACTATTTCAGACTGAGAACTGTCAAAATGTGTCAAAGTAACTCCAAGCTAGCGCGAGGCGAAAAAATGGCGTCTGTCAGTCAGAAGTAAAATACTGTGTGCGTTTGTAATGTGTAAGTTTGATATTAAAAAGTCAAAAGTCAAAAGTCAAAATCGTTTATTTGAGAACAAAAGGTCTTAAAAAGATGTTACATTAATACTGTTCGCTTTTGCTCCACCTCACGGTATACAAATATAAAAGAAAACAGTTAATTTACAATTTACACATTACACAAAATATCCACATTACACAATGCATTTATAAAATAGATTTAAAGATTTATTATTTATTTAGTATTACATTTATAATTCTACTAATTACATATTTTACATTTGAATATTATAACTACCCGTAAGAAATCAATTACAATTATAATTATATTATTTATATTCTACAATTATTATTATATTATTTAAACATTTAATTATTACAACAAATGATTAACTTTATATAACCACCTACACTACTGTATTATGCATTATGATGTAATACATAGTAGGATTTGTCATTTTACATGTATTATATCATTACGTAAATATAAATATAAATTACCCTATAAGATAGTCAGAATCATTACCAAATAAATCAATTATTCAAATTATACATGAAGTTCTATAATATTATCATTATTATTAACATTATCATTATTATTATTATTATTATTGCTATTATGATTCATGGTACCATTTGTTAAACTCGTCGTTTAAGGAACTATTTATTATTATTATTATTACCATCATTGTCATTATCATCATCATCATTATTATTATTATTATTGAATTATAATTTTATTATAATAACTGCTGAGCTAAATGTTCCATTTACAGTTAAAAAACTCGTCCAATGTGTAAAAACAGTTTTCAATCAACCATTTATGAAGTACTATTTTTAATTTTCGTTGTGGAAGCTCGGATATCGGGTCGGGAATTTTGTTGTATATTTTTATAGCCATGACGTAAGAGTTTCTATCATAAACTCTACTCTTTTGTCGTTCGGTAATTATTAATTCATTAGGATATCTAGATGCCCTTATTATAAAATCCTTCCTTTTAGTAAATAGATGATAATTTTGTTTCACAAATAGTACCATTTCAAAAACATACAGCCCTGTGAGCGTTAATATTTTATGCTCCTTAAAGACAGGTCTACATGAGTCGAAAGGTCCTGCTCCACTTATAGCCCTAATGCATTGTTTTTGAGCAATGAATAGTCTTTGTATTTCGCTTGAATTTCCCCAGAGTATGATTCCATATCGTAGCCTAGACGCTATGTAACCGTGATAAGCAGTTTTTGCCGTTTCTTGTGACACTGTCAATTTCAGTTTTCTTAGCGCGTATACAAATTTATTAATTTTTGAACACGTTTTATCAATATGTGAGAACCAATCACAATATTCGTCTATGTCAATCCCCAAAAATGTTGCTGTTTTCGTTCTATCAATTTTTATTCCATTAGAATTTATATTAAGATTCGTTATATTTCCACCTTTATTTCTAAATTGTAAATATTTGGTCTTTCCTAAATTAATCTTTAAGTTATTTAAATTAAGCCATGTTACAACATTATTAATAGTATTATTGATTTCAATTTCATATTTCATTGTACATTTAGTTTTATTAGGTATTATTATGGAGAAATCATCAGCGAACAATATACATGAATGATTTGTTACACTAGGTAAGTCATTAATATATAATATAAAGAGCAAAGGGCCCAGGACGCTGCCTTGTGGGACACCGTAATTTATCTTTTGATAATCAGACTTATAGTTTATAACTTCATGTTGCTTGTTTATCCTTGTTACCTGAACACATTGTTCTCTATTAGTCAGATAACTTTTAACCAATTCCAAGGCGTTTCCTCTTATACCATATGAGTAAAGTTTGTTTGATAATGTTTGATAGTCAACAAAGTCAAACGCCTTGGTCATATCAAATAACAATACAGTAGCTGGAACTCTAGCATTCATATTTTCAGTCACATTCTTAATCAACTGAAAGCCAGCTAAGGTAGTCGATTTCCCTTTTTGAAAGCCGCTCTGTTCATCTTTAATGATATTAAATTTAGAGATAAACTTTGACAGTCTATTGTAGATGGCTCTTTCAAAAATTTTGGACAAAATTGGAATTAATGCAATTGGTCTGTAATTGTTTATGTTTTTCTTATCGCCTTTCTTATGTATTGGTTTTACAATTGTTTTCTTTAGTTTTTCAGGAAATGTTCCTTGTTCGAACGAAAGATTTATTAAGTGTTTTAGTACCGGTATTATTTTTGGGGCAATTAGTTTTAATATATTAGTTGATATTTCATCATAACCCACTGCATTTGTTTTTTTAAGAGTTCGTATTATATTAAATATTTCCATGTCATCACAAGGTTCTAAAAATAGACTGGACTGGATACTTTCAATCTTTTGTTGTGATAATTCTTTAGTTGTTTTATTATTATTAATTTTCCCTTGTGGGATATTTATGTAAAAGTTATTGAGCTTATTTGCTATATCTGTAGCAGAGGTTACTTTTACACCATCAACTTCTATTTCTTTAATATCTTCTAAATTTTTAACTTCTTTGTGATGTTTATTTTTTATTATGTCCCATGATGCCTTACATATGTTCTTATTATTTCTTAGGTAGTTGTTATTATATATTTTGTTAGAATGAATGATACATTTTTTTAATATTCTGGAATATGTTTTGTATTTTTTTTTTGAATCATAATTTTTGTTTTTATAAAAAGATATTCGTAGTCTTCTGCTTTTTGCGCATGATTTTCTAATTGCTGGAGTTATCCACTTCAGTCCGGTTATTTTATTTTGGACTTTTATCCTTATTATTGGGAAACATAATTTGTAAAGTAGGGTAAAAAAGTCATAGAATTTATTGAATGCTAAATTAAGATCTAGTTCAGAATATACATCAGAAAATGTAAGGCTTGTTAAATAATCACTAAACTTTACAATATATTCCGTTGAAAAGTCTCTTTTATATATAATCCAGCTGAGAAGGAATGTTTCTTTATTTTTTACAGGTATATGTAGGAGTTGGGCTGTATTGTGGTCAGACAAACCTAAGTGTTCCAATTCTCCTTTTGCATCTGTTATGTTACTCATGATATGGTCTATGCAGCTGTTTAGTCTAGTTGGTGTATGTATATGTAAATTTAAATTATAAATATTTGTTAAATCCATTAGTTTATCTCTAATTGAATTGTGTTTTAATGTATTTATATTAATATCGCCAGTTACGATAATATTTTTAGATTTTTTCTTTGTTAAATTGTGTAAAATATCTTCCAGTCTGTTAAAAAATATATCTATATTGGAGGTTGGAGTTCTATATATGCAAATTATTATAATGCAGTATGCTGGTAGTTCTATACTACAACATTCAAATGATTCGTTAACTGCGTAGTCATCTATGCCTAATTTTTGAATATAATTAATACCCCGTTTTATCATTATACATGATCCTCCCCTTTTTGTTCCACTTCTGCAGTATGATGAAGCCAAAGTGAAATTGTGTAGTTGAAGATTGTTTTCATGGCCTCTTTTTATAAAAGTCTCTGTTAGGCATAATATATCGATATTTTTATTTTTTTGGGAAAGGTCATGAATGCATACCTCTAAGTTATCTTTTTTGTTGTTAAATCCTTGTATATTTTGATGCATCATTGTTAAATGTTTAATGTAATTAGTTTCGAAAGGAATAGTTGGCGTTATTTTTCAATTCTATGTTATTTTTCTTTATTATTGGAAAATAGTTTGTTATTTTATTACTGGTAGGTTTTAATGTTGTACTTTTTAATGTTTTATTTTTTAATGTTACGTTAGGATTGTTATTTGTGTAGCGCAGAATGTTGTTTAGTTGTTTAGTTTTATTATTTCTAAAATAGTTTAAGTACGTATTATTATAATCATTTGTATCGATAGTGAAATTTATTATCTCAAATAGTTGGTAAAATGAATTTTCTACATTATAAACATCTAGAAATCTACAGTTTGAAAATTGGTTACATATATGATTAATTGTTGAGTTTAATTTGATTTCATTTAAATGGGTGTTTAGACCTACGCTCAATACGATTACATTTGTTTGCTTCAGATAGTGTAGTGCTGAAGACAATTCTGTCACAATTTTAGTTGGATTCGTGTCAGATTCACCAATTGATAAAATTACATAATCATCCTGCCTATACTTACAAACCTGTAGAGATTTCAAAATGTCCTCGGAATTTGCATGCGGTTTTGTTATAGAGGTAACATTATATTTTATTAATTGATTTTTTGTTGTTTCACGGGATCTCTTAATTCTAGATGCAAGGCCGACGCACGTTCTACCGCCAAAAATCACGATTTGATTTTGGTTTGTTAATAATTCCTGTTCCATTTTCTTAATCTCGTTTGTATAGTTCAATTTATTATTAATATCTTCTCCTATAATGTCTTGCTTTGGATTATTATCTCGTGTTGCTATTTCTATTATATTACTGTTGTTCAAAAAACATTCGTGTGTTTCTGATTTTCTTTTATTTTTCGGTATATTTCTTTTTATAGGTGAACTCATTACTAGTTTCAAATTATTAACTTGTTTTTGATAGTCTAAATTTCTTTTCACAAGTTGTTGCACGTCCGTATTTAATTTATCGATTTCATTATTTGCGCTTTCTAGTTGTATTTTTAAATTTATTATTTCTTCCCTCAGTTCTTCAATTTCTTGTTTATCATAATGCGTAGATATGTCAATCATACTTCGCATGTCATCTTCGGTAGAACTGTTCGAGTTTAGAGATTCGCATGATTTAGATTTACATGGTTTTCTTCTGAAGGTGATATTTACACTTTTATCCATTTTGTCCACTTTGTTGCTTTATTTTTTATATTGTCTAATATTGATAAAAAACCTCTACAAAATTTCCATGAAAAAAAATCTTCAATGTATATTTGGAGATTTGAACTCAGGTTCACTGGATTCTATATGAGGCGCTATACCACTGGTTGTCTTAGTAGGTAACATTACGAAAAAAAGGTATGCATTGCAAAATCTTACTTAGTTCGTTTCTGTGCCACTAGATGTCATTGGTTTATTGCAGTTTGTTTTATAAATTCAAATTTATACCCGCTTATTTGTCTTCTATTTTTGTAGTAGATTCTCGACGCTCATTCGCCAAGGGAAATTTGTGGTGTCATATAATTGGTCAAGAGTGATGAATCAAGTCCATTGTCGTAAATAGTGTTATAAAATGTTTTGCTTAATATCTTTGTAACCGGATAAGCTAATGGTATTTCAAAAACTGTATTTTGTTGCCAGTAATGGCCACTATATCACTACACTATTTATATTTTTATAAACACACTTTTTGATTATGTTTTGGATTAAAAGTAAAACTATGCGTGCGTTCACTTACGTCGTCAAAGACTACTTTTGTTATTCTCATTGTGTTATTATAACTACGTTATTGTTATTTGTTACAATTGTTTTCTTTTTAATTAGTACTCGAATTTAAGTTTTTAAACACTTCCTCAAGTTTTCACTTATTACTACAATTACCACAAAATATATAAATAATAAATTAGTAGGTACTTATATTTTTATACTACGGCAGGGGTGCGATTTTTTAATGTCAGCGATGAATGCTTTTATTATCATGACTAAAATATCACCGGTGACTAGGAAATCACTACTTATCAAAAGCCGTATTTTTAAAAGACATATGTGCGGTACCAACTTACAAATAATTTCTTATAGACAAGAGCTACTTGCGTTTCGTTACACGAAGAAAATTAAGTCGTTCATTTTTTCTCGTAATAAATACATTTCTATGCTAAAACATAAATTCCAATGGTAAATCTGTGATTATTATTATCTGTCATCGGTGACTTTATATACGAGTGGTAGGGGGGCTCCTATTGATATCATAGGTATGATATTTTATTCACCCAACGAGATTTAAAAATACGAATTAAAGAAATTTATTACTATTTTGTCATTTCAGTAATATTTAGTTATCCGTTGACATTTAAAAATCGCAGAGCAGAACCGCGTTCGTTTTTGCGACACTGCGTAGAGTTCTGAGCCTCTACCATGGGTTTGCGCATTGTAGAAACGTAACGTATTCATTTACGTATACGTGAGCATTAACCAATAGGATCGCTTTATTCAAGCCTGTTACCAAAAATAAAGCGGTACTATTGGTTGTTGCTCACGTTGTTGCCCATGGTAGAGCCTCTGAAGTCATCGGCCAACACTGACATTCACAAACAATGGTTTTTGACGTTTACGAACGACCAGTGTCGCTACTCGGTGTTAAAAACCCTACGCAGTGTTAGTTACCGAACGCGGCTATGGGGTGCCAATTTTGGACTCCCCTCGATGACTTTTATCACCAGTACATTTATTTTTAACAGAAAATATAGTTTCCTATAATGGAAACGTTATGCTTGTCAAAATAACGAAATCCTTTAAAATTTACATTGAACAATCGGCACTATCAATAACTAAAAAAGGCATGCACTTTATTCCCTTGTGTTACTGGTGCTATTGCTTTGACAGTTTTTAACATTTCGTGAGGGAACAATTGTACATAAAGAATTTCGTTATATTGACAATCTAACGTTGCCTTTAAAAGAAACAGAATATGGCCGCTGGTCTTGTTTCTTGTAAAAAATACCAAAAAAAATGTAAAGATCACAACTCTGTGGTAAAGATGATATTAATATCCATGTTAATAATAATTTTGACAGATTTAAATAAGGTGATTTTTGATCACTCGCCGAAGTAAAAAAAATACACCCCTCCATTGTTTTCGCTGTTTTTGTTAAAACTGATTTTATGCATGTTAGTGTTGCAGTGTTGCTACTTATTTTAAAAACCTTTCTTTTTACTAAGTTTTATTTTCTTAAGTGTCAAATTACGTTTTAAAAACCCTGGCAATACTTAAAATAAAAAAGTTGCCTAATAAATAACTAAATAGGGAGTTTTTTGATGAAAATATTTTGGATAATTATTCTTTCCCTAGATATTATAATACCTCAAGTAGCTTTTATACAATGCGATATAGACTTAGAACTGGTAGAACGTAGTTCCGTTGATATTTCGTAGACCTATTGTGAGTTTTTTAAGAGTTAACTATATTACTGCGTTAACAGTCACACGTACATTATTAGTTCTCAAAATTTCCGCTTGGGGCGCTGAACTATTTCCCATACAAATGTTACTTAACTCAAAAGTAATATTTAGAAAATTCATACTAGGAGTACCGTTCCATAATACGAAAATGGGTCTGTTTCTGAGGAATTTAAACGATTGATTCTATTTTGATAAAATTCTAGACATGATTTAATTTGAATTTCCTTGAAAATACTATATAGTGCCTCAGAGAGCACGTTAAGCTGGCGGGGCCGGTTTCACTACACCAACCTGTGAAAGAGTTTATAAATTAACTTAGATCTCGAATCTTATATCAAATTTTAGGTATTCAATCGTTTATCATTGCAGAACAGTATACCTATTAGTCACATTACTTATTTGTTAATTAAATCCAGTGTATAATTCCTGGCAAATAACTTGAACATTAAAAATATATTTCTAACAAATGTATTTTGTTTTGTTCCCAAAAGTCTGCGCGAATTTACCCCCACTACGCCAGACTGTGTTCAAGTGTTTGCCGTTATCTATAAGTATTATTTATTTATTTTTAAAATAGTTGGAAGTACCCACCATTTATTATTATAATAAGATAGATATTTTTACTCTTTTTTTATACTTAAATATTTTGTTGTTATTTTTAAGTTTACAATATTATACCAACTTTAAAACTATTTATGCTTGTTATTTATTTGAACCTGCCCCAATCCTAATTTTTTTATTAATAAATATTTCTCCTATAATTTGGGTTAAGAACAAAAAAAACAAGTAAAAAATTTAACCGGTGATACTCAGTACATGCCTGTGTTTGTATGAATATTTGAGAACTATAACTGTTTCGATTTTCTTAAAATATATCATAATGATAGAATTTTTTTTTGCAGGCTAATAATGTTTGATAGAGGTAGGTGCCCACTATCAGTGGCCCTAGTGCGAGTGTTATTTTACTTTCTCATCTTGGGGCCCGTTCGTTTTGGGACTGAAATAAGTTCACATTGATCATAATGACATGCGAACTTGCGGTTTTTTTGGTTAATTTCGATCACAATGCCACAATTACCACTATCCAAATCTGCGTTCATTTTTATCACGAATCTGTCAACTGTCACTTGTCAAGTAAAATATGGGTTAAATCGTACAATCCATTAATTTTATATGCGAAATCTTTCTAAAATCATTTCGATTTAAAATACAATAAATTTGTTCCTAAAAATATAAGACGGCTGCGACGTTTAAAAGAACAACAACTGCCACAACCACAAATGTCAAAATATGTTCACAACGCCTCCTATCGACTGGGGTCATTGTGATCAGTTCAGCATTCTGGGCCAAAAAAACGGGCATTGTGGCAGATCACATCGCCACTTTTGCCGCCGAAATCTAAAAAAAAACGCATAAATATACATCATGATCGTTGTGAACATGTTTCTGTTCCAAAACGAACGCAAGCTAAGTACTCTAGTGATTTTGATTTATTCCCCATATATAATTTTAATAAATAAAAAACTCACATTATGGCCACTGTACCATAATAGTAACGTGTACCTACCTACTACAGCCGAAAAACTTATTTTTAAAGTTGGTTATTTACTGGGTTATTATGAATCTGTTACCGCCATATTGACGCCATATAGATAAGGTTAAAGTAAAGGTAAATCCTGTGAGTGCCACCAGTCTAAAAATAGTCATGACTAAATACGGCACTGGGTGCGATTTTTAAATATCACCAGTGAGAAAAATATTACCAATGACTAGGAAATCACGATTTATCAAAAGTGTGTCAAATAATTTATCATTCTCAAAAGCTACTTGCGTTTCGTTAAGTTCGTTTAAGAAAACATTATTTGTCATTCTTGTTTCTCATAATAATTGGCATGTCTATGTTAAAACATAACTTAATGGTGGAACGGAAATTAACATACATTGTGTTGATTATAATCTGTCATTACGTATTTTAATAACACGCTGAAAGAGCTTCGTTTGTAGAACTATGCATATACTACTAAGCTGGAACTTAGCTGATATATAGGATTTTAGTTTCATGGGTTGCGTTCCGACCTCAGCATCTCTGCCACGAATTGCTTGGTTTTTTGTTGATCCAACGCGTGGAAATGTTAGCAATAGGGTATTTGACTCCTTTTTGAAACCCGTTTTATATGATTCTTCATTACATAACAAACACACTACATTGATATTTCCGCGATATCTACTCTATTATTAAAAAGTTTGAATTTCCACAATGGCGCTAAAAACGCTGTTTCGCAGTCTATGACAAGTGTGACGTCACACGCAAGTAAAAAAACAAGCACTGATTAAATAATCTCCTATATATTCAATTTCACCCACATGATTTATAATCTGTGTATTGTTTTGTTTACTTGCGTGTGACGTCACCAGTCATCAACCAATCAAAGATGTTTTTGTTATAAATAAAATTGTAAAAATATTCAATTTTATTTCTTGTAATCTACAAAAGAAATAGATAATTTAGTTTAAAAAAAGTGAAATGTTTTTTTACGCCATTGTCTGCTAGGATGACCACAATTTATAGTATATTTTTAATGTAGTCAAATAGCCTATTCAAATTACCATCAGTCGTTCCGCGATTAAAAATGTTAACACGAAAAGTAATTGTAGCCCGAGTCAAACCAAAAGTTTGTTTACGTGTAAATATATATGTACAAATAGGATTTTAATGAATTATTTTATTCATTCATACCGTTTTAGTCATAAAAATTCGATTAAACCTAAAATATAAATGTGATGAAGTTAATTCAGCTTTAGCATGTTTAGTTCGAGATTATTAATTAAAAAAAATAATATTGCATTACCATTAAATTATTGTATTTTAAGGTAGTAAAATTCCTAATTTCAATTTTTTAATTAAAAATAGTTGCTCTGTCAAAAAGTGGCATTAAAAACTAACACCGATCGTTTCAGAGCTCCATTTTGGTATCGCTAAAAAAAAGAACACGGCTGTGTAGTGTTGAAACGGCGGTCGTGCTGGATTTTGATGTCGCCACGAACTATTGCCCGCGCTAACGCGTCGTTAGCGCGGGAAATAGAATGGTAAAAAAATATGAGATAAAATTAAACAAATGTAGGTACTTTATAATGTATAATCATACGCCACTTAAATACGAATTTATACTTAATAGAAACTTAAATAAAAATAATATAAATTTAAATTTTTTAGTCAATATTTATTTATTTAAATGTTTAGGTTTTATGCCAGGGAATATAAAATTTAAAACAATAGTCTAATTATTTTTCCGTAAAGGCTTTTTGCTTTATTCTTGCAATTTTTGCTTCACTACCCTTAACGATAGCGAATGACGGAAGCAAAAATTGCAAGAATAAAGCAAATACGGTATAAGGAATATAGCTCGTGTCTGAATAAGCCTAACTTTTGGCGAACACGTGACTGTGTAATATAAATGTATATTATTATTGCCATTAGATAAGACATTACAATAATTTGATTTAGTCAATCAATGGAATATAAGTAAGACTAGATTATTCTAGTAATTATTATTTATTTTAACATTTCTACAAAACTTAAAAGAAAAAAAATGTTGTCTATTAAAATTTACTAAAAGGCAAACATTTTTGGGGATACCAACAATAAATTGATATCACATCACGATACGTAATACTATTACTACGATGCAAACAATAAACATATATGAGATGTAACGTAGTTGAGTGGAGATGATTTAGACAGCAGTTGGCTGGGGTACATGGGTCACCCCAAATAGGGTCTTGCAGGCCACAGAGGCAGCCACCTTACGAGCTTCCTTCTTGTTTGAGGCTGAAATAAGACAATTATAATCATTATTATATAACAAGCTGACCCGGTGAACTTCATATGAAGATGATGTCTGTTGATTTATAATAATAACAGCCCATGTTAGATAATTTGTATACTTTGTGTTCTTGTTATATAACTGGTTACACCAAACAGTTTTTTTACTTTTCAAGGTTCAACAAGGCTTTTTTATGTTTATGAACTGATTTTTGAATTTAGATTTGGTCAAGCAGTGAGTGAATGCTTTATATTTTATATAATAAGAAATATTAAAAGATATGGAGTAATCAAAAACCCTTGAGAAATAATTAATAGTAATAATATGCAATATCATGTTTTTTTTTAAGTAATAAAACAATACCTTTTCCGGAATAGGTAACTCCATCCACGATAACGCCGATAGTAAACATCATTTCTTGTGGTTTTTCACCCTCAACGGCTGAAAATAAACACATTTATTTAATTTATTAACTTGTATTCTTCTTTGTAAAACATAGTCAACACACACTATGTCATCATTGTGGTATATATAAATATAACTAAACATTATCTTTATATAAATTCACCAATAAAAATAAAGGTTTGAATAATACTGACTCCTGGGGCCTATTACGGGTTGCCATATATATGGCAACCCGTGATGAGGCCACTGGAAAATACGTTAAATAATAATAATAAAATATCGAATTATCAGTTCTATTTCAATGGTCATATAGTCTATATTAGTTTGGCTATTAATATACCGCCATCTTGAATACACGAATTCATCGCCAGTATCTGCATGATAGATGTATTGGAATTTCAACTCTATAATTAACAGAATAGAACTTATATTCCCATATACTACTCCCCCTTACCCTTCACCAAGGGTTCCACTATCTATTCTTGTATTAATATATCTACGGTTGTAATACGCTTGGAGAAAAAATTGAAAAAAAATAATTATATTTTTGATATCGAAAATATAGCCTAAAATAAGAAGCTAATTTTTATCATTAAAAAAAAACTCTTTTTAAGATATTCTTGTTTGAAATTTTTTATGTATTATTTTTTGTGATGCATCATTATCATGATGGAGAAGAAAACATGCAGTTTTTTTTTTAATATAATGCGATGTTGGCATGTCGATATCACAAGCACAACAAGTGAAGATTTTGGTCTGATAATACTTTACAGTTTATCAGTGGTAATAAGTATTACCCTAAAATCACCTTCTCCACAAGAAATCTTGTAAAGATTTATTATTATCATTACCTATAAAAATAGCAATAATTTAAAAACTACTTTTTTCTTATTACCCTGCTGTAAGATACATAAAAAAAATTTGATTATATTACTCATTCATTTTATAAAGGTTCATATTCCACCACTTTTATCCAATAGTATTGTTTTCAATGTCATTTAGTCTATTATAGGTTACTTGTGAATTAATGCAGATTTTTTAGATTTTAAATATTATTATCCCAATAACCAGTTTTTTTATTAAAAAACAAAACAAAATTTGTTTTTTTTTTCAGACTATATTTTTGAAATGAAAAAAAAAAAAAAAAAATTTATATTTTTGAAATGAAAAAAAAAAAAATTTTTTATTATCATCCGAAGCCCATTGTGGTTACATTCAGTAACAAGGAAAACGGGAAGTTTAGCTAGCCATAGCTTATGGAAACTTCATCTGAATAGAGCATAAAATAATATGCAGAAACAGTCTCTATTTAATCATTTATACTATTTAATATGTTGGTACAAGAGGAATTCCAGCATTTTTTTGCATCGTCTATTGAAGGATCTTATATCGCTTATATCTATGATTGCCTTACAAGAACTTTTATGTAACGTGTTTTCAAGATGGCGCTAACAGGATTATATAGTATTTGGTTGAGTAGAGGGTAGTGAACACACTGAAAGGGATTTTGAAGGAAGTTCATGAAGCCTCGTTTCAATGGACTGTTAATAGTATTAATGACTTTGGTTTGATGGGCTTTTGCTATACCAAATGTGTAAAAATTAAATAAATAAAGCCTATAATCTCCTTTCAAACGAAATGTAAAATATGTTGGTTGCCACCATCTTTTTCTTACTTCTAAGCATTGACTGGTTATTCGAGGGGGTCCAGATTGAACCTTCCTAAATGTTTGTTCTCACCTTTTGTTATGGGTTTGTATGAGGGTTTTTTTTTGTTCTCATGTTTCAAAAGGTGATTTTAATTTTATTATAGTGCTTTATAGTATAAGTAAGCATAGATGGTTTACAGACCTATTTCGCGGTACTCGATGCGCGGCCGCATGTACGTGAGCAGCATGCACGGATGCATGGAGGCCGCGCCATCGGGCAGGTCGCGCTTCTTGGGCGGCGGAGTCGGCGCTGACGGCTTGTCCTGCAAACGTTAAAACAATATGAGCTAACTGCAGCCTGCGTCCAATTTACACATACTGCTCTGATAACAAACTAAGCTCTAGGCTTGTACTATATGCACCAGAAACTACGAAATAATTCATATATATTTTTATAAACACCCATGTTTTTTTTCTGTTCTGTGACCATGACACAGAACAGAAAAATGTACTATTTTTTTTTTTTGCCATGCGTGGGAATAAAACCCACATTTTCCAGATACAATGCCAAAGACACAACCGCTAGTCTACAAATAAATCATACCGGGTTAGAAGCATTGCCAGGTTTGAGAGCTGGAACCTTGTGGCCTTCCACCTCCCACTCTGAGAAAAGCTTGTGCAGAGCAAAGGAGGCAAGCTGTATCATAGGCACGGCATCTGTGTCAGTGACGTCTTCAGTGATCATTTCTGTCTTGGACAGGCGCTTAAGGATCATGTCGCGAATGGCTTGTTCTGCTGCGGCGTTGCGAGCCGATAACTTGTTCTCTCCTGTGAAACAATTGGTTAATGTAAAAAGTCAAAAGTCAAAAATATTTATTTCATGTAAACCTTTACAGGCATTTATGAAAAGTCAAAAAAAAAAAAAAAAGAGTATATATAAGGTCCTGTGTGTACTTGGCCAGGTCGCCATTCCTCCCACAGACAAATGTTGAGAATATAATACAAAATAAACAAATCGTAAACTATTAAACTATTGTCCTTGCGGGAAGAAAAAAAAAAAAAAAAAAACAACCCAACCGAACACACACTACATAACCAACCAGTTTAAGACTAGGTGGTTAGCTGGTTCCATTGACCTGTCAATCGTTGACTGCCCTGCAAAAGTGCCACCAAGGCGACCAACCCAACAGACCATAGCTACGCTCCAAATATACATACTTTAGTATAGGTAATCAAAATATACCTACAAGTAGATAGATAAAAGGTATCTTTTAGGGCGCAAACGCTGATCACAAGTCGATCGCCTCAGAGACACCCTGGAGAAAAAGGTACCAGCAAGTAAAAAACTCTGTAATTGTGAATGTAAGTGTGAGAAGTCAAAAAATATTAATTTCGTGTAACCTTTTTATGAGGAGTCAAAAAAGTATAAGGTCTAACTCCCATATTTTAGGTTGTGACCTCAACTCCACTGTTAACTTAAGGGTTGTCAGTCTCATACTACCTTTTCTGATTTGACATATGTTGAAAGGGACAGATGTTCATTGAGTGAAAAGTAGAGTTGAAAAACCGTCAAGTGACATAGTCTTGTTTCGGTTTTAGTTCGCCGGGGGCTACTTTTATTGTCAGGGTGGTAGTCTCCTTGCTTGGTGCGGTTACGAAACGGACGACTAATTGACGATAAAGCAGCGAGGATATTAAAATAGACTTGTAATGCAAATACGTCTTTGTCGCCGCCGCTTTCGTAACTGCATCATTTAGCCGGCACAGTGGGAGCGGTCAATATTGTTAACAACAATGTATTGATCGACCCCATCATGGACTTGTAGGTATGCTTACAGTCAGGTAGATACAAAGTCACATGCTCCAATATTTAAAAAAATCCTCACACACATACACCAACAAATGTTGTAATTCTCTTGGTTTTAATTTGAGTGATATTAGATATCGAAATTAAACACTTGTATGGAAAAAAAATGCAACCCAACCTTTGAGGCTTGGTAAACAATAAGCAAGATAATTTGACCATAATACAAAAGTATAGTTGTAAAAACACATACCAATGACAAGTCTTGTGGCAATTTTAGTTATTTTACAGTTTTTAGTAGGAACGGCGGACTCTTTTATTATTTAGTCATAAGGGCATCTCTAATTAATATGGTTAGGGAGCGTTCAAGTATTACCTAACGCAATTCTTGAAGATTTTTGACCCTCCCTCCCCCTCTTGTAACGTGCCGTTAACAGTTACCGGGAAGTTACTAAAATACCTTTGTTATTGTTTTAAGCGCGTTTGCATTAATAAATAAAAAAGGGTTGCCAACTTAGGAGATTTTAATTCCCATTTTTTTATTTAAAAAAAAACAATGTTACGTAACACGTTGTTCGAAAACCCCCTCCCGCCCCTGTAACGCATCGTAACGTTTTACAAGATCGCCCCCCCCCCCTCCCCCCAAATTGCGTTACGTAATACTTGAACGCTCCCTTAACGATCCCCCAGGTCCAATTCAAGCTATAATCACTTTTAGCGCTGTCATCTCTTGTCTTGCTCGTTTTCATGTACTTAAATAAGACGGGACGGGATGCGTTTTGACAGTGATCAAATAAATTATAGAGCGATTCGACCGAGATCAAACTTATAATAATTATTATAATTAAGACCCTGAGAAGATTTTATAATTAAGAACCTTCTAAATAAAATCGGTTCAGTAGTTAACCTATCATAAATAGAGTTTCCCATTATAGCATTTGTACGATTGTTTAGATAAGTTACAATAATATTTTACCGTATCCCTTGTAGTTATTTCCTTCGAAAGTGAGATCAGCACAGAAGCCAGAGGAGTGAGCCTGGTACGAGTGGGCGGGCGGCGCCAGCTCCACTTTGAACTGTAATACAATTACTAATTTAATAATATGTGCAAATAAATATTTGTATGTGTGTACAGTAGGGCTTGAGCTCCGGAATTCCGGTTTTAACAATTTCCGGAATTCCGACATATTTCAGTATCGTTTGTAATACCGGAGTTGGTGAATCAAAACCGGAATTCCGATATCGAAAAATATATATAGTTTCGTCGCGACATTACAACAGCTTGAACTCATTGACGTTCTTGAAATTTCACTACCAACCAAATTTCTAGGACATGAATCAGGGGTCCTCCCGGGAAGCCCATTGACACACCCATCGGCTCAAATGTATGGGATTTGACATTTCTCTTCAATCAAGTACTTATACATTTTTATCAATCAACGCGTCGATCGGAATTTCGATGTAGCTTCCCCTTGTATAATATTTTTAAATGAAGCCTTGAATTCAGGATTTCCGGAACTGAATAGCTTAATATTGAAACCCAATACCGGAATTGAAAATTGGTTCAATATTCAAGCTCCAAAGACCCAAGTATTTTTTCGGTCAGCTTTGTTACCAGGGATGTCAAATAATGCATAGCAACTAGAGTTGGTAAAAAATAATAATGTAAATATTATGTTTTAAGCTGTCACCAACATAAAGGGTCTATAAAGTTCTGTATTTCAGACCATAAATATATGCAAGTTAAATGTATCTGTTGAGCTAGGTATATACATGGTGACAGAGTTAGACCTTACACTAAAAAACACTAGTGTTGTATAAATCCGTAGTTTAAACCCCAGTGGGTGTTCCAATTCCCAGTCTCGCTGCCGGTCCCAGTTTCACTATAAAACATGTTAAACTGCTTATAGATGGGTTATTGAGTAAAGACACGGGACAAGCTGACCACTTGTTCCGTCTAGACTCAGAATTCCCTCAGTTACAACTAGCTGCTAGGGTACCCTGAGGAAATCTAGGCAGTCTCAAGCGCAGTAAGGCACTCATGATGGCACAAATATTTATAGATTATGAAAAGTAAAAGTAAATACATTATGTGCAGATTCAGCGGGGGCCATCTCGTTAAGCACCATGAGGGCATTTTTAGGAGACAGCAGACGCCGCAGGGTCTCGTTCTGCCGACGACGACGTTCTTTGTTCGACACCTTCTTCACTGTTAAAACAATTTTAATGCATTTTATTTTTATTATTCAAAAAAAGCGTAATTGTTACTTATTTAGAATTAACTCTGCTGATTTTTTTTATTATATACCTATCTATTTTAATTTCAACAGCAACAGTAGGTACAATTATAATTCCTTAAAGACAAGCTGCTTATCCATGTAATTTTTTTTATAAACACACCACATACGTCACCGTGCACGCGTTACTCGACGCGGCACGTGCTAAATTTTTAAAACTTATGTTTTATTATTCTGTATGTCGATTTTGATGAAATAAAAGCTAATGTTATTCCTATTTTATTTTTCTAGTAATCCAATTTTACTTGACAATTGCGTGATGCGCGCTCAAACAGACAAATATTTCAAAGTAATATATTTTATCTATTATTACATAGACGCCATTAATAATAATAATATGTAGGCCAAATTACACATACTGCTCTGGTCACAAACTAAGTTCTAGGCTTGTACTATGTGTACCGGAAGCAGCCATTAATCATGGACCACCCAATAATCAATTAGTAATTGACAGATGTACAACTTCTTTCTAAATAATTAGCTGAAGTCCTACCTCCTTGCAGCTTAGACTTCATCCATGCAGGTCTAGAGTCCACCGAGCTTGTGTCTGATACATCTTCCATTTTAACATCACCTGAGTCTGGGATCTTAAATTCAGGGTTCATCTGTTCAAACATAAATAATTATAGTTACCTACTGTCTATTTATAATTATTAGGGATGACACTGTTATAGAATCATTTCTTTGTCTGGTGGTAAAATATTTTCTTTATTTCAAAGAACATGCTAAATAAAAATGTATACTTGTCTGATTTTTTATTTTATTTAGGTCTACTAGTTATTAACTAAAAACCGGTTTTTAGTTATAAGACATTAACATCACCACCAAGTAGATACAAAGTCACACGCCATGCTCCAATAAAAAACATAATATGATAATTAAATCCATAATTACACTTACCATTTGTTGATTGGGATCTGCTTGCATCTGTATATAAATTAAATCATTTTAAAGCTAAAATACATTATCTCATAACACTAACTAATAGTTTTGTTATTAATCCAACAAGCAATACTATAATTAATAATTAATTTGACCACATTCAAGGGGCAATGTATTCCTCATTTGATACATACAGTATCAATTGGTTATGTTGTATAAATTATCATTATGACTATAATAAATTGGAACCACTAATTACAAGTACAATGACATAGTACCCAGGTTCTAAAATGTTGATCAAGTTAATCTATGATCAATATTAGGTAACAAGACACATGATTGGTAAAAAAGTTGGTGTGGTGTGACACTTCACACCACATAAACTTTTTTAACAATGTTGTTAACACCAATGTCATGTGTCTTGTTTGCTAATTTTAATCATAGATTATCTTGGTTCAAAGTTAGAGAAACTAGGAGTAAAAGCAGTATTTTTATGGAATATGTTAGTATTTGCTAATTTGATATTAGATTTCATAAAACTAACCCATTTTACTCCAGCAATTTCTTGTTGTAAATGTAATTTGTGCAAAGTTCATAATTTTATTATTATTATTATGATGAGTCTATTCAGTTTTGATTCTGTGTATACCGCTTCAGGAATTTATTCCTCAGTATGCATGAATGGCCCTTGAATGTGAGAAAATTAATTATTCATGCATACATTTATGTCAGAAATCCTATAAAATTCTGCCATACAATTTATATACTACATTTATATTAACCATATAAATGTAGTATATAAATTGTATGGCAGAATTTTATAGGATAATATTAAAATATTTTAAGAAATTTCCTTTAGTAAGCAATATTTGTTACATAAATCAACTAAAATATTTACTACACTACTGGCAACGGATTCTACTAACCAAATTGAATAACAAAGGAATTGTACTGTGAAATGTAAAATTTAAGACTTTAATATCTAATTGATTTAGTAGTATCAGGCCGTGTCTAAGGGCAGATTCAACAAACTTGTATTAATTTTATAATATGCCATACATATTTGTCGGAAATTAATAATTTTGAGTTTATCTGTATATAAAATTTATGTAAGTTTTGATGAATCAGATCTAATTCAACAAACATTAATAACCTATATATATATAATAGTAGGGTTACACTAAAAGCATAATTAGATTAAAAACATTGATCAAATTTTAAATTAAAGGAAAATAGATAAAATTTTTATTAAAGGGAAATAGATCATATTATAATTAAAGGGAAATAGATCAAATTTTTTTTTATTGATTTTTAATGATTTATCGCCTTCATTACAAAGATATTTAAAAGGAGTTGCTCAGACTAGAAATAATGTATAGCTATTAATCCAAAATAACTGAAAAAGGTCACGGGAAGCCAATGGCTACAGGCAGAGCAGCGGGGTGAGGTAGAACTTTATTTAGCACTTTCGCTTTCGTCAGAGAAATCGTTTTCGTCTTGTCTATGGTCAGAACCTGTTTGAATAATATACGGAAGTGCTGTAATGCATCTTCAAAATTATTAGGTTGATGATTTTTCGATTGAATTCTTCAAAAAAACGAATAATTGAAATTTATCTCTTTTCTATTAGTTGAATCGAAAGAATTATGGTACAGTTTTAATAATTTACATGATCTGTTACAGCACTTCCGTATATTATTCATACAGGTTCTGACCATAGACAAGACGAAAACGATCACACTGACGAAAGCGAAAGTGTTAAATAAAGTTCCACCTCACCCCGCAGGTCACGGGAAGCCGGTTGTTGTGGTGATCCTTGGGGGAGGCCTATGTCCAGCAGTGGACCCTTAAAATGCAATGATGCCTTGGTATGAAGATTAATCCAAAGCATGATAGCAAATGCATGGATTTATCATTTTGGAATAATGTCACAATGGAATTAAAATGTTATCTCCATACATTGCATATAATTATGTACAGGGGCAGCCCCCTTTTCTACTAAATAAATATTTTACTATATAAAGTTAAAATTCCAAATTTTACACATTTTGAATGAGACATATAACAAGAAGCATGTAAGTAGGAATTATACTTATAGGTATATTTTAAGTGAACATTTTTGAATGCCACTTTGGGGTAGAATATGTAGGTTATTCATGTAAAACATTAACATTACCCACATTCTGTCAAATAGATAAAGTATTATTAAAATTTACTTTCTTATATTATTTCATTTTTTTTTTTTAAAAACATAATTTCTATGGTGAATTTCAATGACCAAACACTATTTGTATAAGAGGTTACTATCATAGAAATAAATTATATAAACTTGTAATTATGCCCATAAAATAAGCAAAAGCAATTTCTAAGTCAAATAGGTCTTAAAATTATATACGAACCATGTTGCCAAAGCCGGCGAATCCTTCCTGCATTTGTCCTGGAGCAGTTGGAATGGCCGCAGGCTGCCCCACACAGAATGCACAGGTTAGCTTGCTACAAGTGCCATCATCTCATACCCAAACATTCATCTTATATCCATCATATATAATTCAAACATTAATCTTATATATCCACACAATCATCTAATTACACTTTCTAAACTATTATTTTATATTACAGGTCAATAAATACTTTGGCAGCTTGTACTTGTTATAGGCTTTCAAATAACTGATTGGTATATTTAATTTTGTTTTTGAATATAAATTATATATATTTTCATACTATGGACATTATACATTTATTTATTTCCAAATCAAAGATTTACATTATTATAATCAAAATAAGAGATTAATTCATATTATTGTGAGTATTTTAAGTTGAACTTTCCAAAGGAAAGGAACCATTATCCATCCAATCAAAACTTATAGAATGTATGGCACTTGTTTTCAACCCATTTTCAAAAAATGTGACACCATATCAATCATAAAATATCTTATAGTTACTAAAGTTATATTCTAAGTTATTTAAGTCTTATAATTGAAATGGAGCATCTCATTGTCCAAAACCAGGATAGCTTACACAGTACTTAATTAGGCCTAGAGAATTCTAGTATGTCAACGAAAGTAAAAGCATAAATATATTTCGAGAACATAGTGCCTTCTCTTTACAAGTGGCTGCCCTTTGAAAGTCTCAATTTTAACCTTACACTCCATTTTATGACATACAAGTAATCTAATTTCTTTAAAAAACTATAAAAACTCTTAAAGCAATGTCTAAATGTTTACAGCATTTTTAAAGCTTATTTTTATAAGTGTGGTGTTTTTACATGCAAATAACTTTACTGGGTTTTAAAGATATGTATAAATTGTCATTTGAAAGCTAAATTTAAAGTACAAACATGTACCATTATTGGTGCCTAGACAGGGTAAGTCATGGTACCCAGCGGTGTGGTTTTATTGCCACCTCATAATAACTATTCAATCAAATCCAAAGTATTGAACTTCTTGTTTATTACATTAAATTACAATGCTTTAAAGAAAATCATTAATGTAAGTAGCAACACAAGGTATTTTTAATGTAATGAGTGGTCACCATCAATAGAGATTAAACCTTTACAGGCATATCTCTCTAAATGGCAAGCTTAGCCAGTCAGCATTGAGGACTATCAAAGGGAAACATTCAAGGCGGGCAGTGTGGGGCTTTAAACACCGCAGATCTCTATGTAAAAATATATCAATTAGCTTAATGATTTATAATTATTTGTCTGTAGTACTGTAATATGCTCAACTATTGTAATAGCCTTTAACTGAATTATTGGTAGGTTATTCATTATTAAAAGAATGTAATTTTTTTTAAACTATTAAAATATATCGAACATGTATATAAAAAATCAATAACTTACCGTATTCGCAGCAGGAGAAGTAAAATGGTTATTGAGGTTATACCTCTGCTTCGATGCTACTGAAATAACAAAAAAAAAACAAATAATGTAATAATATATTTATAATCTTATCGTAAATACAACTCTACAATAACACAAAAAAAAAACGTAAAAAATTTAGCAAAATCAGCAGGACAGTAAAAGCTTGGCTTGGATATAGAATCTTTTGGGAAGTTACTTACAGTTTCGGCTCATTTTAGTACGACACTTGAATATGTTCCTTATCGAAAATGTTATTAACGTTAATAGGTTTTATAATTTCTTTGTTCAATTAATATAACAAAAGAAATACAAACGAAATGCCGTGGTCTGTGAATAACCGTAAATTAAAAATGGCGTTCGGTTCGGAACTTCGGATCGGTCGGCGTCAGTCAGTGCTACCAACTCACAATTTTTTTACCCCCTAAAGCTTAGTCAAAAACCATTAATGTAATTTTATTTATTTTTATTTCAACTCGTCCGAATTACCTGAAAATACCCCGAAAAATATTTTTTAATAATTTCGTTTTTAACTGACTTCTAAAAACGTTTTTTTATTTGCGGATATAACTTTTGTACCTACTACTAGATACCGCTAATAGGGAATATGCATGTAACTCTAAAATATCTTTATTTCATATATGTTGTGCCTTTTATTATCTAGAAACACAAATGAAAAAATATTTTTTATTTAAATTGATCCATTATTTTCTAATAAAAAAAAAAAAATTTTTTTTTTGCAAAAACGGAACGCGCTTCGAAACAGCGAGAGTTGACACTTCTGACGTGATGACGTCACAACAGCCGAAATAAACAAATGTTACGGTTGTAATACACACATATATATACTTGTAACCATGCAAGAGAAGAGATAGAACCATTGTTTATTTACCTCCATTGTGTGCTGTGACGTCGCAGCAATGGCGTGCTAGTGATGCGCAGTTTTCGGATACATTAAAGAAAGATAAATGTTATTACCTTTTTTTAAGGATTATCACATTTATTTTGGAGTATTATATTTTAAATAAGGTTTAAAAAAGTAAATACTACCAAATACAGCAATAAAAAAAATCGTGCATATTCTCTTAGTTAGTTAATTTAATCATGACATTTTGGATGCAAGTTGGCTGAAAAATAGCAAAGGATTATGATATTAAATTGGCGACAACTATTTAATGCAATTAGTGGGCTTCCGACGATAATAAAAATAAGATAAAAAAACAAAATTACAGCCTAAGAAACTAAGTTGGATTATTAAAAAAATAATTAACTGGTTTTTGAGATATACTCGTACATATGAAATCTAAAAACTAAAAATTCTGCGTGTCGTCACAAGCATGTTATAATAGACTAAAAGACGTTGAAAACAAATTATTGGTAAATGTGGTGCAATATACACCTTTATTAAATGAATGCGTAATATAACATAATATTTTTTTTATCTATCTTACAGCATGGTATAAGGAAAAAAAAGATTAATGTAATGTTAACTTTAAATAATAATTAAAAGAAATATAGTCCAAGTTATAATTTATTCTTAACAATCAAATAGAATAGGCAACGACACGTCAATCACTCAGTCTGAAAGCGAAGCTCTGCCCTGTAGCCCAACAAGGGCCTCTAGCTGTCCTCAAGTTTCAGTTCGTGGCGGCGGCGGCGATTGACATGAATCAGAAATAATCCGCCTGACATAGGTCAGAAATAATCCATCTGGCATGAGTCAGAAATAATCTGCCTGACATGTATCAGAAATAATCCGCCTGACATAGGTCAGAAATAATCCACCTGACATGAGTCAGAAATAATCGGCCTGAAATGTGTCATAAATAATCCGCCTGACATAAGTCAGAATTAACTGCCTGAACTGAGTCAGTATATCTGCCTGACTTTTGTCAGAAATAACTGCCTGAACTGAATCAGTATATTTGCCTGACTTTCGTCAGAAATAACTACCTGACATGAGTCAGAATATCTGCCTGAATTTATTCAGAAATAACTGCCTGAACTGAATCAGTATATCTGCCTGACTTTCGTCAGAAATAACTACCTGACCTGAGTCAGAATATCTGCCTGAATTTATTCAGAAATAACTGCCTGAACTGAATCAGTATATCTGCCTGACTTTCGTCAGAAATATCTACCTGACCTGAGTCAGAATATCTGCCTGAATTTATTCAGAAATAACTGCCTGACCTGAGTCAGAAATTCTACCTGATCTTAATCAGACATTTGCTCAGCCGGCCAATTCCTCATATTTTCATATGTGACCGTCACTCGGTGAGTGCTGCCATTAGGCCTAGTACCCAACACTTCAAAACGATCATTATTTAGAACTCTTACTACTTTATATGGTATGCTCCGAAATCTCCCCTTTAATTTTAAAATCCCGGAATACCTTTACTGATACGAATTAACACCATTTCTCCGATTTTATAAGGAGACTTCACATAACGTTTAGCATTGAAACGTTTCATGTGCCGTTTTTGGTCTTCATCCAAAAGCTCTCGTGCTTATGCGCGTGTATCTCTAAGATTCAACCTTTCACCTGCCTGCGTGATATTATTTACTAGTAGTGCTTCACACAGCGCCGTTGGTTTATAACCAAACAACAACTCGTTGGGGGTTCTACTAGTAACTTTGTTCACTGAATTATTAAGTGCCTGCTGTGTGGTAGCCAGGGCTTCACACCAATTTTCTTCTGGTTCGTCCCTGATAATAGAATTCAATGTGTTTAATATGGTCCTATTTAGACGTTCTACCTGACCATTAGCTCGTGACAAATTGAGAGAATTTATTACCAAATGTATTCCGTGTTCATTACAAAAAACCTTCATAGCTCTAGACGTGAATGCAGTTCCACGATCACAAATAAGACGACGAGGTACACCAAACAAATACGCCATTGCCTTCAATGCTTTAATAACTCCTTTTGTGTTTGTTTCTGCCACCGCCTCCAGAAAGCAGTATTTGGTAACACCATCTTGTAACGCAATTACATATTGGAACCCTTCTTTGCTTTTTACAAATGGACCAAGATGATCTACATGTATAACTTCAAATGGTGTTTCACCCTTTGATATTGGGTGAAGCTGCCCTGGCTTTCGGCCAGTATCACTTTTGCCAATAAGACATTTAAAACAATTTCGGACATACTTTGTTACAACTTTCCTCATTCGAGGGAACCAATATTTATCCCTGATTGCAGCCAGTGTTCTATCAGCACCTTGATGTCCACTCTTATCATGCAAAATGTTTAATACTCCCCACCTAGCGTTCCGCGGTACCACCCACTTAGGTCCTTCCGGAGTTTTTTTATAAAGGTCCGCCCTTCTTTAATTTCGTAATCATTGAAATATTGCTCCCGGTCGCCTTCATCATTTTCTTCTTCCAGAATATTAATAATTCTTAGTAATTCTTCATCAGCCATCTGACATTCGAGTAAATTTTCAGCTGTTGTAAACTCGTAAGGCAATAGAATAGGATTTCTGCTCAAATAATCAACATGAGCAACCCGTTTACCCGGACGATATTCAATTTCAAATTTATAGTCTTGCATGTATATCCACCAACGTGCTACCCGTGAATTAAGTTCCTTTTTAGTCATAGTTGATCTATTAGCAATACAATCAGTTACTAATTTAAAATTAATTCCAATTAAATATACTCGAAAATGCTTGAATGCTTCTACAACCGCCAACGTTTCTAATATTCACGGGAATACAGACGGTGCATTTGCTAAACCAAAAGGCGTCCTAAGGAATTCATACTGCCCATCTGGTGTAACAAAAGAGGTTTTCTCAGTTGATTCATCTTCTACAAGAATTTGATAAAAACCTAAATTTTAGATCTAAAATCATAAAGTATACTCCACTACTGAGCGTATCAATGTGATATTCTATGCGTGGAAGGGGATAACGGTCTTTTATGGTTAATCGATTCAATTCGCGGTAATCAACACACAAGCGATTGCCTCCATTCTTTTTCTTTACAAGTAGAATCGGACTTGCATATGGGGAACTACTTGGTTTGATAATGTTAGCTTCTAATAATTCATTTACCATTTTCTTTACTATTTCTCTTTCTACCTGAGGCAGTGTACGAGGCCTTGTGAATATGGGGTTATCTGTAATTAGTTTTATGGTAAGTTGTGATAATTTAGAACATCCAATGTCTTTTAACGACGTCGAAACGCGATCCCGAAATGTATGCATTATCTCTTTAAATTGGATTGCCCCATCCTTTGACAAAACTCCAGTTTTGATATCACCTAACTGAACCGCCATCATTATGTGATTAACTCCTTCGGGTTTTTCATATCTAATGGATACGGCGTTCTTGTCGGCTATAATTTGGATGCCTGGATACTGCAATATATCACGGCCCACTAATAAATCTATTGGGAGATCATCATCATTCATGATTAATGGAGTAATATCGATGCCAACGCCCTCACTGCTTAATCTACAAGCTGTCTCTCCGACCGCTGCTGCAATGCTGCCGTTTATTCCGCTCATTAGCGCTGTAGTTGGTTTAGAATGCAAACCGATTTTATGTGCTACATATTGTCGTATCAATGTGACTGAACTACCAGTATCGATGATTGCTTTGACAGGGATATTATTTATATAACACGTAGTCGCCATTTGTACTAGTTTATTAGCACATAAATTTACAGGTTTTATTTTCTTGAAGCACTGGTCAATTGTGTGCCCATAACGATGACAGTGTTCACATTTTATCGATTTATTTATATTAGATTTAAAATAAGCGGCCTTATTGGTATTAGGGATATTGACCTTGTTTGTGTTACTAAAATTTGATCTACATTCAAATCGACGGTGACCCTGCTTGCCGCACTTGAAACAAGAGTCCTTTGTTTTCTCGACTCGGCGCGGGCGAGATTTGTTTTTGTTCCAACGATCGGTATGCGGTGTCGCCTTATCAAAGTGTTGCTTTTTGTTCCCACTGCTCATTGACCGCCTAGACATTTGTACCACCATAGTTTGCATTGTTTCGCAACCCTCCAATACAACGCTAATATTTTTGTCTGTGATGCCGCCCAGCATAATGTCCATTTTTTGTCTCTCCGATAGCTCTACTCCTAAACGTCTAATTTTCGCGGACATTTGACCAGCATAAAGTACCAATGATTTTACATGCGTACTTTTAAACTTTATTATATCTTCCATCGCACTAAAAAAATTAGCTTCTCTAGGGTAAGATAGAAAAATATATTTTTTAAACTGTTTCCATGTCCTATTTTTAGGCAACCAAAGATTATACCTTGCTTTTCCCTCACCTTGCAAAGCCTGGGTCGCACGATACAGTCTCTTCCGCTTGCTCCAATCACAAGCAGTCGCGATGTCTTCTATCTGCCGGATCCATGCTTTGACATAATTACCTTCCTTACTGGGGTCAAATCCCGGAACATCGCCCTGTTTCAGTGAGCGCGATCTTTTACGGTGCACTTTTCTTGGAGGGGTCGACCGCGTATCGTCCGATCCTGAACTGTCACTACTTGATGACCCGGTACTTATCCGCGACATTGTCAATACACTTTTTTTTTTCACTTAATATTAAATACTTAATTCACTTTAACCACTCAGAATGTTTCTTTTGGGATATATCCCACCGCTATGTTAACTTTAAATAATAATTAAAAGAAATATAGTCCAAGTTATAATTTATTCTTAACAATCAAATAGAATAGGCAACGATACGTCAATCACTCAGTCTGAAAGCGAAGCTCTGCCCTGTTGCCCAACAAGGGCCTCTAGCTGTCCTCAAGTTTCAGTTCGTGGCGGCGGCGGCGATTGCTAACAGTAAATAATAAATAAATAATACTTTATTTTCAAGAACATGGTTTTAAAAGTAACTTGTTTTCTTTGTATCGTGATAATGAGGTGTCACAAAAATAATATATAAAAATTTACAAACATTGCTATCTTAAAAATCAGTTGATAAAAACGAAATAAGTTTTCATATATTAGTCTATATTTTCAAAACCAAAATTAAATATTACTTTTTTTATTTTTTCGGAAGCCCGTTGTTGCCAACTCATCCACATTTTTTTGTTATATTAATAATAACTTTTGATGATAGCGCTTATTCTTGCGAATTTGACGATTAGGCTCCTTTTTTCTTAGGCTGTATGTTTCATAGAGACCTTTGCCTTCTCTATATTTGAGAGAACCGAACAAAAAAAAAGCTTCTTTTTCTATCATTTTCCTTCTAAACCATACACCTGGGGCCTGACCAAAGAACAAAAGCAATCGAATCGCCGCATCGATCGATAAAAATGTATAGGAATTTTACTCTATGGGTAGAGCCTGATCGTGAAACGTCAAAACCCATACATTTAGCTTTCGATGGGTATTTCGATTCGATTATCGATTGGCTCTTTGGTAAGGCCCCTGTATAACGTAAACCTGGGGTCTAATTCCGAGATTGCAATCGCTAAACACGACAAGACGTTTCGTAAACAATAAATATTGAAATATAAGTTCTATTTTGTTAATTATAGATTTGAAATTCCATTTCTCCAAAGATGTTAAAACTTGCGAAGAATTCCAGTATTTCAAGATGGCGAGATTAATATAGCCAACCTAATACAGACTATATAACCATTGGAATAGAACTTTTATTTCCATATTTATAGTTTACGCAACGTCTTGTCGTGTTTAGGGCTTGCAATCTTAGAATAACCCCGCTGCAGTTCAAGTATAATGAAAAAATAAATACAATCTCTTAAAGTCATTATTATTATCTATTTATGCCAATTTATTATTCCTATTTTATTATGATAAATATGTAAAATCAAGTCTAAAATACACTAAAATTTTTGAGGCCATAAAAAAAAGCAAAGCACTTATTTACACCCTAAATTTAGGGGGGAAACCACTATGTTGGTAACCCTGAATTCAGTCAGTTTTGTTTTTCAAGCCATAATAAATTTAAAAAAAAAACAGGTTTTTTTATTAGTCCAGAGCATTGGATGGAAGATATACAGCCGACGCCAATGTTCTTAAGATTTTTTTTTAATTAAGCATAATATAATAATATGGTAGAATGCGTGTTCTTAAGGGCAATGCATTCGTAATCGCGAACTCCACGTTCTCCATACAATATTAAATTTTGCACTTCCAATAATACTCGATTACTGTTTGTCGCAGAATTAAAATAACATTTTTGCGGGTCATTGTATTTATTAATCTTTCAAGTTGGGTATCATTTTTTTTTCGAATTCGGAAAAAAACTGTTTTTTAATATTACAAAAAATATGCTCAGGACAGAAAGATTTTCTGTTCTAAATCTAGGAATTAAAATTTAGTATCTCTGCCTAATTTATTATTTTTTAAAGAAGCTATATTTTACATTCATTATTAAACAAACAAGTTTATTTAAAAATAAAGTAAAAAAATATAAAAAGATTCCATAAAAAAATGATTAGAACCTGTGATTAGGGATGGGTAAATTTCATGAAATTTTTCAAGCATTGAAATTTTTCGGAAAAAATTCATTTGGTGTTGAAAATTTCACGTTTGATGTGAAAAATATTTTTCTTATAAAAATGTACACAAATATGTATGTGTACACTATTCTTAATAATACAATAGTCTGATTATTAAAAGTTAATTGTTTTACAATGTATCGAATTAACAAAATTATATAATTTTGGATATTTCTAAAATTATACTAAAAATAAATAATCAACGAGGAACATAAAAAGGACTTATTCTGGTGAAAATGTTTTTAAAAAAGTGTTTTATACAATATACTTAATTATTGTCTTGTCTTTCATATACTAAACTCGAGTCATCGTTTGATTACTATTACACTTAAAATTACTTAGTAGGTACTGATTTATTGTATTTATTTATTTTTAATGATAAATAAATTTCTAAATGCCTTAATCCTAATTGCGAAATTCTAAACATAATAGAGTTGGAATGTGTTATTTAGTTAGGACTCTGATTTAGATACAAGAAGTATGTAAATATAGCCTAATCTGAATCGTCAATTCGAATGCAGACTACATTGCTGGATAAAGTCACTGCACGCACGCCTCACGGCACGGTACCTATACTCCAGTCGTAAAGTTTCTAGTAGAAAAAAAGGGAATTACGTGAAAATATGCATATATGATAAAGAGGGAATTTTGGGAACGTGGGAATTGTAAAAAGTAGTAAATGTAAAGGTTGGAAAATACTATAAGAGAAAGTATGCTATAATGTGGGAATTTTGAAAAAGTATTTCTACATGACAGAAATTGAAAATTCCCACATTTAAAAAGGGGGAAAAAATATTGTTCCCCAATTTTTTATAAAATGGGATATTATTTCCCACTAAATATCAATTAATCGTCAAATAAGACTTTTTCCTACTTTAAAAAAAAAAGGATTTTTTCCCACTTAAAACAGTCGAAATATTCAATTTGACTACTATGGGACTCTTTCCCACTTTTTAAAAAGTTATAATTTTCCCCACTATTTCATTAAGTGGGAATTATTCCCACTTTTTCAAAAGTTGCTAATTTTTCCCTACTTTATTTATAGGGTAGAAATTTTTCCTCTCTTTTTCATTAAGTGGGAATTTTTCCCCATCGTCACCATCCGTCAGCTAGAAAAAGGCACGCCACATCATTTTGACAATTGGCCGTGCTAAGGCTGATGTTTACTCAAGATTTACTTAATACGTTTGTGATATGTAGACGTTTTGTCTTTGGACTGCGCAAGTATGACCATATTTTCGAAGTAGTTTAAGTATTATTATGCATCATTGCATTGATAATAAGGTATCGCCAAAAAGCAAGACTCGGTAATTTTTTTCTATATAATTTTACGCAATAAAATCCAACTATAATTTAAATAATGAATTTTCATAATATAAAATATATTTACTTAGTACAAAATAATGAAAGTTTTAATACAAATCATTAAAATTCGGATTTTATTAGAACAAAAATATTTTTCACTCGATTTGAAATTTTTCAAGGATTTTTGAAATTTTTCATATTTTTCACATATTTTTAATTTCATTGAAATGAAATTTTTCATTGACCCATCCCTAAACTCGAGTCATCGTTTGATTACTATTACACTTAAAATGACTTAGTAGGTAGGTACTGATTTATTGTTTATTTATTTTTAATGATAAATAAATCTCTAAATGTCCTTAATCCTAACCGCGAAATTCTAAACATAATAGAGTTGGAATGTGTTATTTAGTTAGGACTCTGATTTAGATACAAGAAGCATGTAAATATAGCCTAATCTGAATCAGAATCGTCAATTCGAATGCAGACTACATTGCTGGATAAAGTCACTGCACGCACGCCTCAAGGCACGGTATCTATACTCCAGTCGTACACAGTAGCTCTCTCTTCCTCCTATTCTTAAGTCCGAATGGTTCAGATTAGACATAATCTAAAGTTGAACACGTTGTCCAAAGGCAATTCACTGATTTTCTAAACAATAAATATTTACAGTATGCATTCACTGAAACACTCCCAGTATCTTATTCCTTTAAAGGTTAAGTTGTTAGTCAATTCTGTACTTCTCCCTATCATAGAATACGCTGTTGTCTGTATGCCGATGACTAGCAACGGTTACTTTGAAATGAGCGACGTAAATGCCGCGATTACAAACGTGAATAGCAATTTGGAGGCTATTCGGGTACGTTCGCAAAGTCTCGGTATTTTAGTCAACCCCTGCAAGACTCAGGTCATGATCATTGGTTCTAAACACATGCTGAGCAGATTGGATTTGGGAGCCATATCTCCAGTATTATTTAATAATTTACCACTTCCCTTTTGCCAACATGCTAAGAAGCTTGCTTTACACATGTCCTCCGATCTTTCCAGGAACTACCACGTCGCTGATATCAGTAAACGCATTTTCTCCAGTATGCACTTGCTGAAGCGCTCCCAGTGTCGGCCACATCCAAGACAGGACATGAGAGTGTGTCCTTTGACAATTTTTCACATCAGTCTTATCCTAAAGTTGCAGCACGGCCACTTCAAGACTCATGTCTTGTCATGAGTTTTGTCTTGCTTGAGGTGTAATAAATATGTATATCTCGGTGCCCGCGAACATGCTTAACTTTTTTTAAATCTTTTAAAAAAAGTTTCTAGTAGAAAAAAAGGGAATTACGTGAAAATATGCATATATGATATAGAGGGAATTTTGGGAACGTGGGAATTGTAAAAAGTAGTCAATGTAAAGGTTGTAAAATACTATAAGAGAAAGTATGCGAAAGTATACGTGGGAATTTTGAAAAAGTATTTCTACATGACAGAAATTGAAAATTCCCATTCCAAAAAATATTTTTCCCCAATTTTTTATAAAATGGGATATTATTTCCCACTAAAAATCAATTAATCGTCAAATAAGAATTTTTCCTACTTTAAAAAAAAAGGATTTTTTCCCACTTAAAACAGTTGAAATATTCAATTTGACTACTATGGGACTCTTTCCCACTTTTTAAAAAGTGAGAATTTTCTCCCACAGTTTCAAAAAGTTATAATTTTCCCCACTATTTCATTAAGTGGGAATTATTCCCACTTTTTCAAAAGTTGCAAATTTTTTCCTACTTTATTTATAGAGTAGAAATTTTTCCTTAAGTGGGAATTTTTCCCCATCGTCACCATCCGTCAGCTAGCAAAAAGTCACGCCACATCGTTTTGACAATTGGCCGTGCTAAGGCTGTATGTTTACTCAAGATTTACTTAATACGTTTGTGATATGTAGACGTTTTGTCTTTGGCCTGCGCAAGTATGACCATATTTCCGAAGTAGTTTAAGTATTATTATGCATCATTGATAATATTATATCTATTTAATTTTTAGCGGAAGCAAGGTATCTCCAAAAAGCAAGACTTAGTAACTTTTTTTCTATATAATTTTACGCAATAAAATCCAATTATAATTTAAATAATGAATTTTCATAATATAAAATATATTTACTTAGTACAATAATGAAAGTTTTAATACAAATCATTAAAATTCGGAGTTTATTAGAACAAAAATATTTTTCACTCGATTTGAAATTTTTCAAGGAGTTTTGAAATTTTTCATATTTTTCACATATTTTTAATTTCATTGAAATGAAATTTTTCATTGACCCATCCCTACCTGTGATTAGACAAATTTTATTGGAACCTCACTAGTTTAAAAAAGAATCTCACACGAACGTAACCGCCTTTTTCTTGCGTTTCGGATACGTCGTTGACATTATCAATCAAAGTAAAAAAATACATTCTATCGTCAGTATCGTATCGTATCAGTGTCAAAAATTACAATATAAAAGTCATAAAAAAAAACAAAAAGATTGACAAAAAATAAAATCAATGAGGAGTTTTCCAGTAGTTATTATTTAACGCAACAGATGGCGTTTAGTCGATATCTACAAAAACTGTCAAATTAGATAGTGGTAACATATAAAATACACCAAAAATTTAGGGTAAATAGGAAAATAAATAACCTTTATACGAATAATTTATAAAATTTACTTAACTTTGTTTAATATATACACTAATATCCTGGGGCCTGACCAAAGAACACAATCGCCAATCGGATCGCCTCATCGATCGATAAAATTGTATAGGAATTTTACTCTATGGGTAGAGTCCGATCGCCAAGAAACGTCAAATCCCATACATTTGGCTTTCGATGGTTATTTCGATTCGACTATCGATCGGCTCTTTGGTAAGGCCTCTGAGCACTTTGCCTTACGGCACCAACTTAAGTAATATTTTTTCTTTTAAATATCATCATTTAAGTAATTAAATTTATATTTCTAAGGTATCTTAATCTTTTTACGAAGTTTTTCTTGACAGAATATCTACTAAAGATTATAGAGTGCAAAAATATAGAGTAAGATACATACAAAAGTGACAAAATATGGTAAAAAATATAACACGTCTTGCAATACCAAAATTTAGAAAGAGAATTTAGAGTCTATATTTGAGTAGTCTATATGAAAATATAGACTACCTAAGTATAGAAACAGCCTTTTTTAACAGGGGTTTATTCCGAGTTTTGACACGTTCACCGTCGCGCATTTTGCGTAAAGTACGGGTATTGAAATGTAAGTTCTAGCCTGTTAATTATAAAGTTGAAATTCCAATGCTCCATACATGTTCAAACTTGCTAAGAATTCGTATATTTCAAGTTAACGGCATTATAATAGCCAACCTAATACATACTATATAACCATTGGAATAGAGCTCAGAAACTCGGAATAAGGCCCCAGGAGAGATATCCACAAAAACTGGGGCCTTATTCCGAGTTTGCAACCGCTAATCACGACAAGACGTTGCGCAAACTATAAATATAGAAATATAAGCTCTATTCCAATGGTTATATAGTATGTATTAGGTTGGCTATTATAATGCCGTTAACTTGAAATATACGAATTCTTAGCAAGTTTGAACATGTATGGAGCATTGGAATTTCAACTTTATAATTAACAGGCTAGAACTTACATTTCAATACCCGTACTTTACGCAAAATGCGCGACGGTGAACGTGTCAAAACTCGGAATAAACCCCTGTTAAAAAAGGCTGTTTCTATACTTAGGTAGTCTATATTTTCATATAGACTACTCAAATATAGACTCTAAATTCACGTATGATATATAATATGTGAAATATATAACAAAATAAAATTTCAATGTGTCATATATTTCACATATTTTTTATTTCATTGAATTTTTTTTATTGGCCATCCCTACCCTGGAGTAGTCCTGTTTCTTGGCGCTGAACCTTGGCTAAATGTATTTAAAACATAACCAATAAATAAACCCAAGTATCATCAAGTTTTATCCACCTATTTTAACAAACTTTGATGGCTACCATCATAATAGGTTTTAAATTTGCAGCGTTTTTTCATTCTCTACTTTCATAAAGCCAGACTATAGATTTATCACAAAGTTATTTTTCGTTTTTTCTTGTTTCGGCAATCGATTATTAATAAATTGAATTATTATCGATTTTGTAAATAATCGATAATTTTTTGACATCCCTAAAAATAAATTAGAAAACCAAAAAATTATTGTAAATTATTAAATTAAATATATTAGAAAATAACAATTTAGATTTTAATAGTACTTACGTAAATTTAAACATTAAAAAAAAGTTCAGCTAATAAATTTGGTTAATTTACTGATTGTATTCTAATAGTATTGGCGTTGAAGTGATATACCTATGTGGAGTCTAGACACAAACAAACATTAGAAAAGTGTACCTTGAAATGGGCATGATTGTGTGATAAAGTGTTTTTAGTAAGTATCAGACTCTGGTAAGTTAAAGATAGGGCATTTGAGGGGGCAAATTAAATTACATATATTTTATTCATATTACTACAGCAGTGTTTTTAAAACTAAGCTATATTTGTTTCAGTCCCCTGTTATCTTTAACTTAAATACACCAAGAATCTATTGGTAGGGGTGAGCAGGTAGGATTCTTACACTTTTTACACTCATGTAATAGCAAAACTAATAACTATTTTAAAATAATTTCAATAATGATGAATTTATCAATATTAATTTAAAGCACTTATTCAAAAGCACATAAATAAATAACTTTAATAATTTGAGAAAAACTTATTACAAATTAAACTATAGTAATAATTACAAGAGAGAGAGACAATGTTCTTAGCAAACCATGGATTCACCGTGCGGGTGCCGGGTCCATCGCGTGGTTGAAAGGCAGGGGAATGAACTTCAGTGTTCCCGGACTTGAGACCGCGAAGTAGGTTTAAAGGCCTTTTGAACTCTCACCTGCACTGTGTTCACTACCCTCTCTACTCAACCAAATATTATATGATCCTGTTAGCGCCATCCTGAAAACACGCTCCATAAAAGTTCCAACGGCTGTTCTCGGAAGGCCAAGATCCTTCAATAGACGGTGCAAAGACTTTGCTGGAATTCCTCTTGCACCAACTTCCACTGCATAAAGTTGAGTTTTAAATCCGTTTCTAGTAATTTCGTTTGTGAGATCAAAATATTTGTTCGACTTGATGTTGTGGTCCTTAGGTATGTTTGTTTCCCACGGAACGGTGAGTTCTATAAGTATTACTTTCTTCAAGCACCGAGAGTACACCAGTATGTCTGGTCTATAGGCTGAAACTGCTAGTTCGTCTGGAATCTTGTAATGTATTTTAAATGTATCCATGAATATTTTCCAGTCTTGTGCTTTGTCCAGGATTGAGAAAGGTTTACTTTGAGTTTTCTTGAGTTGTCCCTCCTTTACAAAAGTAGTCAGTCTTTCATTTGTTGTTAATCCTTTTCTGGCTCTAGCAATACTGAGACTTACAGCTTCACGAATAATTTCTAGAACTTTATCATGTCGGTGCGAATAATGACCTTTTTCAAGTAGAGTTTTGCACCCAGCAAGTATATGTCTGGCAGTCCCTACAGCAACACCGCACAATGTACATGTCTTATCTGTTGCCTTCCCCCATCTTACCAGATTACTCTGGTCAGGTAGGGACATTTGAAAGGCATTAAGATAGAACTTAATAAGTGCCGGAGACCAATCGTACATGAGTGTGCGCCATTTCAGGGCTGATAATAATGTTTTCAAAGATGAGACGAAAAATTACTTAGGCAGTGTGAAACCTTCTACTTGTTCCAACAAGCTTTGTTGACTATTGCACTGCCACAACGCTTAGCTGTTAGCCTGTGAGCATGAGCAGGCCTAAAACACACACAATTACTAACGCGCCAACATGTTCAATAGTATAGATATAACTTCTGTACAAATGCTCCCTCTGTACAAATCCTACCTGCCTACATAAAAATGTAACTCTGCATATTTCTTTATTGATAATGAGAAATTTAATATGGCCGTTCAAAAATTTTAGTATTATTACCTATTCCATCTCACAGAGAAAAGAAAGATAATAAATATACATAAATTACATATCTTCACCTCTTCCTTTTTCAGCAATTTTTTGAAGAGAGTTTAATTGTCTTAGGGCTGATTTTTCAATCGTCAGATAACCACTCAACCGTCCAGCGCGGACCAGCCAAGCTAGCCTCTAACGCGGTCAAGAGCTACCTGTAATTTACTTGTTTTTCGCGATACTTAAATAAGCAGATTGCTGCAATAGTTATCAACTACTGAGAGAGCTTTATGACAAATAAAAGAGAAGTGTTTAGGCAGATTCAGTGGCAGCTATTAAGGGGATCAATATTCAAATATAAGCTGTGCAATCTCTCAGGATTATCTGTAAAGCAGACATGTATTTGAAAATATTCCATCTCTTTCATTTCCCTGAGAGATTGCAATATTAAAAATCTATATCTTATTCATATGAATGTATTTTTATAGTTTTCTTTTTTCAGGTTATGATAAAAAATGTCTTCGCTCCACATAGTAGTTGTGTGGGAATGGGATGGTCATGGCTGGTGGTGGCCTTACCCTCCAGCTATTGCTAGACAGCTGGAGCGAGCACATGAGAAAAAGCTCACCCGAGTAGTGTTGGCTGATACTGACCCGGACTACAAGGATACATGTGTCAATCTAAGGACACTCACACAGACCACTGAAGGTGAGACATAGATATTGTAGTATGACAAATTACTAACAAAAAAACCACACATGTGTACCACAAATTTGTACCACAAATGTGTTGATCTCATATTAAATTACATTATTATTGCTAGCCTGCAGTTTTTTATAATCTATACTTGAACTTTTAATTGGACTAAGACAGCACCTAGAAGGCATTTTTCAATGTCACTAGGCTTTCATTACATCAGAATTGCATCATATTGAGTAAAGTTTAGCTTAGCATAAACATTCTGCTGGTCTTGGATGCAAATTATACAGTAACAGGATTATTGACCCTCCTTGGAAGATACTTTTTAGGAGTAGACTGCGATAAGCTAATCATGAAGTAAATTGTCTTCAAAAAGACATGTCTATATGAGACAATGTTCTTAGCAAACCATGGATTCACCGTGCGGGTGCCGGGTCCATCGCGTGGTTGAAAGGCAGGGGAATGAACTTCAGCGTTCCCGGACTTGAGACCGCGAAGTAGGTTTAAAGGCCTTTTGAACTCTCACCTGCACTGTGTTCACTACCCTCTCTACTCAACCAAATATTATATGATCCTGTTAGCGCCATCCTGGAAACACGCTCCATAAAAGTTCCGACGGCTGTTCTCGGAAGGCCAAGATCCTTCAATAGACGGTGCAAAGACTTTGCTAGAATTCCTCTTGCACCAACTTCCACTGCATAAAGTTGAGTTTTAAATCCGTTTCTAGTAATTTCGTTTGTGAGATCAAAATATTTGTTCGACTTGATGTTGTGGTCCTTAGGTATGTTTGTTTCCCACGGAACGGTGAGTTCTATAAGTATTACTTTCTTCAAGCACCGAGAGTACACCAGTATGTCTGGTCTATAGGCTGAAACTGCTAGTATGTAGTGCTTTGATGTGGATTCCGTAAGTATATGGTTTAACAAACTAGCCCACCACATATATTGTGACAGCGAAGTTAAAGTTACAGTCCTTTGCAATATGAATGCTTCTATAGACAGAGTCTAGACATGTCAATATATTGTGTTGGTGCTTTGATGTGAATTCTGTCTAAATATAATAACAATAATAATAATATGATTTATTGACACACACAAAATACATTTTAAAAGAAGAAACTACATCAAAAAGATTAAAATTATGTACCTAATTAATTATATTTACATTCACGAATTTTTGTTGATCCCTGGCTCCAGTGCTAGTTTACCCTGTGTTATATGGTTTAATAAACTAGCGCACCACATATATTGTGACAGCGAAGTTAAAGTTAGTCATTTTACAATATCATGAATGCCTTCTTACCTGACCAAATAAAAAGTGAAACACATACCATTTGCAATGACAAGGTGGGAATAAAATCCCAAATCTGGGTACAATACTGGTGACAATTTCTAGGCGGTCTTGGCCACCTTGTGACACTTGTTTGTTTACCACAGAATAGTCAGCTATACAAGCATCACTTACTTTAAACCCCGAGAGTATACCAAAATGTAAAAGCTACTTATTAGTGGTCTATAATCTGTTTACTCTCCTGCCTCCCAACCACGGTATGGACCCAGAACCCACACTGAGAATCCATGGATAAGGAAAATTTTTCTCTCAACAGTTTAGGAGAGATTTGATTATTCTAAGATGTTAAGTTTGTTTAATTTTGACTCAGAAGAAACACACTTTCACATTCATGATATTAGTATGGATTTTCAGATGGGGCAGCATCTTCCTGCACAGTGCAGCGTTCATGCTACAGTGTAGGGTCGGCAGCAGGGAAGGGTGCCCGCTGGGAATGGGCCCCTACCACTAGGCATCACTATGAAGCACTGCCAATGGAGGTATGTTATGTTTATACATAATTTAAATGTCAGTGTGGAGCAGGTCACAAATTTCAGAATCTTCGTTTAATTATAAATAATATAAATATCATCACTAGTGACTTACGGCGCGGCCGAGACCGCATAGTGGCCTCAGGGAACCCAGTGAAGAATTTTTTTAATCCCACCTCATCTTAGACGATGGTATGGGTCTACCTACACCAAACAAGTGGGCTAGCTCGTCGCGATATTTGGATAGAATCAATATGAACCCATTTATGAAGTTTCACAAGTTGGTATAGTGAAACCGACCGCCAGCTTAACATGCCCTCCGAGGCATTATTATTGTCTAACAAATGTACATAATTTTTTTAAATAATTACCTACAACGAAAAGTTTTTATGTAAAATTACCAATATACAACAGCCAAGTTGTAATATTATAAGTAAGTAGTTCTTGTATCAACGCGCCGCGGCGTCAAGATGACTTCAGAGCCGTAATTTTGTTATGGACAAACAACAAATATAATTATTAATTTCAGCTTCAATGTCGCCTGGAGGATAGTTCCCAATCCGGTGTGCCTTGTCCTTGGGGTGGATGGTTATTCACAGCGGGCCCCAACGGCCGAGGCTTGGCGCGATGCGATACTATGTCCAGGGTGGTGAGGCGGGTGTCCCAAGCCCCTTACCCGCTGGCGAGGCCGGCTGGGCCGCCCGTACCAGCGGGTAGAGTGCAACAATCCGTTGTTACTCCTGTGGAAGGTATTATCAACATTTTATAGTTGGTCATTATATCTGATATAGTTGTATCTGAAGGTTGTGGGTTCGATTACTACCCATGCCAAAAAAAGTATTGGTTTCCTAGTCATGTTTCGGTTTTAGTCTATGGGTTTACTGGGGTTCAATTTATTGTTGAGGTGGTAGTCTCTCATTCAGCCGGCTTAGTGGGAGTGATCAATATTGTATTGATCAATTCCCCATTCATGGACTTTGTAGGTATGCTTACCATCAGGTAGATACAAAGTCACATGCCGTGCTCCAATAAAAAAAGTACGTTTTTTGTACAATTTGTCATGGTCTTGGTGTTAACAAAAATATGATGTATATTATATTTTATGTGTAAATTGTCCTACATATTATTCTTCTTCTTCAGAAGAGCACCCCTAATAGGTACTTCCAGAGCCGTGTTCGGAAACGTAACACTTTAACACTGGGTAGTGTTACAGAGTGCGGAAAAAATATTGAAAAATGCTTAGAGAAGATGAGATGCATATAGTGTAGTGACATTACCCAGTGTTAAAGTGTTAGTTTACGAACACGGCCCAGGCGGATGACCTTTGTGCCTACGCAACGAGTCTCGCTGAGCCAACAGAGCACAACAAGCAACAGAGTTATTATTATGCATAAAACAAAGACGCTATTTCTCTATGACTATTTATGTGATTCGTTCTTTTGAATAACGCAATAGGCTTTGATGCAGTTTTACATTTTGCACAGTTTATTTAAAATTAAACAATCATATGTGTAAAAAAAAATATTTAATTTTATGGGAGCATGGAATGTGACCTTGGTTCGCCTGGTGGTAAACTTGAATGGCGACCCCATCAATATATTGTTGTTTAACAGCATAGGTCGCCCCCACTATGCCGGCGTTAATTATGCGGTTACAAAATGGGCGGCGACATAGACGAATAGTATTTTGAGATACTTTAATATGCACTTTCTTTATTACCAAATTTTTGCCCATTTTGTAACCGCACCCTAAAAGAAGACTACCACTTCAATAAGAAATCAGTGCAGCACTTTCTAGAAAACCGGTTAAACCACAGACTAAAACCGAAACATGACTTACATGGTTACTTAACGGTTTGTGCATCTGTATTGGCGGTGGTGACAAGACCATAGTGTGGTTGGCATAGAGAATTATATAATTAAAATAAACTAGATTTTCTTATCCTGTCTTCAGTTGTGTAATATCCTGCTTCTAAATTGTAAAACACCTATCTATTAATTTCCTGTGACAAAACAATAGAAAGAGTGTTTTGAAATGGACAGTTAATAAAATAATTGAATGTACAGGTCGCCGCTCCCGTCCACAAGCGCCGCAGCCGCCAGAGGCGCCGCGCAGTGCGTCCCCGAGGGATAGAGACAAACGACACGGCTTGGCAAGACAAATATTACATAATCTCAATATATTTAGTAAGTCAAAGTTTTTGCTACTATTGGAGATTTGCACGGGTAGAACTAAATGTCTATAGCTAGATGGTAGACTTCTGGTAGATAATTGTCTCTCTCTATAATATTAATTTTAAAAAATTGCCAGAATATTCAAATTCACCCTATAATTTAAAACATTGTACTTTGGGCTATTATGAGGCTCTACTGATAAAATCAAACAAATTTTCCAAAAAAAATATACTTCTCCATACAAACTATTAATGTTAAAATGACCAATTTGTTGTTCCATGGGAAATTTTGTTTGATTTAATCAGTAGAACCTCTTATTTAATATGTATATATTCTGCTTGATAACTCTCTAATTAATAACTTGTTGATAACTCTCATTTTGATTGTTCCAAATTACCCGGTGATTGACTGGTAGACAATGCAATGACAATAGAGGCATTAAGTCCGCCCTTTTGTAATAAACTAAGTGTTAAATAAATAAACCTCATATTAGCCCAAAGTACAACCTTTCAAAGTCTACCTTGTATATTATGTGCCCAAGTGCGGATTCTCCCAGCTGAGACAGCCTTCTTTGACATCCAGCGACAAATATACAGATTTTCCGCCAGTAGCATAGTCATGTCACTGACCATGTGTTGACCTAATAACATTTCTAAAAACTATATAAATAAAAACTCCCCAAATCTGCCAACCTATTCAGTTTGCTGGTAAATCTGCCACTGTTCCTTAAGGGCTCTGTAGTCGACTTGATGCCCTAAATATAAATTATTATTTTTATGTTGGTAATTGTACGAAAAATCTTTCTGTTGTAAATACTATTATATTTTCTGATATTGAAAAAAAAAACCTAACACAGAATGATTAATAAATTTAATGACCGACAAAAATATTATATTAATTCTGCGACAGTACTTGAGTAATACTGGAAGTGCGAAAGCTTATTTTGTATGGAGAACCCAGATTTCGCGATTACGAACTCAGTGTCTCTACTAAAAGAGTAGAGAAAAAGGGTTGACGCTGAATGGTTTTGCTTAATAATACTTAATACTTTATTGGAATCCATGACATAACCAAGGTGTAAATTCTTCAATATATTTTGTAAGTTTTTTTTAAATAAGGATTTGTATAATGTGGTATTGTTTGTTAAATTCTTCAATCTAATTTTGTGAGCTTTTTTAAAATAAGGTTTTCTATAATGTGGTATTGTTTGTCCACAGGTAGCAGCAACAAGTGTACGGGCTCTCGCTCCCTATCCGTGTGTCGCGAGGACCCGCGGCGGCACAGCGTAGACACTGTCTCCACCTATCTGTCACACGAGAGCAAGGGTGGCGCTGGGGTCAGTATTAACACTTGCTGTTATATTCAATTGTTTAAAGATAAAAATGCAATGAAAAAAATCCCGGTGGGTGGGACTTGAACCATAAATAAAAAATACTGAAAAAACTAAAATAAAAAAACAGACTCCTCTGCCATCTAGTATTAGAAACTAGGACTTCTAACTTCACTCGTATAGAGTTAATAGAAGAAAGATAATAGAGGGGCCTGTGTATGAGTAGATAACAAGCAATGACAAATTTCGTGAAGGGTGACTGGAACCTGGTTGGCTTAGCGGTTGAGCCCCTTGCCGCGATAGCGAGGTTCGTGAATTTGAGTCCACCCACCAGGATTTTTTTTCATTTAATTTTTATTTAAAAAAAAAATAATATAAGATTATCCTAATAAGGAATTTATAAAAATGCATAAATATAATATATTACCTACTCATAATAAATATTTAAGGCGTGGGTATGGTCGGTGTGGTTGGTCGCCCCGTGGCGCCCTTGTATGGCAGATAATGATTGAAAGTCAATCGAATCAGCTAACCGCCTAGTCTTAAACTAGCTTGCGTTCAGTTGGTATTTTTTTTTAGTGACAAAACAATGTGTACCACAGTATGTTTTGCGGTGGAAGTATTTCGTCGAAATCAGGTGAAAAATCATTTGTTTTAAGTACTATTCCATACTTTTGAAGAAAATAAGTAACTATGGGATTAAATCCTAAATACAAAAAATATTAATCAAATGTTCAGAATTAGACTTATAATGCAAATTTCTCTTTGTCGGTGCCCATTTCGTAACCGCATCATTTACCCGGCATAATAGGGCTATTTTTTTTTAAATAGTACTATTATAGACTACTAGACTAATCATATATACATATACATATCTTCACGGGTGCCTAACGGCGCCCGAGACCGCCTGGAAGGCCCCAGGGTACCCAGTGAAGGGGTTTTAATCCCACCTCGTCGTAGCCGATGGTATGAGCCTATACCGAACAAATGGATAGCTCGTCGCGATATTTTGAATAGACTCAATAACCCATCTATAAACAGTTTCACAAGTTAGTATAGTGAAACCGGGACCGACAGCTTAACGTGCTCTCCGAGGCACTATAGTGGTGTTGTCAAACAAATGTACATACATTTTTTAATTAAAAACTCATTGGTACACACCGGGATTCGAACCAGGGACCTAAGTGTTTTTAAGTCCAAGGTCTAACCACCACGTACACTAATCGTAACACTAGACTAATCGACATTATTATAGGATGATTGTGACGTTACACAGATTTAAGATAATTTTTTTCCTTATTTTAGAAATAAAAAGTAGAATATTTATTTTTTATTGGAAGCTCATTGTATTGATATTGTAGATCTGCCTATCATATTATAGATGGCAAAGTCACATGCCATGCTCCAACCAATAAAAAAGTAAAACTAAAATTGATAATGTTAGTGGATTATGTGGTCGACCAAGGCGCGTTTATCTCGATCAAATAGGTGATCTTCACAGGAAGGGACAAATTCGCAGTCTCCGAAATAGAAGATGTATGATGTTGAGGAACCTAGTGAAGTATGTAGGGATCGTGCGAAGTGGCGTACATTGCTCTTTGTTTACCCCATAACTGAGATACAGGCGTGATGGTATGTATGTAAATAAGTACTGAATTAATGTACGACGCTTTTAACAGCGTTTTTAAGCTTCTTTCAGTAAAATTAACACTTTTTTCCAGTCAAGCGTAGGAGACCTGCTGAACTGCAGCGCTGGCAGCGACGATGTGTTCAGCAGCTCTGAGGAGGAACATCAGTACGACACCGCCGCCACTGTGGAGGCTCTCAGACACCGCATGTCTACGCACAGCCTGGGACAGGAGTACGACAGTCAGTATAGCTTTATTTCAAACTAGCTGACCCGCGCAACTTCGTCTGCGCACGCAACGGAAGCTATCAAAAGATACAAATTTTCCCTGTTTTCCCAACATTTTTCATTAAAACTCCGCTCCTATTGGTCGTAGCGTGATGTTATATAGCCTTCCTAGATAAATGGGCTATCAAACACTAAAATAATTTTCAAAATCGGTTCAGTAGATTACAACCTCACAAAACCACAATTTTTGGAAAGACCAAAAGGATTTTCAAATTCGGTGTAGTATATCCAGAGATTACCCCCTACAAACTCACAAACCTTACTTCTTTATTATATTAGTATAGACTAGCTGACCCAACTTCGTCTGCGTAACTATAACCGTTCACGTAGCGCACGCAACGGAAGCTCTCAAAATAAATCAATTTTCCCCGTTTTTGCAATATACTTCATTTATGCTCCGCTCTTATTGGTCTTAGGGTGATGTTATACAGCCTATAGCTTTCCTCGATAAATAGGCTATCATACACTAAAATATTTTTTAAATTCGAACCTGTAGTTCCTGAGATTACTACGTTCATCCAAACATACAAACTCTACAGCATTTTTATATTAGTATAGATTACTTCAGTGTAGTAGCCCCTTGTGGCAACTTGTGGAACTAACTGCCACTTGTTATCAGAAATGCTCCAAATAGATTTGTTCTTAAGAAAATGGATTATGACCCCTTTTTAAATTAATCCTATAGCCACTGACAAAGTAGGATAGATATTGCGAATTCTCCCCAAAAATAATTAGGGTGAATTCGATTTAATTTAGTATTAAATAAAATGTATATAACTAAAAAAAGATGTTGAAAGTAGGTACTAATTCCTATTTTTAGGACATTTTAAACTCTGAATTTTATTAGTTCCACTTTTTGCCGCAGGAATTTTTGACCGCCACCGTAGTCTAGTTGTTGCCTTTAGCGTTGTTTCCGGAGGTCGTGGGTTCGATTCCCACCCATGACAAAAATTATAAATATTTTTTTCTATACAGTTTTAAATATTTAAAATATATGTATTATGTCGTTGTTTCTGGTACACATAGTATAAGCCTGGAGCTTAGTTTGTGTCGAAATAGGGAATATGCATGAAACTCTAAAATATCCTTTTTTATCTAGAAACACATCTGACTAAATATTTTTTATTTAAATTGGTCCATTATTTTCTAATTTCAAAACAAAAATGTATTATTTTTGCAAAAACGAAACGCGCTTCGAAACGCGAGAGTTGACGTGATGACGTCACAACAGCGGAAACAGACGTCACAACGTAGTTCTATTTAGTATGTAATTGTTTGTTTAGTGTGCTGTGACGTCACAGTAATAACGTGCTAGTGATGTGCCGTTTTCGTATACATTAAAGAATGATCACTGTTAATCCCTTTTTTTAAGGAATATCACATTTAATTTGAGTATTATATATTTTTTAGGGTTTAATAAAGTAAATACTATCAAATACAGCAATAAAAAAATCATGCATATTCTCTATTGTCCTACATATATATATATTTTTTAATTTTTTGGTTTTTTGACACGGACTGTAGTTTTAGTTACTAGCGACATCTAGCGTTATTCTTTAAGACCAATAGTTACTGGCAAGTTCGTAACAATAGTGGTCGCGTGTGTAACAGAGTCGTGGTGCTCGGAGTGCGCGTGCGGAGGCGCGCTGTGCGTGTGGTGCGCGCGCGGGGTGCGCGGCGCGGCCGTGGCGCTGGCGTGCGGACACCTGCTGCACGCGGCCTGCCACGCGCGCCGCGCCGTCTGCGTGCTGTGCGCCAGAGGTATACATACATGCACATTAACTCTTTTATTTACTACTAGCTGACCCACGCAACTTCGTCTCTAACTTTAATCGTTTACGCAGCACACGCAACGAAAGCTCACAAAAGGAGCAAAAAGTTTTTCCCATTTTCCCAACATTTTTCATTGATGCTCCGCTCCTATTGGTCGTGATGCTATATAATAAATTGGCTATCAAACACTAAAAATATTTTTAAAATCGGTTCAGTAGATTACAACCTCACAAAATCACAAACTTTGGAAAGAGTATTATTTATATTAGTATACATATTAATATAATAAAGAGATATTAGTATACATATACTCTTTCCAACGGTTTATTTTACAACCCATGAAATTAATCATAATAAATGGAACCGCCTTAATGCCCTAAATGGCCTATAAAACGAGTTCGTTGCCGCTATATTCTGTTCTCACTTCAACCAATCAACGCTCAGTGACTGCTTTTGTTTTCACTTTGTTTAAAATTTGTATGGTCGCGGCCATCTTCTGTTCTCACAACTGAGGCAATTTAAGGCCCATGGGCACGTCCCTATCTTTATCTCCATGCTTTTCAGAGGCTTATGTTCAGCAGTGGACCTTCTTCGGCTGATTATGATTATTTTACTTTTGGTATATCCTTAGTAAGATAAAAAGCTTGAATTGTTTTTTAAATACAATTTCATTTATTTGTTTAAATATAGGTAACGATGTTCACATAATTGTTTGTCCTCTATACTCTGTTATTTCTTGGCGTACAAATATATTTTATACATTGTTCCACTACAACTTAAAACACCTATAAAGTACCTCTTTGGCGTTTACCAAAGCCCATTAAAATCATTGTTAATTATTTTGCAAACACTCAAAATATACATTCGAACGGAAACTATAAAAGATTTAATATAATATTATATCTAATGAAAACCGCCAATGCTAGTATTAACATTATAAGTTTGTCCCCTAGACGAGTACCCTGGCGCACAGCCCCCCGGCAGCATGTGGTTCCGCATGACGGGGCGCAGCATCACCCTGCGCTTCCGGCTCGCGTCGGGGCGGCAGGGCGCGCGCCACCCCGCCCCGGGCGCCGCATACTTCGCGCCCGGGTTCCCGCGCCGCGCCGCCCTGCCCGCCTGCGCCCTGGGACGCCTGGCCGCGGCCCTACTGCGGCGCGCCTGGAGATCCCGAAGACTCTTCGTGGTCGCCCGCTCCAGACGGACAGCTCATCATGTCATCACGTGGGCACCCGCACTACCGCCACCTACCGGGGTTAGTACGCACGAACAGTTGCGAGACTCGGCTGTTGCTGTTAGACAAATATTGCAAATGTAGGAGCTTTACCTACGAGTAAGGCCTAAAATCGTCTTCACTTGCAACCAATCAATGCTCAATGATTGTATTATAACTGTTTTGGTTTTATTGGCGGCCATCTTTTGTTCTCATGTTTGGTAAGGCATTTTAGGTTTCCTATTGTCTCCAGGAGTTTTACAGCGAATGACAAGGTCAGTAATACTCCTAAACGTATATTGTACAATTACATCAAGTTGGGTTTAATCACAAACTACAAGTCGAGATCCACAATTGGAATTTTTTAGAACTAAAAATGCGAGCGTGTGATAGGTAAAACGTCAACGCAGTAATATAGTTATATGTAATCGAAAGTAAACGTAAAACTCACACTAGGGTCTCAGATCTAATACTCAGTCTAACAAATATTCAAATGTTTCACTTATGGTAGCAAAAAAAACATGTTTCGTTCGCATTTACGTTCATATTATCTCAAATAAATAGTTAATTTAGTTAAATAAGTTTTTTACGAAACTAGATAATTCCGAATACTCCGAGGGTGTGTATTATTATAAAACACTAAATGATAAAGCTTTATGTTTAAATAGGAGAAAATAATAGCAATGTTAACCTCTAGCTAGTCCAAGAGTAGTAACATAACTTCAATTCCTTGAACGAAGATAAAAATATTTTTTAACAATATTGATCGCTCCTTGTCGGCTAAATGGTTAAGAAATGGGGGGCGACATGGACGCATTTGCATTAAGAGTCTGTTTTAATGGTGAATCAGACAGGCACTCTATTGATGATTAGCAAGTCGGTACAACTATCAGTCACACGCCTGATAACCTAAAATTATAAAATAACATGAACAATCTTTGAATTATTTGATGATACAAATAGTCAGAATCTCTATAAAGCAAGATCTTCCATTTTTATAGCATTTATACATTTGTTATTATTATAATTATTATTTAGTTAGTTAATTTTAAATACTATATAATGTCTTCCTTTTAGATTTTAAAATTATATTCTTGTAAATTATAAAGGTACTTTATTATTATTTTAAATACAAACTAGACTGATTGTAAAGTTGTGTGTGACATTATATTAAATACTAGTATATATCAATGCCAGTTAAAAATGATGTGTTGAATTTGCCATACTTTATTTTGGTATCATATAATAATTTTCTATCCCCTATACTTATACATAAAAACTTTTAGAGCATTTTTGTTGAAATGGTGTCTTATCTCTTTTCTGTCAAAGATGATTTTCATTGGTAAAAAGAGAAACACCATTTTAACTAAAACGCCCTATAAAGATTTTAAGAATAAAGTGGTAAGTGTTTATCCAATTTCGCTATGTTTGTAAGAAATATAATAGAAAAATCACCATTATTTTAAACGTCACTGTAAGTAAGGGTATAATTTAAATCGGCTAATCAAAAAATATTAAATATTTCGATTATTATTAACCGTTTTGGTTAATCATTTTAAACTTGGTATCCACTAAGCCAGGTTATATGCAAGTTAAATAAAAAAAACTAAGTAACCCATTTTTGTGAAATAAAAAGCATGTGGCTTGAATTAGCTCTCAAGTTATAAGTAGAATGAAATAAATCAAAAAATCGATTTATAAATATCTAATATTATTTGGAATGGGATTTATGGCTTAGGCTCTTATTCCTTTCAAGGATAGAATTATTCTACTATTATTATAAAACTTTTTTATAAGTGAATATGGCCAGATTTTATACCATTAGTATATGACAACTTGCCAGTATTGTATACAAAATAGGATATTTTTGTTATTGAATTAATTATAATAATATCGCCTTTGAATATTTTATTGATATTAAAACTAGAAAAAAAAACTATTATTATTTTATTTAACTTAATTTAGTATTTTTTTTTATTTTGGACATTTTTATTAAGTTTATTTTTAGAATAAATATTTAGGTAAGAAATGGAGGCTTTGCTGAATTATTTAAGTTTTTTACCGCTATGTAGGTATAACCTAATAACTCAAATGTGTAGGTACTGTGACCGAAGATATGGTTTACTTCACTCTTCGGTCACCGTACCCGATTTCCTCAGGGTTACCTCCTCCAGATCCTTCTTTAAAAACCAACTTTATACGTTTTATACGTTTATTTTATGTTCTTTTCATTTCCTATCGAATATAATATCCCTGCGAAGCTATATAAACGTAAACTGTGAGGATTAATCGCGGTTTCTATACGTTTTCTATTAAATTAATCAATTACACGTCCATCGTGTGTCTCTCTATTGATCTCTCTTCCGACCCTTTTGTTCCTTCGATTTATTCTATTTCCGTCACAAATGTCATAAATACTCAAATAAGAAAACTAACAATATTTATGGCCAGTAGTAGCCTTACTCTACAATAGAGAAGGTTACAGTACCTACAACATATCTGGTCTATTTTAGGTACTTGGCTATTTTAACTGCCTAAAACCGAAAAAGCGCATTATTTATTATATTGAAATAATACTCTTTTTCGTTATATTATACTTTTTATCCAATGTCTCAGACTTTGAAGTCGTTTTTTTTTTAAATAATGCTTTTAATTTGATAATAAATAGTGACGGCAAAAACAGGAACTACATCCGCCATCTTAAAAATGTATTATAAATATTTTAAGTTAATTGGTACACAATGTAAAATCACAATTTACAAATCTGTATAAATTCAATAATGATTTCCTTTATAATGATTAATAATTTTATTTACCAAAAAAAAATGTCTGTCATACCAACTAAGCTCAATTTAAGATATTCCGACATGTGCCTTATTTAGTAGGTAATATTAATGTCTTCCCATAAGATCTTCCAATGAATAGCTTTATTTTTATATTAACTATTTACTTAAGATAGAAAATATTATTATTAAAATTATTTTTATATATACAACTACTCTAAATTTATTTTACTTATCCCTTATAGATGCCAATAATGAGTTTGAAGTCGTGGAAGTCAGTTTCAGACCAATTCTCTTCGCAATATTATTATCGCATATTATATCGTAGTATTCGCAACATAATAATATTATGATTATAATATAATCATTATATTATAATTATAAACACTTTTTTTTTCGTTTTTTATGATTGGTTAGCAGACGGCCCAACTTAGTGGTCACTGCGTAACTGATAACAGGGTTAAGCAGATGACAACAAGGCTGGACATGGGATGGGGTGACCGGTTTATACAATTAGGCTATACCATCATAAACACCTCAACAAGTTCGTTCAACTTGTTAGGTGTTGCATCCGATACCATCAACGAAATGAAGACGGGTTAATCCCTCCGCTGGGTACCCAGAGGAGAGCCGTTTAAACGGTTCTCGGGAGCCAAAAAAGGCACCCGTTATGGTATTTATTATGAATTAAAGAGAATTGGGGCCCAAATGACGATCGCTTCCACACACCTGGGGCTTAATTCTGTTTACATATTTCCAACACAAAAATGTTGTCAAATGTTAAATATCCAAGTAATTTAGCAGAATAAGGAAGGCCCCTGCTAAGATGTCACAAAACTGAAAGTAGAGTATTTAGGTTAGACTAAAGCAAAACAAAACCTTTCATAATGCAATTATATAAAAAAAAAATGCAATGAAAAAATGATTTATCAATTAGGCATGTCATGGTTAGTTTACAAATTAACACTTTAAGAATAAAACTGAAAATACAAGGGGGGGGGGGGGTTCTAACCTTCGTATTTTCCATTCTACTTTCACTCAAGAATAGTCTGTCTCATTCGATCTTTCTTTATTTGGTGGAAAGAGACGTATCTTGAGCGAAAGTGAAGTGGAAAACACGACTTAGAATACGGGAGTAAATATGTATACAGTTAGGTATATTTATGTATACTATACTAGTAGTCTACAAATAATATCTAGAGCTATTTATATTTCTAGTATTTACTTGAATTATAAATAAGTACTTGTTATGTATTTAATAATAATAAATTAGATAAAGTGATATATAATTTACTTTAGCAAAGTAAAATAATAGTTGGTAAGCATTACCAACATAATATCTTATCTTAACAGATCTAAAACTAATTTATACAAACAAAACTAAGATAAAGGAAACTACAAAAACCAAATGCATTTCATAAAAGTTTTTAACATTAAATACATGGCGAACATTGCAAAATATACTTTAAACGATTATCTAAAAACCAACGATGTAGAACATGTAGTCAAAGAAATTATTAAACATAAAAAAATTGATACAAAATCATGGAAAGTTATTCGTTCACTAGTGATACCAGCCTCAAATGGTTTAACTGGATTTCTGGGTGACCATATTAAAATAACTGTAGTTTTAAAATTTGATAGTGTAACGCTTGAAGTAAATTTATTTGTAAAATCTTTACCGCTAATAAACAAAAGTAAGGCTGAGTTCATAGACAAAGGAAATTATTATAGAAGAGAGATGATAATGTTCAGGTTGTTTGAAGACTTGGAAGGTGATGAAGGTATGTACTAGTTTTCTTTTACTTTTTAAGTACATGGTGGCCGAATTTTAGACCTTAGACTTAAAAACACTTAGGGTCCTGGTTCAAACCTGGTGTGTACCAATGAGTTTTTAATCTAAAAAAATATGTACATTTGTTTAATAACACCACTATAGACTCATACCATCGGCTACGACGAGGTGCTATTAAAAACTCCTTCGCTGGGTACCCTGAGGCCGTCTAGGGGGTCTCGGGCGCCGTAAGGCACTCGTGATGATATTTATAAATAAAAAATGGAGCGTCTGATAAGTCTTTTCTATTCTTATGCTGATTCAACTGAAAGTATTACCTCGCTCCACGCGCATAACGGTGAGTCGGTAATGCTACTATACATATTATGTATGTAAACCTTCCCCCCGAGCCTCAATAACAGAAAAGGCTCCTATAAGATTGTAGGTACATTTTAGCAGCAAAACGACTGTCGGGTCATAACTTTTTTCGTGTAACCAGTGATGGAGTTTTATTTCCAATTCTTCAGAGTCAGTGGTATTCCGAGTCTACATAGGTACATAACCACGTATCACAAGTTGCTATTAGTGAACTGGGACCAACAGCTTAAGGCAGAGCCCTTAAGCTATTGATCCCAGTTCACTTCACAGTCGTCTTGGCGCCCATACATACAAATGTACTTCCAATATTACAACTTTGACTGTTAGTCGAAGTTCAATTATTATGTTGGTAATTGTACGTAAAAATAAAGTTGAATATTGGAAGATTTTTACGTAATATGGATCATAATTTATTTTATATTTTATTTCAGTTAGGTTAAAAATATTTTTTTGTAAATAACTTAAAAACTAGTAAGTAAACCAAAAATAATGAAAACACAAATACAAATCCATTGGCGCATGGTTAGTATCTCTCCCATCACCAAGGCACTCTTCTGGATATCCAAACTTTGAGGATAGCAGTGTCTCTCAGGCTGGGCGCCCCAATTTGCTCATCAATGAATTTGTGGGGCTACGGTCACAAATTCCGGACACATCCTGCAGGCTTGGCGCAGGCCGTGTACTGAGAAACTTTAATATTAATAAAATAAAAAATCTCTCGGTTCGGCCGGTAGGTATACCCAGCACTCTCGAGTCTGTAGGTATAGACCGTTACGACGACGTAACAAGTAAGAGGCCGGGCGGTGTGACTGTAACTCCATGTCATAAAGGTCGAGCACTTATATGGGACGCCACCTGTCTGGACACTGTAGCTCCTAGCTATATAGACGACGTCTAAATCCTCCGGCGCTGCAGCATTGTTAGCCCAAATTATGAAAGTCGATAAATACAGAAATCATTGCCCTTCTTATTAGTTTCTAGCGTTTTCATTGGAAACATTTGGGCCTTGGTCTCCAGATGCAAAAAAAAACGGACGAACTATTGTAATATTATTAATTGATGCTTGTGGAAACCAACGTGCAAGATCTTTCTTTTTCCAACGAATATCGCCAGAATTTCAGAGAGGCATTTTGGGACATGCTCAGCAAAGGAGGATTTAAATGATTTTATATATTTATATTAGGCCTTATTATTAAAAACGATACAAAATTTGTGGAGTACCTAAATAAATGAACGGTATTTATAACATATAGTCCCTAAGTAGTTTCTACAATTTCGGGTCTACTGTAAGAATTATATTATTTTATTACGTTTCATACTTCCACAGATCCAAATCCTTGGCGGCCAAAAGCTTATTTATGTAACGAAAGATTACTGGTAATGCCCGATCTAACCTTAGAGGGATACATCACGAAAGACAAAACGATACCCCTGGACCTGAACCACGTTCTAATAGTCACTGCAGCCATCGCAAAATACCACGCAGTTTTGACCAATTACGAATCCAAACAAAATCCTAGTGATCACAAAAGTTTATTTTTCGAGAAACACAAAGAAATCTTAGAAGAACCCAGTTTTTATGACTGTCCCTGGACTCACGCTGGAGCTAATCTGGTAGCAGAATTTTTGAAAGAATTCTCTTTGAAATTTAAAGATATAGACAAAACTAGCCTTTTTAAAGTTTTTGTAGAAACATGTAAAAGTTTGAAAGAGTATGAAGATACTCTGAACATCATTCTGCACAGGGACTTATGGAATAATAACATTATGTTTAGATACAAAGATAATGAAGCAATAAACGCTATATTACTAGATTTCCAATGTATTAGATACGGACCTCCAGCGTTTGATATTATGGCATTTCTATACTTAAATACATCTAGCAAATTGAGAGAAGAAAACGAGAAATTTATTCTAAGACAATACTTTAATTTATTTTGGGGTAACTTGAATGGTGATTCTAGAAGTAGAATGTTGAGATACGGTTATGACTTTGATAGTTTTAAGATGTGGTGCGAGAGAAGTCGCGGTTTTGGCGTGTTGTTGGCTGCGATGATCTTTCCTTATGTGATGATGGAAGGTGTAGAAGCAGGTAGGGTGTTTGACAACCCTGAGACATTTGATGAGGTGAACAATATAAGTCGCGCCAAGCCGGTGTTAGCACATGCGCGGGACAATGTAGTGTTCAGAAATAGGCTTTTAGAAGCGTTTGAACAAACCGTTATGCTACTGCTTAAAAATTAATAAAGGTTCCATAAACAACTATTATCTAAATTCTCATTCACCCCCATGGGCGTATATAGGACTATTTCCAAAGGGGGTCTCCACCCCTCCTATTCTCCCTCATATTCTAAATCGTGTCCTCCATTCCACTGTCATTCAGGTAACGTCTCTTTCCACCAAATATGAAGACCACTAGACTAACCTTGAGTGAAAGACGAAAGTAAGTTTTTTATTTTCAAAATCAACGGAGAGAATAAAATTTTAAAAATCTAATGCCGTTTTAGTTTTTTTCAAAATCGGCCCCGAGACTCCTTTAAGCATTTTTCGTTATTCCTTGTAGTTTAGGATTTGACCTTAAAGGCACACTTGAAAAATTCACCCTATATATAATAACTACTGGAGCATGGCATGAGACTTTGTATCTACCTTTAAAAATTAAAGTGGGATCGATCAATGCATTGTTATGTAGCATTATTCGCTCCCACTATGCCGGCTAAATGTTTCGGTTACGAAATGGACGGCGATAAAGACGAATTTGCAATTCGAGTCTACTTCCCTCTACGTTTGACGATAAAGCAGCGTATCGTCAAATTAACCGCCCGTTTCGTAATTACCTACACCACAGAAGAAATAATAGTACAAGTACAGAAGCACCACTCCGAAAGATCAATTAAATAAATAGCGACTCTTGCACCGACACAATAAAGTACAGTTCAGATCGCACAGCGCTAATGGCCTACATTTATATTCACATAAAAGTTGCCTCTCTTTCTATCGCGTTATTTCTCTCTTTCTTACGACGTTAGGGTTGTCTTCTTTTAAAGAAACCAAGGATAGATCATAAAACAATTTTGTTTTAGGTTGTCTGCTGCATAGGTACTTTAACCTAAGAAGATACGTAAGCCATACGGCACACTACATTGTCTATAAAACTAAATATTGCTTTTCGGTATATTATGTAATATTATCAATATCCTACTGAACTTCGTAGAATATCTTTAAAGGAAACCGATTGTAGCTACTACGTTCAAAGAAAAGCTTACAAAACATTGCCTCAGTATATTTGCTTATTCTATGTTATTTATTGAAACCTACGTACCTACCTAATTGGTCAAATAAATAAGTACTTAAATACTTATCAAAACTGCATAATATTTCTAGTAATAGTTAGTGCATGGTACCTACATATACATATCAAACTAAACCTGACCTTGTAAACTGAACTTATAAATACCTAGTAGGTAATAGGGAATATGCATGTAACGCCAATTATTATTATTATAATATATAATGTTCCTTTTATGTCTTTGAACATATTTACAGTTATATATTTTATTTTGATTAGCTATTTTTTTTATGAATACGATTTTTAAAATCCTTTTTTTTGTAGAAACGGAACGCATTTCTAAACGCTCCGATATTAGCAAACACTGCATGTGACGTCATTCGCGCACAAACAAATATCAACGTGTGTTCTGTAGTCTACAATTTTCTCGGGTATTTATTGTCCTTTATTACGATAATTTGTGATAAACAAACCTTTTGACTAACTTTTGAGGTGCAATAACATTAAACTAATATGATTTTTGAGCACGAATGACGTCACAGAATGGCGGCTAGTGATGTACCGTTGTTTACTGTGGTGGTGGCAGATAAAGTTTAAACCCTTTTATTTTTGTGTTATTACCCTTTAAAAAAATGTTTAATATTTGTTTTTAGGGTCTAATGTAGTTACTCTACCAAGTAATGAAATAAAAAAAACATGCATATTCCCTATTAAATATCTAACAAAGTACGTATATGCGAGAGACAAAATAATTATAACAAAGTTCAACATTTGATAGAGGTGACGAACAATGAAAATTCGCATTCTCTTAAACAGACAACTGGACACTTATTATGTTTTTTTTAGTATATAGCCTAATAATAACCTATAGGTAGGCGTAGATTTATTTTTATGTTTTAAATTCCTTTGGAAATGTGAAAAATGTGAAGTCCGGATCCTTTATTTAAGCAGCCCATTACGATTTAATAAGTTTTAGACCTTATTTTGGTTAATATTAATATCGCAACCTATAAAAAAGCCCTGTAAAATAATACCTTTCTATAGGTACGGCCGGGTACTTGTAGCGTTATGCCTAAAGCGCGGAATTGAAGACCCCTGCCTACACCCTAAAAGGAGACTACCACTTCGACAAAAATCAAAGCAATACCCTCCTAAAACCCGGTCAACCCAAAGACTAAAACCGAAACTTCACTAGTCGCTTGACGGTTTTTGCATCTGTATGGGCGGTGCCTGTATTTTAACGAGACCGGTCGGTCGGTCAAGAAAGTTATAGAGACCTTTCTTCCCCCTAAAAAAAGATATGAGCTAATTATAGGGTGAAATGGTGCGATATAAAAATATATCGCCCCATTTCTCTCTATGTAATAATTAGTGTTACCATTTTTTTCAAAAATACGAAAATGCTAGTTTCTACTATATTCACTAATAACTATAGATAGGGATCAACCAATAAGAGAGGTTTATTTTTCAAAAATAAACAACTTGTGGTAGAGCTACTGAGTATACTATACAAGGCGGTGTATCTAGTCGTACGTAAAAATAATTTTTATGCACGAGCATGCATCGTGACACTATCACGACCCCCCTGAGCATTGTCATTATCAGTCACGCTTTGGATTTTACAACTTACCTATTATACTGCGTTGCCATTACCATAATAAATGAGCCCTTTTAAAATCATGATTGTTACATATAATACAATTTAAACCATACTAACCATTCTAGCCCCTTTGGCGTTGTATACGGAGATCATGGGTGCGATTCTAACTCATGGCAAAACTATATCAGTTTTTTACTACAATTTACCATCGTTTGGGTGTTTTTAAATAAAATATGTATTAGGATAATTATTTCTGGATTTCATAAAATGTATATGTTAGATATTATTTAAGATTTTTTTATCTTTTTCTGAAAATTTACACATATTGCTGGTCACTTACAACTACAAGCCTAGAGCTTATAAGCTCTAGGCTTGTACTATGTATATCAGAAACAACGATATAATACATATTAAATTTTATTAACACCCAGGCCATGACAAACTGTACAGAAAACGTACCTATTAATATTTATTTGCCATGGGTGGGAATCGAACCCACAACCTCCTATAACGTCAAAAGGCGCAACACAACCACGCGGTCAAATTGAAAAAATATTTGTTTAGACCCCAATAAATGCCATTTCGTACGAGTAATCGCATCATTTGGTCACCACTGTGGAAGCGACTAAAGACAAATGTTAGAAAAAAATAACAATAGGTATCATTGATCGACCCCATTCATGGACTTTCAAAGTCACATGCCGTGCTCCAATGTATTTAAAAAAGCCATGGAAGTCCCTTGGCAAGACTTGTTTTGTCTCTAGTCGCATTCTGTAGGTACTTTAGACCTTGTCTCAGTAAAAAATGGTGTAAACATTGCGCAGATAATATTGGTCACATAAGGAGTTTCCCAGGTCGTGATTACCTATTTGGTGTGGCTGTCTCGCGGCCATCTGGTCTGACATCTGGGCAGGATCGTTGCGACAACTTGCCTACCTACTTTTCATTCTTTATTGTGTGTTAACTTGCCCTACTATAGTTTAGATACCTAACTAGATTTAGGCAACATTTTTAAAGTCGTGTCTATCTACCTGACTTAATGCTGCCCTCGAATACAGATGTTTACTAAAATAAACTCTTCAAGTGAGTGCGAGAACTCGCCCCGGCGAAGTGTTCTGGTTTGTTTATTTTTCACAACAGACTTTTACTTTTCAGTACCTAGTACTTTTTATTGAGAAAACTTGTTCCGCCAACTTCGTAGAAGGAGGAGGAATGGTAATTGTTAAAATAAGGAAAATTCCATTTTGTTTTATTACAATTTATTCTTGCTTTAAAACTACTAGTTTCTTCTGCTTCTAACTTTAAATAAAAAAACCCTATGTTCAACAAGATTTACCAAAAAAGTCTGTCTTTAACATGTGTGAATCCCAAGTAGATTAAAATAGTTTTTCACAAATAATAGGCGGAATCACACATTTTTCCAGCAATGCTCACAAATAGGTATAAGTATTTGCGGACCCATAGAAATGGTGTGAGGCGAGTCTTCTCTAGGAGGTTTAAAAAGCTTGGTTCTTCTTTCTTTCGATCTTTTATTATCCATCTACAAATATATCAAATTTCAACTTTCTCAAATAGTTACTGAGATACGAGTATACAGGTGAATTATTCAGGTGGGCCTTCATGGCCAAACCCTAAACTACAAAGAATTGAGAAAAATGCTCATAAGCGTCTAGAAGTCGATTATGATAAAAACAAAAATTGCATCATTAGATTTTTGAAAAAATATTCTATTAGGAGAGAAAATATAGTATCTGATAGTGTCGCTTATATCGACCAAATTCTGGTAAGTAAAAAAATTCAACCAGTAATATATTTTGAAATTAAACCTTTTTTTAACTCTATTACAACACCCTTAACGGGTTACGCACTATTAAGGTTGTTTTCGAGGTTAGCACTTGTCCGCCATTGTACCTACATAGGTATTGTTGTAGTGTAGCCAGCACATGCGCGGTCTCAGGCGAGCGGCGCTGGACCAGTCTTCGGGAGCGGATCACCTTCGCAGTTCGTCGGACATGACGCATCTTAGCTCCTACACTGCTATTGCAAACTACCCGTATATACCTACATTATAAATACCTCATTATTATCTACCTACATGCGTAAAAATACTTTTCAAAGATTTTCAGGTATAACTCCCCTTTATTTTCTGACGATATAGAGCGGCAGTTTTGATTCAGACTATTAAAAAATACACATGACTGATTATTATGTTTATATAAAAAAAGGGGCTGACATGTCAACAAATATAATTATGTAGATTTGACTGATAGCAGCAATTTCAAAGCAGACATTTTCCTGTATATCATCGTTAGGCTGAAAATTATTTTATTATCTCTATCGTATATGAATTTTTGCACACGTGTGGTTTATTTCTATTGTTGAAAAAAAAAAACTATCCTACAATTTAAACGTGTCAGTAAGTAAAAAAATTGTTTAACATAAATATATGGTAGGCTACAGGAACATGCCCGACATTTTTGCCAACATGAGAGTGACGACTTTAGTTAGAGACTCTACTATAAGTTTTTGCTTCGTAAACGTAATGTTAATACGAAGCAAAAACTTATGTATAGAGCTATATTGAGAAACACTTTCTGAGGCTCTCCTTAGAAATTGTTTTTCAATTTTTTTATTCAGTTACAGTACAGTACAGTGTGAATTTTCTAACTATCACTTTGCGTTCGAGTTAACTAAATTTTATATGGGAATTAAATTGGAATACAGCGCTCGAAGCGGAAATTTTGAGAACTATTTTTTTTATTGTGATTGGTCAAAATGTTAACGTAGTAGAACGTTAACATTTTGAAAGTAAATGTTAAAAAACTCACACTACGGCTACAGTAACCCTTGTGTGAGTTTTCTAACTATTACTTTACGTTTGAGTTAACTAAAATTTGTATGGGAAATAGTTCGCGCTCCACCCGAAAATTTTGAGAACTAGAAATGCAAACGTGTAATTGGTCAAAATGTTAACGCGGTAGTATAGTTAACGCGAAAGTAAACGTTAAAAAAACTCGCACTAGGGCTACAGTCAGCGTCGTAGCAAAAGTCACGAGCGCCCCTGGCAAGATTTGAATTTCGCGCCCTTCTTTTCTTCCTTATTTTCTGAGCTCCAATAACCCGTATGCTGTGGGTTGGCAAAATGCGCCCCCCTGAGGGTTGCGCCCCTGGCACCCGCCCGTCTGGCCAGCCCCTAGCTACGAAGCTGGCCACAGCACATGTTTTTGCAAACAATTTTTACTATAGTCGCTAGTAACAATAGATAGGAATCACCCAATAAGAGAGGTTTATTTGAAAAATAAAGCGATCCGTTTGATTGATTCCTATCTATAGTTACTAGCGACAGAAACTGTTTGCAAAAACTTGTGGTAAAGCTACAGAAACCAAACGATGAGCATAATAAAATGAGTAATAAACGATCACCCTTGAATTGAAAGCCGATGCAAAAAAAAGCTATAATTAAATTTGACATTGTAAAATTGCAGTTAAAGCTCAGTAGTGGCTGCATGATAACGACTGTTTGTGGGACAAGGGCGGTCAGTCCCGCAAAAGGTAAGGCAGAATGTCATGCGTGTATTTTATGTGGCTATGATTTTCACTCAATGCCTCTGAATAAGTACCTAAGTAGTTAAGTATTTTGTATTGACCTAGAAATTGGTTATTCGTTTTGCAATGACAAGTTTTTGATTACTGATGTCACCTGATGGTAAGAAGACCAACAAAGTCCATGAATTGGACACACTTGTTGGCTAAATGATAGATGAAATAAGTTGCGAAATGCGTGGCGACAAAAATGAGTTTTTATTAACTCTACTTTAATACTAATATGTCGCTGCTTCATCGACAAATTAACCAAATATAAGAAGTCCACCCTTACATTATACCTAAACGCGGTTATGTAAAACACCAATAATAATAATAATATGGAGGACAAATTACACTTATGGGTCTGGTCACAAACTAGGCTTGTACTATGTGTACCAGAAGCAACGATTATAATACATACTTATTCTATTTTATAAACACCCATACCATGACCGACTGTATGTACACAGTCATGTTTCGTTTATAGTCTGTAGGTTCATCGGTTTTCAGGAAACTATTCCATCGATTTCTTATCGAGGTGGTAGTCTCTTTTCAGGTTGCGGATGCTAAACAGGTAACAGTTATATTGACGCAGCGAGGATATTAAAATAGAGTCGTAAAGCAAATTCGTATATAGTTTTTGCCGTTCATTTCGTAATCGCATCGTATAATAGACAACAATTTGTTGATGGACCCCATTTATGGTCTTTAAGTATGCTTACCATCCGATAGATACGATGTCACATGCCGTGCTTTAATAAATATAAATACCTATAATACAATAAAAATGCCTAAACTTATTTCTGAACATGACGCAAGGTCTCCTAAAGGTGTATTAAAGTTAAAACTTTTGGCTACCTAACAAGCAGAATTTAAAATTCAGTGGAAGTTATAAATCGCTACTAATAAGGAATTAAGTGACAAAAAAATGGTTCATGTGTCACTCCGAAAACCCGTTTGAATCTAAATGCGAATCAATGTAAATAACATTGATATACTAAAGTCTAGATGAATAAGATTGTTAGAGAATATCGTGGTGTTAAATTTAAAAAATGTCTATGTAATTTTAAAATACATATAAATAATATAAGTTTACTGTTTCCATTTTAACTGAAAAAAAACACGTAGCTTTAAGTCCAAGCATTTCATGATTTAATTTTAGATAAGCATAGTATTATAATGCTAATGACTTTTTCCTTTAATAGTCAGACAGTACCCCACCAATATCTCACGATCACAAAGACAAAACTCCTACCATAGGTATCATCCATCTATGCTGAATAGAGAGAATAAAACAGCTATCGTCCACAGTAAATCACCCGCGTCAACCTACGCCGTGGACGTAACACTGTCAAATAATAACTTGATGAATTGACTTAATTTTTTGTAAACATCCTTCGAAAGCTTGCGGGTGAGCTTATCGATTAGCTGTCCATTGCTGGCACAATAACTAATAAGAATAAATACCAACATGAGCCCGAATTAAAACGAAATGAGTATCTATTTCAATTATAATCAAATGGGGCACGTAAGCCCGCGGGTTTACTCCGTTTAATTTAAAAGAAATCAGATTATTACTTCGTTATCGCTAAACGTTTTTACTAACATTTTTCTTTTGCTCGGTTCCTAAGAGCCGTAGGTGACCTATGTATTGGTTTAATAACATATAACGTAAGTATATTTTATTATTATTTATATATTATATTAAAAGGAAAATCTTTAATACAAACAACATTCAAATAAAAAATAAATGATATTATATGCACATATTATAATACTGCTTCAGTTGTTGAAATTCGCCTGCGGATGTTACAGAAAATAAAATAAATATAAATATTATTTATTGTAATAATGTATAACGCTCTTTTATTACACCTCTTATATAAAAGCAGCAATGTATGTGAAAGTTTTTGGTAGGACAAAGTAACCGATGGAGCGTGGGCACAGCCTTGTCGCTGATCGATGACAACGCGAGGTGCATCGCAGCCTGGAAGTAGGCTGACCTTATATACGCCACAACATCTGCGTCGTATCTTTATGGATCTTATAGATTACTGCAAATTAAGTTATATATTTTGCAGTAATATATAAAGGTGATATCAGATGGTACACTTTTTGTTCATTTCTGCCTTTCATTAATCAAAAAAAAAAAGTGGCCCGAGCCTAGTGGTTAAGTCACTGCAAGGTTAAGCAGATGACAACAATTTAAGGCCGGATCTGGGATGGATGACCACTACAACTATACCATCATAAACACCGCAACAAGCTCGCCAATTGTTATGTGTTGCCTCCGATTACCATCAGCGAAATGAGTTAATCCCTCCGCTAGGTACCCTGAAGCCGTTAAAACGGTTCTCGGGAGCCAAAAAGGCACCAGTGATGGAAGTATGCATCATTAATCCTCTTTCCTCAAAGTGAAATCAAGTAGGTCTGAACACAAACTGTGAAGAATGAATGGACTTCCGAGAAAAAATTAAAACGTAATTTTTATTTTTGGTTTCGAAAATAAAGGCTCAAATAAGAAACTAATTTCGTTTTTATATACGAAGCAAAATCTGCGTCGTATCTTTATGGATCTTATAGACTACTGCAAAATAAATTATATATTTTGTAGTAGGTATTGTATAAAGGTGATAGACGGTTCACTTTTTGTTCATTTCTGTCTTTCATTAATCATCTTTCTCTCAAAGTGAAATGTCTGAACACAAAATGTGAAGAATTAATTTATTAGCGAACCCAACGATGATTGATTTTTTCATTTGTATCTTTCTCTCGCGCTCGACTTAGACCACGGTAAACTGTACAGATAAACTTAGTACTAAAATTATTTTGCCATAGATAGAAATCGAACTAACTTAACCCTCTGGCTGGACTAACGGTGCAATCACTAGACCACCATACAAATATTTTGTTATATTTAAAACGTATTAGGCAGCGTTTTATATGAAAGCTCCCAAACGACTTAATTTTAATTTAGTATCTTATTTTTAATTTAACAATAAAATGGGTATGTATTTTTTAGGCTTGAATTTTTTTTTTTACTTAAAAACATAATTTTTTCCCTCACTTCTTGTCAATTTCCATCATTATGTCGCAAAGCTTTCGTCATATACCACTCCCCAAAGTATTATTTATCTCTAACACTTCCTTCTCATTATTGTCCAATTTCTATTTTACCGTTTCTATCGAAGGTTTTAAAGTCTATAGTTCACAAATAACTTTGCGCTCTACTATGTATATGTAGTGAGTATTGGTATGTATGTATAATTTTAATATATTTTAATTCGACGATATATTTTCAATAATATCAATAATCGTATCGTATCGGCAGATCAGCGTATCATTACATCACTAGTTACAAAGTACTTATTACATATTTCACCAAATACCTATAATATTTTGGTTGCGGTTACAGTACAGCCGGCACAGGATCAGGTTGCCGTAAGTTGAGGAGGAAATGTCGCCACTAGCTGCGGTCTATCTAGTCTAGATTGTGTTGAAATCACTTTTTAATGCATTTTGAATATAATATAGCAGTCTGTAGTAATACATTTTTTTTTTCATTTTCGACACTACTGATCCTTTCTATGGGAAAAGTTGTTCGATTCGATCAGCAGAACCTCATATTAGCCCAAAGTATTATACATCCTTTCAAATTCACGGTTCACTTTTTGATCATTTTTTTTTACTTTAGATAGGTATAACCCAACAAAATCAGTCATCAATATTACGTTATTCTAAATAGTAATACAATTAAGATTTGCTATACTCTACATAAATTGTGAAGCCATCAAGATGTTTCTCTACATAAAGTTTAATAATAAGTTTGTGATTTCTTTACAAACTCTTAGACCATGAATAATTTATTTTTCATTTCTCATAGTGGGAAAGTACCGACGCTTCAAGTTATTTTATCAGATGACTGAAAACCACAGATCTAAGATCTTGCTTAGAGGTGTATGCTGAAAACATACTTTTCCTCCTTGGGAAAAGATTTTCCCTGCTGTCAAATATAACATTATATTTTTTCTTAATTCAAATACGTGAATACAATAGTAATAGGTACATACATATCATCACGGGTGCCTTACGGCGCCCGAGACCGCCTAGACGGCCCCAGGGTACCCAGCGGAGGGATTTTAATCCCACCTCGTCGTAGCCGATGGTATGAGTCTACACCGAACAAGTGGCTAGCTCGTCACGATGTTTTGAATAGACTCAATAACCCATCTATAAACAGTTTCACAAGTTGGTATAGTAAAACCGGGACCGACAGATTAACGTGCTCTCCGGGGCACTATAGTGGTGGCAATATAGTACATAGTACCTTCATTTAGTCAAAAAAGTTGCATTGGTTGTGATTTGATGATGCGACATAGACTGCCTACAAACAAAGACTTTGCCAAGGATCCTTTAACTACAATGATATAAGTAGGTACCTAAATATAATTTAGATATCATTTAATAATAATAAGTTAATAATAGTTGTATACCTACTACAGCACGCATCGGCAGGAACGTGACATTACTTACGTTGGTGTACTATATACGAGTACATACATGCTCGCCAACTCACGCCTGGAACACCGATTGCCAAGTGTCCGAGTCACGCTCACGTTTGGTAGGGTCTATTTACTTTACAAACCAAGAATATACCTATTTTATACAGAAACCCACCTCCACCCACCTCCTTTAAGTAATCTCTAAAAAAACATATACCGTGGCCGAGTTAGTTAGACTTTGGACTTAAAAACGCTTAGGTCCCTGGTTCGAATTCCGGTGTGTACCAATGAGATTTTAATTAAAAAAAATATGTACATTTGTTTGACAACACCATTATAGTGCCTTGGAGAGCACGTTAAGCTGTCGGTCCCGGTTTCACTATACCAACTCGTGAAACTGTTTGTAGATGGGTTATTGAGTCTATTCAAAACATCGCGACGAGCTAGCCACTTGTTCGGTGTAGACTCATACCATCGGCTACGACCTCCGCTGGGTACCCTGGGGCTGCGGTCTCAGGCGCCTTAAGGCACCCGTGATGATATGTATGTATGTATGCAATTAATTCTCCATTCTCTACCATTTAACTATAACGAAAAAATATATAGTTTAGAAATTTTAAATAATTAAATTATAGGCATCATTTTAATATTTTTGACATCTGCAATTAACTTCTCTTTAAATTCGACTTGCAGGATAATTTTCGCTTTATCCTCGACAATTAAGTTTAGCGTCGCGCGAGAGAGTCGCCGTATAAGGATATGCGCCGGCGCAGCGTGACGTCAGCTCGCCCACCTTCATTATTGTATCGTAAACAAGGACCTTCTGGAAATAATATTTAAAGGATTTTAAGTAATTAGCAATTTGTAATAATAATTTTTCAAAAAACAAAATTAATGACTAATAACAAATTCAAATAAGACAGCCATTAAAATTAATAACGCTAAAATTGAATATGTTGATGACTACGTTTATTTGGGCAAACTATTTTTAATAATAACAACACTAGGAAACCAGAAAGAAAGACTTTAGCGTGGTACAAGTTTTGGTCGTTTAATAAATATTAACTAACATATAAACTTAAAAAGAACTGTAATGGACAATTGTCACTTGTAGGTATATTATCAACTCTTATAATCATACTCCTATACAGTCACTTTTGAAGCTATGGCTCCTTGGGCACCTTGGGCTAATATGAGGTTCTACTGATAAAATCGAAAAACTTTTCCCGTGGAAGTATGTGTCAAAAATGCTCTGACGGCTCTCTCAGGCTCTCAGACGTAGACAAAAAAGTTATCAAATAAAATCAAAACGTGTCAATAAGCCATGGAAAGAAGATATAATACCAAACTGTAAAATAATACAAAAAATAATAAACATGCCGAAAAATAAAAATGGCAGGGCAATTAAATAGACTAGAAGATGAAAGATGGACAAAGATAGTAACTGAATGGACAGGACCCGATAAAAGCAAAAGACCGAAGGAAAGACCACCAAAAAGAAGGGAAGATGACCTTAAGAAGAAAATCGGACAAAACTAGCAAAAGATCTAAAGCAATGGAAGAAATTGGAAGAGGCCTTATCTCGCGATGGGACTTTACAAAAACAACTTTTATTTTTTATGTAAAACAATTTTTAATGATGTTGTGTAGGTATTGTAAGGAATAAATGGCTTATAAACATAGTTATAAATAATAAAAATAGCATTACATTTGTGTGGCCGAAAGATGCGAAAGAGTCACGAAAACGAGGGTCTACATACGCCTTGGAGAAAGCAGGTGTTTCAGTCAGAAAATAGAAGTGCCCAGGGAGCCATAGCTTCAAAAGTGACTGTATAGGAGTATAATCTAAATAAAGCTACTTATAACTTATTACAAGTAAGTTATAGCGTGACATGTTTCCTAGCAACAATGTTTATCTTTTGTCCTGGTGGTAAGCAGATCTACAAGTCCATGAATGTGGTCGATCAATGTTGACATTACATGTAAATGCAAAGTACCTCTACTAATAATAATATAATATCGATGACGTCAGCAAGGCCATAACATTGTCGATGCGGTTGTATGAAGTCACTCGCGTGGGATCACCACCTATCTTGGCGATGCAGCTTACGCCTTCGAGTTTTGTCAGGAACTAATATAATTATAGGTATTGATGGCTAATGGAAATTTCTATTCAGGGTCTTTGCAAGGTAAAAGCATCCTAAGCTACCTATCCTGTGTAGGTGCTTTTGTTAAGTACAGTAAAGACTTACGGTATAGTTTAAACTGTAAGGATCCACCAATAGGATTGCATTTTTTTCTCGACAGTATAAATTAACCATTCCTATGGTGAATCCCTACAATTTAAACTGTACAGTAAAGGTACAGTTTAAATGTAGTAGTAGGAATTTTATTAGGTTTTATATAATTTACTACCCTGGCTACGCCCGTTGTATGTAGTAGTAGAATACGGTCTGTATGTATTCTACTACTACATACAACTTTTCACGAGTTAGGTCGTCAAAATGCCTTCCAATCGATGATCCCATACAGCTTAAAAACAAAGAGCCTTCACAGCTTCGATAGCTTAAACAAAATATAATTTTATCGACTGTCAAACTATATAGACTTTATCATGCAATGTACCCAGAGTAGTCTGTGAGTTACACAATATATAATAGTTATTAAATTATTAATTAATAGTTAAGACTTGTAGATGAAATAGTTATCCAATATTACAAAATATTATTTCTTATATTGCTGATAAGACTAGGTTTTTCATATGACATCATTATAGTGCAAGAGTAAGCAAGTCGTGATGAAAGTTAGTTATAGAACTTCGTGGTCATAGACTGGTAGAATACGAGATTATACATATTAATAAGTCATTTGACAATTCTCTAAGTTCTGACAATATATCCTTCCAATGAAACTTCTTTATTTTCTTATGTTAGTTCACCCTTACAATAATCGGTAACACACAGTAGCCTGGAATAGAACTTAAATCTTTAGTTCTGTACGGACTAATTTATCACAATGGGTGCTTTATTCGTAAAACCTTTATGAGGCCTCAAATATTACTTAGTTATATGCGTAAAACAGATAAAACCTATTGTAACTATTTAAATATTGTTCAAGGACTGAGTAAGTTTTTATGAATAAGGCCATTAGTATATACAAAGTTCTAAACATCCATTGAGGTAATCCTCAATGACTATAACTCATCCTGTAGTAGGTATTATATTATACTACTTAGTACCTACTAGTGACATTTCTGAATTTCAGATTCCTTAATTACCCTTTTGAACTACCGCGAACATCAAGATTTATAATAACATTTTTTTTGTATTTTTTAAATAAAAAACTCATTGAACCCGGAACTTTACTATTACAATGATAATGGATGACAATATATCCTTATAAAATATCTCCCTTAAAAGATTAAGATTTATTTGTATTGACTGACCTATCATATGAATCGCAGTGATTCTTAGAACAAATATCTATACCCCTAACAGATTCAGATTTATTTGTATTGACTGACCTATCATATAGATCGCAGTGATTCTTAGAACAAATATCTCTACCCCTAACAGATTCAGATTTATTTGTATTGACTGACCCAGCATATGGATCTCAGTGATCCTTAGAATAAATATATCTACCCCTAAGAGATTCAGATTTCTCTGTATTGTATCTGGACCGTAAGTAGTGAATCCTTAGAACAAATATATCTACCCCTAAGAGATTCAGATTTCTCTGTATTGTATCTGGACCGTAAGTAGTGAATCCTTAGAACAAATATCACTACCTACTAGTAGATTCAGATTTCTCTGTATTGAATGACTCATCTTCTGGACCGTAGTGAATCCTTAGAACAAATATCACTTCTTCTAACATATTCAGATTTCTCTATATTAAATGAACCATCATCAGTAGCTCTACCACAAGTTTTTGCAAACTGTTTCTACTATAGTCGCTAGTAACTGTAGTCCCTAACCGGTGGGTTAGGTGCTACAGTTAGTGAGATCGTTGCCCTAACCTCTCTAAATACAAAAACAATTCTACAAAGATACCATCACGATAGTTTTAAAAGCTTGAATAAATTACAGTTAGGTAAAGTGGTCGTTGCATTATCAATTTATCACTGTGCCTAAAAGCATTTAGTAAACGAGTCGAAATATTTGAGAGATTAACTGGGCCGTGAGGTACAATAAACAAACTGGCTGGAAATGTAAATTATTTCAAAGAGATCCTTCTCCGAGACGAGGGAAGGGGAAGAGGTCCTTGTAGCGAAACCTGCGCAGGCGCATCTCGTTGAGCCGTACCGGACCGACAAAGGCTCATTCAATGAAGGCTTAGTTTTCGCTCGACCACCGCGCGAAGTGCACGTGCTGTCACAAGCAGCTCGCGTACGAAAACAATGATAATCACCTGTAATTGTGTTCAGTGATCTACGAATTTTACGAAAACGACACTACGAACATTAAACAACTAACGCATATTTAAGTAATTAACGCTTAGCTTAACACTTGTGATAATATTATGCTTTTTAATAATCTGCAAATTAATAAACTTAACAGAATAAATAAACGAAACGAGGAATATAACTAACGAACTGTGCACTGCGAAGAAGAAAATAATTTATACATTTGAATTGTAACGGTCAAGTGTTCGCAAGATCTACAATTCGTACGCACGTCGACCGATCAGCAGGTAAGCCGGCTTTATTATATCGCTCATGTTATTTATAACTTCCATAATAATTTATAATTGGCCTCGAAATATCCTCCAAGTCTCCAATTAAACCTCAAAAAAAGTAGCTAGTTTCAGTAAAGGACCGATTCCTAAATGTGCACTTTTAAAGTTTCAATCCACAGATTACGAGTAGGTACCTACACTTATTAAAAAATTAAAGATTTCTGACTATTTACAAAAAACTTAGTAGAAATTAGCCTACATTAAACATTTACAGCCTACTACTATAATAAATAGACTCTAAATTCATACTGGGATTTTGTGCGGAAGATTATTAATACTGGGGCTCCAAAAATAAACCAATTTAGTAAGGGCTTCTTCTAAATGGGAAGAGTTTATTATGTTTTTAAGTGTGACTTTAGAGTGAATGATAAGACATTCCGATTCAGTGAATATCAGACGGTTGTTTGTATTATATGGTGTGTTTACTGAGTCATTAGGAGAATGCCTTTTGTTTCGGCAGGTATGCCAAGTAAATTTAGGGTATGCATGCTATTTGAATGATTTCCGATCGCCTGCTAACAAAATGTAAACACAGAAAATAATGTAAATTAGAAAAATACATAATTGTAAAACAGACGGATAAAAGCGGTTAGTGTGAGTGCAGCCCTAATGCTCTGTTCAATATTTAATTGATGATTTTGGAAAAAAAAATTAGAACTTATATCGCAGTAGGTAAATATTTGAGCTAGAAAGATTCTATTTGGAATAGGTACCTATTAGTAGGTACATTTTATCGATTTTTATTTCCGTATTTTAGGTTTAGTCGTTGTGATATTACCAATAAACTTAAATAGGTAATTGATATTACTGACTTTAAAAAAATGAAGATGTAGAGTGATGAATACGTAACAAATATTTAAATTTTTAATAGGTATTCTATCTTAAATTATTTGATTACTATAGATTTTTTTTTTCTACAATCAAACTTTTACCCTATTTCCTTATGAAGACATCTAGATCCACACTAGGATCTAGGTAAATACTATTATTCCAAACCTTCTTTTAAAATAAACCTCGTGCCGTTTTCAAGATGATCTGGACCACAGACCTAGGATCTTGGAACGGTATCGAAGCGTTTCGTGTGCTGAATTTTTTTGTTAAACATGAAAAAGATGGGCGCGTTTCGTGCGGTCTAGTAGGTAAATGCCAAAATAGGAATCTTCCCATGTGTAGCGATTTGTGCGTCCAATATTATACAAAAACTAAGCAAAATATGCCATAGAGCTATAAACCGTTTTATATGTTCGTAAACCTAATACTGAATTCATATTTTTTTTAATGTTAGTGCGATAAATTAAATAGGACAGAAAAAAATACATCTTTCACTAAGATTACATCAAAATTGTTGATTGCTGTCTATGATCTAGGGGTATAGCCAAAAATATGGATAGCTAGAGTCAGGACCACCACTCAAGTCCTGAGGCTCTACCATGGGTTTGCGCATTGTAGAAACGTAACGTTTACGTATACGTATACGTGAGTAACAACCAATAGGGCAGCTTTATTTTTGGTAACAAGATAGAATAAAGCGATCCTATTGGTTTTTGCTCACGTATACGTAAACGTTACGTTACTACAATGCGCAAACCCGTGGTAGAGCCCCTGAGCATAAAACTAGAACTAAAAATGTATCTTGTAGGTAGTTTGAAGAAGTGTACTACAGCAGCGCCATGGCTATCTGTCTTGAGTGGTGTCCACCTAGCTATCAATCCAAAATCTTACTAACAAAATGTATGATTTTGACGTTTTGCAATGACATCATCATTGAATGGAAACGTCATCTCCATACATTATTTATTTAAAATACTTTATTGCACAAAATTACAAAATAAATTAAAAATTGTACATAGGCGAACTTAATGCCTTAGGCATTTTTTACCAGCTAACCTTTACATTACCCAATGTATGGAGATAAAGATTAAGAATAATCAAGATACAGAAGGACTAAGTGATTTTTCTTTAAAAACTAACGGAACTCCAAAACGAGGAGACACTCTTTGTATAATCCTAACAATAATTAATGTGTTAAAAATGTTAATTTATGCGAAAGTAAAAAAGTCGTGCGACCACAGTAAGTGGACCCATTAATCTTTTTGTAAGTAAAAAAATAGACCAAAACAGTTATTTGTATATTCTTATTGTATGTGTGTATTTTATCTAGGTAGGTATATAAAATATTTAAAGAGAGTAGGTAATTTTTATTTAGAATACAGCGTCGAAATGTTTTAATAATATACTCGTATATTACTATGTACTAGGTGACCTTAGATTTTAATAAACACTGCACTTTTTAGGTACCTATCGATCAAACCCTGGTGGGCAATTCTCGCGCTTTCGACAATCAACTCGATTCGAGATTTTTAAACGAAAAATGACTAAACGAAAAATGTTTAATGTTCGATATTTTTGAACGAAAAATGGCATATTTAGTCATTTTTGTTTAAAAATCTTGAATCGAGATGAATGTCGAAAGCGCGAGAATTGCCCACCTAGTGTGTACAATAAGTTTTTGATTAGATAATTTATGTAGGTAGGTATATTTGTTTGAAAACAGTACAGCAGCGGCTCGGAGAGCACGCTAATCTATCGGTCCCAGTTTCACTAAACCAACTTATGAAACTGATTGAACGTGTATATTCAAATTCAAAACAACAAAACGAGCCTGGCCACTTGTTCGGTGTAGACTCCGAATACTATCGACTACGACGAGGTGGAAATAAAACTCTACACTCTCTCTCCATGAGGCGGTCGCAGGCACCGAAAGGCACCCGTGATGGTACTGCTACAAGTTGTCTGGTCAAATTAGTCTTTTGTTTATTCAGAATTGCCATTTCAGATGGTCCATAACTCCATAGGAAATCCAACAGTAGAATTTCTAAGTATAATATAATATTTAAAGAGATAGCTTCTAGATTAGACTGCAAAAGTACCCACACCGTAAAAATGAATGATCATTGCATCCGGTATTAATAGCATTGTACAGATACAATCCTAAAATATCGCAATAGTCTATATTATCTCTATAGATGACTTCCTCTAAATGTCTCTACAAAAGATCCGGTTTTAATTACCACCATACAAGTTCTTTAAGTGACCCAAACAGTTCGTGGAATGCTATATATATATAATCCTATCGACTTTTTACATGTGATTATATATATAGGTACCTATGACCTACATATATATATAGCAGATATATTATGTCTATTAGGGCTTAGAGTGCAATTACGAGATGGGAGGTTGGTAACATGCATAAATTTCTAATTTTGTTTATTAGATACAATTAAATTAAAAAAAACATAATACTTAAAAAAACTAAATTAAAAATAAAATCTAACTACAAAATAAAACCTATAAATTATAAATTTCCTCCAAATCGCTGTCCATGGGCATGGTGCCTAAGATGCTGGCAGCATTTCCTCGCTGAATAGCAAGGCTGATTCTTTGCAAGAAAAAGCTGCCAGCCCTCGGGTTGCCTGAAACGTCAACCAACTTTGGAGCAAGTTCTTTATAGAACTCTAAGGCATCCGCCCCCCATGGGGTCCATGGATAAATTAAACATATGAGAGAGATTACTTTTTATTTTTTTATTGGAGGACGGCATGATACTTTGTATCTAATTGATGGTAAGCATCATGAATTGGGGCGATTAATGCATTGTTGTTTAACAGCATTGATCGCTCGCACTATGCCGGGTAAATCATGCGGCTATGAACGGCGACGTCAAAGACAAATTTGCATTACGAGGATAGGTACTTTAATATCCTTGCTGTATCCTATAAAGAGACTACCACCTCGACAAGAAATCGATGCAGTAGTCTTCTGAATACCGGTGAACCCACAGGCTAAAAGCGAAGCATAAAGGTCACTTGACGTTTTTTTCATCTCTATCGGCGGTGATAAATGAAACCGGTTGGGTCGGTAGGCCTAGCGAAGGTATATACCTTTTCCCACCTAAATAATATGCTAAATGCTATGCTTCCTTCTCATATTTTTCTTTCTTAAATTCTCGCATAATAAATAACTATCATCAAAGGAAAGTAACTGTAAATAAGGTACCTACCTAATTTATGTGAGAGTACTTATCAGATATCTATAAGTTATTACTCATTCAATGTAGAGCAATAATGAGCAATTATTTATTTATGTTAGCCTCAGATGTTATAGTCTATTCAATGAACGGGTAAAAGCTCGGTGTGAGCTTCTAAAGATAAATATATTCATGGTATTCAACCTTAGGGTGAACTGGTCATTGTCTTGTGAACTACGTGTGTAAAATGTTGTTACATGATCAAAATATTTTAAAAAAAATCACTTATAGCGATCAAAGCAATATAAAAACTAGTCGACCTGCGAACTTTTTATAGATCTTTATATAAGACTAGCTAACCCGCTCAACTTCATCTGCGTAACTTTAACCGTTTACGTTTACGACACGAAAGCTCTCAAAAGGATAAATTTTTCCCCTTTTTCCAACTTTTTTCATTGATGCCTCGCTCTTATTGGTCGTAGCGTGATGTTATATAGCCTATAGCCTTCCTCGATAAATGGATTATCTAATAGATGGGTAATCGAGAGATAACCCCCTACAAACTCACAAACTTTACCTCTTCATTAACAAGCTCACAAACTTTATCTCAACATTAATTTCTATATTTTTCAATAAACTTAACATGCATGTATTTCACATATATATGAAGAAATTCTCTAAATGATAGTCAAAATTAACCAAATCCGTTGCGTAGTTAGAAAATCAAAGCGCACAGACGACGCAGAAAGCGATTGTTTTAATATTATGTAAAAAACAATTAAAAGTAAATATTCTCTCTGTGATCCGATTTCGGCAGGTTCATTCTCTATTCGTACTCATTAGCCATTGATAAAGAAAAAAATGTTTCAAAAGTTTAGACTGACTGAAACGGTTGTTTTAGCAGGTACAATTTTATTTAGACCACGAGTACTACTCTATATTTATTTTTAATTCCTAATCATAAACATTGTATTAGTTACTATTGTAGCTTCCAGCTTTGTAGGTTTGTTTACCGCAGTTAGATAGTTAGTATGACGCGCTCATACCTATTAAAATAAAGTGAAATCGATGCAGTAAGCTTCTTTTAGGGTTTACACCCTAAAAGAAGCTTACTAGGCGGTAGATTTCGTCGGTTAAATGGAAAAGTGACATTTTGCAAAATAAAAATAAAAAAGATTATTAGGTAGAACGGAACATTATTAATCGAATTTTGTATGGATAAAAGACACTTTATAAAATTATAACTTTAAGCTCATCTGTGTGCAAGTGTCATTTCGGTACTCTATACTACTCGCTACTAGAACTTAAATGCTCATATTGTAAGCTTTGTTCTTTTTGAATAATGCCACTTTTCTATTTAACCGATTTGTCGTTAAAGCAGCGACGATATTTAAACTCGTAATGCTAACTATTCTTTGCCCATTTTGTAACCGTATCATATAGCCGGCATAGTGTAAGCGCCCAAAGCTGTTAAGCAACAATGTCTTGATCAACCCCATTCGTGAACTATGTAGATCTGCATCAAGTAGATAAAACGTTACATGCAGAGCTCTATTTTAAAAAAAGTTTACAGCTTAGAAGTCCCTTTATTGAAGTTATAATCTGCCAAGTATTGAATGTTTAAATGTACGAATAATAGAATATTACAAATCAATTTAATTAATTAATTTTGCACACCAACTTTGTAGATAAGCAGTACCAACAAAATTGAAAAAAACATAATACTTAAAAAAAAATATTACTAAAAATAAAAAAATCTGCCAAGTATATTTGGTAAATACTTGATGAAAATTTCCAATAGGTAGCTGTTACATTAAGACGCAATAAGATATATTAATAGATATATTACCTGCTACAGGTAGTAACAAGAACTAGTGATACTTAGATATATATATATGTTGCAATACCCATGTTAACTGCACTAGCGTAGGTAGATAAAACAATCAAAATGACACTGCATATTAGATCACTCATAATAATTGACGATTACCTACACGCTTAAAATAAACAACGTTTACCTGCAATAAATATGTCATTTATTTCAATTAACTAATGGTTTAATAATAAAGGAAATATTAGATGCATCCTGACCACTATCTTCCTATTAAAAAGTCGTGATGATATCGAACATTGTAGGCGGATTGTGGGCGCCTAATTGCCTCCAATTTAATTCTAGGCATTTGGAATAAAACTGTTTCCGAATAGCAAATAAATCTTCTATATATTTTTCAATAATGTCAAACTTACACATGACTGAGTATATACCTGGTGACTACTGAGTTGGTTAGACCTAGAATGCTTGGGTACCAATGAGTTTTTTGATAAAAAAGATATTACATTGTATATTATTACAATAGAACTTGTTTTTTGGCCCGGCTTCGCACGTCATTTCTTGGATGATGTACTTTGGGCTAATCCGAGATTCTCCTGGTCTAATAAAACAAATTTTCTTATGGAACCATGTGTCGCAAATGAAAAATAACCTTGTTCTACTGGTCAAATCGAACAATTTTTCTCATGGAACCATGTGTCGCAAATGAAAAAAAAAATGCTTTCTCCATATAAACTATTAACGTTAAAATTACAAATTTGTATGGGTATTACTTATATAAAATAATTTGTATACAATTACAATTCTTTTTCCATTTTGTTTGATTTGATCAGTAGAGCCTAATATTAGACCTAGTACAACCTTTCAAATTCACTCTGTGAAAACTCTACTACTTTCGAATTCCAAAACATCTGTGTATTATTATCCCGTGAATAATTATTTTAAAAAAACACCCTATCTTCCCCTTATATGTATAATTATACAAAACAACATAAGCATCGCTCTTTGTGATAATATATTTAAAAAATAGTAATTTCGAATGTTTTATCACATCTATAGCGTCATCTCTATAAGCGAGGGTTTGGCATTCACCTATGCCTTTAGAGTATTTAGTATTTGTGACTGAGTTGCCTTGAAGTATCACTTAGTACAACTTAGTGCTTGTAGAACCTTGCCTCTATCTAAATCTTTAAATAAGTATATTCTTTAAATAAACCTAGATTACTGAATGTTAGCAAAAGAAACATCCTTGGGTGTCGTTTATTTGTTTATCGAAGTCCGATTACCAAATTGAAACAGTCATAGGTCTTGCTGTCCATCATCACGGGTGCCTTTATATAGGCTCCCGAGAACCGTTTAAACGGCCTCAGGGTACCTAGCGGACGGATTAACCCGTCCTCATTTCGCCGATGGTATTAGGAGGCAACACCTAACGTTGTTTATGACGGTATAGCCTCGTTGTATAAAGCGTCTTAGATATTATTAATTATAAAACACTTTTTTTTTTAAATATATATTTTTCTATAAACCCATTTTAGATTATATAAACAAACAAGTCTAAATCCTAAAAATACTAGTTCCTATAAGATTGGTCTTTAGATTTATAGAGGGACGTAAATCTAAGATAATTTATCAATTGTGTTTTTGTTTATCGTATTTCCTAAAAAAGTTTATTGGAATACTTCTAATCTAACTGAGTTTACTATAGTCGCTAGTAACTATAGTTGGGAATCAAGCAAGAGGATAGAAGAGTTATATTTGTCAAATAAACCCGCCTTATTGGTTGACCCCTTACTATACCTACCTCATGGTACGTTATATGTACAACGCAATTCGTTCCAAATATTGAGTGTCGAGTGATCAAGTTTCGAATGAGTCAGGATTCCCCGAAGGTTGGCGGGTTCAGATAATAATTCCAGGTAACTTACTCACTTATTTTAAATAGAGTATAAATTTATTATGACTTATACATACCTAATATGATTAATTTAATAAACTTGTTGGTATCTAAAACAGTCGAATATCGTATGATGCTTAAAAATATAACTTGTTATTTTATTTCTTGAGTGTCTCATATACAAATAGTCATAATATCAAAACACTAAACGTGTTCATTAAATGAAAAAATCCAATAATAAGTAAGTTATTTTTAAGTTACGAGTAACACAAATGAATACTATAATTCTGTTTTTATTACATTGTTTTCTATTACTTGACAGTGTTTATAAATATCGAGCGATATTTTAAAGATGGATTCTGACAAACTTGGATATCCAGTGTATTGGTTCGCTATAGGTATACCTATCCGGTATCTAGTCAAACCAATGGTTTATATCTAACCAGTCAATGATTGAAATATAAAATATGAAAGCACTACCTTTATACTAATTTTATGATTCTCGTTTTAACAGTTTCAATTTAGCTTTATTATTTATTATATTAATATATATTTAAATAGAATAAGTAATAATAAAATTATTGATAAAAAAAAAATTAAGGACAAATTTAACACTTAGTTAATTTAAAAATAATATATAACGATACATATCATCACGGGTGCCTTACGGCGCCCGAGACCGTCTAGACGGCCCCAGGGTACCCAGCGGAGGAGTTTTTAATCCCACCTCGTCGTAGCCGATGGTATGAGTCTACACCGACAAGTGGCTAGCTCGTCGCGATGTTTTGAATAGACTTAATAACCCATCTATAAACAGTTTCACATTTTGGTATAGTGAAACCGGGACCGACAGCTTAACGTGATCTCCGAGGCAATATGGTGGTGTAGTCAAACAAATTTTCCTTTTTATTTTAAATTAAAACCTCATTGGCAAACACCATTCGAACCAGGGACCTAAGGGTTTTTAAGTCCAAGGTCTAACCAACTCGGCCACCACGTTTGACGTTTACGCATGCATAAATACCAAATATTTTCTTTGATAGGTAGGTATGCAAAAGTTATTATCACGTATACGCTAAGGGTATTTCCAATTTATCTACCTACATACCTGCATACCCTACTAAATTCATTTCCATATCCTTATAAACTTACTACCTACATCATTCTAAATTCTTATTATTATTTTATTAGTCAAACAAGAGTTTATTAGTTATATACTATATAGGTTAGGTTACCTAATAACTAAGATTACCTACCTATAGTTAACAAACCATATTAGCAAGCATGAAGTCATAACAATTGGCTAGGTGGGATGTTATTAGTACCGCAATACCTAAACATATAACACCCTGCGGATGTTTAATCTATTGACACCTGTTTTAGGTATGTACCACGTATCTACTAGATCAGTGGTTCCCAATTAGTTTTTTCTACGTACCACTAAAAAAAGACATCAAACTCGCGTACCCCTTATTGCAGGAACGTTAAATAAAAAATGAAATCAGATATTTTTACATTTATTACCATCAAAATACAGTTTTATTCTAATGATGCAGAGTTGACAAATGTACACGTTTTTCTTTGCTCACAACTCTGAAAAATCTTGTTGAATTTCCGTCCGCTTCAATCTCAAGTCGTCTTCGAGTTCAAGTTTGTCATTGTAGAAATGTCTAAATGTTATGTCTTGCAAATGACACTATTTTATTGCTGCTTCCCTGACACGATAAATGTCTTGAAGGCCTGTTACGCGTACCACTAATTGGGAAACACTGTACTAGATTTAGAATGGTTTATCAAAATGAGGAACGCATGCTATTTGTGTATAATAAAACTCGCGCCAAAATTGTGAAATATCTACTAATTTATTAGAAAAGTCGACTAAAAATTATGAAAATAAAATATAAACTGTTTAACCTGCTCTCCTCGTATTTCTCATATTAGAATTTAAAAAAAAACATAAACATGGTCTATTAGTCTACCAGTCTACATTTTTTTTTTCTTGTTGTAAGTCGTTCGTTTCTGAGATAATATAATACAATTTGAAAATATATATTTTTTTATTTAATTTTTGAAGAGCAAAAAGGCCATTGTCACTTGTAATAGTCACCAACCATTTTTATAATATATGTAAAAAAAAAAAACGCCATCACCAAAAATTCAGCTACCCTTCTTTACGTTTCGGAGGGGGGTTTGAAACGCCCCCCCCCCCCTCCTTCCTGGGTACGCCCGTGGTCCCGTTAAATTTATTTCTGAAAAACCATATTCCATAACGACCAAGATAGTTGTGATAAAATTTTCAGTGTCATAAGTTTATCACAGTTATCTTGCTGCCGCGGGAGACATTAGGTAGTTTTGTCGGTGGAAATGCAAGACGAGTCAAAAAACTTGAGATGAAGAAGCTACTCTCACTTTTTGGAATTTAATTTTAAGAGGATTTTATTTTAGAAATAATATGTTTCAGTGTTTGCTATCGTATTATTAGCGTAGCGTTAGAAACGTTATGGGTTCCTCATATAGGAAAAGAAAAGGTCCTGTTTTCAAAACTAAAACGATTGTTTCTCGTTATAACGTCAATATAACAAAAACTTCTAAAAACCTTATATATGGCATATAGTTAGCTCACAAATCTAAAAGTAGTCTACACGCTAATGCTATATAAATAAATAAAAAAATTATATAAATTTGTTTATTTTTTAAAATTATTAAAAAAAATTGGTACTTACTTACTAAAATTTATTTATTTTATTTTACTATTATTCATCGAATTATAGATAGCTATAATCTTTCTCTATAATCTTACATCTGTATTTGCATGCGACTAAGAAACCTAACAAAGTGTGGGCTGAAATGATAAATACGTATTTTTAAATAACCTTATGATTCATTAACAGGTTTCTTAGATCAATATTTGTTTCCAAATCCCACTATTACCTTATAAAGGTGGTTGTTTAATTAGATCAAAGAATACTACAACAATCAATTAAATCAAAATCGGTGCGCATGAATGAGAAGAGTTTGATGTCTGATTGTGGACAAGGCAATAATAGTATGTAGGAATAAACTAGCATAAAGGTAGTTCGTACTTTCCCAGTAGGTAGTCAAATTTACAGTAGAATAGATACATTTATTATTTTATTGGAGTATGTTTGTTATGTATCTACCAGATGGTAAGCAGGGGATCTAGCTTGAGTTTTTGCTAACCATGGCTAGAATAATTAAATTAAGTCAGAGGTGATCTACCATGAGTACCATGATTTTTTGTCAAACAATCTTTCACTAACTGTAAAGTTGAAACTGTAGGGATCCACCAATAGGAAGGTGTTATTTGTACTGCCACAAAAAAATAAGGTGGACTCTAACAGTTTAAACTGTACAGTTTCACTTAGTCACTTAGGTACCAGTGAACATTCTAAGTCAATGAAAAGAGACGGGCAATACATTGTTGTTTTACAGCATTGGACGCTTCCACCATGTCTTCTACAGCATATATTTATGACCAGCCCACTGTCATTCGCACATGTCGCTTACTGCCATTTTTTCTGGGGTAACCAAAAAAAAAGCATGCAAATCGTAGAAGCTACGCTCCCGTATAGTAAAACGCCCTGAGATTGTAACTTAAATAAAGCTCATGAAAAATGCTATAATAATGCTGATAGCTTCGAGAAAGTCTTGTAAATAACATAACTGTAGCTCTACCACAAGTATTTGCAAACAGTCGCTTTACTATAGTCGCTAGTAATTATAGATACGGATCAACCAATAGGATAGTTTTATTTTTCAAATAAACCTCTCTTATTACACGATTCCTATCTATAGTTACTACCGACTATAGTAAATATTGTTAGCAAAAACTTATGGTACAGCTACAAATGACTTCTAGCCATCATGAGTCGGAAATGAATTTGAATAACATTGATAAACGTGCGATAACCTGTGGGCGTCTAAATTACTCAAAGTCAGCTTTTGATGTTATATAACCCACCTTCGGAGCACACAGACAGACCGACAACCTTGCTCATGACTTTTAGGTAAGCTGGATATAGAATTTATGGAGTTTAAGATTTTTTCTATTGTAGTTTTATGGATTTCCGCTACAAAGTTGCTAATCGCTTCGTTAATCTTTTTACCAATATTTATTTAAGTAGGTATTAAATATTATTTAAAGTTACTTTGTGCAAAAAAAAAATGTAGGTAAATACTTAATGCCATATTAATTTTTCTTTGAAAACTAGATTTATATTTGTGTTTAAGCCATTTAAATTGTAATTTTATTTTTGTGTGATACGTAAATTTATTATTTGGTCTTCATTAAACAATACCATCACGCCTGATCCGAAGAGATAAGCAGAGAGTAATGTAAGCCACTACGATCGCTACATACTTAATTATTATCTTCCTCTAGGTACATACTACATCCATTCACCGATTCCAACTGGTGTAAAGACTGCTGCATACTTATAAATTTTTAAGGATATATCGAATTTGATATTTATTATACATATAATGTAGAAAAAGTGTATATTTGTTATTCAATGTTAACTCACAATTAAATGTAGAGACACACAAATTAATATTAATACCTAGGTATTTAAAGTGGATATCGACTTTTGAAACTATAAAATGTTTAAAAGATTAGTTCGTAATTTCTCATGAAAGCACAATAGTTTAAATTCGTTACAGCTTTCAATTTTACTTCTAAAAACCTAAACAAATTCATTATTCCACGTTCACAATATTTGCCTTTGTGCCAAAGAAAGCGTTGGATCCTTTTGTCTGGAGTTTGGGTACTTATCGCGGAGATTGTACCTACTTATGCCAATCACGTTTTGGAAACCAGAGAAAACTTATAAACTAGGCTTGTTTACTTACTTTAATTCTGTAGCACTACCACAAGTTTTTTCAAACAGTTTCTACTAAGGTCGCTAGTAACTATAATAGGAATCAACTAATAGGATCGCTTTATTTTTTTAATAAACCTTTCTTGGTTTATACCTATCTATAAGTACTAGCGACTATAGTAAACATTGTTTGCAAAAACTTGTAGTAGAGCATATTACAAGTTTTTGCATACAATGTTTACTATAGTCGCTAGTACTTATAGATATACTCCTTAAATTATTTGATCTGCCATCTGTCTTTATAGGTATATTATTTTTTTACTTACGATATTTCGTTGTTTCTGGTATAAATAGTACACGCCTAGAGCTTAGTTTGTGACTAGAGCATTATGAGTGAAATGTCCTACATATATATACACACCGGCAAGATTATCCGAACATCTCACGAAAATTATTAGATACAAAGTAACAAATTGATTAACATTTTTAACGATTTTGATAAGTCTTCGCTTATTTATAATATCATAACTGGCCATAGCTTCAAGCAACAGTTTTTACATTGCTAGTTATTTTTTTCGTGTTTAGGTGATTAAATAGCTTCAACTTAAAAACACAAAATACAAAATAATACATAATAGTTATTATTAAATGATTCATTCTTCAATATCGCTAAGTTTTTTCGTGGTACGTGTTATTCTTGCATTTTTTTTACTATTCGTAATAGTGTGATAAAACATATTTATAAAATAGTTACAGTTTCATATATTAAATAATAATGTCGTTAATTTTTAAGTGAGTCTGTCTGTCTGTACGTACAGTCTGTATAATAGTTTTTTTTACTAATATCCACTTTTTTTTCGATTGGAGAAGTATCTACTTCATAGGTACCTACTTCGGTTTTGTTTCTTTAAACTTTTATAATCTGGGAGATGAGTGTCTCCCAGTGCCCATGCCTACGTGCTTAATAATCTCCCCTATATTATCGACAAGTTTAACCCGTTCCATTTATAGAATTGTTTTTTTTTTTATAAAATTACAATATAATAAAATAGTTTTTAAGTAACACCGTAGCTTGATCCAGTTTCTAAACGATGACCACATTATTTTTTAATACAAAAGGACGGATTTATTAGCTCTCTACCAGTTTACAGGTATTTCGGGAACAATCAGTTGCAATCAGTCAGAAAAAAATATGTTAACAGGACCTGTTTACATACATGTTTCTGATTACCGGTAGGTACACCCAGTTGTGGTGTGACATCACTACAGTTTTTTAAATAAAAATCGTTACTATAATCACATTTTCACATAGTGCCTTTTTAACTACCGAAAGGATGACACATACCTACCTAGGTAGTTCTTTTTATGGTATCGTGATCTCGGTACTTAGAACTTGAAATTTTAACTTTGTTTTTATTTTAATTTATACCGAAGTTTGTTTTTTTTACTTACATCTATGATCTACATAATAACTTCAAGGAGTTACACAGATATGTAAAATGCCAAAATAAAGGAAGTTACATGTTATTATTACTTCATTTACTGTTTTCCACGTTTTAACTCCAGGGTACTTAGTGTCTTATTGATTTCTCGTATTCAGGTTACGTCAAAAAAAAAAAAAAAAATTATTAGTTTGAAAATTAGTTACATAATAAGGCAAACGATTGGTGGAAAATTTATGTGATGCGAACTGAACTGGGGGTTAGTAAGCATATCCAAGAAGCTTACAAGTCCTAGAGGTAGGTAGATCATAGGTACCTAATCTATAACCCTATGGTCTTATTCATAAGAATGAGTCCCTGAAGAATATGTTTTGTTGTCTCTTTTATGCATTTATATTTATTGACAAAAAAGAGACAAATCACACTTTAACTAAAGTGTTCTTCAAGGACTCAGTTCTTATGGATAAGGCCGTTTTTGTCTCATCCTTGAGTTCTTAATTTAAAATCAGTTATGACTTGAATTATAAATTGTATTACCATATATAGAAGTCGTACAAGTCATGAAACAAGACCCTCCGTAAAGTATGTCACGGTTCGCGTGACTCACAAGTTCAAGGTCATCGACCGTCCATACTGACTGACCCTATCACCCGGCCGGTCACCGCTTCAAGGTACAAGCGCAGGCGCAGGCACCCAATATATTTGTCACATTTATTTTATAAACGAACTTTTTACTCGCTGCTTCCCTTGCTTTCACTTGACCGCCTCCGTGGACTAATGGTGTTCTTTTGGCGTTGTATTCGGAGGTTGTGGGTTCGATTTCCATCCATGACAAAACAATATTAGTAGGTACAGGTTTCTCTACAGTTTGCTATTGTCTGGGTGTTTATAAAATACTAGGTGACCCGTGCTACTTCGTCTATTTAACTTTAACAGGTTACGCAGCGCACCCAATGAAAACTCTTAAAAGGAATATTTTTTCCCTGTTTTTAAAACATTTTTCATTGATGCTCCGCTTCTATTGGTAGTACGTCCGCTTCTATTGGTAGTACGTCCGCTTCTATTGGTAGTCGTGATGTAACATAAGATACATCAACAACTATCCAGCACTACTATTTTTTTTTTCAATCGAACCAGTACCACTGAAGAAATAATAGTACAAGTACACGTCCAACTAAACAAACTCTTCAGTTTTATAATATTTAATTAGTATAGAACATATGTATTAGTATCGTTGTTTCTGGTACACATAGTACTTAGCTTAGTTTGTGGACAATATGTGTAAAAATCTCCTACGTATTTTTTATTATTTTTACTTAAAAAATACATTGAGTAAGTATGTTCAACGACACGTGTCGTAAGTGACATCAATTTTGTTCTATATTGAATTTGTAAATTTGCTAAATCACACTGCCATATTCTTACTTAACCCAGATAAAATAAATTTCATTTTTATATAATAGAAAACAAACAACAAACTAAATAGTATATATGGTCCCATAGTCAAAGTCCACAAATAAAGAAATGACAAGCGCAATGAATGGACAAGGTGGCCCATAAAATAATCATGATACAATTTCATTTAGCTATACCTAACTATTTTAAAATAAAGTACAAGCTATATATATATATTAAATTTATATACTAGGCATGTAAAATTATTCCTATTAGGTTTTGAATATCCAGCCTCAATGCAAATTTGAGCTCTTTTTAGAGCATTTTCCAACAGCTTCTCATAAATTCCGTCGTGTTCCGAGTTTCTTGATGATTATTGCTTTTTAGGACTAACAAAGTTTGTGGCTTATTTTGACGTAAAAGAAAAATTTACATTTATTCTCGCTTCTTTATTATTCGTTTCTAGCCAATATAATCTTATCTGATCGGTGAAAAATTAACGCAATATAGTACCTAAAAGATTTAAAAAAACTCACGCTAGTACCTCAGACGGAATTCGGTTATAAAACACATCCCTTATATTAGCAATAATACGCGAACCCAAAAATGTAGGACGATATTCGGATGTGAGTACCTACTCGGGTTACACTATACTTACAACATATGTCTTGTTATGCGGGTATTTCACATTCGCAAAAATGCAAGAACCCACAAGACTATTTGCACGAATCTTTTCGCGCATCTGATTACCCGGATTATATTAAAAGTCTTATTATTGAGAATTGATGAATTCTTTGGTATAAACACAAGTAGACAGTGACTATTGAAATTGGTTAATTCAACAAATATAACTTAACAAAGAATGTATTCATAAGATTCCTAAGGTTTGCATAAGACGAAACTTAAACGTTTTTAAAACCTGTTTTAAATAATAAATGCTGGAGCGAGGCCAAGCGCCGAGGGAGATGTGTCTGAGAGACTATACAGCCATAAACCATGAACTAAACCAATACTTGTTTTACGGATTACTTAGTAATAGGGTAGAAATAATACGTAGGATCTATCTCATATTTCTCTAGGTCCTTATTGTGCTAAATACATTTGGATGTCAACTGTATATCAAAGTAAAAATTTGACCCTTTTTTATCGGAAAATGCCTATATCAAATTTTAACTTTGATATCCAATGTATTTAGAAAATCAGGCCTTAGACACAAACTAAGCTTGTCTATGTGTACCTAAAACAAGTATACTAATAATTATTATATGTTAACTGGATAGTAAACAATAAAATAATCCTACACCAACTCTAGGAAGATATAGCCGACGAATAATAAACTCCATCAAATAAACAAAACAAACAAGTAAACCCGTCAAGTGGCCTAGTCATGTTTCAGTTTTAGTCTGTGCGTTAACCGGTTTTCAGGAGACTGCATCCATTTCTCATCAAGGTGGTGGAGTCTCTTTTCAGGGTTCGGTTACGAAACGGGCGGTCATACTCGTAATGCAAAATTCGTCTTTGTCGCCGCCCATTTCGTAACCGCATCGTTTAGGGAGCGATCAATATTGCGCAGTAAAGCTTGTATTTGTGAGTAAAGATTAGGTTTAAATCGAATGCAAGATGTTATTACAATCAACCGCTTTGTTTCATTTCACTCGCCATTCTTTTTTGTCACATAATTACATGAGTAGGGACTTATATTTATTGCACAAACTTGTTAGCAAGGTGGTAGTGGTACAATTATGATCATAAGACTTAATACTTAGTATTAAGTTACTTTTTTTATAGGTATTCAAGATCATTGTTTAAATTCATATTACAGCCTCCTGAGACCATTCAACTAACAAAATTTCTCAACGTGTAACCGACCATGGCTCCCGAGCTATGTTCACCTAACTAAGATATAGGTAATTCTATATTTTCATGGTGTATACTATCTGAGACTCTACCATAGGTTTGCGCATTGTAGAAACGTAACGTATTCATTTACGCATACGTGAGCAACAACCAATAGGATCGCTTATTCAATCCTGTTACCAAAAATAAAGCGGCCCTATTGGTTGTTGCTCACGTATACGTATATGAATACGTTACGTTGCTACAATGCGCTAACCCATGGTAGAGCCTCTGGTCCAGTTTGGTAAATGTTGCCGACGGTACATAACACTTGCACGATCTAAATAACAACCTGTAACATGGTGATCCCGTGTCAAAAGTTGCATAACTTGACGATGCGGGTGGCCAGATAGTGCAGGTAGAAGACAAACAGGGACCCGCTCAAATGTACCGCTATCGAAGCGGATTACCTTATAACTACTATTTTGTTGGCATTCTCCTTTATATTTTGATCCTGATTGAACCCTTTTGTTTATAACAACAATTTTGTTGGCATTTCTCCTTTACACCTGATCCTTACTGAGGTTTAAATAAAAAAAAAATGTCTCTATAAAACTCCGTGATATGGTATAACAAATCCTGCTAAATGCTAAGAAAGCAGTTTTTTTTTCTTCATATAAAATACTAGTGTGTGTTGTGTTGTATAGGCACTTTTATGTTGTATCTCACTTCCAAACTCTAAAATATCTATTAATTAAATATATAGTCCCGTAATGCAAAAATCAAATGTTTATGATTTTTTTTTATTTGTCCTTCCGCTATTGAAAGAAATACTGAAATACGAGTTTATGAGCTTTATACAGGGTGAATTTGAAAGGATGTACTTTGGGCTAATATGAGGTTCTGCTGATCAAATCGGCCAACTTTTCCCATGGAACCATGTGTCGCAAATGGATTTTTCATCAAACTTGTTCTAACAGCAGTAGCTACTTAAATACTTTAACTATATGTAAATACTTAAATATCAATAAACTTAAAATACAGGAAAGAATAGAGATTAGTAAAACTGGGATCTAAAAACATATGCTTTCAACATGTTTTCCAGGGTATGGTATTCGACATCCTTTTGTTATATTTCCACATATTACTTTACAGCCTACATAACATACAGTGTATAGCCTCAATGGAACTTGAATCTTTTCATAGGAGCCGATAAACTGGCCACCAAACCATGGTCGCAGTAAGTTTTTTACAGCTTACAATGTAGTTGACCAAGCCTACCATATGTGGCAGTAAACGCCCTTGTGCCAATATTGTATCCCATTGTAGCCGACTCTCAGTAAACACTTTAAAGGCAAAAAGGTTGTCTTCCCAAATATAGACATCTTAAGTGGAAAAAATAAATTAAAAAGTAAATCTTAGCTTAAGATCCGAGTGGTCACTGATCATTACAAATTCGGTGTCTAAATTATAAATGCGAAAGTAACTCTGCTTGTTTGTTACGTTTTCACGGCTAAACCACTGGACTAATTTAGATGAAATTTGGTATGGAGATAGTTTGTGACCCTGGGAAGGAAATAGGGTAGGTATACATATAAAGCACTTTTAGACATGGCTTTAGATAAGTGTTATATAAAAGCAAAGTTGGGTATATAACGACATTTTTTGTTTAAATGTTGACATATATTTGTTATCTTTTTGGCTACATAAATAATTTGGAAGGAAATTATAAAACTTTTTAATGCGTGCGAAGCGACGGGCTATTTTTATATAAGTATACAGGATTTATAAATGGGCTTGAGTACTTTTAGAATCATAAAATTTGGAAATTAATAGTCGTTAGAATTCTACGTACCTACACTTATTTTTAGTGTAAAATTATTACTTAATTCATTAATAAAAATATAAAGATTGTATCCTATTTCTGGAAGTTGATGACTTCATCAGGAGGAGGAAAATAGTTATTATGAAAAAATATATAATACCTATATATAAGAACCTTAGATCTGTAACTCCACCATGAGTTTTTATTAAATAATCTTTCAGTTACTGTTCAGTTTAAATTGTATGGATCCACCAATAGAATCCCTTTATTTATTTCGACAGGACAAATAAACCCTTCCCATTGGTGAATTCCTACAGTAAATAAGTGATAGATAGTGTAAAACTCTAGTCCAACATTACCATGTTAGATGTTAGAAAAAATCTTTATCCTGACTGACTGACTTAACTCATCTCTTTAAAATATAAAATAAAAATATTTGGTTTATAATATTATAGACATCAATACAGTTACTATATACACGTACGTACCTAGTATATATTTATATAGTTTTTCAGTTTTCTAAACATTTTATTAATAGGTTTTTATTCTGTAAAACTAAAATTACTATATTCATATTTCAATCTTTGACTAGACAATAATAAATAATTGATATATAATGATTGTGCATCAATAAAAGATCGATACAGATGTTCAGCCAAATCAATAAATGTTAACTAAGTCTCTATTGCCCTCACTTAATAATATTGCAGCACGTGTATAATACCTAACTATATGTAGGTAGTTCAGTAGCTACCATGAGTTTTTGATAAACAATCTATCACTCACAGTTTAAACTGTAGAGATCGACCAATAGAATCGCTTTATTTTTTTCGACCGTAGAAAATATCCCTTGGTTTTCTGTTTAAACTGTACAGTAAGTAAAAGTAGAGCTAGTGTTTATAATAGATACCTAGGTATAAGACAAGGAAGCTATAGATTTACCATAATTATGTATGTATGGTAGTTAGCATTTTTATATTACATAGCACATTTTTATTTGCTTAAATTGAAACCAAATCATACTATGAGATTTTACTTTTTATTTTTTCAATTTTCCTGATCTTTTTATTTATATTTTTTAATCTAATTTCATGTAAGTTTTTTTTTAATTTAAATTGTTTATTATACTCGTACATTAAACAAAATCATAGGCGTAGGTTTAACAGATCATTACGACGTGCGTATTATTATATTTTAATATCTAAATTACATATTAATTGTTGTGAAAATTACATAATAACTATTTCATGATTTCTCTACATCTATTCCGACTTAAACATCTGCCAAGGTTTTTATTGGAATTTAAAAATTAGGTATTTCATAATATAACAAGTTCTCGGGTTATAGGTACGGGTGTGTTGGAGGCAGCTGAGTAAATATGTAACTTCAGTCTCCGAGTCATTGCCAATACTGGCGTCATAGAGTCATAGAGACTAAACGCTGCCAGTTTTACTGAAACAATACGATATATTTCATTATTAACTGTTATACAAATAATACATATAATTATTAACTGTATACAGTTAAACAAACCATACCTAAATATGTATGATACACACATTTATGTGGGTATGGATATATATTAGTTTTAATTTTAGAAATTAGGTAATAATGATATATTATTTGATGTATGTAAATTTGGTAATATGACTAATTTGAAATAAAGAACGAAGGTTACTATGATACATGCATCACCTTTGTTAAAAAAAAAATTACAAAGGTAAGAATAAATTTTCAGGCGTTATCTCTACATTCAATATTTTTAGAAGAAATTGGTATTAAAAAATATGAACAAATGTCAAAAAAAAAACAAGATTCCAGCAGCTATAGACTTGGTGCAAAAGATATTTTTTAGTTTTCAAAGTTAATAAACATGAACTTGTTACCTTTCAGGATGTCGGAGGGAGACGTGTCGATGATACAAGATGAGGACCAGCTGCGGCGGATGGTTAGTTATCTTATACTTACTCAATTTTCTCACCAACAGCCCATGGTAGCCATGGAGATAAAATAGGGAGGTGCCCATGGTTTTAAGAACAGAAGATGGCCGCCGCCAAACAAATAAAAAAAAGTGAGAACAAAAGCAATCACTGAGCGTTGAATGGTTGCAGTGAGAACAGAATATAGCGGCACCGAAATCGTTTGGTATTTAGTTTTATATGCTTTTAAGGCACTATGGCGGTTCGGTATATTATTATTAGTTTCATGCAGCCAACACATATATCCATACCTACTGCTATTCATATTTAATCGACGCTAATATCAGCTTGTTACAGAGTGCCATACAAAATAATAATAAATAGGTTCAAAAAATTCGGGGGCGTGCTCAGGGGTGTATTTAATATTTTTCATTCAATATTTTTGAAGAAGTTTGGCACAAAGGTAGACGAAGACCTGTATTAGGACTTTTTAGTTCAACCTAGTGTAAAAACTAGTGCGTAGTACTCGTATGAAGTAGGTATATTAAAAAAAGGCTAGTTCATATTTTGCCATCGGCCGGGGCTGCCCATAAAATTACGGCCAATTTTAGGGGCAACCCAGCCCCCTTAGCCAAGAATACATGGATAACACCATTATCCAAACATCTTGATCCTCAGTTTGATACCCAATGTATGGAGATTTCGTTTCCATTCGTTTCAATGGTGATGTCTTTCCGAAACTTCAAATGCATACATTGCAAGTTGTTAGGCAAGATTTTTGATTGATAGCTATCCTTATGTTCTTGGCTAAGGCCCCTGGCCCATACGTAAATATGCCACTGAGCGTGCTACATTTTATTCTATAGTTTGTGGTCGTAGCTACTATCTATATACTATCACATAAGTCAATGTTCTTAGCTGTCCACGGATTCATTATGCGAGTACCGGGATATCGTGTAGGGGACTGAACTGCAATGCTCTGCGGGGTGATTACGAGCACAAAGCTAAGCAAAACTTTAATCGATATGATGCAATTCTGACGTAATGCAAACCTGGTGACATTGAAAATTGACAGACAACTACGTTATTTTGGTTAAAGTTTAGCTTAACGTTGTGCCGCGTAATAGGCCTACTGGACTGAAACGTAACTGAACTGTGCCTCTTTACTCACTCATTTACATATAGGTACTATAAGATCCTGTCAGTGCGTTGGAAACGCTTTCCATAAAAGTTATTACGGCCGATCTTAAACGGCCAAGATCTTTCAAAGGTTGATGCAAAGACTAATATTGTTACTATATATACAAAGAATAATATTAAAACAAAAACTTGTAATTTCAGTGGCAGCAAACGGAAGATTTTTCCCGCAAGAAAGAGATCCGGGCTCACATGTACCGATTGCGGGAGGAGCGCCTGAGAAATCTCTACTCGCCAGAACCAACCATCCAGGCTAAAGGTATCTGTCTGCACAAGCCGCTCGCCTTAATGCTGTTTTCCTAGGAACACTAAATGAAACCAGTCAATGACAATTAGTACTTATGTATTGACCAATTATATTTAGACAAATAAATAGTGGCCATGACAAAATAGTCCTTTGTTTATGTTGGTCCGGCAAATTCAACCACAAGTACAACCCCATTATAGAGGTCTTTTAGCTAAAGACGAAGTAGAGAAAAAACCTGGCCACCGCTACACCTACCTACTCATTTCAAATGTCATCTATAAATTGTATACACAACTTCCACACTTACCCACAGTCTCTTTCTAAACTGGGTTGAAAACTAAGGTTTATTGCCATTTAGATGCTACTTGTAACATGTAAAATAATAAATTTATGTAAAAAATGTACCTTGGCGACTCAATATATAGCATAAAATGTCAAAAAGTAATAAGCATCTTGAAAGGCGGATTCCTATAATCAATGTTGGTTATTCTTATATAATAATGACAGATCAAGCTACTGACGTTAATATTTTTATATGGGAAAAACGGTCCGCTACCACGATCCCCAGATAAAATAATCTACGAATTGTAGGAATCTGCCATGCCAATAAAGTGTATATTTATCTGATAAGAAAAAGGCGTTATTGATGATACTATATACCTACATAGATGCTATGTCAAAACATATAATGCAAATACATATAAAAAAAATAGGAGGAATCGTACAAAAATACTTCGAAGTACTTATGTGAAAAAAAATGCATGCAGTAATTTTAAATAATTTCAGATTATTTCAATTTATGATCTTTAGACTAAGCTCCACATTGTTCAGGTTGTGATTTCTCATCTTCGCAAGGCCACACCAAGTCCTTCGCCGACCAGACCTTCCAATCCATGAAAAGCAAAGAAGTCCGCGACGCCAGCTCTCCACCCAAGGAATTCAGTTATCGCGGCCAAGGTTCATATCCTAATGACAAAACCGTTTAACTCGACTAACAAAATTAATATTTAACCCTAACATTGTTTTAAGTAAAACAAGAACAATAAAAAAAGTATTATATTTTCACAGATTTAAAAGCCCTCTCCAATGCCGGGTGGAATGTAGAATCAGACACCAGAACTGCAGACGATGGACTTACTCACGTGAGATCTGTCAATGCTAATATTGAAGGCAAATATGATGTGGAAGGCGGTAAAGGAGAATTCTCAGCCGCTGATCATCATAAGCAAGCCGTTACAGAATACAAAGACGAGAACACCAGCCTGAAAAGAAACGAAAGTGCATCTAAAACCGCTGCGCATGAACGAGAATTTCGTAAAACTGATGATGGATCTACATTTTCATCTTCCACTACTTCTTCTTCTGCTACGTCGAAATATGAGCATGTTTCATCCACAAATAAAGAAAAAGTGCCACGTTTTAACGATAAAAATGAATTATCTTGTAATTCATCTCTTAATCAATCAAATCGTAATACAGAAGAAGTTACTCAAAGGAACACTTCTGAAATAAGTCATAAAATCCAAGAAAAGAACGATAACTCGAATAATGTTGAATTACAAAATAAAGGAGAACTAACCTCGAGAAAAGTTGAATACCCGGATAAAAATACAAAAGTAATTGTCGAAACCAGAACATTATCAGATGGAACCATAGTTACCAGCACCCGTCGGGAAATAAGAGGGCCCGTTGAGCATAGCAACAGGTCCGAGCAAAATTCACAACAAAGCCATACTGAGAATAAATCATATTCTTCTACATCTTCGCAGCATTCATCATCAAAAATTGCTAAAGAGTCAACTGACAACCGATCTCATGAAGCGGAATATGTTCGCGAAGCAAAGAACATTAATTATGATAAAGTTAAAGACTTTGCAAAAGTTAAATCTGATACCGATATAAAATACCATACGTCTTCCGATATTTTGAATGAAACTAATTTTTCAAATACTGATACTCAAAAATATCATACAATCGATAAAACCCAAAATATAAAAGAGACGGATTATAATAAAGAAAATATTGATCAATTTTCCTCCAGAAATGTTAAAAATGTAGAAGATATTCAAAATAAAGTCACAAACAATAGAAATGAAGAAGTAATTAAAACAACTATGAAGAATGACCATTACCAGACCACATACAATTCTGATTACACGAATAAAAAAATAAGTCAGGATTTAAGTCCTACACATCAAGCATGGGCGAGTACCCTTCGTTCAGATACTAATTCTATTAGAGGAAGTTCACCCAGCAGTAGAACCACGTATTCTAGTACATCATCTCTTAGAAGTAGCATTAGTCCAGAAAAAAACTATCGAAAACCATCAAGTCGTGGGGGTAGTCCCAGCAAGGCAGACAAATATTCCCCTACACGAACTAACACTGAAAAATATTCTGCAACTCAATCGCATACTGATTCTAATATAATAAAAAATATTAGTTCAAACAAATCCAATGAAAAAAGTCCAGATAGAAAACCTCAGAATGAACCACAAAATAATACCAATAAGAAGTTGTCCCAGGAATATCACTATGACACTAAGACAACAAAGTCTGAAACGACTGATATATCAAGTGAATATTATCGAGGAAGATCTCCTAATAAACTTGTCCCAAATAATAAAATACCGAGGGAAAATATTTCAAGGCCTAGTATGAGCCCTGATAAAAAACCAGGCTACCTTCAACCGACTTATAGTAGCAATGCAAGGCATAGTCCAGATAGGACTTTTAATAATGATTATCCAGAACTAAATAGAGGCACAAATACCCCTTTAGAAACTCATAAGTCTAGTCCAACTACTAGTCCCGAAAAGAATACAAATCAAAAAACGCCATCGCCAGTTTACTCATTAAGAAGTCCTGAAAGAAAAACTGTAACAAATAAAGTAAATACAGATCATTACAGATTTATCGATGAGGAAACTAAAGTTTCTACTCGATACAGTAATGATAATAAAGATCAAACATATATTAATAATAAAAGTCATAAATCATACAGCAAAAGTCCTTCTCCAGTAAGGAAATATAATGATTATGATCGCCCTTCTAGTTTAAGAAAACAATCACCAGAAGGAAGAGCCTCATCGCCACCAAAGGGGCCAGTAACTTTTAAACATGATTCGTTACATATTAAAAAAGAAATAAATAAATTTGACATTAACGATAAAAATGTTTCAAACATTACTAAAAACAATAATAACGAAACAGAAGAATATTTAGCACCTGAGAACTCCAATACCACAAAGGAATATAATAGAGAGCCTTTCACTTCAACTTATGGAACTTATAATAAAAAAGAAAACTATACTGATGTTGTTGACCATGAAGTATTTAACGTAAAATTATTTCCACAGAAATCTAAGGAACCAGAAATAAAACCCCGTGGTTCAAAAGAACATAGTTCATCTCCATTAAGATCTCATACCGATGATATTAAGGCGCATAAGCATACTACTGATTTTATAACAAATGAAAAGGTAACAGAAGAGTATAATAAAAGAGTGCGAAATGAAAGATCTCGACAGCTTGTAACACCATCCTCCAGCCCAACCAGAAAAATAAAAGCTACTGAACCTGAACCCGAACCCTCGACAGGACAAAGTTCACCAACCACATCTGTAAGTGAAATCATATACTTTAGTTCACCAAAAGAGTCAACTAATATTGTAACTGATCTTGATGTTCAACTGGATTATTCTGATTCGACAATCAAATCTGAAAATTCCGATAATAAATTCAATCAGAAAAGGCCAACACGCCTTGAGATAAAGAGGTCACCATCACCTACCAAAATCCCATGTCGTTCTCCATCTCCTACAAAACGTCCAACTAAAGATACTTTACCGAGGAAAAGCTCTTTAAAAAAACCCTCAGATGCAAACATTGATTCACCTGTTGAAAAACCACCATCAGTATTTCATGTATCTCCCACGCGTGAAATTAAAAAAATGCCTGAGCACATAATTGTTAAAAAGGATAACCCAGAGAAAGCTGGTATGACAGAGACACCGGCAAAAAAAGAAAAACCGCCACTGGAAAGACGAGAAACATACGAAGAAAGATGTCGAAAAATATTAGGTATGATTGAAGATGAAAAAACATCAGCTTCCAAAAATCTAAGAATAGTTAAGAAAGTAAGTTCTAAAGAAATAATAAAGCCCCTTTCGAAGCAAAATTCATTGACAACAATTTATAACAAAAACCCAAGTCGAGAATGTTCTCCTTCAAAGGAAAGTAATTTGCGCGATACATCTAAGCATGTAATTGAAAATATTTCCAATCAAACTAAGCTTAAATTAGTGGATGACAAGAAATCTAAAATTCTTTCGAGAGAAAGTTCGCCGACAAAACTGCAAGATATCATATCAGACACCGTTCCCAAAAAACCTGAGGTAGATAATACTTGTGTAAAGAGTCGAGAATCTTCGGTTAAAAAAGAATCATCAATTATTAAACATTCACGAACACCTTCACCTAATCAAAAATATCAAACTTCAACGAATAATACCTTTATTGCTACAGAAAAAGAGCAAGAAATACTTGATCGAGTTCAAAAATCGTTAAGAAAATTATCACCCACCAGAGACAGTCGGTCACCAAGTAAAGAAAAGATTTTACTGGATATAAATATTCATAATGAAGCAGGATATAAAACTATAAAAGATGCACACAACCTCGATAATACTAAACGGCATTTGACTTCAGTAAATAATCAAAAGTATTCAACTACTCAAATAGTAGAATCTCCTACTAAAAAAACAGTATCAAGCGTGCCTATAAAAACGGAACCAACGAGCAAGGCCCGTGGCTTGTCACCAAAAAAGACGACGGTGCAGACAGTTAATAACAAACAAGATACTCAACAAATTATTAAACAGGTTGTAAGCAAATTCAAAGGAGACAATATTTCTACTAAAAAGAACATAGTATCAAATACAAAGTTAGATAAATCAAATAAAAAAATACAAAAAGTTACCAAGCAAAATAGTTTTACTACTAATAAAAATAATGTATCGTCATCTACCGATAAAAAAGATACCGTTGATATTAAAGTTACAAGAACATCCAGTGATAACTCAATAAAAAACAAGAAACCATCGCCCCAGCGAATTAAATCAAAACCTGAAATTCAAGTTCATGACGTATCTAGTACTAAAATAACAACGAAACAAAATACTCTTAAAACATCTCAAAAGTCAAGCAAAGACAGCAGTAAATTAACTATGAAACCTAAATCTGCAACTGCTTTAAACACGACAACAAATGATAATGACGTAATAATTGATGTTCAACAAGCTAAGTCGTCGCGTGAAAATTCACCTGATCGTATTTGTCCAACACCGGTAAGTTTCTTAGAGGATATAGGAAAGCCCCGTCTTCCTGATGAAGTTAGTGAACCTGATGATGAAAGGGATAATCGTTCACATCATACTATTCATGAGACAGAATCTATTGTTGACGATATTGTAGAAATATCTGAGGAAGAAGAATTATTTTCCAAAAGGAATACAACTGAGCATATTACTGAAATGGACGATTTTTCATTGAGTGTGAATGATAAGGTATCGAAATTTTCAAGTAACATACCCGATTTTTCCAAGCCCAAACAAACTACTTCTCAATTTCATAACACTGAACAACGACTACACTCTGATTTCCTTAAAGAAAACCTTAAAAGTGATGATTGTCTTTTAACGGTATCGGAAAAAGTTTCTAAATTTACTAATGTTAACGACGATTCCAAAGTCACATCACGTACGGTGGTTGATGAGGGCTATGATATAAATTCAACCTATCAAGATGACTACACAAAATTAAGTGTAAACGACAAAACTCATATGTTTATTGAAACTGCTGAAAATACCAACATCCCTGTAAAATCCAAACAACCTGTTGAAAGAGTCGATTTAAGCAGTGTAGACAAATCTCTTAGAAGTGATGATTGCTTACTTAGCGTATCTGATAAAGTAAACAAGTTTATTAAAACTGCTGAACAATTTTTAAGTGATACACAAGAAGTGGACAATAAAACAGAAATTAGGCAAAATGAACTAAAAATTGATAAAATCACAGGTGATTTTAGAGATATTACATTGAAAAACGGCTCTGAAGTAAATAACAAATATGATGTATCTGATAAAAATATTTTAAATAACAAAGATTATAAATCTGATTACACAAATGAAACTTTAGGATCATTTGCTAAGGAAACGGTGTCATCTCATGCTAAAATTAAGGATTATGTCAGCCCCAACTTAAAATCAAAAGAACGTAGTCCGTTACCAAAAACAACTAACCTAAGAAGTAGCGAGGCTGTTAAAAAAGCCAAAGAGCTATTTGAAAATATAGCTTCATCACATAAAAATGAATCACAATCACAGCCAACTAAATTAACCGACATCGGTGTAATTAAAAAGTCTCCAAAAACAGATTCCACTATTGTTCTGCACCCTTCTCTAGAAGATGGATCCCCGAATGTAACCGATAACGAAAGTGATGTCGATTGCGATTCCCAAATCCGGCTCAAAGAAAAAAAACACAATGGTATATACAATAACCATAACCGTGGGGCAACGCCAACTAAATTTACTCAGTCTTCAGATTTGCCTTTACGCTCAAAATCACCTAAAAATTCAACAATCTCTAAAGAATATTCTCCACAAATACATCGGGAACCCGAAATCGCAATTAAAACAAAACAACACGACCAAAGTACTGAAGAAAATTGTGATGTGAGCACACGCCGTGGAAGCGGAAAGTTTGGAGTCGAGTTGCGGCGTACCAGCCTCGAACGATCGGCAACCAGTAATGAGCGAAGACGAAGTAGCACTGAGCACAATCAACCATGTATTGAAGACATCCTCGATCTCGGCCTTCTTGAACAAATGGTTAGTACAGTTTTAAAGAATATGCATGTAATCGTTTGTTTTCTTTGCTTGACATTGATATGCATTTTTAAAATTTTCAATATACTTTCAGCTGGAGAAAGTCGTGGGTTATGAGCAAAGAAGAAGGATCCGAGCACAAATCAGAGAGGTGAAAAAACGAATTGAAACTGAACACAATATTGATACTAATACATTCACTAAAAATAATACTCGGCAAAGACAAAACGTCACATACAATACTTACACGAAAACTAAATCTCCGGACCGACACAAAGTTCATTCTCCTGTAACAAACGGTTATACTAAAGAAACAGTTGTAATCAAAACAGAAAGAAACAAAAGACCGTTTAGTCCTGAAAAGCCTATTACAAAAAATAAAACTATACCATCCAGAAGCCCAACTCGTCCATTAAGTCCAGAAAAGAAAATACAAAACAAGTCGCCGAATAAATCTCCTAGTAGAACGTCTAAAACTAAACCAAACCGGTTTAATGAATACGCATCGGCGTATATGAAAAAAGTAGGGCTAAACGATGCACACGACACAATAAATATTTTAGACGTTAAAACAAATAAATCTGAAACTCAAATATCTGAAACATCTAAAATAGAACAAAAGATGACAACCAAAATTTCAAAAAGTTACTGTGAACGTTCTTCATCTAAAGATACTATAGAAGTACACAAAGTAAATGGGAATAGATCGCCTTCACCAGAAAAGAAAAATAGAAGGGTAGAAAGTCCTGCAAAAAAACCGAATGACAGACTTTACCAAAGGTCTCCAAGTCCCGACTTTAAACGACCGAGATCTGATTCTGCACAAAAAGCAACGGAGACTGTGATTAAAACTGTATACGAAATTGATACGAAGCCGCAACCGAAGCAGGTTCAAGAAGAGAAACCATCATGGGTGACCAACAGAAACTTAAAGAAAATTACATCGGAGACTAAAACGTACAGCAATAAAAAGATTGACGAGAAAAAATATCGTGCCATGAGTCCTTCCAAAGCTATTACCAAGCCGACTGATGTCATAACATCCAGCTATGGTATTGGGCCTCTGGATGCTGACGGAAGACCTTTGTTTGGAATCAAAGCTTTAAGAAACGGGGCCACTAATTATCAGGGTAAAATCCTTGTTTCCTTTTTTTTTCAGTATATAAGTTGTTTGTATATGTTATTTTGTATCGTTATTCTTTGCAGTAAAGGGAACAGTCATTTGTGAAGAATTTCATTCCCGTAACGGCGGAGAACCAGAAGGTACTGTCTCTGTAACTGCTTATTCCAACAACCCTGAAGAATTAGAAAGATTACTCCAGACTCAAGACGATAGACCTTCTCGCATTCACGGCTTAGCTGCGATAACTACCACTAAGAAATTCGGCGGCAAGTCTGGGACCACCATGAAAGAGGCAACTACTGTAAGTAAAAAAAATAAATAAAAAAAAAATTAGTTGAAGGTAAATAAGCAGTATAATTTTCTATTTCTCAGAAAGAAGATAGAGCCTTTCTGAATGAATTTACAAGCTCTAGTCGAAGGGCTGAAAATCGTAGGAACAATTTGGTTGAAAATAGAAGAATTATTGAAATAGAAGACGATATTGAGAAAAAAGCTAAAATAAATAGAAGTGATACAAGAGTCAAAGAAGTAAAATCTCAGAAAGTAAATGATAGAAAAACTAGGGATAGGATAGAAAATAAGAGTGTAGAAGAAAAAAAAGCTACGAGTAGAAAAGTAGAAGATAGGAAGACTGTTCGGCAGAGTTCGGTGAAATCGCTTACAGAGAAATTTATCAAAAATGCTTGTAAGTATTAATTTTTACTACTTTTAGGTATACTTACCAAGATTATCCTCAAAATTTTTGATGTTATTTTACTGTAAGTATTATCTGCGGACAATATTTCACACTTCGTCGGATTTTAAAAACATATAGGACATCTTCACATCTATACATAAAAAAAACTGTAAATGAATAAAATCTGTAGGTAGGATGTAGGTACATTAAATTGACTTTTCTAAATAATTAAAAAAATAATGAATAAGGTGGACTAAATACGCTGTAAAACAATAAAGCTTCGGTGTTGTATCCGGCGGTCGTAGGTTCGATTCCCACCTGTGGCAAAAAAATATTAGTACGATTTTGTCATGGTCTGGGTGTTTATAAAATATAATATGTATTATATCTTTGCTTCTGTTACACATAGTACAAGCTTAGAGCTTAGTTTGTGACCAGCGCAATATGTGTAAAATTTACTACATATTATTTTTAAAAAAAACATTTTTAGAATTCGTGTCAGTCTGTTTGTTTAAAGCCTGAATAGCTCTAGGAAAAAAATAACAATGATACTTCGATATACTTACAAGAGCTTAGATATTGTTTGTGTATTTCTTGAAACTTGGCGATAGCAGTGATTGCGAATCAGTGTTTTACTCGAATATTCATTATGGAACCTAAACGGCCTTAGGGTACCCAGCGAATATTAATATTCCCACGTCGTCGTAACCGATGGTATTCTGAGTCTACACTGAACAAGTGGTTAGCACGTCGCGGTGTTGAGATAGACACAATAAAACAATATCTATAAAGAGTTTCAAAAATTGGTATGCAACTTGGAACGACAACTTAACGTGTTCGTCGAGGCGTTATCGTAGTGTTGTCAAACAAATGTACATATTTTTTTATTTTAAATCTTATTGGGTTTAAAGCTGGGACCTAAAAACTAATATAAACTTAATATACAATGCCGACTTTATAAGGTTGTACTTTGTGCTAATATAAGGTTCTACTGATCAAATCGAACAAGTTTACCCATGGAACTATGTCAAATCAATCAAATCAAACACAGCCTCCGTAGACTAGTGGTCTTGCGTCTTTGGCGTTGTATCCGGAGGTCGTGGGTTCGATTCCCACCCATGGCAACAAAATATTAGTAAGCTTTTTCTGTACAGTTTGTCATGGTCTGGGTGTTTATAAAATATAATATGTATTATATCGTTGCTTCTGGTACACATAGTACAAGCCTAGAGCTTAGTTTGTGACCAAAGCAATATGTGTAAATTGTCCTACAGGAAAAAAAAAAGGAAAATTATTTATTCCATGTAAATCTTTACAGATATTTGTGAATAGTCAAAAAAAAATACAATGTTGTCTAAAGTGGGTTTGGTTAGGGTGCTATATATATAAAAAAAAAATCTACCATACAAACAAGTAAAGTTAAAATGACCAATTTAATGGGAAAGCCAATTTTATTTTTTCATTTGCGACAAATGATTTCAAAGGAAAAGTTATATCTGATTTGATCTCTCGTTTTGGCCCCAAGTTCCAGCACACCCGTTCGTTCACAACCCTTCAAATTCACCCCGTATAGAAAGGTGCACTTGCTCCTATGGCATTCCTACCAGTCAAACCTTCGGGACAAATTAAGATAGGCATCAAGATTGAGGGGCCACATTTTCTTATATATATAGAATTTGCTTATAATTCTTATTCCCACAGTTAGCAAAAAAACGAGTTTAAATTTTTACGTTTTTATTAAAGTGCATTTCAATACCTTCAAATAAACGCAAACTTAGAAAATAGGTCGAGTTTGTAAAAAATATACTCTCGAACTACTCAAATCTCATTTCAATCCATTTAGTATTAACGGAAATATTTAGAAAAAGGAAAATCTCATGTTTTTTTTTATTTTATTTTAGCTTTTACAAACTTGAGGTTATTTTAGAAACTTAAGTTAGATTTTTACAACTACTGGCACAAAAATTATTAGCAAATTCGTATTATCAAATTGTGGCCCCTCAATTTTGATGCTCATCAAATTAAGCCGAAACAAAGGTAACATAGTGGAAATAAGTCGTAGTATTTTATTACGAATAAATAACAAATAAATTTCGCCGAGTATTCTAGGCAACATCCAACAAGTGGCGAGCTTTAAAATGGTATAGCTTCGTCGTATAAAGCGGTCACCCATCCCAGGTCCGGCCTTGTCATCTGCTTAACCATAATATGTTATCAGTTGCGCAGGGGATATTGTTGTTACGAATTGACGACATTTCGTAACAATAATGTAATTGTTTTCGGTTGAACGGCATTATTATAAACAGAAAAATGTCCCAATTTGTCTGCCATGCTTCAGTTTGCCGCCCGGTCTCTCTGACACACTTTGTCGGTACTGTTCATATACTAAACTATGCACCAGAACAGACATTTGATAGATGCCGTTCCATAACCTCATAGAGGCTTACAATTTTTATTATATTAGAGCCTATCAGGTGACTTTGTACCTTGGTAAAAAGTGGCTCTACAGTGAGTTTTGCTATAGTTAACGTAGAGTAAATACCTCATGTATTTACTCTACGTTAACTCTACGTAAGCTCTACCGATAGGAAAGCCTTTTTGTCCAGTTTTCAAAAATAAAATGATCCTATTAGTGGTTCTTCGTATTAACGCGTTCCTTCTATTATATAGCAAAACTCATTATAGAGCTTCGGATCTACGAGTTCCCAATAAGGTCGAGCTCTCGACTAAATAATGCGGTTACGAAACAAAGACAAATTTGCATTACGATTCAACTTTAATAATCTTCCTGCTTTTTCGTAACCACAAGCTGAAAGGAGACTATCACCCCAACAAGAAATCGATGCAGTATAGTCTTCTATACTAATATTACATATAAACATTTTTGATCGTTCTGGTTCTGGATAAACTTAAAAACTACTGAACTTAAAAATATCTTTCACCAATAGAAAGCTAATAATATGGGAGGAGACATTTTATTTTCGAGTTCAAGTTTCAAGGTTTGCCAGGTCCAAGTTAACTTAGTGGAGAACTTAGTACGAGTAAGTGTGATGATTTAACAGGTGTGACATTTATTTATTTATAAAAACTTATTAGGTCCTTGAAGAACACTTTAGTTATAGAAGTCGTGGTTCCACCAAATATAAAATCAAGTAAGATAGAAAGAGACAGACTATCCTTGAGTCTGTGCCTTGAGTAAAATGTAGAAAATACGACTTAGAATATGAGGGGTTGAATTATTAAAGTTTAGTTTTATTTCATTTAAACCAATCACAATATTTTTTACACAAAATGATGCCCTATAACAAAAGTACCCACTCGTCTGTCAAAAAAATAACTGTTAAAATAAAAATTAAGCTTATGTAATAAATTATTGATAAAAAAACACTTTATTTAACTTAAACTTAACAGTCTCGATCAAATACTCAGACCTCTTTTAATCTATATCCTCGTAAACCACGCAATGTATTTTAAACTTTAATAACTTTTCCTGTAAGTGTATTTTACGTTAACCGTTTCGCTTTTACCAGCAGATACGTCTAAGAGCGATCGAACCACGTACCCGAAGGCTGGCCTCATTTTACGTACCGCTACTCTCAAAGACAGTGTGTCCAGCGACAACTCTATTGGTATGTCATTTTATTATTATTGTAATTATTTATTAATACTGATATGTATTTGGTTAACGTATATGTGTATTTTATATTTTAAACAGGGTCCCAAAACCACTAAACTCAATTTAAACTGGAACCCGTTAGTAACGAAATATGTGTGTAGTTGGTAATTTTTGATATTGTGTACTACTACCATAAAAAATAATAACACGTATTCGATTTTTTATTTTGACAAATTATTTTATTTTATTTATTTATTTATTAAAGGATTTAATCAAACTAATAATATAATTATTGATATAATTTATACGTAGGTAAACTATTTTTTTTTGTAGATACTCTCAACAAAAAAAAAAAAAATATTACATACTTTTTATACGTAAATAGAGTATCTACAAAAAAAAAATATTACCTTCTAATTTGAAATTTGCTCCAATAATGTATACATTTCATTATTGGAGCTAATTTCTAATTTGAAGATTTTTTTTTTTTTTTGTAGATACTCTTTTTACGTATAAATTATATCAATACTTATATTATTTAAAATAAATTATTACATATCTATTAATGAAATTGTTTTATATAACCTATTAATTTAGGTACTTATTTTATTGAACTGTATTAAGGACACTGCATTCGTAATCGCGAAGTCTGCGTGCTCCATAAACAATAAGCTTTCGCACTTCTAGTATGTAATACTACTTGTACTATTATTGCTTCTGTGGCAATACTCGACTACTGTTTGTCAGTCATTGTATTTATTAATCTTTCTGTATTGCGTTAAGTATTTTTTTTTTTATTTTAAAAAAAAGTTAATAAATATTGTTATACAAAAGTATTTATTACCCACAACCACAGACTATAACTCTGTGCCCACAACAAAAATATTTTAGCGTATAATAATAACCAACATAAAAATAATAATTGAACGGCTAACAGTGAAGTTGTAATATTGAAAGTACGTTTGTATGTGCGTCAAGTCGACTATACTCATTTTGCCCACCTCATGGCTAAATTGGTAAACAAAGCGGTGCAATTTTTTAAATAATAATTGTCATTAAAATAACTCGTATTTGGAGAGGAACAAATGTAGCCTTCAAAATTACACCTAACATTGATTACCTCTTGGAACTGACTTCATAACGTAGAATCCAGTAGATAGGACATAACACACGTAGTAAATAACAGCTGTAATTAATAATAAATACTGTGATCTTATTACATATTAGGATAATTGCAACATAATTTGTTTTTTCTTACTTTGGCCTTGTAACCGGAGGTCGTGGATTCGACCCCACGCATTGTAAAAAATATAGGTACGTTTTACTGTACAGTTTGTCATGGTCTGGGTGTTTATAGAATATAATATGAATTATATCGTTGCTTCTGGTATACATAGTACAAGCCTAGAGCTTAGTTTATGACCAGAGCATTATGTGTAAATTGTCCTACATATTATTATTGTTATTTCTATAAGTAGGTACCTAATTTTGATCATAATAATCTGTGATTAAAATTAACTAACAACAACATGATTAGGGAAATACCTATAGTTTGTCGGGAATCACAAGTAAAACCAATCATGCGCCTTGCTTGAATTTTGTACGTAGATTAATTTGATGAATGTAATAGTTATAGTTATTACCTATTGGATACGTAAAAAATAAACTTTCAATTATAATTAATAATTTTGTATTTTTTTTATGAATAAAAAAAAACTTTAACGGAAAGTTTAGTAAATACAATGACCAAAAAAATATATTTCAATTCTACGTCAAACAGTAGTGGAGAAATACTGGAAGTGCTGTTTGTATAGAAGCAGACTTCGCGATCGCAACTGGAGTGTACTTAAGACATTTTCTTTTGCAACTCAGAAATGACGCGGGCAGCTAGCGATGAAAGCCTCAACTCTCTGGACGGCCAAAGCTTCTCGGAAACCGTGACCACCCACGAGACTTCAGACCATGGCTCCAAGCGGTCTACCATGACCACGACCAAGACCAAACAATCCTCCCATAAGTCCAGCAGTGGAGAGAGCAAGTCGTTCTTGGATAACAATACAAAGGTCACCGGAGTCCAGGATATATTGTCTAGAATGAAAAATGCTGATATTGGTGAGTAAAATATTTAATATTTCAATAATTTCTAGGGAATTATAGAAAATAAAACAATATATTATTCATAAAGTAAAAAAAAAATAGGAATATTTCCTCTTTAGTGTATTTAGAAAGTCCTCTATGGTCGGATTAATAGGCATAGGCTATTAATATGAAAAAAAACACTATTTTGACAGTCCCAAGCAATGGCTCAGGCTAAGCCATGACTATTAATGCGGCCACTAGATTTCTGAATTTGTGGTAAGTTTCATATATTTATTTGAGCATAAAAACGATAAAATTTTAAGCATTTATTATCAGAATAGTATTGTTTGTACATACAGAGTGGCCACTTTCTGATAAAACAAAGAAAACGGGTAAATGTCGTGGAATTTTAAGCGTCTGGAAAAGTCGGGGAAAATAATTAAATTACACAGCTTTAAAGTGAACGACTGACAACCTAAGCAGAGCGATTCTATTTTTTTTTTATTCAAAAATTTATTTAAGAAAAGAGGAAATTGTATTTTATTAAGAAAAACGTTCTCTTCGAATCCAAATGCCAGGGAAAAATCAGAAAAAGGGTAATAATTACTGTAAATTCTGTAAAAGTCAGGGAAATTCGAATCCGAATAAAAGTGGGCATCCCTGTACATAAACTCGAATAGGTTAAGTAGTTTTTGAGTTATGTATCTACTAAAATACTCGTAATTACTATTTGAGTGTATCCAAACACCGCGACGACAAGTTGACCATTTATTCGGCGGCTACTCAAAATACGACGACGTGGTGGGAATAAAACTCCACCGCTTAAATACTACTGACATGATAATCCTCTATCCTCTTTTTTATTTTCTGGTACAGAACCGTATAAGTTCGGGTACAGCATTAGTACTTAACCTATTATTTTCCCCTCAGTGATAGAAGATGGAGACAACCAGGACGACGCTGAAGCCCGAGCACTGCTGAACAAGTTCCTGGGAGCTACCGTGCTGATGGCCGGCATGCAGAACTATGTCAACGAGTCCTCCGGGGAGAGACGGGTGGTCAAGGTTAGTCATATTTTGAAATATTTTTAAGGAGTTAAGGAGTACATGACAGGAAGTACTGTGCTGATACCCGCAATGCAGAACTATTTTAGGGCCTTTCCGCCAGTTTATACTCTGTAGTCGACTTTACGCCAATACAAAGTTACTTCCAATATTACAACTAAAACTAAAATACAGAAAAAAAAGTATAAAAATAAAAAAAAAAATTTAAGATATCGAAAAATCTAACACTTAAAGATAAATAAATACAATGACCGGCAAAAATTGTATTTTAATTCTGCGACAATCAGTAAGTGTGAAGGCTCATGTTGTATGGAGAACCATGACTTCGCTATTAGGAATGCAGTATTCTTAATTCGAACAAGACCCCTATTTTGTCAAAGAGCATAGTAGCGGACTAATTCCGACCGCTGGCACACGGAAAATCAGTAAATCAACAAAAAAAAAATCGGTGTAAGTTTGTTAATAATTTAGTAATTTAGTACATACAGAATGTTAATTTTTTTATTATTTTTTTAACCAAAGTAATAATATAAATATTACATTTTGAACGGCCACTTTAACGGAAGGTCCACTTCATATCACTGTATTTTTTTCTTGGTTGTATAAGACTTGAAAAACCTTAGAAATCGATAAAATTGGCCGGATTAACAAGACCTCCGAGCAGAGACCAATCATAGAGTAAATATATGTTTTTTTTTAATAGTAATAATGAAAATCTTTAGTTTTAAAATATTTTACAAATTAGCGATCAACATATCCCACCGCTTTCTCACTACAATAATAGTTTTTATATAATAAGTATAACAACATATTTTTTTTAGAAAACATATTATTATAGAGGAAGGTATATATATATATTTTTAATACAATTTTGTCACTTTAAAATACTTAAATTGGCCGACACTTAAATCAAATGAAGAATTTTTTTTTCGTAAACAAAATTGTAATTGATATATTGATTGATAATGCTGACCAACTCAACACTTATCGTATCAATAGAGCGGAACTTTTAATAAATAGACATACATTTTTTTATTACCTTGGACTTAAAAACACTTAGGTCCCTGGTTCGAATCCCGGTGTGTACCAATGAGTTTTTAACTAAAAAAAATATGTACATTTGTTTGACAACACCACTATAGTGACTCGGGGAGCACGTTAAGCTGTCGGTCCCGGTTTCACTATACCAACTTGTGAAACTGTTTATAGATGGGTTATTGAGTCTAACGAACGAGTTTTGACTAAAACATCGCGACGAGCTAGCCACTTGTTCGGTGTAGATTCATACCATCGGCTTCGACGAGGTGGGAATAAAGCCTTCCGCTGGGTACTCTCGTCTCGGGCACCGTAAGGCACCCGTGATGATATGTATGTATGTACTTACATTTTTTTCTTTTTAACGAACACTTCTCACTTGTCCCTGTTACATTAAATCAATCTTTATAGGCCAATCGTCTTCATTTATATACGAAGCTAATGTCGTCCTAATTGTCCGTGAAATAGAGTTGATATTTTAGTAAAGCTAGTTGGCAGTTATGTAGATGCGATATTGGCACAGTTCCGACACGGTGCGCGCGTGCGGTGCCGGAACACGCGAGTAATGTATCTTGGAATTATTTTTATTCACCTTATTACTTACAGTGTTGTTGACATTAGCAAGGAATAAGCATAAATTGTGTTTTTGTTAGCGAGCGATTTTTGTAGGAATTCTAAGTCATCTAGGTTTTTTTATTGCGCTGGTTTATTTTTGAGAAATCATGATATAAAGATCCAACATTGCATCCTAAAAAAACTACTTTGTATTAAGTATAAATAGTATATTGCAAGAATATAGACTTATTAAAAATTAATAGACTTTGTAGCCTGCGTACCTGAAGGTAAGCAGGCCTACAAAGTCATACATATGCCGTACTCTATTATAGTTTAGTTATAGATAGTTATATATATATATATATTATTATCGAATTAAGAAAACAATTTAGAACTCGAATGCTTTGTTCAAAAAGTTTATAAAAATTGGGTATTGGGCGATATATTTCCGTTAAATAAACCTATAATTTTAAATTAGAAACTGTACCCTGCCTACGTAGAGAATAACTTAATGACTGTCCTCTAACTGTCAAACCAATCGAATTATGGGTCGAACTATAAGTATTTTTTATTAGAACTATAAGGCTATGTTTACAAAGTCATCTAAAAAGTAGGTAGACCTATAGGGATAATAGTTTACCTATAATAATAATAGTAACAGAAACAACGGTATAATAATAGATATTATATTTTTAAAACTCCTAGACCATAACAAACTGTAGGTACAGAAAAACATACTTTTTTTTGTCATGGGTGAGAATCGAACCCACTACCTCCGGATATAACGCTAAAGCGCAACCACTAGTCTATGGAGGCCGTCATATTTTCGTTAAATAAAACAAATTTTAAACTACTTATGTAGAGATTAACTTATTGACTGTCTCAAACCACTGCATCGAATTATGTGTCAAATTATATAAGTATTTTTTTAGAACTATAAGGGTCTGTTCACAAAAGCACCTAAAAAGTGGATACCTATTGGGCGAATGGCTTATTCGCCCAATAGGTATTATAGTCCTACGTGAGTTTACGTGACCTATATTTCAAATAGGTTTAGTACTTAAGGTGGGCTCATATCATACACACACCTATAGTTTATAGTGTATGATATTTCGGGAATGCCTCATCCGATCGAGCGGAGGGACGACCGATTTCAGTAACGTTCTATTTATATAAAGGCAAATAAACTATCAAAGTATTGATTGGCACAAATATACGCGAGGAGTGAGTGACCTGGATCTAGTATACATTATTTATACATAACATAGGCCAAACTAAGATCTTGGCAATTTTATATTATTTTAATACACTGGGTGCTATACCATTTTTTTTATATAGGTACGTGAACAACCACCAATAGGAACGCTTTATTTTTTAAAACAGTATAAATAAACTATTACTTTTGGTAGAAAAAGCCGAATGAAAACATTCTAAGTATCAAAATTTGCAAAGGAGAATATTTATTTGTCTCTTTTTCTGTGGAGACAACTGGGGTTTGGGGTTCCGGGGCCGGACTTTGGAAAGAAATTAAGTGCCCTTCCACTTTTTTAAACAAAGAATATCAATGGTAGTTCAACGTCGTAGTGCTATAGGTGCTCTCGGGCCATCTCGACAAAATTATATAGTAAAAAAACAAAAATTAATATCCCATATAATTATTTTTATTATTAATTTTGTTTTTTTTTACTATATAATTTTATTATTATAATTTTATAGGAAACTAATTGTATAAATACTTTTAGTACATAAAAAATATATATGTTAAAACCTAATATTTTTAAGGAAAATCCCTACTTTAATACGTTAAACTCATGGTAGAGTACCTACACCCAATTTGTACTGAAAGCATATTTTTCTAATCGTTAACAAATGAGGCACCTGTTTCATAAACATGACAATTGTAATTTACAAAGACAATTTATAGTACATTGCTCTCTCATCAGTTCAAAGTAGTGAATAATTCAAACTAAACAATGCAATGTATTCTAAATTGTCATTTTAAGTTACAATTACGATTATCACATATTTATGAACTATCGACTTTGAGTCCAGACATACGGACAAGTTAGTGTTTAGCTTTTTCTAAGAACCTTAAAACCCAGATTGTATCATAAAGTAGGTATATTTTTTAAGCAGTTAAAAGTATATCCAAAGGCATTTACATCAATAACATTTAAAAGTTAACAGAAAACAAAATTTAAACAAAAAAAAACTATTTGACCGACAAACATACAAAACTCTGCCATCAAATAAAATGTAGACAAATCAAATTCGGCGTACTACAATGTTTACAAGTACAAAATTGTGCGATCATATTGCCGTTTTAAGCTCGAGAGCTTTTCGCGAAGAAAACGTCGGAAACCCACTGTAAAAATAAACCAGTCGACATTTACTGAAAACCTATCGTAAAAGACATAAAAACCACACCATTTCAACAGTAAACTAAACCTTATTATTTAGGTAGAAGTAAGAAAATCGCATGCGTAGATCTGGAGTCTATATTAGGACCGATGACGCGAGAGAGAGCCGCAAGCGCAGTTAGTATAGAACTCTTGAAGAGTACGGATAGCGCCTACTTGGCGATTTGTCCGTGCTTAGTTATTTAAAAAACCATTTGTGATGGTTTAACTCTATTTCTAAGTTTAACCTTTACTTAGTGTCAATACCGTGTGGGGTAACTTAGAGTTTCTCTGAAAGGATTATTCTCTCTTGCGGTAATTTTTTTGGTGAGTTTTTTTTTTAATTTTTAACTATACCTACAAACTATTTTTTATATCAACTTGAGGTCTAAGTTTTTTTTTTTTTTTTTTGTGTATTACAGATTATTTTTATTTTTTTGGATAATTCTTTATTAGAAAATTATATTATTACTCTATAAATTTTTAGGCAAGAACTTGATTTAGTTTTCATATGCATTCTTGTGCTTTTCAATATACTTTACTAGTATTAACTTAACTATTTAAAAAAAGATGTAATAGAACCATAGACAATAAATTATACATAGACAGTAGCATCAGCAATAATTTTACTGTCCACGTCTTTAGTATATGTTGTAATATTCAGGAATTTTCAGCAATTGATCTCCTATATTTATAGCAGTTTTTTCAAGACTCCGAGGTCGGGTATTGTGAAACCATTCATAAATACACTCTGCTATACATTCCTTGTATTAAAATATCTTCGCAGATGCTCGTTTCGTTTACATATTTTATAATGCGTTTATTGATCAGTTTTATAATTTTAAAACTATGTATATTTACTACAAAGACCTATCGAACGAATAGTTTATTATTTATTAAAATATCACGGTGTCTTATTGTTACGGGCATTAATTTTGAATTTATTACTGCTGAAATGATTTTATCAATTTTGCTGACCCTAAATATATATATAGGTATATATATCATCACGGGTGCCTTACGGCGCTCGATACCGCCTATACGGCGCTCGATACCGCCTATACGGCCTCACGGTACCCAGCGGAGGGGTTTTTAATCCCACCTCGTCGTAGCCGATGGTATGAGTCTACACCGAACCCAATAACCCATTTATAAACAGTTTGACAAGTTGATATATGAAACTGGGACCGACAGCTTAACGTGCTCTCCGAGGCGCTATAGTGGTGTTGTTAAACAAATGTACATAATTTTTTAGATTTAAAAACTCATTGGTACACCGAGGTTTGAACCAGGGACCTAAGTGTTTTTAAGTCTAAGGTCTAACCAAATCGGCCACCACGTATAATTTACCCCTACCCTAGATCCTAAATCAGGGGCAGATATAGGATTTAAGGGAGGGAACAGCAGGGGCGTATCCGGAATTAATGCAGAACTCAAGCCATTATTAGCTTTTTTTTATATAAAACAATTACCTACTGGAAATATAACGTTACGAATTGGTTATAAAAATAGTAATAGGCCTTATTTATGTATAAAAGTATTACTATATTCAAGGTACAATTAGATGGTTTTTCGGCATAAACCCTTACAAAATTATCTAATATTTAAAAATAAGAATTTAAAGTACGCCTTTTTATGTATTTCCGCTACGATCATTAGATTAAGATTTTTTTGTTAAAAAATTTTGGACTATTTTGTCAAAGACAGTGAAGTAGTGTTTACTCTTCTTCTTTTTCTAAGTGTTTACTTAACCTTGCCTCTGATAGTGCATGTTAATGTGATTTGTATGTGTAACTCTAAACATATAAAACAACATAAGTACATTTGTAAAGCAATAAAAATTAGATATAGATGCAAAAACGACAAGTGATCTAGTCATATTTCAGTTTTAGTTCACCGGTTTTCAGGAGACGACTGCATCGTTTTCTTGTCTTCTTTCAGAGTGCGGCTACGAAACGGGTGGCAACTGACGATAAGGATATTCAAATACCTATACCTACTCGTAATGCAATTGGTCTCTGTCGCCGCCTATTTCGTAATCGCAATGTTTTAACAACAATTATTGATCGACCCCATTTATGGACTTTTTAGGTCTGCTCACCAAGTAGATATAAAGTCACATGCCATGCTCCATTAAAAAGAAAAAAAAAATAGATAAGAAAAATTACAATAATCAAATAGTGTTTAGTTGTTCATAAACGATGGCAGCTGCTAATCAACGTAGAGAGATATAATAATTTAATAGTTCTTGCATTACATTACACACGAGCTCAGTCTCCATGGCCTAGTGGTTTGTAACGCCAGTGATTTTGTATCCGGTTCGATTCTCATTTGGTACATCAATTTACTTACATACCTACTTATACTTTTATCGCTATATCTTACGTCTAGAAAACTATATGTAGTTGAGCTATTAAAAAGAAAGAAAGAGCTGCAACATTTTTTTTTATTGTCGGGTATTAAAAACAAGTATTTATATATTTTTTTAAAAATCAGGCCATGTTCCTTTCGGTGTGAACATAAACAACCGAGCGCTACTGTCTCTACATAGGTATCCTATTTAATTATAATAAATACGCCATTTTCGATGGCTTTTAATTAATTTAATAAACCGTCGTAATTTTATAAAAAAACCTTCATCTCCCACGACCACGTTTACCCTTCACTTTTATAATCTGGTTCGCCATCCTTATATCTCATCACTTTCAAATGTCTTAGGGTCGAATAGTCGTTGCTAAGCGATTGCTAATGCTGCGGACTGTCAAACTGCATATGAAAAAACTAAATTTTGACAGTTCCAAGCAATGGCTCAGGCTAGCAACGACAATTAATCCGACCCTACAAAAATTTGGAGCTCTTTCTTCAAATCCAAAAACTTTACGTATGTTTTTCTGTACAGTTTGCTAAGATCTGAATTAGTATCGTTGTTTCTGGTACACATGGTACGAGTTTATCTCAGTTTGTGGCCAGAGCATTATCTGTAAAAGAAATCCTAAATATTATTATTGATATTTGTTAATTTAAAAAAAAAGTATATAAATCTCACTTATATGAAAATTTGTAGTAGGTAGGTATAACAAAAAAATATTTCATAACCTTACGTATATTTTGTCAATTTTCACACTCCCTTAATTAAGCAAGATAAAAATAAGTTCATTACCACATTTTTTTTTTTTAAATTGGCACGGCATGTGACTTTGTATCTACCAGGTGGTGAGCAGACCTACAAAGTCCATAAAAAGGTTCAATCAATAATTAATCATAAACAACATTTATCCCTCCCACTATGCCGGCTAAAAGATGCAATTACCAAATTGGCGGCGACAAAGATGAATTATTATATATTTCAACATTTTTATCGTGATTTTTCCTAGTTCACGATTTACTATGAACTCAACTCCTAACTATAAACCTAAATATAAATCTAAGGTAGATAGTAAATAATATAGCTAAGTACATAAGCACTAAATAAAAAACAATAATAAATTGAAAACGTTTCAGCAGTCAGACTTCATTGACCCGTGTATTTATTTATAAAATATAATGTACGACTTATTATTATTTTTCATGAAAGAATTAATGTGTTATTGAACCCCGGTATGAAAGCCGAATTAATCTCGTGCCAATATCTAGCATATGTATGATATACGTCAATATATTATACTTATTAGAACGATCGCCTAAAATAATATGACCTAAATAGACCAATAGTTAACCTTTATATAGGGTCGCTTGGTAACACTATTATTAAAAATTTATTTTTTAAAGATAAAAAAAATATTTAATATAAGTTTTTTTTTTTTTTTATATGTAGGACAATTTACACATATTGCTCTGATCACAAACTAAGCTCTAGGCTTGTACTATGTGTACCAGAAGCAACGATATAATACATATTTTTATTTTATAAACACCCAGACCATGACAAGCTGTACAGAAAAACGTACTAATATTTTTTTGCCATGGGTGGGAATCGAACCCACGACCCCCGGATACAACGCCAAAGGCGCAACCACTAGTCTACGGAGGCTGTCAAGTTTATCCTAATATGGAATTTATAAAAATGCATTAATATATATTGTATAATAATATATTTAATATAATTCTCCGGGCCCTAGAATAATTTGTTACGATAATTTCTTGAACCTACTGTAATATCCGGGCCCTAGAATAATATGTCACGTCAATTTCCTGGCCTTATTGTAATTTCCGGGGCCTAGAATAATTTATCGCGACAATTTCTTGAAGCTATTGTAATTTCCGGGCCCTAGAATAATTTATCGCGACAATTTATTGAACGTATTGTAATGTCCGCGCCCTAGAATAATTTGTCACGGCAATTTGTTGAATCTATTATAATGTCCGGGCCCATTGTCCATTATCATGTTTTAGTGAGTAAAATGAATTTAACATATTTACATTGTCATATTTAGAAAATTTTTAGAATAAACCATCAAGACTGAATGATTAAGGCATTAAGTTATGTACATTTTTTTGTAATTTTGTGCAAAAAAGTATTGTAAATAAAAAAATAAATAAATTTAATTTTATAAAGCCCAACAAAAACCAATGACTAACAAAAATTGTATGCATCTCTCAATAAACGAATTAAATTCAAAAATATTGTGCGAGTCGTCGAAGTTTGGTTAGTTAAAAAAACGTAAGAAGTTTGAAATACGATTGCCTTTTGTTTGTTTCGTGTTATATAATTTCTTTGTTTGCTCACAAAAATAGGTGAAAACCAATCATGTATTTCTTCGATGTCACTTTATGCGACATATCATACTTACACATACAACTAATGGTATTTTAATCTAAGATATAAATATTGTTCCATTTTTATTTGTTTTCCGTGTGTCATTTTTTTTAATTAAACAGACAGACAGGCGTATTGGGTGATTTCACAAGCGTTCAGTTTTTCTTTTAAAACGACCTGTACCTCACCTAAAAATAGGGCTGTAGGTGATCATAATTACCCATATAAGGTAAAATAATATGATTACCGACCGTATGATTATGTTTGATTTTTGTTTATTAATTTATATAATTAATTTATAGAAAGTAAGCGTGACCATCAGCCCAAAATTGAAATGATACAAACTATGTAAAACTACTCTACTAAATAGTACTAAATAGTAGATAAGAGGCTCTACCATGGGTTTGTTACCAAAAATAAAACGATCCTGTTGGTACAATGCGCAAACCCATGGTAGAGCCTAAGGTTACATTCTTAACAACTACAAAAAACATGGCAATACCTTTTACAATATAAAAGTTGAATTTGGCTGAACGGCTTGCATCCAGGCTTGGAAAATTAAAAAAAAAAGTTAAATATAAAAATTAAAAAAAAATACTATTTATCCAGAGCTTTTCAAACAAAAATATGTTTACCAATACGAAATACTATTTTATTAATAATAACAACTATTTGCGATCGGAAACATCCACGAGCGAGTTTTCGCACTATTTTTCCATTACTCTAAACTAGACAAGGAAATAAAAATTTCTTCACTAATTTAATTTAAAGCTCTCACATGACACAATAAGGAAGCGATTCATGTCTCCATGAAACCTTGGCTGGTTTTTATTTATAAGACTTTCTTTTCCCGCCAACTGCGTTCGGGACGTCATCATCACTCGACACGGCAAAGTCCCGATTTTAAAGAACATTGACCGTTACGCTTCGTTGTCTTCACCCATGTCCTAATTTGGAGTTTTGGCACGCACTCTTTCTCTGTCCCGAAGGCCAAGGTTGTTCCTACTGGCTTTGTTTAGTTTATTTATGTAGGTGAGGTACATTCAGACCTTTTCATGAAACGCAAGATCTGTCAACACTCAACAATCGAGTATGAATGTAGAGCAGAGTACATTGTGATAGCTCCCTCAAGTAAACCGTGAAATGGAATTAAAGGAGTTAATTCTAAACAGTTGTCTTTCATTCGGGATAATTAATATTACTCTACTACTAGTCTTAATTAAACGAGAAAAGTCTTATGATTATTGATAAATGTTTTGTTCATATAACTTTTCGTATATCATTGATATTTGATTAATTATTTGGGATCTTTTTCCCAATATTTGACATTTCTTTGTTTACTAATTATGCTCGTTACTTCTATTCTATTAAACAGTTTAGAGTTACTACCCTTTATAAGATAGCTACTGGATACACCCTATAATTTATGATAAGATAAAATTGGTAGGTATACCACCAGATGCATGCTAAATGATTGATCTAGCAGTGTTAGTGAAAAAGATGGAAATTTGATAACTATTCATGGATAAATTAGACCCATTTCAAGTGTGACATCGCTATCAAAAGCCTTTACAAAATTATCTTAATTGGTCTCGTTGTTCAAAACTGTGACTCTACAACACATCACACTTCCAAGGGTAGACAACAATTAGGCATAGATCTATATTTTAAAGGACCTTTAGCTAACGTAAAAGCATTCATTTTCCACTATGAAACAAGATGGAAGTAAGTTAAGACGTTTACACGGTACACAGAAACCAAATTACACACGTCATTTAATAGTAGATGATACAAACGGCATAGTAATTGTTCAATATAAAAAGATAATACCCGGAACAATTCGGTCCGCTACATCAATTAAAAGAAAATTATTAATTGCTGCCCTAGATTCCTTAACTTAAAAATTCATTTTGCTTTAATAATACAGTCGGTATCAAAAGTAGCTAAAAAATATTGGGCCGAAGCTTAGCATAGCCAAATAAAGCAAGTTAATATATTAGCTAGGTTCCATTTCTTGAAATTGTAGCACCGTACCGAGTTACATTACAATTTCATGCACTGTTTGAAGCAATAAAAAAAATTATACGCTGGTATAGAGAATTTATTCATATCTTTTAAATAGCTGTGTCACACATACGAAAGAATACTGATACGGATTAGCAGTAAAACATAAACTATACGAATCTTTCCGTTCCCAATAACAGACAAACACAACATCGGCTCTATCATGAGTTTTTGCTTCATATTCACGTATCGTTAAAACGAAAGAACCACCAATAGGATCGCTTTATTTTTGGTAACAGGATTAAATATAATATTTCAATAAATGTACAATTAATTTTAATATTTAATCCGTCCTATAATATAAAAATGTCCTAATGTTAGGTTTAATATTGTATTTTATTGAATAAATAATTTTGTATTCTATTCTATTCTAAATACAGCGATCCTATTGGTGGTTCCTAGCAAGCAAAAACTCATGGCCTCAGATCTTATTTGGCTAAACTTTTGGTGCTGACTGTACACACTTTAACATCTTATTTACTTTTTCAATTCTGTACCACTGCAACTGCTTCAATTAGTAAAATAATGTAAACCGCTTCTGCGTCCGTCTGTCTGGCTGGCTGCACACTCGTCTACTTTCTTTCTTATTTGTGGTTATATTTACTTTATTTGCTCAACTTTCTAGCGTCTCGCAATAATTTGTTCCGGGCACTTATTTTATTATTGATCTCGGTCAGTGTTGACTCAATACGACATAAGAAAACAATATTTTCATAAATAAACATACTAACTAGTAATTAATGGAACTAGTAGTGAACTTGATACTCGGAACTTGCTTAGATACATTAAATTTATGTAAAAAAATCCTAACTGTAAAATATTTAAATATGTTGACCGACTTCATGAAGAAATTCTTATCTACCTATATACCTAAATAATGTACTATAATCGCAACATACTATAATAATCATAAGCCTTATGTAAAAACATCATGGCGGTATATTTTTTTTAGTAATAAATTTTCATACGTCCTATAGGATAGTTGTACCATAATATGAATCCCATTAATGAACACCTAAATATTTTTTGCATATATTAAGAATACCGTGAAAAACTATCACGTTGGTATCTTAATTTTATGTCGACCACTTTATGCTAATATAAAATAGATCGCAGGAGTAGTAACACCAAACTTTAAGAGAAGTGTCTGATGAGGCTCTTTTTCTGTGATAGTTATTTAGTAATATGCATTATGCATGCTAATGATAAACTCTGAAGTTTTACCTCTCCCCGCGCATGACGCTTAGCCAGTAATGTTATGATTGTACGTTTTTCTTTTTTTAAATGTCTGTCTTAATATTTTATAGGAATTATTTTAATGTGATTTTTTTTTTGGGGATTTTTTGGGATTTTAGGGGGTTAATTTTCTTTCTTACATCAAACTTAAAAAAAGGAAAACGTACGATCCTAGATATCGATCATAATTATGACTCCTCCAAAATTCATAAAAATTCATGAATGTTTAGGGGGGTGAAACAGTCAAGACTTTTTATATGAAAAATCCGCATCAGACTCTTGTCTTAAGTGTTCATTGATGGGTGCATGTTCATATTATGGTACCTACAACTACCCTACTTAGATTCTGTTCCAAAATTAAAATATTATTTACTCGTGCGATCTATTTTAGAAAGAAAGGGATGGATTAGACTCAAATTACATATCTCGGTTTTTCAATTTTTCCTAGGAGATCGCACAGCTAACTATTACCTTCACATAATTTGTAACAGTCCCATACTATAAGTATATTTAAATTATAAATTAAACTATGTATATATTTAGGTATATAATGTATATGGACATGATTCAGGTATTAATTATGTGTGTATTTGGCACGCTACCTGCGGGGTGATTACGCGTACAACGCTAAGCTAAACTTTAATCGGTATAATTAAATGTTTATTCTTTAATAAAGCAAGAATTTTTAAATTAATAAATATAACAAAATAATTCTGTACAGTTTGTCATTGTCTGGGTGTTTATAAAATATAATATGTATTATATAGTTGCTTCTGGTACACATAGTACAAGCCTAGAGCTAGTTTGTGACCAGAGCAATATGTAAAAATTGTCCCACATATTATTATTAATAATTACTAGGAACTTTAAAAAAACTATCGGTGAAATATCATATTAGAATTTTGTGATCAGTACAACATTCTCTACACATTTTAGGCGCTAGACAACGTTTCAAACTGTCGCAAACATGCAACTTGCAACTAGCGACTCCATGAATTTTAATAAAACAGAGGGCTATCCCGTGTCGGTAAAAAAAAGTTTTTATGTTGGCGCATCAATCTCAGGTGCACATGTGAATCAGAATCAGATGATACCTTCTCTCAGTGCATCTGGCACTCACCGCGGTCTATATATAGTGCGTCCATGCAGTCTGCGTGTGCACGAGTTCATTTCCTTGTATTGCTCTCTGGCAGCTATTAGGGACTGAGGATTGGTTTCCAAAGGTACACATTGTTCTGTAGCTCCGAGATCCCCGGTCATTGTTTGTCACTTTCCTTAGTAAGAACATTGACTTGTTTACAAAATGTAGGTACCTACAGGATTTATATTGGCTTAAACAAAGGTTTGAGAACAAAAGGAGCAGACAAGGTACAAATGGATCATTTACTTAAGAAACAACTAAAAAATGATAACATAACACTTCTTACGATTTGGGTTAATTATTATGAAATAGTATCCTGTAGTATCTATTCAGTAGGAAGTTTCATAGAGTATAGACAGGCAGGCTAGTAAAAGAAAACTGAAATAAAACTATAATAACAGAATATAATAGGACTACTATTAAATTTCGATCCGGCTCGAACCAAACATTTTTATATGTTGTTAATATTTGACAAAACCTAAACATGTATCTATTAGAATGGTCGTCCTTAAATCAGAATTTCCGTTGTTCCTTGCAAACATTTTATTTTTCGTACATACGAACGTAAGGGCAGTGCTCTCTCCATTTTGCGTTCATGACAAGATGACAGCCAGTGTTAATGAATTTGCAAGAATTCTGGATTCGCGGAACGACAAAGCCGCTGCGATGCCAACTTATACCGTGTAATTCTATTTTTGCTATAATTCACAGACTTTGTAGCATATAATTAATACCTTATTCTATAACTAAGTATCATATTTCGTTTCTTTTATGAGTATCTATTAATTTTATCGGTTGGTTAATTGAATAACTCCCATAAACTTCTTTATCATCACACGTTTCGTAACCGCATAATTTAGCCAGCATAGTGAAATCGACATATAGACTTCTTCGATCTCCGTCTATCAGTCTAATATGCAGAGAATACCTCAAGAACCCCTTGTTCGATTTCCTTGAAAATTTAGAATCGTTAAATTAAATTAAATTTTCGAAATTTGGAATCGTTGTAGATCTGTTTGACAAAATATGAAGTAAAACATCTCGGTATATTCCTAAGTTTTTATGTTTCTATCCCCAGTAATTAATGTATCTAATGAACAATAAATCTATACATTACTTCAAACTTTACAACTTGCAAAAAAAACTTTCTACGTGGACAGTCAAGCTCTAATAAAAACGACTTTATCTGACAGTCGGACGCGGTGATACACTGTCAGTGAGTGAGTCACTCGGCACCTGACTTGTTAAATCTACCGAAACAGGTTTTGAACATTAAATCTCACATATTATTATCATCATAATGGTGTTATAACATAATCTGGTGGTTGATAACCGCCAATGTTCCAGTTTTTCTGCTTTAGTAACCGGTTATTTAAAAACCAAAATCTTATCATTGTAACGACAGTTATATTTTACTTAATTTTGGGGGAAAGCTTTGCACTGGTTACAGCAGCAAAAGTTTGTACCACAAGAGACGTACCTAGTAATAATGTTTCAATATATCGGCACCGGTGTACAGTTCAATTCCCAGTCGCTATATTATTTAATTAAGTACAAATTAAGCCAAAAGATTTATGCTCTAAACATGATACGAGTTATATTCACTACATAATCGTTCCATCTAAAGTCAAAATATTTGTTTCACGTATTACCTTTACAGGCTTTTATGAAGAGTAAAATTAGAATGTCATTCCTCTTATATATTAGTTCATATTTATTTAGTCTGAGTAGACGTATATGTTCATAAAGTGTAATAATAATAATAATATGAAGGATATATTATACACATATAGCCCTGGTCACAAACTATATAAGCTCTAGGCTTGTGCTAAGTGTGCCAGAAACGACAATTAATACATATTTTATTTCATAAACACCGAGAAAAACGTACAGAAAAATGTACTAATATTTTTTGGCCACGGGTGAGAATCGAACCCTGGATAAAATCACTAGTTCTAGGGAGGCAGTGCAGGATCTACTTATAACGTAGAAGTTATATTTTTTTTGCATTTGGTGATTTTCGTTTTACCCATTGATCCAATACTCCCTGGTCTATTTAGAACTCCCAAATACCTTTTCGCTGAAATAGACCCTTTGCAAGTCAATATAGCCCACTTTGGGAACCAGTCTACGTTATCTTGATTTGAATAGCTAATAATGATTAAGTAGTTATTCTTTTAAGTTTTATGTAAATTTTCTGACTGTGTGATTTAACCAAAATTATGTCATGGTTTATTTTAGTGACAGGCCAATAGCGTCCGGGTGGCCTGCCAACTATCTGGCATACTGATCTTTAAAACCACCGCATTGTCAATGAAAATAACCAGAAAATTAACTGTTGAAGCCATCGAACCTTTCTAAGTAAAATCCTAGAGAAACAATTTTGTATGATGAGACTCAGGTGTCCGCCAGTCTGTCTGTACAACAAATATAGTGAATCTACTGGTTCGTTTCACTTGATATTTAGAATGGTTATAGATCTTGTTGACTTTGAATTTTTCCAATCTATGGACAGTTCAACAACTTGCTTTTTATATTAAAATCTATTTTTTATATTGGTTGGTTTTATTACTATAAGTTATAATCGAAAATCTCCGGCAATTGTCCATTATCTCAGAAGTTTTTGGAACGATTTAAAATAAAAAGGTATTACATATTTACCTAAATATGGACGAAATTATTATCAAAGTTTTTGAGAAACAAAAAAAAACAAGATCAGAGCTCCGTAAACGAGTTTTTGCATTTGTCGGGTTTTTCATTATTATTAATAAGCTTTAAGCTATATTTTAACCGTCTTAAACAATATCTTTACGTCATGTTTTTTAAAGCATAGGCTGACTTAAGATCAACTGAGATCGCTACACCAAAAGTCATCCCAATAACACAGAAGTAATCCAATTATATGTTTGGCAATATAGCGAAACTTCTTTAGTTTTTTATTTGTATTGTTTATCTCTAGTTTCACAAACTTCGTATAGTGAAACTCAATTTTACTATGAGGTACTATTTTATGAATCTGAAATTAATTTCCGGTGTACTCCAATGCGAGCATTTTGACAGTCTGGCGGGCTGAAATTTTCATGAAAAAGAAAGACATTTGGTAGAGATTTAGCGGTCGCCTGTGGTCGTGGGGTATTTTTATTCCGGTGGCTATTTCAGCGTTCGACCTTCATCTTTCCTTCCAATGTAGCTTTGCAATATTCGTTTTATGAGTTTACTTTTCAGACATAAACATTATATCTACAGATTTATGATCCACTGGATTAGCTGTTCATAAATTGTTATTTTCAGTAGTACTTTTGTATCCTACATTATGTATAGGAACTTGTCTTGACTGCCTGACTTTATTCATCATCGCTCAGACGAAACTAGTAAGGCTAAAAATATGAAATGCGGAAAGTAGTTTCCTTTTGTTTTGTAGGGGCCCACATAAATTAGAATTTTTGAAAATTCTAACTACAAAGGTGAGGGAGGTGAAAAGATCTTTTAGGGAAGTAAATATTGTTTTTTTTTTTTTTGGTTTTTTATAAAGGTCGGGGGAAGGGGTGTAATAAAATGCAATCTGTAGGTATTATATAATTAATTATACAAGAACGACGGGTGCTACAACAATACATAGTTACGTACTCTTCTTATATTTAAATTTTGATAAGAGAAGAATGGGGTATATCAAACATATTATAATTATCATAGGAGTTTTTCAATTAATTAATTTAATTTAAAATATGAACAAAATACTTAACTATTTAATAATAATTTTGATTTTGAGACGATGGGCGTAATGTGCCGAGGACGCTAGCGGCGTTACCACGCTGGATGGCAATGCTGATCCTCTGAACAAGGAATTCCTTGCTCAGAGGATCACCAGTACCAATCTTTAGTTTTTTTCCAATTTCATGGATAAATTTACTAGCTTCCTCTGACCAAGGACCCATCGTCTCAACAGAAAAAGCCAGAAATTGGTGAGATTAATTAATTGTTTTACAATGTGAAAGTGTGTTTTTTTTATAAATAAAATCAGTATGTCGGGTGCAGCTTTTAGTTAGTGATAAATGAAAACCTAGTGTATCATTTTCTTTGCAAGCGGAATACATTGACGCAATTTAAGTACACATTTGTAATCTAGAAGTCTGCGTTTTCCATACAAAATAAGTTTTGGCACTTCCAGTCTTCATTACTGTTAGTAGCAGTCAAAATCAGAAAAATAACCTTTTAAATATTAAAATACAAAAATATTTTTTACCCACAACATAAATATTTTTTTATACAATTTAATTATTTAGTACCAACATAAAAATAATAATTGATCTTCGACTAACAACCAAATTGTAAGTAGGTACGTTTGTATGGGCGTCAAGACGACTATATATATATATATAGCATCACGGGTGCCTTACGGCGCCCAAGACCGACTAGACGTGCCCAGGGTACCCAGCGGAGGGGTTTTTAATCCCACCTCGTCATAGCCGGTGGTATGAGTCTACACCGAACAAGTGGCTAGCTCGTCGCGATGTTTTGAATAGACTCAATACCCCATCTATAAACAGTTTCACAAGTTGGTATAGTGAAACTGGGACCTACAGCTTAACGTGCTCTCCGAGGCACTATAGTGGTGTTGTCAAACATATGTACTTATTTTTTTTTATTAAAAACTCATTGCTACACACCGGGATTCGAACCACGGACCAGGAAGTGGTAACAGTTAGGACCAAAGGGTCGTGAATGTATGGGAAATGTTTGATCAGACGCTGCTCTTAATAGACGGTTATTAATCAGTATAGTTATGTTAAGGTTAACCTAAGTTAATAGTTTTTATATTTTTGTCTGCAGGAGACCGCGAGGACCAGCTCACGTGACATAGACATAGAAAACTGCTGGGACGAGAGGGCGCTGAAAAAACTCGTAAGTTTTTTATTATTACCACCGAGTACCATTTTCCTTCATTATCCCTAAATCTATACTTAATATAATAAATAGGTAAAGTTTGTGAGGTTGTTGGGGGTAATCTCTGGATATACTGAACCGATTTTGAAAATTATTTTATTGTTGGATAGCCCATTTATCTATGAAGGCAATATAAAAAAAAAGGCTACTACTAATAGGAGCGGAGCATCAATAAAAAATAGTTGGGGAAAATAAGTAGCGCATGATAGCTAGTCTATAATATCTATATTCAAATTCTTCAGATTCTAGAGAGGCACATTATTAGTATAAAATTGGTAAAGTAATATTATACCAATTGCTTGTTATATAATTTAGATCATATATTAATTTTTATAGATGGGTTATTGAGTCTATTCAAAAACATCGCGACGAGCTAGCCACTTGTTCGGTGTAAACTCATACCATCGGCTACGACGAGGTGGGATTAAAACCCCTCCGCTGGGTACCCTGGGGCCGTCTAGGCGGTCTCGGGCGCCGTAAGGCACCCGTGATGATATGTTATGTTATGTTATATATTAATTTTATCTTCGTTTTAAAGAATTAAGGCTTAATCTTAAAAATTATATTATATTAAAAGTTAATTAACCATAATGATGTGACAATTTAATATAACACCAACGTAATATTTCAAAAACCATTCAATTAAATAAGTACTGAATTGTAAAGTCATGCCGTGCGCAAAGCTCGAACCCGCGAAAAGTGAGAGTGGAGCTTAGAAACCTGTTCGCTTTCCCATTCATCGGCTTACAGATGTGACAATGCCAACATATACTTACGGCACTTCTGAAGTAGTATTAGGTAGCTAGATATGGCTCTCATTGTCTCTACGTTTCGGATCTGTGACTAAGGGTAACTTAAAACTAGTGAGAGAGTTATTAAGTTACCTCAAATCTCCTAATAAATATAGTAAGTAATTTATTTTAGTAATAAATACCCCCTATCTATATACTATCTATACTTGTTTTATGTTTGTTTGTTTGGTTGAACGCTCTAATCTCAGGAACTACCTACTGGTGGGCAATTCTCGCGCTTTCGACATTCATCTCGATTCGAGATTTTTAAACGAAAAATGTTTAAATATGCCATTTTTCGTTCCAAAATATCGAACATTAAACAAAATAAATAATAAATATTAATTAATAAATATACAAATATTGAACGAAAAATGACATTTTTAGTCATTTTTCGTTTAAAAATCTCGAATCGAGATGAATGTCGAAAGCGCGAGAATTGCCCACCTGGTTCGAATTGAAAAATAATTGTAAAGTTGGATAGTCCATTTATCGAGGACTAGGCTATAGTCTACATAATATACACATCATGCTACGACCAATAGGAGCGGAGTAACAATGAAAAATGTTGCAAAAACGGGGAAAATATATCCCCTTTGAGAGCTTCTGTTGCGTGCGCTGCGTAAACAAATAAATAATAACATCGTATTTTAGTTTGTGAAAGTGTTACAGCTTTGATGGTAAGTTTAATCCTAAAGTTCAAAATATTTTACGGTTTATCTAACACTATTTACAAATATTATTAATGGGTAGCAAGCCGCAGGTGAAGTCATTTACGTATATAAGTATCCTATCTACCTACATCACACAATTTGTGAAAAACTTAAAGATAACTCTGTTGTTTTTTTATCCCTACAACAATATACTTTTATTCTTACCTATAGGTACGAATAGATTTTGAATAAAATCCTTACTAGGTCAAAGGACACGCCCCAAATGAGTATTGCTAACCGTTATGTGAACGAAGGCATGTCAATTGTGTGTACCGCATTACAATAGAATAATAACAATGTTGACGAGGTAGGCTGTGGCTGTTTGGTCAACTTGATGGGATAGTTGGTACTCAAATTATCGTGGCGTGCGCACGCATTGTGAAACCAAATAACTAAACTCTTTAATAAACATTGAAAATGTTGGGAAGAATATTGAGTAATACTGCAAGTGTAAGAAAAATATAGATAGACATCAATGTAGGTAGTTGATTTTGAACTAATTGAAAATACAAACATTTACTTATAGTTGGAGGAGTGCAGTGACTACGAGCAGAGACGTCGCATCCGTGCGAGACTCCGATCCCTCATGGCCGAACAGGAAGGTGAGTCCGCAACTGTTGCTGTGCACGTGTAACGCTGAGGCTACCGGTCACTAACGCATGTCGTGTTATTGCAGCTGTGGCGAGCGTGGCGACGGCGGCGCTAGCGGACGGCGACGCTCACGGTGAGTCCCTTCTGGTTCCCCTGCTGCAGGGGTTGCTCGGCGGCGGCGACCGCGCGCTTGCGGGACTGGGCGCAGCGGGTGGCAGCGTGCTGGCGGACGTGCGGCGGGCGCTCGGCCGTCTGCGCACTGCCCTAGCTCCGCCTTCAGCTCACCCTCGCGCGCCCCTGCTGCTGACGCTCGCCGACCGTCTGGAGGACGCGCTGGATGCCGCCGACCGTCTCGATGGATGTCGCCGTCGACCACGAAGACACGCGCGCGCCTCACGACATACAGTCGCCGTCACGCAACACGATGTAGCGGCCGCGCGCCGTCTACTCGACGATGACACGTCGCCAGCCGAACTGCCAAACGACGTGTGCGCCGACTCACGTCTCCCTGACGCTAATCCCAACGTCTCTGAACCCGCGCCCGAAAAGCTGCCTGTCATCCCAGACGTACCTCTTCCGGAAATACCAGTCGTTTCCGTTCCTCGACCGCGTTTCCTAGAGCAGCGGTCTAACCCCTCGAGGCGTCCGGATCACTTTCGCCACTCGATCGCAGAATCCGTTCCAAACATTGATCGGGTACCCGGGGATCCTCCGGATGATATTATCGATGTAGCTCCGGCTGCGAAGCTGCAATATCGTGAACCAAGAAGCGGAATCGCTGCTATAGCTAACAAATTTAACGCACAGATAGAGCGCGAGGCGCCTCCGCCTCGTCGTCACCCGATTCGGATGGCCGCCCCGAAAATACTTCGTCCGGCGTCTCCCCTAGTAGAGCCAAAACGTATACCCATGTACCGCCCGCTGCCTCCCACACACAACTTTGCGGCCGCAGAGGAACCGACCCGCGCCTCCTCCCGCTTCGCCCCACGCCGCGCCCGCATGAAGCGCGCCAACACTATTGACATCCCCAAGTCGCTCGGCCGCTTCGACAGCGACACGGATGACGATGCGACTGTTCCTCGTCCAACGGTGCCCAAATTTACGCCGCAAACTGATAACGATCGCAAGTTCCTTGCTTTCATGAAGAAAAACGAGGACGACAGTTCCGGCCGGACCGACAAGGCCTTGGGTCCGACCAACTGGAACGATCGCTTTGGAAACATTAAAAACACCTTCGAGTCTGCAGGCGAGCCGCGTAGCCGATCCTCTAGCAACTCGTCAGCGAAAAAGTTCTGGCAGTCATCAGACGAACAAGCTTTTCATCCCCCGAGACCCGCGTATGGACAGAGAACTAGCAGAAAGTCTCTGACCGAAATACAAAACCTACCCTCTAATGGAGTAGACAGACCTAGAGTCCCCTGGGCGGTCGATAAGCACGGAGCGGCTACCGCTTCCATGAACGGCCTACCGCCATTAGTTACGAGCGTGCCACCGCCGGGCCCGACCAAGTCAATCTTAGTTAAACCTTTCGCAGCCAAACCTATTGCTGTAAACCAGTTTTCTCACGCGCCGATGTCTGCATTCAAACCGCCGATAAAGATTACATCCCCGGTCTTTGCTCCTTCTCACGTGTGGAGTCCTCCGTCCACGACATTGCCGTCGCCGCAGCCGGAAAGTGGGTCCGTTATAAGTCCAAGAATCATTCCCACCTCTCCTGTGTTAGCTCCTATTCCTGTCCCTTGGGCTACAGAAGAAACTGAATGCCCTAATACAAAGGCACTGAATTTTGAGAACCACCAATCTCAATTGGCGTCAATTCCTATAATTCCACCTTATAGGGAACGTAAATTCATCCCCTACGGTGCACCCGCGCAATCACATCGTCCTATCTATCCACAACAAAATTTTCCGGTTAAACCTATTCCTACACAAAATAATCTAGCTGCTCCAGAGCTTGTTAAAAAAGTAGACAACATGAAATCTAATTACAACGAGAATAGCGATTTTACCCCAGCTCTAGATGCGCAAAAGTTGCAAATTGAATTTTACGAAAAGCAAATTCGACAGAAAAAACGTTCCGAACCTTTGACTAACGGCTACCATAGCAAACCTCCGCCTGCCCCGGCCTACACTATCACAGATTACACACCGCACAACGTCGTATCCACGTTCATTCCTCTCCAACAGACACCCGACATCGAAAAGGCGAAAGCTCACAAAGTCGATTATCTGCCGGACGTTGTCATGAATGAAAACAACCAGTTCGCGCCCCCATACACTCCTCCTGCCTCTCAGAAAACTCCTGAAGGACCTTTCCCCCCTAAAACTAAAATACCTGTCAGCTATCAAAACGGTAACCACAACGGCGATGAGTCCTTGGCAACCTTGACCCCGGACAGCCCCGAGCCCACCGAGCACCAATCGGTAACGCGGGTGATGCGCGGACCCGTTTCGCAACAGGCCACTATCACCACAGGCGTGCGCACCCGACAAGACGACCATCTCCGGGGATCCTCCGCCGCCAAGAGCCTTAAGGGCGTGCTTCAGAAGTTTTCTGCACCGCGCCGAGACCTGCCCCACATTGACCACAGCAAGCGGAATGGGACGGTCCGCCCTCAGGTACGGCCGGAGCCCGCACCCCCTGTAAATATGATCCCCAACGGTTACTCCCCCTCACCGCAAGCGTCCCCGCAAGCGTCCTCGCCGACGACTCGCCCTGTCCCAGTCATCAAATACAATGTTTCCAAATCGCCCGGCCTGCTTGCCGAATCCCCCAATTCTGGGAGATTCGGTTTCGGCACCTCTAAGGAATCTATCTACTCTAGCGATTCCGTCGAAAGACTAGATTCACGATCCGCTGGAAGCAAACCCTCATCGCCGATAGCCAGATACAGCAGGACCCCTTCGCCGGGAGCACTCAGCAAGTCCGAGTCGTGGCACCAGATCGCTGATAGAAGCGTGACATCATCTCCCAGAAAGATCGTGTCTCGAACGAAGTCGATGCACCTCTTATCGGTACCAAAATTGTTTGAAGGAGGTATAGCTAAAAGCGAGATAAGTGAAAAGACCCGTACGGTGGAAGCATACTTCACCGGCAAGGCGTCGCCGAGTACGCGGCGGCGGCCGGGCGGTTTCGCGCTGGGCCGGAGTCGCACCATGCCGGCGGTGACGGAGCACCAGTTCCTGGACGAGAGTAACGCGGACGACGCGTTCGAAGACCTCGTGTCGGCGCTCGCGTGACGACCCACATTCCAGTAGTTAGCGGAGCGGAGGCCGCAGGAGACGCGCGTGAGTCGTGTGTGTGGGCTGTGCTAACGCTTGTGACGCCCCTCCCCCTCTCGTACCCCTCGCGCATGGTATCGCCGTCATCATCACCCCGAATGTTGTACATAAGTCTTGTAACATCCGCTCGAACCCCGTAATTTTGTGTTTCACTAATAGCTTTAAGTCATCGTGTTAGAATTTGCTGGTTTTCGTGTCGTTAAATTTTCACGATTACAGCTGCAGATTCATTAATGATGTTGTTTATTTACAGAGGAGGAAGTGATATCTGTCACGTCGAGCGTAAGAAGGAACTCGTCCGAAAAAACCGTTAGCAGCAGCAGTTCCACTAAAACTTCCAAAGGTAAATATTATATGATTACACTAATAAAATAATTATCCTGCCTGATCTATCTTCTATATTGTGTCTTTATATAATTACAGTAGTCGAGAGCATGACGCGGCCGGCTCCCAAACCGGTATCCCCGTTTGCCAAATTTCGACAACTCGAAAAACAGAATTCCACCACAAGTCCTAGGTAAGTCTACCGATCTTATCTTATATCAATAAGATTCAAATCTCTAGCAAGTGTCACCCTTCCGCTCTCCCTTCCAACACACAAATACCAAAACTATATTATTATAAGTACATGTATTCTATTAAGCTTATGGTGAAGTAATTTTATTTATTTTTAGCAGCCATTACATGGGATACAATTAAGGATATTTTTCAAGTAATTATTATTAGTATTTTATTATATTATGTATAACACTCTTGTACGTTATTTGCTTCATATCAATTTACATTGTTATTAGAGAAAGCATTGCCTGATATTATACTTAGACATAGGATGCCAACATTAAAACTAGATTTAGTATATTTATCCATACCTAAACCAAATTGTAAATAACTCATTATTAAGAAAGCGTCATAACCTGTAAACAAGCGTCATCGGCACAAACGTTAATGGCATTTGTGAAGCACTTACTGACCAGCTAACGGAGTGTGACCGGGGTGATATAGTGCACTAACCAGCGCCCCCGTTGTAGCTCGCCCAAGACCCCCGGGAGCCCGGGGTCCGCGTCGCAGCCTTTCTTCAAGTTCACGGATCCGGCGCTGGCCTGCAGTGCCATCACTATAAAAGAGCGCTTGCTGCAATGGTGTCGCGACAAGACCAGGGACTACGAGGTACATTACCCTCTGCAAAGTATTACAGAGCGCTCCTACACTAGACTAGATCATCAATGTAAACTTTTTTCTCTCACAAATTCACTGTTTTAACAAACAATAAAATTGTTTATATTAATATGTGTTATTTTTCACAATTTAAAATTGCAATACTATTTCAATGTGATGGCATATTTTATATTGTTATTTATTTTTGGTGTAAGCATGTACTCGTGAGTAATAAAACGATGTCTTATTGTTTCAAGGTACCAAGACAATTTTATGCATGTTAATACTATAATATATTATTTATCACACAAAACACCGCTTGTGCTTTGCAATGATGTACGGCTTCAGTATTCTACATATGGCTGCATTTAAATATTTTATTAGTTTATATATATTATAACCACACTTAGAATAACATAAACACTGGCATGTTCCTTTGATATCCTATCCTACTTATTCCTGTTTTTATATTGTGTTTAATATACAGTAGCATGTTTTTTTGTACTTTTGGAGCACGGCACTTTTGTGACTTATGTGGCTGATGGTAAGCAGCCTTATGAAGTCCATGAATGCGGCCGATCAATGTTCCTATTTAACGGCTCCCAATATGCCGACTAAGGCTGAATAGCACCAAAGTGTTAAAGTAATTGTAAATTAAAGTTAACTGCAGCTAAATAATTTCCATTTCGTAATGGTAGCTAAAGGCGTAAGTATTTGCATTAAGAGTCTACTTTCATATCGCTGATTTATCGTCAAATCGACGCGGCCTGATTTTTAACTATTCCTCGTCGGTGATAGTCACCAACAAGAAATCCGTGTAGTTAGTAGACTGCTGAAAACCGATGATACCCAGACTAAAATCCAAACAAAGCTAGCTCACTTGATGGTTTTTACATCTATATGGGAAATGGTAACAAAACCGGTTGGTTAGCCTAGCACGGATTATAGGTACATACTCGTAGTATTGTAAAGAACATGGAACACGCAAAAACCTGCGTCGCCATTAGACCCTTTCTCATATTGGCACCTCTTTGACGATGAAATATATTCCACGTGGAAAGATGGGAACTCACTATATATAAGCCAATTACCCAAAAGAAAGCGAAACACTATCGCAGCGCAGCGTATACCCATCGGTGTAGCGTGAGTTAGTGCCGCCCGAGGCGGAGAAAAACTGTGCCGCCCCTACAGAATATTTTTTTTTACACCTAAAGATATTAAAATAACTAAATTATGGAATCAAGTAAGAACGTTTTCTCATTTATTAGATCTAGTCAAAATCATACTTATTACAATTACTAAATATTTATTAGATTTTTACTTAAAAATAAAACCCCGCACATGTGCGAGATGCGCGGAGGTTTGCACTGGAATTACGCACTATTACGTATTGCGCAGTGTAAGGGTTAACGAATTTTGCTATATTGTCAATCGAGCATCATTTAGCTAATAACGAAGTGCACAAAGCACATTTTGCATTTACAGTCCGTAAAATTAATATATATTTTTTGTATTATTAACTAAGTACATAATTTAATAATAGGTAGGTAACCAATAAAAAATAAAACTTTTAAGTTAGATTTAGTAATTATTAATTTTACGAGCTTTCCGGCAGCAAAATCCAAAATTGTCACGTCAATGTCCACTACGTTAGCTAAATCAGGCTCGATTGACAATATAGCCAAATTGGTTAACCTCAACGAACTCATAGTAGTCCGTAAGTAACTCTTAATTAGCTTTAATATAGAAAAGCTACGTTTACAGCTACACCGATTGCCACTGTCAAAAAGATTCTCACCCAGCATTATAGCAATATTTGGAACCGATACGCCTAAACTATGCTGTTGTATTAATTGGAGAAGTTCAAGCGGCCTCTTGGTTAATATTTCTGATTCTTTATTTGAGGCACGGACGAAATTTTGTAACCTTTCTCGTTCTCGCTGAAATCCGTCTTTATCAATATCATCCGGTGCTTGGCCCAGTTTGCAAACGTATTCAGGGTTCAACAGGTCTGATGGTGTAAGAAAGGAGAATTTAGCGTCAAGGTCATAAAGCTATTGAAATCTTGTTATAATTTCCTGCACGATCCTGTCTACAGACATAAACTTTTCACGCCGCAGTTGGCAGTACTAAGCCAATTCGTATACGACAAACCAGCATCTGCTGCCTCGTCGCCGTGAATACGTTTTTCCTTTTTCTAAAAAAACGATCCTTAAAATAATTATTGGTAACTTTAACATTGTATGTGCAGAATGTAAAGTTGGAGAACTTCTCGACGAGCTGGTCGGACGGCCTCGCGTTCTGCGCGCTCGTGCATCGCTTCCTGCCCGACGCCTTCGACTACGCCGCCCTCACGCCCGACAAACGCCGACACAACTTCACGCTCGCCTTCAAAACTGCTGAGTAAGTACCTACCTAGAGTCGGTACCACCACACAAGTCGATAGCCGTGGTGCTTTTGTAGCACACTTCTGTCAAACTATAACGATTTTTAGTTCCAGTTTTAGTCGCAGGAATTGAGTGGTGGTCCTGACTCTACCTACCTAGAGTCAAAAACACTGCTCAAGTCCGATAGCGGTGCGCTTTTGTAGCATACTTCTGTCAAACTATAACAAGACAATTTTTTAGTTCCAGTTTTAGTCGTAGGACTTAAGTGGTTGTCCATTTATATTTCCTCCTGAACGTGTTTATTTGGTGCCTTAAGTAATGTTTAGTGGGAGATTGATATATTAATTGAAATGTAGGTACCTATAGTAAAAGAGGGATAATAGAACGAAAAGGGACTGGAAAAGGGGATTACGGAATGGCAACATGACCGTATCCAATCATACGTTATTTTTCCCACTTTCAAGTAAAGACAGGAAAAAAGATCAATATGGGATTTTATGAGATAACATAGACACCTACTATGTTATTGCTGCACTTTTTCCACTTAAGATTTTAGAATAAGAATATCTTATAAACAACTGAAAATATAATACTCACACACGTCCACAATCTTCAATTATTAACCCTTAAAGAATCTATAATATAATGTTGAATATACAATAAATTAGTTCCAAACTTAACCGCAAAATGGCGAGATTTTTTTTATTATATTGGTCACAGCTTTCAACATTGATAATTATGAAACAAATCTTGCTCTGTGGTTACATTTATAATGATTTATGATATAGTAAATAGTAACAAATACCTACAGCGCCTGCAGATCCTCCATCACGAGATATTCTGTAATCGTATCGGCATATAATAAAAATCGTTTAAGAAAAAATTGCGAGTGTGATTCTATTATGGTGCGATTACGATTAAAGTTAATTTCAAATAATTATAATCTACAATTATATTTTATAAACATCCAAACTATGGCAAAATGAAAAACTTACGAAATTATGTTTGCAATGATTGGGAAACGAATCCACGACCTCCGGATAAATGCTAACGGTGTTAACCACTAGACACAAAGACAGTCAAAAATTTGCGCGACAATGTGGGTTGTGTACCGTACCTACTTATGGTATGGAATTGTTTATGGAATTTTTTGAATTTCAGTGAGAAGGCGGGCATCTACCCCTTGTTGGACGTGGACGACATGGTCGCAATGCGTAAACCGGACTGGAAGTGTGTTTTTACTTACGTGCAAGCCATCTACCGACGGTTCAAGGATGAAGACTGAAGGGCAACACTCTGACACTACTATCTGTTTTGGCTGAATAATTTTTGTATCCAAGCTATTAAAAAATAAAAATGTTTGTCAGTGTAAAAAATATGTGTTACCAACAGACAAAAATATTATTTATTGCTTTATTATCAGGCATAGCCAAGCTTTATGTAATAAAAGATTATTTCTATTATATTTCAAAGAGAATAGTAGTGTCAGATATACTTACAAATAGTCACAAAGTTTATTTAACTATAAAGAGTCCAAAGTTTAATGTTTGTTAAGTTTGTCAGAGGTTTATGGCGAGCTCGTCCGGCCAGCTCGTTCTCCAATGCGTCTCGATTCCTCCTAATTCTCAATTGTATGTGATTTTTTATACCTAGCTTTAAGGAACTAACCTTTTATTATAATGTTATTTAATATAAAAAGTTTTTACTAGTTGCAATAAACGTATTGTATTGAAACTTTTTAGTGTGTAGGAATCGGTTTTGTTTCGATTGTAAGGATCACTTATACTTATCTCTTTATATAAGGAAGTCGTATCCTTTGCATTATTTATACTCGTAAGTGTACAGCTAATCGTTTATTTAACTAATAACTTTGCCACGTCAAAATAACACTTAACTTATTGTTTATCAGTCAGAAAACAAAATAACTTCTAGTTCTTGACGCTGGCAACATTATAACTTTATATTTTTTATTTTGAGATTTGTAACAATGTTCTTAATATCTTAGGTTTAGCTTTTTTATTGACTCTTATAAAATATTATTATAATTATTATGATTTATATATATTATGTTATGTTTATATAAATACATTTATTATTAATGATGTAGAGAGTAAAATAAATTATTAACAATGACGATTATTGTGGGTTTTATTTTTTTATTCTTAAAAAATCTTACCAAAGATGATTATGAAAGCCGGTGTAAGGCATTCATAAAGATATATTCAGGCCTTGAAGATCACTTTATAGTAGGTTTTGTCTCTTATTTTATCAACAAAAACAATATTTTTACTAAACTACTTTAGTTACTATTATTCAAGAATAAGTATTTATGAATAAGGATATTCAAATATTTTTAGATCATCCTCCTGCCTACTTTTGTACTTCGTACAGTACTTAAAGAATAAATAATTATATCTTGCTTTTTTTTACCCTAACTCTTTAAGTATTTTTACTAATGGCAATATTGGTTTATTCAAAATTGTAAATTAAAAAACAAAATCAAGTGTCATCTTTCATTTTTCTAAAAATGGCGTCGGAAGGATCACGGATGGAGCGACGTGCGCGCCGGGGTAAGTTAATCGATTATCATCGTAATTCATTTGTATATTTTTTTAAATAATTGTACCTTTTCTACTTAGAATATTATTATTGATCAAGGAATTTATTTGTTTTGGTTTCGGTTGATATTAACGAAGATATCAACTTATTTTTTTCAATGTACTCTTCAATGTACAAAAGTAGATACCCGATATTGAACTTATTTAACTATATTTGTGCTTTGTGATGTACATAAACATTTTTTCAGTAATTTGTTCTTGTTTAGGTCCTGTCAGATTGTCAAGTCATAGAAGCTCTTAATGAAACACTTAATGACTCCGAAATAGACTTTTCCGGAGAAGATTCAGATGAAGATCCAGCTTATATTCCAACTCTTCATAGGCTTGGTTAACTTCATCGTCACGCTCCTCATTATCAGTAACGAGTTTGGTGCCTAACTCTAACTTATATTGCCGTAGCTGCATAATAACGGAACTAATATATCTTCGTTTTCATCGGAACTGCTATCTGAATGACCACGGTCAGTTTGCTGCATTAAGAACTAATGCAGCAAACTGACAGTGGTCAGTCAGATAGCAGTTCCGATAACAACAAAGATGTATTAGAGACGCCAGTACCTTCCCCAGCCTTATTTGATAATTCAGAAACAGTTATCATAACTACAGAAGGGAACTCAAAAGAAAAATATTATGCAGCTACGGCAATATAAGTTAGAGTTAGGCACCAAACTCGTTACTGATAATGAGAAGCAAAGTGACGATAAAGTTGACCAAGCCTATGAAGTGTTGGAACCGAAACACAAGAAGAGGAAGGTTCTTGTAAAACCCATTCCCACCGTAGAATGTGGCCAACAAAAGGCTTCCAATCTACCTGAGTATAGCACCTCAAAACAACATCGCTGAAGAAGAAGGGCAACAAATGAACCACTGTTGCAAAAAGTGTGAAATTTATTTGTGTTTTGTTCCAACTAGAAATTATTTACAGAATTCCATGAAAATGATTCTTAGAATCATTTAAAATTCTTTAACTACAGATCTTATTTATTTTTATCTCATTGTTGTGTTGTTTTACGTACTTATTAATAATAATCAAAACCCATTTTCAAAATAATTGGCTAGGGTAGTAAGTAACGTATTTTTTTCATAATTTTAAGATGTTTTTATAATTCTTCGTAGTTTATATATTAGTAAATAGTTATAGCTACCTTTTTTGGTAATATGCTTATTTCATTATTCTCGTTATTTTTTTTAAGTTAATAATATGTTCCTATTTTGGTAATTGTGTGATTATAAAACAAAAGCTTTTGTTTAGTAATTTATTTTGATAGTATTAAAAGATCTTAATAAAAAATACATGTCCAAATATTATTTATTTCCTAAAATATTTATGACTCTCTTTTGTAATATGTTCATTTTATGTTTATGTACTATATAAAGCACAACTTAATATAGCACTATTGTACTTTCAGTAGTACATTAAGATCAAATTTTCCGGGTTACATTTTTTTTTCACTATTTTTCTTGTATTATTTAAGTCATTACGAAAGCTTTTTAAAAGTTTTGAAACTGTACTGTAAAAAAAGGTTGCCCAGTAGGCAGGAGGCTAATAAAATCAATTTCTTTTTTATCCATGATAGTTAATTTATTATCTAAAACTCTGTATTTACGAATAAAATAAAATTAAAAATCTAAAACTTAATTTTAGATTATATTCCAAATGTAAGTAAATTAGTTACCAAATTAAAAATCAAATATACAGCCACATAAATGGATCAGTGACGTTTGTGCTCCTATCCGCTGTGTGTGGAGCTTGCTGATCTGCCACCATTGTGCTGTCAGAAATAGATCGGCAAGGCCGGTCTTCTCTCAGGGTCAGTGTGACCAGCAACGTAGAGTCCCACCAACTTTGCCACGAGCTCAAATGTTCCTGAACTTTCAGAAGAACCCACATTGTGAGCACTCCGTTGAGAGCACCTGAAATATGGCATTTTGTACAGAACGAAAATATTACGACTTGCCTCGAAGAGCACGTTAAGGGCCCTGAGGCTCTACCATGGGTTTTTGGTATGAACCAACGTTAAAACGTGAGCCACCAATAGGATGCTCACGTATTAACGTTAAGTTGCTACAAAGTAAAAACCCATGGTAGAGCCTCTGGAGTTGACTTAACGCCCATACAAACGTAGGTACTCGTACTTCCAATATTATAACTTGGCTGTTGGTCAAAGTTCAATTATTTTGATATGTTGTACGCAAAAAAAAATATTTTGTGAGTACTAAATATTTTTGTATAATACAATATTTAGAAAGTTTTATTTCTGATTTCGAAAAAAATAATACAGAAAGATTAATAGATACCATGACCTACAAAAATATTGTTTTAATTCTGCGACAACAGTAATGGAATATTATTGGAAGTGCAAAAGCTAATTTTGTATGGAGAACGCGGAGTTCGCGATTATGAATTGCCTTTAAGCTAACGGTCCAGTTTCACTATATCAACATGTGAAACTGTTTGTTATTGAGGCTATTCAAACACCGCGAACGAGCTGACCACTTGGCGGTGAAGTATGGATATGATTGTTTAGATTCTAAACAATCATATCCATACCAACCATTTTGCAAATTTAGTCTTATTTCATACATTTCGAGCGTGTTTGAACCCCCAACCCCCATCCGGGGACAAGTTCTGGAATAAAAAAAATATGTGGTAAAATCTGTTCTATTCTGGCTATAACTAGAGGTTATTTTAGTTATTTAGCTATAATAAATAATGGCGCCATTTTGAATACACGAATTGTAGGCATAGGGGAATTACAACTGTATGGGTAATAGACTCACAGTTCAGTTTCTAAAATATATAACTGACTTGCTTAACTGTTTTAACGTTCCTCTTTATAATGAGGACCTTTAAGCGAACCCACTGTAAGGGGTCCGGAAAAGTATTGTTTTCTTTTTATAAACTTTCCCTCACCAATTACGCCAATAATAAGCGATGACAAGATGTTAGAGACGACAGCTGCCGTGCCTCCTCGCTTGGTGCCTGCGTTGAGAACCTTCTCGCAGGCATGCAGCGCCCGCGCAGTGCCCAGCACGCTAGCAGCTCCCAGGGCAGCTGCACGAAACACGTCCGCCGCAAACGCTGCGCCATGGGCTGACCTACCCCATTCTAACACGCAACGGAACCACGACCATCTAACAAAATAATAAGTTAATGACCTCAAAAACCTATTCCGTCATCGGCGTTTGCCCTCCCGGCACAAATTCTGCCTAATAATAATAATACTTAATACAATTCACGCATATTGCTCTGATCACAAACTAAGCTATGTACCTAGGCTTGTACTATGTGTACAAGAAACAATGATACCATACATAGGTATGTATGGTATCTATACTTAATAAAAACATAATGTACAGAAAAACGTACCTGCTAATATTATTTGCCATTAATGGAAAGAACCCGAAAGTATTACTAACTTGTGACTCCTAGTGACATGATACTGAAAGCGGCATAGTTCGCACCGAGACGAAGCAGTGGTCAACAGCCATCTCTCAAGGCAAGTTCGGTGGACTGCAGCGATGGTTCCACGGCAGGAGCATGGGGTTACCAGCCTCTCCGCCGACGAGCCCCCAAAACAAATCCTACAGATTGTAGACCTACTGCTCGTGCTGCTGATCACTCTTGGTGCTAATGATAAGGTCGAAGATGATGGCTGTTAGGGATAGAAACATTGCCTTCATTAAGTAAAATATATATGAGTATATACATACTTATGTAAGTATGTACATACTTATGTAAGCACCTAGTTTTGCCATAAATATTGTAACAAAGATTTTATTATTATTATTGCAAATAACATTTATTACAGTGTGTTAGTTTAATAGATAAATATAAAACAATTTAAAATATAAAAAAAGTTTATTCGAAGTGGTCTCCATTGGCTGCAATACAGTCCTTTAAACGTTGAGGCCAGTTATTAATAGAAGTACGCACTCTTTCCGTGCGAAAATTCTTCACTGCCAATCGTATGGATTGTTTTAGGAACTCCAAATTATCATGGCGTTTAGAGCAAGCCGTATCCTCTAAATCTGATAATAAATCATAATCCAGTGGATTAAGATCGGGACTAGACGAACGGCCAGTCTTCAGCTCTGATGAAGTCCGAAACGTTCGCTTCCAACCAAGACTGCGTGGTCCGAGCTTTATGACGCGGCTCCGACTCTTGCTGGAAGGACCACACTGAGAAAAAAATGAAGCCTGCCCGTACATTACCTTACTGTATGTGCATCATAGTCTAAATTAAAGGTTCCGCAACTTTATTTTAGTTGATTCTTACGTACGTACGTAGTAAATTACAAACACGTCGAGTTGCATGAACAATCTTTATAATGTATTTACTGCCAACTACGTAAACGTAGGCCGACTCCTTACTATTGTTACCACGTCATGATGATAAGTATACCGTAACAATATCTTATGTGCTACCGAAATGTACGTGGTTGGATAATGCCTCATGATCTTTACAAATATGTCGCAACATTGCAAGGAGTAAACGTTTCCTTATGTTATAATGTTCGTACAATGCTAAAGCTTTAACAATGTACAAGACACTAGGCCTAATAACACAGCCCGCTGCTAGTAATATTACGGTTGCATTTTAATGCACCAACAGCTAGGCTAATGAAACAAGTTCACAAAAATTCAATACACATCCGATTTACAGAGTAATGTTTCCATAAAGTTTATACACACATTAGATGAATAACGTAAAACGCAAGGTTACATTATATTGTACCAGCTGGCTTCCAATACAACATGTACATTAAACAAATTAACAACCTGAGCTACTGGGACTGCTTCCAGCACAGAATAAAAAAGATCCAGCAAACTCGTAATATTAACACGATTACATTGTGTGCACGCTGTCTAGGCGGTAGGTATGTTAAAGATTCGGCAAACTGCAAGAAATGTAAATATAATAGGTAACATTGACATACAACACCTAGCAGTCTAATGCGATCAGTGCATTATAAAGAGCCGGCAATCTATAAGGTGTGTAACGGGTGCATTATAATGTGCCACTCCTATTTTAATGCTCTCAATGCATTATAAGGATACGATATTTTTCCCATGCCTACTTTTAATGTGCGCGTGCGAGTGTTGCGCACAAATTATTATTAGTTGGTGCTGTGCATAGATATAAATATCTTTACGTCAATGGTGCTGTGTCTCAAATCTCAAATTAACGGGTTTCGTGAAGTTTCGTCTTGTTCTGTTCTACGTTAACAGTTTTAACTTTTAATATGAAAGAGTATTAATTTTTGCGAAAAACGCTAATTTTAATATACTTATAATATAAAAGTGGTATTCTCGATATGGAGCAGATTACCGTAGAAGTCGTGGAAGATGCTAGTCTTGTTAATTGCAACGTGAACAATCTTTTGATTAAATGCCAGTTGGACTTATTTGAAAAATTTAAAGGTAAGTGAATATTGAGTTATTTGTGAATCTGAATAATTACATTTTACAGCATAGTAGGTACAGCCTATAACTTCTGTGGTAGATACACTAGGTATTTGTTCAGTGCACAGATTTCTTACTAGCGTTCAGTGGTAGGTACACCCATCGAATTATTATTACACCTGACAAACGTGTGATACTCGTGCGGATTTAGTTTTTTCGGTATATTTTCTATGAGATGCAAAAAACGGATGGCCGACTGTTCGGCTTCCATCATTAATTTTAGTGGAAAAAGACCTCTTTGAATGAAAAATGGAGTTGAGTTTTCAATAGTCAGATAAAGTGTACCTATGTAGCATAGATAAACTTGAAGGTCTTTCATACAAATTAACTGTCAAATTGCTTTATCTGACTGATTACTCTAGTATTTTAGAAAGGCCGTCTCATAACTAGGTGTACAATCCGCTGGCACCCTGCTTTTTAGATGTTTATGCATCTATTATATTAATAATATTAGCACACAGTGTATTATAATAGCAGAGAACTTCAGCAGCAACCCCATTACTCACAGTTATGGGGGCGATGATCTGGTAGTGCTTCTGTCAATTGACTATCGCCACCATTTATGGATTTCATAGTCTACATTATCTTTGAAAATAAAAAATATTATTATAAACAAATAAAATAATATTATTAATGTTAGTTTTTTTTTTCAGTTACTTGGAAATGTAAGCCTCGGTGCTTTGGAGGTCTCGAGGCGCGTTTTTTTAGCTTCATGATGTTCAGGAAGAATTTAAATCTATTGATACAAATAAAATAATTACATTTGAATTATCCAATGTAAGTTCTTATTTTCGCAAAACTTTCACCATTTTTGTAATGTGTTTTTATAGTAATTAATCGTTCGTTTGAATACTTCTCCATATCCTTAAATCGCATTATCTGTACGTGACAACTGTGAAAAAAATCACCGTACAACTTGTAATAACAATGTGACGGCAAATTTAAATCCGGCGCTCTTGTTAGGACAACCTTTATATATAACCTATATAAGATAATAACAATAAATATATTTTATTTCAAATGTCTAAAGATGTCTACTAATAAATATACAATAAATGATATTGTAATTGAACACAGACTTTGATATTTTCTCCTTACCTTAGCTGAAGGTTAGGATGTATTAATATGTACAGTATGGCTTAGCAAGTGTACAGTAAAGATGTATCAACAGCAGAAATGAAATGTCATACGAAATTGTGCGATTCCCCACTGAAAGTGGGTTTTAGTCCTGCCACTACATTACGTACGATTATGTCATCCTTTCCTTAGTGCGTACCTACAGTAATGTAGTGGTGACGTACATAAGCCAATACATTACGGAACGTTCACCGGGGCATTAGGTGCGTAAACTACTACATTATTGAATGTACACCGAGGCATTACATACGTAAGCCACTACATTACTGTGCGTACACCGATGCCCTACGTACGTAAGGTACTACATTATTGTACGTACACCGAGTCTTTACATACGTAAGTCACAACATTACCGTACGTATACCGAGGCATTACGTACGTAAGTCACAACATTACCGTACGTACACCGAGGCATTACGTACGTAAGCCACTACATTACTGTGCGTTTACCGATGCCTTACGTACATAAGGTACTACATTATTGTACGCACGCCGTGTCTTTTCGTACATAAGTCACAACATTACTGTACGTACACTGAGGCATTACGTATGGTAACACGCACATGTTGGTTCGGACACCGGCTACTTAATGGTTTATATGTGTGCGTGCGAGTAGTGTCTGATTAGTAATGTGCCGTGGACATTAGAGCTAATACATTTCTCGTAAGGTCGCGAGTTACTTACTTACGCCTGGTACGTTTTTGGCATTATATACGTAGGCCGTAACCTAAAATAATGATGTCGTTGCATTATTTTTTTCTCAGTGCACACTTGGTTATTGAACATGGTGTTGTATATTTGGGCTTATATATGGTATCTTGATACACTTGTGCCGATGTTTTGATAGCCTTTTCACAAAAATATGGCTCAGTTACTCCTTCATAGCTAACACCCCACCATCACTGAAGTCGGATAATGCCCACGTTGCATTCTGTCGAATAATTGGGAAGCTTCCTTAGAGCTTTGAGCATAAATATGGTCATTTTGTTTGTTAAAATGTTTTCTGTAACCTCCCTTTGCGTACCGCTTCTGTAGATGTTTTGATTTTACCACCCTATTCTCTTTTAAATTATCAGTTGAGAAATGACCAGTGCGTCTCTTATAGGCTGCAAATCCTAAGTCATCTTTTATAATACGAAACATGTTTCTAGGTGAATATTTTTATTTCCGAGATAAAATCTTTTGCTTTCGAATAGGGTTTCTTCAAATTCTTTCCCTTACTTTGACCACCTTTTTCGTACGAACACTACGTGGACGGCCAGGGGCCTTATTCTGAGTTTTCAAACGTTAAACACGACAAGACGTTGCGCAAACTATAAATATTGAAATATAAGTTCTATTTCAATGGATATATAAGTCTGTATTAGGTTGGCTATATATATGCCGCCATCTTGAAATATACGAATTCTTCGCTTGAACATCTTAGTTTGAACATCTTATGGGCATTGGAATTTCAACTCTATATTTAATAGGATAGAACTTATATTTCAATATTTATAGTTTACGCAACGTCTTGTCGTCTTTAGCGGTTGCAAACTCGGAATAAAGCCCCTGATCTTTTTCTGTCACAAACAAACGAGGTTTCATTTTACCTATTAATAGCCCGGTACACAAATATTTGACTAATACCAAGTGTATGGAGAGTTTTAAAACATGCATTTGGCTCACCTACTTTGTGTAACGCAATCACAGCCATTCGGTTCTCTTTATCTACCCACTCCATTTTAATATCGCAAAATATTGTACAATGTGATGTACATGCGCTAAAATTAGAAAACACATTGAACAATCGTATAAAAATGACAGATTCCAAATTCAAATGTAATAATTTTTATTTATTACATATTATTTTATTGTAACAGTATTTTTGGCCAGACGTATATACGTGGTGGCCGAGTTGGTTAGACCTTGGAATTACAAACACTTAGGTCCCTGGTTCGATTCCAGGGGTCTGACCAAAGAACACGATCGCCAATCGAATCGCCGCATCGATCGATAAAAATGTATAGGAATTTTACTCTATGGGTAGAGCCTGATCGAGGAGAAATGTCAATGAGCCTGATCCCATACATTTGGCTTTCGATGGGTATTTCGATTCGATTATCGATTGGCTCTTTGGTAAGGCCCCTGGTGTGTACCAATGAGTTTTTAATAAAAAAAAATGTCCATTTGTTTGACAACATCACTATAATGCCTCGGAAAGCACATTAAGTCTATTCAAAACATCGTGACGAGCTAGCCATGTTTGGTAGACTCATACCATCGGGTACGACGAGGTGGGATTAAAAACCCTCCGCTGGGTACCCTGAGGCCGTCTAGGCGGTTTTGCGCGCCGTAAGGCACCCGTGATGATATTTATTATTTTATTTATGTAAGTATATTCATACTTATGTAAGTATATACATACATACTTATGTAAGTATGTACATACTTATGTTAGTATACATACTTATATACAGGTACGGGTACCTACTTAATAAATTACTTAGTTTCAATAAAGCACCGATTTAGCTATTTTATTTCATCTAAGTGATGTTGTATTGCAAAATCTTGGTATAACGTTTCCCTGGGTCTAAAGCTGTTACGCCATGGCTGTTAGGAACATGAAAGCAGGGCTAATGTATTTGATCAAACCTATTGTTTCCTATAAGACAAATATGTATCTATCAATAAATTAACCTAGCTCTGAACGAGATCCTGCAATCCCACCTCACGTGCTAGAGACTTCTTGATATCTACCCAAAATGTCTTTCAACAAAAAAGTACCTTAAACCTAATCTATCACATATATTTTTCCATGATACCTTTTTATTAAGCAGGAATGCTCGGACCGAGGAAATGATAGACGATGACTTTTCCGTTGATACAGCAGGCTGCAGAGGACGTAGTAGAAAGAAATCGTCGAAACCTGAAATAAAAATAGGCAAAGCCAATAGTGATCATACACTTAAATATTAGGTTACCACTAAAATTTTACGTCTATCTACTTTCCGCATATGGGGCGCACCAAGGATTAACCTCCCTGGGTTAAGAGAACAACTGGTCCTGGCTCTAAAATATTGCTTAAGGTGCTGTTGCAAAATTTACAACAACATACCCTCCTGACCATAAGCTGGGCCCTCCCTTGGATTAAAAACTGGGTAGGTACGCCTATATATATATTTTATAACTTTAGTAATATTATATGGAGTAAAGTAGTTATTTTTAATTATATAAAAAATATACTCACCTATTGAATGTCTGCATGTGACTTCAGTTTGTTGTGCCACCGATCTTAGTGACGGACTAGCTGATATCTATAAAAATTGGAGGTATGTCAGATTACAATAATTTGTAAGATTACAGTAATTATAACTTAAGTATAGGTATTAAGTACAGCATCGCTTGAGAAACTCGAAAAAGTCCGCATCGTAGTAATATAATATGATGTTACTGTGCTGAGTTGTGGACGGATTACAAACCTTAAGCTTAAAACGGTGGATCACCGGGTGGGATCACAAGCCTACTCCGAACCGGACACTTCCCCAGCGCAAAGGAAGCGGGGGAAAGTAATCATGATCATTAAAAGTAGTCCGTGTTCCGGGGACACGAAAAAGTGCCCCAAAAGGGTTTCACTGTACGCACTATTTGACCAAGAGCGGTGACCTTACCAAAGAGCCAATCGATAATCGAATCAAAATACCCATCGAAAGCCAAATGTATGGGATTTGACGTTTCTCGTACCTATAGAGTAAAATTTATATACATTTTTATCGATCGATGCGGCGCGGCGGCGATTCTATTGGCAATCGTGTTCTTTGGTCAGGCCCCGGGTTGACGAAGAATTAGGGCATGAATTAGCCCCTTAGGTATTTCCCCAGGATATTGGCTCGGCCCTGGGCGGCGTCATGCTTGTTACCCTCTTCGTCGACGTGTGGATGGGTGGCCTGAGGCAATTGGATCACTCTCCAGGGGCCTGACCAAAGAACACGATCGCCAATCGAATGGCCGCATCGATCGATTAATAGGAATTTTACTCTATGGGTAGAGCCGACTAGAGCCTAATCGACGAGAAACGTAAAATCTCATACATTTGGCTTTCGGTGGGTATTTTAATTCAATTAGCGATTGGCTCTTTGGTAAGGCCCCTGGTGAGGCGGTACAGGGCTCCTATTGTAGCGCCCTCACCAATGGGCTTCGTCGGGTTTTTTTTTAAATTTATTTCTTATTTTTAAAATATAGCCTAAAATAAGAAACTAATTTCGTTTACATTTAAAATAATTAACTGGTTTTTGAGATATTTATATTTGAAATCTGAAATCTAAAAAATCAGCGTGACGTCATAAGTACGCTATAATAGACTAAACGATCTATTAAATGAATGCGTATTATGAATATAATATATATATTTTATGTTACTGCATGGTAATGAGAAAAAAGTAGTATAGTTACATTTTATTAGTATTCTTATAGGTAATGACAATAATAAGGCTTCACAAGATTTCTTGTATAGAAGATGAGTGTCTAAGAAAAACGTTTACCGCTTAATAAACTGTAGAGTATTATCGGACCCAAATTATCATTTCACTACGCGGTAACCATTAGAAACGCTTGCTTTTGACATAAACATGGGCTTTATTCCGAGTTTTGACACGTTCACCGTCGCGCATTTTACGTAAAGTACGGGTATTGAAATGTAAGTTCTATTCTGTTAATTATAAAGTTGAAATTCCAATGCTCCATACATGTTCACACTTGACAAGAATTCGTGTATTTCAAGATGTCGGCATTATAATAGCCAACCTAATACATACTATATAACCATTGGAATATAGCTTATATTTTCATATTTATAGTTTGCGCAACGTCTTGTCGTGATTAGCGGTTGCAAACTCGGAATAAGGCCCCAGGGGCTTTATTCCGAGTTTTCAAACGTTAAACACGACAAGACGTTGCGCAAACTATAAATATTGAAATATAAGTTCTATTTCAATGGATATATAGTCTGTATTAGGTTGGCTATAAAAATGCCGCCATCTTCAAATACACGAATTCTTCGCAAGTTTGAACATCTTATAGACATTAGAATTTCAACTCTATATATAACAGGATAGAACTTATATTTCAATATTTATAGTTTACGCAACGTCTTGTCGTCTTTAGCGGTTGCAAACTCGGAATAAAGCCCCTGGTCAACTTCCATTCTTTTTTTTTAAAGCAGCCTGTTTTCTTTGCCAATATGATAATGACGTATCACAAAAATAATAGACTTAAAATTTTCAAATATAAATATCTTACAGTGTGTTCGTTTAGGCTTAAAGCCAATCTAATCAGCCGTCAAAGTACTCAAAGCGAAGCAAAGCAATCGCAGCGTTTGCAGCAGTACTCGAACAGTTTTATGTGCATAAATAAACATCATATAAAATTCATAAGAGAATACAAAATAGAGTTCAAAAACTGTTAAGTGAAAGGGGGGAACAATAAATATAAACAAAAAAAAGTATTTGATACACAATAATTGTGACCACAGACAATTTACTTTGATTGCACTACTCGTATTTTCCAAGCGTTCGCAGTGAATTCGATGACGTAATTTGCTTTTTTTCTGTGAAGACATCAAAAATCAAAAGCAAAGCGAAGTACTAAAAAAACACCTGTCAAGTAAATTAAGCTAGCTTTGTAAGCCTTTTAAGCAGTACTCAAACGTACCGTTAAAAACCAGTTTTTTATTTTATTTTAAATAAAAACATATTTTCTTCATTTTTCTCGGAAGGCATAATGCCGTTCTACTTTATAATAAGAAAAAATAGAAGCACCTGCGTATTGTTATTAAATATTGAGCTTTCTGATGTGTAAATACTCATGGTGGCTCTATTAGAACGTTTGCTATAGAATTCAGCTACATTATGGTGTTCCTGCAATTAATATTTCTTTAAATTTCAAATAACTTGTAGCAGTACCTTGTTTGTATAGCCAATGATATTTTATTATAATATCATTGGTATTTTTGTGACTTACTTTTATATTTACAATGTTGAGTCTGTATGCATTCAAATGTAACAGTTGGACATGTCTCAGAATCATAGATTCAATTTACTGATAGTTAAATCTTGTAGTGATTTCATACATGTTTACTAGTTAATTTATGTATTTTATTCACATTCCGCAAATTTCATTTTAATAAAATAAAATAATTAACATGTCAATATGTTTTTTTTTTAAATATGCATAGTATAATATCATATGCACGTTTTATTAAGAAGTAAATGATTTATTTAAAAACAAATGTCTTTGGCCCGTAGGTTGTTCTTCGAAAGGGTTGGTGATTTCGTGAAATATTATCTTTAAAGAAACATAAGCGTGAAAAACTTCATATTAACCTGAGATATAATCATATTGTTACATACACAATGTTAAAAATGTAATTTGAAGTCTTGGCGCTATGGCTCACGCCCAGGCCTTTCCCACAAGGATAAATAAAACATAATAATAATAAAAAATACAAGTGACATTTGTTGACTAAAAAATATTTTTTATTTTTCCACGTGAAGGCGGTTATTATTTTGTTGTGAAATAGTGGTCACTGTAAGCATTTGAAAAAGAATAAAGAATATAATATGGCTGTACGAGTACAATTCGAAAATAATAACGAGGTGGGAGTTTTTAGTAAAATAACCAACGCGTATTGTTTGGTGGCTATCGGAGGATCTGAGAATTTCTACAGCGTGTTCGAAGCCGAGCTCTCGGAAACCATTCCAGTGGTTCACGCAAGCATCGCCGGCTGCAGGATCATAGGGAGGATGACCGTGGCCAATAAGAATGGTTTGCTAGTGCCCTCGTCAACTACAGATACAGAACTTCAACACATACGTAACAGTTTACCTGATACCGTAAAAGTGCAGCGCGTAGAGGAACGCTTAAGCGCTTTGGGTAATGTAATAGCTTGCAATGATTATGTAGCGCTTGTGCACCCGGATTTAGATCGTGATACAGAAGAAATTTTAGCAGACACATTAAATGTAGAAGTTTTCAGACAGACTGTGGCGAGTAACGTTCTCGTCGGTTCTTATGCAGTTTTGACCAATCGAGGGGGTATGGTTCACCCCAAAACCACAATACAGGATCAGGATGAATTGTCATCTCTCCTGCAAGTGCCTTTGGTTGCGGGAACAGTGAATCGAGGGAGTGAAGTGGTGGCAGCCGGAATGGTGGTGAATGATTGGTTTGCATTCTGTGGGATGGACACTACTTCTACTGAAATCTCAGTCATTGAGAGTATATTTAAGTTAAATGATGCTAAACCAAATGCCATAACGTCAACAATGAGGGCGTCTCTCATTGAAAGCATGTCATGATTTAGGCTGTTTAATTTTATTATTGTGATATAATTACTTTTTAAATACATCCTAAATAATGAATACTGCTCGAGCATAACATATTGTTGTGCAATACAAGTATACAGTTCTGTTGACATCTATAAAACCTAATTCTGTAAAAATCTTAAAAGTAAATAATAAAAATATATAATTATATTTGTTTTTTTCTGCGTAATAAAACTACTGGATCACATATACCCTCAGTTTTACCTAAAAGCTAAAGACAAGCCATTCTCTTTAGAAATTTATTGAGAACCATACAAAAAATTTAAGAAAAGCAATTATTAACTGAAACTCAAGTTTTAATGCTTGTTTTGTTTTACTCCCAAGTAACATTTTTTGGGTACTTAGGTATTAAAAAAGTCCTCTTGGCCTTAGAATGGTATTATAATATTTCTAGATTATACCTCAGGTTATATTTTGGTAGTTTTGAGTGCTATGAGGTTTTAGAACCTTTACATTGTTATAAAAACCAATTGGATTTTTACAGGTTATTATAACATTATACTTGCTTGCAAATCTGAGCCATTGATTTTGAGGATTGTAAGATTTAAAAAGGTTCTGATTAGGTTATATTTTAAAATTTATTAACTTGAATAAAAGTAGTAGTTCTTGTACGCAACCTAACTGGGGCTTATTGAGAACCACAGATTCGCCATGTTCATTTATTTTATTTATAAAGAACATAAAACAAATAACAATCACAGTTTGTTTACATAGTAAAAATAGCTTAGCCTAAATTGTCATCAAAACATGTGTACATAGCTTGATCGACATGTAAATGTATGACGTAATTTTCTAAGATTTTTTTAGAGCCATTGATTGATCTACGTCAGAATGACGTCATAACGATTGGCGCGCGAGCGAACTTAAGACGCGTAATCACCCTGCTGGCTGGAAGTCAGACGTCAACAGTACAACCTAATATTTTTGCATAAAATATTACACTCGGCAATAGATTCCCCTGTACTCTTATCGTTAATAAATATTAATACTTATTATAGATCACGTGTTCCAAGTACTTTTAATTTGCAAGTTCATAAAAATGACATTTTCTAATTTAACCCTATTGTCAGAATGTACCGTCTATATAACCTATTAGCAGAGAAAAATGATGTGCTGGACATATTTAATCACCAGTTTTCCAAATTTAAAGAGATCGTCCAAACGGCCTCAAATAGGTGACTAATCAAATTGTATTTGTATATTTTTACACTGTTGTGTTAATTGTAAATATTTTTATTTTGTTTTTTTACGTATCTGGGTGTTAAAAAAAAAACAGAAAAGCTGAAGAGATAGGGAAATATTTGTTGAAATAATTAATGATGTAAGAGTCCAGCGGCCACATTCTGTTTCTTATAACGTGATTGTTAGATTGTCAAAATAACGATTTCCGTTATTAGCGCGCTCTCCTCCAATCAGAGTAGTTTTTTAAACTTCGCTGATTGGAGGAGAGCGCGCTAATAACGGAATTCGTTATTTTGACAATCTAACGCTCACGTTATAAGAAACATAATGTGGCCGCTGGGGAATCTATTGCCGAGTGTAATATTTTATGCAAAAATATTAGGTCGTACTGTTGACGTCTGACTTCCAGCCAGCAGGGTGATTACGCGTCTTAAGTTCGCTCGCACGCCAATCGTTATGATGTAATTTTTTAAGATTTTTTAGAGCCATTGATTGATCTACGTCAGAATGACGTCATAACGATTGGCGCGCGAGCGAACTTAAGACGCGTAATAACCATGCTGGTGACATGATAGGTAGAAAGTCTGTCTCTGTAACTAGGGACTCTACGACCTTGACCGTTACGATAAGCAATGATCCTTAAGCAGTTACTTTGCACACATTCGATGTTGTATACATGAGTAATGAGGAAAGGAGACCAAACAGGACATCCATATTCCAGTGTGATTCTTACTAGACTGTAATATAAAGCAAGAAAGCTGCTAGTTTTTTTTTTATCTTTTGGTCGATCGAGTAATAAAGCCAAGCAACTGATTTCCTCTGTTAATAATGTATTCGTATGACGAAATGAAACTTCTTCGTCAAACAAGACGCCTAGATCTATGACAACAGATTTGCGTTGAAGTAGTTGATTTGCAAGTCTGTAATTATACATGACTGTTTTCTTTTGGAGAAAGAGATGATATGGCATTTGGACACATTCAAATACATTTCATTTTCACCACACCAATCTGATATTTTTTGTAGATCATTTTTAAGCATGGTACAATCGATGATATATTCAAAGAGTTTGCTTATAGTCGATTTATTTTTGACGAATCCGTGTTGGTTAATGGTTAGTAAGGGAGTGTTTGACATGGTTAAATAAATGAGTGTATATCAGAGATTCAAACAGCTTGGCTACACATGATAATATGCTGATAGGTCAGTAGTTTTCACAGAGTGACTTATCACCGCCTTTGTGAATAGGGATAATATAAGCGGTTTTCCATGACGCTGGAAAAGTACCTTGTAGAAGTGATTTATTGAATATTAGTGTCAATGGATAACATAGCTCTTCACTACATGCACAAACAAAACTAGGTGGTATGCTCCCTTCCTAGCATCAAGACGTTTTAATTGGGATAAAACTACTTCTCCACTGAGACTCATTGACGAAAGTACATTGCTGTGAGCTGGTAAAATGTGGGAAGTAATCGGCCCAGTCATGGATGATGTTGAGAATACGGATCCGAAGTACTCAGAGAATAGTTCACATATACTTTGATCCGAAGTACTCAGAGAATAGTTCACATATACTTTGACTGTCAGAGGAACAAAGGAGGATTGAAGCGCTACCCTTTTTGTTATTTATATAATTCCAAAAGACTTTGACACTAGATATAAGAGAGTGTTCAATAGATTTAAGATTTGTATCGTAACAACTTTTAGTGAGATTTTTACACCTTTCTCTCAGGTTTGAAAACGTGTCATAATCACGGGGATTGCCGTATTTTTTAAATAATTTATGATATTTTAGTTGTCTTTTGTTTGAGTTATTCTAAACTCAAAACCAAAGCAATACCTTTTGGTTTTCTAGGCAACCAAATCCAGACTGGTGGATAAAATAAGACTTTCTATTATTTGGAATTTCTGTATACCTTTAGTTAATAGCAGGATACTTTCTAGCCCATATAATTTAGCGAACCGCTTTGTAGTATTTATAAGTCTTATTGGTATTTTCTCAGTTCATTTTAAAACTTTTTGAGGCTCGTACATACAATACAGGATGTTCTTTGATAAATTAATTAAAAGTAGAAATTATAAACGAAAAGTCAAAAACAATGCTGAGAGAATCACAAAAGAAAATATTTAATTCCATTAACATAAAAAATGTTCGGATTTATTTCAAGTTTAATATTTGATTTTCTCAATTAATTCCGGTTTTTCTTAGTTAAGTCGCATATAAAACTTAGGTAAGTATAAGTAGGTACATAGGTACTCGTAATTTTAATTTAGTCCTTTTTTATACTCCAGTTGCAATGACAGCTAGTACATTCGACGCCATTTTCAACTTTAATCATTACAATTATTTAACGTAGACTTTGGTGCAACTCACCCTAAGAAGCGACACCGTTGAGAAACCGCCGCGATCTATAGGTACCTACTAAATAATCTAAACCAACATGAACTTAAATGTTATTTTATATCCATTGATGTTTTTATTTTATTATTATAGCACCTATAATAAGTAGGTAACTACTTACTGCTACTTTGTCCCGAAGGTTTGACTGGTAGAGAATACATAGCGGCATTAAGTCCGCCTCTGTACTCTTTTTGTGCAATAAAGTGTTTATCTAAATAAAATATAATTAATATTATGTAATTTACCTATAAATATGTCTCTACGGATAAGTTTGGAACTAGGACTTAGACAATGTGACAGTTTGTCGACAGATGTCGCCTCATCTTATTTGCTATACCTTTGTAAATCAATCCCTCCCCTCTAAATATGGATAAAATTAATGCAATGAGGTTGCGGATATGTTTAGTACTAATGTGTTTGGGTCAAATTATAAAAAGTTAAGCAGATACTAAGGCATAGCGCTGGCGTCGCCAATGAAATTTATTAGCACCGCCGCCTTTTAAAATATTGTTTAGGTACACTTGTAACTAAAAGAGGAGAAACACTAAAATGAACCACTATCAGAGGTTATATGTTTTTAGGTGGGAGGAAGGCCAGAGGCTCTACCATTGGTTTGCGCATTATAGCAACGTAACGTATTTGTATACGTATACGTGAGTAACAACCAATAGGATCGCTTTATTCAATACTGTTGTTACCAAAAATAAAGCGGCCCTATTGGTTGTTGCTCACGTATACGTATACAAATACGTTACTTTGCTACAATGCGCAAACCCATGGTAGAGCCTCTGTATAACTTTGATAGGCCGACCGCCCGGTCTCGTGTCCACCGCCTCCCACACAGATATAAAAACCCTAAAGTGACCTAGTCTTGTTTCGGTTTTAGTCTGTGGAATCACCGGTTTTCAGGAGACTACTGCATCGATTTCTTGTCAAGGCGGTATTCATCTTTCAAGGTGCGGTTACGAAACGGCCGGTCTATTTTGCGCGCGGACGACCGATCAGCGAGGATATGCAAATTCGTATTTGTCGTCGCCTATTTCATAACCGCATAAAATAATAAAATCTTTATTTGCTCAAATATGGTACAATAGGTGTTATAATAGTTTAAGATCACATATCTTTCTGATATTATCAGAATGCAAATGTAGGCATAGCCATTAGTTTTCAGGTTTACAAATTAATAATTTAGGCAGCATAGTGGGAGCAATCAAAATTGTTAAACAACAATGTATTGATCGACCCTATTCATGGACTTTGTAAGCCTGCTTACAATCAGGTAGATACAGAGTCACATAGTGTGCTCCAATAAAATAATTCTGTCTCATTTTAGCTGATTTTTATAATTACTAACCGATTTTAAAACGCTATAAATTAATGACATAATAAAACATTTCTTTCAATAAATTAGACAATTTGGAACATAATGTATTAAGACAGACATTTTAACCACATCAAATTTTCATTAAAATGGGCCTCAAGAATTTCGTGTTAAACCAGTATTTATTGGTACCTATTATAAATTGGTTTTAGAACCCGTTCAATATCTTTTCAGAACTTAAAATGTTACTTGGGCTGGGCCTCAAATCTTTTAAATTACCTTTAGTGCAATCACATTTTTATGTTTATATATAATATGTAGGACTTTACACACATATTGCTCATGCTACACAAACTAAGCTCTAGGGTTGTACTATGTATACCAGAACAATATTAACCCAGACCATGACAAACTGTATTTTTTACATGGATCGGAATCAAACCCATAACCTCCGGATACCATGCCAAAGATGCCACCACTAGTTTACAGAGGCAGTCACCAATCACAATCTCTTAATTTGTCACATTTTATGTTCTGCTAAATTACTCCATAAAAAAACTGTAAATGAAATGTGTATATTATGATATGACTACAATTTAAGTAAAGCTAATTTAAGTTAAGAAGTGAAAGTGTACTGAATCTAGTGGAGTATGATTAAAGCAAATATCTACGGAGTACACATTGTTCTTATTAGTGTTGGAAGCCCATTCTCAATAAATTAGATCCTTATTAAAACAACAGAATATTATGATGACAATTTATTTACAAACTATGACTTAAAAAAAATAACAGCAATCTACACTACCATATATTATTATGGCCACATCAGTTTCTGTAAGTATCACAATCTCTAAACTAAAATATATCAAACATAGTAAATATGCATGCCAAAATAAATAGAACTTTAATAAAAAGTCGGGGATCTATTGGGATTACTGAATATGGTGGATGGAGACAATTAGTTAAAACTTTTAAAATAAATAAATCTTTAAATTAAATGCAGTGTGTAGATTTGCCGACCTTGCCTTTCACTGTACATAAAAAATATAATTAGAGAGTAGTGGTAAATTAACAATATATTATATACAAGTACCATGGTAACTTAAATTATTATATTATTCAAAAATTTTATATTGTATATAGTTTAAATTCAATAGTATATTTTATATATAGCATAATTTATTTCACAAATTCACAACACAACATGTTGTTGCCAAAAATAATAAGTTTTTTTACATAGTTTATTAATATAAGTAAGGTTTATTTATAAAATTTTATAGGTTTATTTTTCTTTATCACATAATATTATGTAGGTATAAGACAATTTATTAAAATGATGCATAGGACTTTAAAATCATAAAAATAACTGCCACTTTATTAGGAAATACCAGTTGAACATTTATATAAATATATATAGGAATTGGTGATTGTAACAAAAGATTTTTTTTCAAGTAAATGTACAAAATATATTTAGAGTTCTGTACGTTTTTAAAGAAAAAAGGATCTTGTGGTGTCAGTGGCATTATCAATAATGGCTCTGACAAATAAATACTTGTCAAAAAGCTGGAGCCCCCCAAAGTGTAATAAAATTTTATCCTGGATCCGTCCCTGTATGGGATAACACTAAAAATGCTGCATAGGGAGGAAAGTTGAGTGATTTTAGAAATAAATTATTATCTCAATATCCATTAGAGATGTAAAGTTGAATTTCAAACATTTGTTATTTATATTATGTCTTATCATCACACTCCAATTTCTTTTGGAACTTTAAACATTTAAAAGTTATTTACTTAAATCTTTTATAATAATAATAAATAATTCAAAAGTAGTTTATTAGAAACCTTTAGAAAAAAACTGTCAGGCTTTTCCCACTATTCCCCCTATTTTGTTTGTACAGACCCCCTATAGAATGAAAGATATATTCGTCCGACTTCACAATTCCATTGATTGATAAAAGAGGGGTTACACACATATACCTAATTTTAATATATTACCTACATGTTTAAAGGTAGGGGCGGGAAAATTATGAATTATGATTATAAATTATTTTAAAATAGAGAGTACTTCTTTTCAAAAATTACCTCTACTTTTTATACTTATTAAGATCAAGAACAATATTTTTATATTTCTAATTAGTGCAAAATATTTACATTATATTTTTGAAAAATATAAGTTACAAGGCAATGGGGACACAACACATTTAATATTAATAAGTTTTCTTAATTATAACATGTCTTTAAAAAGTTAATAGTTAGAACATTTTGGTGTCGCCAATATGAAGTCGGTGAGAATAGTAATAAATATAAAAGTACTTAATTTGTTTTTAATAGTCATGTAGGACAAATTACACATATTGCTCTGGTCACAAACTAAGCTATTGGCTTGTATGTATACCAGGAACGACGATATAATACATATTTTATTTTATAAACACCCAGACCTTGACAAACTGCACAGAAAAACGTACTAATATTTTTTGCCGTGGGTGGGAATCGAACTCACGATCTCCGGATACTACGCCAACGCAACCACTAGTCTACGGAGGCGGTTAATTAAATATAATGGAAGTAAAACAACTTTAAGAATTTGGAAGTCCTAATAAAGTTAAATATATCTTTAGTTAATAATGAAATCTATAGTAAAATGTATACTACAGAGATAAAGACTCCGATGATCTTAATTTTTCGGCGCACGACATCTAAAGGTTGTTAAACACGTCATCAAATACCTAAGCATTGACTGTTTCATTGAATTAAACTCAATATTAAATTTAAATATAGCTTCTATTTTATTATTTAAAATTAAATTGTAATAGATATTATGAGATGCTATAATATATAAATAGATAATAGGTATACCAAATTCGCTGGTTTTGCGCAAAATAAACTGCTTACGCGGTTTTTGCCCTAAACATGATTTACTCATACCATTATATTTATGTCATTTACCATTTTTCATACAAAAAAAAATACATTAATAAATCAGAAAAGCCAACAATTTTATAAGAGTTCACGTAAAAAAAATATCAATAAATGCAATGTATACAAAAAATGCATGATTTACAAAAAATGCCTCATCAAAATATAATAATAACAAATCTAGAATTAAGGTTTCGCCAGTCGTGCCCGTGACGCCCGTACGTGCTTCTAGTATACAGCTTGGCTGTTAGTCTTTATTATTTTTATGTTGGTAATTGTACGTAAAAATCTTTCAGTTGTAATAAATATGTTTGTAATATCAATAATATAAAAAATAAATCAAATTAACAGAAAGAATAAAAAATACAATGAACGACAGAAATATTATTTTAATTCTGCGACAAACAGTTTAGGAGTGCCAAAGCTCATTTTGTATGGTAATTGTAGTATTCTTAAGTTGGCTGCATAAAATTTTCTCAGTGTAATGCACATATTGACAGCTTAAAATAACACAAGGAAAATATCGTCATTTCGTCATTGTTACTGTGAAAATTATACGTCTTGTTATATGATTTATCTATACCTAAACATAATAAATAATATTAAAAAAAAACTGAATTGATTTGTTTATAAAAAATGGCCAGACCACTCTAAATGTTATAGAACAATATCTATCATTTTTAGAATTCGTGTCTCTGCCTTCATGTTCGTACGCGCATCACTTAAAAACTACTGAGCCGATTTATTAAGTTTTTTTTTGTTAACTAGCTATTAGCACTGGGGGTAAAATAGGGTATATTATAATTCAATATACCTACAGGAAGCTCCGATTTACACGGTATTGCTGTTTTTGTCTCTAAGAAAAATTTTAAAACACACCAGAGGGAAAAAAATATTCTATGACGAAAATATATTAAAATTACATAACACTGCATTGAATTATTTTCGATTTTTTTGTATAAAGTTGACATTTTATGTCATCTTTTTGGCAAGTGCTATAATTTTTTTTTTTTTTTAATAAACGCACACGTGATGTTGCCGACAACAGTTAGTCTATAATAAATAAAATATTTTAACAAGCTATAGACACTTACATAAACCAGGATCCGTATGGGGTAGGCACCGAGCACCACATGTCTCTATTCCTACATACTCTTTTTCGTCGTCCACTGCCATAACTCTTATACACACACGCCGATTTCGGAGACTTTTAATTTCGGACCACGTTTACCTTTCACCTCGAGTTGATATACCTGGTTCGTCATTCTTTCATCATTCATTCACTTTCTGTATGCTCAAACCAGCGAAGCATACGCATCATTTGTAGCTTTTTAAATAAACTATATTTTTATTTCTCATATTTGGAAAGTAAGCTTAAACTTTTTAAAAATAATTTGGCAGCAGGGAAAATCGTTCGGTTTTCCCTACTGTAAAAAAAACACATTATATTTTGACATTTCTATTAAGTCATGTCGGAACTTAATTTCAATAAAGATTGCTGTAAAAAAAGACTAAATGACTATGCCCCAATTTTTTAAACATCCGCGACGTAAACTTATAATTCAACTTTTACAAGTTTTATTTACTTAGTTACATTCGAAATGAACAGAAGAGTATTTACCTGGGGTGAAAGACATATTTAGGCACAAGATGGTTTGGCGCACTCGGCACGCTCGTGCGCCAAAACATTTCTATTATTTTACTAATCTACTATTTTATATAACTACAGCAAGTGAGTTATTATTTTTGTTACATTAAATAAAAATATTTCCTACCATCGCGGGTACCAAGAGATAGGGTACCCGACAAAGTGTGATATATTTATTCACACCTTGTTATCACCTATGTAATTCTGAGTCTACACCAAACAAGTAGTCAGCTCGTTACAATCTTTGTATAGACTCAACACTTCTATAAACAGTTTCACAAGTTGATATAGTGAAAATACATTGACATGCGAGCTATTACAGTAACAATGACGATGTTACATAATTAATAAAATTATATATTGATGTGCCCCACCGCGTCCAGCGCAGTGTTGAGCACAATCGGTTCAGTAGTGTTGAGCAGCGTAGGAGGCGGGGGTGTTTTGTCGTTCGTAGAACAGCATGTAAGCACTGCACCGTAGTACCTCCTGTAGGGACACCTCGTTAACCAGGGTGTCGCTTGTGTACCACCATCTGTAGAGGTAAGGATTTATTAAATAAAAATAAAATTGTAAGAGCTTACACATATATAAAAACCGTTTAGTGACTAATCATGTTTCGGTTTAGTCTGTGGGCTCACCGGTTTTCATATTATTACACCGATTTGTATTAGAGTGCATTTACGAAACAGGTGGTTAATTTGCCGCAGCTATGATTTTAAAGTGGACTCGTAATGCAAATTCGGTGCTTATTTCGTCAGCGCATAGTTTAGTCGGCATAGTAATCAATCGCATTTATGGACTCTGTAGATCCGCTTTCCATCGGGTAGATACAAAGTCACATCAAAAGCCCTGCTCCAATCGAAATTTAAAAAAATCTTATCAGTACCAAGCCAGACTTAAAGGCATTCTTTACCAGTCAAACCTTCAGGACAAATTACTTTGAGAAACCATTGTAGAATACTTTATTCTACAACTACACGCACTTTGCTACATGCACACTTATTATTAAATGGCATTAGAAACACCTTAGAGACGCTGAAATACCCTGTTACACAAGGTATTCTAGCACAGGGTCAGAGATAAAAATTATGTATAAGATAAAAATCAACATCTATATTCTATATATATATATATAAATGGAACGCCGCCGTTCATTAGTCTCGCTAAAACTCAAAAACGGTTTGGCTGATTTGAATATTTTTTATTTTACTATGTTCGCTTTATTAACACTTCCTTATAAATAGTCTGACCATAAATACTGTTACAGTTAAAAATAAAAATCTTTGTTACAATATTTATGGCAAGACTAGGTAGATAGCTACCTTTGAGCTTCAAATCCATTGCCTCTCCTGTAGGTAGCGAAGTGGCCCGACTTGTGGCCCCCCAGATGCACTACGGCGGCCACCAGCGTGTAGGTGGCGCGCTCCGGGGCCTCCGCCGCCGACTGGTTCAGCGCCGACAGCCCGGAGCGCAGCCCCGGCCCAGACACCACGGACAGGAGGTCCAGCTGCTACAAAAATATTTATTTACCTATATTAAGGTGAATTCAACGGACGAATCGCGTATGTTGCATCTCTCTATATCTAGTTCGCTCGTATGCGAATCGTTTTGACGTCATTATGACGTAGTTCAAGAAGTCTAGAACTAGCGTCATAGTGATCGGCGCACGAGCGAACTTTAGTGCGCGTAACCACCCTGATGATTGCATCTATTTATGATAATGTTGTTAAGTCGGTCGCACTTATTTCACATAGACGCCGCGGTATGATATGTTTTGTCTTTCCGGCGGCGAAACAAAATTTAACGTATTTTTCTGTTAAAAAATTGTGATAGTGTGCGGCCGACCTAAGCCGGTTTAACTCAATTCGAGTTTTGAGAATTTGTAGATCGAAAACCGACTGGGCAATATAATTTTAATTTATAATAAAATTTATTATAGTAGGTAATATCAAATATTTATTAACTATTCAAAAATACAAAAAAAAACATAAAAAGTTATTTAATGTACTTTTTATGTTTTTTTTTGTATCTTTGAATAGGTTGAATAGGTTTATAATTTAATTCTAAGCCCCACAAACAGATTTCAGTCATTACATAGATATATTATCATATACAATGGTTTCATACGAGACTATACTATATATCGTCGGTATAAAGGTAAAACTCATTATTTGCTAATGAGTCATTAGGAGTAAATTGAATATTTCTTTAATGAACCTACTAAATCTAATGTATTGCTTTAAATGTATAACTTATGAATCTGTATTTATTTTCAATAATAGGTTATATATTCTTCTTTAGGCTGAAAGATTTTTTCATAAAAAAACACAGTACTTTAAGAAAAAAAAAATTACAAAATAATTAATGAATTTTACCTTTTAAAGTAAGTTATTGTGTAGGTACTTAATGAACTTTAAAAGAAGATAATAGAGTAATGAGTAGGTAGTAATTATTATTAAAGTAATAAAAATTAGCTGGAAATTAATTTATTCAGAATAAATCTCTACATCATTAGCAGGCAATGAATTTGAAACTGGGAGGTTCTGATACCATCCATGTAATTCCGTCTGTATTAGGCGTTATTTATACAATTTTTCAAGATCCTACTTTTATAATGAAATAGGTATGGGATGATCATAGGCTTTTTTAAGATCAATATTTTGAGTGAACTTACGACGGTTTCGCAGCGATACATCAATTGTTTTGTATTAGGAAGCCTGATCATATCGATAAAAATAATGTTTGGATGGGCCTTTTCAAAACTCAAACATTTTATTTTCTCCTTGTCTATCTTGAATATCTATGAATCCTATTCTTAATAGTAGCTTAGCAGCAGGTAAGCGTGCATGCAAATCCCAAAAATCTCATATATCCATTCTTCTACCTTGTAGGGCTTATTATTTATGTTACGTCTCTTTGATCGTGCCTGTTTCAATATATCTATCCAATCTTTAATCTATTAAATTGTTCTATGTTTCTTAGAATTCTCTATGGCAGAATGCTATGAGTCACATTCCATATTTGCTATGACCAGACTTTAAGATTTTTTGCTCTATACTATTACATGTGTATTTTGTACAGCATATAAAAAAACAGCAGCCATTTGCTGATTTCGGTTCTGCCCACTACTACATGTATCTGAAAACATGGACAATTCGGTTGCATTTTCCGGATTATTTGTAATAAATTTTAAAATAATAGAACCAATTTCGCTAGAGCCACGTTTATCGTTAATTTCATTTCAAATATTGCAAATACCTTCACCATCATCATCATAGATAGTCAAATTGTAGAGACATAGCTTTCGCAAGTAATAAAATGTTGATAGAGCTGAAAAAGGCACCTGAAGAACACTTTGTAAATCAAATATTATAGTTTTAGATGTTAGATCTGACTTGGCTTTCTCTTTATCTTTTGCTTTAGCTTCGGTGCAATTTGCTTTCCTTATTAATATAGTAAGTATTCAGCTTCCAATTCTTTTTTTGTTTCGTTATCAGCAGTTTGATATTTGTTACAGCTACACCTTGTTTGGTTCATTGGAGATACAAAGTGTTTTTGAAAAAACTTGCACATACTCTGTGCTGTCCGCTTGTATTCTGTAAGTAATATATCTTCGAAATTTGTCGAGATGCAGTAGGGTTTGCATTTCTCCTCATTGGTGAAATAGCTTGCCCTAAGACCCCAATGTCTTTGGCAATTAATATTTCTATCTTCATCAGTAAAGTTAGTGAAGCAATTATATCTGCACTTTGATAGGTTTGGGTATTTTAAATAAATGCATGCACATACTGTGGCATATACCTACCAACCAGCACAAAAAAAATTGGTGGTTCGTATATCTGTCGCACTATTAAAATGTGGAATGCGTTTTTCCTTTTTATTTTTATTATTATTTACAATAAATATTTAAGGCATGGATATGATCGGTGAAGTTGGTCGCCTTGGTGGCTCTCTTGTATGGCAGATAATGATTGACAGGTCAATGGAATCAGCTAACCACCTAGTCTTACACTAGTTGGTTATGTAGTGTGTGTTCGGTTCGGTAGTAATTTTTATATTAAGATTTCCATTCCATCGTGTGTCTAAGTTCAATTAATATTTGTCGTTATTTTGTTAATGAATAGCTGCCTAACCAAACGCACTCTAAGACCTCATTGTTAAACTTTTTTTTTTTTTTTTTTTGACTATTCATAAATATCTGTAAAGATTTACATGAAATAAATGATTTTGACTTTGACTTTGACCTTCTTCTTATAATCTCGAGTCCTTTAAACGAAGCGTGTATAGGCATCTTAAGCCGGCATAATAGGTGCAATCAACGGTTACGTAGATCGTAATTGATGGTTGCATTTGTTCTTGGACCTTCATACTGCTTTCCATCAGGTATATGTAAGGTCACATGCCGAGCTCTCATAAAAATACCTGAACGTTCTTTGGTTTTGTTCTTATATTTTAAGCCTGCATCTCGTTGTTTTTTTTTAAATACTTTATTACACAAAATTACAAAATAAAATTGTACATAGGCGAACTTAATGCCTTAGGCATTTTCTACCAGCAAACCTTTCAGAGAGTGGAAGATTATGCATAGGGTGGAAGATTATGCATAGGGTGCAAAATCAAATAAATAACAATTGTTGTTCTTTTGTTATATTAACTTTCCATGTCCCAGTTCTTCTTTTCTTCCACCTTGATAAAAAACAAACATTTTTATCATCAGATATAGGCAAAGAATCAGGATCATTGTCCACATCATCACTTGAATAGTCAATATTGGTTTCATCTGTATCACTGTAGTCCACTAGGTAAGCCACTTTGCTCAGTTGTTTTTTCTCAAAAAATGAATCATTTGTAGTCTGACACACATTTATTTGAGGTTTATTACTCGAGTGGGTAGTTTTAAACTCACTATTTAATATTTGTGAAAGAGGGATTACAGGATGGAAATGGAAAAGAATCGGGAAAAGGACTTGGGTAGAAAAAGGAATGGCGACATGACCGTATGAAAGTATGCGGTATATATAGTTTTGCCATGCTCATTGAATATCAAGTGAAGGAGAAAAGCATCAACTTCTATTTTTCATCAATTTTGGGATTATTTGAGAAACAAATATGATATAATGAGATATTTATAGCACAAATACCGAGATCACTGCGTAAATGCTACACTTCTTACACTTAATATCACTATACGAATGCTTAAATTCTACAAAATTAGTATACTTTTGCACAATAATATTAACTGTAAAAACTGTAATAGAAACACGCGTCTACAGTCTTCGGGCTACCCTCAAAGAATCTCAAATAGCGCCTCATCATAATATTGATGTTTTAGAAGAAACGTCAACGGTTGCATTTATCGTCAACTGTCATTGCGTTCGTTTATTCAAAAAGTGGATGTGCGTTTATTGCATAATGTAGCAACTGTTGTAAGGCAAAACTCCGTAAAATCACTTAGTGATTTTTGGGTTTAACTTCAATACACTCGACAATTATTATAATTGAAGTAAAATTCACTAATAAATTCTTAAGTTTTACCTTTAATGAAATTTTTTAAAAAATTAGTTAAGTAATTTTTCCGATTTTATTTCTGTCATAAGCATGTTACTTACACTAATAGTGATTTTTTCCTTTAAAGCATACTAATATTTGGCATTTAAGGGGGAATTCGTATATGTGACGTCATCACCTTCTGTCAGATTTCACTCAAAAATGTTTGAGATTATTTCTTCAATCTATTCTAACTGTGGACAGTTGAGTCACTCTGTTGAAATTTCATTGTATGGAGTGTGACAGTTTATTATTTTAGAAATCTTACTATTTTATTTTAAGTAATGTATTGTCGAAATAGTCAAGTAATGTAATTTTATATGCGGGGATTTAATGTTTCAATAAAATTGATGTATTACTATAATTTCCAGACATGCATACAAAGTGTGATATTACCGGTACATTTTATTAATATATATTAATTTTAACAGTTTAAATTTATTATAAGGCATTGGTAAGAGCGACTATTACTAGACTCCGCTTTGTAATAAACTAAGAATTTATATTAAACAAAACTTTTTTTTTGGACTAATTCAGCCAGTCTAAGTATTTCTTTAAAAAAATGCTGTAATATGAATTGACATTACTAAGGATTGGGGTCTGCGTCACTTTAATCTACTTACCCATCTATCTACATTAAAAATATTCTTATTCCATTTAGCTAATTGGAATAATTTTATGTAAAATATTTTATTTTAAATAAATTAGTTTTTTATAGTAAAATAACTTAGATACACATACATTTAAATATATATACATAACTTCTACAGTGCCTCAGGGTACCCAGACTCAGGGTATTCAATAATCTCTACATTATATATATCAATTATCTGTCCGTTTGTTTTGAACTGGTCTCTAATTAACACTCAAGGCTTAAATATAAAAAGATACGCAGGAAAATATGAAACAAAAATTGACATTTAAAATCTGCATGTACTAAATTATGCAAGTTAAGTATCACGTTCTTTCAATTTACAAAATATCTTCGGTTTACCGGTTTTGATCACCTAGATATTATACCTATGTCCATTCTCAATAATTAGTCTATCGTTTTTTGACATAGTAATAATAGTTGTCTGTGAGTATCGAGTAAATTTCTTTAACAAACATTTTTAGTTTTGTAGTTCTAGATCTTCAGAATACAGCCTTAATGAATCAAAATAATGATTTTCGTCAAAAATGTCACTTCATGAGTTTTACCTTTACACCGACGATATATAGTAGGCACCTGGCTTAAAAAAGTTATGTAACTGTTATTTGAAGTTTATCACTATTGGAGGTTTATTTTGCGTTTATGCATAACGTTTTAAGGTGTTTTTCTATTGAACTGTTATAAAGCATCAATAAAGGCTTCGTAACTTTTTATGAATAACACCGTAAAATAATAGTACACAGGCCATACACATTTCTTGATTTGAAAAACAAATAATCATACAAAAGTTCTATGTCCATTAAGGCTGTATTCTGAAAATCTAGAACTACAAAACTAAAAATGTTTGTTAAAGAAATTTACTCGATACTCACAGACAACTATTATTATGCAAATAGTAACTCTTTAACTTGAAATGTATGAAGAGATTAATATAGTCTCCCATATATTATTTCAATAAAAAATTTATATTTTCCAAAACATGAAAATTTTGTACTTTTTAACATCGCTGCAAGCGACAAAACTACAACAATTTATAGTGGTAAAAAAATAGATATCATATTTTATTATGTATTCTAAAAATGTATGGAGAGATTTTTGCAACTTTAATAGAAAATTATTAATTAAATAATTACAAAAACTTGCCAGACAGAAATCTTCATACAAAATCCATGACAGGCCGTCATTGTGCGGGCGATCCCGTCTGTGAAAGGTGGCTCCGCGTCGTTTTTTCTATTTCACTATCGGAACACTAAATATTCACTGTTGGGAATTTTATAAGACAAGTACATATTTATTTTGATTATATTCTATGTTTTTACACCTTTTAACACGATTAACCCTAGAACCCTACACTATCCTGCCCCCTATCTATTCCTACACTGGGGTACTGGAGCACCCCTACCGATAAAGTCAAATATATTTAATAAAACAAAACCCTATTTTGAAACACTTTTATTATTATTTTTAATTGGAAATTTGGCAACACAAATAAATCTTAAAAACTAACTTATACAATTAATTCGAACACCTTTGGCAAACTTTCACTTGGTGCTCCAAACAAATTGGCACTTTGCACTTATTGCACCGGGTCTTGCTCTTTCGGTCTCTGTTTCTTGGACAGAAACCACAGCGTCCCTGAGTGTGTTGTTCAGGAACAGGGGCGTCATTTGCCAGTGATTTTTTTAAAATTAGAGATATAGTTTCTTTTACATCCCTCCTCAAAGTTGGCCTAATTAGGCGTTCCTCCAAATGTTCAGATATAAGACCGAGTCCCATTTGTTTTAAAAAAGTGCGACGAAACTTTATATTTGGCTTAGGTAACTTTAAAGATTAACTCATAGTGACTAAATAGCTAAACAAAAAGGAATAAATAATTGTATATAGTAAATAAAACAAATACTATAAAACTAAACAAATAAAATAAAACCTTACCTTGTTCCTATACTGGGGTTCTACAGCACCCCAAGCGTCTCGTACACACGTCCACACAAGACGACTATCGCCGCGTGACTAACCAATCAGTAGCGAATGACACTAAAGTAAAATACATGGATGCTCAAATATGTAACTTAAAACCCAATTGAATTATTTCAAAAACAAAATGCTATGGGGTCCTCCAGCACCCCGAGTAGGGTTCTAGGGTTAACTACAGATTCAGCTAAAATAAATATGCAATTTTCACCAACTGTCACTGTCAGTATAACCTTACAAAAAAAAAAGACAGACGGTCCTATGTAACTAAAACTACGCAACAGCTATTTATTTTGGTCGCTTTTATATTTTTAATAAAATGTATCGTCGGGCGCACATTATTTTACAATTTTTAAACATATTTTACCTATTTATTTTAATTGTTATTTTTTTTAATAAAGTTTTTTTTTTATATCTGTCCAAAGCAAAGCTCAATAGGGTTCCATCCATTATCCAAAACTTTATTTTTATAAATGGCAGAGTAGTTCAACAATTTTATTATCTACCTAACATTTAAATACTAACATAATAATGTATTGTCTTATTTTATAATCATTAATATTATTACAAAATCAAAGTTTTTTTTATTATAGCATGTGTGACTGTTTGTGTCTAAATCATGACAAACATACAATATTTATGAATAGGGACCAATACGATGTAATTTCTATAGAATTAGACCGATTTACTATGGCCTATGGATTCATTTGGCCAATGATGCTGTTACCAAATGGGCGGCGATAAAAAAGAACAATACGAAATAATAATAAATAATTTCTAGCATAGAATAATTCGAACTGTGTTTTAGAAACTGGCGTGGGCAATTTCTAGAACATTGTTTGATTTATTTTACGCTAAGTATAAAACTTGATACATATTGAAAATATTACGCTAAAAAATAATTATTATCATTCCACATGACTGGTGGAATGCCAGGTCTCTGAGTTTTCAACAAATTAACTGCTACTGCGTTTTATAACTACCCACACCATGAAAGGAGACTACCGTCTCGATAATCGAAAAATTCCACGCCTGATCCAAATCATAACTAGCGACCGCTCTCTTTAATCAATCTATATTTTTTGACGGATAATAAACGGATAGTTTATATTATATTTGTCTGTAAATGTAAATAATCATTTTTCATATATTTATTGGTGGGTATTGTCATACTTAGTAGGTGGTCTCACACCTACTAAGTATGACAATACTTCTGTTAGACCGAGAGCTCGTGTCTAATACAACTACAATAGTAACCAATATTTATTTTTTAAATAGTGACAGCTGCTTTTATAAAATAATATTGCATTTTACAATATTTAAATAAAAAACATTTTCCAACGCTGAAAAGATTTTATTATTTATTTTTTACAATTTTATACATATAGCTACCAGCGGCCACATTCTGTTTCTTATAACGCGAACGTCAGATTGTCAAAATAACAAATTCCGCTATTAGCGCGTTCTCCTCCAATCAGAGTAGTTGTTAACCTTTTCTGATTGGAGGAGATCGCGCTAATAACAGAAATCGTTATTTTGACAATCTAACGCTCACGTTATAAGAAACAGAATATGGCCGCTGGTAGGTAAGTAATTAAAGTTTATAAGAATTATTGATAAAAGTGAATGTGTATGGGTGTAATATGTGTAGTACACGTCTGTGTGTGTTGTATGTACGGTGCGTGTGTGTAATGTATGAAGAGTATATTTTTGTAGGCTATGGTGTAACAGTAAGGTCAATTTTATGATAATATATTATGTTATGTCAAAAAACGATAGACTAATTATTGAGAATGGACATAGGTATAATATCTAGGTGATCAAAACCGGTAAATAGAAGATATTTTGTAAAATGAAAGAACGTGATACCTAACTTGCATAATTTAGTACGTGCAGATTTTAAATGTCAATTTTTGTTTCATATTTTCCTGCGTATCTTTTTATATTTAAGCCTTGAGTGTTAATTAGAGACCAGTTCAAAACAAACGGACAGATAATTGATATATATAATGTAGAGATTATTGAATACCCTGAGTCTGGGTACCCTGAGGCACTGTAGAAGTTATGTATATATATTTAAATGTATGTGTATCTAAGTTATTTTACTATAAAAAACTAATTTATTTAAAATAAAATATTTTACATAAAATTATTCCAATTAGCTAAATGGAATAAGAATATTTTTAATGTAGATAGATGGGTAAGTAGATTAAAGTGACGCAGACCCCAATCCTTAGTAATGTCAATTCATATTACAGCATTTTTTTAAAGAAATACTTAGACTGGCTGAATTAGTCCATTATAAAAAAAAAGTTTTGTTTAATATAAATTGGTTTATTACGGAGCGGAGTCTAGTAATAGTCACTCTTACCAATGCCTTATAATAAATTTAAACTGTTAAAATTAATATATATTAATAAAATGTACCGGTAATATCACACATTGTACGCATGTCTGGAAATTATAGTAATACATCAATTTTATTGAAACATTAAATCCTTGCATATAAAATTACATTTCTTGACTATTTCGACAATACCTTACTTAAAATAAAATAGTAAGATTTCTAAAAGTAGATATCTAAAATAATGAACTGTAACACTCCATACAATGAAATTTCAACAGAGTGACTTTTGGGCTCAACTGTCCATAGTTAGAATAAATTGAAGAAAAAATCTCAAACATTTTTAAGTGAAATCTGACAGAAGGTGATGACGTCACATATACGAATTCCCCCTTAATGGGCTGCAGACTGGTGACCAAGGAGATGTAACAATCTTACCTTATGTGGGGTGGCGTCGGCGTAGGGAGCCAGGGAAAGATACTCGGGGAAGGACACAAACTCGAATCTCTTGGACGGTCCCATGGGCGTCCACTCCACCCGCGATATGTGCGCCACTAGACAAGTCGGCAGCTGAAATACATTTATACCAACTTGTAATAAGAATACTTATACTTACTAGTAATACTAATACTTTTAATAATATTATATACGTGGTTTTTAAGTCCAAGGCCTAACCAACTCGTTAGCCCTTGGACTTAAAAACACTTAGGTCCCTGGTTCGAATCCCGGTGTGTGCCAATGAGTTTTTAATTCAAAAATGTATGAACATTTGTTTGACAACACCACTATAGTGCCTCGGAGAGCACGTTAAGCTGTCGGTGCCGGTTTCACTATACCAACTTGTGAAACTGGTTATTGAGTCTATTCAAAACATCGGGACGAGCTAGCCTCTTGTTCGGTATTGACTCATACCATCGGCTACGACGAGGTGGGATTAAAAACCCCTTCGCTGGGTACCCTGGGGCCGTCTAGACGGTCTCGGGCGCCGTAAGGCACCCGTGATGATATGTATTTATGTAATAAGAATAGATAAGAATTCACTGCAACAAGCTTGCCACTTGTTAGGTGTTGCCTCCGAATACCATCGGCTAAATGAGGATGGGTTAATCCCTCCGCTGGGTACCTTGAGGCCGTTTAATCGGTTATCGGTGCTAAAAAAGACACCCGTGATGGTATTTATTTTATTATTAATAATAATATCAAATATAATAAATGCCAAAGAAACTCTGTCTGTCTGTAACGTTTTTACGCTTAAACCGCCGATTTGGTATGGAGGTATTTTGAAGTAGGACAATGGATAGTTTTTATGTCAGAAAACATCCCTTAAGTGGTCGGAAATTGGGAGGTTAGTTTGGAAGGGGAATAGAACATTATTCAAGTAGAACAATAATATATCCCTTATATTATTTTTGCTTTCACAAAAAAACTTTTAGTACACAGAAGACAGGAAATATCGTACTTTTTTACGGCATTTCTTATATCTTTGTTCGCCAATAAATATACTTAACCAAATTAATGTATAAAAATTAATACGAAAACTGTTTTAATACTGTAAATACATCAACATTATTCTGAACATTTGTTTTTATTTCCTGAAAAAGTACCTTTCCAAAAGTGACAGTTCGGATGTGCTTAGTATATCCCCAGTGCGCCTTCTTGTCTCCCCCTCCGTCGGGACTGCATTTGTCGCAGCGAACATCTTGAACCATCTCCGGAGCTGTGAATTCTCGAAGTAAGCCTGAAATAATTATTATACTTGAACCATCTCCGGAGCTGTGAATTCTCGAAGTAAGCCTGAAATAATTATTATACTTGAACCATCTCCGGAGCTGTGAATTCTCGAAGTAAGCCTGAAATAATTATTATACTTAAACCATCTCCAGAGCTTTGAATTCCGACGTATAACACTACGCTACAAACGAGACAAACTAGGCATGGATACCCCGAGATTGCTGAACCCAACGGGCTTATCTAGGGCTTATTTACAGGCCCCCTGAAAATCGACGCACACTGTAAATGACCACGATTATTTATTAAATGAGCATCATCTTCTAGTGAAATGGTCAATCTATGTTCGTGGTTTGCGCGTTTAAATCACATGTTAGCTTGAAATATTAAGTTAGCTGCTCAACTAAAGAATTTGTTCGCATTGCTCAAATGGCTAACATTATAATAATCAGTTTCATATTATATATTATTCAAGTATTATTACATCAGTATTATATAGTAATTATTTTTACGGAAATATATAACCATAGTAGTTTTATACTACGGTAAGAATGAAAGGTTGTGTTTCGAAATCGAGAACTACGCGTTCTCCATACAAAATGAGCTTTCGCACTTCCAGTAATACTTGATTACTGTTTGTCGCAGAATAGGGTATTTGACTTCTTTTTGAAACTCTTTTTATATGATTCTTCATTACATAATAAGCACACTACATTGATATTTCCGGAATGTCTACTCTATTATTAATAAAAATCAATGTTAAAGTTTGAATTTCCACAATGGCGCTAAAAACGCTGTTTCGCAGTCTATGACAAGTGTGACGTCACACGCTAGTAAACAAACAAGGATAGATTAAGGCCCGGTTTCTTGATGGATGGCTAAATTTGACTATTTGTATCTTTAACAATTAGTTAAGCAACTATAGTAAGTTCATTAATCATTAGTCATCAGCCAAATGTGTTTCTTAAAACAAAATTAACTATTGTTATCAACAGGTTATCAGTAGACACAAGTTAACCATTTGTTATTATTATTTTTTAATATATTAAGGCATTGGAATCCTTTTATGAACTAATCTTGCGAATTTTGTGTTTTTTTTTTTATTCTTGAAGCTATGGTTAGATAATTGTCTTAAAATTGCACTAAATAATTAATCCCAGTTATTCCCAAAGCCAAAAAAAAAGAATTTGAAAATTGGGATAAAAATAAATAGTTAATGAATAGGATTATTGATTATTGTTTTCTATATTATACCAATTTTCTATCCTTTATTGGTTGTTTTTTTTTTCAGGACCCATATAATGAATATTAGTTATATGTATGGATTTGTATTTTATATAGGATAACATATTTACTATGGATTAATAAGTTTATTTTTTATATCTTATATCATCAATTTATGTTTATTATTATCCAATATTATATGGCTGGATTATTCACATAAAAAAACCTGTATGATTATTAATATTTTTATTTCAAATACTTATAAATACTAGACAGTTTTTGTAGCAATCTGAATTTTTGAATCTCTGTGTGGGTGCTGGGCCCATCGCATGGTCAGGGGGAGTGACCTGCAGTGTTACTGGACTTGTGACCGCAAAGCAGGGTTATAGACTTTTCACAATATCTGTGGCTTTTCCACACCTTACCAGATTGTTATGATCAAGTTGGGACATTTGAAAGACTATGAGACAATGTTTTTAGCTATACATGGATTCTCTGTGGGGGTGCCGGGTCCATAGTGTGGTTGGGAGGCAGGGATTGAACTGCAGTGTTCCCAGACTTGAGACAGGAGTAGGGTTAAAGGTCTTTTAACTCTTACCTGCACTGTGTTCACTACTCTCTTTACTCAACCAAATACTATGATCCTTTAAGCTCCATCTTGAAATTAATTTCTAGAACTTTACCATCTCGGTGTGAATACTAGACTTTTTCAAGTATATGTTTGGCAGTCCCTACGACAACACTGCACAATGTACATGTCTTATCTGTTACTTTCCCCCCATCTTAAAATGGCATCATCCCTGCGTTAATTTCATCATCAGTTTTTATATTTATTTTTATAAGTACAACTTTGCAAAATGTTGTGTTATGTAGGCCAAATAAATATGAACATTTCTGTATATTTCCAGTTGCATAAAGTTAATAATATTTGATCCTCTACACTGACAGCATGATTTCTGTAACAATAATTTAAATATATATCCAGTAAATGGTAAGAACTGTATGTTGATGATAATTCAAAATTTCAAAACTGCATGACCATAATAAGAACATCAAATGGGTCATTTAAAAAAATATAGGTAGGTACCTAGTTTTATTGTGATTTTACCCCTTTATGGGGACCCTGTCCTATTTAGGTTATGATACAGGACATCTTGAATAACCTCAATTATTGTTTGACCTAACCTCACTTCACTATGAATATAAAGTTATTTTCTTACCTTATTGTTTGGCGTTGAAGAAACATTTTTAATTCTTCTACAAGCCATAAACAGCTTTTTTTATTAACTCTGAATCTTTCTTTGAATTCATTTTCATTCCAAATGTTTAAATGTTTTTTCCTGGGACGGAAAGTTTTTTTTACGTCTGTTTGTCCTAAAACATTCTTCATCCTAAGAGTTCAATGAACTTTCAAAATAGGAAAAATATTTTTCAATGCATCAAATAAGATAATTTGCAAAAAAACGCAACACAAACACTTCAATTTATAACACCAAATTCGTATCTTACTAGAGATTAAATGGTTTAACCACTCATTTTTGAGTAGTCAAAATAACTAACTATTTGTTAAAATCATAGTTACTATTTTATTATATTTAACAGATAGTCAATTTAACTATCCATCAAGAAACACATTTTTTTCGAAATTTAACCTTTAGTAAGTTATCTGTCATTATTTGACAATTAGTTGAGATAACTATCCATCAAGAAACTGGGCCTAAATAATATCCTATATATTATACTCTATTCTATTTCATCCACATGATTTATAATCTGTGTATGGTTTTGTTTACTTGCGTGTGACGTCACCAGCCATCAACCAATCAAAGATGTTTTTGTTATAAATAAAATTGTAAAAAATATTCAATTTTATTTCGTGTAATCTACAAAAGCATACAAACAAGAAATTGAATTGAATTGAATCTACAAAAGATATACATAATTTAGTTTAAAATAAAGTGAAATTTTTTTTTTTACGCCATTGTCTGATAGGATGACCACAATTTATAGTATATTTTTAATGTAGTCAAATAGCCTATTAAAATAATAGTTGTGTTTTGAGTTAAAATCAAAACTATATCATTATTCTTTTATGTATAATAGCAAGTCACTCACCAGCCAAACTAAAGTTTCCCGAGACACCAACACCGGTACCCATGGGTAGAGATACACTGTCAAATTTGTCATATCTCACTGGACTCTGAAATATTTAGACACACAAATAAACCTGGAGGGGAAAAGAAATACTTAACACTTTAATTTTATTGAGTATTTTTTTTTACTTAGACAGATGAACTGCTACCATGCTTCCAGGATTTGGGACTTAGGAATAAATTATAAAAATAAAATCACAAACTAAACAGTTAAAAATGATAATTACAGCTAGTTTTGATGTATCATCACGGGTGCCCGGGACCGCCTAGACGGCCCCAGGGTACCCAGCGGAGGGGTTTTAATCCATCCTTGTCGTGCCGATGGTATGAGTCTACACCGAACAAGTGGCTAGCTCGTCGCGATGTTTTGAATAGACTCAATAACCCATCTATAAACAGTTTCACAAGTTGGTATAGTGAAACCGGGACCTACAGCTTAACGTGCTTTCCGAGGCACTATAGTGGTGTTGTCAAACAAATGTACATAATTTTTTAAATTAAAAACTCATTGGTACACACCGGGATTCGAACCAGGGACCTTAGTGTTTTTAAGTCCAAGGTCTAACCAACTAGGCCACCACGTATATACATATACTAGTTTTGATGATTTATGTTTTAATCAAAATAAAACATTTCCTGAATCCTTTTTTTCATGTGATTAAGAACAAAAATATATGTAAATTCTAAAAAGTTTTTATCTAGATTAACTCGTTCAAACACTTTCATTATTTTAATGGGGATGGGGATACTGCTGAGGGTAAAGTTGTTCATAATGGCACAGAAGAAATAATAGTACAAGTAATAACGGTCCCTACTACCACTGTCCAAAGCAGCTTGGTTCCATCAAGAAATTAAATATTTTTATTACATATTCCATAATTACTAGACTATAATCAATTTTTCAGTATTAACATTCAGATTGGTTCATACTCTTACCTTAGTACTACAAACAGTACATTGCAGCCGAGAAGCCAAGGTCCCTCGGAAGGGCGGTGGAGAGGGAACACGCGGCACCGGAGTGGCCATCCACCGTCGACCGACAGACGAGAGGTGGCAAAACGAACGAGACACACCTTTGTGAAGGCCACGACTTGGGGGCAGATCCATCTGAGGGTCTAAAGGGTAAAAGACAAATAAATATAACATACTCTGGTTCATCTATTATATTTGCCACACGGTTTTTTTTTTTTTTGGATTAAAACAATATCCAATTGGTCAAGACAAATATTGTTATATTATGGAAACAGATATATTCTTGAAACAATAAAACATATATTGAATTTCATCTGGGAGTGAATACGAAAAAAGACTCATCAACAGAACTTACTCTGGTTCAGCTATTTTATTTGCTACACTGATAAACAGGTAAATTCTTAAATCAATAAAAAATATCTTGAATCTGTAACTATTTTAGTTAGTTTTATATAAGAAAAAAAAAGACACAAATTTGCCACCCCTAAAATCTGCCATTTTTGTCTCCACCCTGTAAATCCGTCTGTATCTGCTGGTAAATCCAGCACTGAATGTATATTAACATTTATTTGATGAAATATAGAAATACATACCAATATCTGCCAGATCTGGTTCTCTATCTGGCACAGCAGAAGAAGGCCTCGGTGGTGCCTGCAGCGACAGATGTGCCGCGGGTGTGGGCGGCGTGGAGTCTGCACGGGTGGTGCGTCCGCCGAGAGACGGAGGCGACGCCGGGGACGCCAAGGCCGACCAGGCCCGGTCTGTACCCAGGCTTAGGGCATCTGACAGACAGCCTGGCTGCAAGTTTTTAAATATAAAACTAATGGCGCGTTAGGATGAGTCAACGTCTCGACGCTCAGACCTGTAAAGCCAGCTACAATCCAGATTTAGAACCCCCCTCAATATTCGAACCTGCTTAATTTTTTTTACATACAAGTAGTTTGAGCTGTTTTTCAATATATTCAGAGCAATTATTTGTAACAGCTTTAAAATTGTTTTAGAAAAAAGTTTCTAAATATAGCATTTATGCACAAATATTTAACAATATTAATTGATATAGTGTGAATCAAAGGAATAGTATATTTCTAAATTGTATATCCCAATTAAAGAACCTTAATTTACACTAGAATGACACTGCATATATTTTTTGTTTGAAAACAACATTAGGAAAATATAATTCAACATTACGAAAATAGATATAAATAAGATAAGCAGAAATCTTATTAAATTTTCATTTTGTTAGGTACCTAGGTCATATATAATGATCAATCTGATACAGCTAATAATAACAGTTATCATTGGAAAATTGTTTTAGGATTCCGTTCTATAAAAAATATACTAAACAATAGATAAAATAAAACATAGTAATATAAAATCTTATCTAAGATACAAATCCATTATCTAAAACTTAAACAATTATAACAATAATTGTTATCCTTTGTTATCTTTATTTATTTTGATCATATTTGAATAAATACTATCATGACCTTACATATCATCACGGGTGCCTTACAGCGCCCGAGACTGCCTAAACGGCCCCAGGGTACCCAGCGGAGGGGTTTTAATCCCACCTCGTCGTAGCCGATGGTATGAGTCTACACCGAACAAGTGGCTAGCTCGTCGCGATGTTTTGAATAGACTCAATAACCCATCTATAAACAGTTTCACAAGTTGGTATAGTGAAACCGGGACCGACAGCTTAACGTGCTCTCCGAGGCACTATAGTGGTGTTGTCAAACAAATGTACATACATTTTTAAATATCATGACCTTAAGTTTTTAAAAGGCACTAAGTACATACATATTATAAAATGTATTACCTAATTGTTTAATTTGTGATAAAAATAAAAAAAAAACAATAGTATAAGATTAAGGGCTACCACTGTTTTTTATTTTTTTTGATGTTATAGCCCTCACCAGGGCCTCAATGCTCTTTATTTAACTTACTTCAACATAAACATCAGTGGCGAATCCAGGGGGGGTCATGTCCCCCTACCAGAAGCATCGAAGTATTTTAGAAAAATGACAATTTAAATGACATTATCTATAATAGCTCTAACAAAAAATATTGACAACTGGATCCACCCCTAATAAACATACCTGCATTATAATAGAATCATGCTAACTTTTTTTTAGCTTTCTATGGGCAATTGATAAAACAATGTCATTTGTAATTTTGTAAAATAAATTAAATTTAAGAGAGTCAAGCCTCGGGTAAAACATTGTTACTTAATACTAAATTAGCTCATGCTGAGTTCAAAATTGAGATTTTGTAATAAAACCTTCTTGGCCATAGCTTGTGTTTCCTCTTCAACACATGACATAAGCGCATGTAGAAGCTCGTGGGCATCATGCTGGTCTCGTGGAACAACCCAGCCAGCACTGCGGAGAGCTCTGAACACTCCCAGTGGACAGACAGGAGTCCCTCGAGCTGAGGGATGGGTGCCGTTTACCACTGAAAAAAATCACATAAACATTTTCGAGTTTATCCACCCATTTTGGAACTTTTATGAGATACCAAGGCTTATAAAACCCCATAAAGAATTATGGGGTTTAAAATAGAAAGGGCAATAATTTTAATACAGATTGTTTAATTGCTTGCTTGTATTTCCACAAACTAAAGAAGCTATTAAAAAAAAAATTTTAAAGAAAAAAAAAAATTAATAGTTAAAAAAAGCAATTTAAGTTGATGGAAAATTAAATTTTACCCCTATTATGATAAAAAATAGTTTTAATAAAAAATATTAGTTAGAAGGTATTATATGAAGTAACAACACCTTCTAATTAATATTTTGATATGATGATATGTAAAAAGGTTAGCTTGGGTGTGAACCATTGCAGAAAATGTAATGCTTTGTCTCAAAACCAGGCCTTATTCTATTAAATAAATGGGACATATAATTTTGTATAATATTTCCCTTACAAAACATGTTTAATTTTGCCTTCATTATACAATTGATATCCAATGAAGGCCTTTAAACCTACTGCACAGTCTCCAGTCCAGGAACACTGCAGTTCATTCCCCTGCCTTCCAACAATGCCATGGACCCAGCACCCGCACTGTGAATCCATGGATAGCTAAGAATATCTTCTCATCTATTATACACTGAGACCATGACTAACTGTACAGAAAAATTTACTAATATTTTTTTGCCTTGGGTGAGAATCAAACCTACAACCTCTGAATACAACACCAAATACGCAACCATTAGTCTACAGAGGCAGTTATGACTGACACACTAGCTAACAGTCATGTGACTTATACAATAAAATTGTTTGGTTGGGCCTAATAACATTTAGATATGTATAAATAAGAATTATAATTAAGCTTCAAATTTGCCGCCCCTGATCTGCCACCCTAGACAGAAGCCTGCTGTAAATATGCCAATACTGTTAGTAGATATCCTAACTTAACAAAATGCAATATTTAAGTGCTATTCATAAAATCAAACCATGTAACTAATGCTGTTCCTATCAATACTTACTAAAGAAATACCTACCATCAATTACTGTATACAGAGTCGTTATCATACTGTTATTGCTGTCAGGTTTAGAGTACTTCTTTAACCATTCTATAAATATAGGACAAGCTGCCAGTGCTTGAATCAGAGTATTTAAGAAGCAAGTTCTGCCTAGATTTTGAAGGCCTGCTATTTGTCCTCGTCGCTTCCTCACACGGGGGGCTCCGCCAGGACCCCAAAGTACAAAAGCTCCGACTACCACAGCCGCTGTGAGGCCGGCAGCTACTAAAATTCGGTCACCGCTATCCATATTGAATTTAACAAGAAAATTTAATCTCTACACTTCTATTATCAATATTTTATAATAAACAATTTATCATTTTTTTATATTTCCAACGCAAGGTGGATATTATTTATTTTAGAGAAAAGACATTTTTCAGTATTTTTCAGAACTCAAATTTTGTTTTTAATAATTTTCATTTTGGCAAAAGGCTTAGAAAAGTTAGCTTCATAGAGTATAATATGCCCTGCGTTCCGAGAGCTAACGCGGGCAGTTTCTCGTGCTGACTTCAAAAACCAGCGCGACCGCCCGTTTCAACACAGCCATGTCATTTTTTTTTAGCGATGCTAAAATGCAGCTCGGAAACGATCGGTGTTGATTTTTGATGCCACTTTTTGACAAGAAGCACTATTTTAAATTAAATAATTGAAATTAAAAATATTACTACCTTATCATTATATAATAAATCAATATTTTTTAATTAACTATTATTTAAATACAATAATTTTATAATATCACAATATTAATTTAATTAACAACCTCAAACTAAACATACCAAAAATGAATATAGTTACACGATATTTATTTTTTAGGTTTAATCGAACTTTTAAAACTAAAACAGATATGAATATATAAAATAATTAATTAAATTCCAATTTGTAGATAGATATTCACATGTAAACAAACATCTGTCAAAAAGTAGCCGTGCTAACTTTTCGTGTTAAAATTTCTGGTCGCGGAACGATTGATGGTAACTTGAATTGCTAACATTTCCGCGCGGTGAAACGACCTTGGCTAAAAAAACCAGCGATCCGTGGCAGCGATGCTAAGCACGGAACGCGTGCATGGTGAGCTTGTGTAATAAATCTACCTATTGGAGGTGCCTTAAAGCATAAAATCGTTTTCCAAACATTACTAAAGCACGCAATCAAAGCTAATCTTTGATCGATATGATGCAATTATGTTCTGACGTACTGCACGGAGAATCCCGAATCCCTTCGTTCGAGTGCAATGCTATCCATAGCATTGCACTCGAACGAACGAACGCAATTGACCGCCCATGTTTGTATGTAGAGAGTATTAAGTTCCTTGTTTGTATGGTTGAACGCGCGTATCTCAGCAGCCCAATTATGAGATCTAATTTAGAACTTATTAAGTTAAACTTGATATTTTGCAATCACGACCACTTCTGTTTGGAACTATTTGTTCGAATTGAAAAAATATTTTAGTGCTAGATAGCCCATTTATCGAGGAAGGCTATAACCATAACATCACACTAAGGCCAATTGGAGCAGAGTTACAATGAAAAATGTTGCAAAAACGGGGATAAAATAACCCTTTTGCGAGCATACGCGCTCCCCTCCAATCAGCGAAGGTTAAAAAACTAGTCTGATTGGAGGAAAGCGCGCTAATAACGGAAATCGTTATTTTGACAATCTAACGATCACGTTATAAGAAACAGAATGTGCCCGCTGGGGCCTGACCAAAGAACACGATCGCTAATCGAATCGATCGCTAAAAATGTATAGGAATTTTTCTCTATGGGTAGAGCGTGATCGACGAGAAATGTCAAATACCATACATTTGGCTTTCGATGGGTATTTTCATTCAATTATTGATTGGCTCTTTGGTAATGCCCCTAAGGCCTAAATTGCCTTTCAAAATGAGACATAATTATAACAATACCAGCGGCCGCGGCCGCTGCGGCCGCATTCTCTTTCTTATAACGTGATCGTTAGATTGTCAAAATAACGATTTCCGCTATTATCTCTCCTCCAATCAGAGTAGTTTTTTAACCTTCGCTGATTGGAGGAAAGTGCGCTAATAACGGAATTCGTTATTTTGACAGTCTAACGCTCACGTTATAAGAAACAGAATATGGCCGCAGCCACCCTAGCCAAGAGCATGGTCGCTTTTTACTCTCGAACGACGCAGAAGCGTGAAAGAGAGGGAGACCACAAATTTATTATCTTATTGGTGTATCTATATTGTTGTCTCGTTTTCATACTTGGCTACTGGGGCAGACAAACCAAAAATAAAAAATGAAAATATAAATATTGTTACTAATACTCATTGATAATTGATTGGTTGAAATGATAAAACAATATAGCGAATATGTTTGTAATATTTATACAGGACCACCAAACACAGGCGACCACCGTATAAGCTCTACAATACCCCTTTGAAAATGTTATTGTAAAGCTTATAGGGTGGTCGCCTGTGTGTGGTGGTCCCGTATATTATTATCACAGAGTTATACTGTGATTATTGGTGGATTGTGGATTATTATTTCTTGTAAAACTTCCATATTATTCATACTTTGATTTATTTATTTAAGCATCTTCTTGCGTTATATTTAATCTGTACATCTTCTGTTCCTGTGTTTTTTTTTAATGTTTTTTGTTGTTTAAAAAACGAATTTACGTTTGTTATTTAAAAGGTTATATTATGCGTTTCGTAAAACTGTCTATTGAAACAAGGAAGAGTAAAGTGTAAATAATATTAAATATCAGTTCGACAATGTGTATATTTGCCCAATGTTTATCAACACCGGCTGTAGAAAACTTTAAAATCTCAAAGGTTGTAATAAAACAATTACTCGATGTTTAAAGATTATGGTCATGGTTTGGTTTGAAATTAGAATGTATTACCTACTTAGCACGCTACAAAAAAAATTAAACCATTAAATGATGTTTACTTCAAATGCTAAATGTGTTTCTCAAGAAGGACCAGTCAATGCACTCGCTTTAAATAAAGACTGCACCCAAGTCGTCATCGCTGGAAGAAATGGTATGTTTATAATTTAATATTAATAATAATATCATCACAGAAAAAAGAAGAAGAATACCATCACAGGTGCCTTTTTTGGCTCCTGTATACCATTTAAATGGGCCTTGAGGCTACCCTTTACAAGTGGCTTGCTTGTTTCAGTGTTTATGATGGTATAGCTTCTATGTATAAACCGGTCACCCATCCCAGGGCCGGCCTTGTTGTCATTTGCTTAATTGGCACACTTTCTTTTTATTTCATAAAAAAATATCCTTTCATATATGGAGTGTTTAAAAATTAAGGTGTAGGTACCCATATTAACCCTTGAGAACTGTGTTTAGCTTTACTTGGAGTAAGCTTCCTGTCTGAGCATGATGCGGTAAAACTTAACTTTAGGTTAACTGTTTAATAATTTTAATCTATTTAGGTTTTGAGCACTTAGCTCTACCACAAGTTTTTGCAAAAAATGTTTACTGTAGTTGCTAGTAACAATAAATAGGAATCAATCAATAAGAGAGTTTTATTTGAATAATAAAGCGATCCTATATATCTGTTTGCAAAAACTTGTAGTAGAGATACTGAAGATAACTAACCCATTCAATTTGGTTTCGGGTACTTACTTGTCCATCTGCTTGCTCCTGCTCCTGCTCCTGCATAATTTTCTAATCTTATAGAACCATTTAAGTTTTGGTTACTGAAGTTTTTGTGTAGTAATAAAAAATTACCTATACAAAAATTTCATAAAGAAGTAAGGATGAAGTCAAATGTGTTTTCATTGCATTTATTGTTAGGAAGACTTTAATATTTTTTCTACATAACTATAAGTTTCCTACAATTAAAACTTTGAAAAATAACTTGTTACATTTAGTGTGTCTATTAAAAAATCAGCATCACTGAACTTAACTGGACCTAAAGTTTGGCTTATGATGCCTACTCTAAAGTGTATTCCAAAATACTGGTAATACTTAACCTGTGTGACCTCCCGAAAAAAATATTTCTTTCCAGATTTTTTTTTTGATGTAAATAATTTGAACAAATTAAAAACCCTATGCCATCATAATTTATATTTATACAACCTTTTTTATCACTTTCTAGACCAAGGTCTTAACTTCGCACTCCCAAACTCTCCTCTTTCTCTCACTCTCTGAACTGTGGTCTTTATTTTAAATTGCCAACATGAAGCTGAAATAAATTGAATTTGTTTAATGCACAGTAAATCAAACTCATCTATGGCCTTGTTGTGGTATGTGATAATAAAGGTCTAAATAAAGGATGAGGCCTAAATAAAAGTGAGGCTATAATTTTTTAATAAAAAATCACTTAAAAATATATCTTCAACTTTACCAATTATGACTTTATTTATGTTTGATATATAAATAAATGACTATACAATCTGTCGTGCGTTTGTTACAGTGTTTAAAGTATTTCTTATTGGAGAAGATGAGTTTTCTGAAGTATGCAATCTTCGTGGAAAGAACCTAAATCTCAACTTTTCTTCTATAGATGTAGCTTGGAGTGCTATTGAAGGTATGTTTACTAAATATTTGTGTTTCGCTTGAACTTATAAGCCTATATATATTTAGCCAAGAGTTATTATTTTTGTTGACATATTTAATACAGAATGTGGCTGAATTAAGACGTGGGTAGATGACCTGTATTATGTGGTTGAATTAACACAAAAAGAAAAAAATCTAGTAGAACCCATTTTAATCCCTGCATTCCAACCGGTAGCACCGGCAGTTTTTCGTGGTGCCATCAAAAACCAGCGCGACCGCCCGTGTCAACAAAGCCATGTCATTTTTTTTAGCGATGCTAAAATGCAGATCTGAAACAATCGGTGTTGATTTTTGAGCACTATTTTGAATTAAATAATTGAAATTACAAATATTACTACATTATTATTATATAATAAATCAATATTTTTTAATATCACAATATTAATTTTATTAACAACCTCAAACTAAACACATCAAAGCTGAATTTAGTTACACCATACTTATTTTTTAGGTTTAATTGAACTTTTAAAACTAAAGCAGATATGAATATATAAAATAATTAATTAAATTTCAATTTATAGATTCACTTATTATTCACATGTAAACAAACATCAAACATCTGTCAAAAAGTAGCCTGGCTAACTTTTTGTGTAAAAAATTCTGTTCGCGGAACGATTGGTGGTAACTTGAATATATATTGCTTTTAATTTGTCTGAATAAAAATTCATTAATAGTATTAAAATTTCTTATTGTTTTTTTCTTTTGATCTAAATTAAATAAGCTATATAATATTACAGAGAATACCTTAGCTACTGCAGCTACAAATGGAGCAGTGGTGGTGTGGAACCTTGGACGCTCGGGGAGATCAAAACAAGAACATGTATTCTCTGACCACAAGAGAACTGTCAATAAGGTAATATATCCCTATAATCTACCGTAACAGTTACAGTTCTTTATCTATGTAATAATAATCAATTGCTGTGCATTTTTTTTATTGCAAGTGTTGAGAGAAGTACCAAAAACGGATGATTTAATTAAAAGTAAAATTTTTGTGTAAGTAAAATGTCTTGTAAATAGTTAAAAAAAATATATATATAACCTGCAAAATCAAGCTCAAATTTATGTTATATTTGGTGACCTTGAAAGGTTGTGCCTTGGGTTAAAATAAAGTTTCCATGGAACCATGTGCATAGGTGTATTTAGGGTCCGTTCATTTAGGTCCTGTTGTTTTGATAATCGGATCTGGCCACACTACTTATTTGCCCGATACCCTCCTAATTTTTAATTAGACGAAGTCACCTGATGTTTATTGGGTTGTCAGGTTTTGATGAAACAAAAATAGTGTTGTGACAAAGTGAATGATTGAAACAATCATATTATAATTATTATCAACATGCTACTTTATAGCGTCGGTAGCCTAGTGAGTGGTTTGTACGCCGGAATATAGGGTACCGGGTTCCAATCCTAGTCGTGCTATGTAGGTACCAATGAGTTTTCGTACTTTTCGACGACTATGTATAGTACCTACGTTTACCGAGTGCTCTAACGGTGAAGGAAAACATTGTGAGGAAACCTGCAAGTCTGAGATGATTAATTCTTGGAAGACTTCAACATCCAATAGGACAGTGGTGAGGCTATGGCCTCTCCTTACGTGCAGTGTAATGATAATGAAAATAAAAAATTACGCTTATTACAATTGTTTTTATTCATCGTCATCAGACATAAAATCATCACTGTCTCTGTCGGTGACATTAATTATTAACCTGTCTGAAACACTGTCGATCATGTGGTCGAGATTATACATTTTGTCTTCTTCTTTTATTATATGAACCACTCAGCTACTCCATTTTTCAGCGGTTAGACTTCTTCGACAAGATTTTTTACTTCTGTCATTTTAAACATTTGTTTTTTCTTGCAACATTTCCTTTAGCCTGCGCCCAAACCAGCTCAATACGATTAAGCTCACAGTGGTATGGGGGCAGACGTAAAACAATAATACCATGCTCCGCTGCCATCTCGTCCACAGCATACTTGTTGCAGTGTTCTTGTTTGTGCTGCCGGACAATGTCTATAAGAGTCGCTTTAACCATTTTTGCCTCGAATGGGATATTTTTACTCGTTAGCCACTCTTGTATTCTTGGTTTAGTCCAAGACATTGTAGGCAGCGATTTATACCAGTAGATATTGACCTACTTTTATACAGTAAAATAAAAATATAAATAGTTCCTTTTTTTGTATAGTAAGATAAGATTAATATTAAGTTACTCACGTGTAAAATGTAGACTGAAGATTGAATCACATATTTTATAACTACCTACAACTTATATTAATCTACCCCTTACTTTATTCTAACTATCTATATCTAAATACACCACATATCTTCCCCCTAAGCTACTAAATATGTATTAACTATTATATATTGAGGCATAAACTATTGTAGAATGTCCTCTTGGATTGTGACTCTAGCACCAGGAGGTATGCCTAGAATCTCTTCTATTTCCTCAGATGTAGGCACTGGTTGATCATCTGGTACTTCACGTCTTCTCAACTGATTTATATGTCTTGTCACCATAGGGCCATCAACCATTTGCACTATAAATCTAACTGGACCCTTTACTTTTATAATTATTCCCTTTTTCCACTTCTCCCTCCCTGTATAATTTCTTAGCCATACTTTATCCTTGACCATAAATGTTCTTACATTGACCTCTCTATTTTTCTCTATTAACTGTTCCACCTTTATATTTGTTGAATATGGATGCAATATGTCAAATCTTGTTCTAAAACGACGTTTGTTTAAAACTTCAGCAGGTGTTTTTCCTGTGACAGTATTAGGTGTAGTTCTTAACCTAAACAAGAGTCTTGGTAAAATAACACTATAATCTGTAGCATTTGTCTTTTGTAATTTATTTTTGACAGTCTGTACAGTTCTCTCAGCTTGGCCGTTACATGAGCGGGTGTATGGTGGTGTTAATATATGTCTCACTCCATTCTGTTTTAAGAAATCCTTGAATTCTTGGGAAGTAAAAGCAGTTCCATTATCAGACACTATCACTTCAGGCAGTCCCTGTTCTGCAAATATATCTCTTAATGCATTTATAGCACACTTACTTGAAGTAGTTGAAACAATTTTTACTTCTGGCCATTTTGAATGGGCATCTATTATAATAAGAAATATTTTATTATGGTATGGTCCCGCAAAATCAATATGTAGTCGTTGCCACACATTTGTTGGTGTTATCCATGAATGTGAAGTACTGGCTGGCATGTTTCTAGTCAACTGGCAAGTTGTGCATCTATCGACCATAGCTTCTATTTCATGATCTAGACCAGGCCACCAAAAGTAACTTCGGGCAATAGATTTTGAAATAACAATGCCATCATGTGTTTCATGTAACGCTTCTAGCATATATTGTCTCATAGGTGGCGGAATAACCACTCTGTTGCCCCATATTATACAATCACAACTTAATGTTAATTTCCTACGTTTTAGCCCATATACTCTGACTGATTCTTCATTAATTTTGTCTGGCCATCCATGTAATATCCAATACTTTATTTTAGACATAATATCATCTTTTGAGGTATACATTGCTATATCCTGCGGTGTATATTGCATAGCACTAGGCATTTCTGACAACAGCAGTATATCTTCACATATATATCTCTCATCTTCTATGCTTGATTCTATAGGCCATCTACTTAATGCATCAGCGTTTCCTATTGTATTTCCACTTTTATATACAAGATTATAATCATATGAATTCAATTTCAAGGCCCATCGCATCATCCTAGGTGACAGTACCTTCGGTATTGCTTTATTTGGGCTGAAAATCCCTAACAAAGGTTTATGGTCAGTGTATATATCAATGTGTCGACCATACACATATTGATGAAATTTATCCAATCCAAACATAATGGCAGCGGCCTCTTTATCAATCTGAGCATATAAACGCTCATGTCTATTCAATGTACGAGACCCCATGAGTTTGGGTCTTTCTGATCCATCATCCATTATATGAGAAAGGACCGCCCCTACTCCATAGTCAGATGCATCACATGTTAAAGTTACAGACCTTTTATTATCAAAGTGAATTAAAGTGTTCTCACTACTGACAGCAATACGAGCCTTGCTGAAAGCTTTTTCTTCAACTTCATTCCATTTCCATTGTAGCGGGGGGGTTTTAAGGAATATTTAAAATGAAAAGATTAAGGTGGTTAATACAAGTTTATTAAAAATAAGATATTTACAAGTAAAGTTGGTTTTGAGTACAGTAACTATATAAAAGACCTACCTAGTAAATGTTGGCCCTGCCTACAATGGATATGCCTATTATAAACTAAAACTCTGACCGTATAGTATAGGAAGATTGGAAGGACTGACGAGGGACAGGCTCGAGGACTGGCACGTCGACTGGCACGCAGACTGTAGCAGCAGCCGCACACGATGAGGCGAGGACTCGTCTCTCAGGCTGACGCCTGAGACAAGGGCTCAGATGGCCTCGACTCTCAAGGCTCTAGGCCTGAGGTGAGGTCCGTGAAGCAGTGGCTTGCGGCACGATAACGGCAGCAAGGGGAAGGCGGCGGCACGACGGCAGCACGCAGACGGCGGGCGGCACGGCTGTAGAGGCAGCCGTACACGAAGAGGTGAATTCCCGTCTCTCAGGCCAATGCCTGAGACGAGAAGTCAGATGGCCTCGTCACTCAAGGCTCGAAGCCCGAGGCGAGGTCCTGCAGCACAAGGAGGTTCTCCAACCCTCAGAGCAGACGCCCGAGCGAAGTGGAGTCTAGGCAAATCCCGGAGGCCGCAACTCCAGAATCCGGAGTCTTCAAGGAAGTGTGACAGGATCGGGCCTGGTTCTCGACGTAGCAGGTTCAAGGTTTCAAGGATGAGAACCAGTCGATCACTGCCACTGTGGCTAGACTTCTTCTTCTTTCTTAAGCTTCCTCGAGACTGACGAAAAATCGCCGGTCCGAAATATTTAAAGACGATTTTAGAGCTCTACGATTAAAATTCATTTTTAGTTTTAATTTATAGAGTGCCAGTATTTTTTTGGTTAGTATGGGAACTTTTAAAGCTACCTAGCGGTCAGAGTAGACGCTAAGATTTAGTGTTTTAAGTGTCTAAAAATGTGAAAATACCTAAAGAATATGTTTTAATTTACAATATCACCTATGTATTAGTTTATATAATAAAAATTTAAATTTAAAATGTTAGGAATCTGATTTCATAACCAAAGCCTAACTTTTCGTGAAAACTAAATGAAAAATTTGGAACGTTCACAGAAGGGAAATTTCTAGCTGTCAAAATTCTGGAGTATTACATACAAATATTAACCAATTTAACCATGTTTTTACTACCTGGAATTTTCCCTGAAAATGGTGTATTATGATACATTTGGTGGTCATTGTAAAAAAATGTATGAAATGATATGAAGACAAATAAAATAAAATACATAAATATAATATGGAGCGGGTGTAACGTGACATATACCCCCATTTCCCCATAAAATTTTTAGGCTTCCCGAAAAATTTTTCAAGAAGATATAAAAGATAACAAATAATTTAGATAGATATGGTACAAGATAAGTTCTTGACACAGTAGTTGTCGGCTAGGCTTATTTGATAAAGGAGTTACCGTATCCGCTCCTGCAATTATAGCACCCCGCCCTGGGTTTAGTCCCCAGGCGCAAAGTATAATACCCCTCACCAGGTTTGTAGCAAACGGCCTGGTGGGAGTTTTTCAAGGAGTGTACCCCTCACCAGGTTTGTAGCAAACGGCCTGGTGGGAGTTTTTCAAGGAGAAGGGTACTTTCTACCAAGGTTGTAGCATAGGTCTTGATAGAAGTACATTAAGAAAGAATATTGTGTTTCTCAAAGAAGGTAAGAAAACACAATATCAACGTAGGCTTATTTATAGAGACGTTGTCATCCGCTCTTTAAAAAATATAATATAATACATAAATATAAGGATGATTGAACAAACATACATAAAATAATAATATAATTGACGACGTAAGGCATATTTAAGGAGTTGTCGTTCCGCTCCGTAGAAAATAAATATAGACATACATAAATTAAGATAGAAATAGTGCCAAAAATTAAGAAATATATAGATTTAATGAGGTAAATGAATCATGAAATTAAAATAAAATATTTTATGTTTTAAAAGTCTGTAGCAGTCAAAGGTTCTAGGTTCCAGGTTTAACAATTAAAACAAAAAAATATATAAATTATTTAAGTTAAAAAAAATTAAATCTTTACTTAAGCCAAAAGTTTTCTTTTTAAATTAAGCAAATAAAGTTTAGGAAATGTTTTTATGGTCTACGACCACGTTAGAACAAGTATTTGACTCATAGTTGTCAAAAAAACTATAAAATTAACATTTTATAAGTTAATTCAAGTTTCAAATCATTAAAAGTTTAAAATTAACAATCCTAAGAACTATTTATTTAAGTTATAGGTTTAAGAATATGTTCTAAGATGTGTCTATAAAATAAAGTAGTAATTCTAGGACTCAAGTTTAAAATATATGTACAGTTTATAAAACTTAATAAAGATTTCTAGGTGAGATAAAAATATTTACAAATGTACTTATTAAAAAAAATATTAAAGAGTTATAATTAAAAACAAAATTATTTAAACTTGGGATTTACGAGTTTTTATTTTTTAATTAAAAAAAATCAATTTTAAGGAATAGGTTTCTAAGTTTATATTAAGAGATTTAAAAAGAATCGATAAAAATATTTATGACATAATAGCATTTAGAAAATTATTTTTAAGCTAAATAATTTTATTATTATTATTATTAAGTAGTGTTAAAAATATACATATTTCAAGGGCCCCACGTTGGGCGCCAATGTAGCGGGGGGGTTTTAAGGAATATTTAAAATGAAAAGATTAAGGTGGTTAATACAAGTTTATTAAAAATAAGATATTTACAAGTAAAGTTGGTTTTGAGTACAGTAACTATATAAAAGACCTACCTAGTAAATGTTGGCCCTGCCTACAATGGATATGCCTATTATAAACTAAAACTCTGACCGTATAGTATAGGAAGATTGGAAGGACTGACGAGGGACAGGCTCAAGCAGGAAGGCGGCGGCACGATGGCAGCAGCAGCAAGCACGACTGTAGCAGCAGCCGCACACGATGAGGCGAGGACTCGTCTCTCAGGCTGACGCCTGAGACAAGGGCTCAGATGGCCTCGACTCTCAAGGCTCTAGGCCTGAGGTGAGGTCCGTGAAGCAGTGGCTTGCGGCACGATAACGGCAGCAAGGGGAAGGCGGCGGCACGACGGCAGCACGCAGACGGCGGGCGGCACGGCTGTAGAGGCAGCCGTACACGAAGAGGTGAATTCCCGTCTCTCAGGCCAATGCCTGAGACGAGAAGTCAGATGGCCTCGTCACTCAAGGCTCGAAGCCCAAGGCGAGGTCCTGCAGCACAAGGAGGTTCTCCAACCCTCAGAGCAGACGCCCGAGCGAAGTGGAGTCTAGGCAAATCCCGGAGGCCGCAACTCCAGAATCCGGAGTCTTCAAGGAAGTGTGACAGGATCGGGCCTGGTTCTCGACGTAGCAGGTTCAAGGTTTCAAGGATGAGAACCAGTCGATCACTGCCACTGTGGCTAGACTTCTTCTTCTTTCTTAAGCTTCCTCGAGACTGACGAAAAATCGCCGGTCCGAAATATTTAAAGACGATTTTAGAGCTCTACGATTAAAATTCATTTTTAGTTTTAATTTATAGAGTGCCAGTATTTTTTTGGTTAGTATGGGAACTTTTAAAGCTACCTAGCGGTCAGAGTAGACGCTAAGATTTAGTGTTTTAAGTGTCTAAAAATGTGAAAATACCTAAAGAATATGTTTTAATTTACAATATCACCTATGTATTAGTTTATATAATAAAAATTTAAATTTAAAATGTTAGGAATCTGATTTCATAACCAAAGCCTAACTTTTCGTGAAAACTAAATGAAAAATTTGGAACGTTCACAGAAGGGAAATTTCTAGCTGTCAAAATTCTGGAGTATTACATACAAATATTAACCAATTTAACCATGTTTTTACTACCTGGAATTTTCCCTGAAAATGGTGTATTATGATACATTTGGTGGTCATTGTAAAAAAATGTATGAAATGATATGAAGACAAATAAAATAAAATACATAAATATAATATGGAGCGGGTGTAACGTGACACCATATAGCTTTCTTATCCAATAACCGATGAAGCGGTTCTAAAATGGTTGCCTTGTCTGGTATAAATCTTTCATAAAAAATTAATAAACCCAAAAACGCTTGTAACTCTTTTATATTTTTTGGAGGCTTGGCAGTTCGAATAGCTTCCACTTTTTTATTCGATGGGTGTATACCCCGGTGATCCACAATATAACCCAAAAACTCAACACTATTTGTAGCAATCTTACAATTGGCTTTATTTAGTGTTAACCCAACATTAAGAAGTCTTCCCCAGAACTTCTTCTAATCTGCTATCATGTTGACTTTGGGCAGCTCCCGCTACCAAGATATCATCCAATAGAACTGATACACCTTGTATACCAGCGAGAGTTGTAGACATAAGTCTTTGGAAAATTCCTGGAGATGCCTTTAAACCATATGGTAATCTTTTTACTTTAAATAACCCTTTAGGTGTTGTAATTGTTAGGAGCTTAGCTGTCTCATCACAGACACTCAGCTGGGTATATGCTTCCTTCAAATCTAATTTTGTGAATATTCGCCCCCCAGCTAACTCTGACAAGGCTTCATTAATTGTAGGCTGTGGATAGGTATCTGACTCTGTAACCAAATTTACCGTCAGTCTATAATCTCCACAGAGACGTATACGCCCATCAGTCTTCATCACTGGTACAATAGGGGTCGCCCAATTTGAGTATGGTACTGGTTCAATAATATTGTTTCTAACCAGCCTATCAATTTCATCACATACTCTATCTCTTATAGCAAACGGAATCGGACGACACCTAAAAAATACTGGATTTGCATCATCCCTTATATTTACTTTTACTGCTGGACCCTTATAAATTCCTAGTTTTTCTGTAAACACATTTTTAAATTTATTTAATAGTGCATCCTCTGATATCATATTTATACCATCTATCCTGATACCTAAGGATTGAAACCAATTTCTTCCTAATAGACTATGTCCTCTTCCTTTTGCTATCAGCAAGTCAAGGTTATCTTTTAAACCTTTGTATTCAACTAACACTTGAATACTGCCGAGCAACTCTACTTTATTACATGTCCATGTTTGTAAGTTAACTGTGCATTTTTTCAATTTAGGTATGGTATTATTCCAGATTTTTAGCGCTTGCTGTTCTGATACTATTGTATAGGTGGATCCCGAGTCAATTTCAAAAAGCATAGGTATCTTATTAATAAGAATTTCAATACTTACAGGTGGTACCCGATACATAATATTATTTTCATTAATCGCAAACAAACCATTCAGTTTATCTGTATCTTCCACTTCTTGTTCTATTATATTCTTCACATTGGGTTCTTTTTGTCTACACATTTTAGCAAGATGTCCCACTCTGTTACACGAATTGCATCTTGCTCCTATGAATCTACACTTGTGGTACAAATGGCTTCCTCCACATCTATAGCAAAATAATTTCTTTTTTTCTTCTTTTACTACATTTACTTCCATAGGGTCAGCTACACTTTCACTACTGGTACTGGGTATGGCATATGGCATAATGGGTGATTGAATTACTTTCAAGTGTGTGGCTCTCTTTTCTGATTCTAAAGCTATCTCTACAGCAGATTTATAGGTTAAGTTTGACTTACTCAACAATTTATCATGTAATTTTTTATCATGAACACAGAACACCACACACTAACCTATCACGTAAAGTACGTTCTAAATCAGTAAAATTACAAAATCTACTTAATTTTCGCAAAACTGCTATATACTCCGGCATGCTCTCATTTACATTTTGACTTTTTGTGTGAAATTTATAAGATTCAACTATTTCATTTGGCCTTGGACTAAAATGATCATTTAAAACTGTCAAAATATCAGCTAAGGGCACATTGTGTGGATTTTGCGGCACTATTAATGATTTTGCTAATTCATATAAATTATTCCCACATGAAGCATAAAATATCGCCCTTTGCTTTCCTATATCAGTAATATCATTAGCCTCCAGAAAAAAACGAAAACCTATCAATGTATGTTTCCCAGTCCCCACCACTAAAATTAAACTCTTCAAACTTTGTAGATAAATTCACTGCCATTATTCACCACTATTTAGAATTATATTACACGTATTCCACTATAATAATCACTTAATTATAATAAAAGACCTCGTCGCCACTATTAAGTTACTCACGTGTAAAATGTAGACTGAAGGTTGAATCACATATTTTATAACTACCTACAACTTATATTAATCTACCCCTTACTTTATTCTAACTATCTATATCTAAATACACCACAATTAACGATGTACTCATTCATATAATCATTAATTCCTGTGATTGAATGAAAACAGAACGCATCACTATTACATTTAACATGGCAACATTATTTCACAAAATGACATTAGCCGCTGTCAGTTGACTTCGTCATATAAAAATACGACTTTAGTCAGCCTCTGCATAGCAATTTGAACCTTTACCTAACAAGTGGCCAGATTGTCGCAATGTTTATATAGACTCAATAAATAAAATAATATATAGATAAATAATACAACAAATGTACATACCTACATACCATCACTGGCATGTATGTACTTATGCATTATTTTATTCGGAAAAATAAGGATGGATTAATCCCTCCGCTGGGTACCCAGAGGCCATTTAAACAATACTAGCCAAAAAAACCCATGAAGTGATATCATAATATACTTGAATTAATAATGTTTGACAAACAGGTCAATTATTTATACAATGTAATAATTGGCATATAAAAAATTACCACATGACTTCCTATGAATGTAAAAAAACGCCCCTTACTTTACTTTACTACCTACTTTTTAACTTACCTTCTGGCTCAAGACAAAGAGCTATGAGGAGATTGAGACATTAATGCAAATAAGTGGCTAAAGAAATTAGTGATATATGATCCCTACAATATAACTATACTATGTTACTAATACTAAATAAAAATTATTAAGCTATAATAAAAAAGTTAATAAATCATATAAGTAATATTATTATAAAAATTCAATAGTATAAGATATGTAATGTATACTACATATTTAAGAATCACCTAACTTACCTATTAATTTTAGTATTGTGAAAGTTAAGTACAATATAATAACAGCTAAAATTATATTAAATAAAAATAAAAAAACAAAAATAATAATAATAATAAAGAAGAAAGGAATGGAACTATTTAGGTAGGTTTACCTGAATGGTTCAATTTATTTTTATATAAAAGTTGAAAATTTAATTTATATCCCCCACCCATCATGACTCATGCACATTCATAATCATATACATACAAAAGAACAACAAGGATTTATAAATTTTATTGTAAAATGTGTTCAGTAAAAATGTGTAGTTTTTTACTTAGATAAATCATTGTGTAAGTGAAGAGCGGTGACTCCCGACACAAGTTTTACACTTAATGGGAGTCACCAGGCGTTTGTTATTGTTGTGTTCTATTTGTTCTGAATAAAATATTTTTAATTTTATTTTTTTAATGTAGGTAACATTATTAATTTTTATATTGCAGGTGAGTTTCCATCTCACGGAGCCGTCGCTGTTAATATCGGGATCCCAGGATGGAACAATGAAATGTTTTGATCTTCGAATGAAAGAAGTGGCAAGAACCTTTCTCAGGTATGGCACATCAACCTTTTTTTACTTGTCAAAAATATTTTTCTGGTAAGCGTAACGTAGGCGGCATACCTATGTTCAACCGCTTGACCTGCATGCTAGTGTTCTCTAGTATAGTAGATATTTCTCAGTAGATTAGTTTTAAATTTGTTCATACATACATACATATCATCACGGGTGCCTTACGGCGCCCGAGACCGCCTAGACGGCCTCTGGGTACCCAGCGGAGGGGTTTTTAATCCCACCGTTGTAGCCGTTGATGGTATAAGTCTACACCGAACAAGTGGCTAGCTCGTCGCGATGTTTTTGAATAGACTCAATAACCCATCTATAAACAGTTTCACAAGTTGACACAGTAACACTTGAACACGTCATTTCCAATTCAAAATACAAGTCAAATACAATAATAGGCTCATCAGAACACGGGGCAAAATAAAAGTAACGAGCAAAAGCGACTCGTGACTACGCTGGGTGAATTCTGTGATAAAATATGCGACTACACAGGTGCAGTAGCTGTCTACTCTCACGCCAGCAGATCGCACTTGTGTGACCGTGTGAGGCGAGTCGAGCTAATGCTATGCGAGTACACGACGGCATTAGCTGCTTACTCGCCTTTGCTTCCCCCATAACTCACCAAACTCATTTTAATTGAATTTTACTTCTTACATACATATCTTCACGGGTGCCTTACGGCGCCCGAGACCGCCTGGACGGCCCCAGGGTACCCAGCGGAGGGGTTTTAATCCCACCTCGTCGTAGCCGATGATGGTATGAGTCTACACCGAACAAGTGGCTAGCTCGTCGCGATGTTTTGAATAGACACAATAACCCATCTATAAACAGTTTCACAAGTTGATATAGTGAAACCGGGACCGACAGCTTAACGTGCTCTCCGAGGCACTATAGTGGTGTTGTGAAACAAATGTACATATTTTTTTTAAATTAAAAACTCATTGGTACACACCTGGATTCGAACCAGGGACCTAAGTGTTTTTAAGTACAAGGTCTAACCAACTCGGCCACCACGTATATAAATTCACGTATAAAAATTTTACTTCTAATTTTCTTTAAACTCTGAAATGTGTAAAGAAATGGCAAAATTCTCCACAGCAACACAGAATCAATCCGAGATGTCCAGTTCAGTCCTCACTCAGCTCACACATTCGCAGCAGTCTCGGAAAACGGATCGGTCCAGCTGTGGGATGTGCGGAGACATGAACGGCCACTCCTCCACTTTGCAGCTCACTCGGGGCCCGTGTTCGCCTGCGACTGGCATCCTGAAGTGCCATGGCTGGCTACGGCGTCCCGCGATAAAACTATAAAGGTTTACTTACATTTTTTACAAGCGACCAGCCCCGACTTCTCACGGATTACTACTTATTATATGTATCATTGTACTATGTATTAGATTCATATATACCTGCCTGTAAGAGTGTGTCTAAATAATTGTGAAAAACCGTTGCGTAGTTTAGAAGATCTAAGCGTAAAGACAGGAAGCAAGCTTGTTTTATACTATGTATAAGTATATAGAAATTGGATATTATTTATTTTGAGTATATATTTTACCTTGCAATTGCCGGGTAAATGAATATAAGCCATTACGAAATGGATATAAAGACGAATTTGCATTATCGTCTTATTATTAAATCCGCGCCCGCTAAAATGGACATGTTTTTTAAATATTTATATTAAAGTTGTGTTGTATACCATAACTTTATTATTTACTAGTGTACCCGCGCAACTTTGTCTACGTAACTTTAATCCTTTACGCAGCGCACGGAGCAGAAGCTCCCAAAATAGTAATCCCCGCTTTTGCAACATTTTTCATTGATGCTCCGCTCCTATTGGTTGCAGCGTGATGTTATATAGCCTATAGCCTTCCTCGATAAATGAGCTATACAACACTAAAATTACTTCAATTCGAACCAGTAGTTCCTGAGATTAGCGCGGTCAACCAACCAAACAAACTCTTCAGCTTTATAATACTAGTATTGTATAAATTTATATATTATATACGTGGTGGCCGAGTTGGTTAGATCTTGGACTTAAAAACACTAAGGTCCCTGGTTCGAATCCCGGTGTGTACCAATGAGTTTTTAATTAAAAAAATTATGTACATTTGTTTGACAACACCACTATAGTGCCTCGGAGAGCACGTTAAGCTGTCGGTCCCGGTTTCACTATACCAACTTGTGAAACTGTTTATAGATGGGTTATTGAGTCTATTCAAAACATTGCGACGAGCTAGCCACTTGTTCGGTGTAGACTCATACCATCGGCTACGACGAGGTGGGATTAAAACCCCTCCGCTGGGTACCCTGGGGCCGTCTAGACGGTCTCGGGCGCCGTAAGGCACCCGTGAAGGTATATATATATATATATAAATTTAGTACAAAGGCGGACTTTGCCGCTAGGCTTTCTCTACCAGTCAAAGTTTAGCTTTAGTTAACTTAATCCTTAGATTCTTTGAGGGTAGCCCGAACACTGTAGACGCGTGTTTATATTATATTTGTCAAATTTAATTTTATTAAATATTATTGTGCAAAAGTGTAGTAATTTTGTAGAATAAGCATTCGTATAGTAATATTAAGTGTGAGAAGTGTAGCATTTACGCAGTGATCTCGGTGTTATCTCAAATAATCCCACAATCTTCAGTAAAATGGCGGTACCCATTTAACTGTAGATTTTTCCTTTTTCTTCACTTGACATTGGCAGGACTATAACGTATGTTTGCATATGGTCATGTCGACATTCCTTTCTCTACCCTAGTCCTTTCCTAATTCCTTTCCATCATATTATCCCTCTTTTACTACAATTTTTTTTTAATCTACCCACTCTACACTGGCAAAATTACGCGCACGCGTAGAAGCCATTAATTTAAGTTAATAATAATAATAACTTTTTAGGGGTCTTCAGTACTTGAGTGTTTGTGAAATAAAACTCTTGGTTTGATGTTTTCGAGTGATTAATACTGAAATGGTATAAAAACAGTTCTTTTCAGGATTTTCTCTTGTTTCTTTACTTTTGTTGGCATGTCGCTACAACTTAATCCTTGGAAAAGGTGTCCCTAATTGCTTTGATTGTTGGTTGGTTGCAGGTGTGGGACATTCACACAAAACCGACGTTAGAGCACACCATCTACACGATAGCTTCTGTGGGGCACATCAAATGGAGGCCACAAAGAAAGTACGTAATTGTTATTATGATATTTAAAAATCTTATTACAAATCGAGTCATCTTCAATAGGCAATACAACAAAACGCAACCTTATTATAATTACCTAAGGCGCGGCTAGATCGAATACAAGACTTTAATTGGATTTGCAATACCTGACAAAGGGCCACTATGTTTAATTTAAGGACACTGCATTAGTAATCGCGAACTCCGCGTTCTCCATACAAAACTGACTGTTTGTCGCAGAATTAAAATAATCGGTCATTGTATTTATTAATCTTTCTGTGTTGGTTTATATTTTTTTATTTTCGAAATCAAAAAACAAAACCTTTTTAATATATATTTACTTAATACAAAAATATTAATTGGTCACAACAACAGAAATATTTTTGCGTACAATTAGGAACATGCTAAAAATAATATAACATGATTTGATTCAATATATATTTCGTAGGTTTCACATAGCGTCCTGTGCTTTGGTACTGGACTCCACAGTGAACGTGTGGGACGTCCGCCGGCCGCACGTGCCTCTCGCCATGTTCGCAGAGCATCGAGACGTCACCACGGCTATAGCGTGGCAGGACGACCCGTGCAAGTTCTTGTCTACTAGCCGGGTGAGTGCTAAGTATCACACATAGAGGATTGACGCTGGACTCCATAGTGAACGTTTGGGACGTACGTAACCACTACTTCACAGAGGCGGGATAAAATATAATTACCTGTATTTATTAAATTTATTGTTTTAATTTCTTTGACTCAATTACATATCATTTGTAGGACTGCACTCTGTACCGGCATGCGTTTAGTGAGGCGGCGCACCCAGCACTGTGGGGCGCGCCGCAAGCGCTGTGCGTGTCGGCGCGCTGCGGCCTCGCCCACGCCGCCCCGCGCGCGCCGCGCCCCGCTCCGCCCGCACACAGCACGCACGTCGTGCCGCACAGCTCGCTCTTGTGAGTTACATTATATGTAGCTTCTAAAGTACACTCGTACTGCATATTTGAAGCAGCTTAATTCGTAACCGCATCATTTAGCCGGCATAATGGGAGCGATCAAAGAAGTTAAACAACAATGTATTGATCGACAATGAACGTGTTAAAGCAGGCGTGCCTTATAACTAGCCTAATATCTTCAGATATATTTTTTTTGGAATGTATGAACAAAAAATAGTGTAGCTTTTATATACAAAATTATAAGCTGAACTCATTTCTATAGAGCACAAGAGTGAAGCAAAATTAATTATACATTTTCAAAATATAAAGTTAATCTTCTTAATCGAGCCTCCAATCCAATCGCATGCCGAAAACAACGGTTTCTCCTGTAGTAGTAGCACTGCTATCTGTATTTATTTCCACAGTAAAAGTTTTACAATATAAATATATGCCATTGATCCCCACACTAGGCAGAGCCTGTCTTGTGGGAGGCTGTGCTCACAATATAAAGTTGACTTTTCTTATTTTTGTCTGTGCTTGTAACGAAGTCGCAAGTAGCCAACAGCGGCACAGCTAGCCCTGGAATGCGTTTCCTCGCTCTTTCGCCTCGTTACCATTAATACATTCCAATAAATTCATTAGTATGAAGGCAATAGGCCTGGACATGATCTGGAAATTCACAAAACTCAAATAAGGCTACTGGTGGGAGTCTTCTCAAAACACTACACAACTAATAAACACCTTCATACATGAGTAAGAAATGATGTGACTGTGGTGCTAGAGCCATCCAAAGAATCAAATACCTAGAACAGGCTTATCCGGATCTAGAAAGTTACAGGCTCATCAACCTTGGTGGTGTCCTCAAGTACGTCAATAACGTATTGGGGCCAAATAAAATCAAGTCGACTTGGGTTTTTCAAAAAATCCAATAGGGTCGATGTTTTGACTGATATGATAGTCAACCCCAAAACCAATAAGATAAGCTTCGATACCAACGCTGAAAAAATATAAAGACTAAAAAAATGCGCTCACCATCAACATTCATATTTTACATATCTGTGCTTTTGATATAGCCGTAAGCAGCCAACAGCGGGTTCCCTGACATCAGTGGCTCAACTAGCCCTGGAACGCTCGTTTCCCACCTCGGCCGCCTCGCTGCTTACTCGCTACACAAGCGGCGAAGAGAGCGAGTCCCCGCTTGTATACTGCGCCAAGAGGTACAAGATCTGCGGGGCCTTGCCGCATGAACTGGCCAGCTATAATGCGCAAGTGGCCAGGGATGTGCAAAGATTTATGGTAAGTTTATGAATGAAATGAAGCCAGTAGAACTTGCACCCCCTGAACATCAGACAGTCTCCGTCTCTTGCCATTTTCAAGATTCTCATTATCATAATTTAGGTTAGGTTTAAACACCTCCGTAGACTAGTGGTTTGGGTTCGATTCCCACCCATGGCAATAAAAAATGTTAGTACGTTTTTTCTGTACAGTTTGTCATGGTCTGTGTGTTATAAAAATACAATATGTAATTATATCATTGTTTCTGGTACACATAGTACAAGCCTAGAGCTTTATTTGTGGCCAGAGCAATATGTGTAAATTGTCCTACATATTATTATTATTATATACTCGTATTAATGTATTTATTTTTGCTGTAATATTTATGTATTTTATGTAGTTGTATATTTGAGTATGTAGGTTGAGTATTACTGTATGTATGTGATTTATGTATTGTGATTTCTCTTTACACTAATCTGTGCACCCTATATTACAAAATTCACTCTCCTGAAGGATAGCTGGTAGATAATGCCTAAGGCATTAAGCTCGCCTTTGTACAAACCTTTTAGTGCAATAAAGATTTTTAAATAAATAAAATAAAAATGAATACTAGCTGTTTTTCTAGATTAATCTTTTTATATACTAAAGGGATACTAATAATTTTTTTTGAAAAAAAACGTAAACAGCTACATTTAAAGTTTTAGCATTTTGATGTTAAAATAATTGTTAATGACTAAATGTCGTGTAGTAGAATAATAATATGTATGAATTTACACAAATTGCTCTGGTTACATAGTAAGCTCTAGGCTTGTACTATGTGTACTTACAAACGGTATAATACATATTATATTCTATAGACTCCCAGACCATGACAAACTTACAGAAAAACGTACTAATATTTTTTGTCTTGTGTGGGAATCGAATGACCTCCGGATACAACGCCAACCTACGTCTACGGAGGCGGTCGAATATGCCTAAGGCCTGTACAATTTTGTAATAAACCAATACATTTACATTTGTATAATATTTAAAATTTATCGCAAAAAGGTTTGTTTGTTATTAATTGGGAACCATAAGTTTATAAGTGTTACACCTAAGTTAGTTTTGTAAGAATAAAACTATTGCTATCCAAAAAAAAACTGCTTCCAAATGTCAGAATTAAGTTTTTTTTTATATTAAGTTTGATCATCCGAAGCAATTGCTAAGTCTTCTCTTAACGCTTGATAAGCAACACTTATTAATCCTGACTTAAAAGTGTAATGAAATTATTTTGATAATGTAAATTAGGGATGGTATGTAGGTAGCCCACGTGTGGGAGGTAGTGAGCGCGGTGTACGCCCGACACGCGGCCGAGCCATCGCCACCGCCGCCCGCTCCGCCCGACCCGCCGCACCCGCCGCCAGCCGCCGCTTGGTGAGATACTTTACCACATTCTTATGATCGATAATCATGAAATAGTATATTTCATTACGAGTGCGGAAAGCCTGTCATTGCAAAGAGATTTGACAAATGTCTACCCGAGCCGAGGCGCAGCCGAAGGTGAGGGTTGACAGTCGTAGTTGACAGAGTCAGTATTTCAATAATACCTAAAAAGAAGCTACTAATTTGTTTCTATATCAGATTTAATGATTTGATTCAATAAGTTAGGTTAGGTTTCATTTCATATCAATAAAAAAATTCTACTGAAGACTTGGCTGTATGGGCATAGTTCCCTTCGCCTACCCAGAATGGGTGAAGAAAACAAAAAGAAATCTCTGCTTATATTATTTACGGTTGGCGCCATTTTCCCGAAATTTTCTTTGCGAGTTTAGTTGTGTTTTTATTATTTTATTAAATTGCTTAATTTTTTCGCAACTGTATTAAAAATAGTTGTTCGGTACACGTGCGGAACCGTCATTGTAACTTGTTCGTCATTGAACTCTTTGCAATGACAGGCTTTCCGCACTCGTAATGAAATATACTATTTTTTACTTGTCATTGAAGCACGGCGTATGACTTTGTAAGCAGAAGCCTAAATGTAAGCAGACCTACAAATTGAGTGAATGAAGTTGACCAATACATCAGGCATAGTGGAAGCGATCAATATTGTTTAACAACATTGATCGCTTCCATTGCCAGTGATTGTGAAGTGGATGGCAATATTATTGAAATTAAATGTTTTTTTTGAAAAAAATACCTAGATCAAAACACTCCGCGGACCAGTTTTCGTTTCGGCAGCGTAATATACAAGCCGCCCCGCCCCTAACAAAGACGAAATTGCATTATCAGTCTTTTTAAACATCCTCGCTGCTTTATCGTCAAATCAATTATCCGTTTCGTAATCGCACTATGGAAGAATACTACCACGTCGACAAGAAATCGATGTAGTAGTCAGCTGAAATACAGTTAAGAGGGCGTATAAAGGCAAATAAAAAAGTGGAAATAAAAGATGCCTGTTAAAAGAGAAACAAAAAAAGATCTCGCGCGGAATTTTTGGAAAATACATTTTTTTTGCTATAACTTTCAAAATATTTAGAATTTTATAAAAACGTTAAGCCAAGTACTAGATCTTATACATAACTTATAAAAAAACTTTATAATCTTCTCCATATTGAAGTAATAGGAAATATCGATAAAAAATAGAGGTAACTTTGCGATATATTTCTGTCAAGGCAACTTTACGCTATTACGTTTTTAAAAAAGCCAGTTACTTCTAAACACCTTATATTATTATACTATGATTTTTCTAATATATTTGTTAGGTTTGAGGTATTCTCATAATCGGAGATCTAGTTTGCTTTATGCGCCCTCTTAACCCACAGTCCAAAACATGACGATTTTTTTATGGGGGTTGGTAACGAGACTGGTCGGTGTACTGTAGTTGGTCCAATAAGCAATATAAAATTGCACGTAAAAAATGATTGATTTATTATAATTTAGTACTCAAAATTAACAAGTGGCAAATTGTGGTGAATGAATACCAATTTTCTGCATTTTTTGGTAAGAGGCGACTCCGCTTAACTTAATATAACAGACCAGCTTCTGAAAATAGCCTTTCGCTGTAAACGCTACTGCCGGGTGCTGAAAGATAAATTCTAGCAAACCTTGACAACTGCGCGCACTGATTCATATTAATTGACCACCAAATGTATGAGTCGTGATTGCGATCAATTCGATCGATAAAGAAACAAAAGAACTGAGAAACAAATACAAACAGACGCGCGCGATAACACTCCAACGCCCCCGGCCCGAGTCCCAACAACACCCGAACGAACGCGCCCGAATATTACCGATCTCGTTCACCTCGCCTATATTCAAATCAACTGATCGCGTCATGTAAAGGGCCGAATATTCGGCACCCGGATATCCGGCGCTCCGGCCTCGTAGCCTGCCGAATCACCGGTATCGGGTATCCGGCCAAACCACTATCCGTTTCATCCTAATATAAATAATGACCATATACCAAAATATATAAGTGTAACCCAACAAGCTTTAGGTATGTTTGGTACTATAATATTTTTAGTTGATATAGTTGTCTCTTTAGCACAGTAGAAGAAGAACCACTGGAGTTAGAAGAAGAGTGGAGTGAGTGGCAGTTCCACAACAGCGGGGTTCTGGGAATGCCCACCCACACTATATACGTACCCGACACACATGCTATCACAGGTATCTATACAGTTATCCACATATTAGGAGGTCGCAGGTTTGATTCCTACTCATGGCAAAACAATATTAGTACGCTTATGAGATATAATATGTACTAGTATCCTTGTTTCTGGTGCATAAAGTACAAGCTTAGCAGTTGGTTACCAGAGCAATATGTTTAAAATAAAACGTCCTACATTTATATAATAAACTTATTCGCATCCGGCTCGAAGGACCAATAGGAAATAGACGAATGTTATAACGCTTGATTAGTTAATAAATACAAAAGTTTTATTTTGTTGTTGTAATTTCATTGTTTTTACATTCGACGGGTTCGTACTAACATGATGGTCAGATATTATTTAAACCGTAGTACAATTCTAAATTGGAAAAATATTGATTTATTTTGTAACTTTAAATAAATAATGTAAGCTCGGGATTTAATCTGTATCTACTTGATGTAAGCTTACTTAAAATAAATATCATCACGGGTGCCTTTTTGGCTCCCGAGAACCGTTTAAACGGCCTCAGGGTACCCAGCGAAGGGATTAACTCATCCTCATTTCGCCGATGGTATTCGGAGGCAACACCTAATAAGTATAAAAGCTTTCTTTGTTAGAAAATATCGAAGTTAGACAGAAATAAGTGTTTGCATTGAGTATTATTTATTATAATGGGTTTTTGCCTACTTAATCTTTAAACTAATAGCACCCAGATATAAGACATAATTATAAGACATAATTATAAAACACTCCTAAAATCACTTTTACTTTATATACTTTCAAAACACGAGTACGTAAATTTTACAGCTTTTACTGTAGAAGGTTTCGGTAATAAATACAATTAGGTACAGTCGGCCAAAAATGTGGTCTACCGTCCTATGGTTGGGGTTCATTTGCACGTCATGAATAATAAGGTTTCTTTTCCCTTGCAGTTGTATTCTTTATGATTACACTTCACTCAACCGTAGCGACATTTTGATGATACGGGAAGTTTTGTCAAACTTGATAGACCACTTTCTTGGCCGTCTGTACATCTATAAAAGCTGGCCTTTTGGAGAAGTGCCCCGTTATCAACCCGTTGTGAACTAATTAAAAATCATTGCGTGTTTAATTGAAAGGTAAAAAAATATTAAAGCAGATAACGATGGCTGGGTGTCGGCGGCTGCCGTACATTATGTGGACGTGGATGCTGCAGACTGGACACTGCCTGAGGAGGCTTTCCATCATGCAGTCACACACCACCACCGTAAGTATTTTATAGCTTCGCTGCTTTATCACCAAGTCAACTGCCTGATTCGTAATCGCACCCTGAAAGGAAACTACCACTTTCGACAAGAAATCGGTGCAATAGTCATTTTAAAACCACAGACTAAAACCGAAACATGACTAGGTCCTTTATCAAAGTTATTTGATATCTACGCTTAAATAATCATCTTCCGGGAAACCCTGGACGTAGGTCTGTGAGAATATAAATGTGCACCCCAACAACACCTGTACACAAAATGTAAAAAAAAACCTTTTTAACTATTATTAAAGTATAGTCCTACAGCATTAAAAATTTGGCAAACGAAAACTAAAGGCGTCGATTTTCATATAAATTTTAATTAAAATATCTATGAGACTTTAAAAATAATGCAAGAAAAACATTAAGTGCGTTTTCTGATTTTCAATAGTTAAAAGGATTTGTTTACATTTAAAGTTAGTTTTTTTACCTAAATAATCCTTTTTTTTTATGTCAGCGGCATCTCCCCGCTCAGTCCAGGTTTCAGCGAGTCCTGGCGATATCAGCTATACTTCCGAAGAAAGGCACAACTCTTCTGTTATCAATGTGAGCTTTTTTTGTTAAAGAGTTTTTAGGCTTTAGATATAATTTAGCTAAGTAGGTATTAGCTTAATTTAACCCAACTTTATTTTCTGTTTAACCAGCCTTTATGGCTAAAATAACTTTAGCCCCCTTATTCTTTTTTTTTATAGAGTCTTAAGATAGTCATTTTACATTGTATTATCATACCAATGAAAATCATCTTTTACAGAATAGAGATAAAACGATTTATTTTCTAAGTTTTATGAATATTAATTTTATTATAATTTTTTATCGTATTTCGTGGGGTAAAATAAAATACAACGTTGACAATATTAGGGCTATGTTAAGATCTCATGTCGGTTTCAAATTAACGCCATTACTGTGTTAACTTGAGCAAAAAAATATAATTTTAATTCGCTAACCAAAAGTTATTTTTCGTTGGACTGCATGTGACTTTGTATGTAAAGATGAGAGATTTGTTGATGGTAAGTTGCCCTACAAAGTCCAAGGGTCGTTCGATCCATTGTTATTTAACATTATTGATTGCTCCCACTATGAATGATTCTTAACCTTTTACTACTACCTAAGGTTAGCTGGTAGAAAATAATTTTCCAATTTTGTGCAGTAATTTATTTTAAAAAAAAAAGAACCATCAAAATAATTATATGCGAACATTCTTAACTGGTGCACAATAAACAATTCAATGATTGTCTTAGCTGGAAGATGCAGAAACCCCGGAAACGCCGCTGTCACCCGCGACTGGTGAGGAGGGCGCGTTGCGCGTGCGCGGCGTGGCGCGCGCCGGCGACGTGGCGGGCAGCGGTCCGGCGGCCGGCGCGCTGGTGGCGGCGGCGCTGCGCGCGCACGCCGCGCTGGGGGACGTGCAGACCTCCGCCACCGTGGTGCTGGTGCTGGGGGAGCGAAGGTACCCGCACACACAGTTATCGACACAACTTCAAAGCTTAACGCAGGTTTTCCGAGCGGAATAGGCAAGTAAGCCTACCTCACCTCCCTCACCGTTTTTTGGTGCAACGAGCTGAGTTTAATGCTCGAGGGTCAACGCCCGGAGCGAACGTAATTTAAGTTTTAGTAAATTTCATACCTACCAAATTATTTAAGCAGCTAAAACAATCACAATAAATGTCAACTTTTAAACAAAAAAAATTATACCTTAAAAAGTTAATATAAATTAAAAAATATTTTAATTCACTTTTATTTTATTTACACAACATTTCTTCATAGAACAATTTTGTCTATCTGGTATGTTTAAAAACTTTCCTAACAGTCATTTAAAACCCAAACCTGTACTCTGTTTGTTATATATGTATACAACTATAGATCTATGTCTAAAAATAATATACCCTATGTCCTTCCCAGGGTCTCAAACTATCTCCATACCAAATTTTATCTAAATAGGTTCAGCGGATTAGACCTGAAAACGTAACAAACAGAGTTACTTTCTCATTTATAATATTAGTATGGATACTAATATTTTAAAGGAAAAATAATTAAAAACAAAACATCTATTTGGGACACACAAATTAGTTCAACAACAATTTTCAACGGGCAAATTAAAAATAATAGATAAAAATTTGCATCTAATAGTCGACGTTTGTCCCTGTGTTACAGAAACGAGTAATAACCTCTCCTTAATATTATAATTTTCAATAAATGAACAAGATTTATACCTATTAACCCTAATAAAATTATATAAGAAGAAGATAAATGAGAGAGGTAGTTGTTTACCTATAAAATGTGTGTGTCTTGTAAATAAATATACAAATAAGTGTTTCATGTATGCATGCGTGGTATGGTATAATCTGTATGAAGTGTGTGTGTGTGACTTTATTGTGTATTTAATAGTCTCCTTTTTTTGAAGTCAGTTAATAAAAACACAGACCATGACAAACTGTATAGAAAAACATACTAATATTGCTTTGAAGGAAAGTACATAATTTATTACGCTCAAAATAATATAGTAAATATGGGACGAAGGATTTATAAAAATATATTGAATTCAGTTTTAAATGTCAGCTGATTTTTGGTTTATTGTCTTTTTTTTTTATTGTAAAAAAAAAACCACCACAAGTGCCTATTTGGCTCCCGAGAACCGTTTAGACGGCTTCAAGGTGGTATTCGGAGGCAACACCTAACAAGTGGCGAGTTTGTTGTGGTGTTTATGATGAAATAGCCTCGTTGTATAAAGTGGTCACCCATCCCATGAAATTTAATTGAAAACTTTAAAATTTGAAACTAAGTGTCATTATAAATATTTTGTAAATAATTTATAGTGTTGTATTGTTTTCAGGAACGACGTACTTCCCTACATAGAGGAGTCGCTTCAAGAGCAATGGCTGTTCGGCTACATTGAGCTGCTTCACCGACATAAACTCTATAACATTGCCACAGAGGTACATATCTATTATAATAGACAATACAGATGCAAAAACCGTCAAGTAACCTAGTTATGTTTTGGTGTTAGTCTATGGGTTCACTGGTTTTCAGGAGACTATTACATTGTTTATTGTCGTACGCTTATACATATTACCCATGGCTTTTACGATTATATTATTAGTAAGTATGTATGTGCGCCTAGTCTTACACTAGTTGTTTATGTAGCGTGCGTTCGGTTGGGTAGTTTTTTTCTTCATGAATCATTTTACCATTCTATTTTAATTTCTATGTGAAGCTAATAGAAAATGATCGATGTGGTTTTGGTGAATATATATATATATAGGCAAATTTGAAAGGTTGTACTTTAGCCTAATATGAACTAATCTAATCAAATTGAACAACTTTTTTCATGGAACCATTTGTCATAAATGAAAATAAAAATTTGACTTCCCCATCCAAATTTATAGTTTTAACATTACTAGTTTGTATAGAGAAATCATTTTTATGGTTCCCTAAGAAAAGCTGTTTATTTGATCAGCAGAACCTCATATTAGCCCAAAGTACAACCTTTCAATGTCACCATGTATATATACAAGTTGAATTTTTCAAGTGTGCAGTCAAGGCTAAAGTCTAAACTACAGGGATAAAAAATACTTAAAGGAGAGGAGAGACTTGAGTCTCGGGACTGACCAGATTTGATTCTTGAAGGCACACTTGAAAAATTCACCCTGGATAGTAGCCCAAACGACTGTAGACCTCGTTGTTTTTTTTTTACTATTCATAAATATTTGTAAAGATTTACATGAAATAAATAATTTTATTGATCAATGTATGTTTTGCCTTTAGGTGATCCGGTCTGCTTGGCTGTACAGCGTGTGGCAATGGTCGCAACAGTCGTCTACCGTTCAGGTAATATATTTGGTGGCACAACTAATTTTATATATCTTGAAAATATACATAAATATAAGAATATAGTGGCACCTATATCACTGCACTTACAACAGGTTTTTTAGCTCCAAACTAGTGGTTATGTTACTGCGCAACTGATAGCAAGGTTAAACAGAAGACAACCAAGGCGGACTTGGTATGGGTGACCGCTTTTTACAACCAGGCTATACCATCATAAACACATGCCTAAGCATTATAAAAAATCAATAAAAAGCATTATAAAACATACTACTTTCCGATAATTTTATTTTTAAATAGATTGTGTTAATCTAAGTTATGCATGAAGCTAAAAAAACGCGCCCCGCGCCAATGGAGTAAGCATGATACATAAATTGTTTCATAATCGTACGATACCGGTGTCGCCAATTTCTGAGGCGATCAAATGAAGAACGGGGAAAAAGGTGTGGCTTCAAATGGCAGCTCAACGCGTCTGACACTTAAAAAACTGCTTGAGAAAAAAAGAGATACAAGTTAGCTATTGTCAAACATGAATGTGTGCGCGTGTCTATGAAGTGTATTGTTTTTTTATTATAAAAAGCGAAATATTAAATTGCATACTTAATAGTTTCGATAGTGTTGCCACCGACAACAAAATATTATAACTTATCGATATAAACCAAATATTTTGGGATTTATAGAGATCATCAAAGATTATTAATTATTTATCGATATACAATTGTAATACACACACATATCATCACACATATCAAAAATGGCCCTCTCCATACAAACTAGTAACGTTAAAATGACCAATTTGTATGGGGAAATCATTATTTTTTTTTCATTTGCGACATATGGGTTTCATAGAAAAAGTTGTTAGATTTTATCAGCAGAACCTCATATTAGCCCAAAGTACATCCTTTTAAATTCACCCTGATAGACACTTTCGCATTTATAATACTAGTGGATTTAAAATATGTAGGTATATATAACAATAATCTAAAATACCTACTTTATTAAATTAAATTATTTATTAAATTAAAACACATGCACAACTAACTACATGTTATCTACTAATAAACGCCATCTCAACATTTTTGACGGACCTCCAAGAGGAAGTTATAAAAGTCGATGCAAACTACAAAAGGCGAAAAACAATTAAATCGAAGCTTGATTCCTCAAAATGTACTGAACATACACGGGTATGATTGTTGGTAACCAATTTTCTTCTCTTTTAATTGCCTCTACCCATTTACGTTTTAATGCCGGATCTTTCGGGAAACTGTATATATAGAAAATATAATTAGTATTAAGTATAAAAAAAAACAATAATTGTATAATATCTTATACCCATGAAAGTATTTACAAAAATCGAGTTTATCAACTATAAAATAACATCACTAAATTGTAACTGACAAACCTCGTTGGACTGTTCTGTTGTGGCCATACCTTTTGATTAAATTAAATTAAAATGATTATAAATTATTTTAAAGTATCGAAATTCTCATTAAAAATAAAAACACATCACTAGTTCTTCAACTTCTAACTGATGCACATAGTTTGACAGTTACTGTCAGATTTTGATATTTTAATTATGGGTTTTATTATTTTCATTTATTAAGGTTTAATATAAGATGGTTTAAGATAACATGTTAAATACATACTTAAAAACGTGACACTAGGTACTTTTTTTTAAGAGTAGTTTCTACACAGCTTTAATGCACAATTAACCATTTTTCCAACAATAAAAGCGGAGCTCTTTACCACTTTCTCCGCCGAACGCACAAATCAGACTGAGGATGTAAAAAATGTGATAGTGCGTGTGAGTGACAAATTTGTCACTCGCGCGGCATCCTGCAAATTGAATGATGCTTACTTCAGTAGCGGCGCGCGGACGGGCACGGTTTTTACCTTCATGAAGTTATGGGACCAAGAGAAAAAAGTCTTTCTCCATCTTCTATACAAGGTGAATTTTTCAAGTGTGCCTTCAAGGCCTAATCCTAAACTACAAGGAATAGCGAAAAGTGCTCAAAGGTGTATTGGGGCTGATTTTATAAAAACTAAAACTGCATCATTAAATTTAAAAAAAAATAGCTAACAGGGAATCGAACTGATTGATGTTGAAAAAAAAACCTCATCTATATTATTGCACCAGCCGATTATGTCGCTTATAAGGATCAAATAGCGGAAAGTAACTGCAAACAGCAAACTAAAGGAAAGTGCTCATTTTTAAGAAAATATGAATATTTTTAAACCCTAACTAAAAATAAATTATTAAAAATTTTTATTAATAAATAAAATTTATTAATAAAAAAGTATTGTTGTATTAACTTGTTGTTGTTTTCAAAGAGAATAAGTTTTGAATAGCGTTATTTCAAACTTTTATTTAGTTGGTAAAGTAAACAGTTATAAAACATGCTATTTTATATAATTAAAATATTTTTATTAAAAATTAGCACTTTTCTTTAGTTTGCCGCTTGATTGTACTTACCAGAATTTGATTTTTATAACCTGCACGTATGAACTGGTGCAATCATACAGGGTGAGATTATTTTTTTCAAAATAAACCATTTTGATTCCCGGATAGGAGAATCCATTTTTCAAAAATATAATGATAGTTTTATTTTTATTAAAATTGGCCCCGATACTCCTTTGGTAATACTAACTAATATCATCTAATTTTACTTACCCTCATAATTTAAATTTGAATTTACATCAACCTACTTAATATAGGCAAAATGACGCGCATTGCTTAGAGGCCACTAACTAATGGTATCTTAATTGCCGTGCTACGGTGCAGCTGATTTGTAAAGCGCTGTATGATTATACAGCGCTTCTGCATAATTATACAGCGCTTTATATTACGTGCGGTATGAGGACATCTTTGACTTCGCTAGGCCGACCGATCTCGTTAACACCGCCCATACAGATGCACAAATCGTCAAGAGCCCCAGTCATGTTTCGGTTCTAGTCTTTGTGTTCACCTATTTTGCGGAGTCTACTGCATTGATTTCTTGTCCAGGTGGTAGTTTCCTTTCATGGTGCGGTTACGAAACGGGCGATTGATTTGACAGTAAAGCAGTGAGGTTACTAAATTACTCTAATGCAAATACGTTTTTGTTGCCGCCCATTTCGGAACTGCATCATTTAGCCGGCAGTGGAAGCGACCAATAAGGCAATAAACAACAATGTATTGATCAACCCCATTCGTGGACTTTAAAGGTCTGCCTAACATCAGGTAGATAACAAGTCACATGCCGTGTTCAAATAAAAAAAACATTTTTTAGATATGCTGCACACGGTGCGGTCGTCCGTGCCGTACGGGCGGGTCGTGCGAGCGGTGCAATACGCCGCCTACGATCTGTGCGGTCTGCAACCAGGTAATATACCAATCCTCACAAAACAATCCTGGGTTCCTCATACATAGGATTTTCTCCAGGCTGCAGCAATTTAAAAAACTTATTTACTTATATAATTTGTTCGACAACACCACTATAATGCCTCAGAGAGCACGTTAACCTGTCTATCCTAGTTTCACTATACCAATTTGTGAAACTGTTCATAGATGGGTTATTGAGTATATGCAAACAGCGCAATGAGCCATTTGTATTGTGTAGGTTCTTACCATCGGCTACGACGAGGTGGGATTAAAACCCCTCCGCTGGGTACCCTGAGGCCGCCTAGGCTTTTATGGGCGCCGTAAGGACCCCTGATGTTTATTTATTATTAAAAGTGTGTTTTATCTATAACAGATAGTGCACGGCCTATTCGCCTGGTGTCAGGGCTGTGCCCACGGAGGCCATCTGCAGCACATGGCTCAGTGGCTCAAAACACACCAACTATGTCCGGCGGGATGCGGACATCATTGTCAAATACCATGAGCTAAGTAATGACAACGCCATCTCTCGGCGAATTTAGGAACGATAAATGACAGGAAATATTGCCATTAAAAAATCTTTGAAAGCGGGTAATGTTAAATAATGCACAAAATGTTTCTAGACAGAGTTATCTATTTTTAGTGACTATTTAAATGAACAAATATTTTTTGGAACTTACTACTTACTTAAACATAAAAGTTATGAAATAAACAAAAAACATGTTGTAACATTTATAAAATAAAGGCGGTAACGTCGCTCACTTAAAAAAAAAAACTGAGGTCGTCATTACGAGACGTAAAAAAAACTATCATTTCATTAAAACTTAGTTAATAACAAAATTGACCTTAATTTTACAAAGCATTATGTTAATTAAGTATGATTTAGTTTGAGTGGCAGTAAACTGACATTTCTGTAGTTGTATTAATTAAGATAAAAAATGTCATCATTTTAAATTTTAATCGTTACAACTACAGAAATTAAATTTTCCCTAGAGTGGCCCTGTCTGTCAGACAAATAGTGCTATAAAATATTTATTAATAATTATATTATGTAAAGTGAACATTTCAATCGTTTACTTGCCATGTTGTTCCAAATATAAAGTTGCCTTAAAATCTCGATTTTAGTCATTTCTAGTCTAATAAAGTTTACGAACTGTTGTGGCTCAGTTTTTATATTTTGAAATGTTTATTTAAGTAATGTAATATGATGACTGAATAAATGATGTAAATATATTTTTGTTACATATTTTTATAAGCAATGAAAGTTTTAATAAATCAAATACTATTTGTTATTTAATTGTTTTATTTTACTTAATATTTGTGTGTTACCTACATAGACCGTTCCAATTTAGAGGTAATAATTCCTAGGTGATCATCGCATCACTCGAAAGCGTTTCCAAATAGACCGATTGTAACGACAAGTTTTTTTTTTATTTAAAAAAAAACAAAGTATTAAAATTAATACAATGACTGACACTATTATTTTTCTGCCACAAAGTAAACAAGTAATACTGGAACTGCGAAAGTTAATTTTGTATGGAGAGTTGTCTTTAAGAACACTGGCAGTTCTGCGCCAGTGTTCTTAAAGACAACACTAGCAGTTCTCGCTGTATGTTATTTTTATTGGAGCACTGCATGTTACTTTGTATCTACCTGGTGGTGAGCAGGCCTACAAAGGCCATGCATGGGGTCAATCAATAATTTTATTGTGTTTAAATAACATTGATCGCTCCTACTATGAAAGCTAAATGATGCGATTAAGAAATGGGCGGCGATAAAGACAATTGCATTAGAGTACATTTTAATATACTCGCTGCCAATCCAACCACCCATTTTTTACCGCACCCTGAAAGGAGAATACCACCTCGACAAGAAATCGATGCAGTAATCTCCTGAAAACCAATTTAATTATTTATTTAAGAAAAATTAATTCGTTCATAATAATAATATGAAGGACATTCCCTATGGTCCAAATTGAGCTAACATCGAATACAATCAAATACGTTCACGAACGTATTTCATCGCTGGTCCAAATTGGTTTTAGTTTAGTTTTTATTTGAAAGTATTTAAGAGTTTTATTTTTTCTACGAAGTTGCTTTTTAAACTAACTAGGGTTGGTAAATAGCTAAATTTAGATATTTAATTTTTATCGATACAAAACATATATAGGTAGATAGAAAAGAATTACAAAATAATAAATTAATATATTGTAAATATAGTTTAATTACATATGCTGGGGTATATGCCCCTGCCGGAACCCCACAGCAAGGGGGTTGAGAGTTGAGACCGACTGACCGCGTACAAGTACCCAGAAAGTAGAGTTCTGCCCCGGTAACAGGATCAACTCTTGCCGGCTTCCGGCCTCACCGAACAACCGGGGTCTCTACTACTCTTGTCGGTCACAAGAGTAGTAGAAGTCGATAATATCATTTTCAGACTCACTATCGCTAGAAGAGTCTCTTATAAGAGTATATTAAATATCAATTCATTGTCTCGAAAATTGTTTTAATCGATTATATTTATAAATTTTGATCGATTCACTGGATTACGTATGACATAACAGTTTCAAATTTTCAGATTAGCAATAGTATCCAATGGCTGTTTTGTTATGTTTTCATTAGAATTAACATGCGCAACACCATCCGCATTAGAATCAAAAACATTTGAAATTAATTTGATCCTTATCAAGCTAAATTTTACGGAGTATAACAGCTAGGGTTGCCAGCTTCCGTTTTATGTTATAGAGAATCTGTTAGCGAGAAAATAAAAGACTAAGGATGAAAATGATGTTGTTATTATTTAAACGTACTATTATGGTGTCAATAGAGTTATTTATTAAATAAATAATCTTTATTTGATTACTTTAAATTAACTTTATTTATTTACTTAAGGAATACAACTACGGGTAAGGCTACGTTCGCACGAGAGTTTAATAAAGCGTTCTTAGTTCGGCGTTGGGAGTTTTTTTACCGCCTTGATTCGACGGTGTTCAAACGAGCATTAAAATAACCACTTTGTAGCAACTTGCGATGAAATTGCAGCAATCGGAATTTACGTTGTAAGAAGGCCAAAATCAAAATTGGGGATTCATCCAATTATTAATGAATGGTTAATAAAAGGCCACTTTGTTACGCTATATGAAGAAAATATACCATTTTCTTCTTTTATAATAGGGAATAGGCATGTAACGCCAATTATTATTATTTTAATACATAATGTTCCTTTTATATCTTTGAACATATTTACAGTAATCTATTTTATTTTGATTAGCAAATTTTATTAAAAATACGATTTTAAAAATCTTTTTTTTTGTAGAAACGGAACGCATTTCTCATCTCGACATAAGCAAACACTACATGTGACGTCATTCGTGCACAAACAAATGTCAACGTGTGTTCTATAGTCTACAGTTTCTTGTTTTCTCGGGTATTTATTGTCCTTTATTACTATAATCTTTGTTAAACAACCCTTTTCACTAACTTTTAAGGTGCAATAACATTAAACTAATATGCTTTTTGAGCACGAATGACGCCATAGAATGGCGGCTAGTGATGTACCGTTTTTTACTGCGGTAGCGGCAGATAAAGTTTAAACCCTTTTATTTTTGTGTTAATACCCTTTAAAAATGTTTAATATTTGTTTTTATGGTCTATATTTCTATCAAGTAATGAAATTTAAAAAAAAAACATGCTTATTCCCTATTGCAACTTAAATAAATTATAATTCTAAATTGTTATCCACAGGTGTGTACAAATACAATTAAATATTTTACAAGCTAAGAACTAAAATAAAAGACGTTTAGCAACGCCGCTGACCGAATACAGTGCTCTACCTGTTTTCCGTTTGCAGCCGTATTCGACCCAAAGACAATATAAAACGCGACGCGAGTGATGTCACATGAAATATATTCGAATATTAGAGCATCTTGGACCGGTGTTTACAGCGTATATAGAATACGTATTTAACGTAAAAGCAAATTCGAACCCCACGGTCCAATTCCTCGGAATGTATATGTCATCATAAGTTATCTTTGCATGTGGTTTTAATTTTTAAAAATAAAATTAAAAAAAAACACGTTCGACGCTTTATTATTTTATTCCTAACATCTCCAAACAGTCCAATTTAAATGGTTGGTTAAAGTCAGATTTTTATTATCTTATCTGAGATAGCAAAATCACTTTTTTTACTATAAGTAAACAGTTTATTTATATTAATATTTTGGCAACTGCTGTTATACACTGGGGAACACAGTGTTCTACGCGAGTGACGTCACTTGAATAACCGTTGTTCATAGCGTACATGTATTTAACGTAATCGCAAATTGGACCGCGCCGTATAAATATATACATTATTCTAAATTATTAAATTTATAAATGGTATCTTGTAATAATTTAAATTTTGTAAGAAATTTAAATTGTTGTGATTAGTTAACCCATAGTAAGCTTCATATAGGTATTGGGAATGCAGACTTATATCCTTAATCATAAAAAACTTATTGTGTCCTTCAAGAACACTTTAGATATAGAAGGTTTTGTCTCTTTTATTTAGCAACAAAAATGAATATGCGGAAAAGAGACAAAACATTCCATAACTAGTGTTCTTCAAGGCCTCAATAAGTTTTTATGAATAAGGCCATTAGGCTCTACCTTAGTTTTTTGCTTCGGATTAACTTAATTATATAAACACGTGAGTAAAAACAAATAGGATCGCTTTATTTTTGAAATAAAGACATCCTATTGGTGCTAGCATATACAACACGCTGCACAACATTCTGGTTGGGCACAATACTTTCTTTTGTTCGACTCCTCTATTACATGGTCTTCAATGATACCGTTCTTTATTTCTGACATATTCTTGATGAGCGCTAAGAATGCCTGCGAACAAAATATTTGTTTATGATATATTTTTTTAATCACCAAAACAGTGAAGTATATGACAACACAAAGCATAAATACCCATAATAATAAGCACGACAAACTATACCCAAATAAAATACTTACTAATAACGCCAACAAAACAATTTATAACACATTGTTAACACCACAATATAAAAAGTATATATAATTGAAAAAAATGGGGATAAACTAAAAACAATAAAATTAAAAGAAGACAGATATACGAGTACATTAAGTAGTCTCTAAAAATTAATATATTTATTATTCTATAATCTCATAAAATATTATTATAAACATGATTTTGTAAATTGTATACTAGCTTGATTTGAAATCAGAGACCCTACTGTGGTTTATCATTCTCATCGTTATAAGTGAGCCCTCTTAGCACTAGTGAGTTTTTTTTTACTTTCTCGTCATAGTAAGTGAGCACTCTCCGCCAATCAAATTAGCTTATTTTGACAGGCTTCAGAAAATTAAGCGATCCTATTGGTGGAGAGTACTCACTTAACGCACTGAGAACGTTAAAACAAACTCGCACTAGGGTCTTGGTAGCCCTAGTATGAGTTTTTAACGTATTTTCAATTTATTTTTTAAAATATCCGCTTGGGTCGCTAAACTATTTCCCATTCAAATTTTAGTTAACTAAACGCCAAGTAATAGTTAAAAAAAAAAACTCACACGAGGGCTAAGAGGGCTCACTTCTTTATTCAGCCTTTGAAAATAAAGCGATTATTTTGGTGAAGAGTTAGATAGTAAAAGTTAAAAAACTCACACGGCGACTGATCCCAAATGAAAATGGCTTTATTTTATTTATTTAGATATACAGTATCTTCACTAAATAATTCACAATGTATTACAATAATAAATGTTATTAAAATAATAAAAATATATGAACTTGTAAGAGAATGTATGAGAATAACACTCAATAAATAATTAAGACTAACTAGAATTTAATATACTTAACTAGAAGTCCACATAAAAATAAACTATTTTCTAAGATTGTCAAATAAAATTGATTAAAATTATTATATAGCGGGAAGTTTTTAAAAGCGGCGAAAACGTTATAAAACTCACATTAAGGTCCACAGGGGTTCGAATCTCAATCAAGCAGTACACATAATCTGTTATCTATCTTCTTTTGTTTTTATGAATTGAAACAATACATATTTAGCAAATCTGTATATTTTGCTCATATATTTTGTGTACCTTTACAAATATTACAACACTCGCTCGCCACTACATCGACGACGAGCTCACACACACATAAATTATATTAATAAATATTATTTTGCAATAATTAAATAATACAAATATTTCATAAAATTCACTTGTAAACTAGTTAATTTAGCGTTAATAGATATCCTTCGTTCCACCCTCTAAAGCACGGTGGCCAAGAAAGTATAAAATTCAATAATCAAAATGTCTTTGTTATAATTTGGAATTTACTATTTTATTTTATAACAGGATCCATGCTCAGGGTTGAGGAACCAGCTGAAGCGTGGACACGATAATGGAAGAATTAAGTTCACTGCATACTACTATCTCTGTCGTTCGCGAACAAATATATTGTCGACTCGTTCGCACGTCAATTCTGTGCGACCCTAAAATTGTTTAACACCAATTATACAGATAAGAACTGAGCTGTCATCGTACGAATTTCTTGTTCATCCGCGTGAGCAGTTTTTTACAGAATTAACGGCAGAACGATTGTAGTCAATGTTAACTTATTTAAGTGCCCTTCAGCCTTAAAACATAAATGTAATCGAATTTCCAAAACATAAGTATGTTTAATATTATGATTTTGTGTTAAAAAGACTGAGTATTTGAACAATACGCGGACTGTAAACACATTTCACAAATGACAAATTATGGCGCCATTTTGTGGCGATTTAAGGTACTAAAATTTTTTCACATTAGATATTTAAATTCAAAAATTTAAGGTACATATTTTTTTAATCTCGCAGAGTTTTTGAATTTTTTGCAAATTTAAACAATTCTAGAACAATATAAATTGTAGTGTCAAAGATAGGAACTACTGACATAGTTTTAACGAGGGAATTTGTAATTAACTACAGACGCCAGCTTTTATTTATTAATTCATAAAGAATTTGGTTTAAACTTATATGTTTATATTCAAACTGTCTTGCATACAAATAGGTATATATTAAAATACTCTTTTTTAATCCTTAAATAAAAAATGGCGCCTACAACCATAATAAACTAGTGATGGATGAAGTTTTTTATATGCAATTAAAAACAATTTTATTATAAACTAGTTGTATAAACATTTTTATAATTATTGCCACAACTAATGACCAATAAACTTAAACAAATGACACTTATAATACTAAGTATTACTACATACTCGTAGGGAAATAGCACTCGAATAGCCTAAAATAATACAGCCAAAAGCATTTTTGTGACGGCTATTAATTTAAAAAACTTGGAATGCTTGTTAAATACCTCTTTTAAAAAAAAAATCAAGGAGAAATTTTGTGACGTTACGTTTTACATTTTATATCAACAGCTGGCAATAAAATAGATAATTGAATTATAAAAAAAAATCATTAATTTCACCACCTAGAAAACGGTTTTAATGATTTAGTTTGGAGAATGAAATAAATTCGTTGGCACAGTTTATAAAAATAAATAAGGGAAAAAACAATGAATTCTATTTAGAGCAACATGACTTGCATTGAACAACTATGTACTTTAATTTTAACTTACAAAAGTATTGTATCTCTTAAATTACGTTGTATTATTATTGCTTAGTAGCTGCTAGGATATCTTATTGTCTAGGGATTATTACTTCACTCATATACTCAGGATGTTTTTGGCAGTCTTTATACATTGTTTTATACACAGCACATTATGCCAAAATATATTTAAAAAACTTAATTTTATATATCCGTAATAAAATAGTAGCGAAGCATTAAAGTGTTTGACTCGACAAGCAATGAAAGCGAAAAACCTTTTAACTAATATAACTGGACGCGTATATACGTCATTCTGTCATTGTCATCATATAATGACAGTGACAGAAGTTTAGTCAAAATAGTGGTCTATACTCAGATTAATATTAATTATTATTAATCTGAGGGTCTATAATGAGTACATTTAATATCAAATAGATTATACTGTAAAGAGGCTAGAAAGCATTATTCTAATATGAGTTATCTTTAAAGACCTGCAAAGATATTTTAAATGCAATAAAAGACGTTCTATATTAAATAACGCCACTTTGACATTGTATAAATGACAAAAATATATTTTCTTTGCAAATCTTTGTGATATATACAGCACCAATAAATGGCCGAATACTTTATAATTATAACTACACATATCAAGTGCGATTGAATAAAGAGTTGTTTTAAAATAAATACTTAAAATTATAAACAAACTAAATTAAAGAAACGTTTCATAATTGATTAAGAAACTAATTATTATTAACAATGATTTAAAAAATAATTTAAAGCATTTTTTTTGCCAAAAAAAACTTAACACAAATACAGAAGATCAGAGGAATATTCGAGAGAATTTCAAAAATCTTCACTGGATTGTAATTTTATAATAATTGTGATTTAACATTAGCATAAATTAGTTTCTAAACAACGCTAGAAGCTGTCAATGCAACAGAATTTATAACAATTAGCGAATCATAGATCAATTTATATTAAGACTTCTCGTAATAGTTTACTAGCGCTAGAAATCCTTTATATACTCGTACAAAAATGACAAACGAAGCTAACAAATGCCCGTAACTTCCGCTGTATTTTTTATATACCAAGAACGAACCGTTACTTTAAGGTTCCTGGAGTCGCAATCGCGAACTCCGCGTTCTCCATACAATATTAACTTTCGCACTTCCAATAATACTCGATTAATGTTTGTCGCACAATTAAAATAATATTTTTGTCGGTCATTGTATTTATTAATCTTTCTGTATTGGGTTATAATTTTATTTTTTTTCGAAATCAAAAAAACTTTTTTAATAGAAAAATATACAAAAAAAAATATTACCCACAACAGAAAGATTTTTACATATAATTACGAACATAAAAAAAAACTTCTTTTTCAAATGGTAATATTGGAAGTACGTTTGTATGGGCGTCAAGTCGTCTCTAGGGACCTTAACGGTAGATTATAGGAATCTGGCATAAAACAGATAAAACTGAAAAAAAAAGAGAAAGCTAATTTAACTTTTATCAAAAATTCACAACCGCGTAAACTACTACCAGAAGCCCAACCCGAAAACAATAAGTGCACAAATACACTGCTCAGCACAAGCTACACGGTGGTGATAGTCCTCAGTTCGATTCCCGCGTCTTACAATATGGCGCACTTGATTTTCCTACGCTTTTTCCCCCTCACGTCCCCGTTCGTCGTCTTGCTATCGTCGGACTTGCGCGAGCGGATCTCTCGCATGAGATCAAAGAATACCTGTTTGTCATAATTGTTTATTTATACCACACATAAATAATAAGCAATATAATACATAAATAAACCCCACAGACAATAAATATACAATAACTATCCCTTTCATTGACATGAGTCCACTAGTAGTTTAGAGAAATCTTTAGGTTAGCTAACTTGTAACTTTTGATCGACTTTTGTAAAGTGTTCTTCAAGACTTCAAGTTTTTATGAATAAGGCCACTAGACTGTTAAGTCAACACCACTGCTCAAGGTTTGGGTTTATAAGACGTTTATTTTTTTTTCTCTCCAGCGACAGCAGATTATCCTGTACTCCGTTTTATCGTCAAATCAACTGCCCGTTTCGTAATCGTGTCCAAAATCTGACAGGAGACTTGACAAGAAAACGATGCTGTAGGTTTCTGAAAATCTGTAAACCCACAGAACTAAACCGAAACATGGTCTGCTTCTTAGGGCCTCTAATCGGATTGGTAGATTTCTCTTTATTCAATACAACTAAACCCATGTTATGCAATTAAATTTATGGTGTAAGTAGTTTTACCATGAGTTATTGTTCACCTTAACATCGCAGTAATGTGATTGTTAAGACGAAACTTTTTAGTCTTATGTATGTATCATCACGGGTGCCCGGCGCCCGAGACCGCCTAGACGGCCCCAGGGTACCCAGCGGAGGGGTTTTAATCCCACCTCGTCGTAGTCGATGGTATGAGTCTACACCGAACAAGTGGCTAGCTCGTCGCGATGTTTTTGAATAGACTCAATAACCCATCTATACACAGTTTCACAAGTTGGTATAGTGAAACCAGGACCGACAGCTTAACGTCCTCTCCGAGGCACTATAGTGGTGTTGTCAAACAAATGTATAAATTTTTAAATTATAAAGTCATTGGTACACACCGGGATTCGAACCAGGGACCTTTTTAGTCTTAGTGCTCATCTAATAAAAAGTTTCACATCTCAAGATCCATCTATGGAAATTGTTAGTTCTATACTCTTTGGTATTCTTGTAACAAGCATTATTGTAAACAATACCATAGTGTATAGAGCAATATCCACTAATAAGGTTTATTTGTGCTTAGAAAAAAATGGTCGAGAAAAAAACTCATGGTAAAGCTAAATCGTGTTGCTTGACCATTTTACAACATTTTGCTATTTATATCGTTTAAAGGTCAACAATACTTTTAAATGACGTTAGATATTTTATATAGTATAGGAATAAGATAGATAATAACCAATACAAAACACCAAACATAATATGAAGAAATCCAATAAACTATTACGGCAACCTTTGTAACTGCTCTAATAAAATTATGAAGTTTTAAAGATTAATAATTTTGTTAATACTTAAGATAACATAGGAAACAATAAATAAAATGAAAGCATTCAGTTACTAAGATGGTCGAAGATTAAATACAACCAACACCTTGGATAGTAAAAGTAAATATCACGGAAGTACTCTACGACCATAATAGCAAAAACAATAAACATATTTACATGTCGTTACTTATGAGTACATCCATTCACCTAACCCGGGTCCCTCACATTCGCACGAATACGCGAACACACAAGTATAGGACGATATTTGCGAATATATGTGTATGTGTTGTTATGTGTTTATATAATACATTCTCCTATTTTCCGTCCCGTTCGGATAATATTACACGAATGATTTTGCGCATGTGAGTGACCCGGGTAATATACAATGGGGTTGTTAAGACGACACTTCGTGGTAGAGGGCGCGGCATATTTTGTAATAAAGTAACCTCTAAGGGTTCTAGAGAAACAGATGTAGATATATACAGCCCTTATCCTATTAGGTACAGATATTAAATATTTAATTAAAAATAATTTAGTAAACAATTACTAAATGATAAGATTAATTGCGCATTCAAATGATCAGGGAAATTAAAGTAGACTAAGTTCGAGTTTTTCTTTTCCTGATTAATAATATAGATTATTTCAATATATAATATGTAATATAGAAGGGTTTAACCATATATAGAGGGGTGTTTAAGATTTTTTAAATTTTTGATAAAATTATATTATCTATGAAAATGAATTTTCTATACTCTGTTGTATTGTAATCAACATTACTTTGAAACGCATGTTTACATTACGTAAACAACCCCATTGCAACAAATGAACAATTTTATACAAAAAATAAACGTTAGATTATCAATAGATGTCAAACGTAAATGTTTTTTCATCTTATTTTCTCATCATAGTTTTGATAAAAATCGACGCCATTTTTTTTTTACCATAAATGACTACCTTGTTTTTTAAACCTGATTCACTTTAGATTTTTTATCATACTGAAAATATCATATCCACTTACTTCAATACCGTGAAATCGAAAATGACGTATTTCATACATATGAAATTTAATAATATCCAAATATTACTTTTGTAATTAATCAAATACTCGATTTTTGTATAATTTTTGTGTGGTCCCAGAACATAATCTTCGATCTTAACTCGCGAGATCTCACGATCTTGAAGTCGGTAGTTACAATCCAGAGTACTACTGCGAGGTTTACTATAGGCGGTAGAAATATATGTAGATGGGAATCAATCAAAAGGATCACTTTGTTATATATTTTTTTTAATAAACCTATCTTTTTCCATCTATAGGTACTAGCGACTTTAGCAAACACTCATGGTAGAGCTAGGTTATATTAGTTTCACAGTACCTTGTCGACGTTGTCTCGGGTTTTGGCGGACGTCTCGACGTAAGGCACAGCCCACTGCGTCGCTCTGTCGCGGCACACGTCCAGGGGCACGCGACGCTTTTCTGATAGATCTGACTTGTTGCCGACGAGAAGGAAAGGGATGTTTTCGTCGTTTTTTACGCGCAGGATTTGTTCTCTGTTGTGAGTAAATGGTGGTGTGAAAAACAAAATGGGAGGAACATGGGCTGGGCCCATTATAACAGATCCCAAGATTGTGGGGATCGCTACGAGGTTACCTGTACCTAGGGCCTTCACATTACCTAGGACCCCCTTGTCAGGGTCACCACAGCTGGGGACAACTTTACCTGGGGGTGTTGACCCAATATATTTTCAAAAAACTATTGTCGGAGCAGTGATACTCGGATAGGAAACCGAGAACGGGGAGAATGTAAAAGTGGTGTTACCAATCAAGTTATCAATTTTAACAAAAAAAGGATTTAGGCGTCCAATTGCTCCCTTGAGCTTACAACGTCCAGCCCGCAGTGTCTCCATTGCAGTCTTAAACTGATCGTCCTGAACAACCTTAATCCAATATAAAAGCGAGTCCTTCCGTTCACATGGTGTGGAGACTAGCGACTGGCGTTTCTCCCAAAACTGTATATTAAATATATTGTTGAGTAGCTGAAGGAACGTAACTATTTTAAAGTACATAACTGTCATATTTTTTTTTATATATTCCTCAAAAAAATACTTTGTACTTTTTTTTTCTTTTTTTAACTATCAATCGTCTGCTACGACTCAGATTGTTTATTCCCCTGCGATTTTCTTTTTTAAAAAGCAATAAAGCAGCTTATCTACTACACAAAAATCATAACAAAAACTAAATGCACAAATTACAAAAAAAAGTAGTATGATAGACAAAATAAATATTTTTATAAAATAATACTTTAAATTAAGTTTATAAAATAAAATAAAATAAATACCATCACGGGTGCCTATTTGGCTCCCGAGAACCGTTTAAACGGCCTCAGGGTCCCAGCGGAGGGATTAACCCATCCTCATTTCGCCGATGGTATTCGGAGGCAACACCTAACAAGTGGCGAGCTTGTTGCGGTGTTTATGATGAAATAGCCTCGTTGTATAAAGCGGTCACCCATCCCAGGCCGGCTTTGTTGTCATCTGCTTAAGCTCTAATTAAGTTTATAATGTTTCTTATTCAAATCAGTCAGTAAAGCTACAAACTACAACCCCGTCAAGGATCTACGACGACTTAATCTGTAACGCTGTAAATAAAATGAGTGTATACCGCGAGTTTGTTTTCTTTACCTGAACTCCTGAGTAGCGTCAAAGCTCTCTGGTTCCGTAATGGAAAAGACGCAGAGGAAACCTTCGCCGCTCCGAAAGTAGTTGTCCCTGATGGCTGCGTAGTCCTCCTGACCTGCAGTATCCAGGATATCTATTTGAACCTCTTCGCCGTCCAGAACCACCTGGAACATGATAAACACAGAACTTAAAACTGGCTAAGGTCACGATAAACACTGTAGTAGTATGTACCATTTACACGAGGCGTATAGCAAAGACAATCCAATATTAAATTTGCCTTCTTATGAAGACATCCAAAGTGTTATAGTGTTAACAAGCTCCGGTGGTATGGCGGGTTTAAAACGTCGCGTTTTTATCTTACATACAACACTTTTATCTGCAACAGCGCAATCGTGCATACATAAATAGTTTTACGAGCAAACGTAGCATCGCTTGTATGTATTGTAAGCTATCCACACGAGCTATATGCACTTACATTGACAGGCCTGGCCAATGTTTATAAGACTACATATATTATAGTATTAATAATTTATAATTACAGCTAAAATCTCTAAATTTAGAGATTCCTGTAGACGTCAGTTTTAAATCGGGGTATGGTTATCGATTGACAGTCAATACATACTCATACTGTTTTGACTGAACTTTTGCACAACATTTCAATAGTTGTTATAAAAGGTGAGGTAGGAACAAAGTCCCACCGCTGGACACCCTGGCGGTCTCGGGCGCCATAAGACAAATTTATCTATACTAATATTATAAAGCTGAAGAGTTTGTTTGTTTGTTTGTTTGTTTGTTTGTTTGTTTGAACGAGCTAATCTCCGAAACTACTGGTTCGAATTGAATAATTCTTTTTGTGTTGGATAGTCCAGTTATCGAGGAAGGCTATAGGCTATATAACATCACGCTACGACCAATAGGAGCAAAGATATAGTGGTAAATGTGTAAAAAACGGGAGAAATTATTTCATCTTTGAAGCCTTCCGTTGCGTGCGCCGTGAAAACGGTTCAAGATACACAAAAAATATGTATTAAAGAATAATCTAAATATATATAACTCAAAGGTGACTGACTGACATAGTGATCTATCAACGCACAGCCCAAACCACTAGACGGATCGGGCTGAAATTTGGCATGCAGGTAGATGTTATGACGTAGGCATCCGCTAAGAAAGGATTTTGATAAATTCTATCCCCAAGGGGATAAAATAGGGGATGAAAGTTTATATGATAAAAAAATAACTATTCCACGCGGACGAAGTCGCGAGCACAGCTAGTCATAAATAAATTAAAAATGTGCTGGTTGACGTACTATGGAGCAGGTACCATCTGCCCAGGTGGATCGGCCCCGGTAACGTGGCAGATATAGGGGTTAAAATACTAGATCGTGGTAAGCGTACTGTGAGTTTTCTATTACTTTCTAGTTTGAGTTAATAAAAAAAAGTGTTCCCCAAGCGGAAATTTTACTAAAAATGCGAGCGTGTGATTGGTGAATATATTTTACGAGCTATAAAGTAACTAACAAAAATCTTCCTAAAATTCAGCCACCTCACCACCATAATCACCCAGAAAACATTACTAGACACATTGACGTAAATAGTAAATAGTGACGTATAGATATTTATATCTATGTAGACACATTGACGATATTTATATCTATGACATAAATAACCAATTCCCAAGACGAGTTATTTATTATCAACATTGTTCTATTTATTATTGCCTTTATTGTTTATTTAAGGTAGGCCATAATAAATAAATAAACTCTACTTCTGATGTAGAAATAATGTGGTCCATATAGTTGACCGATTATAATAACAGACAAATTAGCATAACAGATAACACTGTTGAGGTTTCTATTCTACTTCGCTTATTTATAGGTGACTCAGTAATACTCGTAATTGCCATTTATATAACATCAAGTACCTAAAAGTATTTATAGTTAAGTTAGTGTAAGATTATTTTGTTACTTTTTTTGTATTTTCACGTGTGCCTTAGGTCGTCCGAGACGGCCTTAGGGTACCCAGCGGAGTGGTTTTAATCACACCTAGTCGTAGCCGATGGTATGAGTCTACACCGAACAAGTGGCTAGCTCGTCGCGATGTTTTGAATAGACTCAATAACCCGTCTATAAACAGTTTTATAAGTTAGTATAGTGAAACCGGGACCGAAAGCTTAACGTGCTCTCCGAGGCACTAAAGTGGTGTTCATATACAGGAATATATAAAAATAATATATAGAATCAAAAAAGATAGTTCTATATAAGTTACGACGGTATTTCTTACCCAAACACTGACTGATGCTTATAGCACCTATTGGGACGGATCCGGTAAATAACAAAAGTGGAAGAAAAGCCGACAAGTAAAAACATATATACATAAACATGTATATATAAATTTTCTATGTCGTTACCTATAATTAAAAGTGCTAGTCTAATTTGGGGTCCTTAGGTATTCTTCAATCGTCAGATAAGTTTTTTGACAGTAAACTTGTATAAAGAATGACTAATTTATTTATTTTCCATAAAGTTCGTTAACTGTATTATATATTTATAAATATAGATTTTCTTTTTAATATCCTCTGCGCCTAGATGTCGGGCACAAAAGTTGGCTCGCACGCCTGTCGCTATGACGTAGTTTTCTTAAGATTTTTTAACTAAATAAATATGACATCGGTACTATTGGCGTGCGATCGAACTTGGTGCGCGTAATATAGAGTTGTCAAGTCCTGTTTTCCCTGGACATGTCCTGGTTTCAGTAGTGTCGTAGTTTTAGTACAGGGTTTTTAAAACGCATTGAAACTATCACTTATATACAAAGAAAACATAAAATAAACAAATTAAAGACGTCTACACTGTCAGAAGGCAAACATAAAGTCCAGTGATAAGGTTATGAATTTTTAATTTCGCGCGCCAAAAGTATCTATGGTAAACGGGCTGTTGAAGTATAATAAAAGTAAATAAGATTAAGAATAATAGTTAATAGAATTGATAAGACACTAACCGCAGGTTATAGAATTTGTTACATATCAAAGTGTTTGTTTTTTATTTAAACTCGTGTCCACTTAATTAAAAATTAACCTGTTTTTTCTACATTTTAATTGAAATACTACTTTTATTTACTGCTAGTCTAGTTTTTCCAACTTAAATAATAGTTTTTTTTAAATTGTGGTTGGCAACCCTAGCGTAATACCTAGCTGTAAACTGTTGCGGAATAACGCACCTTCTTCCTATAACTATCAGCCTTGGTAGGTTCGTAGTCCTCCACGAACTCGTCGTACATGAACTGCAGAGTGAGCGCAGACTTGCCCACCCCTCCAGAGCCCACCATTATGACCTTGTGGAGGGTGGGCGCCGCCGCCGTCTTCTTGGACATCTTGCTCACCAGCCGATCTGACTGGAAACACAAAGAAACGTAAGAAACTGTGGGATACCACGGCGCATATCGGAAAAATATATACATTTGTTTGACAATACAACTATAGTGCTTCAGAGAGCACATCAGTCGGTTCCACTTTCACTATACCAACTTATGAAACTGTTTATAGGTGGGTTATTGAGACAATCCTAAGTCCGCGACGAGCTGACATCTTGTTCGGTGTAGACTCGGAATACCATCGGTTACGACGAGGTGGGAATATAACTCCGCGGCTGGGTACCCTGAGGCGTTCTAGGCGGTCTCGCCGTGATGGTACTCAAATTATACGCACTTTATGCACGATATCAGCATACAAGGCATAAGTTCTTTTTTTATATATGGATATTTCCTTTTAAGGACACTGCATTCGTAATCGCGAAGTATGCGTTCTCCATACAAAATGAGCTTTCGCACTTCTAGTAATACTCAATTACTGTTTGTCGCAGAATTTAAATAATATTTTTGTCGGTATTTATTAATCTTTCTGTCTGATTTTTTTTTTTCGAAATATATATTACCCACAACAGAAAGATTTTCGCTAAGCTGGAGCTTTCTTATATAAAATTATTTAATCGATTTTTATGAATCACACAAGAAATTTTGGACAGTTTTATTTTTGCCTTTGGTTAGCAGAATAAGAAATGCGACAAATTAAGCGATTGTTATTATATTACTATGTGATTAAACTAAAGTTAAATTAAGAGAATTGAGGCCCGATGTGAATGTAGCAGCAGAAAAAAAATAGCTATATCAAAAAAATTCAGATAATTAGTTAAATACTATTATTATTAAATATTTTATTTTATATTTACAGTTTAACCTACATTAACAAAAATATACATTACTATAGTAAAAGGTAACTATTAATATAGTTACAATATTTTTCCTTGTTCTATTCGTAATTCAATAGTCATCTAATTGCATCGCAAAACGATTGCTAATAGAATATGTTTACGTCACAAATATAAATTGGTACCATTGTCTTCAACACTTGCCAAGTGTAAATACTCATGTAAATTTACCAAAACCAACGTAATAAAAAAATTTTAGTTCTAAAATTGAATTTGTTTTTATTTTTATTGAAGCACAGCATGTTACTTTGTGTCTACCTTATGTTAACCATACCCACAAAGTCCATGAATGGGGTCGATTAATTCTTTGTTGTTTAGCAATATTAATCGCTCCGACTATGCTGGCTAAATGATGCGGTTACGAAATGGGCTGCAACAAAGAAGTATTTGCATTACGATTTTAAAATTCTCGCTGCTTTATCGTCAAATCAATCGTCCGTTTCGTAACCGTACCATACAAATGGACACTACCACCGCGATAAAAAATCGATGAGGTTTTCCGAAGACTACTAACTAAAACCCACAGACTAACATGACTCACTTGACGGTTTTGCATCTGTATGGGCGATGGTAACGAGACCGGTCGGTTAGTTTATTAGTTTCGAATAGGTATTTGGAAAATCCGGAAAAGTCCAACTGGTTAATAAAATTCATTTAAATTAACCAGTAGAACACACGGCATCATTCACATTGCTTATCTTAGTTCCCATACATTACAAAGAATGTTATCTGAGATCGTTGTGGATGACCGACTTAGTATCGTAACATCACGGTTTTTTTGCTTGTGAGGTAGACAGAGTATTTCGCTTCGATACCAAGGATGCCTTTCACTCAGCTGTTGCATAGCTTTGCAATGTGCAATCTTTTTATAAGGAAACTATTTTTGGCAAAATGTTTGGGACATATTGTGTAAAAGCGAAATCAGTCAACAAAGTAACAGTGCCGATGTTTTAAGAATACATTAACATTTTTATCTTGTCTCTTACCGTGAACTTTATCTTATCTATTTTTGTGACCACATTAACGTCTACAATTTTAACTTAAATTTTAGGCAATTATTGGCGACTAATGGCCTTATTCATAAAAACTTGTTGAACACTTTAGTTATGGAATGTTTTGATTTTTTTACACGTATTAATTTTTGTTGCTAAATAAAAGAGACAAAACCTTCTATAACTAAAGTGTTCTTGAAGGACTTGTTTATGAATAAGGCTGTATATAGAGCGACGCCGGGTAAAACATGTACACGGATATCTTCAGTGAAGAATAAAAATATTCTCAGAATATTATTTCAATACAAGTACCTACCAGCCTTGTGGGATTAAGTACCCCTCCGCTGAATACCCTGAGGCCGTCTAAACGGTCTCGGCGCCGTAAGGCACCCGTGATAATACATACAAAACTACCTAAAGTAAATGTTCTTAGTCCAAGACAACTAAAACAAGATTCACAACTTACCTACCCCAACCCACTCTCAATATTGGTACACTACTAGCTTTTTATTCTCTAAATTATTTTTGATACATATTTAATCTACGACTTCAAAATAAGTGCTCAATTTAGAAACCACACACTTCACTTCTCACAGTTTTCTCTTTTATGAGTTTTATGACACAAAAACTATTGTTTAAATAACATAAAAATACAAAACGAGTATTTAATCGCATTTTTATCGGCGTGACGTGTGGGCACCTCTATTATAGTGGCGATAGGATATGAATCACAGCAGCACAATAGTGTGCAAGGTCACGGGTCACCATTGTGTTTAACACATCTCGTTGTTAGTTTTTAACCGACTTTTATAGTAAAACAGTTCTTTTACTCCTGAGTGTCTGTGGGGCTAAGGTGTCTGTGGGGCTAAGGTGTCTGTGGGGCTAAGGTGTCTGTGGGGCTAAGGTGTCTGTGGGGCTAAGGTGCATACAAATAGCAAGTCTTTATTAAGGCGAGTACCGAAAAATAAATTGCGTTAACTAATTGAGATATCTAGATAACTACAACTGTTACACATTTGATATGTTGATATTGATTTTTTGCTATAAAATGGAGTAAAACGTATCTAATTGAAGCAATTTTTTCCGATAATAAAATTAACCAAATCACTCTGTTTTAAAGCCTACCCCTTTTTCTTCTAATCTAAATTACTTTTCAAAATACATTTTTTGAGAATAAGGTAATGAAATATAAATTCTATCTATTCGTCATCTTTTCATTGCATAGATTTGAATTTTGCGCTCCGTAATTTCTGTTAAAAACCTCTTAGGGGCAGGCGCTACTTTTACGTCTCTTAGGGCCGGTTCGACCATGTATCATCACGGGTGCCTTACGGCGCCCGAGACCGCCTAGACGGCCCCAGGATACCCAGCGGAGGGGTTTTAATCCCACCTCGTCGTAGCCGATGGTATGAGTTTACACCGAACAAGTGGCTAGCTCGTTGCAATGTTTTGAATAGACTCAATAACCCATCTATAAACAGTTTCACAAGTTGGTATAGTGAAACCGGGACCGACAGCTTAACGTGCTCTCCGAGGCACTATAGTGGTGTTGTCAAACAAATGTACATATTTTTTTTAATTAAAAACTCATTGGGACACACCGGGATTCGAACCAGGGACCTAAGTGTTTTTAAGTCCAAGGTCTAACCAACTAGGCCACCACGTATATTCGACCAAAAGAGGGTATAACTTATACTGGGGATAGTAATGTCAAATTTCATACAAATATTTATTCATAGATTAAGGGCTGATTTTTCAATCCTCTGATAAAGTTATCCAACAGATAACTTGTATGGAGAACGAATAAATTTGACAGTTCTTCATACAAGTTAACAGTCGAATAACTTTATCTGACGATTGAAAAATCAGCCTTAAAAGGAATAAACTCTTAAACTACTCCAGTTCCTTCTAAGATTTATTATATTTGTATTTTTTTTTCATATACCGCCTTAAGGGCACTGCACTCGTAATCGCGTTCTCCATACAAAATTAGCTTTCGCACTTCCAATAATACTCGATTACTAGGGCCCTTAATGGGTTTCCGAGAAAAATACAAGTTTTTTTTTTCGAAAATAAAATAAGAAACTAATTTCGTTTTTATCAAGTTAAAAAAACTGGTTTTTATGATATTCATTTTTGAACATTTTATTCTATTATTTTTGTGATACGTCATTATCACTCTAGCAAAGAAAACAGGCCGTTGTTAAAAAATAAAAATATGATTGGAAGTTCTTATGTCAATGTCACAAGCATGCGTTTCTATTGGTTATTTATTTATTTATTTATTTAAATCTTTATTGCATACAAAATACAAAGGCGGACTTAATGCCGCTAGGCATTCTCTACCAGTCAAACCTTCGGGACAGTAAAAGCAGTTAATAAGTGAGGTAGGTGCAATATAGTATCTGAGTATATAAACCAGTGAATATTATATAAAATACTTACAATCTATTATACACTACTTAAATATATCTTATATATATATACATACATAAACTACATATACACAATACTACCAACTACTAAATGAGAAAGGAGAAGTAACAAAGTGGAAAGGAATAGAATAATGAATGATAAATAAAAACTACCTATGAATTTAAATAGTAATCATATACTCTTTTTTTAAATATGACTCTATTTGGTGATTGTCTTATTTTGACTGGTAAATTATTCCAAAGTCTTGCAGCGACAACTGCAAACGATTTAGAAACAAAGGTGGTATGACTTCGTTACCACGAAGTGTAATGAAAATTTGAGTCCGATAATACTCTACAGTTATTAAGCGGTATACGTGTTTCTAGAAACTTATTTTCTATACAAGAAATCTTGTTTATTGTCATTACCTATAAAAACAGCAATAAAAATAAAACTTTTTTATTATTACCATGCTGTAAGTTACATAAATAATATATTTTATTATATTACGCATTCATTTAATAATGGTGCATATCGCACCACATTTATCCAATAGTTTGTTTTAAACATCTTTTAGTTTATTACAGCGTGTACGCAGTACTCTATTTAATCTGTGATAGCGTGCTTGTGACGTCACGCAGATTTTATAGATTTCAGATTTCAAATATTAATATCTCAAAAATCAGTTAATTATTTTAAAAATAAACGAAATTAGTATCTTAGAGGCTATACTTTCGTTTTTTTTTTTTTTATTTTTAGCGGAATACCATCCATTATGTTTTGCTCAGGTATTCATATAGAAGTTTTGTTTAGATTTGCAATGTACTAATTGGAGTATACGCTCTGTTCTTAGAAGCTTAGGGGCAATTAGGGGTTTACTTTGATAGCCAGTTAATTTTTTAAGTAAATAGGAACTGCTAAAAGTTTCGATCAACAATAAAACGCTAATAGCGATCTATGGACGACATTGTTTACAATCTTTAGCATTAAAGCATATTAGTCAATATTAGATAACATGAACAAGATTGTATGAAATACATATATCTTAGAAGCTTAGGGGCAATTGGGGTTTAGTTTGATACCCAGTTAAATTTTTAAGTAAATAGGAACTGCTAAAAGTTTCGATCAATAATAAAACGCTAATAGCGATCTATGGACGACATTGTTTACAATCTTTAGCATTAAAGCATATTAGTCAATATTATTAGATAACATGAACAAGATTGTATGAAATATATCTTAGAAGCTTAGGGGCAATTGGGGTTTAGTTTGATAGCCAGCTAATTTTTTAAGTAAATAGGAACTGCTAAAAGTTTCGATTAATAATAAAACGCTAATAGCAATCTATGGACGACATTGTTTACAATCTTTAGCATTAAAGCATATTAGTCAATATTATTAGATAACATGAACAAGATTGTATGAAATATATCAATATGTCCGTAAGATAGGCATTCAATTTGTCGATTAAATGATGAATGATATAACTTACAAAAAAATCGATAAGTATTCTATGGCATGGCGTTATCCGATTTAATTGATAATAAATATGATCAATGGACCAATCGCGCCTTATATTAATTATTAAACGGATGATGCAGTATAATATAAAAATGTTATTTTATATTATACTGCAGCATTAAAAAGTATTTACCACGTTCCACCATTATTTGGGCGACTTATATTACCTCTTGTCATCGTGCATTGAATCAATGTGAATTTTATGGCAACCTATTCCACTGGGCACTGCCTGCCTAGTAAGTCTTTTATTGTTATTTTGTAGTAAAATTCAACATTTAAAAAGTAATGTTAAATATTTAAGTACTTTCCCTTCGTGTGGCATAGCCGAAGGACGCTCTATATAATATGTATAAAAATATATACTTGTTATATTTATACAGTAGCTGCAAAGCAGTGCAATACTACACATTTTCGATTATTTGTTCCGACCAATACCTACCCAATTTTAGAAGAGTCAATGTTTTTTTTTAATCTTAAATGTGTGTCTGATCAATTACTCGTAAACTCTATTGTTATTACAGACGAACTAGCAGTTTCAGCCTATAGACCAGACATACTGGTGTACTCTCGGTGCTTGAAGAAAGTAATACTTATAGAACTCACCGTTCCGTGGGAAACAAACATACCTAAGGACCACAACATCCAGTCGAACAAATATTTTGATCTCACAAACGAAATTACTAGAAACGGATTTAAAACTCAACTTTATGCAGTAGAAGTTGGTGCAAGAGGAATTCCAACAAAGTCTTTGCACCGTCTATTGAAGGATGTTGGCCTTCCGAGAACAGCCGTCGGAACTTTTATGGAGCGTGTTTCCAGGATGGCGCTAACAGGATCATATAGTATTTGGTCGAGTAGAGAACACAGTGTAGTAGGTAGTGAACACAATGCAGGTGAGAGTCAAAAGGCCTTTAAACGTACTTCGCGGTCCGGGAACGCTGCAGTTCATTCCCCTGCCTTTCAACCACGCGATGGACCCGGCACCCGCACGGTGAATCCATGGTTTGCTAAGAACATTGTCTCTCTCATAGAGTAACAAAATTATTAATAAAAAATGTACAAAAACATTTTGTTCCACATGAGTAGTGGAGAAATAGAAATCAACAGCGACATGCGTGATGACTAATTGAAGTCACTCTGCACACATGATGAAAGAAAACATTATTGATATGAACATGTAATTACTAAGCAGCTGATGGAATGTAACACGCTCTTAGAAACAAAAAAAATAGATCACTAACCCAACAATCATTTTTTGTTTGGCAAATCTATGTCTGTACAGTCATCCTAATCTCACTAAACTTCGGTTATTCCACTGTTCCTTATTCCAATATAAAAGTGACAGAATCAGCCACTAACCTTTACGTTTTTTGTTTGGGAATAACAGCCCGTGGCATATAACGATTTGTGTGAAATCGATAATTTTCCTTATACGTACTTAGAAATCCCAAATTAATTTTATAATAGGTATAACAAAGACATTTAAAAATAAACAAGTTGTTGTTTGTATTCTTGCCATTTTTTGTTGATATTCTGTGACCACCATGAAAAATTTTGAATGCGAGTTCGTACATAGCACAAAGGCACGCGCAGCACAGAGGGCACGCAATATCAACGACATGCAACAGAAAAGATAGACGAAGTATACGAGTTAGAGCATCGCGATAAAGATCACTTAATGTTCTAATGCCCCGAAGGTTTGACTGTCAGATAATGCCCAACGGCATTAAGTCCGCCTTTGTATTATACAATAAAGTTTGATAAATAAATAAATAAAATAAAAATAAAGCAGGTGCTAGAATCGTTGGAAAGTGAGTAGGTACCATGTGAAGAGAAGAAGTCACTGTATAACCACAACGAGAGTAGAACCTTGACTAACTTGTTATATAGGCCCGGCACACAAATGAGGGTCCTTTTTTTTCCTTCTTTGGCTTTTTCTGTTGCGATAAATTAGGCACTGACAAGTAGGTATTAGGGTTTATTGTCTTTAAGAGAACTAGTTTTAATAGTAGTTCCTTCTTTAAGGCTTGTTGTTATTTAGGATTTATAATACTCTGAGCACTCTGAGTCGTTTTATGAGGGGGCTGTCGATACCTATACGCGACCCCTCATAATACGTTAATGATTGTCGATTGACAAAAGCTCAAAAGATATTAACCAAATATATTAATTAACCAAATAGTTGAAGAAATCGGCCACCATTGTGCCTAAACAAAATATAGTACACAAATCATTACGTAATAAAAAAAAAAAAAAAAAGGTTATAAGCGTTACTTTCACCCTGAGGAAAATAAAATAATAAAGTTCTTGATCTATATTCGCCTTCAAACCAAAAAAGAGAGTGTTTTTTATTTATTTATTACGGCATGGAAACTAGAACTTTAGCCATAGTGTTTTATAATAAAAAAATAAGATAACGCCTCGTCAGACTTATTGCAATTTACATGATTGACATTTCGTTTGAAAATTAATGAACAAAGGGTAGTTATTTATCTTTTTCTATAGTATCATGACTGATTAATATTTAGATTTCTACTTCAAGAGACAATGTTCTTAGCAAACCATGGATTCACCGTGCGGGTGCCGGGTCCATCGCGTGGTTGAAAGGCAGGGGAATGAACTGCAGCGTTCCCGGACTTGAGACCGCGAAGTAGGTTTAAAGGCCTTTTGAACTCTCACCTGCACTGTGTTCACTACCCTCTCTACTAAAAGTTGTAAAGGTGTGTTTACAACACTTCCGTATATTATTCATACATTTTATTTTATACTCGTGGTTGAAGTTCTTGTTTCCATGCCATAATAAATAAACACTCTGTTGTGGTTTGAAGGCGGATATAGTTCAAGAACTTTTTAATTTTATTAATTTCTTTATTACTTATATTTCTTACATAAAATTTTAAAAATTAAATAATGATTTGTGTACTATATTTTAGTCACAATGTACTCGTTTAGTCACAATGATGGCATACAAATGGTCAATGTCTTTTGAATATTATTGATTGTCACTTGTGATGAAAAGTGGATACTGTATAACAATCCAAAACTTGTCCTAAATGCAACCTTTTGACCCAATGGTCAAAAGATTGTTCATTACAGCTCCTTGAAGCCTGATAAAACAAAATCTGCGGTAACCATAGACATAGGATACAAGAAAAAGAAGACCCACAAAATCTGAAGAAGAATTACTAGTGAACAATTAAAAGAACAAGCTACCACAACAATTAAAACACAATATAATTATATTCACTAAATAACAAGAAAACTCTTAATAAATTCAAAAAAAGCTCATTAAAGTTGAAGTTCCAAGAGTGAGCGGCAGACACCTTGAATGAATCGGAATATCTGATGAAGGCATGTCACAGAATCTTTAAAAGGTTATTGTCAACCATACCTGCAAGACCTTATGAATTCTGGATCTTGAATAATTCCTTAAATGGCAAAAGTGAATCAATAATAATGACATATGATCATACTATTTTTTTATGAATTATATCATAAATTAATTTTGTCATAAAAAATATATATATCTATACTAATATTATAAAGCTGAGAGTTTGTTTGGTTGAAAGCGTTAATCTCAGGAACTACTGGTTTGAATTTAAAAAAAAATGTTGGATAGTCCATTTATTGGGGAAGACTATATAACATCACGCTACAACCAAAATGATTTTGGTGAGCATCGCATTAATGAAATGTTGCAAGAAAAGGAAAATTTTATTCCTTTTGAGAGCTTCCGCTTCATGCGCTGTGTAAAGGGTTAGTTTTATATAAAACTGCAATTTCCCATGTGATTTAATACTAATTACACTAAATTAAACTTCTTGGCAACAAATATATTTAAAGTGGTATAACATTATTATTGGTTTAACAATACAAAACAAAAACAGGTACATCTGAATATACACATTATTGGTAAAATGTGTATATCCAGATAATATCAACACCATTTATTTTATCAAGCTATGACAAATTTTGTGAAAGGAGACTGGAACCTGGTTGGCGTAGTGGTTTAGTACCTTGCGGCAAAAGTGTGGATTGTGGTATTCTTTCATTGCATTTTATCTTAAAAAAAATTATTATAAGATTATCTTGATAAGGATTTTTTTTTCATGTAAAAATATTTATTTTAATTCATATACACCTAAACATTCTAATCTTATTTTCCAGGAGTAGGAATCGAATCCACAACCTCCCATAATTACACATGATGCAACCACTAGACCATGGAGGCAATTCTAGTATTGCCATCTTTGGAAGTGATTCAGACAAATACAGATGTTGACTCATTTTATTTTCTACACACAAGTTTCATTATTTATAGATATATGAGTCAGGTCTGTAATAAATGACTTCCGAGCAGCTTAATTATTAATAGTATTTATAGGGTTCTTACCCTTGGTCAGGGGCGTTCCACTCCGCGCTTTAGGCATAAAACTACAAGTACCCCGCCGTACCTATAGAAAGGTATTATTTTACAGGGCTTCCTCGCACCGGCAAGTTGCACGTATGTTCGATACTCACTGACGTGCCGCGACATTTTAATCTTAACTAAAATTAGGTCTAAAACTTCTTTAAATAATAGTAACAAGGATCCGGACCTCACGTTTTCACACTTCCAAAGGACTTTAAAAAATAATAAAATAAATCTACGCTTACCTATAGGTTATTATTATGCTATACACTAAAAAATATGAAAACAAGTGTCCAGTAGTCTCTTTATAAGAATGCGAATTTTCATTATTTGTCACCAAACCTATCTATCAAATGTTGACCTTTGTAATAGTTATTTATGTCTCTCATATTTACATACTATGTTAGATATTTAATTACCTACTATAGTATAGCTAGGTGTTTATAATTTTTGTTTACAAGGTCAGGTTTAGTTTTGATAAGTATAGGTAGGTACAATACCAAGCATTAATTATTACCAGAAATATTATGCAGTTTTGATAAGTATTTACCTATTTATTTGCCCAATTAGGTACATAGGTTGCAAAAATAACCTAGAATAAGCAAATATACCGAGGCAAGTTTTTGTAAGCTTTTCATTGAATGTAGTAAGTACAACTGATAGCAAGGTTAAGCAGATGACAACAAGACCGGCCTGGGATGGGTGACCGCTTTATACAGCGAGGCTATTTCATCATAAACACCGCAACTAGCTCGCCACTTGTTAGGTGTTGCCTCCGAATACCATCGGCAAAATGAGGATGGGTTAATCCCTCCACTGGGACCCTGAGGCCGTTTAAATGGTTCTCGGGAGCCAAATTGGCACCTGTGATGGTATTTATTTTTTTATTTTTAGTAAGTACAATCGGTTTCCTTTAAAGATATTCTATGTTCTTTAATGTAGTGTGCAGTATCTTCTTAGGTTAAAGTACCTATGCAGCAAACCACCTAAAACAAAATTGCTTTATGATCTACGTACTTACTATTAAGAACCTAACCGAGGTTTCTTTAAAAGAAGACAACCCTAAGGTCTTAAGAAAGCAAGAAATAATGCTATAGAAAGAGAAGCAACTTTTAGGTGAATACAAATGAATGGCCTTCATTTATATTCACCTAAAAGTTGCTGTGAGATCTGAACTGAACTTTATTGTGGCAGTGCAAGAGTCACTATTTATTTAATTAATCTTTCGGAGTGGAGCTTCTATTCTTGTACTATTATTTCTTCTGTGCCTTGGTGTTGCACTTTTATACTTAAAAATCTTTTTTTTGTTAATGAGAAGTTTTTTGTACAGTTTGCCATGGTTTGAGTGTTCGTAATATCTACTTATTAATTTTGTTTTTCCTGGTACACATAGTACAGGGGCCTGATTGAAGTAAATGAATTTGGAATATATGATTTGTGTGAAAACAATTATTAAATTGATTTATATTCTATTATGGGACCCCTATTTTTAAGATGTACTTAAAAAATACAAGTATAGGCACATACTTAATAATATGTTCAGATGTGATTTGTTATATGGATGTGGAAAGCTATAGTAGTATAAAGAGAGTGTGCAAAGTAGGGTACATTGCTCACTGTCTACCCCTTAACAGGTAAACAGGCACAATGATTGAGTAACTAAACTGTAAATTGTAGTATAATAAAATGTGTATATATAAATTTATATAGTGTTATAAATTTCTCTAACTATACACATTTTCCACATAATTTCTTTAATAACAAGTAGTACCTATGATCAATGTCTTACAAACCTTTGATTCTTCCAGAAACTTGGTAGATAGTTGATAAGCAAGGGCCGAAAACATTACAGTCTCCAAATCCAATTTATTCCATCTCCAAATCCTTTTCACACAACAATAAAACAACAAACATTCTATCAACACAAAACTAATAAATTAGACTTAGGCAAAATTCCTAAAATAAACTATTTGTGCTGAAAAAACTATTATAGAGCTTTTATATATTATTGAATTAATTTTATTAGCTGAAGAATACAAACGGTAAGGAGGCGTTACAACACGTCGCGCCGCTACGAGTTCGATCTAACTGTACAGATTGTTAGCCTACAATATAAACAGTAATCGGGTCGGCGAAAACTAGATCTACGCGTGAGAAATACTAGACAATACACGAGAAATTGTGGGAGACAAGAGGCGTTGCCATTGTAGTAAACAATCACGTCATACCACCTAAATTAAGCACTCAAAGTAATGAATTACCCCGTAAAGCAAAATGTAGTCTAAATTTGAACTTACCAAAGTAAAGAGAATAGGAACAGATTTTGGTATCAAGATTTTAGGTTGGAATTAATACGATTTCACTTTTTTCACTACAAATATTTTTTTCTGTCAATCTATTTCGCGTGAGTGAATCAATCACAGATAGGTAGGTACATAGAGTATAATTAAAGGTAGGTACTCATTTTATTTTTGTTCGGTTTTCTTATTTATTTGAGAAGGCAAAGGTCTATATAGGCCCGTTCGTTTTGGGAATGAAATATGTTCACCACGGAATAGAAAAAACAAGTGGGTGCAAAGTAGGCGAGTTTAGTGTGCCACAATTAAGCGTAGGTACGCTTATTTGATCCCAGTCGTTATCAGTCGTGTCTAACATCGCTTCGAGTTGGTAGTCTCGCGTCGTTCCTGATTTTTCCGCATAATTATTGTTGCATTCTGGAGCGCAAAAACGATAGTAGGAGAAAAAATCTTCGTAATGGAAGTGTTTCATATCATCGGTAAGTACGATTTTGTTAGTATTCTTTAAAAATCTTAGCTTATTTTAGTTTACTAATAATTGTAGTTTAAATGAAGTTAAAATCCACCTTATGTAATTGTAATAAATAATACTTTAGATTGAATATTGGATTTCAAAAGTTCTTTGCTACTCGGTTAGTGTTGTAGTGGGTGATTATCGATATAACTTATTTATTTAAATAAAAGAAGGAACAGTTTCGGCAGTTATACAAAATTATATACTTACATATTTTTTTAAATATTTATTCATATTGTATCGAATACAATTTTTTAATAGTGTGGGCTTAGAATAATAAAATGTACGTGTAAACTCTTTATAACGATAAACTCCCTATACGTAAAAGTGAGCACAATTTGGTTGGTTTACCTTAAAACACATAAAATGAAAAGTTTTGCGTACATAATAGTGTAAGGTCAGGGCAAAACTGGGTAGCTGGCGAATATTTTATCCTGGACATGACTCCAGATTTCGTGTTCCTGATTTGTCTGGCAACCACAAAAATACATTTTTATAATAAAATATTACAATTAATTTTATTTTACAAATATAAATTATGAATAAGATGAAAAAGTTTTACCTCTAAATTAGTTTTTTTGAGACTATCCAAGTTTTCCTTTGTCGTAGCAAATTTTTATCCAAGTTTAATAATTTTTCATAATTTTTTTTTTGTTTTTAAGTCTTTGATTTTTTGTTTGTAATTGTTTTATTTTTAGGCTTTGCTTTTTAATTTTGCTTTGGCAAAATCTTAGTTGGCCATTGAGTTTCTTCTTTCACGGTGTTGAAGAATATTTAATTTCTCTCTTTGCGTCGTTTAATACCTATTATGTATTATGCATAGCATAAGAAATATGAAAATTCCAACTAGTTTTTAAGAAAATGGTTAATGCAAGCACAGAAAAAGGAAATGGTAGGTAATAAATAAGCAATTTTATTATGTATAAAATATAGGTTAATAATCATGGTTCATCCTGAAAATGAGCGCGAGACACTATTATTTAATCACAAGCTGAGGGTGAAACCATTTCAATAAAATGTAGTGTTATTAGCATTGTAATCGTATTATTATATTATTGTAAGTTAGCGTAAGTTTTTTTGTTTTATTTTATTGAATAAATACATATTCTATTCTATTATAATATTTTTAATCTGCTTTTTCTCACTTTTGGCAGATATATCGACAGTCACGAAAAGTGCAGATCGCGAGCTATAAATTATAATATTGCAGGGTCCTACTTTATATGGTTATATATAAAATTTGGAACGTTGTAATAGTGAGATATTGTGTGAAATATACTAAGAATACAACTCTATTTGTTTTATTGTTAATTGAACCGGCCGCCTAATGCAAAATACTTTTTATAAATAACTTTTTTGCTATAACACAATGTAGAGCAAAAAAGTTGCACATTGAAAAATTTTCATGCATCCTGCCGATAACAATTTTACAAATCAATGGGCTTTAGAAAAGATTTCCTTTCTTGTGAATATACCTAAAAAAAATTAAAAAAAAAAAAAAATGGTTTCTGGGATATATTTATATTTAATTAAGACTCGTCACGTCATATGCACAAATAAAATTGGGGTCTGTACCATTGCGACTAAAAACTATTTTTTTTTAAATAACGATAAAAAATATTTTTATAAAATAGTAATATTCCAGGCAAAAATAATTTCTTCATTTTGCCTAATTTCTTTATTTCTATTACAAAAATACTAGTTATATTAAGATTGCGTCCCAAAGTTTTGTTTCGTGCTCACGTCACGACAACGTCACCCAACTCAACTTAAAAAAATATACTTATCTCAAAAATCTGTTTTATATGCCTTTATATTTTCTAAAAGTTTTATAGCTCTGTTTTCTAAAAAGTTTTCCCTTCCACCTGCGTTTAAATATATAGAGCACATTTATATTTAAAAAAAGCATCGATATCGATACTTTAAATATTTTATTATGTTGTCGCCTTTGAATTATTATATTTAGAAAAGAAAAGTTCTAGAATAAACTAAAATACTATTTTAATATAAAAGATAATATGCCTTATGTCGACTGAACAAAACATTTATTCGAATGTTGTAGTGTCACGCCATCTGTGTAGGAATAACAGAACCTTTAATAGGAGGTTCTTACTACTTTATGATAGATGGCATGATTATTTTTTTATATGAATTTAAATCTAATTATTTGGAGAATAGTGTTTAAAATTGCTGTGTATATTTGCAACCAATCAGGACGAAGTGGTTATAGATTCAATACTTATAGATATATGATTTTGGCGACACCGGTTCCTCGTAATACATTTGGTGCTTTATAGCATTTCCACTTGTTTTTTCTATTCCGTGATGTTCACAATGATCATAATGACAATGCGAACTTTTGTTTTTTTTTGGTTAATTTCCATCACAATGCCACAATTACCACTATTCAAATCGAACGGATTTGTTATCATGAATCTGTCAACTGTCACTTGTCAAGTAAAATATAGGTTAAATCGTACAATCCACTAATTTAATATGCGAAATCTTTCTAAAATCATTTCGATTTAAAATACAATAAATTTGATTTTCTGTCCCAAAACGAAAGCTTTAGGTACTACTAGCGGCAGGCGCTGTTCCAAAATAAGTGTTTTAAAAATTGTACGTGAGGTCTTTCGGGAATAAGAAAGAGACCGGTATATGTAGGAAAGGGATAGTGTGATAAAGCTTCTACGCATTGCCACAGAATAATAATAAAGTACAGAAGCTTCACTTCGAAAGATCAATTAAATAAATAGCGACTCACCGACACAACGTAATTTTGACAGATCGCTATCGTGATCGATTGTAATTTAAGTTGTCATAGGCTTTATTGCATAGGAAATAAGAGCGATGACAACTCAAATTATCAACGCATTGACAAATTGCTATTGCTTTTTCTGTTTTATAATTAGGCCCCTGTTCAGATCGCACAGCGCTAATGGCCTACATTTATGATATCCACCTAGGGCCTTAGAGAAAAATCAGGCGAGGCGACGTGTCGTGTCGCCTTCAATCAAAATTATATAGACTTTGGCAGGTGACAGCGTAGCTCACGCCACTATCAAAATCCATACGTTTTTGACTGAGGCGACGCGACATGTCGCCTCACCTGTATTTTCTCTCAGGCCCCTGAAGTTGCCTATCTTTCTATCGCATAATTCTTACTTTTCTGAGCGACGTGACGTTGGGGTTGTCTTCTTTTAAACAAAACTTAGGTTAGGTGCTTAGTAGTAAGTACGTAGATCATAAATTAATTTTATTTTAGTATGTCTGCTGCATAGATATTTTAATTTAAAAGATACGAAAGCCATAAGGCACACTACATTGTCTATAAAAATAAATATTGCTTTTCGGTATATAGGCACAAAAGAAATAATAGTAGATACAAGTAGTATAGGGAGATTATGTGGAATGATGTAAATGCGAGCAATAATTCGCGCAATTGTAGCTTCATACCTAAAGCTGCTAGGGATGTTCCACTCCGCGCTTTAGGTATAAAGCTACAATTGCGCGAATTATTGTTAATTTATTGTCAAGAGAGTATGTGAGTTCCAAACTGAAATTAATAATAATATGTGGAACCGCCATAGTACCTTTAATCGAAATGTCAAACAAGTTCGTTGCCGCTTTAGAGTAATATTATTACTCTGAAGCATAATCTGAAGTATAGTCGTTCTCACTTCAATCAATCAACGCTCAGTCATTGCTTTTGTTCTCACTTTTTTTTATAAATTGTATGGCGGTGTCCATCTTCTGTTCTTAAAACTGGAAAGGCGATTTAAGAGTCGCACCCACACCTCCCTATTTTATCTCTATGGTTCTAAAACGACTTAGCTCCAGTTGCACCAAAGACACAAGTAATTTTAACAATTAAAGTTAAAAATGGCGTCGAATGTACCAGTTTTATTTTGAAAGTTGAATGAAAGTCGACTTAGCAACTGGAGCTAAGTCATTTTGCAACTCATATAGCTCATATACCCACATAACACTAGCAATATTACGCGCATGTTCTTACTTATCTACGTTCCGTTTAAAAAAAAAATATGTAGGACAAATTACACATATTGCTCTGGTCACAAACTAAGCTCTAGGCTTGTACTATGTGTACTAGAAGCAACGATATAATACATATTATATTTTATAGACACCCAGACCATGACAAACTGTACAGAAAAAATGTACTACTTAATATTTTTTTGCCGGAGGTCGTGGGTTCGATTCGGTGGGAATCCTCCTCCGGATACAACTACTTATTGCGTATATATTCGTGCATAATTTATACGGGTGTAAAGCTGATGTTATTGAATTTGGGCTGACTGCCCACACAGCTCAAATTTTAAAATGCCAAGTAAAAAAAAAGCTGTAACATTATTGGTACATAAAGAGACGGGATTACCAAAGTGAAAAAAGAAGTAAAATTTGTTCATACATTATGCCACAGATAAAATAGAGTTAAATTTCAAAGAGGTGTATGAAACTCAGAATCCAGATAACACATACTATCGTTTTTATAACTTGTTTAAATTAATTTATGATTTGTGCTTTCCTATAATTAAAATAAAAGTATAGTCCCTGAAAAAACAGACGTAGATATCTCGAGGTAGATATCGTAAAATAATGAGGAGTTTTCCAGTAGTTATTATTTAACGCAACACTGTTGCGTTAAATAATAACTGTTGTGACAACAGATGGCGTTTAGTCGCTATCTAAAAAAACTGTCAAAATAGATAGTGGTAATATATAAAATACACCCAAAATTTAGGGTAAATAGGAAAATAAATAACTTTATACGAATAATTTATAAAATTTACTTAACTTTGTTTATTATATCCACTAATATCCTGAGCACTTTGCCTTACAGCATCAACTTAAGTAATCTTTTTCTTTTAAATATCATCATATCAGTAATTAAATTTGAATTTCTAAGGTATGTTGTTTTTTTTACAAAGTTTCTCTTGACAGGGTATCTACTAAAAATTATAGAGAGCAAGAATATAGAGAAGTAGATAGATACAAATGTGACAAAAGGCGTTTAAATCTACTTCGCGGTCTTAGTTATGGTACAGGAGATGGCACAGATAGTACTATTTGCTGATGATACATCCCTACTTTTTAAAGTTAGTAGGAAGGATAATATATTATCGGCAGCAAATGACACTCTGGAAATGGTTTCAAAATGGTTCACGGCAAATAATTTAGTTTTAAATGCAAAGAAGACTAAGTGCCTGAAATTTACTTTGCCTAATGTATCTAATATCAATGCCACAGTGAAGATAGGTGGTACTGACCTGGAATTTATTGACTCCACTGTGTTTTTAGGGATTACAGTCGATTCCAAACTACAGTGGAAAGCTCACCTTACTTCTTTATCCAATAGACTGAGCTCTGCTGCATATGCAGTCAGAAAAATCAGAAAGTTAACTGATGTTGCAACAGCCAGACTAGTATACTTCGCCTATTTTCACAGTATAATGACATATGGTCTTATAATGTGGGGATCTGCGGCAGATATAGATACTATATTTATTCTACAGAAAAGGGCCATTCGGGCAATATATAACATGAAAGCTCGTGATTCTCTTCGAGAAATCTTTCCTATGATTGATGTACTGACACTACCATCTCAATATATTTATGAAAATTTATTGTACGTTAGGAAAAACTTAAATATGTTTAGCAAAAATGGCGATAGACATAATTTAAACTTAAGAAACATAGATAAAATCGATATACCAAAGTTTAGACTGCAAAAAACTAATAAATGTTTCGTCATTAACAGTATAAGGTTATTTAATAAATTACCTAAAAGCATTATAGATCTGAGTGAAATAAAGTTTAAAAATTGTATAAAACACATATTAATCAATAAGGCTTACTATAGTGTAAAAGACTATCTTAACGATAAAGACGTCTGGATCCGTCCTGATATGCAACTGAGGTCTCGCAACTAGTAAACAAATTGCTTATGTAGAATCTACCCTAGTTTAGTAGGTATATAATGTCCGATATTGTAATAATTTTATATTACATAATTTATTTTCATTACATTATGTAAATTTTGTCTTTGGATAAGGTAATCATTGATGATTACCTACTTATTTATACTTAATTTATACTAATAGTATACTGTGTAGTTATGTACATTGGTACCGTAACAAATAATCTGCCATAGGGTGTTCTACGCATGCTGATCAGTGGGGTGCATTTTGAGTATGTTACTATATATATATATTATATATATGTATGCTTTATAGCATAAGTCAATCAATAGCTGTACCCCTCTTTTAGTTTGTGTGAAGCACTAGAGTTTTTTACTTGCTGGTTTCTTTTTCTCCGGGGTGTCTCTGAGGGGATCGACTTTACAGTTAGTGTTTATGCCCTTAAAAATACCGATCCTTATACCTTTACTTATATGTGATTGGTTACTTAGCTTTTATTTACAACAAATATTTAAGGCATGGATATGGTCGGTGAAGTTGGTCGCCTTGGTGGCTCTCTTGTATGGCAGTTAATGATTGACAGGTCAATGGAATCAGCTAACCACCTAGTCTTACACTAGTTGGTTATGTAGTGTGTGTTCGGTTCGGTAGTAATTTTAATATTAAGATTTCCATTCCATCGTGTCTAAGTTCAATTAATATTTGTCGTTATTTTGTTAATGAATAGCTGCCTAACCAAACGCACTCTAAGACCTCATTGTTAAACTTTTTTTTTTTTTTTTGACTATTCATAAATATCTGTAAAGATTTACATGAAATAAATGATTTTGACTTTTGACTTTGACTTTGACGCTGCAGTTCATTCCCTTGCCTTCCAATTACGCGATGGACCTGGCGGGGTGCCAGCACGGAGAACCCATGGATATAAGAACATTGTATCTCTCTCTTCCATGAAAGTGAATGTGCATGAATGTTATGGAAACTAAAGATTAATTTAACCTAATGGTTTATACGTTTTGTCTGCTACCTTTGTTTTGAGTAATATCTATTTTCTCCGGCTATTCTCACAAGGAGTTACTACTGAGCCAAGTCTATATATCTGCTTTGAGTTGGCTTGAGTTTGTTTTCCATTTGATCTTGTTATCTTTTTGCCTCATTTTATACTTTTTACAGAAGTTGCAAATGCGCAGTTATTGACGAAGCCTCCTCAATAGTTCGTCTGACTTTGGAATACGACTCTCCTAAAATAAGAACTACTGTTAAAACACTCTATAACTATGTTCCATATCTTTACATTTTGTTATTGGTTCTTAAATAAATAATGCAATATTTGAAAATTATGTCCTATATTACACAGACAAAAATTATGAATAATCAAAATGTTTCAAAATTGTGACAATTTTTTTTTTCTGTTAGGAACAACTTTTAAAATTTACTTATAAACAATATTAATTACATATGCAATAAGTAGTTGATTAAATTAATTGTATATAAACTTTTTGAAAGTATCAAAATTACTTAGCTGAACATACCGGTGAGTATCTCAACATGCTGCATTAGCCAATCTGATTCTCTTTTTTCTTTAAAACCGTTACCCTTACTTGACTACGCACAGGTTTCTTCAATATTTACGGAAATTTTAACGAAAATCGAAATTATAATAAAATAATGACAGAGTTTGCCGTTTGTCAAAACGTAGTTGCCAGGTTAAATTTATCTATATAATTTTTTTAGAAACCGGTATATAATACCTTATAATTGTCATGTTTAATAGAACTTTAGAAGCACTACTTGGGAAATCTAATAAAACTGTATAACCTGCTATTAACCATACCTTTATATCTGCTAATGTCAATTTATAATTTAAAAGTAGAAGTAAATGCATAAGTTAAATTATCAAGATTAAAATTTATGGATTTGAGTTGGTAATATATTGATAACTTATTTAAACCTTTTTTTGCTGTATGGTGCATTGCCAATCGCGGTGGCGAATATTATGTTATAGTAACCATGCAATAGATTTTTATTTTGCGGACATTTTTTATTTTCTTCAAAAATAACCTACCTTTTTTATTTCATAAATGGGTTCTAATTAATAATATCAGTAATTTTTAGGATAGGGAGTTACAAAAATATACTAAATATAATAAGGCACACAAAATAAACAAAATTAATTTTAGTAGTCCAAAAATCGGCAATTTTCAATAAAAAAAATAAAAGTCGAAAATCTCGAAAAGGGTTATATTTAGGGTAGGGTGTTTCATAGAGAAATAAGTCAGAACTGATGGGTACTCCACGCCCTCAGCACGACTTTTCCTGTAACCTTGTATATAAAATATTGTTATAGCTGTCAAGACTTTATTACCGTTGCCCTTTCTTCGTACTTCGTACGTACTTAAAAAAGTCTGTATGTTGAAAAATCTTTGCCTTTCCAATTGTGGAAAAACCAAAAAAAAAAAATTAAAGAACAAAAAAAAAAACGTAAACAAAACAACCTGTACCTAATGTAATTTAGTGAAGAAATTAATTGTAATTTGATTTGTTTGGGAAATGATTTGCTGAAAATAAACTAAATATCATCAACAGATTAATCATAAAAAAAACAAACAATGTCGGGTTTAAGATTAGAAGTCTTGTTGTCTCCGATACATTCAAACAAATTTATTCTTTGGGGTCCAGATATAACCCTGTACGAAATATCTTTCATAAAAGAGGCGGAAACTAAACCATCCTGTAAGTTGTAGAGAAGTATTATATTGTAGATTGTTGAGATAATCTTCCAATGTGGTAAATTGGAATTGATCATCCTATTCCAATAGTTAAACTCTAAATTGTACTAACAGTAGAAGACTATTAATTGTCTAACGATTATTAATAGTCTTCTACTGTTAATGAATAGCCTTTACGCCCTGCACAAGTGTGTCTGTGTCTGAGCAGACGAAATACTAAGTTTACATCATACAACAGAACTTTTCATAGGAGGGCAGAAAGTAGCTCCAATAGTGGAAACCATGCCTTTCAAATTCCTGCGCAGAAACATCGATTTTAAAGGAAGAACACCATCCTTAAATGTAGTTGTGGAACTCTTTCTTAATGACATCAACAAGGTAGATCAACAGCCAATTAGTATTATCAAGAAAGCTTGGATTTATGACAGCTACTTAATATCTCGTCTAACATAGCCTTTCTTTGTATACAACTTCAACAAAACAATAACTTCTGGTAAATTTGAATGCAACTGTTATAAGGAAACCTAAGTCTTGGTTTGGATTAGCACAGGGTGCTAACTCCTCCACGCTGTTCAGGGGACAGCAACAATTTGGGATGATTTTCCATCTGAGTTGTACAAACATCTACGTGTAACCAAGCTACAAATCCTGAGTAACTCGGGATAATCTGATTGTATCTCTCCCAAAAAACTCATCGGCCTCTGAAATGGAGGAAGACATAACCATAAATCTTTTATGAGCGGTGCACAAATCAGCGGTGCAGAAGGAGGTTTGGTTGGAAGAAGAAAGAATGTGATAAAGATGTTATTAAATCTATCCTTAAAATTGGTGAAGAGCATGGCTACAGAGTGGTGAAGAGCATGGAGAGAGAGACACCTGTACGGATAATTCATAGATAAAGTCAAAGTCAAAAATATTTATTTCATGTAAACCTTTACAGGCATTTATGAAAAGTCAAAAAAAAAAAAAAAGTATATATAAGATCCTGTGTGCACTTGGCCAGGTCGCCATTCCTCCCACAGACAAATGTTGAGAATATAATACAAAATAAACAAATCTTAAACTATTGTCCTTGCGGGAAGAAAAAAAAAAAACAACCCAACCGAACACACACTACATAACCAACCAGTTTAAGACTATGTGGTTAGCTGGTTCCATTGACCTGTCAATCGTTGACTGCCCTGCAAAAGTGCCACCAAGGCGACCAACCCAACAGATCATAGCTACGCCCCAAATATACATACTTTAATATAGGTAATCAAAATATACCTACAAGTAAATAGATGAAAGGTATCTTTTAGGGCGCAAATGCTGATCACAAGTCGATCGACTCAGAGACACCCTGTAGAAAAAGGTCCCAGCAAGTAAAAAACTCTGATGTTCCACATGTACCGTATCATCGGAGGAGCATGGTCCTGCATAGTTATTGACTTAAACCTATGCTTATAGCATGTGGTATATACTCTCATCCTACTGAAGAGCCCGCGTAGAACACCCCAAGGCAGATATACTATCTTACAATATTGAAAGTACAGAATTACAGAACACAACATTTCTTTGATGCCAGCACCGGCCTATCAGCAGAAGATTTTTCGGGATCTCCGCTTCTTTTATGATAACAATCAAACGTGCGTGCCCAGCGGAGATCCAAGGCCCCCACAGCAGCACCCGATCACGGACGTAACATATGTGTCAGCCATCCTTCTGCTCAACCAGGCCCTTAGGGTGCAGACCAGAACCCGGCACACGCGCCACCACTGCAATGACCTTCAAAGGAGAGGAAATCCGCTGGATAAGTATACTACTACATTGCAGGGCCAAATACATAGTTGAATCCAAGATGATGCGAGATGGCTAAGATAATTGTCTCTATAGCCCCAATAAGTAATTAAATAAGCACATAGTAATGAGACTGAAAGCATTTTTTATTTCAGGTATCAGATTATCAACTAAAAGTTGTGCACAAGTCATTGCCTCCCAAAATGGTTGGGGAGTCAAGAGTATATCCCTGAGTGCAGACCCTAGTCTTTCTGATCCTCTGCTTGCATTAGGTCATTCTAATGGCAAAGTCTCACTCACTAGTTTAGGACAGAATGTTGATTCTGGTGGACTGGTTGGAAGAGAATTTTGTAAGTTAATTATTAGTATAGTAATAATTTAATTTTTTAATGTTAATTGAGTCTATTCAAAACATCGCGACATGCTAGCTACTTGTTTGGTGTAGACTCATACCATTGGCTACAACGAGGTGGGATTAAAACCCCTCTGCTGGGTACCCTGGGGCCGTCTAGGCGGTCTTGGGCGCCATAAGGCACTCGTGATGATATGTATGTATATATTTTTTTTAAAATAACATTCCACTAATTTCTTTTACTTTAATTTTTTTTTCCAACAGTAGACTGCTACAGGCTGATTTTGGCGTATGTTTATTATTAAATTATTTAATTTTAGTAGCAGGACAGCACCGCATCTGTAACTCAGTATCATGGAGCCCTGTGGAACACAATTTGCTTGCGGTGGCACTAGACAAAAATAGAAACGACCACTGCATCTTGCTTTGGGACGTTCACAGAGATATAGGTATGATTTAATTATTTTGTATAGTTTTTAAATATTGATGCATGTTGTGTAAACATGCAAAATTGCAGATCCACCATTGTGAGCATGACGGGCAATCCCACAACCCTAATAAACTTGTGACTTCATACTTTAAAAAATTATTCAGGTCTATATGCTGGTGATATTATATCCAATGCCTTAACCAATTTAAATAATAAAAAAAAACAATTAGGGCTGCCTATATGATTGACTGGTAAAGAAATCGTCTTATGAGCATGAAACAACATTCTTAGTGGTGCCCCAAGTGGCCTGGGGCCTCATTGCAACCGCTAAGCACGACAAGACATTGCGTAAATTATGAACAATTTACCAGGGGTATGAGATACTATTTCCAGCAGACACGCAGCTGTCAAGGGACAGAAGCATCGCGAACATTGCCCGAAAACTAACAATATTCCTTCTCACTGAAGTCGCGTGAAGGAATGTTGTAAACTCAAATCATTTTATTTTCATTATATTCAATAAAAATAATTTTAGGTTTAATTTGATTTATTTTAGTAAATAAAATTTATAAGAAAATTATGTTAAAATCGTAGGTTACATAAAGAGCAATTATACATTAAATGTATATTAGTTAAGGCAATGGCTTTAAAGAGGGTGACCCTGTATCTAAGCAGACCTGTAAAAAGTATGTTTGTTGACAACCAATACATGTTGTTTAACAACAATATTAGCTCCCAGTACAAACCCTCTTCTTTAGAGGGTATTTTTTTTCAAAAACCTTTTGATCTTTGATAATCATTTTATTTTACCCATATAGTATGTATCTATCAGCAGTTACGACGACCAAAATTTGATAATACATATAAACCTTAAATTCTTTACATACATCAACTAAAAATACTTATTACTTGGTTTAAGGAAGTGGATCAGAATGTCGTCCTATTGCTGAGATGGGTTTATCAGAGACAGCGCAGCAGGTTATGTGGGCCCACAGCTCTTCCAGAACCCTCATTGCCACTATGAATATGAAGTATATCAAGATATTTGATTTGAGAGGTATTTCCATGGGATTGAACTTACAACCTTATATTATTAGCAAGAAGTTTTTTTTACTAAACCTCGCGTCATGCAAAAAATCCTACTCTCTTGCAGAAGCACAGTCATAAATTTAACAGACCAAAAGCATGACGCCACTTTGTATGTTGTGCTTTCCTCACCCTATACCACCAAAGGGACAAATCACCTATGTTGAAAGTAAGCAATGTGTTTTCATAACTCAAGGTATATACTTAGAAATTTTTGAATGATACCTCATGGTAAGCAGACTTAAATATTAAAATAATAATTTTAATAATAATACACTACAAAGTCCATGAATAGAGTTGTACATTGTTGTTTAACAACTTTGGTCGTTGCTACTATGCCGATTAAATGGCAACAAAACTAGCTGCTTTATAGTCACCTACCCGTTTCGTACCTACAGCCAGAAAGGAGACAGCCAAGAAATTGATGCAGTAATTTCCTGAAAACAGTGTTAATATTTTTTAGATTTATCAAACAAAGCAGTGAATATGACGACGACTCGATACTGCCACGGTATATGTGCGGACCCCCACAACGAATGGAGGATGGCGTCCCGCGGCGATGGTGCTCTTTGTGTGTGGGACGCCAGAAACTTTCAACGGCCATTGGTAACCCTGCCGCAGCCTGGGACAGTAGCCAAGATTCTTTGGTGTCCTACCAGGTAAGCTACAACATTACCAATTATAGTTCTAGGATATAAACCCAAAATGGATTCTGCTTCCAGAATTGACAAAAAATTGGTTTTAATATGGATAAATAAGTGAGGGAAATACATTCATTCGCCTATTTTAAACCAGTGATAGTAACAGGGTAACGGCTACTTAATATCAGGTACAAACAGAGTATCAAGCCATGCTCTTATCTCGCAAAAATATAACACGAAGGTCTATAGACAGATACTATATAATAATATTATCTATCTGCATGTGTAATAAAATTGTAAATAAAAAAAAAAACTGATAATAAAAAGGCGTATAAAATATCTAATGTCGTAACTATTATTACATTTTTTTTTGTATAGCCATTAGACCTGGGAGTAAAATAGGGCATATTATAATTCGATATATATACCTACATTAGGGTGGAGCGTCGTTGTATGGGAAAAAAAAAGATTGCTTCGTCGATCTTGAATACCAATGAAAAGTTGCATTAGGGTGTACTATTAACAAAGGTATTTTTATTTTATTTTTTGGACATATGTTTTAGCTCTGTACCCTCATTTGAAAATTAAGTTTTTTTTAGGATTTTCAAATTTTTATATAGCCGGCTATTATAAATTATAATTCATATTAAGAACATTTAAACACCAATTAATAAGAAAACAGGATTTATTAAAAAAAATAACACAAGTTTACATTTACAATTTATCGAGAAAATATAGAAAAAATAAAAAATTACTGTCACAAAACATAACTTCAGTTACATTATTCCTATTTTATTATTTTGTATAAAAGTCTTTCTTTGTTTTGAAATACGGCATTATAGCTCTTGACTGAATCTTCGAACGACGTCTCTCGCTTTTTCACCAGCCACAGTCATCAACGCCTCAGTCACCATTTTAACACATCGTTCAACTGCTTGAGTATGACAAGGATAAATTGGAAACTCTGATAAGTTAAGGTTTTCCAAATTATTATCTGAGATTTTATAAAGCATTGGAGGAGGTGTAACTTGTGATTCACCCCACATTATTATATCAATATAGTCCTTTGCATTGAAGTTCAACTTAGGTGTTTTAAATATTCTGATCCCAGGATTTTGATTTTTTCTAGCTTCAATAATTCTTCTTTATCCCAATTCTTTTATGTGTGGCCGTTCGTCGTTTATCATAGCAAGTAGAAGATTTTCAGGATGTGCAAAAAATGAATTTCTTTCAATTACCGGATCAATGATATTCTTGACATTGCAGCTCAAACATCTTGAATATTGAATTAGCTTAAATACATGAGTTGGGCCATCTTTGAAGGAGCTTTCTTTCTTGAGCCACCTTATTTTGTTTAGAGTCTATGTCTATGTGTTGCATTTTAAACCCATTTTCAGCAGCTATAGCAAATAGTGTTCTTAAAGAAGAATTTCGAACAACTGGAGAAAAAGTTTCGTAATAATCGACACCAGCAACTTGAGTGAAACCCTTTGCTACTAACCTTGCTTTGTATCGAATTTTAGAACCATGAGCATCCTTTTTAATTTTGTATACCCATTTACAAGGTATTACCTTTTGTTTTGGCCTATCCACGAGTATCCATGTTTTTCTATTAATTAACGACTTATACTCATCTTCCATGGCAGTGCATCAGCTGTCCTTATTTTCGGAGCACATAGCATCTCGAAAAGAAGTAGGCTCATCACCATCTACATCCGTGGAAGCTTTGTATAAAATAAAATCAGGACCAAAATCTTTAGGCTTTCTTACTCTTCTCTCTCTTACTTGATCAACAACAACACGCTCTTCATCGTTATGCACGATACCTTCAACGATGTTCTCTTCTTCCTGTTCAATACAATCGGTAGAAACAACATCTGTTAAATCAATAGTATTGCCACAGGTATTTGAAGATGAAGCAACACCTGTTGGGTTAGGATAATTATCAATAGGACTTAAAGATGAAATGACAGGTGTACTTAAATTAGAATTGTCAGAAAGTATGACAGGTGCCTGCTGTATTCATCTTCATTTTTCAAGTCACAGAATTTGTTTTCAAAAAATTCTACATCCCTTGCTTTCACCAATTTTCGTGGATATTGGACATCTCTGAAAAAATAACTATTTACATGGTCACTATATCCAACAAAAATGCTTTGTGTGGCTTTCGGATCAAGCTTTTTCCTTTGACTAGAAGCAACATGTACGAGAGCCCTACAACCAAAAACTCGCAAATGACATAAGTTAGGTTTACTCCCGGACCACTTTTCATATGGAGTAATATCGATAGCTCGATGAGGACATCTGTTTTTAAGATATACAGCAGTATTAGCAGCATCTTGCCAATATGCTTTAGGAAGAGAACTATGAGACAACATTGACCTAGTCTTTTCAATTATAGATCTGTTGGTCCTTTCAGACATACCGTTCTGTTGTGGACTGTACGGTACAGTTGTCTGATGTTGAATACCGACAGACTCTAAATAATCGGAAAATTCTCTATTTACAAATTCAGTTCCATTATCAGTCCTCATAATCTTTATTTTAGCTCCAGTCTCTCTTTCAACCATATTTTGAAATTTTTTTAACTTATCCCTAACCTCTGTTTTTGATGAAATAAAATATGCAAAAATCATTCGAGAAAAATCATCTATAAATAATAACATATATTTATTACCTTGAAAGGAAGTAGTAGACATCGGCCCACACAAATCCGAATGTATTAATTCTAGTTTAGAAGTAGCTTTTTTATACAGAATTTTCTTATAAGGCTGTCTTGCCTGCTTACCTTCTATACATGCTATACACGATTCTTTATGTACCTGACTATAATCTAAACCTACAGCTTGACCATTCTTAAGACGGCTCATTCCTATACGGCATAGATGACCTAATCGTTTGTGCCACAGTCGGTAGTCGGTTACGTCATTACGAACGTCAAAAGCCGTAAAACTCTGACGTGATTTTACAGTACAATCTAGAGTGTACAATCCACCATTCAAAGAACCATGTAAAATAGCATCACCTGTACATGAATATAAACTAGAATCATAAAAATTACATCCATTTTTATCAAAAACTACTGTGAAACCATTGTCTACAGATTTTTTAACTGATAAAAGATTTGAATTTAAATTAGGTACTAAAACTACGTTACTAATTTTATTGACAGTTTCACCACAATTACCAAAAATATGTCACCAATACCTTCACTTTGCAGATTCTCACCATTTGCCACAGTTACCGTACCGCTCGAACAGGGAATATAATTTTCAAATAAATCTCGTCTTGAACTCATATGCGCCGTGGCTCCTGAATCAATAAACCAGTCAGTTCGGCTATTATTATCAACTTCGGCATTCAAAGCACTCAACATATTCGATTCCATAGTCACCTGTTTAGCCTTCTTCTCCTTCTTCAGTGGACAGTCAGGTCGTATGTGACCAGGCTCGTTGCAGTCATAGCAAACGATTGGTTTGGATTTCCTAGACTTCTGCTTTGGATTGGATTTTGTGCGTAGTGCAACTGCTTTTTCAATATCAGAACTTGTTTTGGAGAGTTCGTTTAATAATTTGCTTTTTACTAAGTCGCTGGTAATTTCGACATTTGAATTCTCCAAAGCCATGACTAAAGGTTCGTAGTGGGACGTTAGACCTCCTAATAAAATAGCAGCAAGAGATGTATCTTCAATATTTTTTCCAATATCAGCCAAGTCTTGCGCGGCGTTGTTAACAGCGTTGATATAAAACTCAATATTATCAAAATTAGTGAGGCTGCATCTATATAACTTCCGCTATAGGGATAATCGTCTACCCATGCCTTTATCTTCGTAGGTGTCCGCAAGAGATTTCCAACACTCTTTTGCCGTAGTACAACGCCGAACGTGCGTGATTGCGGCACCGTCGAGAGTAAGGCAAATCTTGGACATTGCCATCTCGTCATTCCTGGCTTTAACAGAAACATTAGTAGTATCGCCTTCAGGATAACCTTCGATACATTTCCATAAATTATCGTGGACTAAAAGCATACGTATTTTGAATTTCCAAATACCGTAACCATCTCTGCATGTGAGAGATCGACGACGAGCTTTCGTTTCGACTTCTACAAACCGTATTATCACCGTCGCCGGGCATTATTAATGTGCCCAAAATACACTACACACACTTATTATTTGATTATTCTGGGCCCATAACCTTTTATAGTAAATTAACTGTGTGTAATTTGGTATAAAGAAAAATACGATGTTATAATATTGTTAATTATATTCAAAGTGTCATAAAAACATACTTGACGTATTTAATTATTTTGACAATATACTTTTCATTAGATATGAATTATAAATGCACAACAAGAATCCTGTTGACTGTTGTCAACCACCGCGAGTGAGCCATTTTTCCTGGGTCTCTATGCGACAAATATTCAGAACAAGACCCGCTACTTACGGCATGACATATTTGATATAAATACTTCTGATCTGTACTAAGACTCTTTTCTCTTTCTTCTGTAAAACAGGCATATTTGACGAAATAGCTGAAAATTCACTAACACCAATTGTGTCAACCATCCGGTTGACACAATTTTCTAAAGCTTTTTCAATTGGTCCAGAATAAAGTTGAGGTCCACTTGTTGCTCCATCTAATTTAATTAATAAATGTCGAAGATGCAATTCGTTTGCATGCATTTGACAGATGAACCACTGCAGTGGTCTTCCTAACTTTAATACTATAAAACGTATCACTCCACTTTTCCAGCCAGTGTTTGTAGCAGTGCCATCGCTCGTGTTTTGTAATAAATGAATGGGTTGTTTCAGCTATCGATTTTCCTGTTCCGGATAATGTTGTATAATGATCTTGGTTCAACTATTAAAGAACAATGTTCTCTCGTGACAATTGTTTTATGTAAACGTTGGCCTCTTTTTTCATAAATCAGTGTCCTGTCTTTTCTTTCATCGAAATAATTGCTTCTAATTTCTGAATAACTGTGTCTGCTTTGAATTTATTCTCGCATTCTTTTTCTAGCTCTGCGAACTTTGCTTCGGTCTATTACTTTTTCTGAATCTTCCGAGGTTACTAAACCAACATCTTGCAATACAGCACTTGCGACTGCTGCTGCCGAACGATCAGAAATGCCATAACGGTCACACACTTCAGATAAGGTAGGAAGAGACAGCATATTTTTTTTAGGTGTTAGTGCTGAAACAAAATCGGACGCTTTTGAAGTACTTGGCTGGGGTTCTGCGAAATCTGGAGCAGAATAAGTTCTTAAAGAAGTTTTTCCTTTGTTCTCTGATGAAGAAAACTTTCTGAGTCTATTTTATAAACTTGAATCGATTTCAGTTTTCGTATGTTTTTGTTTTCTAATATTTTTGTTTGTACCCGGTCTAAACTGCCAATAGCCATCTTTCGCGCATTTCTTTGATCGTAAAGGAAAGGTCTTTCAAGCTTAGGAACTTTTTTTTCGTAAGAGCAAATGCATTTATCAAAATCGTTACATTTGCAGCTACAAATATCAAACAACACTGATATATTCTTATTTTTATATTCTTATAACTTCAGTCGAAAGTTCTCTGTTTGTTTTGATTTTGGATAACGAATGAAATATAAATACTTGTCATAAATGCTCTGTAACAGCTGTTTTACACATTGAGTGTTTACGATAGGCAAAGAAGGTGTAGTCCATATTTTAACAACTTCACGAACAACGTCATCAAATACTCGTGAGATCGCAGGTTGTTTTTCATTTCCATGTTCAATTTATTTCTGACGAAAAGGATATACTTTATTACATCAGCTGTTTAATCTTCATTATACTATGAGTAGAATTAATCATTTCTAGAGAAAAATAAAGGTTGTGTTAAAGTTATATGATTATTTTTAAATAGGTAAATTTTAAGTATTATTTTAGATCTTTGACCCACGGTAGAGGGCTATAAGTAGGGTTCAATATTTTTATTTTTATTTTTCCCGTATATCTTATTACCTAATGCAACATTTCACATATATTCAGCAATGAAAATCGAAAAAAAGCAATGACGCTCCACCCTAATATACATACATACAGGAAGTTCAATATACAGACTATACAGAGGTATACAGAACTTCCTGTAAGTCTCTTAGGAAAAGTTTTTAAATACACTAGATAGAAAGCAGTGTTCTATGAAGCAAAGTTGTGTATTATAATAACATAAAATGAAATTAAGTACATTAAAATATTTTCGATTTGTAGTAGATTTTTTTTCCATATAACGTGGATATTTTAGCAACTACAGTATTTCATCGGTAAGTACTTGCTAAAACCCAAAATTATAATAATATATTAATTATTAATGTCATTAAATATTATAATTTTATATGTTTCAGACCCAATCTACTATGTTCACTGCAGAAAGATTCAACGTTCCTGCGGTTACACGACATACAAAATGCTAACTACATACAGACAGACACACAAGCCTTAGATAATTCCGTAAGTAATTGTGCGCGTGACGATGTGATATACTTTCAGAGTGTAGTTATTATATGCTAATTGCATTAGCATTTATACTTCTTCAAAAATATTAAGTGTATTCCATACCCCATACTTAGCTTTTACCTAACTAACAAAACATCAAAACCTGGGTATTGGAAATTTAACATAATGCCCTAAATGTGTTAAATTTGTCAAAGAAGAACGGTCAGGGCCCATGTATTTTCAGACCCAGGCTTAGAAGCCGCGTCCAAGCGTTGAAACCTATCCAGTTCGATAGAGGAAAATACATATAATAAAATTGTTAATTACATCAAAGTTCGAGAAGTTGGGAGAAAAAAAAATTCTCATTTGAATTTCAATTTGAGGTTATGTTATGACTAGTTATTACATGAAGCTAAAAAAACGCGCCCCGCGCCAAGCGCAGACGGGCACGGTTTTTACCTTCATGAGTTATTAGGTTAGTATAATGAACAATTTTGGACTGCGAATTATTAATCCGCAAAATTATTAGTAGTGTTTCCTTATGCTGCACTAACAGAATAATATTATATAATCTGTGGATGATATATCGTCGCTCTTTTTTTTTTATCAACATAGCACTGGATCGGCCAACGGCCTATTGTCGCTATATTTTTATTTTATTTTTATTCTGTTCATGCGATAAATGGACAAAGGGCATTCAATACTATACGGCCTTTTCTATTTTTTTCAAAATAATGTGAAATCTCTCTTTATTTTGTTAAATCCCAATCCAGATAAGCAAAAATAATATTTTTTTAATGTATAAAGCATTTTTTTTCCGCTTGATGTGGACAAATATACAGAAAAGGCAAATTAGTACGAAGCAAAAGTTGTCAGAACTTTTTTTCCCAACTTCTAAAATTATTTTGAATACTGGAAAATAATGCTTAAATTATCTATTATTAAGTAAGCATATCATTGTTTGTGAACGCTAAGCTTTTACGATTGGGTCCAGAATGACCGTACTCCTTTTGTCCTTGATTGGACTTCATGGACCTATGCCATAGGTTTTAACTACGTACGGAAAAAGGCAATCCTTGAAGTTTATTAAATTATTACAGTTTATTTTATTTTAAAATTTTGAGTCAACTTACGGCTAACAATTATAAAAATATTATAGACAAAAATTAACAACTAATAAGTCGCAAATAGAACTATTTTTCTTTTATTTTGGAAACCACAGTTCATTGGGATTTGTACAATTAAAATTTATTTTTTTGATTTGGCAGTGTTTTTATTGCGAGGCAACCTTTTGCCTTAAAAGCATGACTCTTGCCTTGATCGCTTTATTCCAATTATTTACAGTTAGCAAGTGAAGTAGAGTCGAGTAGTTCAAGTGCGGTATCCACGGTGGGAGTGACCGGCGTCACGGGGGTAGCGGGCGCGCACGTCGTGTCCCGTGACCTTAGCGTGCAGTCACAGGTGCTACAGTCGTTCTCGTGGCACTATACACAGCGAGCCACTATGATCACTGTCACCAATACAGGTGAGTTGATTTTTCCTTTATAATCCCGGCAAGCTGCTGAGGACGCTTTATAAAAAAGCGGCCCAGTCTATTGGTTAAGTCACTGTGCAACTGATAACAAGATTAAACTGGGATGAACTTTATACATAGGAGCTTAGCATAACCACATCAATATAATTTGACAGTCGATAACATATAGTTTATGAATGAACATTCATTCATAAAATTGATATGTATCGATTTATCGACCCTATCGATGCTGTTGTGCTAAGGCCCAAGAAGGCTATCCCATCATAAACACCGCAACAAGCTCGCCACTTGTTAGGTGTTGCCTCGATACCATCGGCGAAATGAGGACGGGTTAATCCCTCTGCTGGGTACCCTGAGGCCGTTTAATAGTTATAGGTAGCCAAAAAGGCACCAGTGATGGTATTTATTTATTTAATTCTGGAACAATATTTGCATCCAAATTACGCTAATCACATTCCTCCTCCTACACTAAGTGCATTTTTTTTTATTGGAGCACGGCACACGCCTTTGTATTTAACTGATAGTAAGCAAACATAGAGCCCATACATCGGGTTTATCATAGTTGTTTGATCCTAATATGCCAGCTAAATAATGTGATTACAAAATAGAAATATTTTCGTTGTGGGCACAGACATATCTTGCTGTAAATATCCTACTGTCTATGATTCTGGGATTAATTAGATTCAACTTTTTGTTACAAATATAACCAGCCCCTTTAGCTTATTGACTAATTCAATCTTTACTTTACATGAATATATATATCTTACATTTTATACTTGAAAGCTTATTAGGAAATAACTTAGAAATATTAAGAATAATCATAATTCAAAATTTATTTTATTGAATTTTCCTTTGGCAGGTAACATAATGGAAACTATGGTCCCCGAGCGGGTCTCAATCAGCTGGGGAGCAGGATCTAGTCAATTAGTTTGGGGTGCCGGTTCTGGGGAGCTTAGGGTTATGCCAGAACAGTTCTATGAGGCCATACAGGACATATCGTGCACCATGAAAAGACGCACTGAGACTGAATATGGACTGAAAGTGAGACTACTTATTATAAACTACTCTTCCTGACCCAGCTAGTTATTTTTTAGCTTAAATAGGACTAGTTAAGTGTTGGTGCTAGTACAGAATATGTGTTGAATAATAATAATATTAATAATATGTAGGAATATTCACACAAATTGCTTTGGTCATAAACTAGGCTCTAGGCTTGTACTATGTTTACCAGTAACAATGGTATAATACGTATTATATTTTATAAACACCCAGACCATGACAAACTGTACAGAAAAACGTACTAATATTTATTTGCCATGGGTGGGAATCGAACCCACGATCTCCGGATTTAACGCCAAGGGCACAACCACTAGTCTACAGAGGCTGTCAAAACCTTATCATTAAGTTTTTTAGGTGTAGAAACTCTGTTTAGAGCGCTATTACATTTAATAACTGCACTGAAACTGAATATGGACTGAAAGTGAGACTACATAATAAATTATACTCTACCTGACCTAGTATTAATCAGTTTGAAAAGTTTTTTTTTTTTTTTTTCTCTTTTTTAAAGGGCTTTTGTCATTTATATGACCATGTCAGCCCTATTGGTTTACAATTTATATATAACTTAACCTATTGAATATTCTGATCCGTTTTCTACATATATATTTACAAAGTTATATAGCATCCTAGCAGAATCGGAATACGGTTTGGCTAGAATACTATTAAAACAACCAACATCATGAATGTTGATATGGAGGTCAGCGAACAGAGTTTGTCTTTGGGCCTCGCACCGCACACACTCCCATAACAGATGAGTAACATCTTCTACCTTTCCACAAGCCTCACAGTTAGGAGAGCTCACTTTTTTCATCATGAATGCAAACTTGTTAAAAGGAAAGTGTCCAGTGCGAAGTCTGAAAGAGTTGATCAAACTCGTTCTGCTAAGCTTTACGGATGAAAACCAGGGGATTGACCAAGGTTCACTCTGAACTGTCTTGTACCAAATAGCCTTATTCAGTGATCTTTCATTAAAATATTCTTTCCATCCAATATAACATTTTAGGCGATATTTAGGCAAGAGTTCTGAATAGTGAGGAGCAACATATACTTCCTCTCCCTCTTCTATTCCTAAGTTAGCTAATCGGTCAGCCTCCTCGTTTCCTCTAATACCAATATGACCAGGAATCCACTGCATATTTACAATACAATTTCTGGACCATAGATCTAAGACTTTTTTTTAAATAGAATATGCTGTTGATGAGCCACCCCTTCCTGATCCACAATAAAGTATATGTTGAAGGGCACTTTTACTGTCTGTTAAAATTACAACTTTTTTGTATGAATTACTGTTGATCTATACTAATATTATAAAGAGGAAAGATTTGTATTTTTGTATGTTTGTAATGAATAAACTCAAAAACTACTGGACCGATTGCAATAATTTTTTCACCATTAGAAAGCTGCATTATTCAGAAGTAACATAGGCTATATAATATTACGCTAGGTCCTATAGTTGTGGAGCAGTAACCAAAAATGTTTTAAAAACGGGGGAAAAGTATCGTTTCTGAGGCCTTCCGTGGCGTGCGCTGAGCATATAGTTAAAGTTATACAAAAATGCTCTATGGATGAATTGTTCATCAAATCTTAAGTCCCCCCGTACGAAGCCGGGACGGGCCGCTAGTATATGATAAAGCTTTAGAAATCGCGATAATCAATCAATCAATCAATCAAATTTCTTTATTATAATCCATAGTTTTTACACAAGATTTTACAGATGATATATTATAGTCTACTATGTTCCGCCTATAGGCATATAATATAGAAGTACACAGTTAAACAAAACTAAATACAATTATACAACACAAAAAGGCCTAAAACATTCAATACAAAAACTCCAACATCTACGACATTACAGCACAATTATTTTCATTTAAGTGTTACGTCTTCCATAAATTCACTAACTTTGTAATAGCACTTATAACTTAACAGTTTGTACACTTTGTTCTTAAAAACAGCAAGTTCATCAATATTACAATAGGACATCCCTAGGTAATTTATTATAAATGGACGGTGCCATATTAAACACGCTTTGATGAAATAATTCGGTTCTATGTGACTTTATAATTAGCCTATCATGTGAACGTTTTCTGTTACAAAATTTAATATATATTTAATTTATTATATAAGCTCAACTGACATTATTGAATTTTGACTTGTAACTTTATAATTCTTGCCAAAATTGTTTTTAGAATCAAAATAAGCTGCTCCTAAACTGGAAGAATGTTTCGAGCCATCTGTAAATACTTTGTGCCATTCATTATACACCATATTTATCTCTTCCAAAACATTAAATTTTAGATTATTAATGTTGTAAGTTTTTTTCGATGCTTCTACACAATACAGATTAATATTGATAATATTACTTAGATTAATACTAGTGACCCATCTGTCTAAGCTATACAATTCCGGCCAAACAGAAGTAGACACACATTCATCTTTCATGTCGTTATATACTTCAACAAGCAAAGGGGTATTCTTTTTTATCCAATAGCTTGTATTTGTCAAATCTTTTAATTTTCTACATAGATCGGTAATAACGTTATTCTCTACCGATTTTGCTTTTAACATGTATTTATTTGCTAAGTACTTCCTGCGGACAAACAATGGTGAAACGCTGAGCTCGCTTTCCATCGCATGAATAGGTGTGCTCTTAATGAATCCGCCTACTATTCTTAAGGCTTGATTTTGTATTTTGTCTAACTTAAACAGATGGGAATGGGCACTACTATGATATAAAAAACATCCGTAATCGATCCTACTCCTTATTAAGCATATGTACAATCTGCGTAAAAAAATAGGATGGATCCCCCAGGATGATCCCGCCAATACCTTAAGTAAATTAAGAAACTTTTCAGTTCTTTCCCTTAAATGATTAATGTGGTATGCCCAACGCAGAGACCGATCGAGCCAAATACCTAAATACCTATAACATTCAACAAAAGAAAATTTTAAATCATTAACCATTAAGTTGATTGATTCCTTTCTTCGACCCCTAGTAAAATTACATAATTTCGACTTATTAATTGATAATTCTAAACCCAATTGTTCCAATAAAAAATATGTATCATTTAAAGCAATTTGCATTTTAGCTACATTGCTTTTCGAATTCTCGCTAGTAGTATACAGAACAAAATCATCTGCATATTGACAAATATTTACATTATTTATTTTATGACAGATGGCGGAAGTACAAATGTTAAATAATAACGGAGATAATGGATCTCCCTGAGCCAAACCTTTGTTTGTATATCTCACAAATTCCGAATCAACACTACCAAAGTCACCTACCAACATTAATTTCCTATAACATAAATAATTCCATATATATTAACAAATTTTGTTACCAACATTAAGTTTATCCAAACATTCAACCACTTTGTTTGGTAAAACATTATTGTACGCACTTTCTATATCTAAAAAACATGTAAGAGTAGAATGATTTTTACTTAATCCTATTTGTACTTGTGTTACTAATCTGGATACACAGTCTAGACTAGACTGTGCTCTTCTAAAACCAATTGTGTTGGAAGAAAGGATTTTGTTTTTCTCAACAAACCATTCAAGACGTTTTGCTAGCATAGTGTGAAAAACTTTACACACACACGAGATTAACGATATTGGCCTAAATTTGGGTACCAAATTATCACCTGGTTTTGGGATTAATAAAATCTGGATATTTTTCCAAGGTTGAGGAATCTGACCAGTAGCAAGAATGAAATTATATAGTGCTAGCAAATACTTCTTTCCAACATCAGGGAGATTAAAGATCATAGAAAAGGAAATGTCATCCTCGCCTGGTGCTGTATCCCTGCTCTTAATGCTATAATTAAGTTCATGGAGAGTGAAATCTATTTCCAGGGAACTGTTTATAGAATCAAATATTGGCATAGGAGGTCGAACTGATAATGGAGCCAAATTTTTTATTATGCTCTCTTTAACATCAGGGTTAGCATATACTCTGGATCTTTTGTAACCCTTCATCCAACGCATTTTATTCCACATTTGAGAGACATTGGTGTTTTCGTTTATAGAATTACAAAACTTACGCCAACTTTGACTTCTTTTTTGACGAAGAATGCGTTGAGTTTCAGCAATTCTTTCTTTCAACACAATGAGGTTTTGAGGGGTTGGATTTCGTCTGAATAGCTTTAGCGCTAGCCTGCGTTGGGCTACTAGCTTGGAAAGTTCAGGACACCAATACTCTTTGGGCTTAAATTTTTTTTCAGGATTAGAACAAATTTTAGTCAATGGAATACTGTCTTTGGCAGCATTATTTATACAATTTATAAAATGGTTATAATAATTCTGAAAGTTATTCAGATCTAATTCAATTAAATTTATATTTTTTTCTAATGACTGACGATATGCTGGCCAATTAACTTTCTTAAAGTCACGTTTTTGAATAAAATTATTTGCACCAGAATAATTTATTTGCATTTTAACAATTAAGTGATCGCTACCTAGATTTTCATTGGTTACTTCCCAGTTAAAATGTGCTATAATATCAGAAGTAACAAATGTAACATCTGGAGATGAATTTTGTAGAAAGTTGTTAACTAATTTGATTCTAGTAGGCTGGCCATTATTTAAGGTAGCAAAACCACTGTCCAAAGAAACATCCATTAATTTAATGCCCCGAGTGTCGTTTTTATATGACCAGTTCGTATGGTGTCCATTGAAATCGCCAGCTATCAAGGATTTAGTACAATAATTGGAAAATAACTCCTCCCAATCGTAATCTGAAGTATGTACAGATGATGGACAATATACAGAAATAATATTTTCTAAATATTTACAGTTTATTAGTTTTATATGTACAATTTCTATGTTACAGTTCTTAAGAATAGTAGGATATGAAATAGCTTTTATGGATTTATCAACAAAGATAGCAACACTACCATAAGAATCGGCTCTGTCTTTTCTAAATACATTATAATTACTAACCTTTAAAGACGACTCACATTCAAGCCATGTTTCGCTTAACATTGCAATATGAATTTTTTCTTGGGAAAGAAGAGCTTCAAATTCAATGAGCTTTGGTCTAAAACTTTAAGCATTCCATTGAAATATATTTAATGAAAATTGATTCTGATTACTCCCCATTAAATATATTTAATATTTTATGTAAAATGTTACCTTCTTGAAATGATTTTAGTAAATATTGTGTAATTTCCCCGACTAAGTAGTTGATAACTGATTTTATTTTCTCGTCAAACTTTATATTAGATAATATTATTTCTTGAATTCTTTTAAATAATCTCATAAAATTAAAACTATTTTCCGACTTCTTTGTATGGCTTAATGGGCTATTCTTTTGTGTTTCTACATTAATATTTTCATTGATGTTATGGCTTTCTAACTGCTGATGCTGCTTCTTCTTCTTTTTCTTACTTTTCTTTGACTTGTGACTATCAATGTTTACGTTATCTTCCGAACTATCGTCTTCATCAGTAATATTAACGGATTCTTTCGGTGGATTAGACGTGTTCATTAAAACATCTCTATATGCCCTAGAAAAGGATGGTATAGTTACCTTAACTGGGTCCTCATATTCATTTTGTTCAACGATATTTTGTTTCGTTATTTGACTAAGGCTTGTAAAAGCTGTTCTATATGTACAGTTATCTTTAGACATTATTTTACGAATTTCTTTTTCTTTTAAAAAAATTGGGCACGTTTTATCTAAAGCCATATGTGATCCGTTACAGTTAATGCATTTGTATATACTTACATCGCAGTTGGCATGTACTTCGCCACACTTTGGACAAATAATCCTTTTTGTTGGACACGTTCGTCTTGTATGCCCATATTTCCAACACCCAGAGCATTGAGTTACGGGAAATATAAAAGGCTCTACCTTAAATCGACATCCGAATCCATAAATATGTGTAGGTAACATGGTGCTTTTAAATCCTACTCGAACCGACTCGCATTCAATCCACTGACCCGCGGAAAATCTTTTTAATCTTTTAATATTAATTATTTCAAGATCGCACTTAAAATTGTCTATTAATTCCTGTTCTTCTATCTCAATGTCCATTTGTTTTATTAAACCATATGTAACATTAACTTCGTTCATTTTTTTTATTCGGAAATCCTGATCTTCTAAGTTCTGGTTATTTAATAATTTTAAGGTGTCTTCCTCGTTATTAAATTCCAAAATAACCTTATACGGGCTCTTATATTTTATTTTAATAATATTCTGAATTCCTTCTGCTCTCAATAACTTAGCCAGAGCTATCTGCTTTGGTTAAGGTTCTTTTAAGGATGTGATACATATTTCATTATTCTGTTGAACACTACTATTTATTTCCTCGCTCTCAGTATTTGATTTAATCGGGGATAAGACCGCTGTGCGTAAACGTTTTGCTCCTCTTTGTATGGAGGTGAACCCATCATTTTCTTTTAATACATCACTATTGTATCCCCGCGTCTCCATATTTTCGATATTATATAAATCGTATAAATACCTGAGTCTGGGTTATGGCTGGATGCACTCCCTTCTCCTTCACTGGGTACATTTCTAGATGACCAGTCGTTAAGAATAGCTATGGCATTACGGTTAGGCGCGAACATCTGCCAACCTCACCAATGTGAATGCGGAGTGCAAGTCTTAACGAACGGCCATCATGGATTAAGTTGCAGTAGAAGTGCTGGGAGATTGCCTCGACACCATAACCTTAATGACATTGTTCGCCGTGCTCTGACTTCAGCAAACGTCCCCTGTATTATTGAGCCCCGTGGGTTAAGTAGAATAGATGGAAAACGCCCAGATGGGTTAACGCTTGTGCCGTGGCAGAGAGGGCGAAGCCTTATCTGGGACGTCACTTGTGTTGATACATTTGCGGCATCACATCTTCAAGCCTGTGTAGGCTCAGCAGGGGCGGCTGCTGAGGCCGCAGCCAAGGCGAAACATACAAAATATCAAAATTTAAAATCTGATTATTTATTTGTTCCATTTGCTGTGGAGACAACTGGGGTTTGGGGCTCTGAAGCCAAGGAATTCAGCAAAAAACTATGTGCTCTTCTGAATGAGATCACTGGAGATTCCCGGTCCGGATATTTCTTTAAACAAAGGATATCACTGGCAGTACAGAGAGGTAATGCTGCCAGTGTTATGGGGACCTTCGGGCCGGGACAGAGTCGGGACATAGTGGATATTTAATTTTTTTTTTATATAAATACAAAACTAAAGAGATTTTTTTTTATTTTTTTTTTTATAGTATAAATGTTAATAAAATACATATAATATAAATCGACTCCTACATTGTCCCACTCATATTAACTATTTTCGTGCACTACTGCACTTACTACCTGACACTCCATAACATTTATTTCGTACTCACTCGAACTAGGCAACAGCGACAAATCCACTTTATTATTATTTTCACTCATATTACTTTAATGAAAATAGAAGGTAGATATAAAACTCCGCGAAAACCAACATTGCCGGCGCAAGCGTGTGTCCGAATCGAGAGTTAGCACGCGACTGAGTTTGAAAAGTTGTTGTTAGTTATTTTATAGCTTGAATAGGACTAATAAAGTGTTGACACTAGTACAGAATATGTTTAAAGAATTTCTGTTTTAGGAGCGGCTATTACGTTTAATATCTGGAACTAATAAGAACCATTCAAGTTAGGTTAGAGAGTATGATTATCGAATTTTTCAATAAAATTATTTTGCAGGCGGATCTCTGGCAAAATGCTGATCTGGCGGACGACGAAGCATTAAGCAGCCTTTGGCACTTTCTCTCCTTAAGCAAATCTCTTGTGGAAGACGGTAACATTTTTGTTTTTGTTTGGAAAATATTTATTCTCATTTGACTGGTATAACATCATCCATTTAACACTTTCTATGAATAATGAAAGTTAATGTATTTTTTTGATTCAATTTATTGTTAACATTATTTATTGTAAAAAATACTTTATATATATGACCCATTTTTTATTATTTAATATCAATGTACATCGCACAAATACAAATACTTTATTGCCTCATATTGTGGTTAGTAGTAATAATATAGTTTACAATATTCATATATTTTGTCTCTACTTCAACTTGATAAAAATCCTTTGGTAATTCAAATAATATTTTTTTATTAAAAGTACCTATTGTAAAGTTTAAGTTGAAATATAGCGATTTATCTTGAAAACATTTATTTTCCCGGCGTTTGCACCAAATTGATATTTTTTTTTAGAATAAATATTTAATACCTTTAATTTAGAATAAATATTTAAGGCGTGGATATGGTCGGTGAAGTTGGTCGCCTTGGTGGCTCCCTTGTATGGAAGATAATGATTGACAGGTCAATGGAATCAGCTAACCACCTAGTCTTACACTAGTTGGTTATGTAGTGTGTGTTCGGTTTGGTAGTAATTTTCATATTAAGATTTCTAAATTTAAGTTCTAAATCTGATATTGAGGTATAATAAATATTTGTCGTTCTTTTAATAATTAATAGCTGCCTAACCAAACGCACTCTAAGACCTCATTGTTAAAATTTTTTTTTTTTTTTTGACTATTCATAAATATCTGTAAAGATTTACATGAAATAAATGATTTGATTTGATTATTTTTAAATATTACACCCGCTAAATTTTAATTTATTTAGACAACACGCAAAAGTTTAATAATTAGTATTGTAAAGTGTTGTTATAAATCAATTTCTAGCGCTTTACTGGGAGTTTTTGTGTGATTGTAATTTTTGAGTGACAACTCAAGCAATTGGTTTGTATGTGATTAATTTCGCGTTTGTGCTGACGCAGTATACAAAAAAAAAAAAATAATACAAAAATATGTATTTTTCCTCATTATAAAAGTTACAAGGGTTGGGACACTCCATTTAAGTGTGTGCATTTAAGTATATGTGATAAGGTTGTATTCGCGGGAGTCCGTGGCGGCACCCGGGCGTGCGTGGCGTGCTGAAGGCGGACGACGGCGGCTACCGGTCGGAGGCGCACCTCACGCTCATACCCGACATGCCCAGCCGACGAGTCACTATATATAAGTAAGAAATTACTCATTTTTATACCGCTTTCAATTTCTATGCGACACTCATGATCGCGACTTCCGTTCTACTGATAATAATCTATTAAAAATTCCATCACATGCCTCTACCAAATATTCTGACTCATTTACGGTGTCAGCTGCCCGCCAGTGGAACTTGCTCCTTCTGAACATCAGACAGTCTCCGTCTTTCGCCATTTTCAAGAAATTACTCATTTCTCATTATGTATTATAATTTAGTTTAGGTTTAAACATATATTTATGTATTTATTTTTACTATATTATTTATGTATTTTGATTTCTCTTTTCACTAATCTGTGCACCCTATATTACAATTTTCACTCTCCTAAAGGTTAGCTGGCAGATAATGCCTAAGGCATTAAGCTCGCCTTTGTACAAACCTTTTGGTGCAATAAAGAATTTAAAATAAGAAATACTTTCATGTTTTCCCACTATGCCTAAGCTTTTATTAAATTATGAGAGACAATGTTCTTAGCTATCCACGGATTCTCCGTGCGGGTGCCGGGTTCATCGAGTGTTTGGAAGGCAGGGGAATGAACTGCAGCTTTCTCGGACTTGAAACCGCAAAGTTGGTTTAAAGGCCTTTTAACTCTCACCTGCACTGTGTTCACTACCCTCTCTACTCAACCAAATACTATATGATCCTGTTAGCGCCATCTTGGAAACACGTTCCATAAAAGTAACGATGTTCCATAAAGACTATATCAATTGATTATTTATCGATATAAAACCGGTAAATAATATTTTTTTTAGGATGAACCGGCCGGTCCATAAAAAGTACTTAAAGAAAATTGGTACAAATAATAACTAACGGCCAAAATTTATTTGAATTATTTTGAGCATCTAGAAATGTGACCGAAAATAAATTTAATTAATTATTAAAATTCTATCATAATAATCTAATAATTTATCTAATTATATTATGTAATCAAAATTCTAAAAACCAAAACATGCTATCATATTATTACATATTTTCGTTTATTTTTATATTATTGTGATCGACGAAATTAATGTATAATGTGTAAACATAAACCTTTGGGAGTCTGTAACTTTCCCCTAGCTAGAGGGTATGCATGTCTATTCATTTCATATAGCTACTTCACATCCCTTTTCAGGTAAACTTTAAATGTAAAATGTTTCCCATACTACAGAAGCGCCCCCCGCGCTTGCGCTCTCCAGTTGTGCAGTTGGGGCTGGGGCTGGGAGAACGTGGGCCTGGGGCTGGAGCGGGCCGAGGCGGACGGGACATGGGGCCGGGCCGCCGCGCTCGCCGCCTTCCATCTGCGACTGCGGACCGCGCTCGACGTGCTGGCCCGAGCGCCGCCAGAGGTACACAGTGGGTATACAGTGTGGAGCGGTGTTCTAGGGGCCTGGTGCCGCGATATGTTTACATCAGACTGAGAGAAAAAGCGACCTGATAAGAAGTTACTTTCCATCATTTGATCCTTATAAGCGACACTATCAGCTGGTGCTATAATATAGATGAGATGTTTGATATATAAATAATTCTAGAATATTGGCCTTGAAGGCTCACTTAAAAAAATCATTGTTTTAGTGCTCTTGGGTTAAGAACGTTTACTTTAGTATAAAACTATTTGCATTGTCATCTGGAGAATGTATTTTGTTGTTATAGTATCGTGTGGTGGCGCTGGCGCTGGCGGGACTGAGTGACGACCGGCTGTGGCGGGACGTCGCGTCGGCCGCGGGACCGTCGCTGCCGGACCCGTACCTGCGAGCTATGCTGGCTTTCTTGGCGGCCTCTTCGCCGACCACACCCGGAGATCTGCAGGCTGTCTTGGTGAGTTAATTCTTTCGAATATTATTTAGTACTAGCTGACCCGCGCACCTTTGTCTGCGTAACTTTAAACGGAAGCTCTCAAAAGGAACAAATTTTCCCCGTTTTCCCAACATTTTCCATTAATGCTCTGCTCCTATTGGTCATAGCGTGATGTTTTATAGCCTTCCTCGATAAATGTGCTATCCAACACTAAAATAGTTTTCAAAATCGGTTCAGTAGATCCAAAGATTACCCGAAACAACCTCACAAACATTTCCTCTTTATGATATTAGTATAGATAGATAGTATAGATAATAATAATGATAGTTTGTAGGTTTTTTGTTTATTGCATATTGATAGTAGGTGTGCATCTGCATAGTATGCGGATACCTTTTTTCATCGGCCAATAGCTATTCACCGGACTCGTTATCACCGCTCATAGAGATGCAAAAACCGTCAAGTGACCTATTCATGTTTTGGTTTTAGTCTGTTGGTTCACCGGTTTTCCGGAGACTACTATATCGATTTCTTGTCAAGGTGGCAGTTTCCTTTTACGGTTACGAGGCAGCTAGGATATTAAAATAGACTCGTAATAGAAATACATCGTTGTCGCCGCCCATATCCTAACCGCATTATATTGCTGGCATGGTGGGCGCGATCAATATTCTTAAACAACAATGTATTCATCGACACCATTCATGGACTTTGTAGGTCTATTTACCATCAGATGTCGTGCTCTAACAAAAAAAAAATTAACACTATTTGGGTGGCTTGACTCAAACAACAATACTTTTTTTTATGGAGCACGGCATGTAAAATTGTATCTACATGATGGTAAGCAGACCAAAAAAAACCATGTATGAGGTCGACCAATACATTTGTTTTACAGCATTGATCGATTTTTGCTATATTGCATAATTTATACATACATATCATCACGGGCGCCTTACGACGCCTGAGACGGCCCCAGGGTACCTCAGCGGAGGGATTTTTAATCCCACCCCTTCGTAGCCGATGGTATGAGTCTACACCGAACAAGTGGCTAGCTCGTCGCAATTTTTTTTTTGTCGCAACAAATTGGTATAGTGAAACCGGGACCGATAGCTTATCGTGGTCTCCGAGGCACTGTAGTGGTGTTGTCAAGCAAATGTACATATTTTTTTTTAATTAAAAAACTCATTGGTACACACCGGGATTCAAACCAGGGACCTAAGTGTTTTTAAGTCCAAGGTCTAACCCACTCGGCGACCACGTATATATAATTCAATAATTTTTAAATTTGGCTACAGAATGAGACAGAGATGCGACTAGAAGACCGCGTGGCTTTTGCCTGCATCTTCCTGTCAGACACCAAACTGCAGCAATACGTGGACACTCTCACGGAGTCTCTCATGAGACAGGGAGATCTCTCCGGTATACTGCTCACGGGTAAGCAAATAACTATACCCTAGCTACATGGTGACTTTGAAGCTTAAGCCCATAATATGATCTACTGATCTATATGGAACCATGTCTCATAAGGTTACGTAGATCGTAATGTTAAAATTAACCAATTAGTAAAAAGACATTGTTTTTTTGATTTGTTCCATGAATTTTTTTTTTCAAATTGAGCAATAGAGCCTCATATTAGCCTAAAGTAAATCATCCAGAGGCTCTACCATGGGTTTGCGCATTGTAGAAACGTAACGTATTTATTTACCAAAGACAAAGCGATCCTATTGGTTGTTGCTCACGTATACGTATATGAATACGTTACGTTTCTACAATGCGCAAACCCATGGTAGAGCCTCTGTATATTTATTCTGTTCTTGTGTATGTGACTGAACTACTATTAAACGGCTGGACCAATTTAAATGAAAAAGTTTTTTAGTAGGTTGCTAGTTTAGATTCATAATTGAACCCGGTTGATCGCCATGTGATCGGGTTCTAGGATTTTTTTGCTTTCCATTAGGCAATAGCATGAAACTAAAAGATTGAAATGTAAAATTTACTTTGTATATCTAATTTAGAATGACATAATAACATATGCTGATCCCGCTAATAGCAGGCAAGCTAATATTAATAATAATTATATGTAGGACATTACACTCATATTGCCCAGGGCCCTATTTCATAAACGTGACAATTGTAATTTACCATGACAATTCATATTACATTGCTCAGTTTAGTTGGAATTATTTACTTAGAACTATCTAAACCAAGCAATGTATTATAAATTATCATGGTAAATTACAATTGTCACGTTTATGAAATAGGGCCCTGGTCACAAACTTATCCCTAGAGCTTAGTTTGTGACCATAGCAATATGTGTCAATTGTCCTACATATTATTATTTATACTAGGGTGACGGATCCAGAGGCCGACACTGCACCCAATTATCAGCACTTCGGTGAAAAATTAAAATATTAAAGTATTTTTTATGGTTTCTGAATTGGCAAGTTATTAAAAAGTTTAAATGGATTCTTAACTTCAAATCTAGCAACATTATACAATAGTATCACTTGTTGATTGTCGTGTAAATTTGAGTGGCAAAATTTTCGTTTGTTTTCTCTTCGTCAAGTATTCGCCGGTAAGTTTGTCTTTGAATTTAGTAGTTTTTTTATTTTATAAGAGCCTATATAGGTAATTTGAGAAGTATAAATGTTATATTTGATAATTGAACACATCAGAAATTTAAATTTTTGTATATTTATTTATAACAATACTTGATTTTGTTTCTGTGCTTATAATTAGTTACACGACTGCTAAAAAATATCGGTGCTAATATTTGGATATAGGGTAATATTTACAAAAAAAAATTTCATGGATCATAGCATACACTTAGTTATATAATACTATATGAAAAACAATATTTAATGGTCTTGATACTGCAAATATGCCATAAATTGTAGCCTTTAATGAAATACTTGTAATTAAACCTTCTTGCTCTATTAAAGTGCTGATAATTAGGACCGTCACCCTATAATGCTGTTAAACAATATATCGTATAAGGAGTATATTGATCAACCTCATTTTTGGAATTGAGGTAGATTTATTCTATAATTTATAAAGTGGAAAGAGACACATGTTAATTTTACGAAGGTGAGTCACATGCCGTTCTTCATTAAAAAATCCCTAATGTGTGTACGTAACCGTGTCACCAGGAGCGAGTTCAGATGGCATAACGTTGCTTCAGAAATGGGTGGAGGTGACTGGAGACGTACAGTCTGCAGCTCTGGTGGCGGCCAGGACTTTCACGCCGGACCTGCTCAGCGACCCGCGCGCCCAGCACTGGATACAGAGGTGCACGTCATGGAGATATACGGGGTGACTTTGAAAAGATGTACTTTAGGCTAACATGACATGAGGTTCTACTGTTCAAATCTAAAAACTTTTATCATGGAACCAAGTGTCACAAATGATGTAATCAGTAGAGCCTTATACTAGCCCAAAGTACAGCCTTTCAAATTCACCCTATATATAGGGAGCTGTCCTAATGCCTAAAATCGCCTTTCCAAACGTGAGAACAGAAGATGGCCGCCGCCATACAAACTCAATACAAAAAGTGAAATTTATTATAAATCAATGAGCGTTAATTGGTTGAAGTGAGAAGCCAATATGGCGGCAACGGAACACGTTTGACATTTCGTTTTATAGGCTATTTTAAACATTAGGGCGGTTCCATATATTATACCTAGTTTCATGGTGCTTACGCATCCAAACACCAACATAATAATAAAGCCTGAAATTGTACAACTGATACTACTCATATATTCAATATTTGCAAAACAAATATAGGTAGCGATAAAACCTTTGCGTACATACGTAGGCGAGAACGTTACTGGTGTGACACTAAACACCGAGCTAAGGAATACCTAGATGGCGCAATGTACAGTTGGAAACAGCTCAAACTATCAATTGCCATTATTTCTCTTGCTCCCGTCAAAATTCAATTCGTTGTGTTAGAGCGAGGAAGAACTAAAGCACATGAATAACCTGCTCTAAGTTTCGTCATACTGTGGGTATTTTTTTGTAATATTGTTGTCTACTCTCTATGGATAAAGTTAGAAAATTCTTAATAATGACTTCTTTTGGGACGTTTTTTGTAGGTATTGCAAATCCTCTATTAATTTTGTGATTAATATTAAATACTTTCCTCTTTGCTACACTACAAAGCCGCTTAGTATTCTTGAGCATTAATTTATCATAATCATTTTTGTTTTGGATTGTATGGCGGATGAGCATCTTTTGTTTTCATATTTTGAAAGGCGATTTTAGGCCTTGGGCCGCCTTCCTATTATAACCAAAATATATGTTATACTTTTGACGTGTAACATATATTTTGGTGTGTTAGGGTAGGAGTGAAACTGTCTATCTAACCATTTATTGAGGATTTGATAGTAATTATCCATTTGCAGCTACCGGCAACTGCTGGACAGTTGGAAGCTGTGGTGGTCACGATGCGCGCTGGACACCTGGCTCAGCAGTAACGCGGGCTCCGGACTGGCTCAGTCCTGCGAGCATGCGGCCAGGCAGGTTAGTGTCTTTATACCACAATTATAAATCTTAAGTAGTACTATTGATACTGATAACTTGATGTTTGTACTAATAACTATTGATTTTGTGTATTGGTGATGTTTTTAAATACTTTTCTTTAATATTAAAATACTTAACAATATAACAACTTTTCATTTAGTTATTTTATTGTTATTATTTATTCATTTAGTATTTCAATGATAAAAGTTAAATTATGATCACAGTAAGTTAAACCCACGCACTTCACTAGACAAGCCCGTGCTGAAGTAAGCGGGATTCCGTTATACTTTGGTTTAAAATGAGGCTCTACTAATAAAATTAGAAAACTTTTCCCCATGTGTCGCAAACTAAACTAATAATGTTAAAATAACCAATTTGTATGAAGAAGCCTTGCGACACACGGTTCCATGGGAAAAGATTTTGATTTGATCAATAGGGCTTCATATTAGCTCAAAGCAACTTTGTTAAGTCTCCATGTATATAATGGCGTTGCAGGTGATGATCGCGTGCGGCTACTGCAGCAAGACCGTGGCGTCCCCCGGGGGAGCGCCTCGCCCGCGCGCCGCGCTCTCCCGCGCACCCGTCTCCAAGATGAAGGTATCTACACTACACATTAAGGACGCTGCATTCGTAATCGCGTTATACATAATATTACCCACAACAGAAATATTTTTGAGTACAATTACGAACATAAAAAACAATATTTAACTTCTACCAAAAGCAAAGTTGTAATATTGGAAATACGTTTGTATGGGCGTTAAGACGACCCCAGGACCTTTAAGAGGAGCGTCTGATGAGGTTCTTCTATGATCATGTTGTTTAAACAGCAAAGTATTACCTCTCCCCGCGCATGACAGTGAGTCAACGCTACTATACATATGTATGTAAACTAATGTATGCCAACGTGTGTAACTGTTACTTATTGTATGGCAAATAATTAACAACGTGTTAATTATTTGCTATACAAATTTTAATAAACTCAAACTCATAGCAATAGAAACCTCATACTGTTCTTGTTCTACTTGTTCTTGGAAAGCAGGGGCGTATTTAGGTTCAGTCTTGCCTCGGACCACTAACATCTGGCCGCCCCCCCCAACGACCGCCATAGTACTTATTTTTTTACATCCTACTAATATTATAGATGTAAAAAAATGTGTTAACCAGCGAGATTTTTCCACCGGTCGAAGCCGCCCTGGGCAGTGGCTCGTTTGGCTCATACGTAAATATGCTACTGGGAAAGGCTTTTTTAGGTTTAAGAGTGCCTTGCTCTATCTCGATGGTTGATGTATAAATTTGGTTGTCAGCAAGCCAGTGCCTGTCCGCACTGCCGCAAGCCGCTGCCCCGGTGCGGCGTGTGCGCGCTGCACCTGGGCGCCGGGCCCGCCGCGCCGCTCCGCGCCTGGCTCACCTGGTGCGCCGCCTGCAGGCACGCCGGCCACGCGCAACACCTGCTCGCCTGGTTCCGGTAACATACTATACATACTCCATTAGGAAGACCAGCGAGTGGCTACATTCGGTTTCTTATAACGTGAGCGTTAGGTTGTAAAAATAACCAATTCCGTTATTAGCGCTCTGTATTCCAATCAGCGACGGTTAAAAAACTATTCTGATTGGAGAAGAGCACGCTATATACAGGGTGACTTTGAAAGGATGTACTTTGGGCTAATATGAGGTTCTACTGATCAATACGAATAACTTTTCCCATGAAACCATGTGCCGCAAATGAAAAAAAAAATTACCTCCTCCATACAAACTAGTAATGTTAAAATGACCAATTTGTATGGGGAAGCCAAATTTTTTTTTCATTTGCGGCACATGGATCAGCAGAACCTCATATTAGCCCAAAGTACATCCTTTTTAAATTCACCCTTTATATCTAACGATCGCGTTATTAAAAACAGAATGTGGCCGCAGTCCCGTTTGTATCTCTTATATATCGCCTCCGTAGACAAGTGGTTGCGCCTTTGGCGTTGTATCTGGAGGTCGTGGGTTCGATTCCCCCACCCATGGTAAAATGAAAAATAGTACATTTTTCTGTACAGTTTGTCATGGTCTGGGTTTTTTGTTATTATTTTCTTAAAAAATATGTTCCTAAATAAATGTGACAGGTTATTATTATTTTCTATTTCGTAGTTAAAGTATACCTACGAAATAAAAAAGAATAATAACCTGAAAATATAATTTATATTATTTTGTATATGTATAATTTTATTGTTTATTAAAATGGTACCTTAATCAACACTATTTCAGAATTATATTAAGTATTCTGATATTGAGAAAATAAATTATTTTATTATTATTTGTTATTATATATATCTGGTTCAGCATTCTTTCATCATTAATATTTTGTTATAATAAATTTGAATGATAAATTCAGGAGATTTTATGTGAATTTAAATTAAAAATTTTAACCGTTTTAAAATAAACCCACAGTTATTGACAGCCTCCATAGACTAGTGGTTGCGCCTTTTGCTTTGTATCCGGAGGTCGTGGGTTCGATACCCACCCATGGCAAAAAAATATTAGTACGTTTTTCTGTACAGTTTGTCATGGTCTGGGTGTTTATAAAATATAATATGTATTATATCGTTGCTTCTTGTACACATAGTACAACCCTTAATTTGTGACCAGAGCAATATGTGTAAATTGTCCTACATATTATTATTATTGTCAATGTTTCAGAGAGCACACAGAGTGCCCCATCAGTTCGTGTAACTGCCGCTGCATCACGCTGGACCCGCTGGACTGCCAAACAGGACTTTGAAATGTCTACACGTATAACAACATAGAATACAACGAATTTAACTAATGGGGAAATTGTATCGGACTAGTCTTATTGCATTTTTATGTGAGACATTTATTTTATTTTTATTATATTTTAGTACAGACAGTCATTTAAACAAATATTTACCAATATAAATGCACAAAGATTTAAAGTACTCATGCAAATTATACAAATAACACTAACACGATAGACATTGGGGCTCAGCATAACCACATCGATATAGTTTGACAGTCGATAAAATGAATGAACATTCATTCACAAAATCGATATGTATCGATTTTGTCGATTTACCTATCGATGCTGTTGTGCTAGGGCCCATAGACATCTGACAAGACGTAAAGTAAAGCTTTTTTTGTTATATTGTATAATTAATTATTGATAGAGTTTAGTGAAATTATTGTAAATAAAACGAATGTAAGTATAATTGTTAATTAATTGATAAATATATTTTTTTACTTTCTTTTTTGATCAATTTTTATTGTGTTTATTAAACCCCCCCGTTACTAAAACCTGGCTACGCCCGTAATAATAATAATAATATCTGTTTATTTACAAGAACATTGTACAGAAGAATGGTGTTACAATTATGATCAATATATTCTACCTTATTACAAGGGGTCATTCCAACATTGCAACCGCTAAACACGACAAGTCGTTGCGTAAGCTATTATGATATAGTCTGTATTAGGTTGGCTATTATAATGCCGCCATCTTGAAATACACGAATTCTTCGCAAGTTTGAACATGTTCGGAGCGATGGAATTTAAACTATAATTAAGAGAATATAACTTATATTTCAATATTTCAAAAAATAGCTATTTTCCATATGTAGATTTAAATGAGTGCGAACGAGATAGATACATGTATGGACTTCTTACTTTATAAGGTGATTTGCAACAGTTCCCTATTATTACTAGTTTCATGACTCAAATGCTGTGTTTGACATACTTACGGGTAACGAAAGCTGGATTTCCCGTTATGACCCGAAAACTAAAAAACAGTCTGCAGTATGGGTGTTTCCTTCCGAGGAGTTGCCAACTAAAGTAAAGAGAGGTCGAAGAGTGGGTAAAAAGATGGTGGCCTCGTTCTTCGGAAGAACAGGTTCATTACGCAACAACTGTTTTAGAGGATCAAATAAAAGTTACTGCAAAGTTACACTAACAATTGTTTGCCACTTGTCTTTGAAAAAGTTCGGGAGAAACGACCTCGCAATATGATCCTCCTTCACCTTGACAACGCCTCGCCTCGTCGCGACGTCAACGATCGACTATTTGGCCACGTCAGACATGGAATTACTGGGTCACCCGCCGTATAGCCCCGATCTCGCGATTTTTATTTATTCCCGAAAAAAAAAAAAAACTTCGAAGAAAACGTTTTATGGACGCAGAGGAAGCAGTGACTGCGTTTCAAAAGGTCGTCGAAACGCCCCTAAGGACGAGTGGGCAAATGGAATTTTCTTAGTCGTATGCAGCGTATTGATTTGAATAGTCTCTATTTTGAAAATATATGTATAATATAACTAATAACTTACTAGTTTGCTCAGTTTTTTATTTTCTAAGAACTTTTAGTTTAGACCTCGTACTATCCAGTATTAGTTATGCCTTTTGGTCGAACCGGTCCTAATAAACATTGGAAACAGTACTATTGGATATTGAAGTGGTACCACCTTTATAAAATAAGTTACTAATATAGGTAATCTAATATTTTTTTCATATATCATTCAGCATTTTTATGATCACCATAAAAAAAGGTATTATTTTTTAATTTTGTAAAAGGTAAATGATAAAAATAAACTTCACAAGATTTATAGTAGAGAAGACGAGTTTCAAGAACTATGTATACCACTAACAAACTAAAGTATTATCGGACCCAAAAGTTCAGTTCGCTTCGCGGTAACAAACAGAAACGCTTGCTTGTTATATATATTGACATGTCGACTTCGCAGTTTTATATTTTACTAGCTGACCCGCGCAACTTTGTCTGCGCGTTTAAATTTAACCGTTTACGCAGCGTACGCTCTTAAAAGGAATAATTTTTCCCCGTTTTTGCAACATTTTTCTTTGTTACTCCGCTCCTATTAGTCGTAGCGTGATGAAATATATAGCCTATAGCCTTTCTCGATAAATGGATTATCCAACACGAAAATATTTTTTCAATTCGAATCAGTAGTTCCTGAGATTAGCGCGTTCAAACAAACAAACAAACTCTTCAGCTTTATAATATTAGTATAGATTTAAAGCAGCTATGGAGATTTCATTCGTACGCAAAAACACTGCATTCGTAAATAAAATTTTGTAAAATCAACAGTCTATTTCGTAATCGCAGCCTGAAAGGAGACTACCATCTCGAATCAAGAAATCAATGCAGTAGTCCCCTAAAAACCTGTAAAAACGGAAACATGTCTAGGTCACTTGGCGGGTTTAGCATCTGTATGGGAGGTGGTAACGAAACCGGTCGGTCGGTATAGCGAAGTTCTTCAACTTCGATAGACGTCGGTCTGCGACAGGTTCGGTCGAGAGAACTCTGGTAAAAGTAAATAAAATACAAATATATTTCCAAATATATATACATTTATTAAATATTATATTTTCATCTGTTCCAATTTAACAATAAAATTTCTCAAAGAAACAACATTTATGTATATAATGTACTAGAAACAAGGATCGTATCCTCTACCGACAGCCATCTTGCAAAAATATATCCAACTCGCACGCAACGAGTAGTGGTGCTACTTCATACCGGCTGATATTTGTGTCATTTATAAAGACTATTATAAATGAAAAAGGATAAGTTACTTACTCATTAATTAGTCATGTTGCAATTTAAAAGCATTTAAATGCAACATGACTAATTAATGAGTATATAAAACCTCGTAATGAGAAACATATTTCGTTAATTACTTCTTTCTTTCATAAAAAAAATAATACCGCTAAATTTTACGCGGATAAAATAACAGGCATAATGTTACGTACATTCTCTAATCAAGCTATTTTAGTAAACAAATAACTTTAAGAAGATTACTAGCAAGAGCAGTGAGAGCTACAAATATCATCCGGTATCTCCACTTCAAACAACGAGTGTAGTAGCACTATATCATATATACACTAGATACATAAATAGATTTAAATAATTTTAACAATAGTTTTGAAATTAACAATAGACACGTTCAGAGACCAATTGTTTCGTTTTCACATACATATATGACATGTCGTTGGAACCAAACGCGTGACTTATAAAAAATAAATATATACTTTGACTATGACATTCTCAAAGAATTGTAAACGACTGCACGGTCGGCTGTCGGCGCCTAACATTTTAATCTTAAATATCGTAACGGTAAATAGATTCCCTTCATAAAATATGTCAAAAGCGACGAAAGGTATTTTTTTTCTAGAATTTTAACAATAAAAGAGTTATCAGACAGAGTGTGCATCACTTGCGAACAATATCTAATTCAATATCCCATGTCTCGCTCCAACCACAAGGTGGCGCCTCCGTCATTCCAACACAACAACAACGACCCCAATAAACTTATAATCATTAACAGTTTCCACAAAACATTCTCTTAAAAATAATAAACAAATGTAATTTTGATTACATCCATCATAAAGTTTTATTCTACGAGTGGGCTTAAGTCACGAAACACCACTTTAATATATATATTATTATCTCTTTAATATTATTATATTACATTTTGCTTTATAAAACTTGTTTATGGACCGCTTTCGAAACAGCATTATAAGTCCCATTAGATCCGCCACGACTCTGAGGTCTCTTACTATAATACAACTTAATATTTAAAAATTCGAGTCTAGTTTAGAAATAGACTAAAACAAACTGGACTGGACTTACAACCCGCGGCGAGTCGTCCTACAACCCGCGACCGCTTGGAAGAGATCTCCGCATCGACGTAACGCAACGACTAACGGCATGGTCGCGCGCACTCTCATATATATTACAAGTTATTTTATAGATAAACAATTATGTTCAATATCGACATTTGCATATTTTGTACTATTTTTTTTTTATCTAACTTCATTGTCATATAAAATTCATTTATTTTTTAAACATTTTTATATAAATATTTGCATTAAAATTCGCAGATCTACATAGTTTAAATACCCTATTTCAGCAAGTAGGGCCAAAGCGAACGGACACCGAGTGATAATATCTTTACATTAAAATACATACAGTTATTATTTGGAGAACTAACTTCTCAGAACACGGTCCAATTTATATACAAAATATAGCATCCAAATAAGATTGAGCTTTCAAAATAGAGTAGATAGTGTCTGCTGGAAACCATCGTATATACATATGTTCCAGAGCTAACACGATACAATCTGTGAGTGGCGTTTGGTTCCGCGAGCTTGCGGCCCACACGTAGGCAGGTAGTCAGTCACACTGATAGGCTGTATACATACTATATCCTATATACACAATTATATACAAATTATACTCTAATCCGTTTAAAGCTTTACTCATATATACCTACACATATTAGATAACTACGCGACGTCACTATGCGACATTTTAAAGGTAATTTATTTTAAAAATATAACATTTGTTTAAGTAATAAAGGATTCATTTGGCAGGAAAATTGGTTTATACGAACGCTGACACGGCGGCGGTCGACGTGCGACAGCGCCGCGCTCCAACCTTTACAATATAAACTTTAAAACTTCCAAAATACATTTGTTTGTAAAATAAATAAGATCGGCTCGCGGCCTCGCTCGTCAGATTCGAGGGTGAGGAATGTAGAGACTATTGCACGGTACCGGCGTGGCGCGGCGTGGCCTGGGGGCGCGGCGCCGCTCACTTGGCGTCGTCCTGCTCCATGGGCTCCTCCGACACCGAGCGCGACGTGTCCGGCGACCTGCGGACGCGACACACACATAAACATTGCGAAGGCCGACATCTTAAATTCAATAAACATAATATTATGATAATAAGTACCCCGGTGTGTACCAATGGTTTTTAATCTAAAAATGTATGTACATTTATTTAACGACACCACTATAGTGTCTCGGAAAGCACGTTAAACTGTCGTTGCCGGTCGGTTTACTATACCAACTTGTGAAACTGTTTATAGATGGGTTATTAAGTCTATCCAATCATCGCGACGAGCCAGCCACTTGTTCGGTGTAGACTCATACCATCGGCTACGACGAGGTGGGATTAAAAATTCCTCTGCTGGGTAGCCTAAAGCCGTCTAGGCGGCCTTGGGCGACGTAAGGCACCCGTGACGTGATGATATGTATGTAATAAATGTTCTCGAGGGTTTACCATCAGCTAAATAAGGACGGGTTAATCCCTCCGCTGGGTACCCTGAGGCCGTTTAGTTTGAGACAGTATTTTTTTACTATATATATGCTATATGTGAGGAAGTCAAAGCTAAGCTATGTAACCATTTTTACTAATGCTAAGGGGAGTGGGTAAGACGTGCTATGAAGATGGGCTGCTAGTTAGATATGCGATTTCAGCTAAGCAACATCGACGGTAGGGAGAGCTGTGTGGAGCAATGAAAATGATTGGTGGATATCACAAATGTAATGTGGAAGTAGCTCGGTAGCCGCACATCGCTGGCCCGGCTCGGGAGGTGGCTTACCCCTGCACGTGCCGCATGGAGAGCGTGGCCATGGCGGCGGCGGTGTCGGCGGCGTCGCGCTCCGTCTGCAGCGAGCCGAGCCGCTCCGCCGCCAGCGCGGGCGCCGCCTCCAGCGCGGAGATGCCCGCCAGGTGCGAATACCGCTTTATCTGCAAACGAACAACATACAATCACCTACATTGTTACGGCTTCGATATATAATATTAAGGACATTATATCACAAACTAAGATCTAGATTTGTATTATGTGTACCAGAAATTTTATTATTTATTATATTATATTTGACAGTGGCGAATCCCGGGTCATAGTCCTCTGCATAACCCAGCGTAAACATCTAAAATCTACTAAAAGTTGGGACAAATAATTACTAAACTAATTTTATTAGTAATTATTAAAATAATTACCAAACTTCTAGGAGCAAATGATATTACTTCTTGGCAATAAATATTTTAAAATTAATAAGACTCTTATAAATACGAAATTTCAACCGAGATATCTCACTTATTCAAGATAGCCGCCGCCACCCACTGATCAAGTTTTACTACTTTTAATATCCTTTTCATATAAACTAAGAACGAGGAATGTATTTTTAAATATTTATTTATAACTTCTAATAGTAACACTTTGAAATTTCCAATAAAAACTAAAAATTCATAATATTTGTTAATTTTTCCTATTGTGTGTACATAACATTTTTGAATAACTAAAAATATATTTATATAGCAAAGATAAAATTTACGTTTTTCCCTTACAAAATGTGTCAAATTTTACCTTTGATCTGCAGTTAATATTCATAACATTTAACTAAGACTAAGGCCTGAGAATCGATGCCCAAAAAGCAGTGATATAATGTTTAGCAATGTGTGCACGCACCTCCCAGTAGTGCGCCTGCAGCGCGGCGGCGCGGCGCAGCGTGTCGGCGGCTTGCGGCGCGGGCGGGCGCGCCAGCTCGGCGGCCGCCAGCGCGGGCAGCGGGTCGCCCAGCAGCGCGCGCACGCACTCCGCCGCGCAGTCGCACATCGCCGGCAACTCGTACCCGCCCTCCAGCGATAGCACCACCTGCACACGGAAACATAATGTTGTCGCATACTCTACCTTTTGCTATACTTTATTTATTTGGCCACAAGCTAATAAACCACTGACCCAATTATCTTAGGGGTGTTATAATATTCAAATAACATTACCCCTGCGATCTCTAAGGGAAAAGAAAGAGATGGAATATACACAAATTACATATCTCCGTCCATTATCCCGTTTTGGAACCCAACCTAAATAGAGTAAGAACCACCACTCAAATATTTTTTTAATATTTAAGTGGCTACAATATGTTTAAATTTATTTTACCACATAAACAAAGACTTTATATGATCTTTATTCTTATCGCATTTATATGGCAGCTGCCATTATAAATAAAGTCAAAGCCATTTTGTCCTTGCATATAATATGAAGGGACATTACACATTATTGGTCACAACTTGTCACAAGACAAGTTTTTATTATTATTAGGTATCATAGATTTAATAGGTATTAGACATATAAATGAGCAGCAGACTACCAAACCAGAATTTCTAAAAAATCCGAAAGCTATATAGCAATAAGATCACTATTTTACAAAATGATACCAAAAATGAATGTAATTTTTTTAGTAATATTTTGGCTGGATATTATATATTATTGCTTGCTTTGCTTATTGGTATTTTACCCATTATGATAAAATTATTATATTTTTGTGGATAATTTTAATAATGTTGTTATTGATTGGCATCCTTTGTAACACTTACACTAACTTTGTACTAAGTATTTTAAACAATTTAAGCAATTTTATTTTTTCTAATATGTAGGATAATTTACACATATTGCTCTAGTCACAAACTTAAGCTCTAGGCTTGTACTATGTGTACCAGAAGCAACGATATAATACATATTATATTTTATAAACACCCAGACCATGACGTTTGTCATGTACAGAAAAAATATACTAATATTTTTTTGCCATGGGTAGGAATCGAACCCACGACCTCCGGATACTCCTAAGGCGCAACCATTAGTCTATGGAGGTTGGCAAAGCAATGAATCAAAACGGGAATCAACTGTACTATTATTGTACCATGACGATATTTTTTTATTATTAACAAAAGCTTTATAAAGATTTTGTAGCTGAATCAGTGTGAAATGTCGCCTAAATATATTTTTCCTCCGGTCTCGATAGAGCTGCCGAAATTGAGATTGGACGAAGGTCAAGTGCGAGAAGTTCTACGTGGTCAGAGACCTGAATAGTTACACTTCGGAAAGTCGGAGTAAGGTTAAAAGAACTCCTTCTTGCGGGGAAGATACACGTGTGTGTTTGTTGTCGTTGAACTCAAATAGGTTGGCATCGCCCCATTTAGAAACAGCTTAAAGATAAATATATATGTGTGTGTTAAGTTACCTTGCCCCCTGCCAGCTGCATGAGGTCGCGCGTCATGTGCGCGAAGCATGCGGGGGACACGGTGTAGCCCCCTAGCGGCGCGGGATGTCCCCGGGCCGCGTCAAACCCACACGACACCAGGACTATCTCGGGGTCGTATTCCTAAAACAACCACACAATATTATTACCAGAGTTCATAAAAAAAAAACTAAAGAGTATTTTTCCATTGGGCAAATAACTCTTTTTTTAAATTATTTTATATGAAGGACATTTATTACACACCTTAATAACAAACAAACTTTAGGCTTGTACTATGTGTACAGAAAACGTACTAATATTTTTTACTATGGATGGGAATCGAACCCACGACCTCCGTGTATAACGACAAAGGCGCAACCCCAACTAGTCTACGGGCGGTTAAAGAAATTATCAGAGAATTAAATTTATAATGGATATTCGTATCAACAAGTTATGTATAGACTAGATATCTGACAATAAGTGTGTAGAGATCAAGAGGCTAAGAATAATATATGAAACCGCCTTAATGCCTGAAATTGCCTATAAAACGAAATTAGAAACGTGTTGGTTGCCGCCATATTGTGTTCTCGCTGCAATCAATCACAGCTTATATTATTGATTTATATATAATAATTTTCGTTTTAAGTTTGTTTGGCAGCGGCCATCTTCTGTTCTCACGTTTGGAAAGGCGTTTTAGGCATTCAGGCGGCTCCCTACAAATATCTTTATTGTCGAAATACATTAAATTATTTCAAGTCCCAATAAATGTGAAAGGAAGTCTGATACTAAACAGATTTTGATAGTATTATAAACAGAGAGGGTCACGGGAGCGGCATTTTCACACTTCTAAACTATGTGTTTTAATACATATTATAAGTAAAGATAATACCTTAGCTATGGGCATAACAATGGTCCTGAAGGCGGCGAGGTACTCCGCGTCTCCTAGCGGCGGGTTGAGGGACCCCGACCACGCGATGTTCACGTTGAAGCCTAGCCCGGGACCGCTGCCACACTGAACACAAACAAAATATATTATTAGAAGTCATGCCACTTGTAGATACACACAGTAATTCTAAGGTATACCTACAATCATAATAGATCTATAAGGCAACTAAATATGTTTATATTAATGAAGTAAATAATAAGAACTATAGGTTGGTAAACTCTGGGAAACTTTGAAAACCTCGCTTTTGGCTACCAAAACAACTGAGCCATCATGGGACGTAAAGCATATGACATTATTAATTATTTATTAACATCAAATTTCTCAAACAGTGCATTCTTGCAATTATTGTCTAGGTATTTTTGGGAATTAATTATTTGCTTACTTTTTTTTATAAAACAGGTTACATATTCAGGTAATATATAACATCTAAATGTATTTATATTTTTATGAGGAAGAAGCGTATTGTATAGATATTGAGAGGGGAGCGCTAAGTTGGAATGACAAACGGCAAGCCTGGCCGAACGTAAATGCAACATTGACGACCGACTGCCAGTTTCTCCCATCCTAACGTGCCAATAGATCCATTATATAAAAAGTATATTATAGACTAGATATTTAGACAGCCTCCGTAGACTAGTGGTTGCGCCTTTGGCGTTTTATCCGGGGGTCGTGGGTTCGATTCCCACCCATGGCAAAAAAATATTTATTAGTACGTTTTTTCTGTACAGTTTGTCATGGTCTGGGTGTTTATAAATTATAATATGTATTATATCATTGTTTCTGGTACACATAGTACAAGTCTAGAGCTTATTTTGTGACCAAAGCAATGTGTGTAAATTGTCCTACATATTATTATTATTATATGATTGAAGAAAAAAACACCATTCATGAAACAAAAAATGCAGTATTAAAAATGTGGAATGTTTATATTAAAATCGATCGACTTAACTTTTAGCATACATTAATTTTGTTTATTTTAATAACTTTCCTTGACTCTATATAATAATAATATCTATAATAATCTCCTAAGTGCCATTTCAACAACTAGACATTGGCCCAATGACGCTTTCAACGAGAATCCATTAATCAAAATAATTGAATTAAAGGGCCTAAGGTGTAAATTTTAATAAAAATATATTACCTCTGAGGGAGCGCCGGTGCCCGGGAAGAAATTCCCGTCATCATGGCGATGGATAGAGATGTACAGAACGTGAGGATCCTCGTAGAATATTTGTTGCGTACCGTTGCCGTGGTGTACGTCCTGCAAATATACATTATTACTTTAGTTCATACATCTCCATTGTTATCACACACATATGCAATTTTTTGTTTAAAGTAGGAGGTAGTTATATATAGAGAACAATCTCTTTGCAATTACCAAATCCTCAAAACGATAATTGAGTTTATGTCACACAAATCTACTTCTTCTTCTTAGCTCGTTTCGTAACTTTAATAAGCCAGTGGGATCAACTAAATTATTGTTAGTTAATAAATATATCATCACGGGTGCCTTACGGCGCCCGAGACCGCCTAGACGGCCCCAGGGTACCCAGCGGAGGGGTTTTAATCCCACCTCGTCGTAGCCGATGGTATGAGTCTACACCGAACAAGTGGCTAGCTCGTCGCGATGTTTTGAATAGACTCAATAACCCATCTATAAACAGTTTCACAAGTTGGTATAGTGAAACCGGGACCGACAGCTTAACGTGCTCTCCGAGGCACTATATGTTAGTTAATAGGTTAACAATAAGTTGGCAATCGACTTCAGAGACCCAGAGAGGGAATTTAATGCAACCTCATAGTCGGTGATGGTATAGTAGAGTATATATCAAACAAATGATACTTAAGTGTTTATATGGCTTCAATATTCCATCAGCAAGCCAAAACCAACACAATTAAGTTTTAACAACACAATTAGTTGCTGCGCTCCACACAAATATGTGTTTTGTAAAATTAAAATATTTATTATAATTGGTATGATTTTATGAACTTCTTGAGTACCTGTGCTGCTACCTCAAACTATTATATATATATATTATTATAATCAATGTATATTATTTTGTTTGCAAATGTCTGAACATAAGTCTATACACAACTTGTGAGCATGATTTTTTTATGACCAACCCACATAGATCAGCTTAATGACTTAGGCATTATCTATCATTACTAACCTTTGGGAGATTAACCTTTAATTAACAGGCAGAGTGCTCATACAAATATATAAGTGTATATATAAATATGTTAGATACAAAATCTGTTAAATGACCTAGTAGTGATTCGGTTTTAGCCTGTGGGTTCACAAGTCTTCAGTAGATTTATTTCATCGATTTCTTGTTGAGATGGTAGTCTCCATTCAGGAAGCAGATACGAAACGGACAGTTAGTTTGACGATAAAGCTATGAGGATATTAAAGTAGACATGTAATGCAAATCATGTAGTCTTTAGCCGGCACATAGTAAAAGCAATCAAGAAAATATTGATCAACCTCATTAATAGATTTTGTAGGACAGCTTACCATCACATGCCATACTCCAAAAAAAAAAAAAATGAAATGTTAGACTGACCCAGTCGACGATAAGTATCCTGGTGAGCCTGAGTCGGGTGTGCAGTAGTCTGGCGGCCACGGCCACGCTGTTGAAGAAGCAGAAGCCCATGGCCTGCGCGGGCTCGGCGTGGTGGCCCGGCGGCCGCACCACCGCGAACCCGTTGGCCAGCTCACCGCGCGCCGTGCGCATCGCCAGGTCTAGCACCGCACCCGCGGCCATCCTGCAACGGCGACATAGTTATAGCTATATATACACTATAGCTCTATCATGAGTTTTGCTAGCTGTGTTTACTATAGTTTGAAAAATAAAGCGATCCTATTGGTTATTTATTTATTTATTATTAACAGCTTTTGACACCAATCTTGCCTGATGGAAAGCAAAGATGAGGTCGAAGAGATAGTACGCTTACTCTGTAAAAAGAAGACTACTACCTCATAGTGTCGTTAGCAAAAAACTCATGGTACATTCGAGGTATTGAGCTAAATGCAATGAGGCAAAAATATCTAGTTTTATTAATAAAATCCCATGTCAATGGATCTGATTGAATTAATTACATGTATTATTAAAGCCCTCAAATACATTTGACACAATCCTTCAATTTTCTTAGCCCTACGATTCCATTAAGCTGGGTGCTGTTACTGTTTACACTGCATTCATAGTTATTTTACCTTTGACAAAGTAATTTTTAGCCTTTCTCTAGATTGATTACTAATAAAATAATATTAGCTCAGGTCAACTTTTGATTGTACTGTTGTATATTGTATATTGAATTAACTGTGTATACTAATATAACTATCCTCACGTATGGCGATAACACCGCTGTCAGCGCTGACGTTCATAATCACCTAAAACATATGCTCCTCTCACTCTGTTTAAATGTCAAATAAAACGCCATAAAAAAATAATGAATTTTAATGTATTTTGTATATTTGTTTACATAAATACCAAAATAAATGAGAACACAACACTTTTAACTATCTACTTAATAATTATTTTAGAAATTTTAATACTTTCCTCAAAACCATGTCTCTAGATAAATGTCATTTTGACAGCGCTCACAGCGATTTCACCCACAAGCAAAATCACTGTAAGTCCAATATGGCGTCTGTAATGACGTCATTATTAATGTCAAATCATCTATCGTTAGCGCTCTTACGCTCAATCGGACCAGCGCTGACATCGATTTTGTCGCGAATCGGACCGCAAGGTATATTATACCATAAAAAAATCTTTCTATACGACCCTAGAAATAAGAAAAAAAACTGTACCTGGCTGCGGGCGCGGTGTGCGTCTCGGACCAGGCAGTGTCGGAGTCTACGCCCAGCCCGCCGCACGCGAGCCGCACCAGCTGCCGGGCCGCGGGGGGCACGCGCTGGTCCCGCGCGCGGCCCCCGAACACTAGCACGTGCGCCTCCGAGTGGACAGACTGAAAGCACATACATTATATTATTACTTTAAATTCTCACTGCTAGATCAAAAATAGAAGGATAGCAAATAAAGTATAATGTCTATAAAAAGTTTTTTGAGCCGCCCGATTTGGGAGCCTTTAGCGTTGAAGGGCGCTTTCCGGTGGTGACAGCAGCGACGTGAGAGTGGGGCATTATATTAAATTATAATACTTTTTTTTTTAAATCAAAAGTTTTTTTTAAATTAAAATTTTTTTTGTTACCATCAATGAATTCAGTAAAAATCTATTATTTTTAACATTACACACTCTTCAATTTTATTTGTTTGTATAGTACCTGTAGCTCCTCGAGCGTGGCCTTCCTGGGCCGGGTGCGCTCGGTGCGTGCCGTGAGTCCGGTCTCGGCCAGCCGCGCCCACACGGACTGTAGCCGGCCGCCGTGCTCGGGGTGTTGCGGCGCGTGCGCACCGCACCCACACCCGTGCTTAAGCATGAGGGCGTCGTACGCCAGGCCCGTGGGGACGTTGGCACGGGCGCCTACCTGTGGGGACAAACAAATGGTTTTAATTACTTACTGTTGAGTTATTACAACAATACTGTTGCAGCATAGTTTTAATTGTGTGATTACCCAATTAAAACTAGATTTTTTAATTTAGAATCTTGTTGCAATTTTCTGCCATTTCTTTTGGCCTTGTGTAATGCTATCAGTAGGAAAATGTTAGTTGGTATATAAACATATCATCACGGGTGCCTTACGGCGCCCGTGATGATATGTGTGACCTAGACGCCTCCAGGGTACACAATGGAGGAGTTTTAATCCCATCTCGTCGTAGCCGATGGTATGAGTCTACACCGAACAAGTGGCTAGCTCGTCGCGATGTTTTGAATAGACTCAATAACCCATCTATAAACCGTTTCACAAGTTGGTGTAGTGAAACCGAGACCGATAGCTTAACGTGCTCTCCGATAGTGGTGTTGTCAACCGAACCGGGGACCTGTATTTAACTCCAAGTTCTAACTAACTCGGCCACCACGTATATAGTAGGTATATGCTATACTTATATAGTTCTACCTTCTGTAAGTTATTTATTGTACTGTTAAAAATAATAGAATGTGTGTTACCATAGGACTGGAGAGCGCTCGGGCTAGCGGCGCGGCGTGAGTGGCGACATGCGGCGCGGGAGGCGCGGAGGCCTGCGCGGGCGCCGGGCGTCGCGTTAGGTCTATTACTTCTCCTTCTTCTTCTCTAAGTTGAGCAGCGTCGTGGGCACGGGTTAGTACCTGCAAAGTTTATTATAATGTTATTTATAAAATATTAAACTCATAATAAAGGGATGTTAAAGACAGAAAATTATGAAATTACAGAAAAATATATTTTGCAGAGGCTGCATCGATTTCTTGTCGAGGTGGTAGTCTCCTTTTTAAACTTCAGAGTAAGCGTGCTATCTCTTCGACCTCATCGTTGCTTCTCATCAGGCAACATTAAGGTCAAACACAGACACTATTTACAATAATTAAATAAACGATTTATTGATTGCACATAAGAATCTCTATAACAGTTCTATTAATAAATCAATTTAAGATTTATAACAACCGCTGAATTTTTTTAAGTAAATTTAAAATACATAACTATAAAGCCCTGCAACCGAGGTCGCTAGCCATTTAATGCTTATGTTGTTTATACAAGATATAGGCAAGATTTTTAGCTATCCATGGATTCTCAGTGCTGGAATCGCGATCCGAGGGGAGTGAATTCCGGATAATCATTAGAACTAAACCCAGGATAGTTCTAATGTTTACCCGCAATATGGCGACGGTCGTCTTTGTTTATATATACTCACGGTCCGTCTAATCTGGTCCCTGAGATAGCTATGTGCCGGGGGAGCGGGAGTCCGTAGCGCGGGGTCTCCGAGCGGCAGGGGGGCGGAGTGCGTGCGCCCCAGGGGGCGGATGGGGGGGCGCGGCGGACACGCGGACAGCGGCGGCGGGTGGAATGCTTCGGCTTCCGATACCACCGGCAACGGAGGGACTGACACCTACATACATAAATAACTAATTAAATCTTTATTATTTCCACAGCAAAAGTTTTACAATGTAAGTATATGCCAATGATCACCACAGCAGAGCATGTACGTTCATAGATAATTGTTTTGTTTTATTACTCTATATAAATTATAAAAGAGCACGGCACGTGACTGTCTTTACAAGGCTAGTGAAAAAAGCAAAACAATCTAGCGAATCGGAGATTCTTTTATTTTTACTATATATATTTAGCTATATGAATCGAAAAACTATATTTTAAGGCTGTATTCTGAAAATCTAGAACTACAAAACTAAAAATGTTTGTTAAAGAAATTTACTCGATACTCACAGACAACTATTTTTATGCAAATAGTAACTCTTTAACTTGAAATGTATGAAGAGATTAATATAGTCTCCCATATATTATTTCAATTAAAAATGTATTTATATTTTCCAAAACATGAAAATTTTGTACTTTTTAACATCGTTGCAAGCGACAAAACTACAACAATTTATAGTGATAAAAAAATAGATATCAATAGTTTATTATGTATTCTAAAAATGTATGGAGAGATTTTTGCAAGTTTAATAGAAAATTATTAATTAAATAATTACAAAAACTTGCCAGACAGAAATCTTCATACAAAATCCATGACAGGCCGTCATTGTGCGGGCGATCCCGTCTGTGAAAGGTGGCTCCGCGTCGCTTTTTTCTATTTCACTATCGGAACACTAAATATTCACTGTTGGGAATTTTATAAGACAAGTACATATTTATTTTGATTATATTCTATGTTTTTACACCTTTTAACACGATTAACTACAGATTCAGCTAAAATAAATATGCAATTTGCACCAACTGTCACTGTCAGTATAACCTTACAAAAAAAAAAGACAGACGGTCCTATGTAACTAAAACTACGCAACAGCTATTTATTTTGGTCGCTTTTATCTATACTAATATTATAAAGCTGAAGAGTTTGTTTGTTTGTTTGTTTGTTTGTTTGTTTGTTTGAACGCGCTAATCTCCGAAACTACTGGTTCGTATTGAATAATTCTTTTTGTGTTGGATAGTCCAGTTATCGAGGAAGGCTATAGGCTATATAACATCACGCTACGACCAATAGGAGCAAAGATATAGTGGTAAATGTGTAAAAAACGGGAGAAATTATTTCATCTTTGAAGCCTTCCGTTGCGTGCGCCGTGAAAACGGTTCAAGATACACAAAAAATATGTATTAAAGAATAATCTAAATATATATAACTCAAAGGTGACTGACTAACATAGTGATCTATCAACGCACAGCCCAAACCACTAGACGGATCGGGCTGAAATTTGGCATGCAGGTACATGTTATTACGTAGGCATCCGCTAAGAAAGGATTTTGATAAATTCTACCCCCAAGGGGATAAAATAGGGGATGAAAGTTTATATGATAAAAAAATAACTATTCCACGCGGACGAAGTCGCGAGCACAGCTAGTATTTTTAATAAAATGTATCGTCGGGCGCACATTATTTTACAATTTTTAAACATATTTTTCCTATTTATTTTAATTGTTATTTTTTTTAATATTTTTTTTTTATATATGTCCAAAGCAAAGCTCAATAGGATTCCATCCATTATCCAAAACTTTATTTTTATAAATGGCAGAGTAGTTCAACAATTTTATTATCTACCTAACATTTAAATACTAACATAATAATGTATTGTCTTATTTTATCATCATTAATATTATTACAAAATCAAAGTTTTTTTTTATTATAGCATGTGTGACTGTTTGTATCTAACTCATGACAAACATACAATATTTATGAATAGGGACCAATACGATGTAATTTCTATAGAATTAGACCGATTTACTATGGCCTATGGATTCATTTGGCCTGTTACCAAATGGGCGGCGATAAAAAAATAACAATACGAAATAATAATAAATAATTTCTAGCATAGAATAATTCGAAATGTGTTTTAGAAACTGGCGTGGGCAATTTCTAGAACATTGTTTGATTTGTTTTACGCTAAGTATAAAACTAAAATACATATTGAAAATATTACGCTAAAAAATAATTATTATCATTCCACATGATTGGTGGAATGCCAGGTGGGCGATTCTCGCGCTTTCGAGATTCATCTCGATTCGAGATTTTTAAACGAAAAATGACTAAATATGTAATTTTTCGTTCAATAATTATATATTTATTATTTATTAATTAATATTTATTATTTATTTCGTTTAATGTTCGATATTTTTCAACGAAAAATGGTATATTTAGTCATATTTCGTTTAAAAATCTCGAATCGAGATGAATCTCGAAAGCGCGAGAATCGCCCACCTGGTCTTTGAGTTTTCAACAAATTAACTGCTACTGCGTTTTATACTACCCACACCATGAAAGGAGACTACCGTCTCGATAATCGAAAAATTCCACGCCTGATCCAAATCATAACTAGCGACCGTTCTCTATAATCAATCTATATTTTTTGACCGATAATAAATGGATAGTTTATATGATATTTGTCTGTAAATGTAAATAATCATTTTTCATGTATTTATTGGTGGGTATTGTCATACTTAGTAGGTGGTCCTCACACCTACTAAGTATGACAATACTTCTGTTAGACCGAGAGCTCGTGTCCAATACAACTATAATAGTAACCAATATTTATTTTTTAAATAGTGACAGCTGCTTTTATAAAATAATATTGCATTTTTATTTATTTTTTACAATTTTATATATATACCTACCAGCGGCCACATTCTGTTTCTTATAACGGAACGTCAGATTGTCAAAATAACAAATTCCGCTATTAGCGCGTTCTCCTCCAATCAGAGTAGTGGTTAACCTTTTCTGATTGGAGAAGAGCGCGCTAATAACAAAAATCGTTATTTTGACAATCTAACGCTCACGTAATAAGAAACAGGATAAGTAATTAAAGTTTATAAGAATTATTGATAAAAGTGAATGTGTATGGATGTAATATGTGTAGTGCACGTCTGTGTGTGTTGTATGTATGATGCGTGTGTGTAATGTATGAAGAGTATATTTTTTACACTATAGTGTAACAGTAAGGTGAATTTTATGATAATATATTATGTTATGTCAAAAAAACGATAGACTAATTATTGAGAAAGAACATAGGTATAATATCTAGGTGATCAAAACCGATAAACCGAAGATATTTTGTAAAATGAAAGAACGTGATACTTAACTTGCATAATTTAGTACTTGCAGATAAATATCAATTTTTGTTTCATATTTTCCTACGTATCTTTTTATATTTAAGCTTTATGAGTGTTAATTAGAGACAAGTTCAAAACAAACGGACAGATAATTGATATATATAATGTAGAGATTATGATTGCTTTGAATACCCTGAGTCTTGGTACCCTGAGGCCGAGTAGAAGTTATGTATAAATGTATGTGTATCTAAGTTATTTTACTATAAAAAAACTAATTTATTTAAAATAAAATATTTTACATAAAATTATTCCAATTAGGTAACTCCGGAATATTTTTAATGTAGATAGATGGGTAAGTAGATTAAAGTGACGCAGACCCCAATCCTTAGTAATGTCAATTCATATGACAGCATTTTTTTAAATAAATACTTAGACTGGCTGAATTAGTCCAAAATAAAAAAAAAGTTTTGTTTAATATAAATTAGTTTATTACGGAGCGGAGTCTAGTAATAGTCACTCTTACCAATGCCTTATAATAAATTTAAACTGTTAAAATTAATATATATTAATAAAATGTACCGGTATTATCACACTTTGTACGCATGTCTGGAAATTATAGTAATACATCAATTTTATTGAAACATTAAATCCTCGCATATAAAATTACATTTCTTGACTATTTCGACAATACATTACTTAAAATAAAATAGTAAGATTTCTAAAATAATAAACTATCACACTCCATACAATGAAATTTCAACAGAGTGACTTTGGGGCTCAACTGTCCACAGTTAGAATAAATTGAAGAAATATTCTCAAACATTTTTGAGTGAAATCTGACAGAAGGTGATGACGTCACATATACGAATTCCCCCTTAACAAAAAGATAGGTCTTAACCAGGCATTAACAAATATAAATAAAAAAATGTATGAAGATTGGTTGTCTGTTATGAACTTTATTCCAAAGACCAATAGGAAAAAAATAACCCACTTGACACCTTTTTTGCAGTGATCATGAACGAATTGGGAATTCATATAGTATTACTAATGGTACTTACCGGCGGGGGCGGTGCATGGGGTCGCCCGAGACTAATGTTGGGCATAGAGGGGGAAGAAAACAGTAGCTCTGGGGGTGCAGGAGGCTCTTCCTCCTCCCGAATGGGGGCAGCCGAAGGAGAACCTCGAGGTGAACCTGACTCGCAATCTGAAATCATACCAATAACATATAAAAACCCTTTCAAAGAATCTTTGCATAAAGGCCTAGACCCATTTCAAAATATGACTCAACTTACAAAACTTGTTTACTAATAAAATTTAGTGTTAGTAATTCATTAATAAATATTAACATAAAATTAGTCCTACGAAAAATATCAAATGCAATGCAAAAACCATGCCATAACTAACAATTTACAATTATAAATAATTATGTTTATTACAAGAGAAAATATTTGTGTTTGCTGTTATATAAAATAAAACAAAACTATCGATTTATTAATCGAATTTTACTAACCATTCGATTCTGGAAATCGATTTATAGTGAAACCAAGGTTTTTTTTTTTTATTATATTTGTACAAAGGACTGCTGCTGCGTCTGCGTAAGTAAGCCGAAATTATATATATATATATTTGTCCTGCTTTTCACCGCTGGATGGTTTATTTTGGATTTAAAAAATCATAGATTTTTTAAATATTATTATACCAACTAAGAAGAAAACTTGCTATTTTTTTGTTTTCATTATTAGACCTTTAGTCAAAAACCCTGTTGAGTAATCAACATTTTTGTATAAAAAACTATTGTGTTGAGTAAGTATTTAATCATTTTTTTTATTTGAGTTCGACATGTACTGCATATACTTGAGATGCATATGCACTTTCGTTTGAATTAATACTGTTTTTTTTTAAAGTATACCTAGTGCTTCACTTATTTATTTACCTATGGATGTAAATAAATGAATACGATTGTTTACCGACTTTAAACGGAAGTATAATTGGAATCGTAATATGTAAATGAATGTTTTGTTTTTAATTCACCGTGCCTATTTATGTCAGACGCAACATTTCCACTGTAGCTAGGTATGTTCGTGTCGGTGTGTACACTCACTTCGCTTGATCCGAGACTTGTGCGGCGGCCTCACCAGCGGGGAGGTGCGGCGTTCGGTGACGCGCGCCTTCAGTCGCACCTTCAGCATGTTGGGCTCGGACGCTGCGGGTTAGTTCACACTCAACTACGTTGCTACGTCAATGACAAGCTTACACACACATCGGTTTTGCTTCTCTCGATATGCAAGTAAAAATATATGGCGGATAGTGCAACTTAAAGCCAACGTTTATGGTTAAAGAGAGTTTATTATTAACTAGCTGTGCTCGCGACTTCGTCCGCGTGGAATAGTTATTTTTTTATCATACAAACTTTCATCCCCTATTTTATCCGCTTGGGGGTAAAATTTAACAAAATCCTTCTTAGCGGATGCCTACGTCATAACATCTACCTGCATGCCAAATTTCAGCCCGATCCGTCCAGTGATTTGGGCTGTGCGTTGATAGATCACTATATCAGTCAGTCAGTCACCGAGTTATATATATTTAGATTTATTATATTGTACAAGGTGTCGCAAAAGTAATGGCACAATAGGAATTTTATATATATGTTAAAAATGGTATCTCCTTTTACTTTTTTCGGAACGTGATAATAACGCAACATTAATTTCTCCGAAGATTTATGGCTCAGAGGTCGCCTGATTGACCAGTCCTGACTTTATTTCTATGGGGTTACATTTTTAAAGTCGCTGGTTTACGTTAATAAGCCACAAAAACTTTGTCAGTCCTAAAATCAATATTCGGCACGAAATTCTGAACATAACACCGTAATTTTTAAGAAGCGTAATGGAAAATGCTTTAAAAAGAGCTCATAGTTGCATTAACGCTGGAAACCACCATATTCAAACCTAATAGGAATAATATTACAGGTTTCTTTATCTACTCTAAAAAAAAAATTGCTTTACAATATTTTTAAAAAGTTATAGCTAAATATTATGGTATTTTTAATCTATTATTAAATATTTATAATTTAATTTATGCAATATTGTAGAAGTAAAATATAAAATTGGCTTCTACTGTAATTGTATAATGAATATTGAAGGAATCAATAAATTATTTGTTCCCACCCATTTCACCCTGTATAATGTATATTGTTCAAAAAGTCCAATTATTGTCTTTGATATTTAATCAAAGACAATAAAAAGGTAAAATTTAACACAAACCTTTAAACCGCGTATCTTAGGAATTGTCTTTTTTTTTAACAAAATGGATCTATTTTTAGTTGCTTATTGAGAGAACATCGTATCTTCCATTCGCCAGTCTTCAACAGATCATAATATCCGTTGCAAGATACAACATAAAAGCTACTTTAAAACTATATCCAACATAATTTACAAATAATATTTAAAAAATAATTTAAATTTAATTTCTATATTTTTAAAGTAGATTTTACAACTGGCAACATTCTTATGTACATTAATTTACAATTGTCGTATATTGGTCTTTGTTCAATTTCTTTTTATATTTTATAAGAATAAAATTTAAATATCATTATTATTTAAGATAGGTTACACAAACCCAATCAAAAACAAAGCAAATTAAATAAGCAAATATTATGCAAATCCACAATATATTTACTGGTCACATACAATAACAACTTTTGGTTATCAATAACTAAGTTAAAATTAAAAGGATCATATTGAGAAATATTGCTATAATATAAAAACAAAAAATATATATATTTAATCTTGAAAATGAAATTGAATAAATACCACAAATTGAAAATTTTAATGACAAAAAGTTGCCGATATAATGTTTCGTGCCACAATAATTTCACACACTGGTTGCTGTTATATATAATACTCCAACAAATTCATAAAGCCATTTTTTTTCAGAATAAAAACCAAAATAGGTAATCATTTAGCTGATAGATAAACCAACCAATATCTAAGTATTTTTTTGTCTGACTTTTTAATCTGTCAGAAACGTCAGAGTAGAAAATATGGAATAGGTTTTGATATATAAAAAAAATGGCCTGTATGAGTTTGGACTTAAAATTATATTATTATTATACTATAGCCAAATGCAGTTAATTTTATAAAGCTATTAAACTTCTGAAAAATCAAGTTAGCCTAATCAAGATAATAATCATAGTTATATAATATCATTCTATATAAATATTTTATATAGATAAATTAGACCATCAATAAATTCATGTAGATACTATTATAGAAAAAGAAAGATCAAAACCCGTATAATTTCTTTCGAAACGGACTCACCAGTTTTTCTAAGTGGGAAGTCGTTGGCGTTCGGCGGCTGCAGCGGCGCGAGGTTGAGCGGAGCGGCTATCCTATATGGATGGACTCCGCCACTGGACGAGCTGATGGACTCTCCTGATGAGGACTTAACTATACTCCTAAAGAAACCAAAGTCATTAATTACTTTTATCTAACAATATCAATGCAATAATAACTAATGAAGAAATATTCAAATTAATTTTCCTCTGGCGCCTACCAGCGATCATAAAAATGTATATGTTATTGGTCAAGGATAAAACACATTTAGCTTTTTGTTATTTTCTATATTGATGGTCAAAATATTCTGGATAATATAAAACTTTAATTGGAATTTGATAAGATTACGCCACTTAGAAACTGACAAAATAGAAAATAGTTATAGAACTCACCGTTCCGTGGGAAACAAACATACCTAAGGACCACAACATCAAGTCGAACAAATATTTTGATCTCACAAACGAAATTACTAGAAACGGATTTAAAACTCAACTTTATGCAGTGGAAGTTGGTGCAAGAGGAATTCCAGCAAAGTCTTTGCACCGTCTATTGAAGGATCTTGGCCTTCCGAGAACAGCCGTCGGAACTTTTATGGAGCGTGTTTCCAGGATGGCGCTAACAGGATCATATAATATTTGGTTGAGTAGAGAGGGTAGTGAACACAGTGCAGGTGAGAGTTCAAAAGGCCTTTAAACCTACTTCGCGGTCTCAAGTCCGGGAACGCTGCAGTTCATTCCCCTGCCTTTCAACCACGCGATGGACCCGGCACCCGCACGGTGAATCCATGGTTTGCTAAGAACATTGTCTCTCATTTGAATAAAAAATATATCTTTCCAACGGATTTTGTTTGAATAAGTATCTGTTTTTTTTACAAGGAACTAATAAACTGCTGCTAAAATTCTAATATTTGGACAACTGTGAATAACTTTGAATAAGTGCACAGTTATAAAAATCTAGTAATACTTACCAATTTCGATAAGGTGATCCGGCAACAGTTCCATTGGCACTCGCTGCTGCTTTCTTCATTAAGAATTCCTGAAATTTTACGAATAATTATATTAAAGAGAGTCGATATCAACAAATATCAGTGATTTTATTTATTTGAGGCTTGGAAACAAAATCTTTGATAATTTGTGTTTTTCATTTTAAAGCTGGAGCGGCCACAGCATAAATATACTTATGGTATTTAGCATATTTCTTCTTAGATTTAATTAAATAGCTTTAAGATTATGTGAATGATATTTGTTTTAATTTTTCGTAACAGAGTAAATTTTAAATAAGCAATACATAATCTAACAGACAGAATTTCCTGTTCGGATTAGTACTCAATAGTCTTGTATTTTAGGTAATCACGATGTCTCTTGGGCCACTCTCGTGTCTCTTTCTTGGGCATTTTCCTTTAACTTTTTTTTTGCTATACTCGTGCGAAGTATCGGTGTCCATTTTAGGTTACAGCTTAAGATCTCTCTCAAGCCACATGCGCGTCACCGGTGCCTCTTCTAACACGCAAAATTTTCGTGATATTATTACCTATAGTTTCTGCTTGACTTGTGAGGAGGCGTTGATGCTGTGTTTATCCTTTATTTATTTATTTAAAATTCTTTATTGCACAAAATTGTACATAGGCGAGCTTAATGCATTAGGCATTTTTTACCAGCTAACCTTTCTTCAGCTAACCTACATTTCCGTGATATTATTACTTATAGTTTCTGCTTGACTTGTGAGGAGGCGTTGATGCCTTACGAAATAGCTCGCAATCTTTCTCGAGCCGTTGGTGTGCCTCCTAACCCTTGTCTGACGCGCGATGTTTCTGCGGTAGACATTACCTGTAGCTTCTGCTTGACTTGTGTAGAGGCGTTAGCGCTGTGCTCGTGCTTGTCCTTCTTGCGTAAAAGCTCGCGGTCTCTCTCGTGCCGCTCGCGTGCCTCCCGCGCTTCCTCTGCCGCGCGTGCTTGCCGTGCCGCATCCTCTATCTCTTGCTGTTGTTTCCATAACTATAAACAAGATATTCATATTTTTGTTAAATAATGCAGTTTGGTAACAAACCATCATTTGCTTAGTGGTGGAGCCAGGGTCGGGGTTCTTAAGTATACTAATATCATAGTTTTTATAAGTCTATAAATGCGTTCAAAACGTTACAATTCATCATATCAGCAATAGTTCAGACAAATCATCATCTAAAAAACAAAATAAAAAGGGTTCTAGTAAACGCGTACTGCCCCGCAAATATAATCTTGAATTCTCCGTGGTTTACCCAGGTATAAAATAGTAAATATATAGCGGTTATTCTCAGATTCCATATTAAATTGAAATAATATTGTTCGTTATAATTTATCAATACTTAAAATTATAAATCTTACAATAAATCATTACTTATGTTAAATAAAAATATGCCTAGTATGTATTTGCCTGAAGTAAAGGTTTATAAACCTTAATGTGATGTTCCAGTTGCTGTTGATGTTGTGCTGCTAACTGTTGCTGCTGCTGCTGGAAGTGCTGCAACAGTATCTCCTGCTGGAGTTGCTGTTGTTTCTTTAACTGGAACACAAAAGCATACAATCACTATACTACTTACAAAATTTACCGTATGTTCACTAATACTACTTCTAAAATTGCTTAAGTTATGCAACACAAAATGATAACAAATAATACAACAATATAAAGATGCTGGAGTTAGTAGTGAGTAGTAATTTGGAAAAAACACAAATTGAAATTTTAAAATATATACCAATATACTTTAATTAAATATGCGTTCAGTCTTTCCATACAATCATAACACTTCGATAAGGGTAAACAAAAATACCACAAAAATAAAAAATACTGAAAACATACAATAATACATATTATTTTGGTTAATACTACTACGTTTAAATCTATAAAATCTCAAAAAAAAAGTAACATATTCAGAGGAACATAAACTACAAAACATATTTGCTATCAATATATTGTCACTAGATATTGTTACAAAGTCCAATGATTGCGATGGAAACGAACATTGTGCTATAAAATAATTAGTTATTAATGATATGACAAATAAACACACTCACTTGCTCCATGAAAGTATTTCCTAATGAATCTTTGGCTCTCTCGGCAAATAGTTTCTTTCTTGAGTTCTGAATAAGGAGAGGGACAACATTGTAACATGGTCGTGGGAATTGTGCAAACTTTTAACCTTTAATTAAATAATATAAATAAAATAATTGTAGCATGCCACTGCGGCTTCGGGCTAAGAAATTTGCCGCTGATTCCTTCGATGGAATCGCTTTCAGTCGAGATACATATTTCGACAGTTAACAACCTTGAGAAGGCTGACACAAATTTCCATTATAAATTATATTTTGCTTATTCTCACTTTGCTTATTCCATCGATAGAATCGTCGATTTTTTCTAATTCTCTCGAGGTAGATATGTATAAAAGAAATACAAATAGTATGAAACATGTTATATAAAAAGTTATGAATTATATTTCTAGGATTTATTTATAATGGTGTTAATTCTTAATACATATATCTTTTTGGTGTTTCGTTTATTAAACGTACCTAAATATAAAATAAATTTAAAGTATAATATTTTCAACGAGTACATGTAAATGTATCGATCAAACGTACTCATAACACCAAACATTTATATTTAACGTGTTTATATTTAGCCTAAATATTGGTTGTTGTATAAAAGCGAGGCAAGGAGGAGCCGAGTTATTTTTGTCTCGGAGGAACGTAAATGTAATTCTGTGAACGAGAGAAAAAAGCGCTTCGGATTGGAATGCGCAAAAGCCAGAAATAGTGTTCGCGGACGGATGTTTTGCGAAGCGGTCCGCGAGAGTGGGCGAGTTAAAAATATTTATAATATTCTACTATGCCATGGCCCGTGAACTGGGCGATTGTCGCGATGCGCCGGATGTCGGGATCGACGCTTTACATTTCCTTCCTCCTTCTTGTTTTTGCTATGAATCTAGTTTCAAGTTGGGAGTTCCTCAAGGTTTAATATTGGGCCCACTACTTTACCCATTTTAGGTAAATACATACAACGAACATAGTAAAAGTATATACTTGATAGAGGTTTATATATATCTAACTAGTTTTAATTGGGTTAGTGTAAGATTTGAATGTCGCAATAATTATTATTTTAAGTTTCTAAAAAACACGTACAATATTTGAATAAGGTATGTATAATATTTGATTACGTCTACATAATTCATAAATTAAAAACGTAGCAAATACCAAAATAACTTTGTCGGCACGTGTATCGCGGCCTTGGTAATATAATTCTTTTGAGAATTGGCAACTATGTGAACTATCGTCAAACATTTGGCTTGGCGATTTGTAAAAAAAACTGTCAAAAATTAGCGAAAACTGTGAGATTTTAGTTTATGAAAAAAATGCAAAAAGAACTCTCTATTTAATTATCGACCTACAATTCTAATTTTATTGAATGAAGAAGCATTCGCAAACAAAATCTATCATAATTAAAAAAATACTGCTTGGAGCTTCCGACATCTTCAAGGCCTTTATTTTCAAAGAGGAACAAAGAAAATTAAAATTTATTATGTAATTAAAAAGTATTATAAAACAAACTATATTAATTATTTTACTGATCGCACCGGATTTTTATAAAGACATAATATTAAAAAGAAAACAACAGTGCTAAATAAGAAGCCTGCATAAAGACGTAGCATCAGATTGATCGCAATTGAACAGATAGTTTAGTATCATAAGGGAATCTTCTGTAATTTGGTGGGTATAATCAACAAATTTCGTTTTAGTTTGTGGTTTGGGGATAACTATATATATATCTTCACGGGTGCCTTACGGCGCCCGAGACCGTCTAGACGGCCCCAGGGTACCCAGCGGAGGGGTTTTAATCCCACCTCGTCGTAGCCGATGGTATGAGTCTACACCGAACAAGTGGCTAGCTCGTCGCGATGTTTTGAATAGACTCAATAACCCATCTATAAACAGTTTCACAAGTTGGTATAGTGAAACCGGGACCGACAGCTTAACGTGCTCTCCGAGGCACTATAGTGGTGTTGTCAAACAAATGTACATAATTTTTTTAATTAAAAACTCATTGGTACACACCGGGATTCGAACCAGGGACCTTAGAACTATTATTATTAGATAACTATTGGTCTTATACATTCGAAACAAAAATAAATCACAGTAAACTTATTCGTGTTTCACATCGTATTAAGTTGCTGGTAATACGTAAACGAATTATCAAAAATCAATCCATAAATATTATTTTTTTCTTCACGAGGCATTTTTTGGTCAAGTGCGATCAACATTTAGCTGAACTAAATTTAGGAGAAATAAATAAGGGTTACCTGTAAAAATTGGTGGTGAAAGCTATTGTCGGTGGGAGGCAAGCGCGGCGCGTGCGGCGGGGAGGGGGTGTGCTGAGGAGAGCCTTCAGCCGTTCCTGCGCCTTCGTGAGCCATCTCTGAAATACAAGATAATTCTATAATCGTCTATATACTTTGAATGTTTTAATAATTGGCAATCAGTCCCTTATCGCAAATAATATTTATAGGGTAAGCTAATATCACAATCTAGAGAGATTCATGACGAAACATTTTAAAGTGAAGTGGAAAAGAAAACAAACACAAGGTATGTTGTATAGTGATATTTTTATAGGATTTCTTATATATAACAGAATACGGCTGCTAAAAGGGTTAAACACTATAATATAATGCAAAACCTCACTGGCATAGTAGAGTTACCTAATTTTGAGAGATAGCAGTTGTATAAGTACTTTTAGAAGAAGATCAATTTCAATTATATTTAGCTCTTTATCTGCATTCATACAATAAAATTTAAAGTTTTATTTGGTCGGGCTAATGGACGAATTTTGGACTAATATAAACTTTTGACCTATATGAAATTACAACTTTTAAAGCCACGATGATACAAAAAAAAAGAAGCACCCACAGATTCGACGACAACCCAACCTTTAACCTTAAACTGGGTATTTTTCCAGTCTCGGTATTACTCAACAATACAGTAACAATAGTAACTTCGCCGGCGGTGGGCGGGCGACTCCCACTCCCCCCCGGGGTGGGGTGGCGCTGGGGTGGCTTCTATTTTCGTCAGCCGTCTATATTTAAACCCCGGGTCGGCAGGACAACTCGCCCTTGAAACACTCTGCCTGTACAATTTAATTAATAATGTACTAGTCGCTACAGGTTTATTTGTTATAATATTATATACTCTCGACTAGTACAAAAGGTCACTAGGTCGTCCCGCCTACATCTACAATATAATTTAGTTTTACTTTACATTCGTTATTGTATAATAATATATAATGTTTCCAATAAGATGGAAATTACTATTATTATGTCTCACCTAGATATATCACAACATTAAAATTTAGAATTCGGTATTGACGAGAATACGTAAATATAAATGTTTATTGTTGTATTTACACACGTGAGTGAATCTTTTTGCTGAGAGAAGCCAGAATAATAACTATTTAAACCTTAATTAAAAATAATCTCTAAACATAGATGCTGAAAGCGTGGTAGCAGTTTAAATTACTTGTTAAGGCCTCTGCAGTCGAATTGACACACATACAAACACACTTTCAATATTACAACTTGGCTGTTAGTAGTAGTTATTATTTTACGTACGTAAAAATCTTTCTGTTGTAATAAATATGTTTGTGATATTAAAAATATAAAAGTTTTTTTTTCGGATTAAAAGAAAAATCGAGAAGCAAATCGAAACATGATTAATAAATTTACCTATAATGACCGGCAAAAATATTATTTTAATTCTGTGACAAATAGTAGTGGAGAAATACAATAATAAAGTGCGAACGCTCATATGGTATGGAGAATGCAAACATGGGTATTGCGAATACAATACCCTTAAAGCACCTACGCTTATAAGAGAAATGGGTGGCTAAAATTAACCAATATTATAATTCATTGACTTTCATTCATTACTCTCGATGACGCCTCTTTGCGTCCTAGTAGGAAACCGTTTAATTTTACTGAAAGACTTTTTTTCTTGCTTTGCTTTCTTGGATTCTTAGGCTACATTTCGTTCCATGCCATGAAAAATAGAAACCGTAGATACCTACTTTGACAATTATTAAACTGATGTACCGATATATATTTTTGTTATATAACAAATACACTTTTGTAACATCGGACTTAACCGAACTCCGGTTGGTGTAATGGTGGCAATATAACAATAAACAATTAATAGATTCTTAACAATTTAAAAAGGATAGAGGCTAAACGTCAGGAACTGCAATAGTTTGCTCGTTTACTCAGACAAATAATTATTAAGGAGACTTTTGAGTAGTGACAAGTATAGAATATGAATAATTAAAATAATAAGGAAAAACTATAGTTAATTATGTTTTAGTTTCATCAGCCACACATTAATGTTTATTAATAAATTTTATAGTTGAATTTAAAATTTCAACATATTTTTAAAATTCATCCAGACATTTAGGTGACCTGGTAGCACGATTAGGCCTTAATAAACATTCTGATCGAATGACGTTTCATTAGTAGGTTTATTTCTAGTCGTTTAATTAACTGCTGCCCAGTATGGGTGTGACCGGACATCGGTTTTAGCTGTTTATAGTTAGGAATTCCCCCGACAATGTATTTAAAACAATTAGGCAACTTTTAGGAGCCCGTTACTTTTGCAAAAACCTACTGTATACGATTTCTAAGAATATAGTTTTTTTTTTTTTTTTAAACTACTCTGATGGTGAAACTCTAGCTATAGTCTCTATCTATCCGCAACAAATAACAGAAGAACTACTATTCCTATTTATTTAAAATTGATATATATCGTTGGCCCACATTTATGAAAATATGCTAGTAGAAAATTAACAATTGGGACAGGTGAAAACCTAAATCAATAAATATAAAAAAGTTGCTTTAAATTATATATTTCTATCTACAAGGTATAAATTATCACCAAAACAAACTGTTGTTAACAGCATTAATCGCTCCCACTGTGCCAGCTAAATGATGCGGATTAAGAAATGGGCGGTAAGAACAATTGTATTACATCAACTGTCCGTTTTGTAACCGCACCTTTAAAGGAGAATACCAACTCGACAAGAAATTGATAAACCTGAAGAAATGGATTCATTAGTGTTCAAGATCCTACAACCTGAAAACTGGTAAATCCACAGACTAAAACTGGAACATGACTAGTAGGTACACTTGAGGGTTGTTTAACTGGTTTGTGGTAGTAGCGGAACGGGTCGGTCAGTTAAGATATAGAGACCTTCCTCCTGCCTAAAAATATAACATGAAATTTGTTGGTCCCATTAAAATCATAAAAAAATAAAGTGAAAGCCATCTGTAAAACTGTATAGCCGACATACTGTTTTTTTTTTAGTAAATACAATTTCGTAGAATCTCCTACAAATATCAGTCTGCAGTCTACGAAGGTAACCATGGTAACGCTTCTACGCGTATCGACGTAGTAACTACAAATTTGCTACGACGATGCTATCTACGACGCAACGTTTTTTTCAGCGCTCTACGTTTGGTTGTTTGAATAGAGTTCTGTACAAACAACACAACAAGTGTGAAGTTTGATTACTAGTTGGATTGGAAGTTGGATTTTCAGGAGATGGAACGTTGAAAATTTGTTTTTTTACGTGTTATGAATCTCTATATTGTTTTTTTTATTTCAGAATTTTAAAGTTACTAGTTTATGATTTATAATGCCTTTTTTTTCACCTACCGCATTATACAGCAACAATACATAATCTTATTTTAAATATATTATTTGTTTATTATTTGTTTAATCAAATTATTTACTGTAATATTTGTTTTATTGCTATTGTTATTTTATGAAAATTTCGTACTGGCTTTATATTCGGTTATTGTATTTGTGGATTTGTATTTATACTTAAAAAATTAATAAACCAAAAATTCCAAAACATACATATTCTAGAGTTTTCAAGATTTAGTTTTCTGAACGAACTGAGTCTTTTCATATATAGTCTAGTTTTATAATGAAACCCAAATATCGACTACCATGAAATTTTGTTGACTGCCTCAGTAGACTAGTAGTTGCGCCTTTGGCTTTGTATCCAGAGGTCGTGGGTTCGATACCCATCTATGGCAAAAAATATTAGTACGTTTTTTTGGACAGTTTGTCGTGGTCTGGTTGTTTTAATATATAATATGTATTATATTGTTGTTTCTGGTACACGTAGTTTGTACTACAACAATGATGCCTAGAGCTTGTTTGTGACTACAACAATGTGTAATTTGTCCTACATATTATTATTAAACTTATTATTACTTGTGTTGTAAATACAATTATTAGTTAAGTAAAAAAGGTAATAAAACCATATGCAGTGATGAAACAGGCTGCCAAAATGTTGCATTATAATCAAACCAAACACCAGTTCCGTAAGACCTTAGTTAAATCTAAAAGACGGTGGTTTTTAATCATTGGTCCTAAAATAAATCTCACTACACTTTACAAAGGTTTTGGAGCTTATAACATTTTGAGTCCAAGGAACAGACCTAATTCCAGAACTCTTCTTTGACATGAAATACCCAAAAAGCCGAATAAGAAGAAGGGTAAAGAATATATACGTGGTGACCGAGTTGGCTGACACTTAAAAACACTACAGTTTTAGTGGTCTAGGGCGCCATAAGGCACCCGTGATGGTACAATAAAAAGAAGGCATCGATGGTTTCAAAGACAGTACATATAGTTTCGGGCTCATTGTCAATCTATCCGAAGGGTTTCAACGACAGTACATATAGTTTCGGACTCATTGTCGATTTATCCGAAGGGTTTCAAAGACAGTGCATATAGTTTCGGACTCATTGTCGATCTATCCGAAGGGTTTCATCAGATTCAGATTGAAAGAACAACCAATAAATCTAAACAAAATAATTCTAAATAAGCTAACTGCTTTAGTAGAAACATCAATGTCAACCCCGGTGTTCCTATTATAAATCGTAGAGCGACTTAAAAATATGTCAAAGTTAAACACATTATAGGCAAGTTAATTTAAATAAATAAAATATCATATAAAAATAACGACTGTATGCCTCGTCCCGCGACCCGAAGTCAAAAATAGATCAGCCGGCAACGCGCAACGCGACAAGTGAAGGACGCCGCCTCCCCTCCGCCCCCCTAACCCAAGTCTGCCGTCTCGCTCTAACATGAAAACTTATTATTATGTCAGAAAGAAACGCAATGCTCGTGAGAATTGTATAGACGGATATAAATAGAACGCGCACGCGAGTTACGAATCGTGCGAGCAGATTATTTGGTCGTTTCGCGGAAATTATGATTCGGTGTTCAAAACATTGCTGTAGCATAACTACCTGCACCTAAACTCACAAATTGATTGACTTACCTACCTCTACTCAAAAGAAATTGAAATAGAGAATAATTTTGAGAATAGAAACTCGCTAGCTATTTAGCAAATACTCATCACAGACCTATTCTAATCAATAAATATAATAAATGCCTAGAGACAAGTATTGATACAAAGAAATAAAGTTTTTTTATTATTGGAGCACAGCATGTGACCTTGCAGTTGCGATCCAATTAAATTAGTAGTATTATTATTCTACTAAATGAAATGCATATCAACTGCATGTCAAAGTTAAAAATTTTCATATTTGCCATTTAAATTGAACAAATATTTTAACTTTCATAATAATGCCCCTCTTATAGATCACGGTATACAGACGTACAAAGTCTATTAATGGGGTCGATCAAAACATTGTTGTTTAACATTAGCCCCACTGTGCCGCATGAATGATGCGGTTACGACATAGGCGACGACAATGACTTTTTTGGATTACGAGTCTATTTGAATATCCTTGCTAATGCTTTATCGTCGAATCAACAGCCTGTTTCGTAACCCCACCCTGAAAGGAGACTACCATCTCGACAAGAAAACCTCCGAATACCATCGGCGAAATGAGGACGGGTTAATCCCTCCGCTGGGTACCATGAGGCCGTATAAACGGTTCTCGGGAGCCAAATAGGCACCTGTGATAGTTTTTTTTTCTTTTAAAGAAAACGTCGTCTCTTTTTAAAATTACATTATCCAATCAGTAACAACGATCACTAAAAAATAAATGTACTCTATTTGATTGTCTTACAAGTGTTTTTGGCAAGTTTATGTATTCCATGTCGTGGTTATTGTCCATAGAGGATTTCGTTTGACAATTTAACTGCTACTGTTCTTCATATTGTAAATCTCGCCGTGGGTTCGAATCCCACCCATGGCAATATTATATTAGCACGTTTTTCTACAGTTTATCATGGTCTGGGTGTTTATATTCATATTTATTTATTCACCATTCAATACATTTCTGCACACTGGGTTTTGTCAATATACGAGTACTTATAATACTTAAGTCACCCACTTTGTACTCTTTTTGGGCAATAAAGTTTTTAAATAAATAATGTAATAATAAAATAAACTTGTACATTTATAAGGTTTACAATAAGTAAACGAATGAGGCTTGGATGGATAGATAAAAACTATTGGTAATAAAAGAAAAAAGAGATCCACTTCATTTCACATTAAAATGGCCGCAACAAAACAAACTCAAAAAGAAACAAATTTTCCCCGTTTTCCCAACATTTTTCATTGATGCTCCGCTCCTATTGGTCGTAGAGTGATGTTAGCCTGTAGCCTAGATAAATGGTCAAAACTAATAGATTTTTTAATATCGGTTTAGAGATCCACAGATTACCCCCTACAACCTCACAAACTTTACCACTTTATTATATTAGTATAGATAATAAATGTATTAGTGTCATTGTTTCTAGTTCACACAGTACAAGCTTTTAGGCTTAGTTTGTGACCAGGGCAATATGTGTGTAATTTCATTCATATTATTATTATTAACCTTGGTTCTACGTTTTGGATTGATTTTACTTTTACGTATTATATTTTAGTGCCTATTAATATCGGTGACTTTGGGATAAGGTTCGGGGTTTCCCTAACACCATTTGCATTGTTGGCACAATATATTATATGGTCTCTATAACTTCGATTCAGTGATTTAGCCTTGGTTAAGCCCAACAAATCCTAATACAGTTATGTGTAGTCAATATGATTTGTCCAAATTATCATCCAAAACATGTGTACCTACATATCAAGTGTATGCATAGTTACTTTCTGGCTGTGAAGTGTTTTGTGAAGGCCAATAGCTAAATTTTTTGGATTTTTCATTGTCTTTCAGTAACATCAACAATATTTTAATTCTTACATTATATGTACAATATAAAAAAGGACGAAGGCCCAGTTGAACCAAAGTGTCCGTTAAAGTAATTGAAACGATAAAAGTTAAAATAGCGTCGCATGTACCAGTTATATTATGAAAGTAGAATGACAAGTGGTACATTTGTGCAACTCAGCCTTAGCTGCATTTTTACTTTCTGTGTCATAAAATATAGTAATAAAAAATTGGAGCACGGCATGTGACTACCTGACTTAGGGCCGATTCGACCAAAAGAAGGCATAACTTATACCTAGATTAGTAACGTCAAATCACATACAAATAATTATACTGAGCATTAATATTTTAATCTATCAATAAAAATTTGTATGAAATTTGAAATTACTATTCCCAGTATAAGTTATGCCCTCTTTTGGTAGAATCGGCCCTAAGCAAACCTAAAAAGTTCCTGAGGGGGGTCGTTTAACAACAGATGCTCCCACTATACCGGCTAAGTGATGCGATTACGAAATGGGCGACAACAAAGGGCATTACGATTCTACTTTAATAACCTTGGTGCTTTATCGTCAAATCAACTGCACGTTTCCTAACCGCACGCTAAAAAGATTATCACTTGGATGAGGTATCGATTCAGTAGACTCCTAAAAACGTGAATATATAAATTTGTTGAAAGTATAAAAAGCTTTCCAGTTAAGCATAATATTCGTCCACATTATGGTGTACGGGACAATGGCGCGATATGTATTAAAATAGCAGCATCCGTTTTGAGATGGCCGCCGCGTTATTTTTGTGTGTTTATAAAAAGCGACGACCGACCCGAGCGATGGGGTATTTTTGTTTAACAGATTGCTATTTTGTATTTGTTTGTGATCATTAGGGAAAAAAACAAATGTTAGTATTCCTGCAGTGAATTTGTATTTTTCCTTAGTCAAAGAATGAGTTTTTATTACTAAATAGGTATAAGGTCTTAGGTGGGAGGAAGGTCTCTATAACTTCGTTAGGCCGACCGACCGGTCTCGTTACCACCACCCATACAGATGCAAAAACCGTCAAGTGACCTAGTCATGTTTCGGTTTTAGTCTGCGGGTTCACCGGTTTTCTGGAGACTACTGCATCGATTTCTTGTCGAGGTGGTAGTCTCCTTTCAGGGTGCGGTTACGAAATGGGTGGTTGAATTGACGATAAGGCAGCGAGTATATACTCGTAATGCAATTCTTTATTGTCGCCCCCCATTTCGTAATCGCATCATTTAGCCGGCATAGTGGGAGCGATCAATATTGTTTAAGAACAATTATTGATTGACTCCATTCATGGACTTTGTAGGTCTGCTCACCACCAGGTAGATACAAAGTCACATGTCGTGCTCCAATAAAAAAAATAAGAAAAATGTATGTCTTCTAATATTTAATCATCAGCCCAGACATACGCGGATCATGCTACTCCTAAAACAAAGGGATCTGTGGTTATGGCATTACAGTCCATTCAGATTCAAGAGTGCTGCAGATTATGTAGTCCAACACAATAAGACATGTTTTGCTTGAGGTTAGTAATTACTATTTTATCACAAATAATATTTACACTAAGAACAGTGATTGTAAGGACACCTTAAGTCCATTTTCTTTACTACAACTTAATAGTTTAAAAAAAGCTATTTTTACAGTTAAGTAATCTTATATGTCAAAATAGTTAAAAATGGTTGAATTTACAGTTCACAAAATGATTATTGACAGGTCCCATAAAATCCACCATGTTTGATTTTTTATCAGTTTTAGTAATACAATGGAGGTACGATTATATAGTGCCTAAAATCGGCTTTCCAAACTTGAGTTCTGTTGTCAAGATTAGCATGCAAACTTAAACAAAAAGTGAGAATAAAAAATATAATAACCCATCAATGTTCTAGAAGTGATAATTATCAGAATTATCAGCATAAGGCGCAGCAATGAACATTTTGAAATTTCGTTTGACATGCGATTTTAGGGCTTAGCCCACTTCCATTACATATTCCTACTTTCAAATGAGTAATACTTTATAAAATTTGAGAAACCTACCGATAGAACTATCTGTAGATCTGTAGTGATATATTATATAGACAAACGGTATGCGTGTTTTGTTATTGCACGAATACAAAAAAAATCCCCGACCTGCATAATGGCTGACCTGCAATGCCGAAGTTAATGTGCTTTGGGAGGATTATGTCCTACAATTGGCTAAATGTACGAATGAACTTTTTATATATATATATATATATATATAGTACAATTTACACATATTGCTTTGGCCACAAACTAAGCTCTAGGCTTGTACTATGTGTACCAAAAACAACGATATAACACATATTATATTTTATAAACTCCCAGCTTTTTATAAACTCCTAGCAAGCTGTACAGAAAAACGTACTAATATTTTTTTGGCATGGGTGGGACGGCCTCCAGATACAACCACTAGTCTTCGGAGGCGAAACTTATATTATTACTAGGAACATTTAGTAGAAATCAGTAAATCAGTAGTTATCAAATTTATATCACTCTTATAAGTATTTAACCATCTTTCTTTGTTTTCAGACATCTTTGTTCGGAATTAAAATGGTGTCTATTTTAAGTAATATTATTTCTTTGTTACATGTTCCATAGTAGAACGTTTAGTGGCAATGTGGAGGTGACTCACAAGCTATATATAAAACTCTTTTTGTTGTTTCCAAAATAATAAAGGAGGTAAATATTTGCGAATATTATGTGCCTAATTTTATAAGTAAAGTATTTATTGTTGCCTTAATTGAATTTATTATAAAGTAAACAGTGGCTTACTTGTAGCTGTCTCAAAACACGACGCACGCGCTGGTATTATTTTGCCAATAATTTAATTCTCTATAGTTTTTTTGTTTTTCATTAACAATACTAATAATAGCAACTATTCAAGACCTCACTTCTCAACCCTTTTAAAGTTAAAACTGTACCATTTTTTGTAGACCTGTCGTCCCAAACCTGCTCCAACCATGGAAATAGAACTTCTCCCCCGTCTCGCGAGTTTCTAAATACAGACAGACACATTTTTACTATAAATAGATGCACCTAATTCTAGCTAACCCAAGCCCTGTGTGGACGTCGTCGTCGTGACAGTACAAAGTAATTTTAAGCGTTAAACCCTTATAAAGAAGGTTTATAATCGTAAGAAAAATAGTAATGTATGTAAGTATAAACATTTCGGGGATGTGTATAGGAACCTGTTGAGACGAAAATAGAGATCCATCCAAAGCCGGGGGCAAACAGGTCTGTACGAAGTTATATTTGGATACAAAACGACTACTATTCCATCGCGAGTTAACACTCAACCACTTACTATATTAGCTCCCGTGATAAAACAAAAATACTTTATTTAACTGTACCTATGTATATGAAGCCAAAATATATAATTTGTCATTACATAAGCTTGTTAGTGTCCAAGTCCTTATAAACTATGTAAAATATATTTACCTACTTTATATATATTACAAAGAGACTTGTCACCCACCACGACAAAGGGAATCCTAGTGTGTGGTGACTAGGGATTTATGTCACCAAGACCAATACTATGTATATATTTCAACAAAATATTGTATTCATGTTTTTCTGGAACTTCAAATAAAATAAAAAAAAATTAAGTTAAAGCAATGGCGCGTTAAATGTATGTTGGAGAGGCAACGGAATAGCGAGTGGTAATTTCTGCATTGGAGTACGGAGCCCCCTCGTATCGGCCGAATTGACCCCAAGTGGACTGGGGCGGTGATATGGGGGTGGGTATTTTTTTTTTAAATCAACCGGATAAAACTGCGGTTGTTTTTTACAACCGCAGTTTTATCTTGGTACCTTTTCTTATCTTATCAGTTTTTGGGGCTGACATCAGTCAGAACACTTCGACCCAGTGGGATCTTTTGTGTTCCCCAGTCCTTTACACCTCACTCGTCCTTCCCATCCTTAAATATGCTGCAGACATATTTCAGGACGTCCTCCAGTTTGAGGAGCCTGTAGCTTTCCGGTTCCGGGTAAGCCTGTTGCAGGTTTTGTTAAAGGTACCTTAATTATATATTATTTTTTTACCAGCCGAAACACGCGGACCGTTCTCGCACTAACGATGAAAAAAAAAATGTTGTAAGGCTGCAGCTTCAAAATTGGTGAGGATACTTATTGACACCACTAAACGTTGGAAAAAAATACCATCCGAAACAACCCTTCAAAGACGCCGAAAAACGACAGAAAAAAACACCATTAAAATATAGGATAGCATTCGAAATTTAAACTGTTATAAGTCCAAATAATGATGTATATTCCTTTCCATTTTGATTAAATTCACCCCCACTATCGCCACCCCCATAACAATATACTTCGTTAAAAAGTAAAATTTTGACCCACCCCCATATCATCGCCCCAGTCCACTTGGGGTTAATTTGGTTGATACGAAGGGGCTCTGTACCGCTCCAAAGCCCAGATTACCACTCGCCATCCTGTTGCCTCTCTCCAACATACATTTAACTTGCCATTGCCTTGAATACTAGTAAAGTACATACCTAAATAATAAATACAAATAGTTTTAAGCTTTCACCAATAAATTAAATACTTATTATATCATTATATAAAAAAAGACAATATATTATAGCTAACTATACTAGTTAGCATATTAATACGATGTAAGTGTGATACAAATTCTATTTTTAATTATTCGTTATCTTTCCACTTTATTTTTAAACGAGGAAAATTACATTCCTGAACAAACGTGAATATATGAATCTGAAAATATTTATTTATAGCGCTCGCTCGATAAATGGAATAATAATATAATTGTTTCCGTCTGTATAATTAATTGTTATATTGCGTTAAGTATAGGTTTTGTAGTTAATTTATTGTACACGACATATTAAAAAAAAAATGCCCTAACATATTAAAAACACGAAATTAAAAGTAGTTATGGGTCAATATTTGAAAATCGGCCGAAACAGGTCCCCATAATTATTTTGTAATTTTAATACAATATTTGAACTTTCTAGTATCTTCATACTGTAGTATTTAACTGTGTGTATACGTCCACACACTTTGGTGAATTTTTGTTTGATTTTCATATACCAAAAATAATAATAAAGTTGTAGATGTCATATTTCCTGCTGGGTGAATTTTCCATTTTAATGAGATTTTTTAATAATAACTTGGGGATTTAGTAATAAATTACAAAAGCATGACTATTTTTACCTTATATATTAATAAGTCTAAAACTATTCAGTATTTTGTTAAACATAGTACTATATTAAACTCATAAATTTTCATCAAAAACAAAAGCGAATGGTCAAGACGTCATTAGTCTGCCTAAATTTAAAATTTAATTTGCCGCGCTTTAATTTATCGCGGAAAACATTTGAGTGAATTCTCGATATACGCCGCGTACGCGTTTGTTGTTGGTGAGAAGAAAGACGCCATGTCGGCAGTTGCTCCGGAGTTTTAGACGGGTTGGGACATGTTCGTGCGTATTGTCGATACACTTTATCATTATCCTGTGAAGCTATTATTAAGTAAAATGTAAGTAAATCATTTAAGTTTTCGGAATAAATGTTAATGAATTAAGGTATAATTCGAATCACCTGATCATTTTTTATTTATATTAGTCATTAGAATAAATAAATATATAAATGTGCATTTTTGTCATTTTCCTGTGGTCATTTTCCTGTTATTTTCATGACAGACAAATGACTATATGCCAGGAAAATGCCAACAAAAGGTAAGTCGTATTTTTTATTTATTTGAACTTTGTTTCAGTGTGCAATAATTATGGCTCCAAAGAAAAAAAAACCGAGAAGAAGTGTTAAGAGAAAGAGGGAATTGGGTAAAATAAGATATCAACGGATAAAAAATAATAATGAAAAAAGAAACATGCTGGAAATAAAGAAAAAAAATTATGTACACTACTTATGTTTATAATGTTTAATTTGTTAATTTTATTTACTTAATTTTATTTTGAATTACATTTATAGGAATTAGAGATAAGATATGTACATACCATACCATTACTTTAAGAAGAATTAATCGTTTTTTTATGATAATACAACTTTTTTATTTTATTTTTTTAACCTATTGTGTCCCATTGCTGGGCAAAGGTCTCCTTTCCCTCCCTCTATCTCTTCCTGTCTCTAGCTGCCCTGGGCTAATACTTTGAAATGCGTCTAGCTCGTCTCTCCATCTCCTCTGGGCCTACCGCGTTGTCTTTTCCAGGCCTGTGGCACCCACTGGTAATCCTCGCCCACATTTCGCCTGGCATTCGACACACGTGGCCGGACAAGTCCCATTTCAGTATGGCGGCTTTCTGAATGGCGTCGGCTATTTGCGTCCTAGAGCGCAGTATGCTGTTTAGTATGCCGTATCTTATCTATACGTTTGACGCCTAGCATACTGCGCTCCATGGCTCGTTAGCAAACCTCGATTTTGAACTTCTGTTGGGCAGTCAAAGACCAAGTCTGTGCTCCATAAGTTAGGATGGGAAGAATGCACATATCCATAAGTCTACGTTTCAGGGTTAATGGCAGGTTACCCTTCATCAACCCTTTCATTGACCAATAGCTCTTCCAGGCATTTTCGGTATGCCGATCTATCTATCTCCTTTTCTTGCCGTGCCTGGAAAAATACTACCTGGCCAAGGTAATACTCATGGACATATGCAATCGTCTTACCGTCTGTTTTTAACAGATGTTGTATGCTGTTAGTCATCAGCTTGTCTTTGTTCATCCTTAGTCCAACTTCGAGGCTTGCAGTGCTGAGTTCCTGGAGCATTTGCCCTAACTCAGTAGCCGTGGAAGAGAATAGAACAATATCGTCGGTAAAACAAAGATTTGTTAATCTGCTTTCGCCGACGATAATACCCTCTCTCATTCCAGCTAGCCGCCAGTTTTCTGAAGAGTTCCTCGAGAACGCTCGTAAATAGTTTAGGAGATAGAGGATCGGCTTGTTTAACACCTTTTTGAATTTAAACGGGTGCTCCAGGTGATTCAAATTTTATGGATGCTGTGCTATGGCTATATATGGTGTGTAATATATGGGGATCTATTTTCTGGCTATTGAGTGCGTTAAATATTGATTGGTGATTGAGGCTATCAAAGGCTTATAAATTAAAAATATTACTTATTTGTTTATTAATGCCGTAAGTTGAAAGTCTTAATGAGCCTAGTCAAATATGTTACTAGAGCTTAGTTTGTGGCCAGAGCAATATGTTTGTAATGTCCTATATCAGTGTTTCCATTGGGAAACACTGATAAGTGGTACGCGAGGTTGCATCAAGGGCTACGCGCAGCAGGCCTTAAAGACATTAATCGTGTTAGTGAAGCAGCAATTAAATATTTACTCCTATTTCGAAAGACATACCTTTGCGAGAGAGAATTTTCTGCAATGAAAAACTTAAAAACTAACAATTGTCACAGACTTCAACTCGAAGACGACTTGGGATTGAAGCTGATGAAAAAACAACAAGATTTTTCAGAGTTGTGAGCAAAGAAAAACGTGCACATTTGTCACATTAATCAAACTGGTGTTTTCCGTCATTAGAATAAATGTATTTTGATGGTAATAAATGTAAAATATCTGATTATTATTTTTATTTAACGTCCCTGCAATAGTGGGTACTCGAGTTTGAAGTCTTTCTTGGAGTGGTACGTAGAAAAAACTAATTGGGAACCACTGTGTATATTATTATTATTATTACTAACTAAATATAGGTGAAAAAAATATAATTTTATGTTATTTAAAATATTACTATTTTATGTTGATTAACACAGTAAGTTAAAATTCCTAATGAGTCTGGTCAAATGTTTTAACCAAATATAGATTAAATTAATATAATTTTTTGTTATTTTAAATATTAAGAGAAATTTGACATTGTTTCTATCACATTAATAATTCTTAATTTCATAATAAATATAATAATTCATAATATTGATATATTTTTCTGTTTTTCTGCTCATCTGTCATAAGTTTGACGATTAAATTCATTATCCTGTCACTAGTGTCATTTTCCTGTTCTATGTGTATACAAAAATTGCTATAAAATCCTTTAAATCCAATAAAGTGTATGGTATTTAGCAGTTTTAGGTAGACTTTAACTTGACTCTTGATATTACATCATTTGTATATAAATTTCGACAAAAAATATAATTAAAATATTGTGGCCACTTTCGGCCGATTATCAAATATTGACCCTTATAGCAAATCTATAAACAAATGTAAATGGTAATCTGTACCTCTACCACAAGTTTTTGCAAACCATTTTTACTATAGTCGCTAGTACTATATATAGGAATCAACCAATAAAAGAGGTTTATTTGAAAAATAAAGAGATCCTATTGGTTGATCTTTAGTTACTAGCGACTATAGTAGAAACTGTTTGCAAAAACTTTTAGCAGAGCTACTGGGTAGTGGTACATAGCCTCCTCGTATCGACTGACATTAATACACACCATTATTTAGGCTTATACAATTTTATATTTCGAATGCCGTTCATTTTAAACAATTTTTACTGTGTTTTTTTTTATTATAGTTGAAATACGTTTTTCGGTGACTTTGAAGGGTTGTTTCTCCGAAACTGCCCTGCAGGATCGGATGCCATATTTTAATATTTTTAATTTGTTGAAGTCATTTTAACCATATAACGATAATAATTTATTATTCGGACTATTTTTTTTAGTATTAAATATTATTTATTTAGAAAATAGATTACTTAAGGCATAGAAATAATCAACTGTAAAAAAAAACCTTTATGGCCTTATATATTATATTTTGTCTCTTTTACACATATCCATTTTTGTTGCTAAATAAAAGAGACAAAACCTTCTATAACTAAAGTGTTCTTGAAGGACTCAATAAGTTTTTATGAATAAGGCCATTAATAGGGCCTCATATTAGCCCAAAGTACATCCTTTCAAAGTCACCATGTATAGCTTCAGCTAGGAATATGAAAAATGTACAGTAACTTCCTTTTGAGTTGTAAGGGTTTTTTTTTTAATTTGAATACCAAGGGATAAAAACTGTCTTAAACTAATTATTAGGAATGTTAATTGTATCTTAGTAACAGAGGGTTCGACAGACTTAAAAAAAAAAAGTTTTATTTTAATCATTCAATAGTGGTTTACAATTTTATTTTATTTTCGGTAGGGAGACGGGACAAAAAGAGACAAATTTTTAACTTTTATACAACTTTTAGACACTTTTAACCTTTTTATAGGTAAAGGAAGGTCAGGTCAAAAAAAATATTACGGAAAGTTTTAGACTGTTGTTTAGCAAAGTTTTTTATGCAAATAATATGACGGCCGCAGCCAAGTCAACAAAAGAAACTATAATAATAGTCCTACATGTTGTAGTCTTAACCATAGGTATTTAGCTATAAAGTTAATAATGTTATATTACCTCAGTTGCTATACCAAGCTAAGTTCTATTTAAAAGTGTTTAAACAATAGGTATGGAATATTTTATATTCCTCATGTTATTTACATCTAATTAATTAATACACAAATTAATGGCAATTACTGTTGGCATTTATAAATAGACCTAATCGTAAATGGTACCTACCTATGGTTATATAAGTATTATAATAATATATACCTATATATATAAAATTATAATACTTTATTGATTTACATTTATTGAATTTTATATTTTCAATTAACAATTTATTACATAATTATAAATAAACTTTATTAAAAAAATGTAATAAATTGTAGTAAACTACCAGCAGCTGGTGTTTTGTCAATATCAATTATTAATGTCAATCTGATATCAATTTTGATTCATGCATGATAAATCTTTCCAATATATTTATTGGTGCAAATTGTTTTCATGCTAAAACGTTCCAATATATTGTACATACAACGCTTTATACAACGAGGCTATTTCATCATAAACACCGCAACAAGCTCGCCACTTGTTAGATGTTACCTCCGAATACCATCGGCGAAATGAGGATGGGTTAATCCCTTCTTGTTATGAATACCCATTCATGATAATAATGATATAACACCTATAAATAGTGGACAAGTTGATAGGAAGCCAGAGAAATAGGTAACGCAACGTAAGCTGGATTATTATGTAATGATTGGTTTCTATTTTCATACTAGCTGTTACCCGCAACTCAATTTAAGGAACAAAATTCTCAAAAAATTAATCTCATTAGACCACCTCATGAGACGGCCTCAGAAAGGGGTTAAAATCTCACCTGATCGTGGTATAATATAATAGATCTCAAAAAAAAAAAAACAATTTTATTATTATGACATAATATAACTTTGCTTCATAGAAGACTGTTCGTTCCTTTGTATGTTTATAACACGTTTTGTTATATAAAAAAATAGGTTCATTCAAAAGTATATAAGAAGATTAATATTTTACATTATCTACAACTTCTTTCGATAGAAGGTCTAGTTTTGCTGAAAATCGTTAAAAATCATTTTCCACTCCCAACATTTTACATTTCACACTCGAAACTCGGATCAACTTTAATCTATATTTTAAACATCATTCGGAGAACCATAAGACACTATACCCCTGTATTCAAAGTCGTGTTATCCACTCCACTTTTACTCAAGGATATTCTGTCTCATCTACCTTTCTTGGTTTGATATTTGGTGTAAAGAGACAGAAGTTCCTTGAGCGAAAATGGAGTGGAAAACACGGCTTAGATTTACACTATTAATAAATAATTAATTCCAATTTTCTTTTTTTCTCGCTTTCGTTATATTGGTCTGGACAGAATTATTAGCTTAGTCCGCTTTTCCGCTTAGTCGGAATTATTTAAAAACTTTAAAAATAAAAGAAACCCTAATAACTAAATAAGTATCCTATTGTATTCGATACTTTAAGCACAACATAAAAAACCTTTATTTATTTTTTATTTACGTCGTTGGAAGCCCAATAGAGGGAAAATCTTTAAATAATTAAAATTAGTAAACACGTTCATCTTCCGACTGCAAGAAGAGTAACTTTACGAACAAAAATATTATTATCACTCAACCATTTGTTGGTATTGATTGAAATACTCATTACAATAATGTCAGCCTAGGCAATAAATAAGTGGGCAATAAAAAACACATGCAGGCTAATCAGCACGATAACTACATAGTTGTATAATGGAGTAGTTACTAAAAATAACTTAGTAGCGATAAAGTAGGTACCTGACGTAATAATAATGCTATTTATATACAGGTGCTGACTACTTACTGGCTAGACTGTGAATATTCTTTACCTGCAAAATAGAGAAAAATATTTTAGTAATATTAAGGATGATAATGAATGATGAACAAAATTAAGTTATAGTATAGAGCAATGTGCAACAGCAAAAAATACAATAGAAATGAACTCTCTTATAATATCTATATAAAATGCCTGACTGACGAAATTTGAATGTAAAACGTATGAAATTTAAAATAAAAAATAAAAATCAGAAATCTCGGTTACGGATTCTGTTTTGTATTTTTTAACTAATGAATATATATTATTTTTAATTATTTGATGACTGATATTTTAATCTACTGATAAATGTATTCAACAGATAATTTGTATATGGAGAATAAACAAATTTGACAGTTCTTCATAATCATAATTTATTTCGAATAATATTATCTAGCGATTGAGAAATTGACTCTAAAACTTTTATTATAAGGCTACAAGAAAAGTCGATTTGTACAAACAAAACGCGTATCTATTTTGATGCGTCTTAGAATAGGATTTCCGCGTACGTTTTTGCGTATTTATTTTAGTCGTAGTGGCGTACCTCTGCGCTGTGAAATATTATTATAATGTTTTATTATCTACTATAATACAAAAATATTGAATGATAAAAATAAATATAGATGAGAAATTAAAAAAAAACTTTGTTAAATAGAAAACACCTGATGATGGTAGACTTACAAAGTACACACATACATACATATACATATCTTCACGGGTGCCTTACGGCGCTCGAGACCGCCTAGACGGCCCCAGAGTACCCAGCGAAGGGGTTTTAATCCCACCTCGTCGTAGCCGATGGTATGAGTCTACACCGAACAAGTGGCTAGCTCGTCGCGATGTTTTTGAATAGACTCAATAGCCCATCTATAAACAGTTTCACAAGTTGGTATAGATAGTAAAACCGGGACCGACAGCTTAACGTGCTCTCCGAGGCACTATAGTGGTGTTGTCAAACAAAAGTACATAATTTTTTTAATTAAAAACTCATTGGTACACCGGGATTCGAACCTGGGACCTTAGTGTTTTTAAGTCCAAGGTCTAACCAACTCGGCCACCACGTATATAAAGTACACACGATAAGGTCGATATGCACTGTACTTTTAACAGCATTCGTCGCTCCCATTATGCCGGCTAAATGATGTTGTTATACAATATGGCGACCCAAAATAATTTGCATTACGAGTTTACTTTAATGTTATCGCTTGTTTATCGTCAGATCAATTACCTGTTTTTAACCACACCTTAAAAAGACTAAAAGCATAATAGTTTGGTTTTGGTATGATTTGAATCATGTCAAGGAATGTGCGCATGCGAACAGACGTATTTATTTTGGGATCGCAACAGGTACCTAATGTGTTTCAATATGATATACCACAACACATTGGTAATGTTTATATTTAGAAACAAAATACATGATACAAACAATACGTTATTTATAACCAACCTATCGGAACAATTGGAATTATTTTTGGATAAATTTAAATTTACTAACGCAATTTGTGATTTCCGAATAATACATTTATTTATAAATGAGACATTTTATTTATAAAGGGCACTGACCTTTCGGTTTGACCACTATTCACAATATCAGCAGAAATATTTTTTGATATTATTAATAAACTTTTAATTGTTTTAGGATCACTTTTTTTCGGATACGAATTTCCCTGATTATTCCAGATTTTCCAGTCACTTTTATTAGATTTTCCCTGACTTAGCATCAAAAAGAAAAAAAAAATCGCAAAAATATATTATTTTATTTTTTTAATTGATTTTTGGAAAAAAAAGTATTTGAAACAAAACTTATTAGAAAATAGAAACAATTATTTTTTACAAAACATTCTTTTTTAAACTAAAACTTTTAAATTTGTATTTAATAATATATATTATTATTAGCAATATTTTCGGAAAGTATAGAACAACAAAATTTATTTCACATTCTTAAAAAAATAAGCATATTATATAACTTAGATAGTAGCAAGTACTGTGCACTTTAAATATTTTCCCTGACCTTCTAGCATTTTCCCTGGCATTTCCATGACTTTCTCCGAAAATTCCCTGACTTTTCCCGGTTTTCCAAAAAAGTGGCCACTCTATTAATTGAATTAATTGGTCATTAACTGATGGCCATTAGATTTTTAATCTCAAAAAAATGAAATACATTTTTTTTTAATATCCGGAGGAAATAAATAAATACCATTTCCCGAGAATCGTCTAAACGGCCTCAGGGTACCCAGCGGAGGGATTAATCTGTCCTCATTTCGCCGATGGTATTCAGAGGCAACATCTAACAAGTGGTGAGCTTGTTTAGGTGTTTATGATGAAAATAGCCTCGTTGTATAAAGCGGTCACCCATCCCAGGTCCGACCTTGTCGTCATCTGCCTAACCTTGTTATCAGTTATCAGCGCAGTGACTTAACGCCTAGACTGGGGCCGCTTTTTAATCTAAAATTTACAATATTTATTTATCTGTTTATGAACATAAATAAGTTGGATTACTGAAAAGAAAAACCATGCCATGTTGATGCTCAACCAATGCAAAAAAGCAAGATTCCATCTCTAAATCCCCAACAATAATATTTCTATTAAAATATTTCATAACACAAGATGCAATAATCAAAATAAACTCATTCCATATCACGAGACGAATCAAATATCACACAGAGAGATAAATAATATGTATCTACACACAGAGATTCTATTTATAGAGAAGCGACATCATTTCCGAGACTGCTTGCCGAACTCATCAATTAACTAGTTCGATCCCTAGATGGAAATTCACCCGCAGCCATTAAACTAAAGATGGCTGCCGTTGGAAAACTACAAGGTTCAGGCTGCGAGATATGTGTATGTATGCAATGTGCTTGTAAACAGACGAAGTTATTAGTTACGAAATTACATTTTTATCTCTTGTTTGTTTGTACAATTCCACTGGGGCGCGATAGCTACCAATTCTACATTGTAGGTTATATCTTGAAAGGGAAACCTATTTATGACTGGTTATATTTAGCAAACACTAATTCCATTTCTAAACACATAATTGTAGTACAAGTAGTTGTTTCTGATTATGTAGAACAACAACCGAGAGCGCGCAAAACTGTGCTTTACCTATACGATAGTATAGATAATAATGGATAGTAAAAATGTCTGGCGTTAGTTGTAATTTTAATAGGTAATCTTCTAATTGAGCTCGCCTACTACTTGAAGGCATGTCATGCTATTTAGTCATAATGGTGTGCACTAAATTAAATATGACTTTATTTTAGTAAGTTCATAATTACCTTTGTAATCTTGTTTCCAAATAAATAATGATAAAGACAGGTTACTATCGGCTAGATGTCACAGTCGATCAATATTTTTACAAACGGAATCGGTTTAGATAAATGCAATGATCTCGTTTTTATATATTTTATAAGCCCCAATTCGCAATCTAATCAAATGTTACCCCTCACATGAAACCAATTAATCAGCGGATAAAGGCCTGTATTGAATCGCAATAAGTATTAGTAGCGAGTTATGTAGATGAGAACATTGTGCACAGCGTGGTGCTTCGCCAACTCGACGGGCGATCAGAACAGAAATAGCCGCCGCTGCGCCACTGGCTCCCATCGTAAAACCATTTTATTCTAAAATGGTCAAGCTATTTTGGGAGACTAGTGCATGCGGCAGGATGTGTTAATTTTACTAACAGATATTTATTTTAAATAAATTTTAACTTATTTTAAAGTTTGAGTTATAACAAAAAACTTGGTTCATTCGTAAACAATAACAAAATGTGCTGACATAAAAAAAAAGTTTTATCTTCTCTGAAGCCACTGCGGAGTCCTACTATAGCTACTTCCTCTCCTTTCCACCAGTCAATGTCCGAAGCTACAGGCTTCTAGCTTTCCCTGCTTGCCCTGTTTCAATTCAGGCTCGCTCAGGTTTCCGGTTCCAAAATCTTTGATAAATATCAGCAATTTAGCATACTATTTTAATTGTAAACCATTTTCTATTTTGATATAACTGGTTAAAGCGATTAATTCTACCATATAGAACAGGATCTTTGACCGTAACCATCGGTTTATATACCGCGCGGTTTATGTTAGGCGCAGTAAACATAACATGCATACCAACAAAGTCTTCATAAAAGACATCGACTTGAAATAAGCGCTAAAGACGAAGAAAGATGCTTATTGCTGATCTCTAATATATTCATCTATACTAATATTATAAAGCTGAAGAGTTTGTTTGTTTGTTTGTTTGAACGCGCTAATCTCAGGAACTACTGATTCGAATTGAAAAAATATTTTCGTGTTGGATAATCCATTTATCGAGAAAGGCTATAGGCTATATAACATCACGCTACGACTAATAGGAGCGGAGTAACAAAGAAAAATGTTGCAAAAACGGGGAAAAATTATTCCTTTTAAGAGCGTACGCTGCGTAAACGGTTAAATTTAAACGCGCAGACAAAGTTGCGCGGGTCAGCTAGTTTAAGATAAACCTCGATTGATTCGTGAGCATGGCTGACATGTATGCAGTGATATATAAAATGGACTAATTAGCTACGGTTACGCGTGGCAGCAAGTGTATTTATATTGTATGCAACTAATGCAACGTTATGCAGCCGCCTTGACACAAATCTGACAGACATGCAGTCGCCCGGAGCTCTTGAGCGCTATCAAATAATCTTTCGAAACATTATATTAATATTTAGAACCGCACTCTATCAATAGCAATGATAACTAGCATTAATAAAGATTAATGAAAAAAACATTTGGCTTCCCCTATGTATTTGTATCCCCCTTCTATGGGGATACAAATTTGTCATTTTAATATTACTAGTTTGTATAGCAAAGGCATTTTTTTTGCATTTGAGACACATGGTCCCATGGGAAAATTTTATCGATTTGATCAGCAGAACCTCATATTAGCCCAAAGTACATCCTTTCAAAGTCGCCCTGTATAACTTATAAAAACATCATTTTATAATTTGCTCTATATTGAAGTAATATCGATAAAATATGGAGGTAACTTTGCGTTTTTTTTCTATCGAGGCAACTTTAAGCTCTTACGTTTTTTAAAAAGGCAGTTAACTTCTTATTATGTTGTTTATTACTGTTTTTTTTTATATTTGTTGGGTTTGAGCATGAATCTAAAAAAACGCGCCCAGCAGCGCGCGAACGAGCACGGTTTTTTCCTTCATGAGTTTTAGGTATTCTCATACTCAGAGATCTATATTTCTGATTTCATTTATTATAATACAATTATTATATTCTATTATTGATCGAAGTTTTGCATATTTATTTTTAACCGCATTCTTTACATTACCAAATAAAAACACGATGCATTTATTGAATGTGATCCACTTATATCTTAAGGCAGTACAGATCACTTTTGAACTTTTTAACTTAATAGGTATTAAAATTACTCTAAAATTATATGCGGATTTTTTTTTTTTTTTTTTTATAACCAGTACATTTATCAAATACATCCTTTAAATCTTGTTGTGTCCTAAATAAAGACCCAAAATTGTTAACGACCAACAATTATAATTTATTACAAATATTATTATAATATGTACTAATTTTCTAACTATTTAGCTTCATTCGTAGGAAGATGGAACACAAAAAAAACTTTTACATCAACTGATATTGTGCAGCTGTGTATTAAGGACAAGAAGATAATTGTATACGTAATAAGGCCAACCGAATGATATTTAATAATTTTAGTTATTTTTGTATGTTGTTACAGAGCAACAAAAACAGATATTGAAAAAAAGTTTACATAAAACTTTGTTATCACAATCTTGTGTTGTCTTTTACATTATCAGTAAATATCCATTTAATTCATGGGCAATTTTAAAATATTTTAAAACAGTTTAAAAATAAATCTGATGCCATAATATAAAGATAACAAAATAGACAAGTAAGACATTTAGCATTTTTAACGCCAACATAAAATTCCTACTGGAAACTTTAGGTTCATAGGTAGGTACCTAACAAAAGAAATCGACACAGACTTCCTGTACATTAATTCACACTGCACAAATATAACCGTAGACGTATAAAAATAAACATTTAGTGAATCGTTGGCAATGATATAACGAATGGAAAACAATGCCAAAATAAATATCTCATAAATAACATTGTTAATTTGGCACCGTAAAAATGTTCAAGCATTTGTTTGGCGACTGTTACCAATGTTGCCATTTGTTATAATATTACATTACGAAGGTATTTTACTATTTCTACGACATTTGCTAATTTTTTTAAATGATTTAATGAAGTCTCAGACTTCTTTAATACCATGACGGTCATCTAATTGTTATCGCCGAACAGAAGAATTTAGTATTGTTTGATATTATAGGTTTCAACAAATATTTTGGACAGAGATAAAACACTACCAGAACATTCGTGATGTTTATTAATTTATTATTATATATATTATTTTTAAAAGCGTTGACTAAACGACCACACGAAAAATAGTTAAGACTATTTAACAATAGTTAAAACGTAGATAATTTATACATATCCGATGTAGTATGCACTCCAGCTTTGGACACGCACATACTCGTACAATGACAACCAAGTTAGTCACAGAGGCAGCTATAATATTATTTTAAATGTTTTTAAACAAAAAAATACAATAATTGTTATATATTGCAAACATATGTATTGTAATGCGAGTATGACAGCTATGTAGGTTCTATGATGTGTCAGCATGACAGAATGACACTATGTCATGAAACCAACATGCATAAGTTATAATTCAACAATCAACCCTTCAGTCAGTCAGCTGGCCGGCAGCCAATCAGGTGCGAAAACTGTATATTTTAGCACTCCTATAGTAGACGGGACTAATTATATCCAGCCCGCCGAAATGTCTACCTCATAATTTACCTATCTTAATATAAGCACTTTAATTTAGTTACATTTTGAATCATCCATTGACTTATATAACTCGGTTATAGATAAGTTTATAGGTGTTAATAGTTTTATTACTTTAGTGGTTTTCACATTCGAATGTATACCTACAACACATTCCTGTACCTCTACCACAAGTTATAGCAAACAATCTTTATTATAGTCGCTAGTAACTATAGATAGGAACCAACCAATACGAGATGTTTATTTGAAAAATAAAGCTACCTTATCGGTTGATCCCAATCTATAGTTACTAGCGACTATAGTAGAAACTGTTTGTAACAACTTTTGGTAGAACTACAGATGAGGAATAGTTTATTCTACTATATCTATTATATAAGTCACTCTATTTATATAAGAAATATCAATGCATTCAATAGAATAGAAAAACCCGTAATTATTTCAAAACCCAAACTTATATTCATATCAAATGTAAAAAATATTTTAAAAACTATTTATGTGTGTGCTTAAATAATATATTGATGCTTACTTTTCCAATTTGCTTTTAACAAATATTGAAATCTAAAGACCTAAGTCTCAAAATAAATTATCACATTTATTTATTGGTTTAACCAAATTTAACACATTGGTAAATGAGATTAGTTTGCACAAACGATTAGATTATATCTTCTAAATTAGGAATTTAATTAGACTACCACTTCTCAAACTGCAAATTGCTCTAAGAATTGATAAAGAACAACACTTCTCTGTACGATGTATTTCTGCAATATAATAAATACTCAATAGCAAATAATGATGGACATATATTTTTTAATTTATACACGTTCTACCAGTATTGATTCTAAATATACCGAGTCAGTGAAGCGGACTTGCTGCGATCTGAGACCAAAATAGACGCACTATTTGAGAGGCTGCCTGCAGTTATAGCCGGCCTGTCCATACTAAACACGGACTAAATTAGAAACGGACGCATTAGACCAATAGCTTTATGCCCAACTATTTATAATTCGAACCAAGTATCGTGTGGTCTTTTTCTAAAATAAACCAAAACCAGAGAAACATACTAGTATTGTTTCTCTGGTTTTGCTTAATAATATGATAGTTTAGTTAGAGCATATATATATAAATAAATGATACCAAAATTTTAGTAAAATTGAATACTAAATGAAAAATTACGTAGATGATTGTACAAAGAAAGCTAAAAATATTAAATATGTTGCTGATAAAAATGAAACTATACAATTTGAATATGTACTCCATGACCCATTTTGTAACCACATGTTAATAATATACTACAAATATGTAAAGGCTCCCAATGTTGATAAAGACGACGTATTTATTTAAAAAGAACTAATAGTTTTTACAAAGTGTAGAGCATTACTTTTAGGTTAACGAGCAAAAGAAAGAGGCGTGGGCTAAGTTGTAGATTGAATACAGATAAATTTGTTACTGTAATACAAGAAAAAAACCCGGAAGTATAAATAAAAAGTGTATTTAAGGAAACGCTGGCCTCTCACGATCACGGCCAGATAGCTGAGTCAAGGTCTAGGCGCTATGGCGAACCCAGAGCGACATTTTATTTGGGTAATAGATGTTCCACACTCACGATCTTTAGTTCAAGGTCTTAAAAAGGCCATTGGACTTGTACCATTAGAAAATTGATTCGTAAAACGATCACGTAGACAATAATTGAACAGGTGATTGGATAAAGGTTTAGGATCGTCATGTTGTCGTCATGATCACAGTAGGTCGATCTTAAATTCTTGAATCATATTAATACTTTTATATAATGTATGGATAGAACAATAAAACAACAGTAATGAAATATTAAAGAGATAAAATCACAGACCATGAAATAGAAATACCAATTAAACTTTTTTAATTATATGGTGAAGACGTGGCCGATGCTTTTTTATTATTTTGTACCGTGGGCTTATAACATACAATAAGTAGTGTAATGTGGACAAAGCGATTCTGTTCAAAACGAGTTAACAGAATTTTAATTAAATAATTCCGAGTCAACCTTGCGGTAAAGTTCATCATTCTTCAATATAGTACTTTAAGAATATGTTTCCTTTCAGTTCTGTGTTATCCACTACGAGTCTCGGTATTACGCAAGTTACATCTACTTAATAAAAAAATGTGATTTACAATTAGGTATTAACATGATATAGATATATTTTTAGCGCCTAAGACGGCCCCCTACGAGCTTATCTAGCATTATCATTATCAAATTCGATTACAGATAAAAGGTTTTGGCGGTATTTGCAAGGATATATAAAATTACAGATCAAGATACACAATAATGTTCGTCCAATGTTGCCACGTTGAATATAAATGTCGCATTAAATAGATGATCTACAATAAATGTTTTAATAATGATCTACAAGGTGATGTGGTTATGATTATCAAAATGCGTGACAAACAAGGAGATTACAATCAATATTTATACAAATAATCACATAAGTATAATTTATATTTGGTACATTATGTGTAATATGTTTTATAAGTCGACTTCAATAAAATTATTGTGTACCTATGTATAGGTATAATATTTTCCTGTCGCAAATTGTATATTTCTTGTAACTACTTAATGATTCTTAGCGCCGTTTATCAAATTATAAGATACCTAATCAAATTATTGCAAATAATAAACGCGGAAAATGATTCTCTTGTTACTCATCGAGAGATATTCATTCGATAACAATCAGTTAAATCCATTTGGAGTATTCGCTATCAAAATGTGAGTTTGCTGGAAGTCCATCATCATAACCAACCTAATCTAACTCAAAATATCTGAATTCAACCTTTTCAGTAACTTTTGTATAGGGCCTAATTCTATAAAAAACAAGCATATTACTAAGCTGTTTACCCAAAAGTAAATGTGTCAAGGGGACTCGCTGTTCATCAATTAAATAATTAATAAAAAAATATGAACTTGCATTGTGGTTTTTATTTTATTTTTATTCTTGTTAAGACTATAAAAATAATTAAATGTACCAGACAGAGGTACTACAAGGGCAACAACTAGATTTAACAACAACGCAAAGTATATATGCCTTTGCCTCATGCAAAGCGGCCAATAAATCATTTACTCTTTTATAACAATTTTTCAAACCATTTTCAAATCAATTTAATTGTCATCTGTTCATTTCACATTTTTATAATTATATTCTTTATTTAAAATCAAATTTACTATATAAGCTCCTATTATGTTCCAAATAAATCAGTCTTGCTTTACCATCCGAAGAGGTTTCATTTGGTACCCAGTGTACAACAAAAGGTCCGGTCCCAATACGGACAGTTTCCAACCGGACCGGACCGAATTCTACTGACGACCAGGAGGTCGTCAAACAGTGTATGTTCAATTCCTTTACTCCTACATACATATTACTATTATAATTTGTGGTCTGGGACTCCCCCCCACTCATCAATATTAAATACTGAAATAGTTTACCCCCAGTTTCTAGAACGTTGGTCAAAATTTTCTCAGATCAATAAGTTTAAAAGGCGCATGATTGTTAGAATGTCACGTCACATCACTTTGATCAAAGATCAAAGAACAATTTTATCCATGTTCGAAAACTGGGGGAAGAATTTCAACATATAATATTGAAACAGTAGGATGAAATTCCAGAACGATCTAGTAACCGGGGTTTATGTAATATTTTAAATGAAAGATATTGGAAATCTGTGTGTGACCAAACAGACAAACCAGCATCCTAACTGACAAAACAAAGTTTTTGTTCATGTTTCCTACTTCGTGGTATCTATTTAGAGACAGAGGAAGTCTGGTATTGTCGAACAAGCATGTCCCGCAAGCAATTTCACGGACTCTAACCAATTCGGTGAAAAAACTAATTCGACGGCTTAATCGGAAATAATGGGACAAACTGAGAGTTCCGTCTAAAAAAGCTGTGACGATTACTTTGTTTTATCCTCTATAAAGGTTTTTATGATGAAGTACGGACTAACTTACCATCACGGTTGCCTTACGGCGCCCGAAATCGCCCTGGCAACCTCAGGGTAGCCAGCGGAGGGGTATTATTCCCACGTTGTCTATGGGAATAATACCCCTGAGTATACACTGAACAAAGATACGCCGATTTCTAGAATAGAACTGGGTGTATATAAATATATATTATTATAGATGATAAGCTCGTCGTAGTGTTTGGATTATAGTTTGATGCCCAATTTTACCAACCCTATGGGAGCCCAAAACAAAGTTAAGGGACAATTAATAACACTTGTTTCATAGCAAATATGTCAAAATTCTTATTCCTTTAAAGTTAGGGATCGTTGGTTAAATCGGGCATGAATAACCTATGTTATATGACTGTTAATATTAGCCACAATGATATTCACTGTCACTTATTAATCATACTGATTCATTTATATATTCTATTGTATTATTTTGTAAAACACAAATAATAAACAATGTCACAATTTTCGTAGATTCCTTAAATAAATATACATACCTACCGACATATTTATTTAAATATTTTATTGCACTAAAAGATTTGTACAAAGGCGAGCTTAATGCTTTAGGCATTATCTACCAGCTAACCTTTAGGAGAGTGAAAATTTTAATCTAGGGTGCACAGAACAACCTAAATATGTAATATATACTGTGACATTAAAAAATATATATATTACATTTGAATTTGGAATCTGTCATTTTTATACGATTATTCATTGTGTTTCCTCATTTTGGCGCCAATACATTGTTCAATATTTTGCGATATTAAAATAGAGTGGAGTGATAAAGAGAACCGAATCGCTGTGATTGCGTTAAACAAAGTAGGTATGGAGCCAAATGCAATTTAATAAAATCTCCATACACTTGGTATTAGTCAAATGTTTGTGTACCGGGCTATAATAGGTACAATGAGCCCTCCTCTGTTTGTGACAGAAAAAGATCTGGCCATCCACGTAGTGTTCGTACGAAAAAGGTGGCCAAAGCAGTAAGGGAAAGAATTCGAAGAAATCCTGTCCGAAAGCAAAAGATTTTATCTCGGGAGATGAAGATCTGCACCTAGAACGTCGCGAATATTAAAAGGTGACTTAGAACTTGCAGCCTATAAGAGACGCACTGGTAATTTCTTAACTGATAATTTAAGAAAAAGAATAGGGTGGTAAAATCGAAACAACTACTGAAGCGGTAAGTATATTTTTACAATTGAGCAATATTTTAACAAACAAAATGACAGTATTTATGCTCAAAGCTCTAAGGAAGTTTTCCAATTAGTCGACAGAGTGCAACGTGGGCATTATCCGACTTCAGTGATGGTTTGGTGGGATGTTAGCTATGAAGGAGTGACTGAGCCATATTTTTGTGAAAAAGGTATCAAAACATCGGCACAAGTGTATCAAGATACCATTCTTGAGAAGGTAGTTAAGCTCCTTAACAACACCATGTTTAATAACCAAGTATGGTCCTTCCAGCAAGACTCGGCGCCGGGTCATAAAGCTCGGTCCACGCAGTCTTGGTTGGAAGCGAACGTTTCGGACTTCATCGGAGCTAAAGTTTGGCCGCGTCGTCTAGGCCCGATCTTAATCCACTGGATTATGATTTATGGCGAGTTTTAGAGAGTACGGCTTGCTCTAAACGCCATGATAATTTGGAGTCCCTAAAACAATCCATACGATTGGTAGTGAAGAATTTGCCCATGAAAATAGTGTGTGCTTTTATTGATAACTAGCCTCAACGTTTAAAGGACTGTATGGCTGCCAATGGAGACCACTTTGAATAAGCTTTTTATATTTTAAATTGTTTTAATTTAAGTATTAAACTAACACACTGTAAAAGTTATAAATGTTATTTGCAATAGAATGTTATTTATTTTTTACCCACATTGATACATAATAATCTTGATATTACAAATTGTATAAATAATAAAGTAAATTTAATAATGTTATTTAATATTGAAATATATTTTTATCTTAACGACATACCTACATAATAAAAAGCATAGTATCATAGTTACTGATATATAAAAAATAACCACTCATATAGACAAACATAGTTTACATTAGACAAATAATAAAGGCAATGAGTCTAGACAACGCAAGACTAGAACATGCGTCAGAGGACAAAGACATAAAAAACTTATTGTAATAAAGAAGCAAAAAGTTAAATGTTTTAATAAAAATAATAATTAGAACAAGATAAGTATTTAACAGAATGTTAAATTAAAAGAAACCCAGAATAACGCAAAGTCACAAACAAAAACTAACAAGTGAAGCTACACGACAAACGTGCAGTTCATTATAATTTAAACTAACCCATCTCCATACTAAAAAGGAAACCAATAAGACAAAAACTAACCTATAATAAATACCAGAGCTTGTAAAAAAACATGTAAACAATTTGCGAGTTATGTCGACACCATTCTAGGCCCTCAGCAGGATGAGCAAAAGCTTCACTATTACGAGACAGCAGCTGGCCAATCAATGTCAATGAGATCTTTAATGTGATTGGTTGACGTATAATTGACCAATTAGGTACAAGAGCTAGGTTACATCGCCTTCTTTCTTTCCCTATAAATCTCCGGGTGCCGTTATTCGCAGGAGTCCGCGTGGAAAGCATGCCCTACTGCACTGGTTACTTGTGCGCATTTTGACATATTTTTCCTGGCTGCTGTATAAGCTTAGAAACTAAAAAAACAAGCCACGTACTTGTTTCTAGATTTCTCAAGATAATTAAACTTGTTTAATTTTCCGGCAGGAGGCCTATCCTATATTATCATTTAATTTAACGAAAACTTATCTTGTTTCTAAAAATAATATTTCTGTATAACAAAAACACCTATTTGATAAAATATTTTAAAGCAAACAATAAAACAGTTTAAATATGAACTTATTTATGTCAATCATTTAAATATACATGGTTGCATAAAATATTTTAAAAGTGAAAACGGAAATAGTAAAACAAACACTATTCATTCAGCACTAAAATCACTGACAGGTTTTTCAACGTCACCCGACCTTTACCGTAAACTACGGCATCGCTATTTAAAGCGCTTGGTATAATTATAATTGGTATTAATACAACAAATATAAGTAACCATGTCAACAGTAAAGATTATTGTTAAATAAAAAGCAGGTTATTATTAAATTACACAAAAATATGGTCACATGATTAGATAATATTCGGTAAACAATAAAAGTAAACTGCTGATGTAAGACCCGCCTTGGAGATTTAATATAACCGAAGAAAAAAAACACAAAATCTGATACTTTGTAGATATATGTTTTATATATAATAATAATTTATTAAATCCATATCTAGTTCCCACACTAGGATTTCCTGTGCTATATATAAGATAAATAGAATAGTATTTTTACTAGAAATTAAAAGTAAAAATCAATACAACTTACTTGTCTATTTAAACACCAAAATATACATACAATGTATATTTTGGTGTTTAAATAGACTTATAAAAATATAAATACTAGTTGTTGTAACTAGTATTTATATTTTTATAAGTCTATTTAAATACCAAAATATACAAACGCCAATAGTAACACAAAATATACTTAATAATATTATATGCAAATAACTAAATACATTCCGCTTCGTAGTCGCTAAACAAAACTGTTTTAGGACGGTGACATTAAATTAGATGTCTAAAATTTTAGTTAAAACATATAATATAACTATATCAAATGAACTAAATGTACTAAACAATAGATAAACAATCTAATAAATATCTTATTGCAATTATACCTTCTAAGTAATGGATTTATAAATATTCCACTCGATAAGGTCGCTGATAAGTTAAAAATAATCCCTTGCCATGAAAATATTGATGAAAATGGCGGTCACGATGATATGATCTATTATCGGAATAACGCTAAACGCGGCTGATACGTTGACGTTAACGAAAAACTTGCTACATTTGGAAACGTTAATGAAATGCAAACGAAAGCACGATGTTATACAATGAACAGTGGCAAGCAATATACTACCCTGCTTAAATTACAACTTCGGATTTAAAAGATTGCTCCCAATGAGATTTTATAGCATAAAACTTGATAAAATATTACATAAATTGGCTCGTATTAATATCTGATTAGATTAGATACGAGTGACATATTAGCCATTAAAATGGATAAATTATGATGATACTAATACATACGATATAACTAGGTACACGTTACATTAGAAAAGCCTTATTATTGCTAATGTGATAACAATTAAGCCTGCAGCGGTGACAATAGTAAATCGAGGTTTTTTAATAGTTTTGGATTTCTCCAAATCTTCATAGGCAGATTGTAAATAACGAAAGTTGATAGATGATTGCACTAAAACCAATATTCAAAATATGTAAGAAGCCAACAATATGACATGCCAAGAAAAGAAAATGATAAGCGACCGCAATGAAGGCGGATACCGACACACCAGTACGAGACCAATGTACACGCACAACGCACACCACCACGAGACAGAAATAGCCGGCGATAGCGCAAATACATTGTGTACACCAACACCAGATAACAAAAAACACACTAACATAAGCAAATGTTTACCATTGACCAAGTGCGCTATGATCAGTCACAAACAGACTCGACACTTGTTTATGTAGACGAGATATCGCACCGGGTCATTGATGTCTTAATGGAGGAGAACATTGGGAATCCTAGAAAAATAACAAATGATAGTAACTAACATCTTCTAAAATTTCCGATATTTTGCACATATTCTGAATAAACAGACTTACTCTCACCTGATATATATGGCGATAACATATTCGACCGTGGTAGAGCTGCCGGATCTAGGAAATACCGGTTAGAGCTGGCACCAATTGACTCAACTATAAAATATGAGCTAAACCAATTTGGTTTGACGTCAACGGAAAAACAAAACTTAAAATTTTGGAACCTAGAAGACAAGTGGGACATACCTAAGTTTATGACATACATGGCCTGAGAGCGCCGGCCGCGAGCCACGGCCGGGAACAGTCCGCCGGAATCCACTTTAATCACAAAATCATCCAATATACACAAGAAGCACTGAGATCACCAAGAGCATCTTATGATAAGCACTGGCACCAATACTGCTGCGATCGCTGATCACTCGCGGAAAGAAGTCGCGCGCGTCGATCGAGCGCAGGCCGTCGTCAAACACTGGCAGCGAACAGCGAGCGCGGGCGGTGCACGCTGACGTACGACGACGTAACGAGCCAAGACCGCTCAGCGGCTGTGATGCTAACTCGGGAGACACAGTTTCAATGGAGGTAGAGTCAACCGCTGTAAGTATTGCAGCTGCTGAAAGCGTAGTCAAATAACCGAATTAAAGTATAACTAAAAATAGTGATGTTTAGCAAATTCAAGCTGACAATTCATATGGTTTGTCCGGCCCCATTTGTATAATGGGCATGTAGAACTTATAAAATTAAAGAAGTTTTAACTGACAGATCATTAGACAGGTAATTATGTCTAAAAATATAAATGACGTGTGACCTTCAAAGCACGTTTCATTAACAAAGTCCCAATAGTTATTTATGTAAGTCGATGATAAACTGCAAACGACGGTCTTGTCACTAGAGTTAGACGACTGAACTAAAAGCGATGCATATAGTGAGAACATACAAAAAATAAGAGATAATATAAAATAAATATGCAGAAAAAATTGCTTTAGTTAAAATAAATATTTGCTAATAAAAGCAAAACAAACAATACAATTACAGACAAGATATAACAGGACGAGAAAGTAACTCACACATGGACATATTTTTTGCGGTAAACCGGAACTACAGTTACACGAGTAAACGTTTTGAAGTTTTCAAAAAAAAAAGTTTAATTACGCGCTACGACAAAGGTAAAGCTAAAACATGAAATAATGTTGTTTTAAATTGACATAAAGTAAACGTGACAAACGACACGGGACAAGACAATCGCCTTGACTAAGTAAACTAAGTGAAGGAGGAAAAGAATGACGTCAAAGAATTTATAACATAGAGCCTTATGATTCGAAGCTATATTAAATTCAGGGCACGGTGGTTTCTTAACCGCAAAATATGGTGACGACAGAAATGTGAATCAACTAGGAAACTTTAATATAATAACAATAGTAAAGGAATTTCAGTATAAGCAAAACATAACATATTTTTAAAAACCGTTAAGGAAAAAATATGAATAAAATCTGTAATATAGAAATTAGTCTACTAAATTAATAACAATTAATCGATTTGTACGTACTATGTGATTAAAATATGTATTTATTATTTATACCCTTTCATATAAGAAAAAGTAGTTTAGACCTTTAAGACGAAAACAAGGTAGCAGTCAAAAATGTTGAAGATTCTAGCCATAAACTGACTTATGTATGATCAAATTAAAATGAGACAAGGTTAAAATATTAGTTTTAGCTTTAAACAACTCGGTGTCGCCAATGTAAAGCCATCGACAATAAGTTTTATTTAACCAGGTGATGTATTAAAAGAAAAAACGAGCATATTATATGGCTAATTTAACAAAGTTAAAAGAAAAACCTAACAAAACTTTATCTCAAACAAGTTTAGAGCAAGTTTCTAAAGACTTAATATAAGCGTACGTAACGAAATGATGACCGTGGATTACGTAAATCAGTTTTGTATACAATAACAATGGCTTTGACCGTGATACGTTGTTAATTTAAAGAACATAAGTTGAAATTAAGGGAATTAATTATTTAGGTATGTGTTTTTGATCGAATTTGTGAACTTGATTAATTTACATGTGTGTTTCTTATTAGGAAAAATATATAAATTAAAGTTTAAATTTATTGGCAAATATTTAATTTTAATATATAATAAACAACAAACACAATTTTGTTATTTGTAGTAGTTCCATTAGTACCATTATACAAAAAAAATGGTACTACGCGAAAAAAAAAATCGCACTAGTTCCATCATTGAACAAGGCAATGGAACTACTGCGAACAATTCAAATAGGTTCAAATTAATTCAGTTAGGTTCATTTATTATTATTTTTAATAATCCTCTAAATTGGTATTGAAAATCCTATGGGTATTTGTCATTAATGACTTTATCATTTAAATAAAGGATAAAATGCCGTATACTAATCTCAACAAACTTTTTGTCGAATGAACAATTAGCAAAAGAGCAAAAAAGGAATTCAGCGACACAAACCTATCAGTTAAAGAAGAAAGAGGTCTACCATCAAGTTTCGACATTCAGACACTTTTGGTATTCAATAAATTAAGCGAACGCTTGCCAACGAAAATGATGGTAGAATACTTGAATGAGGGGTGTTCGACCATTGTTCATCGTCTGAAAAAGGTCGAAAGAGTATGGAATTTGAATTGATGTCCCCCCCATGAAATCTCCGACCATAACCAAGTTGTTATAATTGTATATACTGTAATAATATTATTGGTTTTTGTTTAATTATTTAACAAAAACAATAACATATAACCACTGATATAGAACACCTTAGGTGTGTCATTAATTTTACACACTAAATGTTAGGCAAACGTGAATTAGTATCAGACAGTAATGGGCACATGTAGTTGATTTACTAAATTCAAGGGAATACCTTGACCTTTGCCTTTAGGCTACTAAAATTTACTGGGCGATTAAAAAATTAAAATATGCAAATGTTTTTATTAGCTTTTTAATTATTCATTTGTATTTAATTCTGTAAATAGGAAAATACTTGATTGTATTCTCCTCATTACATGTATGGACGACAGATGCGGTGACGGCGGGCGGCACTGACATTATTTTTAATTTATACGAAGGGGGAGAGATTTGCAAGATCTTCTTACAATAAAGCAAAAACTTTACACTTTTTTAAAAATCCAGCCTTTTAATGTGGGATGGGTGGATGTCATCATCATAAGGATCATTCTAAATGTATTAACACAAGAATTAATTACACCAATATTAATCTTGATTCAACAACATATCATTAATTTTTGTTACTCTCTGAATAATATACTTTTTGTATTTATATTACTATTTTTATGCCTAAATTTACTTTCATTGTTTTCTCTATATATAACAGCTTATTATATTGTTTTATATATTTCCAAAAAAAAAAGAAAAGATGAAATCCGCAAACAAAATGTTATAAAATTTGGTTTGTTACAAAAACGATAAAATATCTACATAAAATAGAGACGTAAATACGTGAAATGTTAAATTTATTGGTAACAAAGTTAATAAAGAATGTATAAAATTCTGAAATTAACAAATACATCTTGGTATATTGTATGAACATATCATTGTATCATAGACATAAATAAAAACTTGAATTTCGACGTGATAATTGTTTTATGACGTAATGCGCGTACAAGTATTACAAACAAACATACAATTTTAAACTTTATTAGGCTTTTAACAAGAACCTGATTTGAAAATTTTATCAAAAAAACAATAGAACAAAAAAAAAGAAGAAATAATTCGTTATATTGTTAATCTTTTAGTAGGTACATGACAAGATAAAACTAACAATTAAATAACCATTAATTTTGGTTAAAATTCTTCACCTACTCCCGGCCAAGGTCCGTATGAATAAACTAAATATTTACAATTGGGTGTTACATATTGTGCCCTATGCCTATGCACAGCAAAAAAATAAAGAAACGTCCCGGGATTGCCGAGGGCTACGAAGTGGCTACACACTAGGGAAAATAACTTGAGCACCTGAGAGATTTCTAAGGTTTTTTGGAGTATGAAAAGCTTTCTGTATAGATTCCTGTAATAGTACCTTTACAAACTAAATTGCGCTTTACGTCGACAACTTAGGAGTCATTATTATGGTGCAGTTAATTTCGGATATTGTAAAGATAATTTTTGCGTTCGTTAGCCTTAAACTTCGAAATAATACATAGATAGAAGTTCAGAGGAATGCAAATTACGGTCATACGGGAGGAATAATAATAATAATAATATGTAGGACAATTTACAAATATTGCTCTGATCACAAACTAAGCTCTAGGCTTGTACTATGTTTACCAGAAACAATGATATAATACATATTATATTATATAAACACCCAGACCATGACAAACTGTACAGAAAAATGTACTATTTATATTTTTGCCATGGGTGGGAATCAAACCCACGACCTCCGGATACAACGCCAAAGGCGCAACCACTAGTCTACAGAGGCGGTCAACAATACACACAATAGTTCAGTGGCATTACCGAACACGACTTAATGACAAACCGACTGACCTGCTAATAATAGACATGCGACCGCGGTCTCAGCAATTAAAGAAATGAGCTTAATTACGAAAATACTACTTCTTGTGAAACGCCTTTATAATGATGCAACGGCTGAACCCATAATACACGCTGTGAGGACAGCAAAAATTAAGACATATACCATATCTTTTAAAATTATTGAAATATTAATAGGAATTGATATACGAGTATCTATAAAGCAAATACAGTAGGTTCTCTGTAAGGTAGGGAGTAGACATATAGTAACATAATGACTTTACCAATGCAAAGATCAATATGTATTTTTATCAACACCTGACCTGAATCGTCATATGTTGAACTTCCAAAGGATAGTTGGTAGACAATACCTAAGTTCGCCTATGTACAACAGAATTATGGTTTCATACGATAAAAAAAATAAAATTGACATCGCGCCTTGGTCTAGCAGTGTGCTCATTAATCATGATGATGCTGAATAATTATTTAAAAATAATGTCTAAAATGTCATGTTTACATGTGACCAGCAGGGTGATTACGCGTCTTAAGTTCGCTCGCACGCCAATCGTTATATAATCACCTTGCTGCACATTTTTTAACTGCCAAGTTTAAAATGTCTTGTAGACAATGAAATACTTTACTGATATTCGTTATTTTTATTTAGGTAATTGATTGATGTATTGAAAATTGAGAATACGAATTACCGATTTAAACACAAAAACACTTTCAAAAACATATACCCCGTAAAAGCAAGTCATATCAGTAGTTCGACTAAGGGTTTTCTTAAATTTAAATGCGCATCTACAATTTCATCAATAGGATGGCTTTATTTTTTTAAATAGAACAAATAAAGTCCTAATAGTACTGTACTCGTGGTAGAGCTACAGAGTGCAAATATTTTTATCATACTTCAGAACATATATTAGAATTTCCATTCCAAAACCCTTACATCTACCAAATTAATATTTCCACCTCCTAACCTACACTTATTCAATCCATTGTGAGATATTTCATCCCGAAGGTGTGTCGTGACAGGTGAAATACGCGTCTACAAAGTTTTCGTTTGACACAATGAATATGGTATTTTTAGAGAATATCTAATTTTTTTTATTTTTTATTGTATCACCAACTTCAGATATTATACTCCTAATGTACTTGTTGTTATAAGCAACCAATACATCAATAATTAAATTCTTAACATTTAATTGTATTGTTTTAACAAATTTGTAGCTTCAATAACATTGCTATCAATAATAAAAAGTATTTTATTTTGACTGGGCTGTTTATAATCATTCATTTACCTACCTAATAAAGATTGTGTAAAAAAAAATAGACCTCGCGGTTTACAATAGCTTAGAGGGTTTTGGACAGGGCCTACAACACAATAGCGTTTTTTTAAAATACCAATACCAAGTTGGTGAAAATGGGGAGACATATTTTTTTTTTAGGAAAGTTTATTATATCTAGGTAACGACTTGAAATTTTATGTACAATTTTCTTTAAAATAATAATAAATCATTAATTTGCCAAAATAATTGCATTGATAATTTGAATGTAGGCAATAATTCTTATAAAAACTATTATAAACTTGTTTCACTTGTTTTAAATAGGGGAAGGTAAAACATCAACACAAATGTTAATTTGGAAATGAGATATTATAAAAACCATATGACAGGCGAAGTCGTGTCAATAAAAACTAGTACTGTATAAAATAAAACAACATTGCCACTAATTATGAATTATTAACTAGTAAAAAATAATCTATACTATCTATACTAATATAATAAAGAGGAAAGATTTGTATTTTTGTATGTTTGTAATGAATAAACTCAAAAACTACTGGACCGATTGCAATAATTTTTTCACCATTAGAAAGCTGCATTATTCAGAAGTAACATAGGCTATATAATATCACGCTAGGTCCTATAGTTGTGGAGCAGTAACCAAAAATGTTTTAAAAACGGGGGAAAAGTATCGTTTCTGAGGCCTTCCGTGGCGTGCGCTGAGCATATAGTTAAAGTTATACAAACCTGTGCGAAGCCGGGACGGGCCGCTAGTAAATAATATATATATTTATTTTATTGGAGCACGGCAGGTATGGACTTTGTATCTACCTGGTGGTGAGCAGACCTATAAAATTTAACAACATTGATGGCTCCCATTATGGCGGCTAAATGCTGCGAAATGGTTTAATTTTCAGGTATAGTTTTAGTCTCAATAAAGAAGTTAGCGACGAGCTAGCCACTTGTTCGGTGTAGACCCATACCATCGTCTACGACGAGGTGGGATTAAAAGCCCCTCCGCTGGGTACCCTGAGGCCGTCTAGGCAGTCTCATAAATATCATCAACCGGGATGATATTTATTTATTTATATTTTATCAATTCCGTTTTGTTATTTATCATTGAAGGAAGTATGTAATTTATTGAGACCATAAGGACATAAGTCATACAAAAATACTACAAACACTTAAAATCGAAAAAGCAACAGCAACACATTTTATATAGGAAAAATTGCGTGTGTAAGTGTAAAATGTGTATAACGTATAAAGGTCACGCATCCACGCACGAGCCGAAAATCTTTTTGCCGCCATTTACGTGAAATGTCAAGTGTGGGCTTAAATAAAGTTTTCTCCGAAAACCCTTTTGGATCCTTTACGGAAAGTTTACAGTAAAAATGGGTAGGATATGGTATTTATAGGTATTTTCCTTAAATAATGGTTTAATATGCTGCATGGGATCAGCCGACTTTTACTCGTGCCTTTATAGGATATTGGTTTAAGAAGAGAATAGAGAATGCCGAGCGGCATTAAGTCCGCCTTTGTATTTTGTATGCAATATAGATTTAAATAAAATAAAATAAATACATAAGTATATGCAAACGGATAGATTAAAGCAATCTATCCGTGCTGGTAAAGATAAAAAAAAACTGACACGATGCGAACGTATGCAATGACAGGCTGACTCCTGCTATGACTAATCTAGCCTAAAAAAAGCACTAGTCTAAAAGCAAATTCCTATAATCTACTCTAACGGCTACGATTCATTATTCTAATATAAAGATGAAAGATCAAGCTACGCGGAACGTTTTTGTATAGATGTATAGATATAAAAACTGTTACCGTGAAGAAATCCGCCATAAGCAAGCAACTAATACTCAGTGAAATTAACCTGGTAATATTTGTACAATCTTAAAAAAAAAAACCCAACCTAAAACTTCATAGTATTTTTTAGTGATTTTGAAGTCGGTTCTTTTTTTGTTAAAAAGTTTTAATTTCATCTTTTGTTAGTGAGATACACAGCTAGAAATTGACATTCTGTCATTTATACCAGCTCCGAATGTTTTCTTTAGATTTTAACATGATTAATTTGAAATCTAATGCATCCTTTTAACGAAGCTACAAAATCTGTCTTCTATAGAGTTTCTTCATCTTCATCATCATTCACTGACTGCAAACACCACAGATTGACATATTTTTCCAGTTATTTTGATTTAAAAATCAAACAATTTTGATACAATTTATATAAAAATATAAAAAAAACAATTTTAAAGTATATTCGTTTAAATAAAATAAAAAAGTCCAAATCGCTCCACAATTAAGGGAGAAATCGGCGAACTAACATTAAAAAAAAAAATAGATCCTGAAGAATTGAGAATCTATTGAATAGGTTAAAAAGACTAGTAGTGGATTTAGTATATCTAGTCCAAGATGTTAAGTTAAATAATAAACATGACTTCAGAACTTGTCCTCCCCCAATTCCTGCAGACGATGAGTCAACAAAGGGCGACTATCAAAACAGACCCATTACATAAGCAACGAAAGCGATATCTACTGACTAATAACCTGAAAATACTCTATCAGAATGAAAAAGTGGCGCCGGCGACAGACTCGACAGTGCGTGAGTAACTATCGTAGTTACTGTTATAAATCCTGTATAATATTTGGCAAACAGGAGTGGGGATTTCCCGGATAAGTCTGAGTCAACCACCGGTTTTATAGTAAGGAAGCTTAATATTTCGCATTTGTATGAAAATTAAAAAAAACATATCTAACTTATATTTACATATGTAGTACATACCTATAGCTAAGTTTGTGACCAGAGCAATGTGTTAAAATTGTCTTAATAATATTTACTAAAGTTGTTTATAATTAAAAAAAATCAAATCTCAACAAGTATCTTTAATAGCGTTTTCTATAAATATTGACAATAATTAGATCAACTAGGAAGCACCGCACCCAACCCAGGGAAAAAGTTGCCAACTGGTATCATAATGCAATATTTATTATGTGATTATAAAGTGAATTCTACTTAATAATATCTCAATGTTCAGGAAGCTCTCGCCAGATGTCCCTGGGAAGTAGTATTTTAGTCTTAGGAAATATATTACATCATCTGGTTAGTCGAAAGGTCATTTAACGTTGACATCTCGCACAGTCACTCTTGTTTATGAACTTGTATATGAAAACGAACCTGCTGTCATGTCATGGCGCCCGGGGTGATTCATCTAGCCGACGCGACACTAGATTTAATATTTATTTTATTTTTTGTATAGGTTTTAGTAGATTATTATAGTTTATGATGTCAATGCTGTTGTGATTTTATTTAACAACTGTTTTAGATTTGAATCACTTGAAATATTACTTTTTTCCAGCTACAGATATTTTCTTATTTTTAAGTGTTTTGTTGAACTGTTTAAAACTAAGTTTCATCGTCATCATTGTGTACGGCTCTTTTCACCCTGAATATTCAGCAGCTATTGCATCATTCTATGGTAAGGGGCAATGTAAGATCCAAGAATGTTCTCTACCAAGAATAGCAATGATGCTGCAACTGGTCGACTCAATTGGTTGTGTCCTCAATGTCTTGCTAGAGAAACTTACCCTTAACACCACTTGCCACTCAAAGAACGTTTGTATCTTTCCACCAATTGTCAAATCGAGAAGTAAAAGTGAGAAGACGTTCCTTTAGTAAACAATGGAGTTGGGAATACGATTTAGAATACAGCGGTTAAAGCTCCTCTAGGAGCATAAAAAGCTAAAGATTAAAAGGAGAAAACGCAAGCAAGCAGTTCAATACACATTTTTATCCTGGGAAATATAATAGAATCGCCATCTTTTATATCTTTTTTTTTTTTGGCGAGCACCTTTGTTTTTTATTTTTCCAATATCTTTCAAATATATGTCTGCATACCATACAACGAATATATATATTATAATATATATATTCCATATTTCGAATAAACATAAATGCCAATGTTTTAGCAGGATTATCATATTAAGGGCACCACTCCTGGGTGAACCATTAGAAGGTGTGCGACGTTTGTTTATTCGCTTCAAAGTTGTTGAACATAGAAATTGATTAGATCTTTTATTTGATTTGGCCTGTATTCCAATATTTACCCGACAAATACAACAACAATCAAATGTCAAAGTTGTGTTAATGTCCAATGCTTACCAAGTGACCTTTCATTACAATAATATCATTATTATTTATTATACAAATTAATGTAATAGTTTATTTTATATTTTTTACCAACTGGTCAAATATCACTAGCAGACTACGAGTATTTGTCTAAACTATTTACAATATAGGTAAATGCCAAGTATAATTATATATCATCGACATATCCTTATAAATATACCCAAAAAAATTGCCTATATCTCATGTTATGGCATTACAGTACGCGCAGAAAAAAAAACTTTATTGTTTTTATTGTTCTCGGCCATTCTGAGCATTACCTTAAGAGGCAAGCTAAATACTTTTGCTATTACATTATTTTGTATATATTCACAATATGTCGCTGTACATACCATATTATCTGTAGCAACAAGTACTTGTTCATATAGTCAGTAAATATTTAAATAATACAACATCAATATTCTTTTATATCAATATAATTTTTGAAAACTTACCTTTAACAGCTACAGCCGTCGGATTCATAGCTAATTTGTAATTAAATAGTCCACGATACCGAAACAAATCTACCAAACCTACAAGTATATATTTTTAAACTACAAACCACTAAATATTATATTAATTACATTTTAAGTGTATAGACGAGTTTCCAACATTCAACGATTGAACGCGGCCATCCCTTATGGCGTCCCAAAAGCGACTGGCTATAGCGACCAACCCCTAGCTGAAACGGGCGGTAAAGGCTTAAATAATAATTATATAACGCTCTTAAAAGCTATTTTTAGCAGATCAGTGTTGCATACATGGACGTATTTATAGTGCCTACCTCTCTATATTATGCATTGTATGGAAGTTATTTCAGAACCGATAAATGCTAAAGTAGCATACGCGGAGTTATTATTATTTCAACAGTTTTACTACTATAGTCTGTATTTACGACCAAGAATTGGCAGTAAATGGAATATAAAGCTTTAGATGTGTTGACATTTTATTAAAACACAGTCCAAATTGAATTTACAGTGAATACAAATAGACTGCTTAGCAAATGCATGTGCAATACGCACAATGATATAGATAAATAGTTAATAACTTCTCAGATTCTTACGGTCTTATTCATAAAAACTTACGAAGCCTTTATTAATGCTTTATAACAGCTCAATAGCAAAACACCTCAAAACGTTATTCATAAACGCACAATAAACCTCTAATAGTGATAAACGTCAAATAACAGCTCCATAACTTTATTGAAGGCAGGAGCCCACTATAAACCTATTTTAACCTCACTTTTTATACATATTTTATTTTTTGGTTAAAATTTTTATTAAATGACTTCTATTACTTCATAAAATTATATTACAAATAAAAATAATAATGCCCTTGGCTTCCGATCAACAAATTCTCAAAATTTTACAATTCGAATTGACTTGAACCAAATTAGGTTGGGCGCACACTGACAGAAATTTGTAACAAAAAAATATTAAAATTTAATCTTGTTTCATCGCGGTAATTTGTCCAAAAATACAAAGTTGTGCCATTTCAAACTACAAAAATTGAATGGCGGTGCCGACTGCCGTCACATCTGTTTTTTATTTATTTATTACACGACATGTGATTTTGTATCTACCGGATGGTAAGCAGACTTACAAAGTCCATAAATGGATCGATAAATACATTGCCGTTTTACAATATTGATCGCTCCCACTATGCTGGCTTAATCATGTGGTTACAAAATGTCAAAGAATCAGAAAGAAAAAAAAATCAAAAAAGTTTACATTACGAGTCTATTTTAATATAGGTACTCGCTGCTTTATCATAAATTTAGTCGCTTATTTCGTAACCGCACTATGAAAGGATACTACCACCTCAACAATAAATCTATGCAGTAGTCCCGTTACCAACCAACCGGTGAACCCACAGACTAAAACAGAAACATGACTAGGTCAGTTTTTGTTGTATGTGAAACAAGTATTGCGACTTGCAAGTTACATATTATCATACAGAGATGCAATCATAAAAAATTACATAGGCACAGATATAGAGAGATGCAACATACGCGATAAACAAAGCTGTATTCTATTTCCATTACAAATTATTTTAATTTAAATGACGGCTGAAACCCCGGGGCACAGCTAGTGTGACTAAATTTTCTATCAGTGTGCGCCAAACCTTATTATAATTATTTCAATAGAAGTGTCAAAAACGTTTTTTTTTTACTTTTATGGTCTTGGTTTTCCGCGATTCTGCCAACTTTCTTGACAATCAATTGTTTTTTTCTATCAACACATCACTAATTCAGCTAATAAACGTCAAATAGTTATAGGAGCTTTATTGGAGGTTTATGAATAACAAAAAAGTTATCGAGCCAATAGCCTTATTGAACGTTTTAACTATTGAGCTCTTTAAGAGTGTTTTAAGGATTTTTTATGAATAAGACCGTTAGAGTATGCCAAAAATAAGTGGTGCCTTTACGAAAAAAATTAAGACCACCTTATATTATGGGCTTGATTACATTTTTGTAAACATCATAATAAAATTAATCGGGAATATATTAATCCTAGGTTTATGAAAACAATAATATAAATACAAATTTAAAGTAAATAATTTGGACAATATGATAGGTAATGAGGTAAATATGAGTAGTTTCTTTCAAATACTTAAATGCTAAATCCAATTAAGTCAGCGAAAAACGCAGCTAATAAACACAGACCCCTTAATTCATCATTTATTTTAAATGCAAAGCAAAAATTATTAAACCTATTATCAAGTATATAATATATACGTGGTGGCCGGTTAGACAACACCACTATAGTGCCTCGGAGAGCACGTTAAGCTGTCGGTCCCGGTTTCACTATACCAACTTGTGAAACTGTTATAGATGGGTTATTGAGTCTATTCAAAACATCGCGACGGGTTAGCCACTTGTTCGGTGTAGACTCATACCATCAGCTACGACGAGGTGGGATTAAAACCCCTCCAGTGGGTACCCTGGGGCCGTCTAGGCGGTCTCGGGCGCTGTAAGTCACCCGTTATGATATGTAATTATTATTACATACTTTCATTTTTTTTTTGTTTCTTGCTTACTAAATGCCATAGTTTTGGATGGATGTTTGTTACTCAATCTTGCCAGGAACGGCTGAATTGATTTTGATAAAATTTGCCACCGAAATAGATTATAGTCTGGAATAGCACTGATCCTTATTTTAATCCCGAAATATGTTAGGTTCCAGTGGGATATTTTATTTGTTGTTTTTAACAGAGCAAGCGATTGTCATGAGTTTTTGTATATAGTAGTTTATGGGTAATTACATTCGACTACTTTATATCTCCAAAAAATGCAAACAAAACACGAAGTTGCCGGCATCAGCTAGGTTCATCTATCTATATATTTAAATCCAAAATTCGAGTAAAAAGGTAAGTGTACTTTAAAGATATTGAGTAGAAAACCGCGAAGTAGATTATACCCCCCACTACATCCGCATGCCTTAGCTCCGCTCGCATTCGATACTAAATAGGTCACACATGCACTAAGGTCATCTGTGCGTCCTAGATAGGTACCTGAAGTGGACGCACTCTACGTTGTTGTACTATTTAAACTGTGGATGCATTGTACACCAATTCACGATACGGTTTCAGTAGTATTTTTTTTAATAATTACGAATTAACTGCATTAAGTTTCTGCTGTTTTCCTTTTTTTTTACACTTCACAAATATTTCCTTGGTCACAAACTAAACTCTAGGCTTGTAGCGTGCACCCAGACCGAAAAAAAAACTGTGCAGAAATACGTAGGTACTAATTTGATTTTGCCGTGAATAGGGATCGAACCCACGATCTCCGGATACAACGCGTCTAGACCACGGAGGCTGTACTTTAATTCAAACAAAATTAAACTTCAAGTAGCTACCCTAGAGCCGCCTGACGAAGCGCATAACAGCGGACTGGTACCGCTGGCGCACGAAAAATCAGCAAAATTGAATTAAACACGATGAAAAATCAAAAAAATTAAAAGTTGCAACGTTATGATTTAAGTTGTTAGTTTTTTTAATTCTCTCTCTATGAAGTATAAAATTAGAAGCAGCTTCTTGTTATTTTGTTATTTTCAAGCAATGTTTGATTTTTTTACCATAGAATAAAATAATAGGAATATAAAAAAAATAAGAACCAATTTGTAAGGGAAGGTCCACTTTATATCTCTGTATTTTTTTCTTTTTTTTCTTGGTTGAACGCCCTGAAGATATTAAATTTATACGACATTAAATGGTCGAAGTGTCATGATTGATGTTTAACCTAGCTAGAGGAAGATACAACTAGAATGGACCAGCATTAAACACTCGTGAGAATGGAACTCCTTTTCCACAAAGCATTTACTTTTTTATAAAAAAAAGCAAGGGATAATTAAAATTTTGCGTTATTACATCCCTAGGTTGCTTAAAATTTATAATGGACACAACATAAACATACATAATATACCAAAATTTTGACGGAAAGATGTATGAAATTGTTTATTTATTATATATGTTACACGAAAGAGAAATATTAATAAGTAATTCGTTATTTTACGGGCCAATAGAATATTGTTTATTTGATTTGTTTCTAGGAATAATGCTACAATTAATTCACGCACTATAATTACGAAATAAAAATGATATCAGATATTTATTACCCAATGAGAGTCGTATATTCGCGTGGATTGACGTAGAATATTCCAAAGAATTGTGTTTCCTGTTTTCCTTATAATCGTTGACCCATTCATTTTCTGTAGAAGCTTCGAAAATTAATATTCGAAATATAATAAGAGAAAAATTCCCAATGCTGGTAGGTTTATTTTTACTATTATAAAACAAGTATGTTTATTTAAAGCAGTGCAGTTATACTATTTCTTCTGTGGCTATACATAACTATTTTAATCTTTACAGATATATATTTAACGATTAACGATATCAGACCCAAATCGCACTTTATGGAGATTTAATGTATAATAATATCTAGCAAAAACCCTAATCGAACCTAACCTAAATTTGTATGGTCAAAAACGTTGTTGACTAAAAGATTTTAATAGGTATCAAGAACACAAATCGGAGAAAGATTTCCAAGAATAGTGGAAAAGATTAAAACAAAAAAAAACAAAAAAAGAGAGATTGCGATAAAAAAATAACACTAGCTGTAACGTGTTCATTAAGATCAAATATACATTCGGGAAAAGGAGCAGGTTGTAATGCATGGATATTTGAGAAAATATGGATTAGGTAGGATAGAACCCATATTCCATACGACACCGGCCATGCAGAGTGCAGTTATATTCTACCCTCATTTAGCCTACCCTCTATCTTGTAATGTGGGGTTCTAAAAGCATTGTAACCTGTAAAGATTAAATATTTCTTTCTTTGTTATTGAATACATCATTGGTCGCTCCAAATTATATGGTCACATACAAAACTAAGATCGATAAAGAAACCAAGGTATAGATGATATTGGCTGATAAGTAGATACTGTTTACATTAGAGTTCACCCACGCGTAGACAGGAGATCATGAGGGGCGCCCTTCAGGAATATTATCGATTAGTGGCGAGATCGGGTTGTCTAAGAAAAGCCAAGAAGTCTTTTCTCCAGCGGTAATAACGGATTAGTGGGAAATAACATTATTTTAATTTTAATAGCCAAATATATTTTCATACACCGTTAGAGGCGAAGCTAATATATGTATAACTTTGAAAATTGGCTTGTAATTTCAAACTATTTCATCGTACAGAAAAAAAATCCTATTGATCCATACCTAGTCGCTATCATCTTTGGCGATAATATCTAAAGTACAATCAAGTAAGAAAATATCAGTTTTATTGGATGGTTAAACAATTTGCATTAGTTTGGCTTTCTAAAGTTCGCGAACTTTGCCGTATTTTTAAGTGTAGGTCTGACAGTAAAATTATTAAAGAACAGGGGCTCTAGAGAAAAATCAGGCGAGGCGACGTGTCGTGTCGCCTTCAATCAAAACTGTATAGACTTTGGCAGGTGACAGCGTACCTCACGCCTACTGTCACTGTCAAAATACATACGTTTTTGACTAGGCGACGCGACATGTCGCCTCGCCTGCTTTTTCTCTAGAGCCCCAGATAATTTCACGCTTCTTAAAGTCTTGTAATGATCCCGTTTGTTAATACCTGGACTGTAAATTTAAGGTATAGCGGTGAACTACTGATTCCTGGTCTAAATCCTGCCGTACAGATATAGAAAAGGCAATAGCCCGGGAGGTAACGACACATTTCAGTCACTCATTTCAGCACGGCTAGTTTTCTCTAAAATGCTAGTTTATTACGTGTACAAACACAAAACCGAGGTCAGCTGGCACAAACTCGGGGGAGGCGGATGTTGAAAATTTATGAAAATAAATAATTCCAGCAGACTTGATTTTTTTTACAGTACTCTATTAGATTATAATAACACTAAAAAAAAATTCAGTTGCTAAAATAGCGGTGGAAAGTACGTCCGCTGCTCGAATGAACATGTGGACGATACATAAAAATTCAAGTCAATTGAGCAAGCTTGAAATTTCACTACAAAATTACTTAATCTATACGATTCACGAAAAATATAGTCAGCTGACGATCAGCTGATGGAAAACTCGTCAGCCCGTTCAGTTCAGTGCCCGTTCGTCGGAACATTCATCCGAGCAGCGGAAGCCGCTATTTCAGCGGATGATTTTTTTTAACACGTTACAGTCTAATAGACTACTGTAAAACAATTCAAGCCTGCTGGTATTATTTTATTTTTATAAACTTATAACGCGTGGGAGGCTTTCCAGCATCTGACTCCCCCGCGGACGTTTCAACTGACCTCGGTTTAGTGTATGGTACATGTGATAAAGTATCATTTTAGAGAAAACTAGCCATGCTGAAATGACTAGCTCTAAAATGTCGTTACCTCCCGGGCTACATGTATTGACGTCGTAAAGGTGTGATCAACAGTACGATTATTGTGATTTGTAAACTGCTCATCAATTCTCTGAATCCTGTCGTAATAAAACATTGTATGGCAAATAACATATGTTCAACAGTGGTCTCATTACAAGTTGAAATCGCTTTTGCCAAAAAGTTCTTAAATAAAATTCATGTATGGGAAGGTGTATAGGCGTTTGCTGATCAACAGAGTAGTGGCTGGACGATGAAAGCAATTGTACGGTACAGTGGTGAGCTACTCATCCTTGCTCTGGATCCTGTCGTAATATAACATCCTTATGTTGTAGGCGTTCCTGTATTTTTGGTAAAAATTGTTCAAAAGGCGAATAACTACACATAGCCTTGTTTTGCCAAAAAGTTAAGTAAAATTCGAGTATGAGAAGGTGTATAGGCGTTTGTTGACCACCAGAGCAGTGGCTGGACGATGGCACCAATTTTACGGTAACAAAAAAAAATATCAATGATTATTTATTTTTTCATTTACAAGGTATGTTAACATGGTTTGGGACTCTCCTGTTAAGTGTAAAACACCTGTATTAGGAGAGCCCCGCTCTTCCTACAGATATTACACTTGTAAAATATATAATAAAATATTTATGTAATTTTTATTATTAGAATATATTGTGTATATTCATGAATAAATAAAAGTTTATATAATAATAATAATAATAATAATGTGTGCGTGTGTGTATGTATGTGTGTGTGTGTTCGTGGTGTGTGTAGACTTTGTTATATAAGTATTTATTTATATAAATAATAATTGTATAGAGTATATAATAATAATAATGTGTGTGTGTGTGTGTGTGGAGAGTTTGTTTTATGAGTATTTATTTAATTAAAAAGTATTTATTAACAATAAAATTAGGGTGAGCTAATTCCATAACTATTTATGACAGTAGTTATTGCGAAATGTGTTGGCTTAATAGATTTTCTGTTTGTTCATAATTTAGAGTTTTTAGCCATGATGTTACAGTTTTTTTACAATTATTTAAGGTCATAGTGTAGATTTTTAGTGTTCTGTTTATTTTGTTATATAATATGATCGACTGTGAATGAAATTGTTTCGAAGCAAATACAGTTCTCACTTTACTGTTTTTAATTACTAAGCAGGGATTCCTTTTACTTGGAGTGTTTAGGTCCAATTGGGAATTTTTATGTGTTTTAAGAGTACATTGCAATATATAAAGTTGTCTAACAGTTAGCACGTTTGCATCACTGTACAATTTAGATGTACTGTACATTTTTTTCTTATGTAACATTACTTTTAGAATGGTTCTTTGTGCACGTTCAATGCTAATACATTTTGTTTTAAAAGTGCCTCCCCAGATGGTTATGCAATACAATAGGATAGACTGAACAAGGGTACTGTAAATATACGTGATGAGTTGTGTGTCGGTTATATTACGAAGATGTTTAAAAAGCTAGATAAGTTTTCTAGTACGGTTCACAGCTGTTCACAGGTAAGATTCTTGTCTATAACAATGCCTAGATATTTAGTGGGGTTTACTCTTTTAATTTTAAGACAGGAGCACTTATCAACGGGATAGCTCGTACAAATATGGGCAATTAAACTCAAGTCTATGTCAGGTTGTAAGGATTCATTAATTGAGAAAGGGATAAAATTTGTTTTATTATTATTTAAGGTAAGTAGATTAAGTCGCAACCAGGTGATAACTTTATGCAATCCAGCTTCAGCTTTGATAAATACTTCAGACCAGTTATCATCTTGAAAGAGTAATGAAGTGTCATCTGCGTAGGAAAACACAAGTCCATTAGTTAATGTCAAGTTAGTCAAATCATTGATATAGATAAGGAACAGGGTGGGTCCGAGAACATTACCTTGCGGTACACCGTAAATGGAAGTCGAGATGTCAGTACTAGTAGTATTTTGGTCAAGTCTAGTTCGCTGAGTTCTGTCCCTTAAATAGTCAGTAAGTAAGTGTAGGAAGGTTCCTCTAATACACAACCTCTCTAATTTGCGACGAAGAATGGGAACAGAGACGATATCAATAATTATAGACCAATCTCAATATTACCAGTATTATCTAAAATTTTGGAAAAATTAATAAATAAGCGTCTAATCGCATAGCTAAACAAATACGGCATACCTACTGTCTAAGTCTCAGTACGGATTTCGAGAAGAAATCAGTACTGGTGGGCGATTCTCGCGCTTTCGACATTCATCTCGATTCGAGATTTTTAAACGAAAAATTACTAAGTAAATATGCCATTTTTAGTTTAAAAATATCGAACATTAAATGAAATAAATAATAAATATTAATTAATAAATATACAAATATTGAACGAAAAATACCATATTTAGTCATTTTTCGTTTAAAAATCTCGAATCGAGATGAATGTCGAAAGTGCGAGAATTGCCCACCAGCAGGGTGATTACGCTCACCAAAGTTAGCTCGCACGCCGATCGCTATGACGCGTTTTCTAAGAATTTTTAAAGCCGCTAGGCTTGATCTACGTCATTATGACGTCAAAACGATTCGCGTGTGAGCGAACTTAGGACGCGTAATCACCCTGCAGTACTGATTTCTTCTCGAAATCCGTACTGAGACTTAGACAGTAGGTATGCCGTATTTGTTTAGGTATGCGATTAGACGCTTATTTATAATTTTTTCCAAAATTTTAGATATTACTGGTAATATTTAGATTGGTCTATAATTATTGATATCGTCTCTGTCCCCGCTCTTAAAAATAGATTGTTTTAGAAGGCGAGGAAATGTGCCTTGTTTGAAAACTAAAACAGAGAGTTGAGTAATTAGAGGAAGCAAATCTTTCATGGCTATTTTTAAAAATTTTGTGGGTATGTTGTCGCAGCCGGCTGCAGATTCAGATTTTAAATTTGTAATTAATATATAGTGGTGAGCTACTCATCCCTGCTCTGGATCCTGTCATAATATAATATTTCCTGTATTTTTGGTAAAAATTGTTCAACAGGGGAATCACTACAAATTCCCTTGTTTTGCCAAAATGTTCTTAAGTAAATTTTAAGTATAGGAAGGTGTATAGAGGCGATTGCTGATCAACAGGGCAGTGGCTGGACGATGGCACCAATTTTACTGTATAGTGATGAGCTGTTTATCCCTGCTGATCCCGTCGTAAAGATATAAGAAAGGCGTTCCTAAGACGGTGTGTAGGCGTGTGTTGATCAACAGGGCGGTGGCTGGGCTATTTCTGTCGCCGTCCGGGACTCGCCCCGCCCTCAAACAACCTTCACCTTTCGTTACTAAACAACCCAAAACACAACACGCACAGGGTTATTTTACTGTTACCTATATTTTAAAAATGTAGTATTAAAAATTGGGTTCAGTAGCTTTACCCCAAGTTTTTGCAAACTCACGGTATCGGAGTCGGTGGTTACACCCGACTCCGATACCGTGAGTTATCGTAAAAAGAGTTAAGATAAAAAATGATGTCATTTCATACAAATGATATTTCCAAAATTCATAACATTATGTATATTTTTTTGTGATTAATTAGGTACTCGAACTAGTTATGCAGTGGTCAATTCAAACAACGATGTTTCACTTTTTGTAGTAGCAAAAACATCGTATTATACCTATTTCTATTATTTACTGAACAATTTTACTAAGCTTGATTTTTTTCTAAATAAATTAATATAAAAAAAAATATACTCGCTATTTTCTTTATAAATAAAAATCAATGTTTGTACTCTATGCGCTCCATACATTTAATGATTACATTTTCATGAAACCCAAAAAGTCTACGTATGGAAAAGTTAAAAATGTGTGTTAAAAAATCTTTGTATGAAAAAGTAAATAAGTTAAAAGTAAACATTTTATTCATTAGTGCAAAACCGGGACGGGCAGCTAGTAATAATATATTGGTTACTATGTGGTGAAGGAAATTTATATTCAAAACAAAGAGATAGTATTCTATGACACACATTAAACTTGAGAACAAACTTTTCTCTTGGTAAACGATATCCTATAGGTACCTAAGTAGATATAGGTATATGTATCGATCCTAAACCATTTGTTATGATATGAAAAGTCTCTATCGAACATTGAAAGGTTTATTTATTCACTGAATTGCGGACGGCGCACCGTGAACTACACAAATATTATCAAACCCCTTCACCTTCACACATCACATAGTGGAGAAATGTTTGTACATTAAATATTGAATCTAATAAACTGAACCCTAACCTCAACATCATCCTTATCATCATCATCATCAATGTACATCAAACTACTACAATCCACTGCTGGCTGATGTTCCCCGTCCTTTATCTTTCGAATGAAATAGGCGCCTTTCAGTCCACCATTATACAAGCAGTTTTTGTTATTGGAGCACAGCATGAGACTTTGTATCTACCTAATGGTAATCAGAGCTACAAAGTTCACGAATAGGTTCGATCAACTGATTGTTATTTAACTCTACTAAATTATGCGGTTATGAAATGGACGGCGACAAAGAGAATTTGCATTAGGTATTTTGGAGGAAATGACAACAAATAATACTCGTTTGGTCTTTATTGTATTATCAACATCAGACTGCTGCAGTCCAGACTGGACAGAAGCCTTTCGCGCTTGTAAATCGAAACCCTTCCAGCCATACATACAAAAAAATAAAGTACCTATAATCCAAAATTTCATACAATTCATTATGTAGGAAAATGTAAAACTGGAATTTGGAAATTGGTAGAAATAAACCCTACATAACAAATAATATTTGCTAGGTGTTTGTTGTAATTTCGATCCAATCGATACAAATCTCATTTAAAAGCTATTCAAGTCCAATAGCTAGTTAGGTGGGTAAATACATTGCATGAAATATATTTGTGGCTTCTTATTCTGCACTAAGCAGTCTTTATATAGTCCTATTGGTATACCATACTTGTCATTGCTGGTAATAAAAACTTTATAACCGAAATCCTATTTTTTTTTATTAAAAAAAAATATGTACATTTGTTTGAAAACACCTCTATAGTGCCTCGGAGAGCACGTTAAGCTGTCGATCCCGGTTTCACTATACCAACTTGTGAAACTGTTTATTGGGTCTATTCAAAACATCGCGACGAGATAGCCACTTGTTCGGTGTAGACTCATACCATCGGCTACGACGAGGTGGGATTAAAAACCCCTCCGCTGAGTACTCTGAGGCTGTCTAGGCGGTCTCGGGCGCCGTAAGGCACACGTGATGTTATGTGTGTGTGTGGGCTACTTTTTTAGTTTGTTCAAAAACACTTTTTCAAAGGATCATTTGTTAAAAATATAGGCATTCGTAAAATATTTTTATAATAAACTAGCTGTGCCCCGCGGTTTAATTTTAAATAAATCGGATCGAAAATAAAATACGCCTGTGTTACTCGCTGACAAAGATTTCAATTGGAGATTTTTTTTTATCGGTTCAGTAATTTTTGAGTTCATCCGAAACAAACAATCAATCAAGCTTTATCTTTATAATATTAGTATAGATAAACATATTATGTAACTATAAAGACTCAAACAAAGCAATTAGCAACATAAAATCTCAGCGAAAGGACTATTTATCCATAAATTATTCACGAAGAGGTCCACGAAAAGGGGCCGTGTCTCTTGCGAGGGTCTGCGTAGGTCTATTTTTGGAAGATCGATATGACCGTGGCCTTGAGAGCATCGATCGTGCCCCCCCCCCAGGGACCGGGGGGTGTGCGCCGACAAGCCCCCGGGCCCCTACCTTGTGCGAGGAGAGCACAACTTTACCCGGACTAGGTAGGTATGCTATTGGATTTTAAAGCTATGAACATTTATGTTTTTAATACTTATACCTATTTTATTTTCTTTGTTGATATAATAAAAGCAAAAAATTTCAAATGAAGATATCCTGTCCCTCTTGTCTAATTGATACCTAATACTTTGTAAATTGATAGCGCAATTTACAATATATGTACATATACTATTAATTTAAAATATAATACTTATTAAAAATAAAAGTTTTATAATACAATATATTATTTTCCTGAAGATCGTCGTCAAGATTGAAGACTTCTATGACTATGATGGAAATCTACACGTATAACACGCCGCAAAATATGAGAAATCAGAGCCACTATCACACGGGCTACTGAAGCTGGAGTATTAAAAGCCCCTACCGTACCTCCCGTAACGAAACTGTTTCTGCGACTTCATACAAAGAAGTAAACGCACATAGTGTGATTTGATCGCTTCCGTTCTCGAAATTTTGATCCCAACAATGAGCCCCGTGGCCGACAGGAGACTTAAGTCGAATTAAAAGCCATTCTAAAAGCAGATTCATCCCAAACTAGGTAGGAATTAGAAGAAACCTTGAATGCGTAAGTATACACAACCAAGACGTTATAATTGCTCTAGCCCTCTTCAGGACTACGCTCCTCTACACACTGGACAACGAACATCTAAAATCCAAACCTGATATAGGTTTAGATCAGAAGGTGATTAATATACCTAATATAATGGTGTATAGTATACGCTCGTGATCTTTAGTGTTAATAAATCTATGGTCTAACCAACTTAGCCATCACTTATATAAATATAATACATGGTATGTAATTCTTATGATGGGTGGTTATCTCTCTCTACTAAAGATATAACGGGTAAATAAACTAAGTTAATAAAAACATAATAATTGAACTTGTTGCAATCTCACCTGATCCTGTACTGGACAGGTCTAAGCTCTCTGCCATCTGCAACAAAAATAATAATTTTAAAATAACATAAACAGATCAGATATTTGGAGATCTTAAAATTCCATTATCCTAGGCCTATAGGTCAAAAAACTGTCCCCACATACAGGGTTCACGCGATAATTTAGGAAGGAGTGTATTGGGGTTATTTTAATATACTAATACATCATCTCCCTAAAGTACATACATACATTAATACCATTACGCTTGTATCCCTGTTAAGAGGTAAGCCGAGAGCAATATACGCCACTTTGCTTGAGCTCTACATGCGTGCTTCATAGCTTCCTCCACATCACAGCCATTAAAAGTTTTTGTAACTAGTTTTAGGATGACTGCACAAGCAACTTAAAAAAATATCGTAAAAGAACGAGCGGCCGACCGCAAGATGCACTACGTCATTTGATAATAAGAGAAGGAAAATGTTCGTAAAAGCGATGGTAAGCTTCGAAAATATAGAGAAAAACGTTATAATTAAGCTCAAAAACAAGCGGTCGAGTGAGAATGCTATTCGCACCATACAATAGAGCAAAAAAGCGGGATTAAGATTGAGATAGAGAGAAACAATATTCTTAGCTATCCATGGATTTTCCGTGCGGGTGCCGGGTCCATCGCGTAATTGAAAGGCAGGGAGATGAAATGCAGCATCCCGGACTTGAGACCGCGAAGCAGGTTTAAAAGCCTTTTAACCCTCACCTGCACTGTGTTCACTACCCTCTCTACTCAACCAAATATGATCCTGTTAGCGACATCTTGGAAACACGTTCCATAAAAGTTGCGACGGCTGATCGCGAAAGACCAAGATCCTTTAATAGACGATGCAAAGACTTTGCTGGAATTTCTCTTGCACCAACTTCCATTGCATATAGTTGAGTTTTAAAACCATTTCTAGTAATTTCATTTGTGAGATCAAAATATTTGTTCAACTTCATGGTCTATACCATCTACTATACTAAGACTATATTAAGACCGCTTCCGTAGACTAGTGGGTGCGCCTTTGGTGTTGAATCCAGGACAATATGTGTGTTATGTTGTTCATAGCATTATAACCATTTGAGACAGATAGTTGAATTTGTAACTTTTCTATGTATTATGAATATCTTTTTTTTTTTTTATTTACTATAAACATATATATATTTTTTTTTTTCGAGAACACTAGTCCCTCTCAGCTCCATAGCTGGATTTTATTATCATTGGTCTATCTACCCGATGGAAAACAACAATATTTTTAATTTTTTAATTATTATTATAGAGCTTTTTCTCGTTCTATTCTTCGCTGTTACTATTTTCATTTAAATTTGTGTTAATGTTGTTAGATAGAAGTTTTGGGACTATTTTAGATGTATTTATTGCAGCTTGTTTTTTCATAATGTCTATTTTTATATATGGGGATAGTATATTACAAAATGTGTGCAATTTTTGCACACATTTTGTGACTGTTGTCTTTGTGTTTATTTTTCCTGTGCATCCAACTATTATGGGAATTATTTTTACATTACATTTGTATAATCTTTTCATTTCATTTTTTAATGGATCATATTTTAAACATTTTTCCATTTCTTTATTTAAAATGTTGTAGTCCGATGGTACTGAAATGTCTATTAAGTATATTTTGTTTTCAATTTTATTTGTATAAACAATATAGGCCATATATAACAAATAGGCCGGTATTGTGTGAGATATTGATGTCCGTTTGAATTGTCATTTCCCATAATATTTTTGCTTCAGTATTTTCAGTTACATTAATTAGTTTGGTTGTCCACTATTTCGTTTTGAAGTTAAAATTATGTTTTTCCAATAAATTCCAATATATATTGTACTAAATTATTATGCCTATGGATGTATGAATTATGTGCCAAAACCACACATCCTGAAGTATATATATCTCAAATAATTACAGAGATAGTTATTTAACTTATTTTTAAGAGAACTTTTTATTAAATATAATTGTTTGCCACTGAGAAGACACTAAGATGTATTATTTATTTTTTATTGATTTATCAGTCTGGTCAGACAGGCAGGCAGGACTGAGTGATCGCATAATCGTTTTTATAACCCATATTTATCCTGGTCAAAATTCCAGGAGGCAGGCCAAGTATGAAAAGGCAATTGAAGACAAAAATGTCAAAATTAGCACATATACAGTAGCAGGCAGAAGTTTTTAAAACGACTATTATCCTACAATGGATACTACTCTATGCACATAACACTTATGATGACACTCAAATGTCTGTCTGTCCTCATCAAATATCTTGAGAGCTACTGATCAGATTTACTTGAAATTCAGAATAGTTGTAGATTTTATTCAGTTATTTATTTATATATATATATATATATATATATCCTTAAGATATAACTCAAAAATTATTTATAATCTCGGGTGAAAAAGTGTTTTAAAAACTTGTAACAAATAGCTTGTATCAAAAGAAAACTTTTCTTATATCAAAATTATTTTTTATATAATTTTGTTTATTATTAGATTTATTTTAAGATCTATTGAGTTATGGTTATTATTTACAAAAAAAAAGTATCTATAGGTATTATTCTTAATTTTTTTTTTATTGTAATATACAGAAAAATTTTGGTTTTTAGTTTTAATAAAAATGTCATAAAAAAGGTAATTACTAAGGAACAAAAAATGATTATTTTTACCAAAAAAGCAAAAAAAAACAAAAAATGTACTTAATAAAAAATAAATATTGGGAAACAAACATTTTAAAGAAGTTAAGGACCAATCAATCAAACAAATTGTTTATTTTTGAACAAAAGTTACAATAGAGATGTTACAATAATAGTTAAAATTACTTATGTTCTACCTTACAGTACTCAACCAATGATCGAACCAGGTTCCTTGTAATTCCTCACAAAATTTGGTATTGCTTGTTATTTACTTATACACAGATGCTTTCTATGTGCTTTGCTTCTAATTACTCATTAGAGTAGAAGTCCTAGTTTTTAATACTAGATGGCACAGAAGTTTGTTTTTTTTTGTACCTTTTTCCATATTTTATATTTTTAATATATAAATTCCTTATTGGGATATACAGTATACAAATATTAAATTACATACAGGGTACACAATTTGGGTATTCAGATTAAAAAGAATCTGTTGTATATCAAATCAAAAATATTTATTTCATGTAAGTAAATCTTTACAGGCATTTATGAAAAGTCAAATAAAAGTATAAGGTCTAAGATTGTGATTAGAGAAGACATCGTTCCACACATACACAAATGTTGTAATCTATTGCTTTTAATTTGCTTGATATCAGATATCAAAGTTAAACAAGTAGTGAATTATTAAACTATTGTCCTTATGGGACAGTAAATATTGCAACAAAACTTAACATGTGGTGTGTGTTAAGTTTTGTTGCAATATTTACTGTATAAACAACTAGTTTACGGCTAGGTGGTTAGCTTGTTCTGTTGACCGCTAACTGAACTGCAAAGGTTCCACCGAGGCAACAACCTAACAGACTATAATATCATAAACCTAATAAACGCACCAAATAATTTATATATATTAATAGTAGCTTGGATACAGCCTCCATGGAACTTTGACCAGTTCATTGATTATAAAGGTACTACAATATTAATAAGAAGTAATATTATAAACATTGTTTTGATTGTTTGGTTACCAAATACACACTCACTAGTCTCTCATCTGACTGGATAAACTTTCGTATTCAAATACAAAACTGAAAAAAACTATATTTTACTTATTTGAATATTTATTAGGCAATTGTTCAAATATAAATAAACAATTGGATACGCAACATTTACTAACCTGGGAACTCTATGAATATTCTCGTGGATCTAGATTTTATAATTTCTTGACATTTAAGTAACACTTTTATGTAATTACAAGTGGATTTTTACTTCTCATTTTTGGAGTATTTAGTACTCTAGAAAAAGTGAATATTTTTCAAAACAAGAAATGTATGTTTTGACGATAAAAAAAAATTTACGTAGCAGGCAGACGTTTCATTTCACGTTTGCTCGCTCGTGAAGTGTGTTTTTATGTCACAGATACGTTCTTATAATTATAAATAAATAGACCTATGATAATGTAAGAATATTTTATTCATATTGTTTATAACCAATAAGAAAAGATTTCAATAAAAATCTCTCTAATACGCTGACATTAAAAACAAACATTAAAATGCATTCAATTTATTATTTTGTTTATATTAATTAATATTTCTTAAATAAATGGCCTCTTCGCATTATACGAAATTTTGTTAGTGTCTTGTGGGTAGAATAAAAATTAATAAAATATAATAAATCTCGTTATTTTATTATTAACTGTTTATTTAACATAAGTGTTGTTCTTTTGTTTTGGCGTTACGCCATAGATCTCATTCGATTACTATTTATATATTTTGCTATTGTATTACTAAAATTGAATAAGAATTTATTTTATTTTCTTGATCTCTGCTCTATATGTTAAACTACAAACAGGGGCTTTACCAAAGAACACGATCGCCAATCAAATCGCCGCATCGATCGATAAAAATGTATAGGAATTTTACTCTATGGGTAGAGCCTGATCGCCGAGAAACGTCAAATCCCATACATTTGGCTTTCGATTCGATTATCGATTGTCTCTTTGATAAGGCCCCAGGGGCCTAACCAAAGAACACGATCGCCAATCGAATCGCCGCATCGATCGATAAAAATGTATAGGAATTTTACTCTATGGGTAGAGGCTGATCGATGAGAAACGTCAAATCCCATACATTTGGCTTTCGATGGGTGTTTCGATTCGATTATCGATTGGCTCTTTGGTAAGGCCCCAGTACAGTAAACATTTTTTTTGACAAATTCAAATGCTTTTCTATTCAAATTATTAATTTATCACAGTAAGCTAAGTGCCGGCAGATTTGAAACATTTCTCCGGAAGTTCAAGCAGCTGACACACAGCGCTAAAATATCAAACGTTTTCTACCCTGAAGGAGGCTTGATCTGGATTAAACAAAAGTAAATTATAAAACCAAATATTTATAGTTCGAAAGATAATTTTAAGATTAATAATATTAAGACATCTGACAATAAAGTCAACAATTTTTTACTGTTTTACAAATTATTTATTTTATCGGAAAATAAGCTATAAATCTTTTAAATTTGCAGTTAAAATATTCACAAATAAAATTATTCCCAAGGGAAAATAAATAAATTACGGACATATCAACAAATTTGTTTCAAGGTCTTCAATAAAATTTCAGCTATTTTTTTCAGTTATTGCAAAATATTATATATATATATATCCCACAACCTAAGCGGCGACCACTATGGAGAAAAGTGCATTTAAAGTGGCGACCACCGACATTTGGCTACCATTATACGGTCGCCACTTTAATTTAGTTGATTTTTACATATGTTGATACCGAGTAGGTATAGATCATTATATCAAAAAACACCGAGGACACCAAATTGTCGAAAAACTGAGTGATATTGGGTATTGTGGTTCTGGCTTTTGCCACTTGAGTTGCGTGAGGACCGATATACATTTGAGCGAATAGTATTTGTTCGAAGCTCCGATTACATGGCTACCACCTGTTCTCCTGATTGATACGTTGCCATATTTACCAAATTATAGGTAAAATTCTTAGAATGCAAAGTGATGCGACGTTGCCGATTATCCTTTATCTAATACACCGTTTATAATAAACTAAATAGTTCTCCAGCCCGGTGTTCCGGTCGCTAGTTGAGTTTTAAGAAAAAAATGTGGTATACATTGCGTTGCGTTGTGCGTTTTCCGTTATTTAATTATCGTAATGAAACTAAGTCAGAGAAATATGAATTTAGTCTCTAATAAAAGTGATTAGGTACTTCTCCATATAATATACAATTAACTTAAATAACAGTTTTATTAGTACCTACTCACTCAATAAATTAGCAATTATACCTCAATTAGTTTTGATTTACATTTTTAGTTCAATGTAAAAGAAGAGTAAATACCTCCCAGTGTTTTTTAAAATTGTTATTTAACCAAAAAGTCATGGTTTATTAGTCTTCTTTCAGAGTGCGATTAGGAAATGGGTGGTTGGTTTGATGATAAAGCAAGAATATTTTATAAGGTATGAACTAGCAATTATTTTATTTTTCTCTTTATCATCATCCGTTTCATAACCGCTTCGTTTAGCCGGCATAGTGGGATCGGAATGGCAATTCAGTTTTTGAACAATTGTTTTGCGTCGTTGATAGTGCAAACCCGACTATAATCAGTTTGTAATTACCACGTAACTGTATTTTAAAGATTATTCAGGACCAAGAAAAAACTTCATTTTTTTTTCAAAATTTAATCAATTTCACTGTCTTAATCTGTATGCAAGTCTATCATGACTATTCATGACTGCTTACATAGTATCTATACTAATATTATAAAGAGGCAAAGTTTGTGATTTTGTGAGGTTGTAGGGGTTATCTCTGGATCTACTGAACCTGTTATCAAAATTATTTCATTAATAGAACATATTTTTATAATGAAAATAAAATAAAATAAATTCATATAAAAATATATCAGTCGGATTAATTGGTAGAGGCATGTGATGGAATCTTTAATATGTCTGCTTGAGAAACTTATTCACGCCTCGCTTAAAGGATTCAGAATTAAAGGAACACGGGAAAACGCATGCAGGCAGGGCATTCCATTTTTTTATCGTGCGACATATTTAAGAATCAACATACCTTTTTGTTCTGGTGGGCCTGTCATCCACTGTATGTGTATGCATTTTATTGCTAGTGCGTGTAGTACAAAACGAAATGTTAGTCATGTTATTGTTAGTCTACCCAAACTTACCAAAACTCTTTATTAAGTTGAACTTTTAATATTAGGCGTGATAGCTCTGAACCTTTGCTCTGAACTAACCGTGATGTGCACTAAGATTTTTACTCCCATAAGGTTACATTAAAAAAGTTTAAAATTGTTTAAAGCGATAAGGTTAATAATTTAATATGGTGGTTAAGTATTCCTAAATTTTCTAATTTTTCTCTCATTTTTTTTATTTTTATCTTACATTCATATTTTTATCTTACACCTTCTCCAGACAATAACAAACCTAACAAAATGAGAATTAGCGAAATCGGCCCAGTCGTTCACGCGTGATGCCGTGACCAAGGCAAATAGGGATTCTGTACATAAAAGATTATCAGTAGAACGGAGGTCGCGATTGATTAGAATTTGGATTTTTTAAAATATTATATAACAGGGAAATGAGATGTAGTGACCTGCGGGAGCGGATATTGACCCATTTCAACTGTTTTCTATATTCCGAAATGTGATCATACTTTCGCAGGCCAAAAACGTAACGTATAACGTATGTTCAAGCATATTAAGTAAAAACAACGCTCAAGTTTATTAAGTAATTCTTCAGTAAGGTAAGTATAACAGACATCAGTTCATAGTCTAAAATAGGCAACGTAAAGCTTTAAAGGGAATAAAACTTTGGGCCCGCTTGAGAGAGTGCATGCTGGATTTTCATTTTACAAATTTCGGCGAGCTGGCGGTCTTACGCAAGATCATGGGCATTGATTAGACCGAGATTCTTAGCATGTGAGCAGGATGCAAGAGGAGTTTTATTAAATTATAATGGTGTGAGGTCTTCCAATTTCAATCTGCTCAACATCCGTTTGGAACCGAGCACCTGTGTCTTGACAGGATTTACCAGAATTCCAAGTTGCTGGGAATGTAATCGAATGATTTCGAGATCAATGTTTACTTTAGTAATCGCTTCATTAATTTGGCATATATCAAAGTAAAGTGACAGTCGCAAGTCATCGGTGTACAGATGGTAGGAACTGAAATTTATGACTTGAACCAGAATACCTTGTACCAGATAGTTTAATATTATTTAGACTTCAATAACTTAATATACGAACACATAGTCCACTAATATAAGACTAGGTGGTTAGTTGGTTCAATTGACCTATCAATCGTTAACTGTCCTTAACAACTCTCTACTCCTTGATACCTTACGTTCCTAAAAAGTATGTAAAAATACCCTTGTTAACATTCACTTTTAAGTAATACGTTTTGGTATCACTACGTTTTGTACTTGTGCTCTAGCAGTAGGATTCCATCTTGGAAACACGTTCTATGAAAGTTCTAATGGCCGGTCTTGGAAGGACTAGCAAGAGACCATGCAAAGACTTTGCTATCATCTTTGTAGCCATGCTCTTTATCGTATATAATGAAAGATTTAATAACATCTTTACACAGAGTTACTAGAACTCTATGCATCTTTATCACATTCTTTTTACTTTCAACCCAACCCATTCTGCTGATATGTGTACCGCTCATAAAAGATTTATGGAACTGAAGTCTTGACTCCATCACAGAGGCCAATGAGTCATTTGGGAGATATGCAATTAAATTATACCGAGGATTTGTTGCTTGGTTATACGTAATTTTGACATCCGCTGAACAGCGTGGAGGAGTCAGCGCCCTGTGCTAATCCAATATAAGACTTAAGTTTTATAATAGTTGCATCCAGATTCATCCATTAATAACAGTTGCATCCAGATTTACCAGAAGAGTTTTGTTGAAGTTGTATACAAGAAAAGGCCATGTTAGATGAGATATTAAGTAGTTGTCATAAATGCAATCTTTCGTGACGTTACTTATTGGCTGTTTATGTCATTAATAAAGTGTAGTACAATGACATCTAAGAATGGTGTTCTTCCTTTAAAATAGATCCTACTTCCTAGGAATTTTAAGGCATGGCTTCCTCTACTGAACTTTCTGCCCTGCTATTAATAGTTCTGGGTCGTATGGTGTAAACTAAGTATTTCGCTATGGTGTAAACTTAGTGTTTCGCCTAGAGACAGTCAGAAGTATTTTGATGGTTTTGTTCTGTCGTTTGACCATACACAGAACTCGTCTACCTAATAAATACATTCTGGCATTGTCTTGGATTGCGTGTTAGCACTGCTAAGCCGTGCGCAAATGCTAATACTATACACTTACACGGTGCATATCCGTAAAAATATATAATCTTTTTGAAAGCACGCCCTAAAGTTCTTTCTTTCGTTTGGTGTCATTGTAAATGCGCTGTTTTGATGCCAATGTTTAAACAGATACGCGTTATTATTTCGCTAATAATTGGCGTCAGCTCTAACAAGAGCAAATCGGTGCTTAGAACCAATGGACAAAAAACTCTATTTTGTTACTTTTGTAAATGCGCGGCCTTTACAAACTGTTGACACGCGGGGTTGATCACGGACGGTTATATTTATTTTATTTTACTGAGTCGGTAAATTCTTTTCGCTACACTACTTCTCATTTTGGTTTTACAAAATAGTTTTAGACTTTCGTACACTATAAATCTAAAAAAAAACGTGACAATATATGTAATTCATTTGAAATAAATGTCTAGCTAATAAGCTCGACGGGAATTCGAAACTTCTTTAAAATAAACGTCTTCTATGCCGTTATATACGGCAGTGCATAGGTGTACAAATATAATGACGCCATATTGTTAGCTAAACAAATTGTAGAATACGAATAAATTGCAAGATTATTGGTAAAATGAACGGGAATCGAAACTTCTTCAAAATAAACGTCTTCTATACTGATGTATACGGTGGTGATAATAGGTGTACAAATATAAGGAAGCGACATTTTAAGCAAAATAAATAAAACAATACGAATAATATACGTGGTTGTAACTAAATTAATGAAATGAAACGGAGTTCAAAAATGTTTTAAAAAGAATTTTCTTTGCAAAAATATGTATACCGTTAAAATGCATTTTCACGAAAATAAAAATATTATATCCGAATAGATATTTAGTAAGGAAACATTCAAAACTATTTCTATAAAAAAAACAGTTAGAAGTGATGGTTGTTACTTCGGTGCAATATGAAAGGTATCCCAAAGTGATGTGGGATTTATATATATATATATATATATATATATCTTCACGGGTGCCTTACGGCGCCCGAGACCGCCTAGACGGCCTCAGGGTACCCAGCGGAGGGGTTTTAATCCCACCTCGTCGTAGCCGATGGTATGAGTCTACACCGAACAAGTGGCTAGCTTGTCGCGATGTTTTGGATAGACTCAATAACCCATCTATAAACAGTTTCACAAGTTGGTATAGTGAAACCGGGACCGACAGCTTAACGTGCTCTCCGAGGCACTATAGTGGTGTTGTCAAACAAATGTACATAATTTTTTAAATTAAAAACTCATTGGTACACACCGGGATTCGAACCAGGGACCTTAGTGTTTTTAAGTCCAAGGTCTAACCAACTCGGCCACCACGCATAATATTCTTTGCTTTATATATATGCTTATGGGTATATAAATAAAATTAGTTATTTTGATAGGTATTTTTAATTTTTATCAAGATTATTATGTCATTATTAAAATGTTCCTTATGCAACAATAATAAATTATATAAAGGTGGAACGTGGGCTGAACATCCACATAGGTTATGTCCATAAAATTAATACAGCTCAAAACTCAGGCACCCGGTTACATAAATCGTAGATAACTATCGTAATAATTTAAACATAATATCTTCTACAATCAATGACCTCATTACTAAATGTTTTCAATTTAAAAAGAGATTTCCAGTAGTCAAACATATACCCAGAGCAGCTAGAATTTCTGTTTCAAAAAAAATTACAGACATAGTCAACAAATGTTGCAATGTTAATGAAATTTCTGATTGGGAAAATTTATTGTTATTTTCATTTAACTATTTACATGTATCAAATAAACAAATTTCTAGAAAGAACCTTTCTTTAAAGATTAAAGAAAATATTTCTATAAATAACAACCTTTCTGTTTCACATAATTTTAATTTTGACACCGAGGCGCACAAATCTATTTATAAAAAAATTTAAGATAAAGTTTTTGACGGCGACGTACGTGGGGCTGTAAGACTTATTAATGATACAAATAATGATTATTTTAGTAATAACAATGAGGAAACATTAAAAATATTACAAGATAAACACCCATCGCCACAATTCCGAAATTTATGGCTGAATCTGAATCTAATGACGATAATCTTTTTGATATAAGTGAACAAGATGTGATAAACGGAATAATGTCTTTCCATCCAGGGTCTAGTAGCGGTTTTGATGGTCTCTCACCACAGCACTTAAAAGATCTTATAAATCCCTCAAATGGCACTGCAGCAACATTATTTTTGTAAATTTATTTTAAATGGTCAAATTAATGACGAGATTAAACCATTATTTTTTGGGGCAAACCTTATAGCTTTTAACAAAAAAGAAGGTAGTATTAGACCGATAGCCATTGGGTGTACATTACGCCGTTTAGTGTCTAAAAGTAGCTGTGTAATAAAAATAAAGAAATTAGGCAAAATGAAGAAATTATTTTTGCTTGGAATATTACATTATTTTATAAAAATATTTTTTATCGTTATTTAAAAAAAATGAGTTTTTAGTCGCAATGGTACAGACCCCAATTTTGTTTGTGCATATGACGAAGGTTAGAAAGTTGGTTAAGTTCTTATTGATGACCTTTCAATGATTTTAATCAAATTATATATAAACCGCTCATTATAAGAATATGGTAAATAGTAAGTAATGGTAATGGTAAGTAATTGTAACAATGGTAGCCTAATAAATATTGATTATTCAATTTTATATACTATTAATTTCAATTTCTTTTTACAAACAACTGTTACTGTGTCTAAATATGAACACAATTCTTCGTAATAGAGAATAGCTGCTGCGCTATAAATATTTTTTTATGTATGTGGTAAACCAACCAAATTGTGCTGACTTCTACGTATAGGGAGTTTATCGTTATAAAGAGTTTACACGTACATTTTATTATTCTCATTTTATTAAAAAAATGTATGCGATCCAATATGAATAAATATTTAAAAAAATATGTAAGTATATAATTTTGTATACCTGCCGAAACTGTTCCTTCTTTTCTTTAAATAAATAAGTTATATCGATAAGCACCCACTACAACACTAACCGAGTAGCAAGAACTTTTGAAATCCAATGTTCAATCTAAAGTATTCTTTATTACAATTACATAAGGTTGATTTTACTTCATTTAAACTTCAATTATTAGTAAACTAAAATAAGCTAAGGTTTTTAAAGAATACTAACAAAATCGTACTTACCGAGGATACGAAACACCTCCATTACGAAGATTTTTTCTCCTACTATCGTTTTTGCACTCCAGAATGCAAAAATACGGCATATTTACAATAATTATGCAGAAAAATCAGGAACGACGCGAGACTACCAACTCGAAGCGATGTTAGACACGACTGATAACGACTGGGATCAAATAAGCGTAGCTACGCTTAATTGTGCCACACTAAACACGCCTACTTTGCACTTCCACTTGTTTTTTCTATTCCGTGCTTGAAACGGTTGTAACTTGTAACGATGGAAACTCTTGTAACGTGGTGGTTATTGTTACTTCACGTGATTGTGTTATTTAGTGATTTTTGTTATAGTAGTTTTTTCGTGATTGGTTGCACATTCGTTCTAAGGATTTTTGACGTTGTGTTTTTTTTTGAGTTATTGTTGCTATCCTCGTTTTAGTTTCTTTTTCTTGTATCGGTTTTTAAAATATCGTCGTTGCACTCCGACGAGGTGGTTAATGATGTTCACGCTATTGCTGTGATTGGTTGCGGTACGTTCCGTGACGTATTCTTTCTAGGTTTTTTGTAGTTGTATTTAAAAATTATCTTGTTTTAGTTTTTTTTTTTTTTTTTTAATAAAAGTATTAAATTTTTGTTTTGATAATAACTCATCCACATGGCTTATATTTTGATTTTGGACTCATAGTTATGGTATTGGTGTAATCTGGCTATATGTCATGTCAAAACGTTATTTTATTATAACTTATTAACCCCTGGCCCTAGACCCAAAGTGTTTGTACTTAAACGATAGATATCGATGATATCTAGCCAATGAAAGTAATTTCAGCTTTGTTAAAGGATTTTCGACCTTATTGACAATTGCATTTTATTGGTAGAGTTCGATGGTATGCCATCTAATAAGTCGAATGAAATTTTAAAAAAGGTACTCGCTCAATGTCATTAAGGTCGAAAATGTTTTTTCAATTTATCTCGTCAACCGTCGGTCGTAAGCCTATCGTGTTTGTACTCTAATAAAAGGAAATAACGAGATCTAACCCTTTTAATACTCAAAAATCAATATTATGGTTTTTTTTTAATTACGTTTTTTTAATTAAATAGTTATTACAAATATAATAACCGTTATTAGTTATTTAAGAAATATCGACTTTACTGTAACTATCTACGTTACGTAACGCTCACCTCTACTAAAGTGATTCATAGATTTTTCAGATAGGTGCTTTTTTCTTCAAGTAACAGAGAAAATATTTAAATATTTTTAAATTAGCTATTGAACCAGTTTCAAATTTATTCGTTTAGTGTTTGTTTCTTCACTAATTTTTATGGTCGATTTAATAATATTACAACATCAATAACTGGTCTAGAGTATTATAAAGAATACGCACAAATAAAAATGTTTACGTCTATATTTGGCAAACGTAAGTCTTCTCCAGTCGAAGATTCCAACACTGCACCAATTCCAAGTGCTAGACCTGAAGACGGATATGTGATGATCGAGCCAGCGCCGAGTGGCGGCGGCATGTACCCCAATGTTGGAGCCATGGGGTATACATATCCAATGAGACCCGCACCAGCTATACCCAGCGTTCCCAAGACCAATGCGATTTCCGATACATTTCACTACATGCAAGGAGTTCCGTTCTCTCTCTCTCGCGATCTACAAATGGCCTCGAATAAGGATACATTTGCAATAGAAATAGGTGATATTTTAGCGTTTGCAACAAATAGAATGCATGTAAGCAGATATGATTATGATTTTTCTGTAGAAAAAAGTGTCTTAAAAGAAGTTTAGTTTATATTGTTTATAGACTATATATAGAGTGTTAAAATGTTATCAAATGAGGTAAACTTACATTGAAGAAGCAGTGTTGAGCACTCATGCAACACAGTAGCTGCAAACTGCTCATTCTTACAGTGTGATTCCATTAAGAATATACAAGACAATTTTATATGATTTTACAATAATTCAATCCTGTTAACAACTAATATTAGAAAACTTACTTTGGTATATATATAGTATATGCTCAATAACATTAAAATTGTTTCAATCTTTGGATGACTATATTTACCTTTTTCTTTTTAATTATAATCTGTGCTGTTGCTTATGCACTACCCGTCAGATCTAAAACCACAACAAAACCTGCCTACACACAGCCTGAAAGAGGATATTTTCTTAGCCAAAGTAATTAAAAACATTGGAAAGAATAACATTCACATGGGTTTATATAGATAATTTTCCAACAATTTTTTGATGCAGGATAGTTATCCACAATTTAACAGCAACATAATAAGGGGCTGTTTCACAATTTAAATATTATTACCTGTTGGATCTCTTGGGAAAAAGAATAAGATGGAAAACACAACATCTAATTACATATCTCTGTCCCTTCTTTTTTGCCTGAGAGATCGCACATTATTAACCCATTTTGGAATGCAGCGTAATTATGTAGATTTCTGAGATAGTTATTTGTTAACTATTTTGGCTATCAAAAACAATGCAAAAGATGTAGTCGTATTCAGAATACCACCACATTTATTGCACAGTTCTTAGTCTGCTAATATTCCAATATAATGTCTTTTTAAGCACTACATACATATCATCACGGGTTCCTTACAACACCTGAGACTGCACCTAGTCGGCCCCAGGGTACCCAGCGGAGGGGTAAAACCACTCTTACACCTCTTTTTTTAAGCACTACTGTTCCATCAATAATAATTTAAAGAAGTTGTGACATTGTTAATTTTTTGTTAAAGATGATTTAATATGGTGAGGAAGAGAGCTAATAAAATTGCAATTGAGTATATGTAAAGCTATTAATTGCTATTAAAGCTAATAATTTACATTATTTTTGTTGATTTGGAATAATAGAAATACTTGTGATACTTATGTGAGTACCCTTGTGTTTAAATTAGACAGGGTCAACTCTAAATGATATAAAAAAAAAAATTTGCAAAATTCTTAATAATGTTAGTAGTAAGTAGTTAAAATATACAACCATGTCAGACTGCCATCATTTTAGCTTTTTTTATTTTAATAGTAATAAAACAATATCGTCACATATATAGCAAAGTTACGAATTTGCAAAAACTAAGTTTCACACCAGAGCGCTTTGAAGACTTAAAACAATAAAAACATTTTTTTTAGTAATAGGTATATTGTCGGTGTGGAACATTTGGTTTTCAAAATATTACCTTTTTTAGACACAATGGACAGATACTCAATATTTTGCACAGATCATAAATAACCTCACATTCGTAACTTAACACCATTAGACAAAGAAATTAAAAGATATTTATTTACACCTAGGCAAACTTACCAAAGTGCCACTTTCGTAAGTAACATAAGGGAAATATCTACTATACACCTTAGTAAACTTACGCAACTGGTACTTTCGTAAGTTTAATGAAGCAATATAACTAAATATTTAAAAACATATCTCTTTTAATCATGAAGTTAAAAAAACGCGCGGACGGGCACGGTTTTTACCTTCATGCTTTTAATCATGAAGTTAAAAAAAGAAATTAACATGCATAAAAATACTGTAAAATTTAAACATCAGATGTAAGTTAAATTAAGTAATAGGACAACAAAAACAAATGATTTTATTTAACTAAATCTTTATTTTAATAATCAATCTATACTAATATTATAAAGCTGAAGAGTTTGTTTGTTTGTTTGTTTGTTTGTTTGAACGCGCTAATCTCAGGAACTACTGATTCGAATTGAAAAAATATTTTCGTGTTGGATAATCCATTTATCGAGAAAGGCTATAGGCTATATAACATCACGCTACGACTAATAGGAGCGGAGTAACAAAGAAAAATGTTGCAAAAACGGGGAAAAATTATTCCTTTTAAGAGCGTACGCAGACAAAGTTGCGCGGGTCAGCTAGTAATCAATAATTTGGATTGAATATTTAAAATAGCGTCCTACAAGTGATGGCATACGGCGCCGAAACATGGACACTTACAGTAAGGCTGGTCCGCAAACTTAAGGTCGCTCAACGAGCTATGGAAAGAGCTATGCTAGGAGTTTCTCTGATGGATAAAATCAGGAATTAGGAGAACTAAAGTCACCGACATAGCTCTGAAAGTTAGCAAACTGAAGTGGCAGTGGGTTGGTCACATTTGCCACAGGACGGATAACCGTTGGAGCAGGCGGATATTAGAGTGGAGACCACGTCTTGGCGCACGTAACGTAGGACGCCCCGCAGCTAGATGGACTGATGACCTGCGGAGGGTGGCTGGCAGAGACTGGATGCGAAGAGCGGAGGATGGGGATCAGTGGCGTGTCTTGGGAGAGGCCTATGTTCAGCAGTGAACTGCTATAGGCTGATGATGATTTTATACAGCAGTGTCAGGCTGTCAGGAATAACCCACCCAAAGATCCGCAGGCTTCGATTGTGACAGAGAAACCTTGGCAGCGCGCGTGCATGTAGATTTTGCAGGCCCAAGGCAAAACATTTCTGGTCTTGATAGTTATTGTATAATATATATGTTGTTGTATTACTATGTCCTAATTTATATATGTTTATTAAAATTTAATTAAGCACCCGACTTCGAACACAATCTTAAAGGTTAGCTGGTAGATAATGCCTAAGGCATTAAGTTCGTCTTTGTACATAACTTTTGTTTCCTGTGCAATAAAGTGTTAAAATAAATAAAATAGTTATAGCAAGTGGATTGAAGCAGAATTAGTGCCGTCTATGAGTAGCGGGCATATTGTTCCACTACTTAGAAAGATATTTTCCTCTCAAGGGTCACCAGACACATTGTTGTCAGATAATGGCAGATCTTTTACCTCAGAAGAATTCCATTCATTTTTTTAAAAGAAAGATGTTAAACATCTATACTCTCCTCCATACCACCCAGCATATAATGGGCTTGTTGAGAGAGTAATACAAACTTTTAAAAATAAATTGAAGAAATTTGCTGATTTAGATATGTTATGGAGTGAGAAGCTCCCAAAAGTCTTATATCACCTGAGAACAGTACCAAACAGCACTGGCAAGACACCAGCTGAAATGTTGAATGGACGCAAATATAGGACACCTATCTCATCCCTACACCCAGAATGTGCACCGAGCCAGGCAGACATGCAAGGGGATGATGTTGCTCAACAACAATGTGCCAGAAAATTTGAAGTGGGCCAACCCATATTAATAGAATGTACAGTCGATGATAAGTGGAGGAGAGCCACTGTAGAAATGGTGGAGGGACCCGGCTCTTACAGGGTGAGAACGGAAGATGCAGAGCTGCACAGACAACATATTGACCCGGAATGTACGACAGACACCACGTTCCGTGCTTAGCATCGCTGCCACGGATCGCTGGTTTTTTTAGCCAAGGTCGTTTCACCGCGCGGAAATGTTAGCAATTCAAGTTACCATCAATCGTTCCGCGAACAGCAATTTTAACACGAAAAGTTAGCATGGCTACTTTTTGACAGATGTTTGTTTACATGTGAATATCTATCTACAAATTGGAATTTAATTAATTATTTTATATATTCATATCTGTTTTAGTTTTAAAAGTTCGATTAAACCTAAAAAATAAATATCGTGTAACTAAATTTAGCTTTGATATGTTTAGTTTGAGGTTGTTAATTAAATTAATATTGTGATATTATAAAATTATTGTATTTAAATAATAGTTATTTAAAAAATATTGATTTATTATATAATGATAAGGTAGTAATATTTTTAATTTCAATTATTTAATTCAAAATAGTGCTTCTTGTCAAAAAGTGGCATCAAAAATCAACACCGATCGTTTCCGAGCTGCATTTTAGCATCGCTAAAAAAAATGACATGGCTGTGTTGAAACGGGCGGTCGCGCTGGTTTTTGAAATCAGCACGAGAAACTGCCCTCGTTAGCTCTCGGAACGCAGGCAGAGTGATAATGAACCATCACAAACTCTGACACCCAGAGATAGGTCGCATTCAGCTTCTCCGGACTCTTCAATCACCATACCACTCCAGAAGAATGGCCTGAAATAATTGGAATCCCCAATTTTATCATTTATTTAATGTTTTACTTTACTTTTTATATTTGTTTTCAAAATCCGTGTAGGATTCATTACCTTTTATCATCATGAGGGAAAGGTGTATTATGTATTTATTTTGTGTCATTGTGACATGAGATGTGGGTAGTTTCAATATAATGAGAATAAATTAGTTAATATTTTTTTTTTTTGGGCTGCTATGTAAAAGTGTATACGTGTTGCACCAATGTAAATTCACCAACATGCCAGATTCATATGTTTGTGGGTTACGAAACCCATTTGGATACTGTTTGCAACAAATGTAAATTCACCAAAATGCCAGATTCGTATATATTCACTGTGGGTTATTTAATCAACTTAGATAATATTTGCCACTAATGTAAACTCACGAAAGTGCCAGATTAGTAAGTTGACTGTGTTCTTTCTTGAATTTCATAAATTCTGCTGGGTTAAACTCCCTTATATAGATTTGGTAAGTTTACTATGTATTACCACATCAGGTAGGTATAGTTTTTTTATCAAATATAGATTTTCATTAAAACAGCAGATTCGTAAGTTTGCTTTGGATGTGACGATATCTACAAATTTTTACAATATTTTATGAGCTTATTAGTAAAAATATTTTGAGTAAGTTGCTGATTTAATAGATATTAAACTTATATGTTAAATTTTTGTTAAACTAGTGATTGGAAATTTGGGTGCAATTATACCAAAACTTCACCTTTTCCCAAAATCCCTATGTTCATATAAGATAATCTTATATTAAATTTTTAAAGATAAAAATGCAATGACAAAATTCATGGTGGCGGGACTCGAACCCACGAACCTCGCTATCGCGGCAAGGCGCTCAACCGCTGAGCCAACCAGGTTCCAGTCAGCCCTCACGAATTTTGTCATTGCTTGTTATCTACTTATACACAGACGCCCTCTATTAGCTTTCTTTTAATAACTCTTATACGAGTGGAAAAACAAAAAACAGACTCCTCTGCCATCTAGTATCAAAAGCTAGGACTTTTAACTTCACTCGTGCCCAATTTGCTTAATAATCACATGCACAATGTTCTGATGATATGTGTATAAGTGGTGCTGCTATCATCAGAGGCTCTACCATAAGTTTTTCAATTTTTTTTTAATAAAGCGATCCTATACTACCTATATATAAAACCTTAATAATGGCGTCGAATGTACAGTTTTATTTTGAAAATCAAATGACAGCTGGTACATTTGACGCCATTTTAACTGTAATCGTTACAACTACTTTAACAAGTAACATAGCATACTACTGTGTCCCAAAAGTACCCGGAAATTGTAAATAAAACACAAGGGGTAATTTTAATCGTTCAAATTTATTTTGTCCCCTTCAAAGTAACTTCCATTAGAGGCAATACACTTACGCCAGCGCTTCAACCAGTCCTCGAACACCTTTCATACGCCGAAATTGGGATGTCTTTCAGCGCCTTCGTCCTATTTTCTTTCACCGCCTCTAACGTCGCCTGAAACGACCCATTTAGATGCTTGTTGGTCCGTTTCCATGTCGAACTCGTAGACCCATGTCTCATCAACGGTATTTATAATAGGTTCGTCCCATTGCTTTTGGATATGAGGTGAAGATGGTAAATTTGTTGGGCATAATGTTTTCCAAACATTTATAGCTTCGTCCACATCTACAACCTTAAAATCACTAGCGAGTGACGGATTAAGTATTTTACCAATGATGTAATGATGATGAGGTCGTTGGATGCAGAAGCAGATGCAATAAATGCTGGTAATGAGACACTTTAAGTTTTGCGTATTCTAAGCCCCCCAGATTTAACTGGTAGGGTGGCTTGTTCCCACGAATCATTATTAAAAGATATATTAGGTATGGTTTCCAATGTATTATTTAATTCGAAATCTAAATTAATTAAATTTTGAAATTTCCAAAATGGTGAGCATCTAATGAGGTATGTTAATTTTGGCACGAATAAACAGTATTAGATGAGATGTATTGCTATATGAATATGTATATTGGATAATTTAAAGACATGAACCAAATCAATTATAATATTAAATCCAGTTAGTGCTATAGGCACATTTGATATGTGCTCCCTTTCGTTACCTTTTTAAAACTATTTGCAATTTTAGTAATTTACCCTGTAAAATATTAAATATTTATTATTCATAAAAAAAGGGCCCCAGCCTAGTGGTTAAGTCACTGCGCAACTGATAACAAGGTTAAGCAGATGACAACAAGGCCGGCCTGGGATGGGTGACCGCTTTATACAACAAGGCTATTTCATCATAAACACCGCAACAAGCTCGCCACTTGTTAGGTGTTGCCTCCGAATACCATCGGCGAAATGAGGTCGGGATAATCCCTCCGCTGGAGGCCGTTTAAACGGTTCTCGGGAGCCAAATAGGCACCCGTGATGATGGTATTCATATTAATGAGTAGAACACTATTAAAGGAGCTATTAATATAAAGATATTAAATATTCAAGTTATCCTATCTTTAATAAAGATAGTAGACCTGTCAAATTAAAACTTCTAAATACGTAATTTGCTCTGACCATTTACAATGTTTATGTTCATTTCATGAAATACTTGTACTAGCTTAAGCAGCACATTAAATTTAATTTAGTAAATAAAACTTAAAGTAAACGAACAAATATCTTTTTTTTATTAAATTAATACCTATAAAATGAATCATTGACTCCTTGTATATCGTGTGGTCACCCTATTTCACACTTTATATGAAGATTTTTTTTAAAATATTTCCGTTTAATTAAACGGATTTAAAATGAGGTTTGCGTGGTTTGAAAGTATATATTTTTACAAACTATAGACATGTTTTGCAACTAGTATAGATATTGAAGTTTACTTTAATGAAAACGTAAGCACGGAGGGGCCAACTAAAACCCCATACAACTTTTTTATTTTAAGTTTTACAAACTTGAGACTTTTTTACAAACTTTAGATCGGTTTTTACTAACTGCTGGTATAAAAATTATAAGCAAATTCGTATTATAAAAATTTGGCCCCTCAATCCTGAAGGACATGGAACGCCGAGATCGCTCCTCGAGGCTTCTGAAAGGATCTGGGCAGGCTAGAATATCCGATCGTTTCATCACGAAAAAAGGCGTAACTTCTTGGCCAATTTACAACATTTCAAATTTTAGATTGTGCTGAATAAATAATATAATAATATTAAACCGTTTCTGTGTTATTGTCCTCTCGTTACGATATTTAAGAGCAGATGTCTATGTATTCGCAGCCTATTTTTTTGTCGGTTTTAAAAAAAATCGGTATAATAATATGGATGTGCCCCGAGGACTAAATTCGACTAAAAATCATAGACCCGAACATTTTTTATTTCAAATCATTTAGTTTATACCTAATCGTAGTTTACTATAAGGAATGTTTAAAAATAAAAAAATGCTTTATAAATTTATATATACTATTCAGTAAATTATCTGAAACAAGTAAAGTGTGTTAGATGTGTTTCTTATTAGGTAAAATATATAAATTGAAGCTATAAAATTTTATTGCCAAATATTTCGCCTCTCTTTGGAGCGGCGTCATCAGTGAGTGACTGAAGGTCTTTGTCATAAATTTTGAAAAAGGAATTTTATTTCTTTTTGCAATGGTAAAGGTAATGCACTATACAGTTTTGTATTTATATTTTAAAAAAACATCATCATCACCTAGCCCATCATGGAAAACATCATCAGCATGTTATGTCCATTGTTGGTTACTATTCAGTAAAAATTTTTTTAGAAGATAGGACTATTTGTAATATGGACCTTGCTGCATCTGTAACAGATGATGTGAATAGTGTAAATTGTATAATACTTATATCAAATTTACAAGTTTTCTACAATAAATATATTGCATTCCGTCTTGTAGTGTAATATATTTAAGGATTAGCCAAACAACTCTTACAACGTGTACACATATTCTGGCAAATAAATTAATCAATAATAATCATCCCGACCATATAAACCCTTAACAAAAATTGATACCAAAAAAATATTAAAAAAACGTCTTTACAATACAAGGTTCACGTCCGTATTATTCTTTCAGAGTTACAGTTGATGTCAACTTGACTGTTTTTTTTTAATTTACTATCAAGTCTATAATATACCTCAAGATACATTAGCCTCTAAATGAACATACGCTCTTTTAGAAATATCATTTATTTAAAAAATATTTTTAATTATAAAACTTTGAATAAATGAAAAAAAAAAAATACGGGTATTCAATTTTACGGGTATTTATTTTCTTTGATAATCCTAAATAAAAATAAGGAGTAAATAATTAAGTGGACCCGCCATGAAGATAAGATAGTCGGAACCGACTTGTGATCAGGGGCTCTAGAGAAAAATCAGGCGAGGCGACGTGTCGTGTCGCCTTCAATCAAAATTGTATAGACTTTGGCAGGTGACAGCGTACCTCACGCCTACTGTCACTGTCAAAATACATACGTTTTTGACTGAGGCGACGTGTCGTGTCGCCTTCAATCAAAACTGTATAGACTTTGGCAGGTGACAGCGTACCTCACGCCTACTGTCACTGTCAAAATACATACGTTTTTGACTGAGGCGACGCGACATGTCGCCTCAGTCAAAAACGTATGTATTTTGACAGTGACAGATGGCGTGAGGTACGCTGTCACCTGCCAAAGTCTATACAGTTTTGATTGAAGGCGACACGACACGTCGCCTCGCCTGATTTTTCTCTAGAGCCCCAGATCATGTTTCGGTGTCAGTTTGTGGGCTTCAGAGGTTTTCAGAGGACTGCTGCGTTGACTCCCTGTTGGGATGGTGAAAATCCTTTAGGGTACTGTTACTCGCATGAGGATATGTGCACAAGTTTCTTATTAAACGCATCTAATACTCATAAACAGTATAGGAGAATTATGTGTAGGAACAAAATATATTTTTAAGTTTCCCAAGAAGAGTAAGGCTACCGAGAAAAATAAAAAAAAGTACTTTCAATTTCGATAATATAGGCTAAAATAAACTAATATTGTTATTATCAATTAAAAAACTGGGTTATAAGATATTTCATATTTGAACACTTTAATCTATTATTTTTGTGATATTAAATTATCAAAAACAGGCTGCTTTTAAAAAAAAAATATATTGGAAGTTCAAGTCAATGTCGCAAGCAAGCATTTTTCGTCTATTGATTACCGCGAAGTGAAATGAAAATTGTGTCCAATAATACTCACTTGTAATACCACAAGAGCTTCAAAATTATCGGGTATTTTCCGATAGGTTCGTTGCAAACAAATGAAGGAGTCAAGTTTTTCAGGTTAAAAAATCACGAGCGCGAAGCGCGACGAGCGCGAAGCGCGAGTGATTTTTCCTGAAAAACTTGACGACTTTATTTGTTTGCAGGGAACCTTGAGGGAAATGCCAGATAATTTTGAAGCTCGTGTGGTATTCGGGGGATTATTTTTCCGTCCCAAATGTCGGCCAATAGAATTGCACCTGGATTATGTTTTGTTTTTTATATATAGCAACTACCAGAGAAAATATTCAAAAAAAATTCTCAGTATAATACCATGTAGGTTGTACCACGTGACGTCGAATGGTGCAATTCTATTGGTCGATATTTGGGTCGGAAAAATAATCTACAGTTATTAAGCGGTATACGTGTTTCTATAAACTTATCTTCTATACAAGAAATCTTGTGAAGCTTTATTATTGTCATTACCTATAAGAATAGCAATAACATTTAAAAATAATGCTTTTTTATTATTACCATGCTGCTTACTACTTATAAACAATATATTATATTACACATTCATTAATAAAGGGGCATATCGCACCACATTTATCCAATAGTTTGTTTTCATCATCTTTTAGTCTATTACAGGGTGTACTCAAAAACAATTTCTTATTATGGGCTATATTTTCGAAATAAAATTATGATTTTTTTATTTTCGTCGGAAGCTAATTGGTGATCGAAATAACATAACTTCGGTCACACTACCCTTTAATTTTGTCATTTGGAAAATTACAATATTAACTTTATTTAATAGTTCTATTTACATTGGTATCAATGTCTATTTACAATAATATATAAATATTAAATTTATATATTATATTCAATTTATTAAAATCATTAGACAATAGTAATTTTATAATAACTTGACTTAAAGATTTCAACAACATGAAATTCTAAAACACCTTGGCTAAAGCAAGGCTAAAGGGTACACTGTATATGGAACTTATCACTGTACTTGGAATTTATCACATAAACCTAAACACATTACTATATAATAAAAATAAATATTTATTGAAAACCATTAACAACTATTTAAGTATAAATGTTAGAGATACTATACAAATAAAGTAATAAAAAATAAATACTATTAACTATCTAAATGGTCATATAATTATATTTAAGAAAAATAAAAATTGTTAATCAACCATAAAAACTAAACACTCATGTTAGTTTTAATGGTAGAGTAACATATATTAAGCAAGCATATATTAATTTTATTATTCAAAATTAAGTTTATATTACTTAATATATATATCTATATATTTGCACAAGTTTACTCTATTTGTACAAATTTCCATAATATAAAAAAGAAAAAATATTACTCTATGATCAAAGTTAGTCACATTATTACATTTGTTTATATAACAGTTCAAAATTAGATAAAAGCCTTTTATGGTTGCCAAGATGTACAGTTATCCTAATCTATGTAAACCTACTGCTGTAGTTATCATTGTTTATAGAAAACCAAAAATATAAGAGACATGTGTATTGCTAATATTATTATGTACAGTTATCCTAATCTTATATAAACCTACTATTGTAGTTATCATAGAAAACCAAAAATATAAAGAGGCATCTGTATTGCTAGCATGTACAGTTATCCTAATATTATGTAAACCTACTGCCGTAGTTATTCTTGTTTATAGAAAACCAAAAATATACGACCATGGCTGCCAGGGAGTCGGAATATTGCTATCCGAGCGCTTGGTTTATTGTATGAAAGATTATAGCACGGTGAGCCCAAGATTGTTATGGATCCGACGCAAAATGGGGTTGAGGATAATTCTCCTGGTTGCAGTTTGTCGCCGGTTAGCACACCCCAGCAAGATCTAAAGCAGTTTTGGGATAGTGTCAGAGATGTCCTAGACTTGGCAGAAGGAAACGAGAGTATTATAATGTGTGGTGACTTGAACGGATGGGTCGGGACACGCAGAGTAGGTTATGATACGGTTCTAGGCAAGTATGGTGATAGAAGGGTGAATGAAGCTGGCAGGCTTATACTCGATGTGTGCCTAGAAAAAAATCTCCTTGTGACGAATACTCTGTTTGCTCACAAGGACATTCACATGTATACAAGAGTGATAAATAAAAATAGAGAAGTATGATAGATTTTATGATTGTAGACGATCGTCTCCGGTCCCATATCGCAGACACACGCGCGCACCGCGGGCCAGAAATGAAAACTGACCACTATCTGGTATCACCAGATTTAGTGGTCTTTTCAGAGGTTGGCGGTGTAAACGTCCTAATGGGACATTGGAGCAATTCGAAAGAATAAAATGTAAAAAAATGCGCGAAGAAAGTGTGAAAGCAGAGTATGAAAGTTGCATTGAAGATAAGCTTGCCAACCTGGAAGATGTGAGTGGTGATGTAGATAAATGTTGGAAACTTCTTAGAGACATTATGGTAGAATCAGCAAAAAAGGTGTGTGGTGTAACGAAAAAGCGAGCTATGAAAGGGGACTCATGGTGAGATACAGAAGTTTAAACATCTGTGGAGAAAAAGAAGAAATCATGGTTGAGCTATATAGCTTAGCTGAGTCTGCTGAAAGTATTAGAAGAGAGAAAAGACAGACATACCTATGCTGTAAGAGTGACACCAAAGCTTTGGAAAAGAGAAGCAAGAAAGAGAGAAGCAGAGCGATTGGTGAAGAGAGGTTATCGAACAACTTCAATGAAAACTCGAAACTTAAATTGTTTAATAAAACGTAAAATGTTTTAATAACATAAGATCAAAGCATGTTGACACTCTTACAAACACTGATGAAGTGTTAAAGCGTTGCAGTGAGTATTTTGGTCAGCTGTATAAAAGTAGCATCCCAACATCACTTTTGGGATCTCACCTCCAGAAACACCTGAGATTGTAAGAGCGATAAGAAGTTTAAAATGTGGTATGGCAGCGGGAATTGATAAGGTACTTCCCGAAATTATAAAATATGGAGGGCATACATTCTGGAGCGGTTTCCATTTGTTGTGCAACTTATGCTAGCATATGGGAAGAGTTCCTGAGGACTGGAGAGGCGCGGTAATCATCCCCTTATATAAAGGAACGGGTTCCAGATTAGACTGCGTCAACTACAGAGCCATCAGTTTAGGAAGCAAAGTGTATGGAAAGATTCTCATGAGAAGAATGGAAATGAAGACTGAAGGAATACTTTGGGAGGCTTTAGATCTGATAGAGGAAGCACAGATCAGATCTTCTCCCTTCGTAATATCACAGAGAAGTTCCTGGCCTTAAACCAGAAGGTTTTCTGTGCTTTTATGGATTAGGAGAAGGCGTTTGACAGGGTTGTAAGAAAGGAACTGTGCGACATTTTGCCTGATTATGGTGTTGACGGCAGTCTCATGCTGGCTATACTATATAGAAATTGTACAGCAAGCGTACGGGTGGACGGTACATTTTCTCCATGTTTCAATGTCAACATTGGCGTCAAGCAGGGATTTGTGATGTCCACCAGACTGTTCATCATATACCTAGACAAATGCCTGCAGAGACTGAAAGAAACATACAAAACAGATGTGGGATAAAAATGGGTGACATGTTGATTAATTCACGGTTGTATGCAGATGATGTTGTCCTTATTGCATCATCTGAGCAAGAGCTGCAATCACTTGTCACAGACATGAAAAATGTATTATGTATTGAAAGAGAGTATATTATGTATTGAAAGAGGTATCCGAATAAATTCGGCAAAATCTAAGGTGTTAATATTTGAGAGAAATGATATAACGAAAGCGACAATTATGATTGATAATATGATTGAGAAACTAGAACAAGTGTCTGAATTTATATATCTGGGTAGTGTTTTCACTAGGGATGGTGAAAAAGAGATTGAAAGGAGAGTGAATGCAGGCAATAGTGTCAACGGAGCACAGCGTTCTATGATAGGTCAAATATTACTCAAGACTTGCCATTCATAACGCAGTGCTTGTACCGACACTATTGTATGGAAGTCAGACATGGGTATGTCAGGATAAAGATGAAAGCAAAATAAATGCAGTAGAAATGCGCTCATTGCGACGAATGTGCGGTGTTAAAATAACAGACCGAATCCGCAATGACATAATTCGAGAACGAGTGGGACTGAAAGAGAGTATAGGCATGAAAACGAGAAAAGGTATGCTCCGCTGGTTTGGGCATATAGAAAGAATGAGTGATGAAAGACTGACGAACCAGATATATAAAAGCGAGGTGAAGGGTAAACGTGGCTAAGGGAGACCAAGACATACATAGCATGACCAAATTGAAAAGGTTTTAAAAGACGGTGCTATTAAGAGTCTCCGAAATCGGCGTGCATGTATGAGAAGAGTTATGACTGTGGAAGAGGCGAAAGGAGTATGTAGGGATAGGGACAGGTGGCGCTCGGTTGTCTCTGTCTACCCCGTAAGGGACCTGGTGTGAAGATAAATAAATAAAAATGAAGATAAATAAATAAAAATATAAGAGACATGTATATAGCTAGCATGTACAGTTATTCTAAACTTATATAAAGCTACTTTTGAAGTTCTATTGATATCAATCAGTCTAAGTCTAACTTTGTGATGGTAAAAAAATTATGTGGTCTGATAGATAAGTTTTTTATATAAATAATTTTGATTAAACAATTATTTATGGATATGAATCAATACTGCTTCTTGTAAACATGACTTAAACATAGATAAGGGATGAATGCCTCCTCTACATTATGGGATTTTCTTTGTTTTATCATCTATATTAGAACAGCCAATACACATATGAAGACAATAGTTATGAAGAACGGCAACCAGGTTGTTATAAACCCTCGAAAACTGAAACAGAAATATACATTTATATACTTATAGTAAAGTATTCCTAATGTAGTATTAGGTACAGTGACATCTAGGTCATTATAAAAATAAATTGGATGTAGGTAATTCAAGGTAAAGTAAAGTTTCCGTTGTATTATCCCTAATAATAGAAAAATCATCTTACATCAGCAAAAGAAAACTAAATCAATCATATAATAAATTATTTTATGCAGTGAATGATAGATTTCAGTAACTTTATAATAAAAAAAACCCTATCCAAAGGCATATGGTTTAGTACTTATCCCTTGCCACTGTACCACCAGATCGGTGTGGAGTTACAAATTTTCCAAATAAACACTAGTAATAATAGTCTTACCTAACATATTTTGAAAAAGGTATCATGTAGAGAGCCAGCTTGATCATATTCCAGTTAGTACTACCATTGTACTTCATTAAGTTCAGGGCCTTTGCCACGTGCGAGTGACAGTTGTCATAAAATAATATGTGCTGGAAATAAGTGAAAAACATAATTAAAAATCAGCAGATTGAAACATATATGTATATATATATTTTTGCAATCTACCTATTTATAAGTAGTTCTTCAGTAATGTAAACACAAAGAAACACTTTTTTTCTATTATATAAAAATATTACATATGATAATAGCTTGCTTCACCCACTAACTGTTATTTCAGTGAGTCAAACTTATTGCATAAAATCACCCATCAGGTGAGGGTAAATATTATCCCAAACTTATTACTGGAATGGGTCTAAAGCCCTTTACATTACAGGTGTCTTAGGGCTTAAGGCCCAAGACAGTAAAAATGAACTAAGGTTACCCAGTGGAGAAGGAGTTTCATTCCTGCCATATCATTGCTGATGGTATCAATCAAATAATTTATTTCCTTCAGTTATATTAAAGATAATTTATATTTCATGAACTCAATGTGCCGGTGAATGGCATACTGTGCAAGTTTAGGGGAAGAAACAAAATTTTAATGCATACCATGCGTTTCTTATATATTTCTGATGCCTCTGCAACAGCAGCGTCCCACCCAGCATGCCCATTTACAGCTTTCATTGGTGTCAGCTGCCAATATTTAGTGGGGTTGCCAAATGCCATGAGATCTTCTGACACATAATAAGGGCCTGCAAAATCTCGAATCACTCCAGTTGATGAACAGATTCCCATATGACCAAGAAATGGAAAAATCCATCTGAAAATTAATATAATTATTAATCCTTTGGGTTCAATATGGGGACTTCACAAAATAAGGATATAAAGTACTCTCAGTACAAAATGCCCCAAGTAGAAATTGAAGGTCAACAATGTCAATGGGTTCATTTTTAACTAATAAAAACTTTTATGGTGGTCTGTAATAGTTCTGCTGGTTCAACAATTAACTATAATTTATATTTCCAAACCAATTTCCTAGTAGTACTATAAATATATTGAAATTTTACTATTATCAACCTAAAAGATTAAAATAAACCATTTGCAAGGAGACATGTTATTTACATTATAATTTTTGTTTAAGGTTAATATTTAAATAGGAGTAGTACAGGAGTGGTGGTGCGATTGAAAAAATGGATGTCATACTACAAGAAGAACCACAAATGAAGAACTTAAGTAGAAAGGGACATCATAAATACTGGCTTTCATATGGCTGGTATATTTCAAGGCCGTTGCCTCACCAATAGCTTTCAATATTATTATTAACATCTTAATTGACAAACTTAAAACTACTAAAAAGAAGTGGGGATATAGATTTAAGTTAAATAATGTATATTCGGAGTCCATCTTAGCATTCTCAGACGACCTAGCAGTGCTAACACGCAATCCAAAAAATGCCAGAATCTGCTTACTCTGGTAGACAAATTCTGTGTATGGTCGAATGGCATGAGAACAAAACCATCATAATGCTTCTGTCTGTGTCTGGGCAGATGAAATACTACGTTTACGTCATACGTCCCAGAACTATGCCTTTCAAATTTCTGGGCAAAAGGATTGATTTAAAAGGAAGAACACCATCCTTAGATGTGGTTGTGGAACTCTTTATTAATGACATTAACAAGGTAGATCAACAGCCAATTAACTACCTAACATCTCGTCTAACATGGCCTTTTCTTGTATACAACTTCAACAAAACTCTTCTGGTAAATCTGGATGCAACTGTCATAAGAAAACTTAAGTCTTGGCTTGGATTAGCACAGGGCGCTGACTCCTCTACGCTGTTCAGGGGACAGCAACAATTTGGGATGAATTTTAAAAAGCCATCTGAGCTGTACAAACATCTATGTGTAACTAAGCAACAAATCCTGAGTAACTCTCGGGATAATCTGATTGCATCTCTCCCAAAAGACTCATTGGCCTCTGAGATAGAGTCAAGACTTCAGTTTCATAAATCATTTATGAGCGGTGCCCAGATCAGCAAAATGGGGTTAGGTTGGAAGAAAAAGGAATGTGATAAAAATGTTATTAAATCTTTCCTTAGGGAAGATGAAGAGCATGGCTACAGAGTTCACGCGATGACCCTAGAAGTACAGAATAAATGGCTTACTTTGGGGGAAGTTTGTATTCCTCCAGCCCTGAAATGACGCACACTCATGTATGATTGGTCTCCGGCACTTATTAAGTTTATAAGCAAAGTCTTTGCACCGTCTATTGAAGGATCTTGGCCTTCCGAGAACATTTATGGAGCATGTTTCCAGGATGGCGCTAACAGGATCATATAGTATTTGGTTGAGTAGAGAGGGTAGTAAACACAGTGCAGGTGAGAGTTCAAAAGGCTGCAGTTCATTCCCCTGCCTTTCAACCACGCAATAGACCCGGCACCCGCACGGTGAAGCCATGGTTTGCTAAGAACATTGTCTCTCGTCTCATTAACGTTTTGTGTGCCATGGTATGGATCCACACCTATCCCCGTTGTGTGCCAAGTGATAGAACCGTACCAAGAGAATCTTCTTAACATTTTACGTAATTTTTGTTATTATTACCATGAAATGTATAGTATAAATTAGAGATGAAACAGATATCCAGTAACTATCCTTGTTTTCAATATCTGGCCGGATACCAGATAGTAATTCAATATCCTGCCAAATTCCAGATAGTACAATTGAAAAAAATATCATTACTTTACATAGCCAAATAATACAATATAATAAGTTATAGACACCATTTATTTTTATAATTGCATTTTTTGTAAAAATGCAAATGTATTATAATTTAGTACTCAAAATTAACAAGTGGCAAATTGTGGTGAATGAATACCAAATTTTCCACATTTGTTGGTAATAGGCGACTCTGCTTAGCTTCGTATACCAGACTAGCTTCTGAAAATAGCCTTTCGGTGTAAATACTACTGCCAGGTGCTGATACATAAGTTCTAGCAAACCGACAACAATGACAACTGTGGGTACTAATTCAAATTAAGTGACCAAATGTATGGGTTGTGATTGCAATTAATTTGATCGATAAATAAACAAAATAATACTTAAATGCCCCCGACCCCCGAGTCATCCCAACAACACCCAAACTTGCCCGAATATTACCAATCTTGTTCACCACTTCTATATTCAAATCAACTGATCACTTCATGTAAAGGGCTGAATATTTGGCAGCCTGATATCCGGTGCTCCGGCCTCGAACCTGTATCCGGCCAAACCACTGTCCGTTTCATCTCTAGTAAAACTTCCCTTGCAACTAAATTAGAATAAATCAATAAACTATATTAAACATTCGGTGCTACAAAAATTTAGTTGGTTTGACCAGTGTTGAGCATTTAATAAGTAACTGTAACGGCTCCCTGTGTAGTGCAAACAAAAAATGTGATTGAACTGTAATACATTTTTCTATAAGAAGAAAACGTTTGGGGACTACGTGAAAGTGTTCAAAACATTACAGTAAAATTAACAGTTGCAGTGCATGTTGTGTGTGCAGTGCCATAGGAACTTAAATAAGTTTATTTATCCACGACCGGCTTTGCTATCCGCAGGTGTTATAATTAATACTTACGTTAATACTGGTATCGGAGTCCAAACTACACAAAAGGGATATCGACAACGATCATGATCAATAGGATCCATGAGCACTTCGTGGTCAAGGCCTTCCACGGGACTATTAGGACTGTGGTCGCTGTTCATTATTAATACATCTTTTGAAAGTAAGAAATAAACAATATTGTATATAGAATTGTATCAATGAACTAGTAATTAAAGTAAATCTAACCAAAAGCGATCAAAACAACTACAAAACAACGTCAGAATTTTTTTATTATTATTTTTTTTATGGTGCATGGCTTTTCGCTTGACGCGTAACTCTGCCAATGTCAAGTTGTTGAAAAGGCACATAGGAGTATAAATATGATATTACAATTATTATTGTTTTATAAAAAAATTAAAAAAAAGTCAATAAATATTAGTTAAGGTTAAACATTTAACACTAGGTATAAACAGTACAATACAAACAAAGAAATTCAACATAGGGGAACACAAGGGCCCGTGGACAATACAGGACGGCACACAGATCTGAAAAAGAAACATATATTAGATATATAAAGTAGTTAAAAATTTAATTTAACTTCTATTATATATTAAGGCACAAACTTATACAAGGGGCCCCTGAAACTAATAAAAACCGGATCCAGCGGTCCAGAAGTAAATATTCATAGGAAGTATAATAGGAATATATTTATAATCAGAATCTTAATTTGAACTTTTTTAAATATTTTGCTATAGCCAGTATTTCATTATAATTCGGCAGTGATAAGAGAGTAGTTGAATTGGTGGGACGAGGGATTATGGGTGGAAGAATATCATATAGGGAAATATTCTGATTGGGACAACCAAATAGAGAGTGTTCTAATGTTCCCAGTTCTGTCCCACAGTCACACAAGGGGCTCTCTCTAACCCTGATTCTATGTAGGTGGCAAGGTAGACTATTATGGCCAAGTCGAAGTCGACAGATAGTAGAGGTGATTTGTCTAGTAAATTGTTTTAATGTAAAAAACCAAGGTTTAGTGAAAATGGTAGGTTGGATTGATCTATAATGTTTAGCCTTAGTGGGGTCAGAATTCCATATACTTTCCCATGAGGTAACTTGATCTTGAAATAATAAATAGTACAAGTACAGAAGCTCCACTCCAAAAATTAATTAATAGCGACTCTTTTACTGACACAATACAGTTCGATCGCACAGCGCTAATGGCCTACATTTATATTCCCCTTCCATTTTTATACATCCAACACAAGCCCCACACGACACCCCCCCCCTCTCCCCATTTAACTTCCTTTCGGCTTTACGGGGTGTATTTTATATAAAACAAAAGTATTTTTTAAAATGATTGTATAATACAATAATTTAAAGATATTATAATTATTAATAACCATAGAATAATATATAATATATATGTTTTGCATTATAACAAAACATTTATAGCCTTATAGCGTTTTTGATTTTTCGTGTAAAACACACAGCTGAAGAAGCTATTCTTAATTTTTCTGTTTATTTAAGCTAATTTGTATATAAAGTGACATATTTACCTGTAATTGATGTATATACTTATGAACACAATCGATCTATCACCACCTCGTCACATCACTAGAGATGTCATAGCCTTATAGCGTTTTTGATTTTTCGTGTAAAACACACAGCTGAAGAAGCTATTCTTGATTTTTCTGTTTATTTAAGTTAATTTGTATATAAAGTGACATATTTACCTGTAATTGATGTATATACTTATCAACACAATCGATCTATTACCACCTCGTCACATCACTAGAGATGTCATAGCCTGATAGCGTTTTTGATTTTTCGTGTAAAACACACAGCTGAAGAAGCTATTCTTCATTTTTCTGTTTATTTAAGCTAATTTGTATATAAAGTGACATATTTACCTGTAATTGATGTATATACTTATCAACACAATCGATCTATCACCACCTCGTCACATCACTAGAGATGTCATAGCCTTATAGCGTTTTAGATTTTTCGTGAAAACAGTTTATTAATCTATAAAAAATAACTAAAAAAGTGAATTAGAAACTAGTTGTGAACAAAAACCTCTCAATAATATTCTTAGAGGTATTATTAATTAGTTGTGTGTTAATTATTCGGAGATCGTGGTTATGAATGAACTACGCGGTGAAAATAAAGCTGAAGCCGGTTGTTCTATAAATGAAGAATATTTATCTTCGTTTATTATTTGAGGCTGAGGATATACCTCCAGCAAAACTTCGAAAGATCGGCCGAATTTAACAACTCACACAGCTAGTAGGTAAGTCAGCTTACCAATATTGTCATACAAAATATACCCCAGGGTAATGACTCCAATACAGTGTCGTTGGATTCTGAAAATATTTTAATATAAATTTAGGTTTATCAATAAACCTATATGTAAAGTGTGTCATTTGTGTACAGCAATAAAGAATTTTAAAATAAAATTCCAAGAGCAACAACAATTTAACTCTCCAAATTAAAGAGTGTTAAGTATATTAAAACTATACAGCCACATTTGGCTTCACCTGTCTTTATACAACTTGTTACATATTAATTGATCAATATTATTAAACTTATACTTTGTAATAAAAATGGTTGTTTGCCGTAGTGTAACCAAATTAAATTCATTAATTAATTAAACACCATAAGTATATAATTATTACAGAGGAGTTTACAAGACTAGTTTGATTGAGCTCATTTAGAACAACAAATTTTTAATAGTAATTTATTAATAAGTTTATATTATTATCATAATATAATCAGGAATGCATAAGCATATGTCGTGTGAGACTCATTTCAAATATAAATGTATATAAAAATAAAATAAAAACTTAATAGATATTGTTCTAAGCCAGCAGCGCTTATTTAAGAAAAAATAATTTAACAAATTAAGTCTCATCTTCAGTAGGGATACAAGACTTTGTTCAATATGGACAGGATGCAAACTCCCACTTCTGTAGAGATGATGAGGAAAATAAAATAACTGAAACAGTTGTAAATATTATATTATTTATTTCTTGAAGATGCTTCTAATAAAGAAAAAAGGATGGTGGCAATAGGCCCATTTCTGATCTCAGGGGTCTTAAAAGTACATAAAAACTAAATACTTGTAACATACTTGTACCATCATAGTAATAGACTTCTTACATAGTCAGGATTGGATAGTGGATATCTAAGGCACGCTCATTTTCATGTCTTCAATGGATTATATTAATTAAGCAATTAACATGCTTACCTTTGGCTTCTCATTTGCTCCCAGTTTTTTTTTTTCATCTGTAATGAATTGGATTGCAGAAATCCTTCAGACAAGAGTTTTATTTCAGTGTTGGTTTACCATTTAGTCAATCAGGACCAGCCCAGGTTTATGGCTCAGGTTGCAGAAACCACAAGCCTTCTGGAGTTTCTGGGGTCGCACATAAATTAGTAAAAGCCGGTCTTGGTATCAATGACTTCCTCTTAGTCAATCAGCATCAATCCAGGTTAGTGGCTAAGGTTGCAGAAACCATAAGCTTTCTGAAATCTTTGCCATGGAACATAAGTTACCCAAAGTCAGCCTTGGTACCTACAACTTCCTCTTATTCCACCAAGACCAATGCAGGTTAGTGGTTTAGGTTGCAGAAACCATAAGCCTTCTGGAGTCTAGAAGGTGGCAAATAAATTACCAAAAGTCGGTCAAGAGACAAGATTAGGTATTTAGGTCTAATATAGGAGACCCAACCCAAATGAAATAAAATGTATAAGTTATTATATTTACAGATATATCAGAGGTAATCACTAAAGGAAGTTCAGTGCCTGTTTGGAATCTTAAACTTTGCCCACCTTATTAACAAACGGTTGCCTTAGTTCCTTTTTAAGCATATAACTAAGGATTTCTGTAATAAGGAGCACAGAAAAACAACTAAAGGCTAGAAATATAAGAAGGAAAGAAAACAAAGATTTAAATAACTTATTTATTAGTGTGTCTGGAAGACCAGCAACAAGACCAAGAACTGCATTCAGGATGGTTAAGGTGATTTTTAGAGAAGTAAATATAGATGCTCCTCCAGGTAGTGTAAGAGCAGCAATAGCTTCAAGTGAATGTTCTGAGAGAATAGACCAATTGATGAAATACTATCTAAAAGTTAGAAAGAGTTTTCAAACTTTTAAAGAAAAAAATGTACCTATATCAGACAAGAAGAGAGCTCTATCATTATTTTCAAAAAAAATAATGTCTAATATCATTGATTCAAATTTTTATTTAAGTAAAAACATCACCTACCTACTATAAATATCTTTTAAATACTAGAATTCAAATTAATTCTAGTACTTTATATTTTCATTATTAGTGTGTAATCAATCATTTTGTATGATTTTGATCTCCTTGGATATTCATTACTTATAGCTGCCAGACATTTTATAATAAATCACCAGTTTACAGATTATAATATATTCTAATTTATATTATTTATTTTTTCTATTAGTCACATAGCGTCTTTTAGTGTTACTAATGATTCTATCACCAGGGGCCTTACCAAAGAGCCAATCGATAATCGAATCGAAATACCGAAAGCCAAATGTATGGGATTTGACGTTTCTCGGCGATCAGGCTCTACCCATACAGTAAAATTCCTATACATTTTTAACGATCGATGCGGCAATTCGATTGGCGATTGTGTTCTTTGGTCAGGCCCCAGCAGATATCAAACAGGTCTTCACCAATGCTGTGCGTTTTACAAAGACTCATAATATATATGTTTTGCATTATAACAAAACATTTGTTATGTGTCGGTAAAACACACAGCATTGGTGAAGAAGCTATTCTTGATTTTTCTGTTTATTTAAGCTAATTTGTATATAAAGTGACATATTTACCTGTAAATGATGTATATACCTATCAACACAATCGATCTGTAACCACCAGGCTGCGCATCCTTGTCACATCACTAGAGATGTCATAGCGGGCTCTAGAGAAAAATCAGGCGAGGCGACGTGTCGTGTCGCCTTCAATCAAAGCTGTATAGACTTTGGCAGGTGACAGCGTACCTCACGCCTACTGTCACTGACAAAATACATACGTTTTTGACTGAGGCGACGCGACATGTCGCCTTGCCTGCTATTTCTCTAGAGCCCCCCGTCTTCACTACAGTGTCAGTCTTCTTGACTATTACACCAGCAAGAAACTTGCTATGATGCTGTGTGTTTTACCGACACATAACAAATGTTTTGTTATAATGCAAAACATATATATTAAGTAATGAATATCCAAGCAGATCAAAATCATACAAAATGATTGATTACACACTAATAATAAAAATAATGAAAATATAAAGTACTAGAATTAATTTGAATTCTAGTATTTAAAAAATATTTATAGTAGGTAGGTGATGCTTTTACTTAAATAAAAATTTGAATCAATTATATTAGACATTTTTTTTTTTTTTGAAAATAATGATAGAGCTCTCTTCTTGTCTGATATAGGTACAATTTTTATCTTTAAAAGTTTGAAAACTCTTTCTAACTTCTAGATAGTATTTCATCAATTGGTCTATTCTCTCAGAACATTCACTTGAAGCTATTGCTGCTCTTACACTACCTGGAGGAGCATCTATATTTACTTCTCTAAAAATCACCTTAACCATCCTGAATGCAGTTCTTGGTCTTGTTGCTGGTCTTCCAGACACACTAATAAATAAGTTATTTAAATCTTTGTTTTCTTTCCTTCTTATATTTCTAGCCTTTAGTTGTTTTTCTGTGCTCCTTATTACAGACATCCTTAGTTATATGCTTAAAAAGGAACTAAGGCAACCGTTTGTTAATAAGGTGGGCAAAGTTTAAGATTCTAAACAGGCACTGAACTTCCTTTAGTAAGTACCTCTGATATATCTGTAAATATAATAACTTATACATTTTATTTCATTTGGGTTGGGTCTCCTATATTAGACCTAAATACCTAATCTTGTCTCTTGACCGACTTTTGGTAATTTATTTGCCACCTTCTAGACTCCAGAAGGCTTATGGTTTCTGCAACCTAAACCACTAACCTGCATTGGTCTTGGTGGAATAAGAGGAAGTTGTAGGTACCAAGGCTGACTTTGGGTAACTTATGTTCCATGGCAAAGATTTCAGAAAGCTTATGGTTTCTGCAACCTTAGCCACTAACCTGGATTGATGCTGATTGACTAAGAGGAAGTCATTGATACCAAGACCGGCTTTTACTAATTTATGTGCGACCCCAGCAACTCCAGAAGGCTTGTGGTTTCTGCAACCTGAGACATAAACCTGGGCTGGTGCTGATTGACTAAGTGGTAAACCAACACTGAAATAAAACTCTTGTCTGAAGGATTTCTGCAATCCAATTCATTACAGATGAAAAAAAAAACTGGGAGCAAATGAGAAGCCAAAGGTAAGCATGTTAATTGCTTAATTTATATAATCCATTGAAGACATGATTTCATGTCTTCAATGGATGAGCGTGCATTAGATATCCACTATCCAATCCTGACTATGTAAGAAGTCTATTACTATGATGGTACAAGTATGTTACAAGTATTTAGTTTTTATGTACTTTTAAGACCCCTGAGATCAAAAATGGGCCTATTGCCACCATCCTTTTTTCTTTATTAGAAGCATCTTCAAGAAATAAATATTATAATATTTACAACTGTTTCAGTTATTTTATTTTCCTCATCATCTCTACAGAAGTGGGAGTTTGCATCCTGTCCATATTGAACAAAGTCTTGTATCCCTACTGAAGATGAGACTTAATTTGTTAAATTATTTTTTCTTAAATAAGCGCTGCTGGCTTAGAACAATATCTATTAAGTTTTTATTTTATTTTTATATACATATATATTTGAAATGAGTCTAACACGACATATGCTTATGCATTCCTGATTATATTATGATAATAATATAAACTTATTAATAAATTACTATTAACATTTTGTTGGTCTAAATGAGCTCAATCAAACTACTCTTGTAAACTCCTCTGTAATAATTATATACTTATGGTGTTTAATTAATTAATGAATTTAATTTGGTTACACTACGGCAAACAACCATTTTTATTACAAAGTATAAGTTTAATAATATTGATCAATTAATATGTAACAAGTAGTATAAAGACAGGTGAAGCCAAATGTGGCTGTATAGTTTTAATATACTTAACCCTCTTTAATTTGGAGAGTTAAATTGTTGTTGCTCTTGGAATTTTATTTTAAAATTCTTTATTGCTGTACACAAATACACACTTTACATATTGTACTGGAGTCATTACCCTGGGGTATATTTTGTATGACAATATTGGTAAGCTGACTTACCTACTAGCTGTGTGAGTTGTTAAATTCGGCCGATCTTTCGAAGTTTTGCTGGAGGTATATCCTCAGCCTCAAATAATAAACGAAGATAAATATTCTTCATTTATAGAACAACCGGCTTCAGCTTTATTTTCACCGCGTAGTTCATTCATAACCACGATCTCCGAATAATTAACACACAACTAATTAATAATACCTCTAAGAATATTATTGAGAGGTTTTTGTTCACAACTAGTTTCTAATTCACTTTTTTAGTTATTTTTTATAGATTAATAAACTGTTTTCACGAAAAATCAAAAACGCTATAAGGCTTTGACATCTCTAGTGATGTGACGAGTTGGTGATAGATCGATTGTGTTGATAAGTATATACATCAATTACAGGTAAATATGTCACTTTATATACAAATTAGCTTAAATAAACAGAAAAATGAAGAATAGCTTCTTCAGCTGTGTGTTTTACACGAAAAATCAAAAACGCTATCAGGCTATGACATCTCTAGTGATGTGACGAGGTGGTGATAGATCGATTGTGTTCATAAGTATATACATCAATTACAGGTAAATATGTCACTTTATATACAAATTAGCTTAAATAAACAGAAAAATCAAGAATAGCTTCTTCAGCTGTGTGTTTTACAAACACATAACACATATTATTATAGCCTAACAGACTATTAAATAAAATTTGACATAGCAGAAAGTGTTAGGATCACGAGTTGCCATACTTGCCATAAAACAGTATATAAATTATTAATCTATGCCATAAAATGAAAAAAGAGGCTGATGGCGCGGCTATATTTTGTTTTTGTCTTGTGTTGTCGCGTATTTTTATATCGAAAACTGCTTTTAATTCACTAAATATAGTTTTATTATATTAAGTTATACTCGTAAAGGAAAACGGCACAATGCCGGCATTTCTTAAGTATATTCATATGGAAAATTTCAAGTCCTACAGAGGACAACATAGAATCGGTCCTTTGAAGTCTTTTACCGCCGTTATTGGTCCTAATGGTTCAGGTATTTATTTATTTATTACTTTAATATTATCTAGCTTATAACACTTTGCCATTAATTTAGTAAGTCACTATAAAAATATAAAAAGCGGCCCCAGCCTAGTGGTTAAGTCACTGCGCAACTGATAACAAGGTTAAGCAGATGACAACAAGGCCGGCCTGGGATGGGTGACCGCTTTATACAACGAGGCTATTTCATCATAAACACTGCAACAAGCTCGCCACTTGTTAGGTGTTGCCTCCGAATACCATCGGCGAAATGAGGATGGGTTAATCCCTCCGCTGGGACCCTGAGGCCGTATAAACGGTTCTCGGGAGCCAAATAGGCACCCGTGATGGTATTTATTTTTTTATTTTATTTTTAGGAAAATCAAATTTCATGGACGCTGTTAGTTTTGTGATGGGTGAAAAGACATCAATGTTAAGGGTAAAAAGGCTCAGTGAACTGATACATGGAGCTTCCATTGGAAAACCAGTGTCTAAAAGGTTAGTATCTTTATAATAAAGAAGTAAAATAAAAATCTATTCATTGATTAGATTTTAATTTAGTGGTCGCATTCTGACCTCAGTATCACTGCCACAGATTGCTGGTTTTTTTAGCCCAAGTCGTTCCAGCGCGTGGAAATGTTAGCAATTCAAGTTACCACCAAACGTTCCATGACCAGGAATTTCAACACAAAAAGATAGCAATGTAGCTCGGGCTAAAAGCTTTTTCGTGTAACTTTTTGACAGATGTTTGCTTACATGTAAATATCTATCTACAAATTAGAATTTAATTTATTATTTTATATATTCATATCTGCTTTAGTTTTAAAAGTTTGATTAAACCTAAAAAATAAATATGGTGTAAGTAAATTCAGTTTTGGTGTGTTTAGTATGAGGTTGTTAATTAAATTAATATTGTGATATTATAAAATTATTGTATTTAAACAATAGTTAATAAAAAAATATTGATTTATTATATAATGATAATGTTTGCGCCGCAGTACTGTAAAGACAACGCCATCTAGTGAATTTAATGAGATTTACTTTGTTAGCTTAATATTGATTTATCTCTTACGAGCTAACACAGACTCCGCGACAGATGGCAGTACGCCACCGCTAATTCATTGACACACAAGCAATGGACTAAGAAAGTCAAGACTCGCTCCGCTATTATTTTTTTGTGTCCGCTCCGCTGAATAGTGATACTCGCTTTAATCCATGCGTCTGTCTGTCTGTCAAGACAGTCATTTGTGAACGCTCCGCTTTCGCTTACGCAAAAACCGCTCCGCCACATCACCGCTTACCACCGCATCATCGCCGAACCTGAAGACACTGAGGAAGTCTAGAGTGCTGCAAAGCTACGTGGAGGATAATCCAATATAAGACCAAGTAAGTGAATTTCATTAATCACTGGTAGGATTGTCTTTATACTGCTGAGGTGTAATCAGGTTCCTCATCGCCTATAATCCACTGCTGGGCTATCGAAGGCCGCTGAACCAGCAGGTCGCTTTTTTTATGACCATAAGTTATGGTCTATTCGAGCCAGATATTGAACAATTTACTTTAATTGATAGTTAATTTAAGTAGAATATCTTATACTCACCGCTTTATACTTACGCTTTTCATACATTCTCATACTTTGTAGTATAACCGCTCTTATTTCGCTAAAATATCGCTTTATTGTCGCTATAATTAATTGTGTTACTTATAAAAAGTATTAATTTGTAACGTACTTTTTAAATTTGTGCAACGTACTATAATTTCCGCGCCCACCCTCGTACTTATTAATTTGTTGTAATTTATTTTAACAACTGTAAAAATACAGTCTCGCGTTTCAAACCACGAATACAATATTCAATGTTTAATTATAGATTGTATTACTGACAATCTACCTAATAGTTTTATAGATACGACACAGTTAGTCGATCTAAAAGACTTACCGCTTGCTGATTTGTCTTGGAATGTCCCAGGCAATATTGATATGGTGTTGGGAGCCCAGTTGTTTCCCCACTTGCTATTAGGTGGTCGTTATGATATGCCGCCACCTACCGACCCGCTTATACAGACAACTTTAGGTTATATTCTATCTATACTAATATTATAAAGCTGAAGAGTTTGTTTGTTTGTTTGTTTGTTTGTTTGAACGCGCTAATCTCAGGAACTACTGATTCGAATTGAAAAAATATTTTCGTGTTGGATAATCCATTTATCGAGAAAGGCTATAGGCTATATAACATCACGCTACGACTAATAGGAGCGGAGTAACAAAGAAAAATGTTGCAAAAACGGGGGAAAATTATTCCTTTTAAGAGCGTACGCTGCGTAAACGGTTAAATTTAAACGCGCAGACAAAGTTGCGCGGGTCAGCTAGTTAGGAGATATACCTACTGCATCGTCTGTCACCCGCACGAATAATAATAACGTCATTTCAACGTCATTTTGCACCTATTCGAGTTTAGAATTAGAAAATTCTTTACATAGATTCTGGGAACTCGAAGAAATGCCAGTTATACGGTATTTTAACCCAGACGAAGCTGCTTGCGAGAACCTTTATAAAAACTCCGTCACACGTGAGTCCAGTGGAAAGTATACCGTCGCTTTACCATTCATTAGGGACCCGTGTGAGTTGGGTAATTCGCGTGCTGCTGCACACCGCCGACTTCTCTCATTAGAGAGTAAGTTTAGAAAATCCCCCGCTCTTCTTGTAGAATATAATGAAGTAATTACGGATTACATTAGCAAGGGCTACTTGTCCGAAATTAATTTTGAATGTAATCCTGATGTAGGTTATTATATTCCCCATCACGCTGTTGTTCGTCAGGACAAATTAACTACTAAGGTTCGCATTGTTTTGGATGCAAGTGCCAAAACACATACAGGACTATCATTAAATGATGTCCTCCATACAGGCCCTAACCTACAGGCTGCCCTGTTTAAACTTTTATTGAACTTTCGTTTATTTTCTATAGCTATCACAGCCGATATAAGGCAAATGCATTGGTGTCACTGAACAACATCGTAAGTACCAAAAAATACTTTACCGCTTTAATTCAAATGAGCATATTCGTTGTTTTCAATTTAATTGTGTTCCTTTCGGATTGAAACCTAGTCCTTACTTGGCTATCCGAACGGTACGTGAACTTGCAGCTAGTGAGTATCACAACTATCCCGAGGCATCCAAAGTGGCTATGTCTGACATATACACTGATGATTTGGTGACGTCAGTGTCTGATATTAATGAATCAGTTCATTTATCGAAACAGCTGATTTCATTATTTGCTTCAGGTGGATTTGAGCTTGTCAAATTTGCAAGTAACGCTCAAGAATTAATTTCTAACTTACCTTCTTCACATTGTGCACCGGTCGACTTTATTGATAATTTTAATCTAAAGATATTAGGATTGGAATGGCATCCCTCGCAAGACATATTTACTTTTAAAATTTCTTCATGTGAGAATACATGCACAAAACGGGCAATCTTGTCAACAGTGGCCAGATTGTTTGATGTTTTGGGCTTGGTTGCTCCGGTCATTTTATTTGCTAAAATATTGATAAAAGAATTATGGTCTGCTAACATTGGTTGGGATGACACTCCTCCTAGTAAATATTATGTTAATGTATAAGACATTTATTAAAGAGTTACCACTTCTGGCTAACTTAAAAATACCGCGTCATATGAATGTCATACCTGGATGCACAGCAAATTTAGTTGCATTTTGTGTTGCAAGTTTAAAGGCATATGGGTGTTGTATATACCTACATGTCACAGATTCATCTGGTAATATTTATCTAAATTTAATTTGCTCCAAATCAAAGGTTGCTCCAGTTAAGGTGGTATCACTAGCTCGCTTGGAGCTGTGTGCCGCAGTATTGCTTTCAAAATTAGTTAAAAATGTATTTGATACCTACCACGAACGCTACACTATTAACAATATATTCGCCTTTTCTGATTCCATGATTGCTCTGTCATGGATTCATTCGTCTCCGCATCGCTGCCCCCCTAGCCAAGAGCATGAGCGCTAAAAGCGCGCACGAAAGTTTTGTATGAAGATGACATTTGGTGATGACGTCACGTTCGTTAAATGCGTTGACAGAACAAATTGCCAGCCAAGAACACGGACGGTGAGCGTTGAGCATTCGTTTTCGTTAAAGCGCTCGCGAGAGGCCAATTTCCCCATACATTTTGACAGAAACCGCTACATACTCGGAGGGAATTGCCAGCCAAGAACACATTTTTGTTCGTTTTTTGCGAATGCTAGACGCTAAATTCGACTGTTTACGGGCGGGTGGTCGGGGTCTCCCTTTCGAGCTATATTCTATCAAAACGACGCCATTGTTTTAATTTAAATTAACTTAAAGTATTGTTTTTTGTTGTTTTAGAAGTTTTTTATTGCGTTGTGTAAATTAAAATGCATAAATAAAATTTATTAGTAAGTGCAAATAACGAGTGGCGTCTTCATCGACGCCAAATATAGATTAGAGCAACAAAAAGATCTCTCTATTTCATACTTACAAAGCATCTCAAAACACAGAGTGTGATCAAACTAAATATTCAAGAATCATAAGGACTAAGGAGTAATATAACAATTTTGAAACTATACCTACAGCAAAAGTACGACTAGGAAAAATTGGAGAAGAATTACGAATAAAAGGAGTCCGACAAGGAAACCTATTATCAATCAAACTCTGCTCGGCTGTATTGGAGGAAATTTTTCGTCAATTACATTGATTGAAATTATTTGGAATAGCTATGAGCTTAACATAAATGGAAGTAAAATATCTCAACTGAGATTGGCTGATGACCTAGTTCCAGTTATTATGCAAACAACTAGCAAGAGAAGTGGAAAAGCGGGGCTTAAAAGAACCATGTGTGAAAACCAAAGCTATGACAAACAGACATAAACAAACCCTGAAAGTAAATTATCAAGAAATTAAATAGGTACTTTTATTTAGGTCAAACAATTGCTCCAAAACTTTAAATGGAGAAAGAAATACATAGAATAGTATATATGTTCTCACGTCTCTGAAAGAAGTATAAAAAAATCAAGACATTCCAATGCCGAGTAGTTGGAGACCGCTGCCAATGGTATTTGCTGAAGGAGGCCTATGTCCGAGGATAACCTGAACAAATATCTGATCTTGATTGATAATATTGGATAGAAGTGTTACAACATTAAATCAAACAAACCAATATTAGGCAAAAAGTTAAGAAAACATGTATAAATTCTTGTAAAATATCAACAAATAAAGTTTATTTTTATTTATTTCTTTAATTTTAATGAAAAGTTCACATTTTCAAAGAAATAGGGGATACCGGGGAGAGTTTAGGTAACATTTTAGGCTTAACAAAGGATTTTTCAGAGCCTTTGTGAAGACCTAGAATGTTTCACAAGCCGCAAAAACTTATGGTTTAATATATATTGCTATATTCTTCTTTAATAATATAATTGTATATAAGAATATGATTTTCCTTGACCATTACTAATAAAGTTACAACTTTTGGTATTTCAGGGACTGATGATGGTCTTTGTGGTTGTACAGAGTGACTTTTCACCTTGAGTTTTAGATTTAAAAGAATCCTTTTATACTGGTATATTATTATTTAAAAAAAAAATCCTAGCCTTAGTAATAATAATACAATTTATACTCAGCCACATTAGATATTTACAATATAAGGTATTTTATTATATACACTATATGACCCATACATGCACACATCATCATCATCATCATCATGCCAGCCTTTCGCGCGTCCACTGCTGGACATAGGCCTCCCCCAAGGATCGCCACAATGACCGGTTCTGCGCTGCTTGTATCCATCGGCTTCCCGCGACCTTTTTCAGGTCGTCGGTCCATCTTGTGGGGGGCCTGCCTCTGCTGCGTCCTCCGGCACGCGGTCGCCACTCGAGAACCTTAATGCCCCAACGGCCGTCCGTTCTGCGAGCTATGTGGCCTGCCCACTGCCACTTCAGTTTGGCGATTCTGGAGGCTATGTCGGTTACTTTGGTCCTTTTGCGGATCTCATCGTTTCGAATACGATCCCGCAAGGAAACGCCGAGCATAGCGCGCTCCATCGCCCTTTGTGTGACTGTGAGCTTTTTCATGAGACCCATAGTAAGCGACCACGTCTCTGATCCGTAAGTCATCACTGGCAACACACACTGCTCGAACACCTTGGTTTTTAAACACTGCGGTATTTGGGACGAGAAGATATTACGTAGCCTCCCGAATGCTGCCCAGCCGAGTTGGATTCGACGAGAGATCTCTTTCTCGAAGTTGGATTTACCTGTTTGGATTGACTGTCCTAGGTATATATAATTGTCAACAACTTCAAGTGCGGAGCTCCCTATTTTTAGAGGAGTGGGTATAACATGGGCGTTCGACATGACTTTGGTCTTATCCATGTTCATGTTTAGGCCCACTTTTTTGGAAGCCCCACTGAGATCATTGAGCATTATGCCGAGGTCCTCCAGGGTTTCAGCCATGACTACGATATCGTCGGCAAATCGAAGGTTAGTGATGTACTCGCCATTAATGTTGATGCCAAATCTTCTCCAATCCAAGAGTTTAAAGACATCCTCCAATGCCGCAGTAAAAAGTTTCGGGGAGATTACGTCTCCCTGTCTCACTCCTCGCTGTAGCTGGATGGGTCTTGAGGTCTGGTCTTGGAGGCGAACTGACATGGTAGCGTTTTTGTACAAACACTTTAGTACTTCGATATAGCGGTAGTCAATTTGGCACCGCTGGAGTGACTGAAGCATCGCCCATGTTTCATACCATCTGTATTAAATTGCCGTATGTCGCGAGTCAAGGACTTTGAGATCTGTCTGTTGAGCAATCTTACTTTAGAAGCGTCAGACGAAGACTGCATGGTCATTCCGCGTCTCTCTTCCATGAGCTTTAAGGTATGGTCGGAGATCTTTCTAGCTCCTTTGTTAGATCGGATCTTAAAAAACTTCGATCCGACCTGGTGGACAGTTTCCACAACCCTGTCATTATATTCGTCCACATCTGTGTACTCGCATAGGCATTCGAAGCGGTTTTTTAATTCCAGCTGAAAGCGCTCGGGGTTTTGGGTGTTAATAGGTGCCGGCCGGAGCGTAGACTTCATTAATCGTGACCTTTCAAGCTTTGTATTGATATTCAATGTGCCTCTTACCAAACGGTGATCGCTCCCAATTTTCACCTCATTGATCACTGAGACATCATTGAATATTTGCTTTCTGGTCGACAGGATGAAGTCTATCTCATTTTTGGTGGCACCATTAGGGCTTATCCAAGTCCACTTGCGTTGTGGTTTTTTCTTGAAAAAGGAGTTCATCAAATACAGTCCTCCTTTTCCATAAAGTTCGCAAGCATCTGACCTCGTGGATTTCTACTGCCTGTACCAAATTGCCCCACTCTCAGTTCGGTTTCGCTTCGTTTGCCTATCTTCGCGTTAAAGTCTCCCATGACAACAGTGTAATGAGATTTGAAGCTACGCATGGCTCTACTGATGTCCTCATACATGGCTTCTACCTCGTCGTCGGGGTGCACACACACACATCCACACAAATATTCACTTAACGCTGTAATATATATGTATAATATTGTTAAGTAAAAACTACTTAGTACTATTATATAAATGGTATTATATAAAGTAGGGTATGTGTAGTATGTACTATTAGACCTATATTGTTTATACAAGCTCTTTTATTTATAGGAATTTTAATTCCCATGCAAGCACTATAAATAGTTAGGATAGTACCTAGAGTAACGTTTCATTATTTTATATGAATACTATTAGGGAATTACATGTATCTTATGTGGGCATTTGTAGATATACTTACCATAATGATAAGCTTATCATTTGTAGATATACTTACCATAATGGTAAGCATATCTTAATATTAAACACACTGGTATTCATAAAAAAACTTTTTGAGTCCTTGAAGAACACTTGTATATAGTAGGTTATGTCTCTTTTTTTACCAAACAAAAATAAATAAGTAAAAAAGAAACAAAACTTATTTTAACTAAAGTGTTCTTCAAGGACTTTATTATATTTTTCTCATTAAGACTGTTATTAATTAAAATTCATAATAAAAATATTAATCTTCATTAATCTGACCCATTTAAATGATACAAGTAATAAGAAATGTTAATAATGATACCAGCATTTCTTATTCAATACTCTATGTTTAAATGGGTCCATCTGACAGACCTAGACACCTTTAAACTTGTCCACCTATATGACTGTGCCACCTATATTGATTCCGTTAATGTATATTTAATTAAATATTTTCCAGAATATTGATTTCTTAAAATTGGATAATATTCACAATAAAACATAAACAAATTAGAAGTAAATATTTATTTAATAATTTTGTTTGGCTTGGGCCACTCTAAAACTTTGAGCACCATAGTTTGTGACCTCTCTTGATGGGGAAGGGGGTACCTGTCCTTGAAACTCTGCAAAGTATAAATACCTGAAATAAAAAAAATACAAAATTGTACTTAGTTTAATAAAAAAATAAAAATACCAATTTTTTTTAAATAACAAAAATCACAATTGCAACATAACTGGGTTGGAGACAGGTTTTACTATCTGTGTCAGTTGACTCCACGCTTCTAAATATAGTAGGAGAGTGAATTTGAGACAATGTTCTTAGCAAACCATGGATTCACCGTGCGGGTGCCGGGTCCATCTCGTGGTTGAAAGGCAGGGGAATGAACTGCAGCGTTCCCGGACTTGAGACGGTGAGGTAGGTTTAAAGGCCTTTTAAACTCTCACCTGCACTGTGTTCACTACCCTCTCTACTCAACCAAATACTATTAATTTAATTTTTTAAAAAGTAAGTGGACAATTTGTAATTTATTTTTCTTAACTCACCTATAGTGTAACATCATATTGGTTATTACGCTGCACAAGCCATTACAATTTGGGAAGACTCTTCAGATTCATAGTGCAGAACTCTGTCTATTCCAAGGTATTTTAATGACCCCCTGAGATAACCATTTGCCTGCTTCACACTTATCCTGACTTGGCAGTGTATTGGTCCGCTGAGGTATTAATATATACGTACGGAATCCATGACAGGGGTAATCAATCATGGTTCCAAGGCATATCCGAAATCACCTGAAATAACATTTATTTGTATGAGAAACAAAGGTAAATAGATGGGTGTTGTAAACACAAAGGTACGTTTTGTTTCGCCTATTCGGCATACAAATGTTTTAACAACTTGTCTAATCAATTATTAAATATATAACCTTAGAAGCACTTATTTATTTTGATTCTTACCTATTCAAAAAGTAAGTTTCCAATGCGAGAACGATATAACTGCAATATTTCTTCCTTGATCAGAGAATTGTTAAAAATAAATTGGTCGTGGGCCGCCCCGGATGCCTCGAATTTATATTTAGAATTCTTCAGTTTATATTTACAACTTAAAAGTGCCATATTAATAATGCCGAAGAGTTTTTCTGCAATGTTTATATTAGGTTTGTTCGTAGAGAGTATTAATTAAGTTCCTTGGTTTTGTTTGTAATCAAATTAGAGGTGAGCGTTACGTAACGTAGATAGTTACAGTAAAGTCGATATTTCTTAAATAACTAATAACGGTTATTATATTTGTAATAACTATTTAATTAAAAAAAACGTAATTAAGAAAAAAAACATAATATTGATTTTTGAGTATTAAAAGGGTTAGATCTCATTATTTCCTTTTATTAGAGTACAAACACGATAGGCTTACGACCGACGGTTGACGAGATAAATTGAAAAAACATTTTCGACCTTAATGACATTGATCGAGTACCTTTTTTTTTAATTTCATTCAACTTATTAGATGGCATACCATTGAATTCTACCAATAAAATGCAATTGTCAATAATGTCGAAAATCCTTTAACAAAGCTGAAATTACTTTCATTGGCTAGATATCATCGATACCTATCGTTTAAGTACAAACATTTTGGGTCTAGGGCCAGGGGTTAATAAGTTATAATAAAAAAACGTTTTGACATGACATATCGTCAGATTACACCAATACCATAACTATGAGTCCAAAATCAAAATATAAGCCATGTGGATATAAGACTTATTATCAAAACAAAAATTTAATACTTTTATAAAAAAAAAACAAAATAAAAACTAAAACAAGATAATTTTTAAATACAACTACAAATAACCTAGAAAGAATGCGTCACGGAACGTACCGCAACCAATCACAGCAATAGCGTGAACATCATTAACCACCTCGTCGGAGTGCAACGACGATATTTTAAAAACCGATACAAGAAAATGAAACTAAAACGAGGATAGCAACAATAACTCAAAAAAAAACACAACGTCAAAAAACCTTAGAACGAATGTGCAACCAATCACGAAAAAACTACTATAACAAAAATCACAAAATATTACAATCACGTGAAGTAACAATAACCACCACGTTACAAGAGTTTCCATCGTCACAAGTTACAACCGTTACAAGCGTTTCAAAGTGATATCCATATAGATAGGTACATTTGTTCCGTCCGTTTAAATCACAAGTTGTGGAATGTCGGCGAGCAGCGACATAGCGCAAAGCGGTGATATAATGAACTATGTAAACCAATTTATAACAACTACTACAGAGAGATGGCGCTAATAAATTAAATAATGCAGAATATAAATATTTTGTGGTCAATAAAACTTTAGCTGTCTATTGGATGTTAAAGATAAAAATTGATTAAAATAAAAACACATGTAAAAATCATAATAAAAATATGAAATTAAAAAAATGAAGTGCAGAAGCGGGGATGGAACTGGCGTTCTGTGGTTGTTAAGTTATTTAGATAGAATAGAATCATGTCGCCATTAAAAAATTAAAATAGATAAAAAATTTTAAATAAAGAAAATTTGTTAAAGAAATAATTGTACAATGTAGATAAGTTTTCTGACTGCTAACAGTGAATAAGTTTTTATATTAAAAAATTATTGGTACACGGGGTAATTTAAAACAATAATTGTTTAGAGATTTATTTGAGAGTAAAGTAGGTACATAAAATTAAAATTATTTTCGAGGTCTTGATGTTTTTTTTTTTTTTTTTTTTTTTTGCTTATAATTAGATTTTGTAATAATAACTATAAATAGTTACATAACGGGTGATTAACAAAAAGAAACGTAGCCGTTACGTTACAATGAAATTACGTAACGACCCACCTCTAAATCAAATGTAAAGAGCATTGGCCCGTAAAATAAAACGAGATATCACATAGTTACACCAATAGGATTTATTTATTATTATCTCTCTCTCTTTATCACTAAAATAACGAATATCGTTCCGATTAGGCATGTAAGTTAATTATAACATTAATATACAAATCTGTAAAAACTGTACAATAATTTTTACACCATTAATATGATAAAAAATGTATATTGCTTTTAATTTATATTCTCAATTCATTCGTAATATAATTATTATGTGTTATAAAACATCATACTCAAAATTACTCGCGGGTTTTGAATATAATATCGGAACGTAAATAATCGAGCCGAGCGGTCGCCCTCCCTTGTTCGACAGAATGAAAGTTAACGTCAAAAATTGTTCATGGCTGCCGATTTCTTTCGATCACTGTCCGTTCTGCGACGATTGGGCGCATAAAGCGCCGATGCTCTTGGATAGGGGGGCTGGTCTATTTTCGTATCTAACAGAGTAGCTAAAATTCAAGAAAATTTACATCATAATAATTTTTATCATATCGCTGGAGTTGACAACCCGAGTGACTGTCTGTCACGGGGTCTGCTCCCCTCGCAAATAATTAATCATGCCTTATGGTGGCATGGACCTTCTTGGATTTGTCAGGATCTACAAATGTGGCCGATTAAACAATTTAAGGTTTCCGCTGACTCTGAAATTCCAGAGTTAAATTCTAAGTCTTTAGCAGTTATTGTTAAAGAACCGCCGCTTTTATACGCTTTGGTCCTTCGTATTTCTTCATTTAATAAACTATTACGTATTGTAGCTTATATATTACGCTTTATAAAATTATTACCCCGCTCTAAATATATTGAAGCTGATCATTTAGATTTAGCTGAACACTACGTCCTTAAAACTATTCAGCAGTTTTATTTTACTGACGAATATAAATCGCTTATGAAAGGAATCGTTCCTAATTATATTAAAAAATTATGCCCTTTTGTTGATGACAAAGGAATAATTCGTATTGGAGGTCGGTTAACAAATGCTAATCTACCGTTCACCGCTTAACACCCTGTATTGATACCTAAGAAAGATCCTGCTGTCAATTTAATCATTGATCATTACCACAGAACCAACTGTCATACGGGGGCTACTTTGTTATCGTCTATTTTAAAACAAAAATATTGGATTATTTCATCTCGCAGTGTCATTAGACAGCGAGTGAGGATGTGCAATTTTTGTTTTCGTGTAAACCCTAAAAGTCCTAATCCTAAAATGGCAGAGTTACCTTACTATCGAGTATGTGAGACAAGTAAGGCGTTCGTACACACAGGCGTTATATCGCGTATAACCCTTACGCGACGCCGTGGTCAACGTGCCCAAAAGGCATATATTTGTCTGTTCGTCTGTTTGACAACTAAGGCAGTTCACATAGAACTTGTGTCTAACCTGTCAACCGATACGTTTCTAAATGCCTTTAAAAGGTTTATTTCCCGCCGTGGTCCTGTGTCATTTATATACTCAGATAATGGTACAAATTTCTTAGGCGCTAAAGCTAAATTGGATGACTTATACGATTTTGTCATTTCATCAAAATATCAAGATTCTTTGAATCTTGAGTTTTCAAACCGCCGAATAAAGTGGAAAATGCTCCCACCGCATGCGCCAAATTTTGGTGGCATTTGGGAGGCAAACATACGGTGTTTTAAGTCCCATTTGTACCGTATTATTGGAGATCAACTTCTCACATACGAGGAGCTCTTAACTGTTCTTACACAGATTGAAGCTCTGTTGAATTCTCGTCCACTTTCGGAGGAACCTTACCCCGAAGTATTAACTCCCGCTCATTTCCTTAACTCTACACCACTTCAACATCTTCCCGCACCAGACTTATCTGACTCTAAACTTAATTTATTGTGCCGTAAAGAGATTATTAGATAAGCTGGTACAATCCTACTGGAAACAGTGGCGATTGGAATATTTGCACACGATGCAGGTCCGCCAGAAGTGGTGCACCGCTACCAACCCAGTTACCGTCGGGACTGTGGTTTTAATCCATCAGGATGATATCCCGCCTTTACGATGGCCTCTAGGAATAATAGAGGAAGTTTATCCCGGTCAGGATGGCACTGTTAGAGTCGCTTTAGTAAAAACTAAGTCTGGAAAACTAAAACGTCCAGTAACCAAACTTTGTCCTATTCCTAGCCAATAGTTTATTTTTATGTATTTAGTTTTACGCTTTAATTTAAGTTTTTTAATTTTAATTGTATTATTTTATTGCCTTTGTATATTGCTAACGTATGAGATAAAATTAGGATAGTTTACCGCTCCGCTCATATTTATATATTATAAACCGCTCTACAATTCGCTCGTAGCATCTTTCTAAATATTGAAAGCTCTTAGAGCTTTCAAGGCTGGCGAGGATGTTTGCGCCGCAGTACTGTAAAGACAACGCCATCTAGTGAATTTAATGAGATTTACTTTGTTAGCTTAATATTGATTTATCTCTTACGAGCTAACACAGACTCCGCGACAGATGGCAGTACGCCACCGCTAATTCATTGACACACAAGCAATGGACTAAGAAAGTCAAGACTCGCTCCGCTATTATTTTTTTGTGTCCGCTCCGCTGAATAGTGATACTCGCTTTAATCCATGCGTCTGTCTGTCTGTCAAGACAGTCATTTGTGAACGCTCCGCTTTCGCTTACGCAAAAACCGCTCCGCCACATCACCGCTTACCACCGCATCATCGCCGAACCTGAAGACACTGAGGAAGTCTAGAGTGCTGCAAAGCTACGTGGAGGATAATCCAATATAAGACCAAGTAAGTGAATTTCATTAATCACTGGTAGGATTGTCTTTATACTGCTGAGGTGTAATCAGGTTCCTCATCGCCTATAATCCACTGCTGGGCTATCGAAGGCCGCTGAACCAGCAGGTCGCTTTTTTATGACCAGATAATTACTACCTTATCATTATATAATAACTCAATATTATTTAATTTCAATTATTTCATTAAAAATAGTGCTTCTTGTCATAAAGTGGCATCAAAAATCAACACCGATCATTTCGAGATGGATTTTAGCATCGCTAAAAAAATTACATGGCTGTGTTGAAACGGCGGTCGCTGTGGTTTTTGATGTCATCATGAAAAGCTGCTTCAGTAGTAATTGGATAGCCAATACAACTGCCATCAATAGGATTGCCAATACAATTGCCATCAATAGGATTGCCTACACTTAGGCTGAGTTGCACCAAAATAACCTCTGGTAAATGTAATGGTAAATGTACCAGTTTTATTTTGAAAGTTGAATGACAGCTGGTACATTCAATACCATTTTTAACTTTAATTGTTAAGATTACTTTAACGGACACTTTAATGCTAAAAGCCTTAGAGCTGATTTTTCAATTGTCAGATAAAGTTATTCCACAGATAACTTGTATGAAGAATAAATAAATATTACAGTTCTTCATACAAGTTTATAATAACTTTATCTAACGATTGAAAAATCAGCTCTTATTGATTGAGACAATGGAATTGGAAACTAATGAGAACTAATTGTGACTGCTTTTTTGTTGTCAGAAGAAGACATGCAAGAAAAAAAAACTAATGTATTTTTTTTCTGTACAGTTTGTCATGGTCTGGGTGTTTATAAAATATAATATGTATTATTTTGTCGTTTTTTGGTACACATAGGGGCCGAGCACGCGCGGCATTCGGTTCGATACATATCGATCGATAAGACATATATCTACAAAGCTAACACGCGCGACCACGATATATAACGAATAGACTAATTTGACGCATTGGAAGATATATGTCGACTTTTATCGAAAATGGTAGCAGACAGCTTATTAACATCAAAACTAAACTGTCAGATTGTAGACAAAAGTCGATATATATACAATTTTTATCACGTTTCTTTTAGCTGCTGATAAGTGTCGAAATTACTTATGCTTTGATATTTTTATTGATTTAATAGCGAAAAACCGAACCAAAATTGTTTTATTCTCGTTAGAAAAACTGTTATACCTACTTAAGTGCCTATAAATGTGCGTGTTATACAAAAGTTTCTGGAACAAATGGAACCTCAAAAACAATGATTTTGAAAAAAATATCTGGATGCCCTAACCAAGAAATAAATTATGAAAATAAGATTATCATAAAATAAGTATTTATGTTTCTAGAGTTATGCTATTTAGAAAAGATAATTTAATTAATTTTAAAATTCTTGCTTTATTTTATTATCGTGTAATTTTTTTATTTAATTTTATGTATTTATTATTATGAAGTGGCAGTAGGTTAGTCCTAATATTTTAAAGCGAACAAATCCTAGAGGGGACGATCACTACTAGAGAGAAAACCTTTGAACTTCGGTAACCCCCGAAGTTCAGAGGTTTTCAAGTTCAGATAGGTCTTCAATGAATGTATTGATTGTGTAATGTAATTTGATTATTCAGCAGGCGTCTAATTCGGGCTGATAATTAAAATAAATCATTCACACGTCGCCGTATTGCATACAATTCAAAACATCCATAAAATAAAATATTTGATTTATATCATTGAAGTATATTATTATAGGGAAAGTACCTTAAGGCTTAATCGCCTTACCAGTCATAAGAACAAAAGATGCCGCCCGTAATACAAACCAAAATAAAAAGTGACACAAATGCGATCATAACCAATCAACGCTCAAGAAAATATGTCTGACAATTCGTTTGAATAGCGTTTTTAGGTCTTAGACCACTTATGTATCTATACGTACTTTCCTTTACGTTTTTTAAATCCTATCCAATGCCTTGATAAATAAAAAAAACTCACTAAAAAAAAAAATTTTTTTTAGGCCAAGGTAACGAGTTTTCTTCGGCTTTATTTTTATTTTGTTAAATATATGTATTTTTAAATCTTTTCAAATTAAAATATATATTTCTGTAACGATTATTAATAATAATATAAAATAAATGCATCGTATAAGGTAATAATTATTTATTTATTACATAAATGTTTTTGAAATTGTCAACGAAAACACACTTGTTTTAACTATTAGACAAAGCTCGAGAAATTTATCGATGTCGGTTTGCGTGCTCACCAATTCGATATATTTTTCGACAGCAGACGGTATAAGTCGAGTCGGTATATATCCTATCGTTGCCCGCGTGCTAAGCCCCATAGTACAAGCCTAAAGCTTAGTTGGGACCAGAGGCTCTACCATGGGTTTGCGCATTGTAGAAACGTAACGTATTTGTATACGTTTACGTGAGCAACAACCAATAGGATCCCTTTATTCAATCCTGTTACCAAAAATAAAGCGATCCTATTGGTTGTTGCTCACGTATACGTAAATGAATACGTTACGTTCTAAAATGCGCAAACCCATGGTAGAGCCTCAGAGCAACATGTGTAAATTGTCCTATTTTTTTTTATTTAAATCTTTATTGCATACAAAATACAAAGGCGGACTTAATGCCGCTAGGCTTTCTCTACCAGTCAAACCTTCGGGACAATAAAAGCAGTTAATAAGTGAGCTACATTATGTTAATGAAATGAAATAATTTATTTGCCTAGTTACCGCATAGAGTTAGTTGTTAGGATGTTAGTTAGTATCATCAGAAGCTGCCACAATAAATAGCATGCAACTATTTTACAAATTAATCTTAATTTACATAAATTATATTATATATATAATTTATGTAAATTATATATATCTTCACGGGTGCCTTACGGCGCTTGTGACAGCCTAGACGGCCCCAGGGTACCCAGCGGAGGGGTTTTAATCCCACCTCGTCGTAGCCGATGGTATGAGTCTACACCGAACAAGTGGCTAGCATATAATATATATAGCATAGAATTTTTGTATTAAAACTCATTGGTACACACCGGGATTCGAACTAGGGACCTTAGTGTTTTTAAGTCCAAGGTCTAACCAACTCGGCCACCACGTATATTACTCGGCCACCACGTATATTATAATTCCTACTATTAATTTTATAGTATTAGGTACCACCATTTGCTAATATCGTTCTATTTATTTTAATTGTCAAAATGTTATTTAAGTGAATAGAAATATTTGTCTTACAACCATGTATAAAGTTTCGGTTTAAATAATGTTAGTGGAAGCACATTAAAGCTTCAGACAAACCAACGCGTTCAATCTGCGGCCGCGGTGGCGATCTGTTTGTGGCGGATCCGCCTGCCCGATAGCTCGGCTGCGGAGGGAACACCCCACGGGAGCGTGGCTAGTTCTATACCGCACGGGAAGCCTTGAAAAAGGCCGTTTAGGGCCTTCACAAAGGCCGTTTAGTCAGCAGCTGCAGGATGTTGATGGTGGTTGCAGTGGGGGCCGGAAAGGAAACCAACGAGTGCACGAATCAATAATGCTATTTGGAACATTATATATTAAAATATTAATAATTGGCCATATTCCCTATTAACACTTAATAAAAATATAAGAACCTAAAAGAATTTAAACATTTTGTTTCAGTGCTTCGGTTACAGCTTTGTTTCTGATGGAAGATATGTCGGAAAAGCAGTTCCAAAGGTCTGTGATTGGTCAATCTTCAGAACACAGAATTGATGGAGAGGTAAAATTTACCCAAATGTTCCTTACTGAATTAAATATAGCTATGATAAAAAATATGTTTAAGAAAACAGGTGCTTGAGTCACATGTTCTTAATTTAAAGCATGGTAGATCAATACTACGAGTATATGAATTATAATTATGAAATCTGTACCTTATTATAATTGTCGTGGTCTAGTGGTCACGTCGTGGGCGTTGTAACTGGAGGTTGTTGTTTCTATTCTAACTCTTAGCAAATAAGATTTATTAAAATTAGGGTTTAAGATCCTATAAGTAGGTATTTAAAGGACAACGGAGCTCCGATGGTGGCCACAAAAAGAGGCTGCCTATATAGAGAAATACAAAAGAAAGTGATATACTGACAACCTTTTTTTTTAATGAAGCACTGCAAAGAGTCCATGAATGTGGTCGATCTATTCATTGTTGTTTAACAATATTTATCGTACCTACATATCGTATCAATATGTAGGTATATTTACTTCTCTACCAATTTTATTAAAATATAGATATTTTGTAATCCTACCAAATTTAACATAATAAGGATATTAATGTTTAAGCAGATAGACTGACTTGTTCAGGGTTTCAAGAGACTACTGCATCGATTCGTTGTCGAGGTGGTAGTCTCCTATCAGGCTGCAATTACGAAACGAGCGGATGATTTGACTATAAAGTAGCGAGCATATTAAATATTGTTAAATATGCAAATTCGTCTTTATTTCCACCCATTTCGTTCAGATACAATTTATTGATTGACCCATTCATGTTTTGTAGAGTTACCATCAGGTAGATACAAAGTTAAATGCCATGCTGTAATAAAAAATAAAAATACACATTTATAATGTTGTTGTTTGTCTGCCAGACAGTGCCGGTCGCCACTTATCTCTCAGAGCTGGAAAAACTGGGTATCAACGTGAAGGCCAAGAATTTTTTGGTCTTCCAAGGTGCCGTGGAAAGTATTGCTATGAAAAACCCCAAGGAAAGAACTGCTTTGTTTGAAGAAATCAGTGGGTAAGCTAAACAAGGTTTTTATTCATAACCCACGTTTAAAACATTTTAATTAAAATGGTTCTTTATCTCTTTCCTTTCAAAGATATTTTTTTATTAGTAAGAAATTGACATAACACCATTTTAACTAAATCTAGTATTAGAAACTAGAACTTCTAACTTCACTCTAATGAATAATTAGAAGAAAAGCACATAGAGGGCGTCTGTGTATAAGTAGATAACAAGCAATGACAAAGGACATTGCCCAAATTTGTATGGAGCCTGGTATCGCAAAAAATATTTTTGTGCAAGAATAATTTTTAGTGCAATTTTGTTGTCAATACCACCTTTGTTGTCATACCTACTTCCATGCAAAAATTTAAGCCAGTAAAACTTCGGAATTAGTTGAAATATTAATTTAAAGTTAATAACCGTTTTATACGATTTCACTCAACAAATAATATTATTATCATTTGTATTGTGTTTATTTACAGGGGCTAGAAACTTACTACAAATTAACTAGTATAATATTTAAAAATACAATAGCTAACATACCCAAAAACTTAAAATCAAAACATGAAAATAAACATTGTAGACACTCAACGACCATACCTGTGACGGTATTTTTTTTAATATATTTTATTCTATAAGGAGAAAGAGGTAACACACCATACAGTAACAAGTTTTCTTGATTGAATCGGACATAAAGCAATAATAATTCAAGAATGACTATATAATAATATGTAGGACATTTCATACACGGGCATCATATTATTTTGTCGCGCCTATTTTCTAATCATATTTAGCCGGCGTAGTGGGAGCGATCAATGGTGTTAACCCATTTGAAGCTATCGTCCTTTTAAACGCACGGTGCATAAATATAAATCTAGTGAAATTTGAGGGTATTATTATAAAATTAATTTGATACCAGAAATTAGTCAACATAAGTATCAAACGTTCAATGCCCTTGAGAGTTGTTTATTTTTATTTGGTGTAGTAATTCGGTACTTTGAATTTAAATGTTTCTATTATGAGTTACCAAAGGTAAGTTTATATACATGTATAATCAACGTAATATTAAAATTAAATAAATAACCATAAGAGAAGAGTGTTAACAATGTATTAAATTTTATAGTACAACTTATTTTAAAATCTATATAAGGATTTTTGATGAATAAACTGTGTGTTCTTTATAACGACCAATAGCCTAATAGGCTACCAACGTAATTTATATAGTAAATTTATTTTACAGACACTTGATGCTCAATAAAATTATCATTTACTTGGAAAAGGATGACGATCAACCCATACCCAATAGTGTCTCTATTTTACCACCAGAAAACTATGATTGCTGGTGTTACAGATAAGGATTCTGGTGATGAAAATCAGGTTTTATTGCAGAACTTGATCTGTGTCAGCTAAACAAAGACGTCTTTAGGAAGAAAAATAAATAAATAATGAAGATTTGATGATGAAATTATTGCGATGATTGTGGTAATGTTTTTCGTCCCAAAATAATAAATAACGTGATGTGACAATTAGCGAGATAAAGTGCTTTCTCGGAATCCTTTTGTATAGTGGATATGTTGTAGTACCTAGGCGACATATGTATTGGCAAAATACGACAGATTGCGGTATGCCTATTTATAATTCTATGTCCAGGGATAGATTCAAATTCATATTAGCACACTTCACTGTTGTGATAACACAAAATGGAATCCTAAAGACAGATTTGCTAAATTAATTTGATATAAAGAACAAAAGGTTTTAAGAATACGCTCCATTGAAAGAGAACCACTACATTGGCGATTGATGTTTCCATATTACGGAGGTCATCCCTGCAAACAGTTTATTCGTGGAAACCCTATTAGATGGGGTTACAAGTTCTGGATCGTAAGTTGTGGATAGGATCCACACGCCTAGGTTACGTGATTTGGTTCGATCCATACTAAAGTCAATCAGCTGAGATTACAAGAATTTACAGTATGCCGAAGTCATTCGTAAATTAGATCCCCAGCGCCTTTTTATCTGTTTTTCGAAATTTTTTCACATCTATCCCATTTTTCAACTACGAGTAACTACGTCTAAAAGGTGTGAAAGCTACTGACACTGTGAGAGAAAATCGTTCATCGCGCTATCCACTGCCTTGAAATATGGAGATGAAGAAATTAGATCATGGACCATATATGGTACTTCGTTCCACTTTGTATACAAAGTGGAAAATACATATTTTGAATCGTTATTTTTAAAGTGTTTAATGTTTATGTTAACTTAGAATAAATAAATCATATAATTACACGGTTATTTAAATTACCTACCTACTAATAAACTGAAACATTTGATCCGTGCGAAAGTAGTATATAAGGCTAGCGTCCGTTTAAAAGAACACCAATTTTCCGCTTTCCCAGTGACGAAATATTTTATTTTATATTTTTCCTAGTAAGAGAGTATCCTAGATAATAACATATATAAAACATATTAAAATCTGCGCAAATAAAAAGTTTCATGCTCATCTGGGTACAACAATGTATTGATCTGCCCCATTCATGGATTTTGTAGGTCTGCTTACTATCAGGCAGATACACAGTACCATGCTGATAATAATATATTCAATAATGATTTATCAATATAATGACGTAAGTGGGCATCTTAATTTAGTACCGATACTGTAAATGGGCAATGTCCTTTCGTGATGGGTGACTGGAACCTGATTGGCTCAGTGGTTGCGTACCTTGCCCGAAAAAGAGGATCGAGTCCCACTTACCGGGATTTTTTTCATTGTATTTTATCTTTAATCTTTAATTATAGCATCATAAACACCATTTTTTATCCATTTATATATTCAAATAGCAGAATACGAAATTCGTGAAAGACTAGTGACTGCAATTATAAGACAAATATTGATCACATTTCATTTAACTGTGATCCCTGGATAGTAATTTTCGACTAGGTACTGTAACCTTCTCTATTGTAGAGTAAGGCCATAAATATTGTTAGTTTTCTTATTTGAGTATTTATGACATTTGTGACGGGAATAGAACAAATCGAAGGAACAAAAGAGTCGAAAGAGAGATCAATAGAGGAACACATGATGGAAGTGTTATTTGATTGATTTAATATAAAACGAATGGAAACCGCGATTGATCCTCACAGTTTTAAGTTTATATAGCTTTGCAGGGATATTATATTCTATAGGGAAATAAAGGAATATAAAAATAAACGTATAAAAGGTATAAAGTTGTTTTTAAAGAGGTGTCTGGAGGAGTTGCCTGAGGAAGTCGGGTACGGTGACCGAAAAGTGAAGCAAATCATATCTTCGGTCACAATACCTACTTAAAGTTTATTATTGTTACTAATGGCAAGATCAATAGTTGTTGCTTGGTTCAAGTCATTGCTACCAACTGTAAAAAAAAAAGTTTTTAATAAGCAGTTTGACAGTCCCAATCTTCTTTATTTAATCATGAAATAAAAGTATTATTTTACCAATAAAAAAAAAGTCCTATTTTTAAAAATTTCTATAATCTAATGTAATTTATTAGTTCACCTTCGTTTATACACAAACCATATCTACTTAATTTGTTTGCATTGATTGATTATATACCCGGATATCACCTTATCAAACTTAAATCAAATTCAAATCAACTACTTAAGTTATTTTATTTATACATTTACCTATATTGAAACGAAACTAAGAAATAAACATTTACCTTCTTCTGTCTTAACATTATCATTGAGTAGCTTTTGTTGACCCGCATTTAGGGATGGGTCAACGAAAAATTTCATTTCAATGAAATTAAAAATATGTGAAAAATATGAAAAATTTCAAAACTCCTTGAAAAATTTCAAATCGAGTGAAAAATATTTTTGTTCTAATAAACTCCGAATTTTAATTATTTGTATTAAAACTTTCATTATTTTGTACTAAGTAAATATATTTTATATTATGAAAATTCATTATTTAAATTATAATTGGATTTTATTGCGTAAAATTATATAGAAAAAAAGTTACCGAGTCTTACTTTTTGGAGATACCTTGCTTCCGCTAAAAATTAAATAGATATAATATTATCAATGATGCATAATACTTAAACTACTTCGGAAATATGGTCATACTTGCGCAGGCCAAAGACAAAACGTCTACATATCACAAACGTATTAAGTAAATCTTGAGTAAACATCAGCCTTAGCACGGCCAATTGTCAAAAATATTTTTTCCCATTTTTTAAAATGTGGGAATTTTCAATTTCTGTCATGTAGTAATACTTTTTCAAAATTCCCACGTTATAGCATACTTTCTCTTATAGTATTTTCCAACCTTTACATTGACTACTTTTTACAATTCCCACGTTCCCAAAATTCCCTCTTTATCATATATGCATATTTTCACGTAATTCCCTTTTTTTCTACTAGAAACTTTTTTTAAAAGATTTAAAAAAGTTAAGCAATGTCGCGGGCATCGAGATATACATATTTATTACACCCAATACCTCAAGCAAGACAAAACTCATGACAAGACATGAGTCTTGAAGTGGCCGTGCTGCAACTTTAGGATAAGACTGATGTGAAAAATTGTCAAAGGACACACTCTCATGTCCTGTCTTGGATGTGGCCGACACTGGGAGCGCTTCAGCGAATGCATACTGGAGCAAATGCATTTACTGATATCAGCGACGTGGTAGTTCCTGGAAAGATCGGAGGACATGTGTGAAGCAAGCTTCTTAGCATGTTGGCAATAGGGAAGTGGTAAATAATTAAATAATACTGGAGATATGGCTCCCAAATCCAATCTGCTTAGCATGTGTTTAGAACCTATGCGCATGAGTCTTGCAGGGGTTGACTAGAATACCGAGACTTTGCGAACGTACCTGAATAGCCTCCAAATCGCTATTCGTCTACGTCAAAGTAACAGGATAAGATACTGGAAGCGTTTCAGTGAATGCATACTGTAAATATTTTTTGTTTAGAAAATCATTGAATTGCCTTTGGACAACGTGTTCAACTTTAGATTATGTCTAATCTGAACCATTCGGACTTAAGAATAGGAGGAAGAGAGAGCTACTGTGTACGACTGGAGTATAGGTACCGTGCCGTGAGGCGTGCGTGCAGTGACTTTATCCAACAATGTAGTCTGCATTCGAATTGACGATTCTGATTCAGATTAGGCTATATTTACATACATCTTGTATCTAAATCAGAGTCCTAACTAAATAACACATTCCAACTCTATTATGTTTAGAATTTCGCGGTTAGGATTAAGGACATTTAGAGATTTATTTATCATTAAAAATAAATAAACACAATATATCAATACCTACCTACTAAGTAATTTTAAGTGTAATAGTAATCAAACGATGACTCGAGTTTAGTATATGAAAGACAAGACAATAAATTAAGTATATTGTATAAACACACTTTTTTTAAAACATTTTCACCAGAATAAGTCCTTTTTATGTTCCTCGTATATATATTTTTTGAATAATTTTAGAAATATACAAAATTATATAATTTTGTTAATTCGATACATTGTAAAACAATTTAACTTTTAATAAATTAGACTATTGTATTATTAAGAATAGTGTACACATACATATATACACTTTTTTATAAGAAAAATATTTTTCACATCAAACGTGAAATTTTCAACACCAAATGAAATTTTTCCGAAAAATTTCAATGCTTGAAAAATTTCATGAAATTTACCCATCCCTACCCGCATTGTTTGTTATTTGTATAACATCCCAAATTGTAAAACACCAAACCTAATCCTTAAACTTGACAGTCAAACCTACGGAACGATTTTATCAGAACAAAATGATTATTATTCTAAGCTCGATGCAAAAAGCAATTAATGGCCAATGCTTACACGTGGTGGGCAAGTTGGTTAGACCCTAGACCTTAAAACACTTAGTTTTCTGGTTCAAACCCCGGTGTTTACCAATGAGTTTTTAATTAAAATATGTACATTTGTTTAACATCACTATGTGCCTCGGAGAACACGTTCGGTTATTGAGTATATCCAAACATCGTGACGAGGTAGCCACTTGTTCGGTGTAGACTTATACCATCGGCTACGACGAGGTGGGATTTAAAACCTCTCCGCTTATCCTGAGGCCGTTTAGACGGTCTCGGGCGCCTTTGGCACCCGTGATGATATGTTTATTTAACTTGTACTAATATTTTCTTCTGTGCTAATACTTAAGCTACACCAAACAAATCACTCCCACTATGCCGGCTAAATGATGCAGTTACGAATTGGGCTGTGTCAAAGACAAATTTGCATTACGCCTTCGATGTTTTATCGACAAATTAACTGCCCATTTAGTAACTGCACCCTAAAAGGAGGCTTCCACTTCGACAAGAAATCGTAGCAATAGTTTCCTGAAAACCGGTGAGATTAAAACCGAAACATGACTAGGTCATGGTTTTTGGATCTATACGATCTAATCCGAACTTTGTATTTTTTGACAGTTTGCCGGTTATTTTCCCGATAGTTGGTATTTGCTTTGTTATTAATGGTTCAATTACGTTTTAAATAAAAATAATATGTACGACAATTTACACATATTGCTTTGGTCACAAACTAAGGTCTGGGCTTGTAATATTTGTACCAAAAGCAACTATAATACTTATTATATTTTATAAACACGCAGACCATGACAAACTGTACAGAAAAACGTACTAATTTTTTTTTTTGCCATGGGTATAAATCGAACCCACAACCTCCGGATGCAACGCCAAAGGCGCAACCACTAGTCTTCGTAGTCTGTCATATATTAAACAATTTTAATAGTGATACGATTTTTTTTTTTTTTTTCAAATACATCTTTACTCTTTCAAGACCTGACAATGGCAGCAGTGTATACAGATGAACGGCCGAGAATTTAGGTAGTCCGTCGTTTCGACACGAATAAGGTTTACAACAAATATACATTAATATATTAAATAAACCTTTAATGCGATAAAAATAACTCACTATAACAATAATATCCACATCACAACGATTAATTAAAGCAGAATCCTTGTGGCCAATTCCTATAATTTACGGTTCGTTATTCCCATACAATTATCAAATTCCGCATACTGATCTGTTGGGAGTAGATGCACTTCAAGTTCTATAAAAGTTCAAAATGTTCCATTAATAATGTTTTAAGCATTTGCCGTTTCGCACCGCTTGCACGCCTCTCGCGCGCGCGCTAAATAATGAAAAAATATGCTGAAAAATTTGATTCTCGAGTTTAAAGCACAGAAATGGAGAGACAGAGAGACGTCGCATTGTACATATATGCATCAGAGATTATGGGGCTTAAAATGGCAGTTGATAAAATTAAGTTTATGAATGGGCATTCATTGACAATAAAATAGATATATTGATATATGTCTATTTAGTTGATTTGTTGTGGCTGTCGGTGAATTTGTGCTAAGGCCCTATATGTATTATTTTAAACCTACGAGTCTTTTAGACTCTATAAATACTGCCTCAACTAGTTTCATATCTTTTAATTTTCTAGAATCACTAAGTTGTTTGCAATTTCTATAGTACCCCCCACATTTATCTCCCAAATCTTCCACAGCGCAGTGAATCGCTGTTTGAGCTCCCTCTTCAGGCGTCTTATTAATATTTTGTAAGGCCCACACGAGAATATCATTAAAAAACTTTGGCAACAGTTTGCTCATAATCCCGGTCCCGACCACTCCAGGATCTGATGTACTAATTAAAACACTTCCTTTTAAATCGTTACTTAATTTCTTGGTAAATAAAGCAGTGAATAGTTTACTGTTCTTGTAGTAATAAAAGAGATTTTTCTTTGAAACTTCACTCAGACATGCGATGTTGGTAGTTCCCAGGGGGTGAGACAACGACGACACATTAACAATTCTACTCGACTTTGTTTTCTTTAGCAGCGGCACCAAAAGCATGGTCAGCAGGAAATGACCTAAATAGTTCACTTGCATGGTGGCTTGATATCCGTCCTCAGTTATAAAATCAAATAACCCGCCGGCATTATTGATTAATATATCCAATTGATCTTCAGACTTAAGGATATGTTCGCAGAACGTCCTTATATTTTGAAAAGAGGCAAGATCTAGTTTCTTAAAAACGACCGTGTTGCCTGTTTTTTGAGCGATGTATTCTATAGCTTGTCGTCCCTCGTCTTCAAAAGGCGCTGCTACGATCACTTTAGCTCCTCTTTTCGTTAAATCTTTAGCGATTTCGAGTCCTATTCCCGCCGTGCCGCCTGTGACTAGAGCGACCTTGCCCTCCAATCTCTCTATGGACGTGCATATAGGGTTGGTTCCTTTGAAGTATAACCCGAACAATGCCACGATGGCTACGACGAGGCCGAGCACAGCCAGCATGGTCGAGGGACGGAGTGCAACTGGATCAGACCAGTCTGATAATTATATTATCTAGTACTGATATCATACTTATTATTTAGCGGGTTAAAATCACAATTGATATAAATTTATGTTTTCTTTTGATTGTCATTTTTTAAGTCCATAGGTCTTGCCAAGTTTTTGCAAATCATTTTGGATTTTGGAATTTGTACTTTGAAAAGACTTCTTTTAAGATTGATTCTAAATTCTTGATAACATAATTAAATAAGTATTTATTTGATAATAAAATTAAAGGAAGATCAGCAAAAAAAAAGTTTACACTGATACAAAATATAAACTTTAGTACCTACATATAATTAATTAATAGTCTATACGAATTATTTGTAATTTTATTACTAAAGCTTATCACAGTCCATTTATAACAGTTAATTAGGTATTTAATAACATGTTAATGTATAACCGATTTTATTTTGTTTATTTTCTGAGACAATGTCATATAACACCTCCCTACATATCCTGTTACTTATCATTGTAATGGACGCCCATTGAAAGCTCGCACGCATAGTTGCTTCGTAGTTAACCTGCGTAACGGACAGTTTTCTATTTTACAAATGTCAACTTAAATGTTGAATTTAGTAGGTACTAAATGTTTTTTTCAACGTACGAAAGACGGCGCCTGAGACCGATTAATTGTCTGTACACATCATCGCATCGTAGAGGTTTTATTATCGCGCGTCCGCAGATACATATTTTCTACACTGTGGAAATACTTACTGACTTATCGCGGTGCTTGTAAAGGCTTATAAACATTTTCTCAATTTTGTGTAGTGAAACTGTGACACTTTAACGTGCACTTTGAGGAACTTTTTCTTTAAATTAAAAACTTACTGATATACCCGGTGTATATCACTAAGTATTTAATTTAAAACGCTTTCAATGCTTTGAACTCCATACATTAAATATTATAATGCAGTTTTATGTCATTATAATATGCCCAACTTTTCTTTATAGAACATTATATAGATAATGCAGTCAATTAAGTCCGCTTTTGTATTAAATTTGTGCAATAACATTTTTAAATAAAAAAACAAAAATTATACAGTATAATATATTAAAACTATTTAATATCTTTATTTGATCTATAAACAGGTGCTGTTATTTAGTTTTGTACATATAGACTAATTTTAATAGGAGAAAGGCGCCGATTTACAGGCCGCGAAAATCAATAGGAATACTCATCAACTCGTAGTCTCGTATTTTCATAAACATATAAATCATGTTGGGCACAATACTGGGGACATAATACTTCTCATCCTGCTACTATTTTATATAGTAGCAGGCAACAATTGTTGATCGAAGACTCCAGTCCTAAAAACGTTACCAAAATACCACATGTTGTGTAGGTATGTTTTTGTTTCATCTTACCTAGTTCCTGCTATAAATTGGCATTTTAAAAGCGTTTAGGCTAAGATTGTTTCTTTCTAGTTTGTAAGTAGTTCTTACTACAAAGAAGTTTTACCTAAGTAATAAAATTTGTATTGACTGTGGCAGAAATAATTTTGTATCAATGATAATATAGAGTGAACCTAATAATGAACTACAACAAAATTTAGGTCAGGAGTGCTGAAGGAACAATATGAAGCATGTCGAGCAGAGGTCAACAGAGCTGACGAGGAAGCGCAGTTCTCTTACCAAAAGAAGAAAGGGGTCGCCGCCGAGAGGAAAGAGGCCAAGTTCGAGAAAGAAGAAGCGGAGAAATATACAAGGCTTAAAGAGGAGTTGGTAAGATTTATATTACTACTTCACGCTCAAACAGTCTGGTGATCATAATATGGTAAATCAAATAGGTAAATTTATTAATGTGACAACTCCATCGACGAAATGAGAATGGTTTAATCCCTCCGCTGGATACCCCTGAGGCAGTTTAAACGATTACGAAATGGGCAGCGATAAAGGCAAATTTGCATTACGCATTATAAGTTTACTTTAACAGGGTGGCCACTTTATGCAAACATGGAAAACCGGGAAAAGTCGAGGAACATTCGGAGACTGGAAAAGTCAGGGAAAGCGCTAGAAGGTCAGGGAAAATATTTAAAGTGCACGCACAATTTGCTACTGTAAACAACTGGCAACCTAAGTTCAAAATATGCTTATTTTCTAATTTTTTTTGTTCTTCAAAAACCCTGAAAGGTGACTACAATAAATCGATGTAATAGCTCCTGAAATCCCTTGAACCCACAGACTAAAACCGAAATATGGCGGTAACGAAACCTGTCGTCGACCTAACAAGGTATACCGCCTACCTAATCCTAAATAAGGTGTGTAATCATAGCGTATCTAGGATTAAAATTATTTCTGCTTTATATTAAATCTACTCGTTGCTCACCCGTGCATCTATGTCTGCGTAACTTTAACCGTTTACGCACTGCACGCAACGGATGCTCACAAATGGAATAAAATTTTCCCTTTTTTGCTACATTTTTGATTGATGCCTATTGGTCGTAGAGCGATGTTATAACCTTCCTCGATAAATTGGCTATCCAACACTAAAAGATTTTGATTAACTCAAATCAGTAGTTCCTGAGATTAGCGCGTTCAACCAAATAAATTCTTCAGCTTTATAATATTAATTATAGATTATTTTGTTTCTCTATTTGTTAACAGCAAGAACAAAAAATAGAGTTACAACTATTCCACCTGTACCACAATGAAAAGGAGATAGAATCCTGTGAAGAAGACTTGTACAGTAAACAGCAGGAGCTTACCAAAGTAGAGAAGAGAAGGCAGAAGTTAGAAGACGTGCTTAAGGAAAAGAAGAAGGAGTCGGGGGTCGCTCAGAGGGAACTCGCCAAGATTGAACAGGAGATACGAGAAGTGGTAAGTATTACTACAGTTCACCTTTTATCGTATTTTTATCCATATCACGACTATTAATAAAAATTTAATAATTAAGTACTAAAAAAGTTAATTTAAAAGGCAGATAAGATTGCATGACAATAGAAAATTGAGGATAATACTGTTTTTAACTTGAGCAAAGGCAATAAATATGAACAGTTTTTTATAGATATTATTTTTACAATTGGACTTTTTTTTATAAATTATTAGTTAACCTTTTAATATGACTGAACTGAACCAAAACAAAACTGAAAACTCCTATTTTAAACTTCAGATTCTTTAATTTTTTCTATGGTGGTAACTAGGTAGTATAAAATAAAATAAATCATCTTACATATATAATGGGTAGCGTTTTCTCCTTATATTCAAGCAAGTTTTAAGCATTTTTACTGCGCGTTTAATGTCGATATAAAATATCCAAATAAATAATATGTCGATATAAAATATCAATCAAGCTTATATAAAATAATCGATGTACTACTAACTTACTTTTGTTGGTATGTGTGGCAGGGATAGTGATCTACTAAACATTTATTTTTTTAAATTATATTTTAAATAAATATATTTATTGTTTTGTTAACTAGGAAGCAGAGATAACAAAGAAACGTCCAACTTTCATCAAAGCCAAGGAGCGAGTGACGCACACCCAGAAGAAGCTGGAGACCGCACAAAAGACCCTGGAACAGGCTCGGAAGGCGCACGAAGCACACCAGGCCGACATTGCTAAACTAGAAGACGAACTCAAAGCTGTGAGTGATTTTAAGAGATTTAACTAGCTTGTTTCTTATATGTATCTCAGTAGGTACTCTTGTATCATATAAAGACATAATCCTATATTATTTTCGCCCAACAGGGTTCAATTTATCTCTCTACCAAATTTGTACTTGTAACCCAGACAGATAGACTCACTTTAGCATTTTTTTTTTTTTTTAATTTAAATTCAATGGGGATTTTACACAATAAGTGGTGTTTAATCGCTATCTATAAAAACTGTCAAAACAGAGACTGGTAAAATAAAAAATATACTTCCCAAAATTTAGGGGTTTAGGAAAATAGATATATTTTTTTCTTGTGGAAAAAAAATGTTAAATATTATAATTTGTAGGTTTTTGATTTTTTTTAATAATAAAACCCTTAAATGACATTTATATGTCAGTCTGTTCTCATGAATATGTCGATAACTACTACAATTTTCTTAAAATTTGGAATAGTTAACATTTTTGCAACCCTTTACCTCAACATGACCAAAATGTTGTAAAAATCAAAATTTTATAATAGATTCCGATGAAAAAGGAACTTAGTCAAAAATAACTTTAGGAGGAGTAATTTGTGTAAAGCACCATAAGAAAGCTGTCACTTTGCTGTTCCCCTTTATTTTATATAGAAAAAATATATATTATAGGTAAACAAGATTTGAACCCTCCTCTGGGTAGGTTTCGACCTTTTCGTGTTTTAAATTATAGATTGGCAGAAAGTTAAAAATAAATAATGTCTGATTAGTAATACCATCTCTTAAAGCATTATAAGATACATTAATGAATATCCTTCGCGGAACTGGGAATCTAAGCAAGTATAATTAATTCCTGGCAGTTGTTAATTTATTAATATAAATATTTATTAGTAGGTGTATTTTTGTTGTACAGGTAGAGGACCAGAAGGCACAATGGGAGTTATCAGTGACAGGCGCCACCAATACTGCTCGAGCCGACGTACATCTGGAGGAGGCACAGGTTTGTGTTTACTTATTTATTTACAGGATATGCTGTTGGCTTTGAATCCGGAAATCCTGGGCCTGGAAATATGTAGAGGAAGCTGCCTTAATGCCTAAAATAGCCTTTCAGGGCCTGAGAACAGGTGATGGCCGCCCGCCATACAAATTAAATAAAAAAAGCGAGAACAAAATATTTATAACCAATCATTCAGCATTGATTGGTTAAAGTGAGAACAGAATATGGCGGTAACGAACTTGTTTGACATTTCGTTTTATAGGCGATATTAAGACTTAGGACGGTTACATATATTATTCTTAGTTCCATGATCCTGGGATTGTTTGCTACGATAGCAAATAATTTAAGGATCTTTTTTAGTAAAGTTTTCTGTGTTTGCTGGAAAAATCAAATTACTTAGTTTGAAAAGCGCTGTAATCACTTGGACCGAAATTACTGTTGAAATTCATGTGTAAAGCATTGTGTTACTTAATTATGCCTATTGTAAATAAAAATAAACCAAAGTTCGTTTTACAAAAAAGGCACGGTTAGGAAAGGATTCTTATAAAAAAGTAATTGAGTCATACATGTTTGTACTTAGAATTGTTTCTCAAAATAATGCATATAAATTATTTTATAGCGTTTTCATTAATTCCAACTTGTTACCGAACATCAGTCAATACTATTAAAAAACGAAAAACTTCGCACTTGAATTAAAACGTACTATTTTCTCAGATTCGTCAATACGAAGACCTAAAAATGGAAGCATCTCGTAGAGCAGCTCGATATCTGAACGAATTGGACTCTGTGAACCGTGAGCAAAAGGCTGACCAAGACAGACTCGACAATGAGCTGAGGAAGAAAGGTGACATAGAGAACCAATTGCGGCAGAAGGGACACGAGAGGGGAGAAGCTCTCAAAAGAATTGATAAACTGGACGAACACATCCGGAGCTCTGAGCAAGCCTTGGAGGAACAGAGGCGGTTGAGAGCAGAGTTACAGGTGAGACTACTTGAATTAGGTTTCAGTGGCAGTTGAGAGCACAGTATAAGGTTCCAGGGCGGCTAACGGCTACTTTAATAAGGTTTCAGTAGTAGTTGAGAGCACAGTATAAGGTTCCAGGGCGGCTAACGACTACATTAATAAGGTTTCAGTGGCAGTTTAGAGCACAGCTACAGGTGAAACTACTTGTATAACGTTCCAGAGGCGGCTTACAGCAGAGTTACAGGTGATACTACTTGTATAAGGTTCCAGGTGCGGTTGAGAGCAGAGTTACAGGTGAGACTACTTGAATTAGGTTTCAGTGGCAGTTGAGAGCACAGTATAAGGTTCCAGGGCGGCTAACGACTACTTTAATGAGGTTTCAGTGGCTATTTAGAGCACAGCTACAGGTGAAACTACTTGTATAACGTTCCAGAGGCGGCTTACAGCAGAGTTACAGGTGATACTACTTGTATAAGGTTCCAGGTGTGGTTGAGGGCAGAGTTACAGGTGAGACTACTTGAATAAGGTTTCAGTGGCAGTTGAGAGCACAGTATAAGGTTCCAGGGCGGCTAACGGCTACTTTAATAAGGTTTCAGTGGTAGTTGAGAGCATAGTATAAGGTTCCAGGGCGGCTAACGACTACTTTAATGAGGTTTCAGTGGCTATTTAGAGCACAGCTACAGGTGAAACTACTTGTATAACGTTCCAGAGGCGGCTTACAGCAGAGTTACAGGTGATACTACTTGTATAAGGTTCCAGGTGTGGTTGAGGGCAGAGTTACAGGTGAGACTACTTGAATTAGGTTTCAGTGGCAGTTGAGAGCACAGTATAAGGTTCCAGGGCGGCTAACGGCTACTTTAATATGGTTTCAGTGGCAGTTGAGAGCACAACTACAGGTGAAACTACTTGTATAACGTTCCAGAGGCGGCTTACAGTAGAGTTACAGGTGGCACTACTTGTATAAGGTTCCAGGTGCGGTTGAGAGCAGAGTTACAGGTGAGATTATTTGAATCGGGTTGAGAGCAGAGTTACAGGTAAGATTATTTGAATCGCGTTCAGAAGTGGTTGAGAGAGAGTTACAGGGGAGATTATTTGAATCGCGTTGAAAAGTGGTTGAGGGCTGAGTTACAGATGAGATTACTTGAATTGGGTTTCAGAGGCGGCTGTGAGCAGAATTACAGGTAAGGCTGCTGCATAAAGTTTCAGAGGCGATTGAGAGCAGAGTTGCAGGTGAGAATACTTGCATAACGTTTCAGAGCTACTTATATTTCGTGTATATCTTCATAATTTCAATATCCGCTTTTATTCGTAGGCGGATGTAGGTTCATGTCGCGGCCGAGCCCAAGAGCTGCAGGAACAACTGGAGGAAGTGGCGTCGCAGTTAGGTGACGCCCGCGTGGACAAACACGAGGAGGCCAGGCGGAAGAAGAAGCAGGAGATCGTGGAGAGCTTTAAGCGGGACATACCGGGGGTGGTGAGTAACTACGTCCATCTACTATATCTAGTTCGAAATGAATATTATAAACTTCAAGTAAAACCAAAAGAAAAAATATAACATGTATGAAATGTGCTACATATAAAAAAATAACACTTCTGGCATTACAAATTGTAATAGTAATCTATAGTAGATAAAAATAGTTCTACAGGAGTAAAAGTTTAAATTCGGAAAGAAATTATTATGTACTCGTATTTTTTTTCTGAAATCAAACCATTGGAATTTTTTTGTATGTTCTCCACATTTTAATAGTTCGGGATTTGTGAGTTTGTAGGTCAGGTTTATTAATTTATGATTTATTACTATCATTCACCCTTGGCGGCTTTTTTATATAAATAATAACACAAGTGTTTTGAATATGAATTTTTATTAAATGCAATTAACTTAGCTTAGGTACATTTAATTATATATCTCAACACAATAAGGCATGATAATGCCAAGCAAGAAATACTGAAATAAAACATAATAATAGTACATAATCAATGCACAGGGCCAAACAATTTTAGGTAAGCAACCAACCACCAAACTAGGCCAACTGGCGTTTGCCTGTATCTCGGTGATCGGTTTCCTTCCCTCTTTCATTTACTTCATATTTAATGCCTTAATAGATATGAATGTATATATGCATGTATGGATGTATGTATGTACGAATGAATGTATGTATGTATGTATGCGTGTATGTGAGTGTGTATGTATGGCGTGAGTATATATGTGACTGGTGTACCTATATATTGAGTTAGTGTCAAATGATATGAGTAAGATTTGCTAAATACTTTCATATTATAAAATTACACTGATTCCTCTATCCTAATAGACATACACATTATATAATATAAAGATATATCGTGTTTTTACTGTTAATTTAATTGAGAAAAAATAAAATGTCTTATTGTTCAGCCATTTTTTAAGGACAATTTTACATTTAAATTTGGTAGTTGAATATATTTTTAGAGATTTATTTAATTTATTGTATAAGTAGACACCAAGGAAAGGATAAAATTTTCTTATAAACGACGTTTTAATAGGAGCTTCATAAGGAAATATATAAGATTTACGGCTAGCCATTAATTCGGGGTCATATATAAGCTTCTTTGGAATGTTTCTTTAGAATAGTGTTTTGAATAAATAGTTGGCGGATGTCTAACACTTCACAATCCTGAAAGAGTTGGTAAGTAGGGTATCTAATTGAACGATGCGTACTCACTTTCAGGATTGCTCGGATAGCTCTGTCTAATGTTAGGATATGTGAAGTGGTCGCACCTCACACTGAAATACAATATGTTACTAAAGACTGGCATAGTGCAAGATATATCGTTTTTAATAATTGAGGCTTAATCATAATTTCTCTTAAGTTTTTGAATAAGTATATAAATTTACGTGTTCTTTTGGTTAGCTCATCTATATGATAATATTTGTTTTGACATTAAGTTATGTTTGGTTGTTTCTTCATACTTTTAGTAACACATCTAACAACTTACACATTGCAGTACGACAGAATGATCAACATGTGTCAGCCGACTCACAAGCGGTACAACGTGGCGATCACCAAGGTGCTGGGCAAGTACATGGAGGCCATCGTGGTGGATACCGAGAAGACGGCCCGGAGATGTATCCAGGTTCTGAAGGAGCGGATGCTGGAGCCCGAGACCTTCCTGCCTCTCGACTATATCCAGGCCAAACCATTGCGAGAGCGATTGAGGTTGGTAGTGGGTTATTTTGGAATAGCTTAAGGCTGTTACAGTCACTTTTATTGCTTTTTAGTTTTTAAGCTCTATCCTTTTACAACTAAGGAAAAAACAGTGATATAAAGTGGACCTTCAGTTACAAGTTAGCTGTTAAAAATTTTCATATTCATATTATTGCTATGGTTAAAAAAATAGCAAATAATGCTTGAAAATAACAAAAATATTAAGATGCTGCGTCTACTGTTATACTGGAGCATTGATCATTTTTTAATGATGGATGATTACACCAATAGATTGAGAATAAAAAATACGATTTACTTCGTATTTTTTCCTTGATGATAATTCACAGTGTTGAATATAATTTTGCTGATTTTTCGTGCGCCAGCGGTTGGAATTCGTCCGCTATTATGCGGATGGATGGGTGGATGGCTCTAGGGGTAGCCTCTAAAAACATTTTTTTTTCAGAGAAATACGTGAGCCGAAAAATGTGAAGTTGCTATTTGACGTGCTGCGCTACGAGCCGGCCGCCATCCACCGCGCCGTGCTGTTCGTTACCAACAACGCGCTGGTCTGCGAGACCCCCGAGGACGCGTCGCGCGTCGCCTACGACCTGGACAGGGCCAAGAACAGTCGCTACGATGTAAGTCATGTTTATTGAACTACTGAATGTGACTTTGTATCTGTGTGGTAAGCTGACCTACAAAGTCCCATGAATAGGTCGATCAATACATTTTTTTAAAAATATTGTTCCTACTATGCCGGCTAATTGATGCATTTACGAAATGATTGCGAAACAGACGAATTCGCATTACAAGTGTACTTTAATATCCTTTGCTGCTTATTGTCACATCAACTGCAAGTTTTGTAACTGCATCTGGAAATTAGACTATATTTGTTTAATTGCAAAATGATGTATATACATATTCCTATTTCTACAGCCCTAATATGATAACGGACCAAGCGTGGAACCCTGAGAAACGCCTGACTGATGACTATTACTATTTCTTGATTGAATGGCTCTTAGCATGGTGCGAAATTTTGCCAGTGTCTTGTGGGTAGAAGAATAAAATTATTGTATTATTGGTAAAAAGAGGTTGGAAAGTAATCAGAAAAGGACAAGGGTAGAAAAAGGAATGGCGACATGTCCGTATGTAAGCATACGGTATAGTCTTGCCAATATTAAGTAAAGGAGGAAAAATAATCTACAGTAAAATGGGTACCGCCATTTTACTCAAGATTGTGGGATTATTTGAGATAACACAAACACCGAGATCACTGCATAAATGCTACACTTCTCACAATTAATAGTAGTATTGTACAATAAAATTAAATATGATAACTGTAACAGAAACACGCGTCTACAGTCTTCGGGATACCCTCAAAGAATCTGACTGATAATTGTTTTTTGTTTACTATCTGTGATGTATTTGTTGCTGCTAATTTATGCAGTTATAAACTATTGTTAATCATATATTTTTATGTCTGTCTTTAATATACATTTAAAGATTACTTCTAAAAGCAGAGGAACTTCACAAATCCAATTTGCTAATATGTGAATATAGCGAGTGTGCGAGGCACTGTAGTGGTGTTGTCAAACAAATGTACATACATTTTTTAATTATAAACTCATTGGTACACACCGGGATTCGAACCAGGGACCATAAGTGTTCTTAAGTCCAAGGTCTAACCAAATCGGCCACCACGTATATTTACGTTATACTAATATTAATTATTACATTTATTGAACCAAATGTATGCAATATACAATGTAAATGTATACAATAGGCTATTTGACTACATTAAAAATATACTATAAATTGTGGTCATACTATCAGACAATGGCGTAAAAAACATATTTCACTTTATTTTAAACTAAATTATGTATATCTTTTGTAGATTACACGAAATAAAATTGAATATTTTTTAAAAGTTTATTTATAACAAAAACATGTTTGATTGATTGTCGACTGGTGACGTCACACGCAAGTAAACTAAACAATACACAGATTATAAATCATGTAAAGGAAATAGAATAGAGTATAATATATAGGAGATTATTTAATCTATGCTTGGATTCTTTTAGGGTAGCCCGAAGACTAGACGCGTGTGTCTATTACGGTTATCAAATTTAATTTTATTGAGTATTATTGTGCAAAAGTGTACTAATTTTATTGAATATTATTGTACATAAGTGTACTAATTTTGTAGAATAAGTATTCGTATAGTAATATTAAGTGTGAGAAGTGTAGTATTTACGCAGTGATCTTGGTGTTTGTGCTATCTCAACGAATCCCTTTATCTTCAGTAAAATGGCGGTACCCATTTTACTGTTGATTATTTCTTCCTCCTTTACTTGACACTGGCATCACTATACCGTATGTTTGCATACGGTCATGTGGCCATTCCTAATTCTAACCTAGTCCTTTCCCTATTCCTTTCCATCCTATTATCCCACTTATACTGTACAATATTATAATTTATAAATCTACCCACAACTCGACATTGGCAAAATTATGCGTAAAGCGTAGAAGGCCACTTAGGTAAAAGAAGAAGAAGTAGAAGCTTGTTTGTTTACTTGAGTGTGACGTCACACTTGACATAGACTGCAAAACAGGTTTATGCGCCATTGCGGAAATTCAAACTTTAACATTGAATTTTATTAATAATAGAGTGGACATCCCGGAAGAATCAATTTAGTGCTTATTATGTAATGAAGAATCATATAAAACGGGTTTCAAAAAGGAGTCAAATATCCTATTGTAAATATATCAAAGTGTTAGTAAATGTTATCTATTTCATTACCGGAATTTAAATTTGGTAATCCCTGACCTACCCTTTTTTTCAGTGGAGTGTTTCAGTGTTTCTAAGATACTAAAGATTTATTTTTCTTAGTATAAAATACCTTTTTAAGGTTTGGTTTGTTTCTCACAAATAGTCAATAGTAAACAATAAAATAAATATCATGCGTTCGAGACCGTCTTAACGGCCTCAGGGTACCCAGCAGAGGGGCTTTAATCCCACCTCGTCGCATCCGATGGTACGGGTCTACACTGAATAAGTGGCTAACTGGTTGCCATGTTAGATTAGACATATTATATAGATTTTTCTTTTTTATTTATTTAATGCTTACTACATATTACGTTAACACAAAACCTTGTAAGGTTTATATGAGTATGGGGAGCCACTTTACAATAGATATTTTCATTACATTGAGTAGGTACAATGTAATAAACTTATTATAATATTTGCAGTTATCCACATACATATTCTGCAGCTCGATTGGCATATCATTAAGATATGCCGGTGTTACGCACTCAGTTCCGTATACATTATTAGATTTAGGTAGCATCAAATTATTTGTGTAGTTAAGAACTCTTAGGTTATTTGGTCGTATATTGATCATTAGTTGTTCAGAAATATTACTCTTGGTTAGAATAGCAAATTTAACCTTCTCATGTATGCTCATCTTACAATATTTAAACAGACTCTTATAATCATTTTTGTATTTTATTTTAATATTCTTTGGAGCAATACCTTTTAGAATTCTCAACTGCAAGTTATATATATCATCTAAGTAGGTTTTATATGTTCTACCATAACTGCTTAACTCATAGTTAATCACAGAATCAGCTAAAGCCACTACTACACTAGTGTTTTAAAAGGTAATTTATCACATATATCTCTTTATGAGGACCCCAACTGAATCTGCTGTCAATAATAAGACCTATGTACATGTGATTACTGACGATATTTAGGTTAGGGCAACTACACTTGCTATGTACCGGTTTATTATGTTGGCATTGGTGTGAGTGGGCAACAATATTAGGTTCCGTGTTAGTTTTATTGTGAGATGATTGAATGTGAGCCCATTCACACAATGTATTATAGTTATGTTGCATAGCAGATTGAGCTATATTTATGTCTTTGTTTGCAGTTATTAAGCAAGTATCATCTGCGAATTGATACACCGATCCCTCCTTTATAATGTTGTGCATGTCATTAACGTATAATAGATATTCCGTTGGTCCTAAAATAGAACCTTGGGCCGTTCCCTGATCAGTCAAGATCTTATCACTAAAAGCGTTAGAAATTTTAACTGTTGTGTAGCGATCTCTGTGGTAATTTCTTAACAAATCCAAAATAGGACCCTGAATCCCGTTTCGGTACAATTTATCATAGCAAAGCATATCAAATGCTTTACTGAAATCGATCATTATAACCAGTACATAAAGCTTTTCATTAAGGTGTGTGTTTGTTTCGTCCGTAAAATTACGTAACAGTTGAGGGGTGTTTTTATTTTTCTGGAAGCCACATTGATTAGGATTTATAATATAGTTAGTCTGTAAGAATTTATTTATTTCGTTTGCCAAAAACCTCTTTTAAATTTTATCCAAACATGATAGAATAGTTATTGGTCGGTAATACATATATAACATGATAATAGTGTATAGAATTATAATAATTTCAGGCGTTAGCTCTGGACGGCACGTTCTACCAGAAGTCAGGAATCATATCCGGCGGGTCACTGGATCTGGCTAGGAAGGCCAAGCGCTGGGACGAGAAACATCTGTCGCAACTCAAAGCTAAGAAGGTAAATCGAAAATTTGACTTTTTCTAATGCATTAAAATCAATTAAAGCTATTTATATACAAATCCAAACTTATCTTTAAATGATAAAAATAAATATCAACACGGATGCCTTACGGCTCTCGAAACCGCCTAGACGGTCTTAGGTTACCCAGCGGAGGGATTTTTATTCCCACCTCGTCGAGCCGATGGTATGAGTCTACACTAAACAAGTGGCTAGCTCGTCATATATAAATAATAATAATATGTAGGACAATTTACACATATTGCTCTGGTCACAAACTAAGCTCTAGGCTTGTACTATGTGTACCAGAAGCAACGATATAATACATATTATATTTTATAAACACCCAGACCATGACAAACTGTACAGAAAAAGCGTACTAATATTTTGTTGCCATGGGTGGGAATCGAACCCACGACCTCCGGATACAACGCCAAAGACGCAACCACTAGTCTATATATAAATGATTTATGTAAAAGTAAGGAATATTAAATTAACAAAAAGAAATAAATATTTTAGTCAATTTTTCATTTATTTTAGGAAAAACTAACAGAAGAGCTTCGTGAATCAATGAAGAAATCTCGTAAGGAATCTGAATTAACAACCGTGGACTCCCAAATAAAGGGACTGGAGTCACGTCTCAAATATGCCATCACCGACAGAGATGTTACTGTAAGTTTTTTTGGATTGGTTCAGAGTTTTATGCAACTTTAGAAATTTTAAGTGTCACAGTAGTTGATTGGATAATATTGACACAAAGTAGTCGATCTTATTTGAATTTTATCGCGGGCTAATAACATATAAAATTCAAATAGAATACTATTTTAGTAAAATTTCTGACAGACATTTAGACGCTATTTTAGTTTTAATATAGTCTAATCACAGTACACTAAGAACCGTATTTAAATATGATTCACTCATTGAGTAAATATTGAGTTTGATATTAAACCATTATATATCGACTTACATATATTTTGTTCCTCTGCCAATAAGACAACAATAAGTTTTTTTGTTAAAAAATTGAAATAATGCACCATATTTCTTACAAAGTAAAAAGTATAATAATTAATTATACTTTTTACTTTGTAAGATATAACCCTGTACTAATTATTTATATAACTCGCGCACTAATTTATTGCCGGCTGGCTCGTACGGAATTGGTACATAATTTTTGAGCAAGTGAAGTTGTTTATACTTCACTGTACTGTGAGCACAGTTTTCATGGTGTATGAAGTAATGAATTTAATTATAAATATGTTAAATGTATTTTGCAGCGTAAACAAATCAAAGCCCTTGATGCAGAGATAGCAGAGTTGGAAAGAAAAATAGAAACGTTTGGTGTGAGTAAAATCAATCAAATACATTCAATCCTTACTCTTACAAAATTTCAAATTAAGAAAAGCTAACAAACTGACTTATACTCTTGACATATAGCGACAGTGAACTTTTATTGTTATATATACAACTCCTTCATACACATACCATAACACACTCATTTGCACATAATTAAAATACACACACATTCCACACATTCTCTTTTGTTATGGTTTTCTTTTTTCTTTATTCTAGTTACTTATTGTCAATATATGTATGTTAATCACTTTCTATAATAAAAAATTGTCAACATATTAAACGTAGCGATTCGCCGATCACTGCGACACTGGCATACCTAGTGCAGAGGTCGGAACACCAACATATATTCGACCTATATCTATCTATAAAACTAGTATTATATTGTTCAGTTATTGTATGTAGGCGTGATTAATTAATGAATAAATTTTTCTTTATTTAATTCAAGTACTAGAAAAATCTATATAATTATTTTGTTTTTGAAATTACTATTTTTTTTTTAATAATGGAGGACAGACAGTAGCTATTAATTAACACCTCTTGAAGTCAAGCCTCCTCTATAATGTTATGTTTCTTTTATAAAGTTATGTCTCCTCTATAAAGTTATCTCTCCTCTCTAAGTTATGTCCTCTATAATGTTATGTCTCGTCTATAAAGTATGCCTCGTCATTTATATTATTTGTAATACAGCAACTGAAACTGGAAAGAAATAAGTTTATATACAGTGCAATATTACCGGCAAAATACTAAAATACAAAAAAATATATGAATTAAATAGTTCAATATTAAAAACTACATTTTTTTTAACAGGCTTATTTTTATTACAATCATGTATTTTCGTTCGAATATATGCGCGAACTTACCTCCACTGTATTCTAGTTGTAATTTTTTTAAAGATCTCAATCATTCCTTGAGTTGTGCAAATGTTGATTGAAACTGCAAATATATAGCGAATAATATAGTTAATTATTTATGGCGCCCGCGACCTCCAAGACGGTGAATAACCCAAAGTATAGCTTCTGTATGGTCGGTGGAACGAAGTATAGAGACCTATCTCCTACCTAAGGAATAATCTACCCCGAACAAGTGGTGAGCTCATATAATTGAAGTATAACATTGTATTTTAGCCAGAGATAACCTTAGTCGAGCGCGCGATGCGGCACCGAGATGCCATGATCCAGGAGATCAAGGAGAACATGAACAACGTGGAGGATGTCGTGTTCCGCTCCTTCTGCAGGGACATCGGGGTGGCCAACATCAGGTAACCATGGCCTTTTATTCAAATTTAATTAAGTTATTTCAAACCGATCTACACGACATACGAAATAGAACAGACATTAGCACGATATACAGGGTGAATTTAAAAGGTTGTAGCTTTGGGCTAATATGAGGCTCTACTGATCTGAAATCGAACAACTTTCATATTTTATACCCATACAAATTGGTCATTAAAAATGCCTTCTCGATACAAATTAGTAAGGAAAGAAGAGAAGGCATTTTTTTTTCATTTGCGACACACTGGTTCGATGGGACAAAATTTTCTTGATCAGTAGAACCTCATATTAGCCCAAAGTACAACCTTTCAAACTCACCATTTGTATCGATTTTACGAATAAACTTATTTTTTATCATTTTAGTCCATTTTGGTCGCCCTGTAAGTAAAATAAATTAGACTCAATAAATGCATACCAGCATTTATTGAGTCTATACAAACATCGAAATTGTTAAATTATGAAACTGAAACTGTTATATTATGTCTATACAAACATATTACTATCTATACAACGACAGCCTCCGTAGACGAGGTTGCGCCTTTGACGTTGTATCCGGAGGTCGTTGGTTCGATTCCCACCCATGGCAAAAAAATATTAGTACATTTTTTCTGTACAGTTTATCATGGTCTGGGTGTTTATAAAATATAATATGTATTATATCGTTGCTTCTGGTACACATAGTACAAGCCTAGAGCTTAGTTTGTGACCAGGGCAATATGTGTAATTTGTCCTACATATTATTATTATTATAATATAACAGTTTCACAAGTTGATTTAGTGAACTGGGACCATCAGTTTAACGTTCTCTTTGAAGCACTATGGTTCCTCGTAATACAAGAAAAAATTTAGTAACTTATACAGGCCTTAGAGGACGTTCACAGAAGCTGATAAAAATATCAAACCATAGTAACCCTAGGAAACATGTATTATTTAATCGAGTTGTAGATACATGGAACAATTAAGCTACTGGAAAGTTTTATAAGTGCTGACTCAGTGAACTCCTTTTAGAATAGACTAGACAAACATTTAAAAGATAGTAATAATACATAAGTGCAGTGATATACACGCATCAGCAAAAGCTGCTAGGGCGATTAATAATTATATAATGATGTAAACTACCTATTTACCAATTTACAAATAGGTACTAGTTATAAATATCTATGTGTTATTTACTACCTTTCTTAACTAATTTATTCAATAATCTGCACTCATGAAATAACATGCAAGGTAACACAAAAATAATTCTTGTTTCGGAATTGAATGGTTTCGGATACATTCCATCAAAATGTGATAAATATCTTCTAACTGTCCACACTCAGACCAATCTGGAGACTCACTTTTATCATTTTATCTATTTAAAAATTACATTAACATTTAAATATTGCATTGGCACGGCAATGCAATATTCAAATGAGCCTTACAATAAAGAAAGCTGAAAAAATACTGTTTTGTTATAAATATTTATGATCGCAGTACATATTTATACCGTTTTTGGTTTTTTGTCAGACAATATGAGGAGCGTGAGTTGCGCGCGCAACAGGAACGAGCCAAAAAGAGGTTGGAGTTCGAAGGCCAGATCGACAGAATCTCCTCCAACTTGGAGTTTGAGAGGTCAAGGGATACGCAGAGTGAGTATTTCATCGGAGTTCGACATGCGATGTGACATCCTTTGACTATTAAGTACAAGCTAGTAAAAATCTGTCAAATTTTACAAATATATAATTTATAAATATATATTCCGGAGACTAGTTGGTTGCGCCTTTGGCGTTGCTTCCGGAGGGCGTGACTAATAATTTTCATGTCATGGGGATGCATAATATTTTGTAAAGACCATATGACATACAAACATAACATAATATCTATGGTTTCGTTGTTTCTGGTACACATAGTACAAGCCTATAGTTTAGATTGTGGCTAGAGTATATGTTTGTAATGTAATTATGTAGGTTTTACATATAAATAAATATACTTTAAAGCGTGGAATTCATGACAATAAATTAAATATTTAGAGTAGGTTTTAAGTGATTTTTATTCACGTACACTAACCTAAAACCCTGTGCACGGCCATTGTTAAATGGAATGCCAAGAAATTAATGAAAGTAGTGTTGCGTTTTAATAAAAACATTAATAATCCAATTCATAAAGTTATGCAATTGGTGATTGTTGCTCCCCATTTCGTAATCGCATCAATTAGCCGGCGATCAATATTATTTAACACAATTATTGATTGACCCCATTCATGGACTTTGTAGGTCTGCTCACCACCACGTAGATACAAAGTCACATGTAGTGCTACAATAAAAAAATTAAAAAAATTGTATGTTAACGTTTAATCTCCTTATAAAAATCCAAACGCAAAAATTTTCAGAAAACGTAACGCGTTGGGAACGCACCGTACAAGACGCGGACGACGAACTGGACGCGGGACGACAGGCCGAGGCCAAGCAGCGGTCCGACATCGACCGAGAGCTTAGGAAGGCAGACGACCTCAAGCAACAGAAGTCCGCCGCCAAAGCCCACGTCGACCAGATGGAGGAAGCGGTCAACAAGGTAACATTTACTTACCCTTCTATGTTGTATACTCAACTGCACTTTTCGCTCAGTGATAGTACATTTCATTGTATCTTTCTTGTTTTGATATTTAGTGGAATGAGGCAGACGACCTTGAGGGAAAGTGGAGTGGAGGACATCAGGACACGACTTAGATTATCAATATTGTTGTATTATTCATCTTATAAAATCGTTTAATCTGACTGACTATTAATGCACAGCCAAAACTACTAAGTCTAGAAAGCTAAAATTTGGAACTTAGGTTTATTTTATAACATAGATACACATTTCAAAAATACTTTGTTAACAGTTAATGGGTGGTGAAAGTTTGTATGATTCCTTATTAGAAAATTGTACATTTTCTATTATTAAAAACCATACGTGAATAGCCGCGGGCAACAACTAATTATTCTATAAAAAGACGCAACCATTAGACCATGGAGACGTTCAAGTATATATAAAATAAAAGATAAATACAACTCTATGTTTTTTTTTGTATTTTTCTAGGCTAGAAAAGACGTAACAGCAATACAAAAAGACATCCAAGCAATTCAGAAACAGATCTCCAACATAGAATCCCGCATCGAGAGCAAACGCAGCGAACGACACAACATTCTACGACAATGCAAGGTTTGTGTATTTTGTTTATTCAAAAGCTACTTAAAAATTAAATAATAAATATTCATAATTAATTATAAATCTTGAATATAAAGCGGAAAGTCCTTAACAATATTATAGTTTACGATGGTTTATTGAGTAAGGCACTGCGTTTAAAATATTTTATCTTCTTGGTACACATTGAACGAGTGTGATTTGTCGAATTGAGATAAAAATAAGACATTTTTAATTTATCTATCTTTTGTACTAAAGTTTAGTTCCATGGTTACTATTATAATTAAAAGTGTCCGATTATTGGCTATACATTATATTGTTTTGTTTGCAGATGGACGACATCATCATACCTCTGCTGCAAGGCAGTCTGGACGACACGGCCGATCCCTCGGAGTCCGACCCATCCTCGCAGTCCACTACGCAGCAGTACAACAAGGAGTCCAGGTACATACTAAGTGTTTTAAGCCTTAGGTCCAACCAACTCGGCCACCACGCATTGCTAAATTATCCGCAAATATATCAGTCGAACGGTTGGGGAAATGGGTTCTGATCCTTTCAGGGTATTTTTTAATGTTTTGAGATGATATAAAATTACAGATCATGTTTATAAGTAAAGTCTATTCCACGATAACTATAGTGACGTTATCGCCTCTAAACGTACACCATTTATACACATGAATGTAGCTATTTTTGATTTATTCGCGCGTTTAGATGTCGCGCGTGAATTGTCTATAATAAATAATGTAAAAATTACATTTAAGCACCGTCGTAACATAGTGCATTTAAAATCTGGAGACGTCACTATCAGTTCTCGTGAAATAAAGTATAGTGATATGACACTACTTTTAAAAAGTCTCCAAGGGGTCATGCACCATTTTCCCTGACAGTACCAGATTATTTAATAGGCCCGGCCCGTTACTGATGTATTAGATTTAACTCTATATTATATTATATATAGCTATATACTTACTTTATTTATTTATTGACCTCTTAAGTAACCATATTATTGTTCTTATTTATGTAATGTATATTTGTGTAGCTTCTTGGTATATTTAAAAAAAGAAATGTTTGTACCTATTTATCAAGTTTTAGATGTTTTTGTGAGATTTTGTATAAATAAAAATAATCTTTTAATTTTTAATTGTATTTATTAATGTTGTTTTAATATAATATTGTTTTAACATATTTTGTAATTAGTAGCTCAGTCACAATTCTGTATAATGCATCAGTGGATAACGATGTGAATTGTGCAAAATAACTGTTTCTTATTGATATAATTTGATGATTCTATTTTATTGTGCAATTGTTTGTTATTCTTAATAAAGTAAAATAAAAATAAATAAATAAACTTTGATGAAAAATAAATACCATCACGGGTTCCTTTTTGGCCCCCTAGAACCGTTTAAACGGACTCAGGGTACCCAGCGGAGGGATTAATACTTCTACATTTCGCCGATGGTATTCGGGGCAAAATCTAACAATTGGCGAGCTTGTTCCGGTGTTTATGTTGGTATAGCTGAAAAATAATAGATGAATATTAATTAATTGTTCGATAGATCTATCAACGAGTATGAATGCCATATTTTAAGGATTTTATTTTTGTAGCATGTCTTTTTTTTTTTTTAACTATGTTTTCTTGTTATTTTTGGTCTGTCCCGAAGGTTTGACTGGTAAAGAATGCCTATTAAAAAAAAAAATATGACAAACTTAAAAGTTTGCATAGGAATAAACGGCTGCATGTGAATAGTTCCACAAAATCATATTAGATATATTGAATCATTTTTAAAGCTATTTGTATTAAAAGTATTGTTTGTTTTCGGAAATAGGATAAAAGTGAACTATGATATTCTGTCGGAGGCTCTGACAGACCTGGACGACCCCGACGATATCAAGAAGAAAGGGGACAAGATGCAGAAAGCTATCAACTCTCTGCAGAACACTGTTGACAAGATACAGGCACCCAATATGAGGGTAAGGAACAATAATCATGTTAAGTGGAATGGATTTTGAACTATAGACCTAAAAACTGAAATGTTTTTAAGTTATTAATATATACCTAATTATAAATATCTTTTCAATAAAATATATGATAATTATCAATAATAAATACCTAATGTAATGTAATTAGCTTTATTGATATAGGTAGGTATCAATAAAACTCAATTGTCCCTGTCATAATTATATTCAGCTATAGGACTAGAGTCTGAATTAACTGTGTTAAAATTTGTGCGCCTTTTTAGGCAAATTATGTACTAACCTAACAACACTTTATTCAGAATTTTTGCAAATAAAATATCATTTAATTTTTATATGGTAACATTGAATTATATTATAATCGCCTTTTGAACGTCATGTAAAACATGTTTGTTGCAGCCATATCCTGGGGGCCCTACTGAAAAGCCCGATCGAAATACCAATCGACCTGTCGATCGTTAAAAATCTAGAAATTTTAGCCTATGGATAGAGCCCGATCTGCAAGAAATGTTAACACCCATATATTTCTCATTCGATGGGTATTTCGATTGACTTCTCGGTAGGCTATTCGCACTTTTTGAGCATTCATTACCTTTTGTTTTGGTTTGTATGGCGGGCGGCCATCTTTTGATCTCAAGTTTAAATAGGCTATTTTATCCTTTATGGCACTTCTTTTTTTTACCTCCATGGTTTACAGACTAAACAACTCTACTACCAACTATTATTAGGAACCGAACAATATCGAATGTATATATTTTATTTACAGGCGATGCAGAAACTAAACGAAGTCCGTGAGAAGGTGAATGCGACAAACGAAGCCTTCGTAGCTGCCCGGAAGAGGGCACATAAAGCTAAACTTGCTTTTGAAAAGGTAATCACTTAATTAATTATTTTATGTTAAACTTAATATGAGCAATTTTCTAGAAAAACTTATTGATTATTAATTTTAATTTTAAAGATTTGTTTCACGAATTTTAGCAAAGTTTATAAAACAGTCTAGCAAATACAAATAAGTACCAGTAAACTACAAAATAATATAATGTGCCATTGTGCTGTTCTATAGGTGATTACACGCACAACGCTAAGCTAAACTTTAGTCGATATGATGCAATTCTGACGTAATGCAAACCTGGTGACATTGAAAATTTACGACTACGTCATTTTGACGTTGTACTGCGTAATAACAGGCGACCGTCACTCACTCAAAGCCACGCGTATATAAATACTTACCACTCTACACTTCTTGTCGTTGCGAACAGCAGATATTATTATTAAGATTGTGTGGGCTATTATAACTTAGGTATTTTCTCTTTTGTATGGGAGTGATGTATCTGTTACGTAGCGACTATTTATTAATCTGTGGTTATAACCACCTACTGATTCTATTGTGCGACAAAAAAAAATGTAGGAGACAACTACCGGTGAACTACGCGATATGATGTGATCAATAACATCTTGACGGCCGGATGTTGTTGATGCGTGGTAACACTTGGGAATGAGAATATTGTTTCTTTCAGGTGAAGAAGGAACGTCACGACAAATTCATGGACTGCTTCGACCATGTCGCCAATGAAATTGATGCTATTTATAAGGTATGATTTTTTTTCAGACATTTAAATTGATTTCTTTTCTTTTAACTCAGTAATGTATCTATTACGTGTGCAGGAAATTTAAATCACTTTAAAATAAGTTCTCGGGCTTTTGCAGATTTTGAGTATTATGTTTATAATGCACTATTAAAATAGAAACAACGAAATGGATTTCCTCTTAGAAATTCTATTTCGTTATTTATTTTTAATAGTGATATCACGTGTGAAACATTCAAAACGCAAAAGCCCTTTTATTAATGTGCAATTTGGCTTCCTTTTGTGTTGTAGAGAGGGATTTTTTGGACCTACAATCTTAACAAAATCTAAGCATTCCCTGAACAGTAGTTTGACATTTTTTACTAATAATAAACTTATTTATTAAAAAAATATAAATAGCTGTTAATTCACAGCTATGAGAGGACCCATTTAAATTAGATACCACAAGATCATTTAATAAACCTCGCAAGCATTTTCTGAACAACCAGAGTTTTTGTGCTTGGAATAAACTACCATTTTAATTTGCCTCAGTCAATGAGGCAAATTAGTAGTTCAGTTCAATGAATTTAAAAATCGTTTGGACAACTTCAAACCTAAGCTACGAAATACTTAACACCTAAGAATAACAAGATACAGGCTTCATTCAGGGGCCTTATTATACTAAATCAATTGTGTATCAACGTCGATGAAAGTTAAAATTTGACACGTTTTCTTTGGGAAATATGGCAAATTTTAACTTTGATGTGCAGTTGATATCCAATTAATTTAGTAGAATAGGCCATCAAAGAGGCTTAAAACGCTGTTGCATAAAGAAGAGATGTCTGTATTTGAAATATAAATTTGCATCTACAAATAAAAAATATAATAAAAAACAGTATAACCTATACAATAGAGTACTAAAACAATGTATATTAAAATCCCAAAAAAATCAAAACAGGAACTATGTTGAAAAATCTCAAAACACTTCTAAAGCCTCTTGGAACGTTATTAAAACTAACACTAAAAGTAAGATAAAATTAAATGAAGTTGACATAATAAAAGTTGACGGCATTGACTATTCAGATCCAAATAAAATTAGCGAACTTTTTAATAATTATTATATAAATTTAACTTCTCAACCTAAATATAAAAGCAATGAACAGAACTCTAAAAAATATAAAATACCAAATAATACTAAAACCATTTACCTGGCCCCCATAGACTCTAATGACATCATTACAAATATAAAAGCCCTTAAAAACAAAAATTCCACCGGTTATGACTCAATAAATACAAAGATTCTGAAACTTAGTTCAATATATATTTCTGCCCCACTCAGTCATATAGTTAATCTGTCATTTACAGAGGGTCATTTTCCAACTAGACTTAAATACTCCATCGTTAAACCCATTTTTAAAAAAGGCGATCACAGCGACTTATCAAACTACAGGCCAATTACCCTAATACCTATATTATCTAAAGTATTGGAGAAAATTATTTACTCTAAAATGTACAGTTTTCTTACTCAATGTAAAGTATTGCTGAAACAACAATATGGGTTTAGAAAGGGCCACTCCACCAGCTTGGCTTGTTTTTCACTGATAAGCAACATTACTCAGAATTTGAACAGTAAAATATACCCAGTCTCAATATTTCTGGATATGACTAAAGCGTTTGATTTTGTCTGTCATAAAACTTTATTAGATAAGTTGTATAATTGCGGCATCAGAGGCAGGGCCGGAGACTTAATAAAGAGCTATCTGTCAAATCGTCAACAATGTACAGAGATAACTCGTATTATAAATAATAATAAATCCCACTATAGATCAACGTATAACTCCAATACCGTCGGAGTACCGCAGGGCAGTGTATTGGGGCCACTGTTGTTTCTGCTTTACATAAATGACCTGCCAAATATTACACATCATGAGTGTATATTGTTTGCTGATGATACGACAATTACAATCAAATGTAAAAACAGTGACAGTATGGTAGACAATATAAATGAAATCTTAAAAAATATAAACCATTGGATGGACGAAAATAATCTAGTGATAAATTTTGATAAGACTAAGTTAATTAAATTTCAAACTAATACCAGAACACATAATGCAAATGATTTAAAAATTAATTATGACAATAAAATAATAGAAAATGTTACATCGGTAAAGTTTCTTGGTATTTACGTAGACAATTTGTGTAATTGGAAAGTACATATAGATGTATTATGTAATAAGATTGATAGGTTTGTTTATGTACTTAGGCGTATAAAAGATGTTACATCTCAAAGTACCAGTGTGTTAGCATATAATGGTTATGTTTCATCCTTGCTAAGATACTGCATAATAATATGGGGGAATTCTGTGGATATAAATAAGGCCTTTGTTGTGCAAAAGAAGTGCATCCGAGCGATATGTGGCGCTAGTTACTTGGACAGCTGTAGACCACTTTTTAAGAGACTTAATATCTTACCCTTACCTTGCCTATATATTTTTGAGTCTGCTGTTTTCGTACATACCCATCCCAAACTCTTCCCAACAAATGGAGAAATGAATTACCAAAGTGAAAGATACAGAAATAAACTGTACATGCCACCACAGCGTCTGACATTGTATAGTAAAAACTGCTACTGTATGTCTATACGTATCTATAATCATCTCCCAAACTCACTCACAAATAATAAAATTGGTATCTTCAAAAAAACATTATTTAATATGCTTATAAATAAAAATTACTACACTGTTAAAGAATTTCTAAATGAAAAATTTTAAAGAAATGTTTTAAAGAATTCTTCTTTTTTGTCTATTTTATTTTTCTTTTTTTTTTTTTGTTCCTAATGATTATAGTTGACCTCGATTGTAAAATGTTGTAATTCTGAATGTATACTACCTCCGTTTTCTTTATAAATAATAATATAATATAAATGTTATAATAATACAAACAATAATTATGAGTAACTAAATATTGAATATGAATTGTATATATTAATTTATGGAATGAAAATTTGTGAAAGAATTTCAAGCATATACATTGCTTTGGATGCTAAATGATAATTTTAATGATTTTTATAAATTTTAAATTGTATAAATACTTGTTATACCTATTAATGCCATACCAACTATGAATATCAAATAAATAATTGTCAAATATTTAAATAAATTTAAAGCCTTGCTTTATATATATTGCTTTGAATGCTGAATGTGAATTTTAAATGATTATTAAATTTTATTTGTAAATGATTTCTAACTGTTATTATTGTTATACTATAGATTTTGAATAATTTATACTGTGTAAAAGTAGGATTATAGTTATTGTGTAAATAAATATACTATTATCACTCATAAAAAATGTGTAAAACATTTGCACACCGCTAGCGGTAAAATATGTTAAACTTGTCGAAAATACCTACCAGCTTATTGTGACATATTTTTGCAAATAAACGATTTTTATTTTATTATTTTATTTTTATCAGTTGTTTCAACTGCCTGCCTGATGAAATAAAAATAAATGAGTGAACACATTATGTCAAAGATCACACTCGATGTCGTTAATTCGAAACTCGAGGGACTCTTAAAATATTACGAATTATCGTGTGTTTGAAATATCAAAAAAAAAATCGTACGGAAGTGTGTGTCAAACTAATAACAACAAAAACAAAGGCTCGTGTACAAGTATATATGATACAAGTTTGAACTCTCTTAAAGTCTCTCTGCAACTTTGAATTATCGAGTGTTTGACGCCGATGAGTCCGAATTAACGCGTCGTTTTGTTACGTGGCAACGATGTTGTCGTTCGAATTACCAAGTGCATAAAAATTAAAAGTTTAGATTATAGAGTGGTTCAATTGATCGCAGGTTTGAATTTACAAGAGTTGTATAATCATAATTTGATTGTAGGCCTTAGCCATGAACCAGTCTGCCCAAGCCTTCCTCGGGCCAGAGAACCCCGAGGAGCCGTACCTGGACGGAGTGAACTATAACTGTGTGGCGCCGGGGAAGCGGTTCCAGCCCATGTCCAACCTGTCTGGAGGAGAGAAGACTGTGGCCGCTCTAGCGCTACTGTTCGCTATACATAGGTACGCCACATCTCCATAGCCGTGCTCTTATCTAATATTAGCGTGCCCCGCGGTTAAGAAATCGGAATGAGAATAAAATACAGCCACTATTTACTTGCTGATAATGTAGCGTTATACTAGTGAGAGATTTTATTAATCGGTTCAATAGTTTTTGAATTATTATTCTTTTATCTTTATAATATTAATAGATTTCATTTAAAACATATGAATGAAAAATGCCCCCAATTTTGACACATGTTATATTTTTTACTACGACAAGAAACTACTACGACAAAATTATAGTACTTTTTACTATATAAATAAATAAAAAAATAAATTACCAAAATCTCATGGTAAATAGAATAAATTTCTCTATTGAGATCTAAGTCGCTTTTCCGCTATTTTAATTAAAATAAAGAAGAAATAAAAATATCAACAAAAGATGATAAATCTCTTATATTATTGTATTGAAAATTTTTTTTTTCTGTGCCATGAGTTTCTAATGTATATTCAAATCAATCAAAAGTAAAAATTACGTTCTATCATCTATGCCAATCTTCAGCGAACCTTTCCTAACGTAAATTGTTATCTAGGGAAACATTTTTTTTTTAATTTCCGACACATGGTTTCATGGAAAAAGTTGTTCGATTTGATCAGTAAAACCTCATATTAGACCGAAGTACAAATTCGCCCTGTATATAATATACATATTTGAAACTTTTGTGATGAAAAGTTTGGTTATTTCAGCTACCAACCAGCGCCGTTCTTCTTGCTGGACGAGATCGACGCGGCTCTAGACAACACCAACATCGGGAAGGTGGCCGCGTACATCCGCCGGAGCAAGCGCCAACTGCAAACCATCGTCATCTCCCTCAAGGAGGAGTTCTACGGCTGTGCCGACGTGCTGGTGGGGATATGCTCCGAGGTGAGACCATGTAGATATATTAGGGAGTCGCCATAATGTCTAAAATTACCTTTCCAGTCGTAAGAACAGAAAATGGCCGCCGCCATACAACATAAAATAGTGGGAACATATATTTTTTTATCCAATAATTAAGCATTGATTGGTTGAAGTGAGAACAAAATATGGTGACAACATTTTCTATTGTGTTTTAAAAAACTATAGAACTAAAGGCGGTTCTATAATATATTAATTTAAGTTTCGGGGGCGACATGTGACTTTGTATTAACCTGATGGTAAGAAGACCTATATAGTTCATGAATGGGGTCGAACAATACATTGTTTATTAGTATTGATCGCTTCCACTGTGCCGGCTAAATGATGCGGTTACGAAATGGGCGGCGATAAAGATGAATTTGCATTACGGGTCAATTTTAATATACTCGCTGTTTTATCGTCATTCAACTGCCCGTTTCGTAAGCGCACCCTCAAAGAAGACCTACCACCTCTACAAGAATCGATGCAGTTGTCTCGTGGAAACCGGTGAGCCCAGTCTAAAAACGAAACATGTCTAGGTCACTTGACGGTATTTACACCTGTATAGGCGGTAGTAACGAAACCGGTCGGTCGGCCTAACGAAGTTATAAATCCTTCCTCCTACCTAAAAAAATAATGTATGCCGTCCATCACGTGGTTGGGAGGCAGGGGAGTGACTAGAGTTCACTGTTCCCGGACTTGAGACCGCGAAGTACAATTAAAGGCCTTTCCGAATTCAACTCGCCCCTTCACTGAAAGACTACATACGATCCTATCAGCTCCATCTTGGAATCGCGTTCTATAAAAGTACCGGCACCCGTTATATTGGCACATTTTCGCGTATTGAAAAGATAAATATCCCACATATTGTTATTGATAAAGCTACAGAGTATTGTGAGGTCATTGTACCAAATGCTTAACGCTCTGTGACCGATAGGCCTCTCACAGTTTCGTTATAGTTACCCAAGAAGATTGAATACCTAAGCTGGCGACTGCATTCTAAATACATAAGTGAACCCAACAAGTTCACTTATGTATTTAGAACTTGGGACTATACGTAATGTCACCTTCACATTAATAAAATTATTCGAAATAATTTATTAATTTATAGTTATTTACCGTCAAATCTATTTATATTGCAAATATATTATTGACACAGATGTTTGACTGATTTATGTCAATAGGGTCAAGAAAGTTGAAAATTACAGATATGATTTCGGTATTGTATATTTTGGACTCTAAATAATAATAATATGTAGTACAATTTACAAATATTGCTCTGGTCTCAAACTAAACTCTAGGCTTGTACTATGTGTACCAGAAGCAACAATATAATACATTTTTTTTGCCTAACCGATTGTATTTAGAGTTATTTTCGAGACCATGATGTGTTGTAATAATAACATGTTTGTCATACATAATCGCAGTAAGTATTTTTATTTCTTGTATGTTTCAGCCTGACGACTGTCTGGTGAGCAACGTGTACTCCTTGAGTCTGGAACCGTATGAAGACTAGTAGACTGGACACTTGGAACACTTTCCTTAATTTCAACTCATGAAGTTACAAAAACCTCCACTGTGAACTCCAGCTTGGTCTACTGTGGTCCTTTCGGAATGGTGAATTGCTCGCTAGACGGACTGGCGAAGATTTATAAAAGATTTAATTTTAGTAAATATAACACTACCAGAAAGATTTTATTAAAATATATTGTGTTAAGATTTTTTCACATATTTTCAAAATAAATCTTAAAATTATGCTGAAGTTATGTCTTTACTCGTAAACAAAAGGTGTACCTCATTTTATTCGCTATCTCGCTCAGTACTCGGTACGCTAATTTCGAAACGCATTCGAGTGATGCCCTAATCAATTGTACAGTAACTTTGACAATAGATTTGTAAACGATTTATTCGTTATTTTTCGGTAAATATCAACTGCATAAACCTTTAACGCAGTTGCAGAACCAGTTCAATATATTTGCCATGAAAGACTTCAAAGTTACCCCAATTGACCATGGTGAAGTTATTATAATTTTAAAGAATATTATATATTTTTTAGTATAATTTATAAATTGAGATGTGTCTGAAACCAATTTTTATTTTTCATTATAATAAAACATGGATAAACTTTTTTTTATTACATTGTTTAGCTCATGTAAACAGTTCAACCACAACATTAATTTACATCTATAACACATTACCACTACCCACCCCTAGTGTGAGTTTTCTAACTATTACTTTGCATTTGAGTTAACTAAAATTTGTATGGGAAATAGTTCAGCGCTCCAAGCGGAAATTTCGAGAACTATAAATGCGGCCGTGTGATTAGTCAAAATGTTAACGCGGTAGTCTAGTTAACGCGAAAGTAAACGTTAAAAAAACTCACACTAGGGCCACTGATAACTTGTAGAAAATTCCCCACTATGTATCCAACTTCTTTAGCATAAGGTACTGTTTTGAATTGTTTTGAAAAAAAAAAGAACGTGTTGCTGTTAAAATAACTAGTAGACGAAAATTATGAGCTGATTTATTGAAAAAAAAAACGGTTTTTAACTTAAGTTCCCTATCTATCTTATAGAACACTTTTCTTTTAATGGAGCACGGCATGTGATTTTATATTTACCTGATGTTAAGCAGACCAACAAAGTCCATGAATGAAATAGCAGTATTTGCATTACGAGTCTGTTTTAATATCCTCGCTTCTATATCGTCAAATTATTCGGCCTTTTCGTAAGCGTACCATGAAAGGAGACATGAACCCCGATAATAAATCGATGCTGTAGTCTCCGGAAACCCGGTGAACTCATAGAATAAAACTGAACTATGACTAGGTTTTACTCTTGACGGTTTTTGCATCTAATTGAAACTTAATAAAAACTCCTCGTTGATCATCTCTAAACTTTACACACACTTTGCGGATTATGTACACAAATAATACATTCGTAAGATGTAATGGCGTGATGTTTACCCGAGGATGCCCGAGTTCGTACGAAAAAGGCCGAGGACCGCGACGCGACAAGTAGTGAGACTAGTTAATTGTTTAGTGAGTGAGTACGGATGTAAAGTTCCACTGTAGTGTGTAACATTACATTTCCGCGTGATGCATTACATGTAATATTCCGAGGTTAATATTATTATTTTTTGATTAATGGCGTCTACGCGTTACGCGTAATTTTGCCAATGTCTAGTGGGTAGTTTTAAATACTTTATATTATTTGTGAAAGAGGGATAATATGGTAGAAAAAGGAACATGACCGTATGCAGACATACGGTATAGTCCTGCCAATGTCATGTGAAGAGGAGGAAGAAAATGGGGGTACCCATTTTATCGAAGGTATGGATTTGTTGAGATGACACAAACACTGAAACTGCGTAAATACTACACACTTAAAGATCACAACGGAATGCTTATTTTACAAAATTTTATCATATTTGCTATTATCATATTTATAAATTTTATAATATCCTATAAACTTAACTATGAAAAATATATCAGAAACACACGACTACAATCTTCAGATCACCCTCACCCTATTCCGAGGTAAAATAACTGAACGTATTGTAAATACAAATAGGGATGTTAATTGAGTACATGAGCTAAACAAACACTATGAGCCTAGTTGTATAAGGCGACGCATGTGCGGTTGTATTAATGTTAAAAAAGGACATTATATAAGAAGAATTGCTATGCTGTGGTATGTGCTGTATACACCTATGCTAAGTATTAGGGGTCTAAGTATTGTTTATATTTTTTAATGTTAATCTAGGTTAATAATTGTTAAGAAATAATTTAAATATATTTTTGTAAACTTAGTTTAACTATAATGTGGATCCACTATGACCAAAAAATTTTAGTAATCCATAGAAATCCTTTGCCTTCTCTATATTTGAGAACCGAACAGAAAAAAATGGAAAAAAGTTATCCATAGAATCATAAATTTCAAATGAGTCGAAAAAACTAGAATTTCTCCTTAAATTGGATCCTGTTGCCAATTTCAAAAGGGGAAAAAATTACAGTTGGCGTCCCATAATGATATTATAGTGTTGACATTTGATGGACAATTTTATAAAAGCTGTATCTAGTAAAATTCAAACTTATTGATTCCGTAGAGCCGACACACACTTTAATATTTTGACATCCACTATTATGTAATAATTTATTTTGTTTAATAAACATTATTAAAATTATAATATGTTTTATTTATAGTCCCCTCCCTCAGTATATCGGGCGTTCATGACAGTATGTTATTAAGTACAGACCGTCAAATATAAGTTGGCGTGTGGCAAAAAAACGAACTACGGGGGTTTGCGGCGCTGGACGCTACCCAGATTTAGAAAACCTACCAATTAATTACAATGCAAACATCAGATTTTTTTTCTAGAGAGATGTAGAAAATATATACATAAAAAAACAACACTCAGAGCGTAGGAGGCGCCCCCACTCGAACTTATATTTGACGGTCTATATATAAATATATAGTTCACACTGTTGTCAGAAACTTCAAAAAGTGAAAATCGTTGTCATTTTTCTGAAATATTGATGATTTTACTTCTTACATTCTTTTATAATAACGCCTAAGACACTGAAAAGTGCTAAACGTGAAAAAGCTTACAAAGCGCCAACATTTCCGTTTAGAAAACGGGATTTTGCTATGACATGTTTGTATATGGGGTTACCAAATTTAGACACCCTAAACTTGCTTCTACAGGTTTCTATTTGCTTTTTCAGGTTTTTTCTTACTGACTAAAATTATTCATTGCCTGTTATATATCCTTTGTTTACTGTGAAATAAACTAAAGTGTTTAAATAAATAAATGTAAACTACTGTTGATTATGAGAACTTAAGTTAAAAACCGTTTTTTTTTCAATAAATCATTATTGAAAAAAAAAACTGTTTTTAACTTAAGTTCCCTATCTATCTTATAGAACAGATAAACTTTTCTTTTAATGGAGCAAGGCATGTAACTTTGTATCTACCTGATGTTAAGCAGACTAACAAAGTCCATGAATGGGGTAGATCAATACATTTTTGTTTAACAATATTGATCGCTGCCACTATAACGGCTGAATTATGCGGTTATGAAATGGGCGGTGACATGGACGTATTTGCATTACGAGTCTGTTTTAATATCCTCGCTTCTATATCGTCAAAAGAAATGTGCGTGGGTCTGGGGCGCTCAACAACGTGGGGCCCTAGGCGCAAGCCTGTATATATTGATGGCACTGACAACCTTTGTATGGTACGACGAATACTGCAGTCAAAAGTAGGCTGTGTCGTCATGGAAGACGAAAATGAACATAAAGTAAGTTTACAAGAACGATACATTAGTCTATAAGCACTGAAAGAACTATTAAATTCATAGTAATAGGAAAACGCAACTCGTTTTATCTATGGCAAAATACCAGGTTCATACATCATTAGTAAGGCAGAAAGCGACGTACTGAGTGCACTTTTTATTATTTATGTACCCTAGGACAAATTATTGGCGCACTAAAAGATATCGGGCGGCTCAAATATGTTAAAGTACGCTTTCCGCAGTACCCGGAAAGCGTAAATATACCGGGTATTGCACTGAGCACTGCACTGCTTAACATCGGGTAGATGCAAAATGGTAAGTTATATGAGTAAATATACCGTATCCACCGTAAGACTACTAAAAAACTTGCCTGTTGTACCGTTGTTAAATCCGTCCTAAGACTACTTAAAAACTTGCCAACAGGCAAGTTTTTTAGTAGTCTTAGGACGGATTCGGTAAAAACGACTCGAATGAATAACTTCCCATTTTTCTCAGTGCAGTGCCTTTTGATTCCGTAAACAAATCAATATAATCCACCAATATAGCCAGCCTTCATTTGCTATAAAGATGTGTTTTTGTTTCGCCAGAAAAAAAAAAAGAGTAGGTAACCTAACGATAGAGCCATGAATTGTTAAAATTTTACATGAAACTTTGAAAAACCGCTACTGAAATTTTAAGGGGGAATTCGTATATGTGACGTCATCACCTTCTGTCAGATTTCACTCAAAAATGTTTGAGATTATTTCTTCAATTTATTCTAACTGTGGACAGTTGAGCCCGAAAGTCACTCTGTTGAAATTTCATTGTATGGAGTGTTACAGTTTATTATTTTAGATATCTATTTTTAGAAATCTTACTATTTTATTTTAAGTAATGTAATGTCGAAATAGTCAAGAAATGTAATTTTATATGCGGGGATTTAATGTTTCAATAAAATTGAAGTATTACTATAATTTCCAGACATGCATACAAAGTGTGATATTACCGGTACATTTTATTAATATATATTAATTTTAACAGTTAAAATTTATTATAAGGCATTGGTAAGAGTGACTATTACTAGACTCCGTATTGTAATAAACTAAGAATTTATATTAAACAAAACTTTATTTTTATTTTGGACAAATTCAGCCAGTCTAAGTATTTGTTTAAAAAAATGTTGTCATATGAATTGACATTACTAAGGATTGGGGTCTGCGTCACTTACCCATCTATCTACATTAAAAATATTCCGGGGTTACCTAATTGGTAAATATTTTATTTTAAATAAATTAGTTTTTTATAGTAAAATAACTTAGATACACAAACATTTAAATATATATACATAACTTCTACAGGGCCTTAGGGTATTCAGAGCAATCATAATCTCTACATTATATATCAATTATCTGTCCGTTTGTTTTGAACTTGTCTCTAATTAACACTCATAAGTCTTAAATATAAAAAGATACATAGGAAAATATGAAACAAAAATTGACATTTAAAATCTGCACGTACTAAATTATGCAAGTTAAGTTAGTCTATCGTTTTTTTGACATAACATAATATATTATCATAAAATCGACCATACTCTTACACCATAGCCTACATAAATATACTCTTCATACATTACACACACGCATCATACACACAACACACACAGACGTGCACTACACATATTACACCCATACACATTCATTTTTATCAATAATTCTTATAAACTTTAATTATTAATCTGTTTCTTGTAACGTGAGCGTAAGATTGTCAAAATTTTGACAATCTGACGTTCGTATACTGACGATATGTATAAAATTGTAAAAAATAAATAATAAAATCTTTTCAGCGTTGGAAAATGTTTTTTATTTAAATATTGTAAAAACGCAATTTTTTTTTTTTTTTTAATATAGGACGCGAGCTCTCGGTCTAACAGAAGTATTGTCATACTTAGTAGGTGGTCTCACCAATAAATACCTGAAAAATGATTTACCGACAAATATTTATTTATTTAAACACTTTATTGCACAGTAAACAAAAGTTATGTACAAAGGCGAACTTAATGGCTTAGGCATTATCTACCAGCTAACCTTTAAGATTGTGTTCGAAGTCGAGTGCTTAATTAAATTTTAATAAACTATATAAATATCATATAAACTATCCGTACTTTAGCAGTTACCATGGTTTATTATCCGTCAAAAAATATAGATTGTTATAGAGAACGGTGGCTAGTTATGATTTGGATTAGGCGTTGATTTTTTCGATTATCGAGGCGGTAGTCTCCTTTTATGGTGTAGGTAGTTATAAAACGCAGTAGCAGTTAATTTGTTGAAAACTCAGAGACCTGGCATTCCACCAATCATGTGGAATTAAATCGTATTGGTCCCTATTTATAAATATTGTATGTTTGTCATGAGTAAGATACAAACAGTCACACATGCTAAAATAAAAAAAAACTTCAATTTTGTAATAATATTAATGATTATAAAATAAGACAATACATTATTATGTTAGTATTTATATGTTAGGTAATAAAATTGTTGAACTACTCTGCCATTTATAAAAATAAAGTTTTGGATAATGGATGGAACCCTATTGAGCTTTGCTTTGGACATATATAAAAAAAAACATTATTAAAAAAAAAAACAATTAAAATAAATAGATAAAATATGTTTAAAAATTGTAAAATAATGTGCGCCCGATACATTTTATTAAAAATATAAAAGCGACCAAAATAAATAGCTGTTGTGTACTTTTAGTTACATCGGACAGTCTGTCTTTTTTTTTTTGTAAGTTATACTGACAGTGACAGTTGGTGAAAATTGCATATTTATTTTAGCTGAATCTGTAGTTAATCGTGTTAAAAGGTGTAAAAACATAGAATATAATCAAAATAAATATGTACTTGTCTTATAAAATTCCCAACAGTGAATATTTAGTGTTCCGATAGTAAAATAGAAAAAAGCGACGAGGAGCCACCTTTCACAGACGGGATCGCCCGCACAATGACGGCCTGTCATGGATTTTGTATGAAGATTTCTGTGTGGCAAGTTTTTGTAATTATTTAATTAATAATTTTCTATTAAACTTGCAAAAATCTCTCTATACTGTTTTAGAATACATAATAAACTATTGATATCTATTTTTTTACCACTATAAATTGTTGTAGTTTTGTCGCTTGCAGAGATATTAAAAAGTACAAAATTTTCATAATTTGGAAAATATAAATACATTTTTTATTGAAATAATATATGGGAGACTATATTAATCTCTTCATACATTTCAAGTTAAAGAGTTACTATTTGCATAATAATAGTTGTCTGTGAGTATCGAGTAAATTTCTTTAACAAACATTTTTAGTTTTGTAGTTCTAGATTTTCAGAATACAGCCTTAAGATGATTCATGCCACGTCATAAACGGATGACAATATCGAAAAAAATCGGTAAAACATTTTTTTTTTCGATATTGATTAGACTGAGTCGAATCGGTCAACTATTTGTGCGATTGCACAAAATCAGATATGTTATAAGCATGCTCGTCGTGAAGATTCAAACACATCCTAATTGGGCCGTCTTGTAATTAGTCTGCTTCTAGCGCAATCACGAGCGTGATACCTGCGTGTTAAAAACTTGCCAACAGGCAAGTTTTTTAGTAGTCTTAGGACGGATTCGGTAAAAACGACTCGAATGAATAACTTCCCATTTTTCTCAGTGCAGTGCCTTTTGATTCCGTAAACAAATCAATATAATCCACCAATATAGCCAGCCTTCATTTGCTATAAAGATGTGTTTTTGTTTCGCCAGAAAAAAAAAAAGAGTAGGTAACCTAACGATAGAGCCATGAATTGTTAAAATTTTACATGAAACTTTGAAAAACCGCTACTGAAATTTTAAGGGGGAATTCGTATATGTGACGTCATCACCTTCTGTCAGATTTCACTCAAAAATGTTTGAGATTATTTCTTCAATTTATTCTAACTGTGGACAGTTGAGCCCGAAAGTCACTCTGTTGAAATTTCATTGTATGGAGTGTTACAGTTTATTATTTTAGATATCTATTTTTAGAAATCTTACTATTTTATTTTAAGTAATGTAATGTCGAAATAGTCAAGAAATGTAATTTTATATGCGGGGATTTAATGTTTCAATAAAATTGAAGTATTACTATAATTTCCAGACATGCATACAAAGTGTAATATTACCGGTACATTTTATTAATATATATTAATTTTAACAGTTAAAATTTATTATAAGGCATTGGTAAGAGTGACTATTACTAGACTCCGTTTTGTAATAAACTAAGAATTTATATTAAACAAAACTTTATTTTTATTTTGGACAAATTCAGCCAGTCTAAGTATTTGTTTAAAAAAATGTTGTCATATGAATTGACATTACTAAGGATTGGGGTCTGCGTCACTTACCCATCTATCTACATTAAAAATATTCCGGGGTTACCTAATTGGTAAATATTTTATTTTAAATAAATTAGTTTTTTATAGTAAAATAACTTAGATACACAAACATTTAAATATATATACATAACTTCTACTTCTACAGGGCCTTAGGGTATTCAGAGCAATCATAATCTCTACATTATATATCAATTATCTGTCCGTTTGTTTTGAACTTGTCTCTAATTAACACTCATAAGTCTTAAATATAAAAAGATACATAGGAAAATATGAAACAAAAATTGACATTTAAAATCTGCACGTACTAAATTATGCAAGTTAAGTTAGTCTATCGTTTTTTTGACATAACATAATATATTATCATAAAATCGACCATACTCTTACACCATAGCCTACATAAATATACTCTTCATACATTACACACACGCATCATACACACAACACACACAGACGTGCACTACACATATTACACCCATACACATTCATTTTTATCAATAATTCTTATAAACTTTAATTATTAATCTGTTTCTTGTAACGTGAGCGTAAGATTGTCAAAATTTTGACAATCTGACGTTCGCGTTATAAGAAACAGAATGTGGCCGCTGGTAGGTATATGTATAAAATTGTAAAAAATAAATAATAAAATCTTTTCAGCGTTGGAAAATGTTTTTTATTTAAATATTGTAAAAACGCAATTTTTTTTTTTTTTTAATATAGGACGCGAGCTCTCGGTCTAACAGAAGTATTGTCATACTTAGTAGGTGGTCTCACCAATAAATACCTGAAAAATGATTTACCGACAAATATTTATTTATTTAAACACTTTATTGCACAGTAAACAAAAGTTATGTACAAAGGCGAACTTAATGGCTTAGGCATTATCTACCAGCTAACCTTTAAGATTGTGTTCGAAGTCGAGTGCTTAATTAAATTTTAATAAACTATATAAATATCATATAAACTATCCGTACTTTAGCAGTTACCATGGTTTATTATCCGTCAAAAAATATAGATTGTTATAGAGAACGGTGGCTAGTTATGATTTGGATTAGGCGTTGATTTTTTCGATTATCGAGGCGGTAGTCTCCTTTTATGGTGTAGGTAGTTATAAAACGCAGTAGCAGTTAATTTGTTGAAAACTCAGAGACCTGGCATTCCACCAATCATGTGGAATTAAATCGTATTGGTCCCTATTTATAAATATTGTATGTTTGTCATGAGTAAGATACAAACAGTCATACATGCTAAAATAAAAAAAAACTTCAATTTTGTAATAATATTAATGATTATAAAATAAGACAATACATTATTATGTTAGTATTTATATGTTAGGTAATAAAATTGTTGAACTACTCTGCCATTTATAAAAATAAAGTTTTGGATAATGGATGGAACCCTATTGAGCTTTGCTTTGGACATATATAAAAAAAAAACATTATTAAAAAAAAAAAACAATTAAAATAAATAGATAAAATATGTTTAAAAATTGTAAAATAATGTGCGCCCGATACATTTTATTAAAAATATAAAAGCGACCAAAATAAATAGCTGTTGTGTACTTTTAGTTACATCGGACAGTCTGTCTTTTTTTTTTTGTAAGGTTATACTGACAGTGACAGTTGGTGAAAATTGCATATTTATTTTAGCTGAATCTGTAGTTAATCGTGTTAAAAGGTGTAAAAACATAGAATATAATCAAAATAAATATGTACTTGTCTTATAAAATTCCCAACAGTGAATATTTAGTGTTCCGATAGTAAAATAGAAAAAAGCGACGAGGAGCCACCTTTCACAGACGGGATCGCCCGCACAATGACGGCCTGTCATGGATTTTGTATGAAGATTTCTGTGTGGCAAGTTTTTGTAATTATTTAATTAATAATTTTCTATTAAACTTGCAAAAATCTTTCTATACTTTTTTAGAATACATAATAAACTATTGATATCTATTTTTTTACCACTATAAATTGTTGTAGTTTTGTCGCTTGCAGAGATATTAAAAAGTACAAAATTTTCATATTTTGGAAAATATAAATACATTTTTTATTGAAATAATATATGGGAGACTATATTAATCTCTTCATACATTTCAAGTTAAAGAGTTACTATTTGCATAATAATAGTTGTCTGTGAGTATCGAGTAAATTTCTTTAACAAACATTTTTAGTTTTGTAGTTCTAGATTTTCAGAATACAGCCTTAAGATGATTCATGCCACGTCATAAACGGATGACAATATCGAAAAAAATCGGTAAAACATTTTTTTTTTCGATATTGATTAGACTGAGTCGAATCGGTCAACTATTTGTGCGATTGCACAAAATCAGATATGTTATAAGCATGCTCGTCGTGAAGATTCAAACACATCCTAATTGGGCCGTCTTGTAATTAGTCTGCTTCTAGCGCAATCACGAGCGTGATACCTGCGTGTTACCAAAATGCCATCGTGTGTGTTTCGGAAGTGTACCAATTATGGGCTTCAAAGTAAACAAAAACCAATGGATCTTATACCACATGCGAGTATGCAAAGATATTTAGATTATTTAGTATAATTCAATTATTTTTACAAACAATATAATAACTGATGACAGACGCCATTTGCAGATGAAGAGAGAGAGAACTACTATGACATGTGAGGGTTAAAGATGCGTGCGCTGCGGACTCTATAGTGTGCAAACGCTAGTGGTCTCTTACGCAATTTTATAATATAGATGTTTAGGCATACGGCGCCGCTAGTTCGGAACATTATTTTCTATTATTATAAGCGTATAACATATCGATACTTAAAATATATAAGGGGAGGCCTTTCAAATATGAGAACAGAAGATGGCCGCCCGCCATACAAAACGAGAACAATTGTTATAATCAATCAATAACATTTCCTCCGATAGGCGATAAGGACACTCGGTATATTATGCTTTCATCGAATATCCACAGAGTATAGGAAGCAGTGTAACTCTGTATTTATATTACATAAAACTAATTAACAATTACGAAGAAACAAAATTAAATTGTATGTATACTTGAAAAGTCTGTTTCCTCAAATATTCTGGGTTAAAGTATAAATCATCAGAACTTAAAGTATGGGCCAATTTAATTAGATCATATTTGAGACTTCCTCAAAATCCAACGTAACCTTGTAACGGAGGGCACTATTATTTATTTAAAAAAGTGAAAACTGCACATTTGTTTCTTTGAATTGTTTTTTTAAAGATACACAATCCTCGCTTTCGCGGCAAGGTACTCGAAAATTGATCCAACCAAGTTCCAGTCACCCCTCACCAATTTGGTTATTGCTTGTTATCTATTTATATACAGACGCCCTCTAATTATTTAGTTAAACATATATTTATATGAGCTACACTATTAAGGGTCCACTTTTTGATAATAAATCTTATGCCAGTTCATAATAAAAATGGAAATCAAGTTGTTTCTTTTTCAAATATTTCCGTTAATAATTAACGGATTAAAGTGAGGTTTGCGTGGTTCGAAAGTATATTTTTTTAAGTGTGTAACTAGTGGCCGTAAAGGGCCCATTAGGCCCCCCCTTATATACGCCTATGCCTAATGCTCAGCTATCAGTTCTACTTTATTAAAATAATTATATGACCTAACATCAGATAAAAATAAAACAAACTAAAATGTACCATAATTTATAATTATATTTTCAATTTGTACACAATGTTAACCAAGGAATTCAATGTTATTTTTAAAAGCCCGAAGCCGTTACAATATATCAGTCAACATTTAACAAAAGTCTTAAGAGTATGACATTGCCTTACTTATTCACTTCACCAAAATAGTATTAGAGAAATGGCCCTCCTTAGGCCCACTAGTCATACTTGATGATGAATCATTTTTATATTATTATGTTGGTATTAGTAGAAATAATGCCCGATTTCACCAACAATTCCTAACTCTAAAGGAGCCCAAAATAAGAATTTTGATATATTTGCTATGAAACAACTGTCATTAATAGACCCTTAACTTAGTTAGGGGCTACCTTAGAGTTGGTGAAATCGGGCATAAGACCCTCCGACTTAACGCGCACCGACACCCCAACGCAGTTTTGGTCAATGGTGAAAACGCCCTTGGTTCAGCCCTTCAAGATATTTGTTATAAGAGCTCAACATGTGACTTTGCATTTACCCGATGTTAAGCAGTATGCAATGTCCAGGAATTACCTATATATACTAATACTGATCATAAAGAGAAATAATTTGTTTATTCCGGATGAACTGAAAAACTACTGAACTGATTTTACAAATTATTTCACCATTAGACGGCTCTATTATCAGCAAGTAACATGAGCGTAATTTCTTTATCATCCAGACACAGCTAGTTATTCGCATGTATAATAAATACATGGCGAATAATTTGATTGGAACGAAAAAACTTGCAGTTGTAAGAGTCTGGCAAATAGCATTATGCCAGACAATGCGTTTTACTAAAACCAGTGCATTTGTTTGAGAGAACCGCTATTGAGCTTCAAAGAACGTTAAACCATCAGGCCCTGTTTCACTATTACCACTTATAGAACTGTTAGTAAATGGGATGACTATTAGGACGCCGTAAAATAATTAAATCGTCTTAAATTATTAATATAACAACAATAATAAAAAGTATTTGTAACAAAATTAATTTAACAATAGATCATCAATCTTTAACATAGAAAACTTACTATTATATTTCTTAAAAAAAAATGTTTATACCGCTTACTAAAATATTGAAATTTTAACAGCACGCTTTAAAAAACTTAAAATAATTGTGATTCAAATCAAATAACCATTTTTGCATAAATAAAACTAACATATAAACTGTATTTAACAAACTACAGATATTTTTAAACCATTGTCATTTTATATAATTAAAGAAGTCTTCTAGTAAGCAATGGCAAAAGGAACAGTTGCTGGCAGCGCCCTCTTGGTTTAGTTTTTAGTTTACAACTACACTGTAATACAAAAATGGCGTCGAATATACCTGTAGCATGTTTGTACAAACAATAACATTTTGCTAGTTTAATTTTTAAAGTCCAACTACAGCAGTTAGTTTCGACGCCATTTTTGTCATTTAATCATTATATTTACAGATATATAGTTTCGCCATTTACGTAACCGCACCTCTATAGTTTCAGTTGCTATTATCGTAAACTACTTTGACCTACAAAAACAACAAAACTGATAAGGTTAAAAAATAATTTATTATTAATTTAAAGTACATTTATAAATTACTACACTCTAATATTATGTTATATTATTTATCGACATAAAATTTCACAAAATAATAATGTAGCTACAGATAAATATATTATATAATCATTTATTTAATTTTCAATTTGTAAATATAAACTATAGCACATTATAATAATTTAAACTTATATATATATAGAAAGCTCTACCATGAGTTATGACCACTTACACTCTCAGCAACTACACTTGCGAGCATAGAAATGAAATCACTTTTTTTTGGGTCGTATAAAGCTATTAAAATTATATTAATTTATAATATATATCACTATTATTATTAAATATTATTTAACAATAACAAAAAATATATAACTTCTTTAAGCTCATTTATTTTTTAATTTATTAAGCTACATAATAGTACCTAAATTCATTATTTAAATATATCTGTTAGTTTTAAGATTATTGGGTTGGGATTGGAATATCGCATAAAAATAAATATCTATGATCTTACTTCAAGGGATACTTTTTAACATACAAAAAACACCATTTTAGTACCAAAACTAGGTGATTCCATTTCATTGTTTGCAAGTGTAGTATTTTTTTTTGTTCCCAACTATAGATAAGAGTAGCAAGATGTCAGTGTTCAAACACTCCAGGTATAGCTTTATTTATAATTTTATAGTCACAGATCTTGTGTTGGACGACAAGTCGACAACTATTTTTTACTTAATAATTATTTTGTAGCAGAGTTAAACGTTAAATAATCTGAAACAAAAATAAAAAAGGTCATCGGTCGTCACAAAAATAATAAAATTGGTGAAAGTAAGTATAGTTTTTATAATAATCGCAAAATGTAAAATGCAAGTGTCTTAATAACTATATATTAAAAAAACACTAATAGCAATTTAAGATCAAATTTCACTATTTAATTACACTTGTATGTAAAGAATATGCTAAAAATAATCTAAAATTACATTTCATTTAATTTTTCAATTATATATTTCTATTTTTCATAAATTTATACCATTAAATATTTGGGAGATTATCTATCTGTGATAATCGTATAGCCTCAATACAGTCGCGGAGTACAATATACGAGGGCTATCCAGAAAGTAGATTACGTTTTCGTCTGTTTCCGCTAGGGGCGGGGCTAGCGCGGCCATCTTGGGGTCAGAGCGTTGCGCAGCTCAGTCGGCATCTAGCCGTGCTAGTGAGAGGTTCGTGCTGTGCTCCGTTCAGATACTGTGACGGTTTGAAATGTCTGCGTTAATTGATAATCCCGCGAGGTGCGTGCAGTAATAAGGTTTCTGACTGCAAAAAACTGTAAACCGATAGAAATCTATCGGCAGCTTTGTGAAGTGTATGGGGACAACATTATCACTGAAGGTGGAGCGACTTTTACCTATTCCCAGCAATGAAGAAGTGGCTGGCTATGCAGCGTTTTGATGACGACGCACAGCTGCAAGAAGAGGTAAGGAAGTGGTTGAAGGCGCAGGCGGCTAAATTTTTCGACGAAGGAATTTCCAAGCTCGTACATCGCTACGATAAATGCCTTAATTTGAATGGTGACTATGTCGAAAAGTAGTATTTGAGTGTGGCTTTCATCTGTATATAATAAAATTTGTTTCCTATACTTTGTTTATTTTTTATTCCAAAACGTAATCTACTTTCTGGTTGGCCCTCGTAATAACCTTTTCAAACATGAGAATAGATGATTGCCGCCACAATACAAATACAAAACAAATAGTGAGAAAATAAATTATTACAACTAATCAATGCTTAAGAAGTGAGAACACAATATGGCGACAACGAGCTTTTTTTTATCATGTAGGATAATTTACACATATTGTTCTAGTCACAAACTAAGCTCTAGGCTTGTACTATGTGTACCAGAAGCAACGATATAATACATATTATATTTTATTTGGTTGACATTTGAAGAGGCCAAAAGTCAAGATTCATTGAAGCTAGCCTGAAGACTGTAGCGTCTGTCTGACTGTAGGTAGTCATCAGGCTACCCTTAAATAAAGTGTTTGAGTAATATTTTTCATATTTAATTTTATAGAAATCATTGTGCAAAAATGTCCTAATTATGCAGAATAAGCATTTGTAATGATCTTAAGTGTGAGAAGTGTAGCATAAATGCATTTAACTCGCCACAACAGATATTCAGCCTAATATATATTTATATATACAGGCACAGAAGAAATAATAGAACAAGTACAGAAGCGCCACTCCGAAAGATCAATTAAATAAATAGCGACTCTTGCACCGACATAATAAAGCTCAGTTCAGATGGCACAGCGCTAATGGCCTACATTTATATTCACCTAAAGTTGCCTCTCTTTCTATCGCGTCATTCTTACTTTTCTGACGACGTTAGGGTTGTCTTCTTTTAAACAAAACCTAGGTTAGGTACTTAGTAGTAAGTACGTAGATCATAAAACCATTTTATTTTAGGATGTCTGCTGCTTAGAAATTTTAACCTAAGAAGATACGTAAGCCATAAGGCACACTACATTGTCTATGAAACTAAATATTGCTTTTCGGTGTATAGGCACAAAATAAATAATAGTAGGTACAAGTTGTATACGTAGATTATGTGGAATGATATAAGTGCGAATAATACATTTAAAGGATTGTATGTATGTACCTACTAAGTTGAAAGAAAAACTTACAAAAACATTGCCTCAGTATATTTGCTTTGTCTATGTTATTTATTATTAAGCAACCTAGGTACCTACGTACATTGGGCAAATAAATAAGTATGTACGAGCAAATATGTATGTTGTCTACTTATCAAAACTGCATACTATTTTTAGTAATAATTAGTTCATGGTAGTGCACTATTACTACCTGTACATATCAAACATAACTATATACTATAGTAATTACATATCACAAAGTACGTAAATACGAGAGACTTAGATAACTATAATAAAGGACAACATTTGGTACATAGGAAAGGTGGCGAATAATGAAAATTCGCTTTCTTATAAACAGACTACTAGACACACGTTTTGATATTTTTTTAGTGTACCTGCCTAATAATAATCTATAGGTAGGCGTGGATTTATTTACCTTTTGAGGTCCTTTGGAAGTACGAAAAACGGAAGATCCGGATCCTTGTTACTATTATTTAAGCAAAGCACTTTAAGCTTTAGACCTCATTTTAGTTAATAATAAATATCCCGACGAGGCGCGCGCGAGTATCATACAAACGTGCGACACAGCCGGTGCGCGGCAGCCCTCTGCGGTAGCCCTAAAAAATAAAATCCATCCGTGGTACGGCCGGGTACTTGTAGCTTCATGACTAAAGCGCGGAGTGGAACACCCCAGATACAGGGTGAATTGTTCAGTTCATTGTTGTTGTGTATATTGTTCAGTTATTGTATATAGGTGAAATTAATTGATGAATAAGTATTTCTATGTTTTTTATATTGTTTTCGGTGTTTGTGTTGTCCCTCTTTTACTTAATGCATAATCGCGAATAAAACGAAATATTAAATGTGATTGTTGCTGCCATAGTGTTCTCACTTTAACCAATTAACGCTATAATTGCATTTTTTTTGTTTTGAGTTAGGTATGGCGGCGGCCAACTTCTGTTCTCACGATTGAAAAGACGATTTTAGACCTTAAGGCGGCTCCCTATACATATACTGGGTAAAAATGAAAGGTTGTACTTTGAGCTAATATGAGGATCTACTGATGAAATCGAACAACTCTTCCCATGGAACAATGTGACGCAAATTAAAAAAAAAATGGCTTCCTCATACAAATTGGTAATTTTAACAATACTAGTTTGTACGAAGAGGGCTATTGTTTTTTTCATTTGCGACACATGGTTCCATGGGAAAAGTTGTTTGATTTGGTCAGTAGAACCTCATATTAGACCAAAGTACAACTTTTCAAAGTCACCCTGTATATCTCCATGGTGTATAAAGATTACAGTTACCTACGGCTAGTCGGGCGCGTCGGTGCTGAAGTATGGCGCGGTGTCGGGCTGCAGCAGCGTGCGACACACGCCGCACACGCGCGCCGGCACGCCGCGGGGACCCGACGCCACGGAGTGACGCACACACATAGTGCAGAATATCCGCCCGCAATGACGACAGTGCACCTGAAATCATATCGTATACCAGGGGGCTGTTCCAAAATTCAAATATTATTACCCGTGCATATCTCTCGGGGAAAATAAAGAGATGGACTATATACAAATTACATATCTTCATCTCTTTCTATTTTCCGAGATTGCACAGGTTAAGTATTACGCCGTTTTGGTATGCAACTTTGCCTGCAGTTATTTCGATTTTTTCAATTTTTAATCTAAAATCAATTTTTAAACAAAACTTTTTGAAAAAAGTTTCACTATAACTTGTGATATTGTTTATAGATGGGTTATTTCAAACACTTATTCAGTGTGGGTAGACTCATACCATCGTCGACGTGGTGAAATTAACCTCTCCGCTGGGTACCCTCAGGCCGTCTAGAAGGTCTTCAATGATATTTTTATGAACGGGATCCATTAATGCTTTGATCGATCTCACTATGATGACTAAATGATGCGGATACGAAACGGGCGGCGACAAAATTTTAATTACGAGTCTAATATAATATCCTCCTGAAATCAATTGCACCCTGAAAGGAGACAAGAAATAAACGGAGTAATCTCCTTGAGTCTGTATTCTGCTGCCAAAGCGAGTATCCCCAGTAGTTACTGTGGGTTTACCTTTTTCTTGATGTTGGGTAGATGCGTCCTGCAGACCGGGCACTCGGTCACGTCGTCCTCGTTCTGCCACCGCACCTCCGTCGTCGCCTCACGAATGCTCTCCAGCTCCACCTGACACATATACAGAGTAATCAAGACCAGTATTTATATGTGCCATTCAATTCAACATATCACTTTTTAACAAAAATCAAATCAAGATAGAATGAAAGACATAGACGGTAGTTAAGTCAATATAGTATGTAAAATAAAAAACGCGCACCTATACTGTCTCAAGTAAGAATACACAGTTGAGGGTTTTGGGTCTGACAGCTTTTAGCATGCTAACTGTCGCGATTAAACAATGGGCGCATCTAGGCCAAGTTTACACGATACTGTTCTGAAAATCCATTTATTCTACAACAGCAGTAAGTGTAAACTGATAAAATATTTTTAACAACGAAAAGGAGGTAGGTTGAAATTCCATATTGGAGGGTGGGACCAGATTTCATAAAACCTCGGGGGGAATCATTGGTAAGAATTTTAACAAAAACGCTCAATAAGATTTTACAAATAAAGGGGGGGCTAAATTATAACTATTTTGCCAAGCATTTTGTTATGCATATCATTGACATACAAGTAACAACAATAATTTAGGGACATATTTTATAACATACATTATAGTTAGTTAATCAACAACAAACAATAAGGACGTTGATACCCTATCGATTTCCTACTTCTAATCTCTACAAACTTTACCACGTTCTTACGGTCAGACAACTCTTTATTCTGAATTGCATTTTAAAGACACATTCTCTCCTAAAATATGAACCTAATGTCCATGCCAGCAAGAGACGTAAGGATATTGTCTGTCCTAGCCATAAATTCAATACGACTTTTGCATAACGATTATTCTGTTTCCTTGGGGGTTTTTTGTACAATAAGATAAATAAAATAAATAATATATACGCTCTCTCCAAACTTAACTGCAAACCAACTTCTTCTACACTTAATTATACTGAACCTGAAATTGTTATAAGTAAATCACCATATACTCACATTTAAATAATATTAATATAAACATATATGTATAAATCGCTACTTTCATACTATCGTCTTCATAACTCACCTAAAATCCAAACCCCACACACACACATCAAATCATACACATATGTACACAACTAAACACACATATACACACCATAACACAAACACATACACTCATCCACTCAACTCGCAAAGGGATTGGTTGGACCTTTATTATTATATAATTCATAAAAAATAATTAAATTCATTAAATGAATATCATATTTAATTATAAGAATTATTGTTTACCTATTATTATTTTTTTATTTTATAATTACCAAGTTTTGTTATTATTTTATGGCTATTGCCTGCCTTTTTAGATCAGAAAGGGCAGGTTGTGGCTATATAAAGAAATCATTGTTTAATCATCTTTTATTGTAAAATATTGTTGTAATGCTAGGGTGGATTCCTGGAGACCCGAGATACAGGCTTGTGCTTAATTCGGGCTCCAACATGAATTCTGTATTATTTCATTGTATTGATGTTTTTGTAATGAGAAAATAAATAAAGATTATTATATATATTACATATGATTTTTTTAAGGTGCTACATTTTAGTATTTCTCAATATATAACAACAATATATAATGTCACCTGTAACGACTGAGACAGTCTCACAAAGTCCTGCTGCACTTTCTCACTGTTGTCGAGTTCTTGTTGCAGTGACGACACCCGGTTACGAAGCTCTATTACTTCGTTTTGTAAACGTTTCTAAAAATAATAGGTTTATTGTACATTCTCGAGTCGAAAATGCTGCCAGACGAACATAGGGCCTTAGCACAACAGCACCGATAGGCTCGATAAATCGACAAAATCGATTCATATCGATTTTATGAATAAATGTTCATTCATAAACTTCATTTTATCGACTGTCAAACTATATTGATGTGGTTATGCTAATCCCCATACTTATCATATTGTTCATCCAATTATTGACAAAAATAAAAACACTTTATTACTGTAAATAATATCTTTCTTCTTAACACTTTATATTTTTTTAATTCATTATATTCTAATGATCTTATTCATTAAAACCTATGTCCTTCCAGAAATTTTAGTTACAGATTTTGTTGCTAAAAAAAGTGACACAACCTTCTATAGCTAAAGTGCTCTTCAAGGACTGAATAAGCTTTTATATAAAACGGTATAAAAGTTTTAGTTAAATTATCACAAAACCGGCGAAGTTATAGTTAAATTATATTTTTTAGAATTTGGAGATATAATTAACTGTGAAACAAAAAGACGTTTCTTACAGTATTAAAAAAAGGGTATTTATTTTTATTTTTGTCAACAATTGGATTAATAATATAAGAAATACATTTGTCTAGCAGCATTGTCGGCTGGAGAAATCTTCAGTAGATAGTCTGTGGTCTCTATAAATTACCTTATCATTAAGTAGTTCTTCTAGCCTAGTATTAGAGGATCTAAGTTTATCTCCTAAGTCATTCATTTGTTCTCGTTCTGTTTCTAAAGTCTGTAACTGCTGCCTGCAACGTACAAAACAATATTTTTGAATACACGAAATATAAAATCAAAAAGGGATTAATTTTATATTTATAGTTTGGCTTGTAAGTAGTTATCCTTACCTAGTAGTATGACTAAGGTATGCCCAGCTTTTGAACATGGGAGTGGCAAAGTTGTTGAGGAGCTTTTTTATTATCTGATTTACATGTTGTTAATTATTATGCTCTTTATACGCATAAGGTATACAGTGAGAAATTATCCATTAGAATCCATTTATTGTGGAAACTCTCACTTAGGATTGTTTAAACTGTACAGTTTAAACAATCCTATTTAAAATATTGATTAAACTGTACAGTTTTAGTTACTAAACAATCCTATTGGGATCTCTTTTTTTTTCGACAGTACAAATAAACCCTTCCCATTTGGTGGATCCTTACAGTATAACTGTACAGAAAGTGACAGATTGTTTAACAAAAACTCATGATAGAGTTGTATTCATAAATCCGTAAATGTCATAAAATAGCATTTAAGGTTTCTCCAGTTGAGTTTTACCATACAAGCGTACTTCTCATTTTATTAACCAAATTTTTGTCTAAATAAAAAAAAAAAAAAAAACACTTTATTAATTATTGTAAGTACCTACTAAATATTTCTCTGTTGTATCATTTTATTTTAAAATTTATAATTAAATAGGGTATTTGACTCCTTTTTGAAACACGTTTTATATAATTCTTCATTACATAATAAGCACAGTACATTGATATTTCCGGGATGTCTACTCTATTATTAATAAAAATCAATGTTAGTTTGAATTTGACAATGGCGCTATAATCGCTGTTTCACAGTCTATGTCAAGTGTGACGTCACACGCAAGTAAACAAACAAACAAGCACAAATTAATAATCTCCTATATATAATCCTCTATCCTATTTCATCCACATGATTTATAATCTGTGTATTGTTTTGTTTACTTGCGTGTGACGTCACCAGTTATCAACCAATCAATGATGTTTTTGTTATAAAATTGTAAAAAATATTCAATTTTATTTTGTGTAATCTACAAAAGATATACATAATTTAGTTTAAATTAAATGAAATATGTTTTTTTACGCCATTGTCTGATAGGATGGCCACAATTTATAGTATATTTTTAATGTAGTCAAATAGCCTATTATACGTAGCTAGGCCGGCTAACCAGTTTTATTATAAATATATATAGAAATATATTACAGTAATTTATAAAGTACAAAACATTTTTTTGGTAATAATTGGATAAATAATATGAGAAGTATATACGTTAGTCTGGCAGCATTGCCGGTTGGAGGTTCTTAATTACATTCAGCAAAAACTCATGGTAGAGCTACATGGGTAGATCCTCGGTACGCCCACGAGTGTAACATACTTAAGGTGTCGGTGTTGCTGCAACAGATCGTCGTGTCGTTGCGCGAGCGCACGATGGTCGTCGCCGCGCTGTACAAGTTGCAAACGGAGTTGTTCCTGGTCTTGTAACGCACTCTCCCGGCCTAGTGTCACAACTATTAATTCTTCACGTAATTTAAGAACATATTCTTGTAATTCCTGAAATTAAATACATTTATGTAGGATTTTTTTTTATTTAATTGAAAATAAATATTGCACAAAGTAGTTACTTACCTCAAAGTTGTCCGGTATATTAATGTCCTCACTCTGGAGGTCGCTCGCTTTTTTTGTATATTTTCCTACTAACATAGCGTTGTCTTTTTCTAACCTAAAATGAAAAGCTATTATTATTCTCTGCAGTTCTACATTAATATAATATTTATATAAAAGACGTACAAAGAACCTATTGAAAACAATACATATTAACTATACTGCGTTTAATAAAATAAGAACCTAAAGAAAAGTACCCTGGTTATTAGCCAATGCCTCAATTCTCCTTAGAAGCCAGGAAATTGACCCGCGAACTCAAACGTCTTAATCTTGTTTTCAGTGATATTAAAGATTTAAAAAAAAATGTGGATGTGTAAAAAATACTTACTCGATCTCCGTAGACTAGTGGTTGCGCCATTGGCATTAAATCCGGAGGTCGTGGGTTCGATTCCCACCCATGGCAAATATATATTAGTACGTTTTTCTGTACAGTTTGTCATGGTCTGGGTGTTTATAAAATATAATATGTATTATATTATTGTTTCTGGTACACATAGTACAAGCCTAGAGCTTAGTTTGTGAATTAACAGAGCAATTTGTGTAAATTGTCCTACATATTATTATTATTATTATTGAAAAGCCAACAACAATTTTGATCTATGATTCTAAAAATATTACTTTAGATGTCATTTCCAACTTAACAGATTTTTTATACAGAAATTATGTAATTAGTATCGAATAAGTAAAATCTCCAAGTTCTTTTCTTTTTTTTAAAAACCTTTATTGTCACTGAAAAAATTTAATGACTTTTTCGCAACATTCGAGGTCGCGAATCCATTTCCTGTGCAATTAAATTAACTTTTGTTCAATCGCATTGTAATAGAATCGCATTTAGATAAATTGTAACGTTTCGTAATCTGGCAAACAATAAACCCATAGACAAACTGTAAAAAAAACGTCTTAGATTTTATTGTGCGATTACAAATAAATATCACGTGAATAAACAACAGTCAATTTTATAAGAAAAGTAGTTTAGTGAAATGGAGTTTAATAAATAAGTTTAGGAAAAAATATATATATAAAATAGTTTAAAAATATTAAATAACTATATGTATGGGCTTGCTTACACATTTGTATACATACATATTGAGTTTCTCCTGTAACATCTGTCGATCCACCGTAAGATCCGTGACGCGCAGTAACGCCTGCTGCCGATCCTTTTCCGCGTTCTCCGTGTGCTGGTGGACGGTCTGCTCAGTTCGGATCACGATCCCCTTCAGAGCTTCCAGCTCCGCCGTCCCGGACTCTCGTTCTGATCTCCACGTGCGAAGGGACTCTTCGTGAAGAGATCTAGCACTCTCCAACTCCTCTGTGGCCTTTAGACAATAATTAAGAAAAATAACATTCGATATCCCAACTAGAAAGCGTATTCAGATAAACTTGGGAAATGGAAGGAAAGTTTGGTCACATATTGTTAATATAAAGTTTAAAGATTTCTTAGATATATCAGGTTCAGGCACTACAATTTATATACACAAAATTTATTTATGCAATTTAAATTAAACTTTATTTTTATAATATGAAGGACATTACACACATATACCTATGTCATAACCTAAGCTCTATGCTTGTACTATATGTGTAACAGAAACAACGATACTAATACATATTTTATAAACATCCAGATTATGACAAACTCTACAGAAAAACGTAGATATTTTTAATTGCCCTGTATAAATCTTTAAAATTAAAGTATATTGCGGTCAAAATAATTTAATAGTTTAAAAAACCCAAAGATAATAAGGTAAAATAACAATTTGATTACAACTCCAAAACTTCTACAGAAATATTACATAGTTGTAATTGTTAATAAGCAGCTAAAACCATGGAGCAGATGTTACGAAAGAAAGTATGTATGGATGGAAGTTCTAATATCATGGGAATAACTCACAATTTTGAGCGCTCGCTCAGCATTCCGGGCCCTGGCTATCGTGTCTTCAGACTTTCCTTGTTCGGCCACCAATTGCTGTTCGTAATTAGCACACATGTGACATGCTATTTCTAATTCTGGAACATAAATGTTATAATTTAATCATATAACGCTATACATTTAGATTTTTTATAGAAATTTGGATATATAATGAATACGCACCTTTACCTTCAGCTTTAGCAGTTTTGTTTGACTGAAATTAAAAGTGATTTGTTTAATGAATCATACTAAGAAATGTTGCAATTAGTTGTTTTAGAGCATTTAGAACACCTACAGCATTATCCATCCCGCTCTTAAAATTTAACAAACAGCTAAGTACAAAAATGTTTTGTCCTATATAAATAAATTGCTATTTTATTTAACTAATCGGAACAAATCCTTAGCCCCCTTGTGCTTAGGCATATACAACGCGTATAACGCGAACCCCCCTGCGCGTACGCGGAACTCGCTTTCCGGGACCCCGTTCAGAGATGCCGTCACGGTTTTCCTAGAGGACCCATTCGAGACGAAGAATAAGTCCGGCGATGCCAGACCTAACTTATGATGAGTCCTCATTTAATTACTGTAGTGTAACTTACCAAGGTTGCCTGGAGCTTTGTATCTGTATCTCGCAATTTATCTTTAAGCGCTTTAATTTCTTCTTCTAGCGGTTTTACAAGTTCAGTCTCTTCTTGGACCTAGCGAAAAAATTAACATGTTGGTATACAATTTTATTTAAAAACAAGTAACTATATAGTATAGAACAATGATAATATTATTATTTACACAATATTATGAGATTTGAATTAATCAAAAATAAAATTGAAAAGCAGTAATCTGGTGGGCGGTTATATATTCCGTCGCTATAACTTAGTATGGTAATTCTATCACAATAACAAATAAACATAAAATAAAGCAAACAAATTTTATAAATAGAACAATGCAGGGACTGTCTTGTAAATTATTTTATAAGTGCATTCATTGTAGAATACCTAATGGCAGTTGATTATCTTGATATTTAGAAAACACTCCAGTAATTCTACCATGAGTTAATGTTAACAATCTTTCACGCACTGTAAAGTTTATGTTAACAATCTTTCACGTACTGTAAAGTTTATGTTAACAATCTTTCACGTACTGTAAAGTTTATGTTAACAATCTTTCACGCACTGTAAAGTTTATGTTAACAATATTTCACGCACTGTAAAGTTTATGTTAACAATATCTCACGTACTGTAAAGTTTATGTTAACAATATTTCACGCACTGTAAAGTTTATGTTAACAATATCTCACGCACTGTAAAGTTTATGTTAACAATCTTTCACGCACTGTAAAGTTTATGTTAACAATATTTCACGCACTGTAAAGTTTATGTTAACAATATCTCACGTACTGTAAAGTTTATGTTAACAATCTTTCACGCACTGTAAAGTTTATGTTAACAATATCTCACGTACTGTAAAGTTTATGTTAACAATCTTTCACGCACTGTAAAGTTTATGTTAACAATCTTTTACGCACTGTAAAGTTTATGTTAACAATCTTTCACGTACTGTAAAGTTTATGTTAACAATCTTTCACGTACTGTAAAGTTTATGTTAACAATCTTTCACGTACTGTAAAGTTTATGTTAACAATCTTTCACGTACTGTAAAGTTTATGTTAACAATCTTTCACGTACTGTAAAGTTTATGTTAACAATCTTTCACGTACTGTAAAGTTTATGTTAACAATCTTTCACGTACTGTAAAGTTTATGTTAACAATCTTTCATGTACTGTAAAGTTTATGTTAACAATAATTCACGTACTGAAAAGTTTAAACTCTACAGATTCACCAATAGGATTGTTTTATTATTTAGACAATACAAACAATTGCTTTCTTTTAAGTTTAATCTGTAGGTACAGTACCAAGTGAATGATAGTTTAACAAAAACTCATAATAGATCTACTGATATACTTTATCCTGATCATCATCATCATCATCATCCCTTTGCTTTACCTTACATTACATTTTTAAGATTAGTTAAAAACATTAATTAAGTGGTTTGGGCTGTGCGTTGATAGATCACTATGTCAGTCAGTCACCTTTGAGTTATATATATTTATATATAGATTCTAAAAGCATTTTTTTATTAAGTTTCAAATTGGTTTATCATCATTTTCAATTTAGGCTATAATACGTTGCATTGTTTAACATATTAGGCTGAATTTATTTTATATTTTAAACATTTGATGACAGTTCTAAATATTTATTGTACCTTTTCAGGGTTAAATATTGAATTTATGATTTTTCAAAAAAAAGGACCTATGAGACTCAGTGTCCGTCGGTCTATACGCATAACTATCTCAAGAATTACTAGTCCAATTTACTTGAAATTTGAAATAGTTATAGATCTTATTGACCCGCAAAATAACGTCCACTTGGTGGCTATATAGCGCCTATATTCACAGACGCTAGCATCGAACTATACATATTATAATTAAAACAGAAAACAACAAACAAACATAAAAAACGCAACAAAAATATTAAACAATTGGTGTACTAACATATCGATTTACCTTCTTGTCATCATCCGCGTCGGCACCCAGCTTCCGGGCGATGCTGCGGGTGACCGTCTGCACGAGCGCCGCCGGGGCCAGCGACGAGTCCTGCCACAGTGTACGCATTGACAACATCGACTTATCACTTATTGATTTTAAATCCATTTATTACTATAACCTTTGGTTTTATATATAAAAAAAAACAACACGATCTGTTGCGTTATACACGAAAATAAAATATAAAGTAACAAAGTCTTCCATTTATTTACCTTTCGATATGCATTAAAAAACCAACTAGGTACATATTTTGACTTGATTATCAATTGATAATTATCGAGGTATAAATGTCATGATATTATTATATATCATTAATTATTATTTGATTTAAATAATAATAAAATCTTTTCGGAACAAAAAAAACATGACATGTTTTGAAACCTAGCATTTTTCAAACGAGGTTAACTTGAAATAACTTTTGCACGAACGCCTTAAGGTAGTTGGAAAGAAAGATAAAAGAACAAGTTAGCACGTAGGTAGCGGCCCAAGTCTACTAATTAAGTATGCGAGACATATACAAACCGATAACACGACAATACCGACATGTTTCCGCTGATAAAATACTCAATATAACATTATAAAACAATGTACTTCTAAATAATAGAATGTGCTACCTTTTTGTTTTCGGTATAAACGATTTAGCATTATTTACATTTAAGAAGTAAGGATCGAGTGTTGTAGATAGTAGTTTTCAACAATAGTTACAACATAATTACTGCAACCCCCCTATAAAATTTCTGCAACCCCCCATAAAATTAATTTGAAGGCTAATCTCACCAAGTAATGAACGAATTTTATTAATTACCAGGAAAGGTTTATGGTATCTCACATTCCGGGCTGAACTTACTAAAATGACTGGAAAGAACATTCGCATGTTAACTATATAAGTAACTACATAGGGCTTAGACACATAATGAAGGATGTGATGTTAACTTTTATTCCTTAAAACAATTTTAACCCATGCGCTGTCTACATGTTCTCATAATTTCTCCATCGTAGAGTGTGTCCTCTGTTCAGTATGGTTGATAGCATATGTATTACCAGAACTTATATCCATTACAATGTCTTACTGTTTGAAATGTCGCATATTGCAATTGGTAGTTAATATATTAATTTAATCAAATATTTAAATTGTATTAAAGTTAATCAATTGAGCAACATACTTATAATTTTTATTTAATAAGAGGTAAGCGTTTTTTATAATTTATAACTAAAGAAAAACTTGTCCAAAGTGAGTTATGGATTCCTTAGTCGACTTGACGCCCATACAAACGTACTTCCAATATTGGTAATTGTATGCAAAAATCTTTCTATTGTGTGTAATAAATATTTTTGTATTATATTATTTAAAGTCTTTGTGATTTAGAAAAAAATATAACAAAAATACCCAACAAACAAAAACATTATTTTAGTATTGCGATAAACAGCAATCGAGTATTGCTGGAAATGCGAAAGCTCATTTTGTATGGAGAACGCAGACTTGTGCAGTGTCCTTATATCAACATTCCAGCGTTTGAATACGCCGCAAAACAAAGTTTGATTAGGTTTTACATTTTACCATAAATTATACAATTTTCAGTTCTACTCGGTGGAGACTATCTACTATTACTACTATACAATCAGTTACAACGAGATGGGTTTTATTAGTTTACCCCCCTCCACCACCCATGGTGGTTTTAAAAAAAAAATTGGCGTTTGGAGCAAAGTCTGTATAAGTATGCGTCAAGGTGGCAAAATGATTAGGATTGTGTCAGACGAATTAGCATTACAGGTCTACTTTAATATGCGTCGTGTGATCATCGAATCAAATGCCTGTTTTGTAACTGCACAAAAGATAATTCGCATGTTGTACCTGTGAAGCCTGTTGCTTTGCTAACGTGGCAATTTGCTGCTCCAACTCAGCATTACGTGCTTGTAGTTTCCGTACTTCCTCCGCACACACTGACGAGGACTGCTCCATTGTCTCTGGAAATATTACAAGCGTTCTTATTCTATCTTGTTGGATTGTAGAAGTGAGTTTTTTTAGGGTCATTTGCAATTAATATTTATCCCAAATTGGCTGAGAAAATTAATCAGTAAATTAAATTAAGTAACAAGGCATACAATGGTGTTATGTCACGTCACGTAAATTTTCCACAAATACATATGCAAGGTATAGCTATTTTAATTATTGATTGATTTCGATGTTTTAGAAACTTAGGATTTTTGGCAACCATATATTTGACATTATTTATATAATGTAATAAAGAAATAATGTTGAATAACTTTTCGTTTTCAACATAAAACATAATAAAGATATCATTATTATTTATATTACAGATTTTAATTTATAAATAAATATAACTACAGCTAAGTTCAGTTAATGGATATACATTATTATTTTTTCTTATCTGCTCATTATTTCCTAAAATAATGGTAATGCAAGATAACAATATATTTTCCTTTTAACTGTTGATCCAAAGTTAGGAATTTGCATGTACTTGTAAAAAATTAAATCAACAGGCTAACAACATTGACGTAAATAGTAAGGACGGGCCTCAAAACATGATTCTTAAGTACTAAAACATTGGTGTTAAAAAATCAATTTAGCACCAACGATACGTCAGTCTGTGTCAAGCAGCGGTAGCGAAAAGTACTCTAAATAACTTGTCAAGATCCCGTATTGTGTAGTAAAACGTTGCACAAATGACTCGACAAAGTTCAGCAAAAAGAAAGACAATATTTCTTATCATCGGATAGTCGAAAACTTCAAATTTAAATGTTAAAAAAATATATTTAGGTTATGTTTCATTCATTCAATTTCAATGTATGGAGAGATTATTATCAACGACTTAACCTTGTAATGACGTTACATATTTTAACGCCTAGAATACTTATACTGAATACAATAAGATATGTCTCAAACAAAATTCGAATGAAAAAGTGTGAAACTTTAATAATAGTTATGATTATCTATACTTATATTCTTAAGCTGAAGATTTTGTTTGTATTATGTACGCGCTAATCTCAAGAACTACTAGTCCGATTTGAAAAATTGTTTTTGTGTTATAACTCCTGTTTAACCTGTTACGTATATCTTGACCCCCTGTATAAAAATAAATAAATAAATTGCCTTTACGTAGCCTTCCTCGCTATGTATAGGCTTTTAAAATATTTATTTTTATACAGAGGGCTAAGACATTCGTAATTATACGGGATAATCGGATTTTAAAGAAACTCTTAGAAAAAGTTTTGATATATAACAGATAGAATAGATGAAAATGAAGCAAAGATGCGCATTTTTGCTTTATAATAAAACATAAAGCTGTATTAAAATATATACGATTTTTATTGGGGATTTAAAGTTGCGGTTCTAAAACAGTAGTTTTTTTTTTCTAATAGTTTTTTTTTAAAGATTCCCTCTGCCAATGATATACGAAGGGAAGTATGGACTCGTATTATATAGAAAGATTGGCCGGAAACTGCCACTGTCAGCTTTGTAAATAAAAAAATATAGACACAAACTTAGATTTTAAATATTAATTTCTTGAAAACCAGATTTAAAAAAAAGTTTTTTAAGATAAATTATAAAATTGGGACATTTTATTATGTATGTTTTAGAGATGATGTTTTTGGAGTAACCTTAAACTCCTTTTAATATACCAACATTATTGATTTTTGTATATAAAATATGCCGGAGCTCCATCAGGAAAGTCGTCAATCGCCTCTTAGAATTCCATTTGTAAAAATGTTAGATACCGTTCAGACGTGATGGCATAATGACCAATGACATGCCCATCATAAAGGCCAGCCCACAAATTCAGCCGCCACTGGTGTTGGAATCTGCCCTGTCGTAAAGCATGTGGATTCTAACGAGCGCAAACGTGATCGTTATGCATATTTGAAAGTCCTGCCCCCCTAGCCAAGAGCGCAGTCGTATATAACGCTAACGAAACTTTTGTATGAAATTGACATTTGATGATGACGTCACTTTTGTTTTTATCGTTACAGAAATAACCAAAACGAGACAACAATATAGATACACTAATAGGATAATAAATTTATTATCTCACTCTCTTTCACGCTTCTGCAACGTTCGAGCGTAAAAAGCGACCGTGCTCTTGGCTAGGGGGGCTGACCTCGTGAATGTTGCCTCGTCCGTCCAAAGAACATAGTTTACGTAATTAGGGTTTTCCTCTAACTGCTTTAAGAATTCGCCAAACTGCAACATGGTTTATACTGAATCCTGTTCCGGCTCGCCTTGTACTTGTTCAAAATGCTCTAACACTAATTCAGCCTGCCTGTCGTCGACTGTGCTTGGACGTCCACTTCCAGTAGACCGATGAAAAGAGCCGGTGGAATGACGTGTTCAGAAAACACTGATACGAAGGCAGCTGTCGGTGTTAAGTGGGAGGTCTAACATCGATAAATCGTTGCCGATAGAGTTCGCGAGCACGATTTAAATTGCTTAAAAAATTTTGGCTTAGATAATTAATTATATTTTTTACCGGGTATTTTGTAACACGTTGTATATATTAATAAATAATTGGCTTTAGTAACTTACATTTTTAAGTCGTATCCAGCGATAAAGTAAGTATGACAGAGTCAAACTACTGATGATAACGCGTGTAATTCCACTACTCACCGTTTGTTTCACGACTAACAGCTTAGCGTTGCACTTGAGGGGAGGCGCGGAATTTCCTATCACCGCCGACTTTACTGGACTTAGAATGACTTAGGTTATTGCGTGTTACCGTAAAGTCGTTTAATCATTAAAATACCGATATGTAACACTCCAAAATGAAATAAATGGGTAAAAATGTTTGTTTATCACAGTAATAGTTTATTACTATGTGTTATGTACTAAAAATGACATAGAGTCACTAATACTGGGATCCCGGTATTGAAAACGTCTGAAAAAAGTCCGGGATCCCGGTATTGCCTGATACCGGGATCCCGGTATTGGAAGCCCTAGTACAGATATATCGTCAGCAAACATCACAATATTTGTGTCGTCAGGGATACACACACTAAGGTCATTAATATATATTAGGAAAAATAGTAGGCCTAATATTGATCCCTGGGGAACGCCTAATTTTACACATGTTTCTGGTGAGTTTATGCTGTCGATTTTAACAATTCTCATTCTATTTTTTAAATAAGACTTACATAATTTAAGACCCTTAGGTTCTAATCCATAATGCTCCAACTTATCTAGCAGGATGCCATGATGGACACAATCTAATGCCTTAGAAAGGTCACAAAAGATACCTAGTGCATTTTTTTTTCTGATCCAAGCTAGTTATATCATTTTCACCATGTTACTTAAAGCTTGAGATGTGGACTTGTTTTTACGAAAGCCAAATTGACTTTTTTCTAAGATATCATTATTATCTAAGTATTCTATCAGTCTATTATACATACTTCTTTCAAAAATTTTACTCAGAACAGGTAACAAGGATATAGGCCTATAGTTGCGTGCATCACGGCTATCACATTGTTTGTGAAGCGGGATGACCCTTCCCAGTTTCAAAACATCTGGGAATTCTCCTAAGATAAAAGCGTCGTTAATAATTCTTGTGATTAGTTCATTTACCAGTTCCTTTATTATTTTTGGAGTCAGATGCCACAAATCATGCGATTGTTTTGGTTTTAAGCACATAATAATATTTGCAACTTCCGTCACTTCTGTCAGCGCATAAAATACATTTATAGGATATCTTTTGAAGGTGTAAGATTCAAGATAATTTGTGGCCTGTCTTACGTCTACATTCAGTGCATTAGTGGCACCAGCTGCAAGGTTGCTAAAGAAAGTATTAAAATAATTAGCAATTTTATCTTTATCTTTAATAATTTTTTTAACATCAGTTTTAATTTCGAGCTCTGATAAATTTACATCTACATTTTTACCACTTAATTCTTTTGCCCAACTAGTTTTAATTATGTTTTTTGAAGTCATGATTATATTTTTAAGGAAAATTCTTTTAGCCTCCAAACATGTTTAAAAATTTTGGTGTATCGTTTAACATATTTTTTAACAACTATATTATGATCATGCTGAAGATATTCATATAAAAAATTTAGCCTTTCGCGAGAACAAATAATGCCTGGATTAAGCCAGACATTTTTTACTAAATTTAACTTTACCTTCTTTTGTACTACAGGTAAATGTGCATTACACTCAAGTAGTAACTCATTAAAAAAAATACGAAAGTCCAAATCTCTAATATTAAAATTGTTATTTTGCATAATTGATATTTTTAAATTATCTATCCTCTCCTGTGACACCAATCTAGTCGTTTTAATAATAGAGGTGGAGGATCCAATAGAAGAACTATTTTTTAAAGTAATTTTTGAGCTAGATGGTAAGATTTTATGCCCAACAGTACACACGAATCCATCACTTGACCATCCGTAAATATATTATCTATGCAACTGGAGGTACTAGGTGTAATTCTAGTATAATCAAAAATTTGTTGCATTAGAGTTTATGAGTTCATTATATCTAGTAACATGAGATTACCTACTCCGTTTTCAACATTTGTGAGAAAGTCTGCATTAAAATCACCACAGACAACTAAAGTTTAATTATTTTTAAATAATAATTTAGATATAGATTCATCAAGCCTATTAATAAATACATTTAAATTTGCACTTGGTGATCTATAAACAGTTTATACAATTAGATCATCCAGCTCCACACAACTAGCTTCAAAATCCTTATCTATACTCAATTTTACTATATCAGATCTATTCTTTGCTTTCAAGGACTTTTTAGCATATATCAAAGTGTTACCTCTTTTAAAATGTGTCCTGTGACTACTACTTTTTATGCTATAGTTTTTTATCCCATATGTATCTAGTGAATCACGCTCCAACCATGATTCTGTTATACAAAATGTCAATATTATTATTATCTTGGTATTTACTTAAATCTAGCAACTTTTGTGATAATCCTTGTACATTTTGATGACCAACTATTAAACTATTACACCTCTCATTACAATGTCGTATTTTTCCTAACTGCTTTTCAATTTTTACTTTATTGTTGTCAAGGTTGTATCAAAGGCAAAATCCAGATTCTGTAACTGTTCTTGTTGGTATTTTTGAGATTTAGTATCATTTTCACATAAATTTTAAATAAAATATTTAACAATATCGTGATATAATTCTAAGTTAAATACTATTTCTATAGAATCATGATACTGGCAAAGATAAGACATTGACATTTCCCTGTCAACCTTCCCTTTATTAGTCAAATATATAATAATTACGTCTAATTGGATGAAAATCAGCCGTCAATTAATTTACTAGTATGAAGCCATATGGACGTTATAATAGAGCTGATATTATTCCCAAAACAACTTTAAACCATAGACAAGGCAGAAAATGAAGTTTTGTGACATAAATTGCTTGACGGAGTTCCGTAACGACCCTCCTGTTTATTTTTGAGATAAAATGATGTTGTTATTCTCCTCAATATAAGTGAATTTGTGTTCTTTTTAAGACAAATAAAGATTCTTTAAACCTAAATAGCATGTGATAGAGTTTAAAAACAGACCTACACAAAGCCTGATGAATAGGAATGACCAACACAATACTAAACAAGATGATCCTTTTTAATTTACCGTGTATAAGCATCTGCATGGATTCAATTTCATGTTTTTGGTTCTGACTAAGGGTGTTCAGTTCATCCAGCTGTGATCGAAGGCCTAGGACTACAGAGTCCAACTGCTCCTTTTCGTCTGTGATGCGCCTCATTTCCTCTGAAAAAATGTTTTTGTAAGATAGTTTATATAAAATTAATAATAAAAAACATTTCCTCTGATAAAAATATTTTTGTAAGATAGCTGATATAAAAAATGTAAACTTCATACAAACACCAAGACTAAGCTTTTATATTTAGCAGGTCCTTCTCTATCACCATGATGTTCATTATGCATTAGCTATTACATGTAACCATAATTTCAATGGCCCAATTCAACAAAATAAATTTAATATCAAATGCTATATTAAGGGCACTGCATTTGTAATTGCGAACTTCGCATTCTCCATACAAAATTAGCTTTTAAAATTATACTTTTGTAGGTCTATGTATTTATTTAATAATCTTTTTGTGTTGGGTCTTTTTTAATAAAACAAAAAAAAATATTACCCACAACCGAACTTTTCTGTAAATTACGAACATTAAAAAAATGATTTAGCTGTTCAGGGGACAGCAACAATTTGAGATGAATTTTAAAAAACCATCTGAGTTGTACAAACATCTACGTGTAACCAAGCAACAAATCCTGAGTAACTCTCGGGATAATCTGATTGCATCTCTCCCAAAAGACTCATTGGCCTCTGAGATGGAGTCAAGACTTCAGTTTCATAAATCATTTATGAGCGGTGCCCAGATCAGCAAAAGGGGGTTAGGTTGGAAGAAAAAAGAATGTGATAAAGATGTTATTAAATCTTTGAGATTCTTTGAGGGTAGCCCGAACACTGTAGACGCGTGTTTATATTATATTTTTCAAATTTAATTTTATTGAATATTATTGTGCAAAAGTGTACTAATTTTGTAGAATAAGCATTCGTATAGTAATATTAAGTGTGAGAAGTGTAGCATTTACGCATTGATCTCGGTGTTTGTGTTATCTCAAACAATCCCATAATCTTCAGTAAAATGGCGGTACCCATTTTACTGTAGATTTTTTCCTCTTCACTCGACATTGGCAGGATTATACCGTATGTTTGCATACGGTCATGTCGCCATTCCTTTCTCTACCCTAGTCCCTTCCATCCTATTCTCTCTTTTACTATAAATAATAAAGTTATTAATCTACCCACTAGACATTGGCAAAATTTCGCGTAATGTGAAGACGCCATTAACCCAAGAAAAAAAAAAAAAAAAAAATATTAAATCTTTCCTTAGGGAAGATGAAGAGCATGGCTACAGAGTTCACGCGATGACCCTAGAAGTACAGAATGAATGGCTTACTTTGGGGGAAGTTTGTATTCCTCCAGCCCTGAAATGACGCACACTCATGTACGATTGGTCTCCGGCACTTATTAAGTTCTATCTTAATGCCTTTCAAATGTCCCTACCTGACCAGAGTAATCTGGTAAGATGGGGGAAGGCAACAGATAAGACATGTACATTGTGCGGTGTTGCTGTAGGGACTGCCAGACATATACTTGCTGGGTGCAAAACTCTACTTGAAAAAGGTCATTATTCGCACCAACATGATAAAGTTCTAGAAATTATTTGTGAAGCTGTAAGTCTCAGTATTGCTAGAGCCAGAAAAGTATTAACAACAAATGAAAGATTGACTACTTTTGTAAAGGAGGGACAACTCAAGAAAACTCAAAGTAAACCTTTCTCAATCCTGGACAAAGCACAAGACTGGAAAATATTCATGGATACATTTAAAATACATTACAAGATTCCAGACGAAATAGCAGTTTCAGCCTATAGACCAGACATACTGGTGTACTCTCGGTGCTTGAAGGAAGTAATACTTATAGAACTCACCGTTCCGTGGGAAACAAACATACCTAAGGACCACAACATCGTCGAACAAATATTTTGATCACGAAATTACTAGAAACGGATTTAAAACTCAACTTTATGCAGTGGAAGTTGGTGCAAGAGGAATTCCAGCAAAGTCTTTGCACCGTCTATTGAAGGATCTTGGCCTTCCGAGAACAGCCGTCGGAACTTTTATGGAGCGTGTTTCCAGGATGGCGCTAACAGGATCATATAATATTTGGTTGAGTAGAGAGGGTAGTGAACACAGTGCAGGTGAGAGTTCAAAAGGCCTTTAAACCTACTTCGCGGTCTCAAGTCCGGGACGCTGCAGTTCATTCCCCTGCCTATCAACCATGCGATGGACCCGACACCCGCACGGTGAATCCATGGTTTGCTAAGAACATTGTCTCTCTTCGACCATCCATTCATTTCTGTATTAAATTATGTTACTAATGGCACTATATAATAAAATTAAATTCCCAGTTTGCAAAATATAATATGAATTATATTACTGTTTCTGGTACACATAGTACAAGCCTAGAGCTTAGTTTGTTATCAGGGCTATGTATGTAATGTCCTTCATATTATAAAATATATATATACTTAATTATAATAGTAGAATTAGCCGTTTACCGGTTAGTGTAGTCTTTAACTCTACCATAACTTAATCTTTGTATTATTAGTTATAAAGAAGTATGAATTTATAGATTTTTACAAAAACAAAATTAAAATCTCTAGCTTAAGATGAAGACACCAAGGTTACGTTTACAACTATCTTAACAAACAGCAAGCTAACAAAATTTTATAGCAACATTATTAAGTAGGTATTTTTATTTTCAGAAATTTATATTATTTTCAGGCCTACAGATCAGTGTGTAATGATCATAACATTAAGGTAGTGATACTAGTGATTCATACAGACCTTCTTTTTGTAAAAACAGTTCTTTCATTTTAGCTCGTTGAACATTAAATTCTTCTGCAAGCTGTTTTTTCTGATCTTGTACATCGCCACCTTCATCTGTTTAAATAAATACATTAATTTAGGTTGCCCTAATTTGTTATAGTAGATATTTACACAGCAAACATTTAAAAAGTTACCAAGATTGACGACGTCGTTTTGTGCTGTCGGCATAACTGATTCCTCCATCATGAAGTAAGAACTTAATTAAAATACACTTCCGAAAGAATTATTTAAGCGCATTGTAGCGATTACTCACGCGGATTTTCAAAAAACAGATAAAACAAAATATTGGTTTGATTCGGATCCAAAATCGGCCAACAAAAAAAAAATTGCCACAGAATACAAAAATCATTGTGACATATTTTTTTTAATAATTGATGATGATGTTTTATTTATCCTTGAGGGAAAGGCAAGGGCGTCAACCAAACAGCCAAGTCTTCAAATTATATTTTTTTAAACACGTGTAACACGTGTTACCACGCCGTAATTACGGTAAATCTACCGTAATTTTTATAGATCTACTACCTCGTAGATACATTATTACGGTACCACTTTCTACCATTATTTCATATGTATATTCGGGCCATAACAGAATCATTATTAAAATTTTAGGATTAATTCCATAGATTATAGTAAATAAAATTTAGATAATTTATTCCCCAGAGCATATAGGTAGTTTTATGCAACAATAAATAATACTATTTTACCACACCCAGCCACTATAGCCAGATGTTTTTTTTTATTGGAGTACAGCGTTCGACTTTACCTGGTGACAACAGACCTATAAAATCCATGAATAGGGTCGATCAATACATTGTTGTTTAACAGCATTGATCGCTTTAACTATGCCGGCTAAATGATGCGGTTATGAAATGGTGGCGGCAAAGACGAATTTGCATTACGAGTCTACTACAGTGGCTTACCCCCGTATTCTAAGACGTTTCCTAAACTCCACTCTTCACTCAAGGAGCGTCTGTCTCAACTTGCTTTTTATAGTTGACATTTGGTGGAAAGAGACAGACGTTCCTTGAGTGTAAAGTGGAGTTAAGGATACGTCTTAGAATACGGAGGTTAGTTGCTTTATCGCCAAATTAACCGCCCATTTCGTAACCGCACCCTAAAAGGGACGACCTTGTTGGGTACTAATTTGTTGGGTATGTGTGTGTATTAATATGTCCTATTATTACTTTAAAATTGTTTTATATACCTATTCTATTATTTTATATTGTAAAAGAGAAACATTATTGTTATTCTTTTACAGATTTTTCTCGCAGAAAATGCATTTTTATTTTTGTATATATATAGGCATATAATACATGTAAAAAATACTTATTTAATAAATATAAATCAGTTATTAAATAAGTATTTTTTACTAATAATAATCATTTATCAAGTTGATTTTTTTTCAATTCATTTTCTCATCTCCAACTTAATCATAAACACCGCAACAAGTACGCCATTTGTAGGCAGGTATTGCCTCCGAATACCATCGGCGAAATGAGGACGGGTTTATCTCCGCTAGGTACCCTGAGTGGTTCTCGGCAGCCAATAAGGCACCCGTGATAGTATTTATTATTTCTCATCTCCTTAAAAATCAATATCACTTATAGTAACCAATTTTAAAATGAAAAAGGGGTATTTTTATTTATATTATATCCCTGAGGAATACAAATAATAGGATATTAGTAGTTCTAGAACCTCCATTATGTACCTAAAGAACAGCCCCCCTAGCCAAGAGCATGGTCGCTTTTTACGCTCGAACATCGTAGAAGCGTGAAAGAGAGAGAAATAACAAATGTATTATCCTATTGGTGTATCTATGTTGTTGTCTCGTTTTGGTTATTTCTGCAACGATAAAAACGAAAAGGACGTCATCATCAAATGTCATTTTCATACAAAAGTTTCGTTAGCATTATTTACGACTTGCTAGGGGGGCTGCTCTATTGATCAATTCGCTTCATAGACTTTGTAGGAGTACATGGCGCCAGTTACAGACTGTTCCTAACGTAAGATACGTCGCCGTCCCCTGCCGTAATGTTGGCCCTATGGCAGGTAAGATGTTCCCTTACTGTGAACGGTCTATACCTATATACAATGATATAAGATATATTTGTCTACGCCATAAATATCCTTAATATTGGATAAAATTTAGGAATGAAATGAAAGACAACAAATAACTTAAAAATATATATTTTTGGCAAAGTGAATTAAAGAGCCATGGATAAATGTGACCATTTGTGTTGTGCAGTTTTCAGATTTTATTCATTACTAACTGCTCTATCTAGAAAGTTTGCTCCATATTTTACGTCGTCAAATGAAGTCATGATTCGGTTTTAGTCTTTGGGTTCATCAGTTTTCAAGAGCTTAATTATTTCATCGACTTCGTAGGGTTGGTAGATTTCTTTCAGTACATATCTTTTGGCTCCCGAGAAACGTTCAAATGGTCTCAGGGTACCCAGCGGAGGGATTAACCCATCCTCATTTCGCCGATGGTAAGTTATTTTACCAATCACACGCTCGCAATTTTGGTGCCCAAATTTACTGGTTGAGTCGGTGTGATATTTCTTTTCTATAGGTAGGTACTAATTTTATTTAACAATTATATGGTGGGTATGGTGACGAAACGGTAAAATTTGATAATAAAGTAGTTAGGATATTAAAGTAGACTCGTAGCAACATTTGGTAACCGCATTCTTGTGTAAATATGTCCACCAAAAAATCACATGCCAAGCTCCATTTAAGAATATTAAAAAAATGAAACGTAATGAATAGAGTAAATTACAACAACAAAATAAACTATTTGTCAATAATTCTCAAATTTATGGGAGTGCAAGTTATTAGAGGTTAAAAAATATATACCTACTAACAAATTTTGTTAGTAGGTATATATTTTTTGTATGAGTAGTTAAATGTTTTTTTTTATTATTTTTGTTGTTCTTAAAGTTATTAACTATTTATTTTGTACCAGTGGCAGATCCAGGGGGTATGCGCCCACAAAACGATCAACATTTACATAAAAAATACTAATACCAATTTTTTTTTTATAAGGAGATAGTTGGACCAGCTGCGCATCGAATGAATTTAGGACATAATATATAATAGTAAACACGTAAAGTTACAAGTTAGCACATTATAGTAATAGTTGGTAACAAAAAATCCTGTAAAATCTCTACAAAAGACCCTAGGCCCCTTTCCCCTAAAATGGATAATAATAAAAAACCTGGGTCCGCCCCGTATGTTTCGTATGATATTACATGTCAAAACAATAAAATATAAAAACTGTACCTATTGCAAAAAATAATACCTACTTAGGTATGTTTTAAAATTTTGCAATATTGGTATTTTACAGTTTCGGTAATTATATTATTTTCTTTTTCCTTCTGTATCTACAATATGTAGTAGTGGTACCACTGTTCTTTCGATAAAACTTTTTCGGAGAAGGAGGAGGAAAATTTCCGAGATACGAGTAAGTGGTAGGTAATAGTATTTTTAAATGTTAAATTTAAACCAAAAAATCGAATAACAGTTTTGTAATTTGTAAAAAGTTTCTTAATTTTTTTTTAAATTACTTTCATTTACATTTACATGTTTAGTAAATTTTGACTTTTACCCTTTTACTACCTTTTCGCTCAACAATATGCCAGACATATTTTATAGTACTCATTTCTCCACGGTTCTAAACAATCGTTTATTTGTGTACTTGGCATGTAATTATGTATTAGACGTTACCTATATAACATTATATTGGTTGACAATGTGAATAACGTTATTTTTACACTTTAATAATATCGATGATTGTCAGCAGCGCCATCTAAGAATGAGTAGCGAAATTACACTACTTTCAAGGCACAGATTTTATCACAGATTCTAAAGTTACACAAAGAAAAGATAATAAATATACTTATTTAAATAAATAAAATATCTGTTCATTTAACATTATTTGTACATTAACATTTGAATGGAAATACATATTTATTAAACATGAAGAAAAAACTATTTTATAAATTAGTTTTAGCTTGAAACCATTTTTTTCCAATCTTAATTTTTTAATCCTGCAGGCATTGGCGAGTGGATTACTTAGCATACCATTGTGGTCAAATAAGAAAATAGCGCAAAACTACTGGGAATGTAAAGTGGACGGTAATGCAGAGCTACAGTTATCCACCACTCTATTATTCTGTTTACGGTAAACTTACCCACACAATATCGCTACATTCGATACCTACTGCAGGTTTAAATAAATAATGCCAAATCGTGTTCGGTGTTGCCAATGTCAAAATATTCTAAAATATTATCTCCAAGTTTAATTCCTAACAATATTTGTAATTTTAGAGTTAAGTTTGTTTGACATTTATATACTCGTACCATCTAATTAAATGTTACAAGATCCATGATATTGCAATTGATTTGCGTTCAGGATTTCGAAGCCTTGGATAACCGTTGCGACGAAACACAAACGCATTTGTTTTTTGTTTGATGGAGACACAGGTTGCTACCCTATGTAATGCTCTATTCCTACGGTGGCGTAGCTACGTGAATCGCTAGCCGAAAGAGTTTAAATAAACTGAGTAGAGTTTATCGAATCGTTCCCTGAGGGGTTGTGTGCCATGTGCTCTGACTTGGGTCAACAAGGCGGTCGAACGCAAATAACGTGTTTCAAGTATTTATGCATTTCGTGATAAAGCCGTATTGGTATCATTGTTTGCAAAAACTTGTGGTAAAGCTACTGGTAAAATCAGTGGCGGCTCAACCCGCGGTAATTTGCCTTTACATCTACTAAAATTAATGTTTTCTTGTTGCGATATAGGTAGATGATTTTGACATGATTGCCGAGAATATTATTAGTAATAATATAACAAAACATCCAAGCCAATAAAAAACGAATATTTATTGGCAACACCGAATGCAATTTTTGAAGTAAGTAACTATATTTACAAAGTTTAAAACAACTACCACAATAGTGACAACTACTAAAATCCTTGTTTTGCATCTCTAAACTCTCTCCCTGTAGAATTATCATCCAAACACGGCACTTGAACTATGTTAAAATAAATATGTCCCATAAGATGGGCCGCTGACGTGTTAGTCGACTTGAGGCAGTCGAACAGCATGTCGTCGCAAACGCAATGGGATTTGCTATAAATGGAGTTATTGGTGAGGTTATATCGCTTGGAGAAAGCGCGAACTTTGGTGGGGCAAAGATCGTGTGTCCTGCAGCATCGGTCTAGCCTTCTGTCGGCTCCGAGGTCATGGTAGTTGGCTGCTATATCTCCCGTGCCACACCATTTTGTTCCTGAAAATGAGATTAATTATTGTTATGGTTGGCAGGGTAGTAATGATGTTAGTTAAATCTAGTTCACAGTCACAACTCTTACCATAGAGACGGATAGGGCAAAATTTCTGTGGCGCAGCTTAAATATTGTTAAAGTTACTAATAAGTTTTAATTTGTTTACAACAATTCAGCCAAATAATAGCGTTACATATTTTTCGTGCTTATTTTTATACCAATGCCAACCCATTGGTATACAAATAAGTTATGAAAGAGAGGTCCTCTCTCAATTTTATATCACAATGGATTTTCCGAATATAAAAATAAAAAACAAATACCATCACGGGTGCCTTTTTGGCTCCAGAGAACCGTTTAAACGGCCTCAGGGTCCCAGCGGAGGGATTAACCCATCCTCGGAGGCAACACCTAACAAGTGGCGAGCTTGTTGCGGTGTTTTTGATGAAATAGCCTCGAATCTAGTTCTAATAAAAATCTAGGAAATATATATAAAACTATCTTTGCACCTTACAGCTAAGCTTAAAGATTACGATCTCGCCAATAAATTCCTATCCTGCCATCCTAAAATCAGTTCATATTGACATATTACCTGGTATGATTCCCTGCAGAAGAGTGAGTGGACTTCCTCCGAGTAGACCTGCATGAGCACCTCCAGCATCTAGACGAGCTTTGGCGGCGCCCTGTTCGTTCCATTCTATCTCCTCACTTCTTCTAGTTATAACGTCTTGACTTTCTACGCCTTCTACCTAGAATATGAAGGACACAATCATTTAGCATTACAAGTGGGAGATCCATTGATTAGCAAAACAGCTAGTGCGCCAGAGACCAAAAGGTACTTCCTGAGAGAACTACATTCTAGATGATCTACATTAATATTCGTACCATAGGAATTTCTAAAAATTTAACAATTCTGTTTCAGTAAATATTTCACGGTATATATCGTAAAAGCTAACGAATAGGCCCATTGTTACGGCCTTATTGTGACAAGTCTGACTTCCGGCGATTTTCACAATGCCTTTATCATCTCATATGACTAAGCTGTTCACGTACAGAGTTCAATATACATACATACATATCATCACGGGTGTCTTACGGCGCCCGAGACCGCCTAGACGCCCCCAGGGTACCCAGCGGAAGGGGTTTTAATCCCACCTCGTGGTAGCCGATGGTATGAGTCTACACCGAACAAGTGGCTAGCTCGTCGCGATATTTTGAATAGACTAAATAACCCATCTATAAACAGTTTCACAGGCTGGTATAGTGAAACCGGGACCGACAGCTTAACGTGCTCTCCCAGGCACTATAGTGGTGTTGTCAAAAAGAGTTCAATATAGATTTGAATTTATCGAGACAGACATTAATTTATTGATTGCCACATTTTTTTTTTCTGTGCTATATTTAGTATTTATCTCCTAGGTTAGGTTAAATAGGTCTAGTTAGCCATCTCTAAATAGTATAAACGAAATCGCTCTTTTCGTTTGTGTGTTCCTTCGCTTACTTCTTCTTAGCCACGCAACGGATTTTGATACAGTTTTCACTATTATTTAGATAATTTATTTTGAAAGGGTGGAGAAGGAAGCTATTTTAAACAATAAAGTAATAATCCTTAACAGTCGTGCGACGTAATAAGTCTACGTTAGCACTCTAGCACAGTCCAGTGATTCAAATTTATTAAATACCTACATTGTACCTACATGGTTTCTTAGCCTTATTTAGCAGACAAGTTTCATTCATGCGACCTGCATATTGCATGTGTAAGGGTTCGTGTGTTACCTAACTATTTACTCGTTAGTCAGCCGCGACACTCAGGGTGTGACCTGAGTTAAAAACCTTATGTAACAATACTTGCTGCACATCTACACGTATTGACAACACAACACCAAAAATCCTGGTATTAGGTAAGCAATCTTGAATACGATTGCTTAGATATTGCGATTGATAGAAGAAATAATAGTACTTGTACTATTATTTCTTCTGTGATACTAGCAACCTATATTCGCCACGAATAAAAAACTTATCTATAGACAGACAATGTTTAGAGCGAATCCAGATGTATCAGATAAATAACAACTTCATTATCACATTCAATGAAAATTTAATACTTTTATTTCACTTTTGTTTTTTCCACAATGTAGGTATGTATAGGTGGTTTGATATGGGAAGGTTATATTATTTACCTGTTGACACTGCGACATAAGCTTGACCATCTGCGCGAAGGTTACTCCGTAAGGTCTATTGATGATGCTCAGCTGTTTTAGCAGTCTAGTAGTGTCATCATCGTCACTGAAACAATATGAATAAAATTGTTATATAGAGTCCATAGAAACAGGACCATGGCCTTTACGACCATCAAACAGTATCGCAGTGCTTTCTCCACGCGGGTTGTCGATGTTAAAGTTGTCAGTGGAAGGAGGTCAGTGCCAAGCGGTTATGTCACAGCAAGCCGCGTGGTTAATCACCTCGGATAAACTTGCACTTTTCAATTAAGTATGCAGGTTTATTCCTACCTAAGTTACTGGCTGTTATTTATAATTTAAGTTGTATGCCTACGTAGTAAAATTGGTTAGTTAAACCATTAGATAGGTTGGTTAGCTAACTTATGTATTCAAAAAATATTTTAATATTGCTATTAACTGCTTTTCAAACTGCAATAAAAAATATAAATATGTGCATCCTTTGTTATTCAATTTTCTAATTTAAACAATATATATTTTATTTTTAATTCATGTTTATATCTTTTATTTTTAATTTAGTTTTTTTACTTTACAAAAAGGTTTTTGTTAGTTATTACCTACCACAGAGTTATGTTATTACAGATATAAGTTATAAACTTCAGGTAATAAACAAGTAGATAATTAATGTTAATTAAAATTAAATTCATTTGTATACAGAATATGTTTTAACAACAATAAAAAAATCATTTTTTATCGAAAACTGGATCAATGTATAGGAACACGTAATCGAATGGCTGTTATACACTTCGATAAGTCAAGTGCCAAGTGTTAAGTGCGTACCTACGGTGTTTAGATAGTTCATAATTCATCTCAGACATTTTTTATTTATTTTATAGCTTGGTGACTTTTTAATTACCTGATGGTAAGTATACCTACAAAGTCCATGAATGGGGTCGATCAATACATTGTTGTTGTTTAACAGTTTAATCGCTCCCTCTATGCCGGCTAAATGATGCGGTTACAAAATGAGCGGCGACAGAGACGTTATGGCTTTGTCGCTGCTTTATCGACAAATTAATTGCCCGTTTCGTAACCGCACCTTGATAGGAAACTACCACCTAGTACCATTTAGACGATCAATGCAGTCGTCTCCGGAAAACCCACAGACTAAAACCGTAACATGTGTCTACAAATTTGTGGGTTTCTGATTCTATTCACCTTGTACTGCCTTGTAGACAGTTATTTTATTCTTTTTATCACACAAAAACAGCAGAAATGGACAACATCGAGGCTTTGTTTTTGACTAATCGCTAAACACATACATTATCGATCTCATGCTATAGGAATATTATAAAGTTGGCATAGAAAAAAGTTATAAAAATATAAAATACAAAATATAGTTAGCAACATATTGCGATCTTTAGGGTTTTAATTAAAACTAGAAGTAATTATTCTGCATCAGTTATACTAAATTATAATACTGATAGCGACTGTAAAGGCTAATTGATTTACAAGGTTTGCCTACCTACCTACTTACTAGTAAAATCATAGAAAACTTTTAAAAAAGGCTAGGTATAAATATTTTCCAAAAAAAGGTGTTTCACTAACACTTTGACACTTTGGATAGTGTCGTATCTTGGGAACTATAAAAAATATCATTTAACAACCAAATTGGCCAATTTCATAGCCAACGGTCATGTATTATATAATAATAATCTGACTTTAGTTGTCTAGTTAAATCCTCTTGAAAATAACTTGGCTGTAAAAGCCAAAGTTTAGGATTTATTTAAAGAAAACTGAACAAACGTCGATTTTGAACGTAGTTTTCATATTAGCCTCTAACACTTCGATCAACAAGTTGTATTGTAGTTGATCTAAGGTATAACATATCCAAAAGTTTCGGATTCCCACTCTTTTGGAAGGTAAGTAAAATGTAGGTATACATTTACTGGACTATACAACCGACGAATAATTGCTGCTGACGATGGATAAATTCAATTATGTTGAGAGCTTGTAGCTTGTATAATAGCAGTATGATAATATGGTGATATTATTCATCATGACCATGATCGCCATAGGTTAAATCTGGCAAAGTTATGTTTAGCTAAAACTAACAGATAGATTAGAACAATTTAATGGCGATATCTAAATGTTAAAAAAATTTTGATGATGCGTTTTTAAATGCAACAAAAAAATATATGGTATTTAGGTTCGAAGGCTGTAACCTAAATACATTGATTGTGTTATAGTAATTATTACCTAAAACCGCCTAATCTTATATAAATCTCTCCTAATTAGATACCGAATTTATTACTGGATTGTTGCGAGAAGATGAGCAATTGTTCCTTTAGGTTTCGTTTTCTTACTCAAAATAAACTTTCGTGAGAATTCCTTACTAGATTTGCGCTCGGATGGCTCATCAAATTACCTACTTAGTAGATAATGTAGATAGTTAATAAATCAATGGCACTAGTAACTATTTTCGTTGTCGGACTAAGGGTTTAACGTCTCTCTTTACTGCATACGGTACAAAATTACCAAGGTAGGTAAGTATATTGATTTACCAATTACTTAACACCAGTTTCTAGAAAAATAGACACATGATTGATAGAAAAATGGTTAATGACTAATTAATATTTTATTGGATATCAGCATGTGACTTTGTATATGCCTGGGGCCTATTTCATAAACGTGACAATTGTAATTTACTATGACAATTTATAATACATTGCTTGGTTTAGTTAGTTGTAAATAAATAATCCCAACTAAGCAATGTATTATGAATTGTCATGGTAAATTACAATTATGAAATAGGCCTCTGGTGGTCAGAACCTACAAGTCCATGAATGCTGAACTAATTCTTACTATGCCGTCTAACCGATGTGATTATAAAATGGGCGGCGACAAAGACGAACAATGCAATAGTCTCCTAAAAAGCGGTGAACCCACAGACCAAAACTGAAACAGGACACACTTGACGGCAATCTAACCAATATTCGGCCGATTACGAACATAAAAAAACACTCCAAATATACCGAATAAGTACGAACATTCGGCGCATCACTATTGCATCTGTATGGGCAGTGGTAACGAGGCCGGTTGGTCAGCCAAAAGAAGTTATACAGTCCTTCCTCCCACCTGAATATGCCAGGAACCATGTAGATACCTTGCCAGCTAATTTTGATTAGGTATGGGATACATTCTGGAAACTGGGATTTAGTCTAAAAAGTCACGTGTTTATAATTTACTAGCTGACCCGCGCAACTTCGTCGGCGCACGTAACGGAAGCTCTCAAAAGGAACAAATTGTCCCCGTTTTCCCACCACTTTTCATTGATGCTCCGCTCCTATTGGCCTTTCTAGATAAATAGGCTATCCAACGCTTAAAGAATTTTTGAAATCGGTTCAGTAGATCCAGAGATTACCCCCTACAACCTCACAATTTCACAAACTTTACCTCTTTATTATATTAGTATAGATTAATTGATCAGCTGAAAATTTTTACAAATGAAAGCCATCCAAAGATACCTAAAATACATCAATTGTTATAAGTTATAATATATATTATATACCATAATGAGGCACCTTGGTTAAAAATATTTCACGGACGACTAGCGTACCTAATACGTAATAGGTATCCCTATTTAGTCTGTGCGTACCTAGCTGTTCTCAAGGCAATTGAACTTCACTTCTAACGATACAAATTACGTAATTAAATGAATTCGCATACTTTATTAAGTTGTAGAATGTCGACATATCGTAGGTATCATATAAGTAAACAGCCAATCAATTATTAACTGAAACATTGAATCAATAAGTTCAAGGCTTTCGACATTCTATATGGGCTGTCCTTGATATTATTATTTATATGTATAGGAGTAGGTGTCTATCTATTTTTTTACCAAACTTTTTTTATTTACACAAAGAAACTTAAAAAACATAGATATATAAAAAAAATAATTAAACTATCTAAAATAATCTAAATTATCTATATTAATAAAAAAAATCTATAATAATAAAATAATCTATATTAATAAAAATCTCCTTAAATGGGATACCACTTGGCAGAGTACCTATAACACTGGCAGCATTGCAACGTTGAATGGCAATGCTGACTTTTTTTTAAATAGTTGTGGCATCTGGGGTCTCCACATTCGAAAAATACACGTTTCCCGAGGTCATGAAGAAATTCTTTAGCCTCGGGACCGAGTGTTCCCGAAGTTTCGACACCAAAAGCCACAAACTTATAATTTTTAGTCAAGTCCCTATACTTCAACCGCTTACGCGCTTCCGCAGCGCCAGCGGCCGAACCAGGGACTGACGAGGAGGCCGAAACATTGGACTGTGCATAGGTGTCCACGCAAGTGGCATTCCAGTTCAGGGATTTTCCATTGGCCCACGACACCAGCGTAAGACCGTCAGGGCGCCTGCCGTCGGATCTGCTGACTCCAGGAGGCTCAAGAATACAGGGAATTTTAGGAGTTTGTAAAGTACGCCGAATTATGTCATTGAGGGCATTATGACGGGGAATGCGACCAGCGCTTCTATTGCAACTGAGACCATGATACTTACTTGTACTTTTACTTTTCCCCGTGTTCTGATGAGCCAAGTATTGTATTTGCTCGTATTTTGAATTGGAAATGACGTGTTCAAGTGTCACCATGCAGTGACCTATGGAAATAAATTATTTTGAATTTTGAATTGAATTTTGAATTTTTGATAGCCGAATTTATCTACAGTGGCTCCGCAAGTGTGGCATTGAAGTCTGTATGCCACAGACTTCAATGCCACACCGAAGGGCGACCGAAATTCTCAAAGTTGCCTTATGTAATAAAGTACCGAAGGAAGCAATTGGAATTGCATTAAGCCACGCACCAGAATTTTTACCGAAAGCGGCTAAAAGACGTGCTTTACTTTGTATATTTTGAACATTATTTAAATGTTTTTTGGACTCTAATAAAGGGATATCCCATAAAGACTGCCTATGTTTTTCAGTAGGTTCCGTAATACCTGGGTGTTCTTCCTGCCATTATTGTAAAGCTTCGTCTGTTGGGCTCGAATCCATAATGACTGAGTTATTGAAAATATTATCAACAAGATCAGAAACCGAAAGACAGTTCATTATGAGGGATACTTTTTATACCAGGACAGATGGAATCAAATAATAATAAATTATCTGATGTATTGTAATTGCCAATGAAATGAATTTCACATTTAGAAGTATTAAGTTCTAAGCCTAAATCTGAACATTTTGTTTTAATAGATGTGGAATCGTGTGAGAGGGTATCTAAAGAACCACCGAGAGAACCATCGTCAAGAAACCAGCAATTAAATCCTGACTGAAGCTCATTTATCATGGGGTGGATAGATAAGCTAAATAATACGGGGCCCTGCGGGTCTCCTCGCCGGCAACCGACGCAAGAATTAATGACATTACCATTGTAAATAAGAGCTGAAGGTAAATAATAGCATTGATAAATAAAATTATACAAAGAAGGTACTTTGCGTTTAGTTTCTGCAAGCATGATGGTCCTATTAACAGAGTTAAAGGCATTTCGGAAGTCTAATTTTAATAAAGCTTTTCCGTTGTTAGATGAATTATTTACAAAAGAGCTAGCTGCTCTGACAGCTGCTTCACAACAACCATTTACGGCAAAACCAAGTTGTTTAGGTGTGAAATACGGGACTAAGTCTTGTTTAATTTTTTTGCATGCAATTTTTGAAGTATTCTTCGATAAGTATTTTCAACGGCTATAGGTCTTATTCCACCTGCTTTCTTATTTAAGGCACATAGGCTGGCACCGCATAGAATAGGACAAATATTATTCGGTACATGTCCCCGAATCATTAGGTTAAAAAGATCGCATAGGGCCTGTAATAGTCTTGAACCAGATTCGCCAGTGGAGTATGATATTAAATCCTTAAGATGCTGTGGTCTAATTCCATCCAGACCAGAAGCAGAAGTAGCAGAAAAGTTATTAATTGCATTTACAACATGTGGTAACTCTATTTGAGGGATATTAATGTTTTCAGGGTCAGGAGGCTCTATATTGTAGCTCGCCAGATTTGCAGGTGGATGTTTTTCGCGTAAGGCAGAAAGTGTGTCAGCGTCAGGAGCGCAAAACTGTCATCTGAACATACACTTACGTCACCTTCCGCAATTTATGCTTCTATATATTTTGAGAAGGTACGAGAAGGAAATTTAATAATTTCATTTGTTTGGGACAAAGGTAAAGGGGAAGACAAATTTTCTTTTATAAAAGCTTTTAAAGATTTTTCCTTTTTTTTTGGTAACGATAAAAAATTAAAAGAAAATGATAAAAGGTTATTCCATGACGACGTGTTATTTTCATTGACCACTCTGCGAATTACTGAAGACAGTTTATCGGCCACAGCTATCCGTGCACCCTTTGGTATTCTTTTTATGATATGGATATTTTTCTTAAGATTGGTAATTGTAGTTAAAAAATCATTTCCGTGTGAAATTTACGATTGATTAAGTTCTGTTTGTTTTTTGTGTATTCTAGTACAGTGAATTTTTAAGCCTTTGGATGTATTAAAAAATATAGAGCAAATATTGCAGATGAATGGAGAAGTCTGATTAGTATTGATATTATTAGTAGGAGTTAAAGAATAATCAGACCGAGATGACTGTGCACAATATGTGCAAATCCAAGCAGTGTTTGAGCGACCAAGAGACAGCAGATCCTCCGCAGACAATCCTGCACAGGAGCCGTGGTACCAAGTGGAACATCCTTCACAAATTATGGTGGCTGTATCTGAAATTTTGTTATTACATTTTTTGTCTGACATGAATAAGTATAAAAAAAGTACATTAATTAATATAAATAAAATATTTTACCTAAGAAAAATAGAGAGAAAACAAATTAAAAATAAGTACCTATTAAAAACATAAGTAAATTAAGTATATCAATTAAATATTAGCAACAAGATTACTGTAAAATCGCATAAAAATAGTCCTAATATTTTCACCTCACATTAATTAAATTCCAAACGAAAACGAACTTGTGTTGTCGTTTGATAGATGACCATGGTGCCAAGTCGAGGGAGGGTCTTGATGTGATATTCTTCTTGGTTCGGCTCAATATGGAAGGGGATATTCCGAGGCTTTCAAACAGACTATTCAGCTTTGTAGAGTTATTTACGTATTGTAATATAGTTTCCAACTAACCTTAATTAAATATTTATCCAAATCTCCTTTTCAGTTTCTTCAAGTAAAATTATAATGCTAAAATATGCTGAAAAAGAAAACATCTGGAGATGTGGATCGAATGTCACATGTTTGTGTCAAATTAGTTCCACTTAATAAATAATCTCTCTATTTTTCTTAGGTAAAATATTTTATTTATATTAATTAATGTACTTTTTTATACTTATTCATGTCAGACAAACTTTGTAAGGTTCTATATATCACTGAAATTTATAATTTTTACTTAAATATTCGTCCAATATTAAATAAAATTTAATAAATATTTGTTATTTGTTATTTCCATTGAAAATATTATCTATTGTATAGTTAGTTTGAGAAAAAGATAACATTAATAATACCTAGGTATCTAGCGTTTGCGCTAATATAAAAGAAAAATAATCAGTAAGTAGGTATTAGAAGTTGAGATGTATTTATTCTAAGGATCCATTAAGTTGTTATGTTGATTCCTAAGTCGATATAATAAATAAATAATATTACAATATTAGTGGCAGGCAGTTTTAGACCATCTTCAATAGTAGACTTATAATTGTAAAAAACAATCTTAGAAACAAAATAAGTTCACAAACTTTCTAGGTATTTAACCTACAAAATGTAAATTAAATAAACTAATATAAGTAAAGAAAACCACACTTGTTCTAAGTATTAATCTATGAGTAAATATTTGTATGAAATTTAACATTACTATCACCAGTATAAGTTAAATAAACGAATATATAAATTAGTATTTAGGTAGTCTAAAATATAAAGTAAATTAATGTCCAAGTTGTTAAAATACTCGTAGTAGTACTCTAAAATACTGGTGGTCTCATCAAGCGCCCGCGCCGTAAATACAAAACCGTGATTTGTAAAATGCATTGACTCATTTTCCATTTTCAAAAAAAAAAAAAAAATTCATTGAATTTAAAATCAAAATAAAAGGCAAAATAAAATTTCAATCTAATGACCTTTCTAGTTTAACTAAATCAGTTCGAAGAAAAAGATCGCATGTTCGCTAACAGATCGCGTTTCATCGTAAAATTGAGAGTATAATTGAATAATTCATGTTGTTTAGCGTGAGTGATTGTATAATAAAACAATTCAATTGGATCTGTAGGTAATCGAAGACAACCACGTCTCGTTAACGAATGAGATTGTCATCGGAGCTTTCTATAGCACTACCTAGAGATTTCTCTAAATGAAAATAGATATCAGTTTTTTTTTGTTTTTCAGTGGGTATCCAATTCATTTAGTAGAATCAGGGTCTGTCAGCAACATGCTGAATACCTTAGCTCTTGCCTAAAATGATGGTAGTTTAGGTGGATACAATTTTCCACCTAAACTACCATCATTTTAGGTAAGAGCTAAGGTATTCAGCATGTTGCTGACATGTGGTGTGAACGCGTCAGTTTAGGTACCCACTCAACCCACCGAAACTATTGAGCACGTAAATACGGAAAGGTAATCATAAGATTTTGGAAAGTTGTTAAAAAGCTAACATTTGACCAAATATACAAAGAGTTACGTGTTAGGAACCAGTTTGACTGATGTAATCAGACCAAGGATGCTGTCTGACACAGACGTTCACTGCTGACCCGACCATGGACTCAGCCTAAATGAACACCTATTTGTTGTTTATGAACTTTAGGTATACCAAAACGTATTCAGGATACCTCTATCCTATCTCGGTAGGATGTAGGCATCCAGATAGCTCTGAAACATGAGTTCTTGTAACTTAAAAAAATCCCACTTTGTATGTGGTGGTGGCTGAGTCTACCCATTAAAGTCAGATCAACTTTAAATACATTGGATAGCAGGTTTGATCCCCCGGCTTACGGCTGTTAATGATTATGTAAAATGCATGCATAGAGTCGGTGTAAAAATAAGTACGTTAATTAAAACTTAACAATACCATAAAGTTAAACGGTTTCATTAGCACCTAGTGGAGTTGTAATGCACTAATTAAAAACTTATCTGAGAACTGCCAATAATAATTATGCATAAGAAAATTTTAAGATTACGACGTAGTAGTACATTACGGCGTGTCGTAAGGCAGCCGTGTTGGTTCTGGATTTTTCAGGAGAGTCTAATTAGCCTAAACCTTTCAAATTCACGCTGTATTTAGGGATCGTTTTTTTTTTATAAAAGAAACCCTGATGGGAAGACTTGAGTGTCCTCCGCCTGCCTGTCTGTCTGCTACCCGCATTAAATATATCGAGAAGTAGGTATTAGTACTATTATTTCTTCTGTGGTATTGGTCCGATTACTTGAAGGTTAGTTAGTATTGTACGGTGGCCGCGTTGTTCTATTTTATTTTATTATTATTATATAAAAAACTCTATGAGTATATTAAGTCAATAAGATGTATATTATAGATCTTATTGACCTAATGGCAGCCTCCGTAGACTAGTGGTTGCGCCTTTGGCGTTATATCCGGAGGTCGTGGGTTCGATTCCCACCCATGGCAAAAAGTATTAGTACAATTTTCTGTTTGTCCTGGTCTGGGTGTTTATAAAATATAAAATGTATTATATCGTTGCTTCTGGTACACATAGTACAAGCCTAGAGCTTAATTTGTGACCAGAGCAATATGTGTAATTTATCCGAAAAAGAAAAAAAAAAGAAAAAAATAACTAAACAATAATTATTAAAGGTATTTCATAGAGAAGTGAGGAAGTAGCTAGCAGGGTACATTTACCATAGTAATGTATATTTTTTTGCACTGAAATTAGAGATTTCAACGAACAAAAAGCCTACCGACTTTTATAAAAAAGCTGATATTTTGACGTGAGAATTTTCGGTTGAAAATTAGGGTGATTTTTCGATATTAAGTAAAAATAAGGAGAAAATATAAACATTTAAAATTAAAAAAAAATTCAATGTCTTTGGGGAAGTTTTCACCAAATTTCGTGAAAAAAAATATATAAATGATTGTAATACTTAGTTGTTTAAAATTGTCACGTAAATTCTGAGGTAATGTGAAAAAAGTGTAAATACATAAGTAGTAGATCTTTTTATTATCTACAACTTTGCCATTAAACTTTTTTCCATAGGACTTGTAGTTTTGTCGGAAATCGAGATAAACAGTTTTTTACCCTTAAAACCCACTTTAGCTTATTTTGACAGGCTTAAAAAATCAATCTATCCTATTGGTGGACTGTATTCACTTAGGGAGCGTTCAAGTATTACGTACATAACAACGTTACAGCACGTTACTTGGGAAGGCAGGGTCAAAAATCTTCAAGAATTGCGTTACGTAATACTTGAACGCAGTGAGTACGTTAAAACTCGCACTAGGGCCACGGATAAAAAAAAACAATTGGCAAAGGCAACCAAAATATAAACGCTATGGTAAACAATAATTGTGTTTTTTACTAAATTTCGGATGTAACATGGGTGTAATACAAAGTGCCTGTTGCCAAGACAGAATCCTAGGTCACAAGTTCGTAACCTCTCGCATCCAATTTACCGCTTTGCGATTGGTCGCTTTTTACTACTTACAATGGCCACTTGGTACGGTATTCGCTACAGGAAAAGGAAACCATTAGGCTTACATATATTAAGCAGTGGTGTACAGTGTTTTAGAGCAGATTACACATTTAAATATAACACGAAATATATCTACAATACCTACTAGTATAATAAAAATAAATATTTGTTAGTATATCCCTATGTACCTATATCGCTTCATGTCTTCTATGGACTTCAAAACGGCTTGACTGATTAAGGTTTAGTTTTAAGATATCATCGTTTATTTTTTGTCTGCCATTTGTCAATCATTTTTGTTTTTGTTGGAACGTATTAAATCTGATCAAAAACTGATCGCTGAATTTAACTTTCCCTATTATTTATGGGTCGTATTCAAAATTTTTGTACATTTTTACATCTCAAAACGTCCTTGTGAATAGTGTTGAAATGGTTAATATTTTTTAAATAAGATCTATATATTTTAAATATAGGTTTTCCAAATTAATAAGTACCTCTAGTATTCATAAACAAAGAAATTATACCGGTAAGTATAAAAAAATCTGTTTTGTTATATACACATCGTACTTGGTTCATACAAATAATTATGTCTCCAGACACACGTGTGTTACAAAAAAGTAATTAAGAAAAAAAAATCTAATTAATTTTAGATAATTCTAAATTTATCTAACTGCATTATGATTATTACCACGTAATTATTATAAAATCAATAAAATTAACACAGAGATACATTGATTATTTACAATTTAACACGTGTCCACATTCTTTTTCTTTTTGGTTATTCCCTTTTGTAACATTAATTTTAGCAGATTTCTAAATTTTTGGGTTTGCAACATTTTCGACATAAAGACGACCAATGGCAATTGGCATCCGTCTTGCGGCCGCAGACAGCCATTTTGATGGCGTGAAATGGTTGTGCGACACGTGTGTTTTTTTACGAGTTCATTTATTTAAACAAATATATATTCCTTTTTCTTGTTTAGCCTGTATATTTTACGATAATGATTAACTATTACTATCCTGTGTAAAATGCTGTTTATAATACATTTGAAACTGATTATTATTTTAATCTTAGAAGTTTATTTGTATCTTTATGGCTAAGGGTTATATTTTAAACATGTGATTTGTTTTCCTTTTTGTAGCAAATCGTTACGTTTTTTTGTTACGTTACAAAAATGATGTAACAAAAATGAAATAAAGGCTATTTCACATTAGGTTAATGAACGTAAAAAAATAGTTTTAATTTTTACAAGATTATGTAATAAAAGTAAAGATACATTAAACTGCAATGATATATGGTAACTTTGCATTGTTCTTTTAAATTTTTTCGCTCTTTTAGAAAAGTTTTAAAAGTTTTGCTATTTGTATACTTTCTGAGTAATAAATATTAAATAATGTTAAATATTTTTTTATTTAATTACCATAGTGTGAAAAGGCCCTTACAATTCCTTTTTGTTACTTTTTTGTAACATTATTCATATTTGTAACGTTATTCATTTTTGTTACTATACAATAATTTTTATTTTGACCCTTATGTATACTTACTACTTATTCCATTAGATTAAAGGGTGGTCAACAAGATAAACAAATTATTTCAAATTTCAAGAAAAACGGATCAGTTGTTTTCACAATAATTTAATGCTGGTTCGAACGATTGCTTTATTAAAAGAAAAAAATGTTGGTCCCTAGGTACCCTAAAAAATTACATAATACTGTACTCCCATGGTTTTAACAATTCGGCCTCAATAGAAGCTTCCGTTAATCCGTAATTAAATAGGGAATTTTTCCCCTTGTTCTATAACAATTTTATGCAAAGTATTCATATCGGAATTCTGCGAGTTTGTTAAGATTGCCTAGTCATTGTCCTAATATCACAACGCTTTTCCCGACAAGACAACACATGGCAGCGCAATGCGGTATACTGAATAGAAACAAGGATGACTGGGAACAAACCGTTAAAATATAAAACTAAAATTACTAATATAGAGTATCTTGTAAGTGGTACCTTGAAATTCGAAGATTGATACGAAGGTTTTTCTTTAAAAGTACTAGAGTTCAACGATTTTCAGGAAGCTTATTAAGAGCTAATTTTTATGTCGCCATTAAGGTATTCAACAGTTAATTTGTAGGTCAAATTTATTCATTCTCCATACAAGTTATCTATTGAATAACTTTCTGACGATTGCAAAATCGGCCCTAAAACTATGTAAAATAAAAACAGATTTAAATCTGTTAAAACATAAAACACAGTCTGTCTAGCGGTCCTACACTAACGTGTAACTAAAATCCAAAAACCACCGATTTTCGTAAATCTCTTTTTAAATTGTAGATAATTATAGTTCTCTAGCCAGATATTTAAATGGGAGGAAGGCCTCTTCGTTAGGCCGACCGACCGGACGCGTTACCACGCCTATACAGATACAAAAACCGTCAAGTTACCTAACCTAGTCTTGTTACGGTATTAATCTGTGGGTTTACCGGTTTTCCGGAGACTACTGCATCGATTTCTTTCCGAGGTGGTAGTCTCCTTTAATGGTACGGTTATGAAATGGGCGAATCCTGTAATGCAAATACACCCGTGTCGCCGCCCATTTCGTAACCGCATATTTTAGCCGGCATAGTGGAAGCTATCAATATTATTTAACAACAATGTATTGCTAGACCCTATTTATGGATTTTGTTACAAATACTAGGTCACATGCCGTGCAGCATTAAAAAAAAATGTTAGGTATTTTTTTCGCGAGAAACGAGCGAGCGGATCGAGCCGGGCGGCGACAGATTTATCGTTCCCAAGGGGCCACGTGACATCCTCCAGTTTATAATATAAACTATATACTTAGGACCCTGGTTCAAACCGCGGTGTGTACCAATAAGTTTTTAATTTGAAAATATATGTACATTCGTTTAACAACACCACTATAGTGCCTCGGAGAGCACGTTAAGCTGTCGGTCCCAATTTCACTATACCAACTTGTGAAACTGTTTATAGATGGGTTATTAAGTCTATCCAAACATCGCGACGAGCTAGCCACTTATTCGGTGTAGACTCATACCATCGGCTACGACGGGTGGGATTAAAAAAACCCCTGAGACCGTAAGGCACCCGTGATAATACCTATTTATAAACCTATCATAAAAAAAAGTTATTAATATTTTTTAATAGGTTTATCAATACAAAGTTTCTATACCACCACACGACTTATTTGTTGTAACTTTTGATTTTTCTCGTGGGAAAGCGTTTAAGGTTTTGATTAATACCTACCTACCCTTTTTATTTGAACCAATAATAAATATTTTTTAACCCATTTGAATATAAGTTGGGCACCAATATCATCAAGCCATTTAAAATTTCAAGTAAAGCGGACTAGTAGTTTTTAATATAATTAGATGCGAGTCATACGTAGATAAGGATTTCTTTATTAAAAACTAATTATTTTCGGAACCCTACACTACAAAAACTAGACAAAGAAATAGTATAGTAGACCTTATACAACTGCAATATACTGATTGACTATTGAAATTTTAGTACATTGAGTCAGGAACACCCTCAGACCTAGTATTGAGGTAAGTATCTGTCACCTAGTATCTGTCAGTACAAGGTCTGTGGGACCACCACGACTAAAACTGGAATGTAGTTTGACAGAAGTGTGCTACAGAAGATCCACAGCTATCAGACTTGAGTGATCGTTCCGACAATAGAGTAGGTACGAGTTTATAACGTCTGCGTAACTTTAACCGTATACGCAGCGCACGCAACGGAAGTTCTTAAAAAGAACAAATTTTCCTCGTTTTCCCAAAATTTTTCATTGATGCTCTACTCCTATTGGTCGTAGCGTGGTGTTATATAGCGTATAGCCTTCCTCGATAACTGGGCTCTCAACACTAAAATATTATTCAAAATCGGTTCAGTAGATCCCTTAGGTACGAGTATATAGCACGACTAGCTGACAAGCGCAACGAAAGTTCTCAAAAAGAACAAATTTTCCTCGTTTTCCCAAAATTTTTCATTGATGCTCTACTCCTATTGGTCGTAGCGTGGTGTTATATAGCGTATAGCCTTCCTCGATAACTGGGCTCTCAACACTAAAATATTATTCAAAATCGGTTCAGTAGATCCCTTAGGTACGAGTATATAGCACGACTAGCTGACAAGCGCAACGAAAGTTCTCAAAAAGAACAAATTTTCCTCGTTTTCCCAACATTTTTCATTGGTGATCCGTTCCTTTTGGTCGTAGCGTGATGTTATATAGCCTTCCTCGATAACTTTCAAAATCGGTTCAGTAGATCCAGAGGTTAACCTCTCAAAACTCACAAACTTTACCTCTTTATTATATTACTACTACAGATAAAGTAATTAGATGAATAGCCCCGTGCAACAAAAAATAACCTTTGAATCAGTTTATTTTAATATGGAAAAACACCAAGCTAAATTAAGCTAAATTTAAACATTTTCCCACGAAACAGTAAAACGTAGAGGTGAGTAAGATTTTTTTAAAGTTAACTATTTTATTTTAGTTTTAATGTTTCTTTATACAGTTTGTAATATTTAATAAGTGCTATATAGAATCTAACAATTATATAAAAAACCATCTAAAACAATTCAACCAGAAGCCCATTTTGACCAAAAAGAATCAAGGATTTCTTGCAAAAGTAGCCGTAGCACTTTTTAAAAGTAAGTATATTAACATTTTTTGCCGAGGTGCTTATTTATACTAAGTACTACACTTTAGTAGCCTCCTTTCGGATACTATAATACCATTATAATAAAGACAATAAAGTTTGTCAGGTTGTAGGGGGTAATCTCTGGATCTACTGAACCGATTTAGAAAATATAAAATTGTTGGATAGCCTATTTATCAAGAAATGCTATAGGCTATATAACATCACGATACCACGAATAGGAACGGAGCATCAATAAAAAACGTTGCAAAAACAGCACATGCAACGAAAGCTCTAAAAAGGAAAAACGTTTTTTTGCTGGGTGACGAAGTGCGCTGGTCAGCTAGTTTGACTATAAAGCAGCTAAGCTAAATGCTAAATCGTTTTTATCACCATGGACTTCAAAGATTTTGTAGGTCTGCTTACCATCTGGTAACTACAAAGTTAGATGCTGTGTTCCAAACCTACACTACATCATTTTCAATTTAATCATACTCGTATATCGCACCCCCAAAAGCTTGCCTGGTACAATATTGTGCAATCAATATTTTTTTAATAAATTAGGTGCCTAGGTAGGTATATTGTCATAAATAATAGAAGAGTATATATTTCAGGGTCACTAGGCTAATGGAAAAGCGACAAATAATAGGGTATGCGATACAACACGATAAAGTTATTATCAATCGATCGACAACTGACTGACATTCTGTATATATACAGGCTGACTTTGAAAGGATGTACTTTGGGCTAATATGAGGTTCTGCTGATCAAATCGAACAACTTTCCCCATGGAACCACATAGTAATGTCAAATTCCATACAAATATTTATTCGTAGATTAAATTATTAATACTCAGAATAAATAAATTTATACCTATGTAATTTGACATTACTAATCTCGGTATAAGTTATACCCACTTTTGGTCGAATCGGCCCTAAGTATTAATAATTTAAACTATGAATAATATTTATATGTAATTTGACATTGCTATCCCCAGTATCTTTTGGTCGAATCGCCTCTTATAGAAAAATAACTAAACAGTTATTTTATTGACCATTGAAATTTAAATTATCAAACATGTTACTTGACGCTATATTAGTAATTGTTTTAATAACAGAGTTGTCTGCGGTTATAATTTTATAATAGATTATGTTCTCATTTTTTGTTTGTTTATCTTCTATTGTCATGTTTGGTAAGGCGATTTTAGGCCTCAGGGACATTTTGTATATTTTTATACTTTCATCGCCAATAAAAATCAAAATACAGTATCCTACATACATTCATAACCCATGGCATTGGTTGTGTGTAGAGCGCCATCAATTATGACGTAGTCGCTAATAAGGCACAAGTCGGTCACTTTCCTCACGGATGAATGACACAGTTCCCACTCATGTGTCGGTACGAAGGAATTGTTCACTACATCATTTGTCATGACACACCCAATAAATTGATTCATAGTTATTCCAAAAATCTATAATTCATCTTTAATTTTAATGGTCTTAATTTATATAAAAAGTTTAGTGTTCTCATCTGTAATACCTACATAGAAAATTCATGGCATTGAGGCTGGCTGGACCACCTAACTTAGAAAGTTGTCAGATATTTAGGTAGATAACAAATCGTATGTGACGGCATCCAATCAAGTTTTCATCATTTATGAGGCAATGCTTTTATCATAAAACGTAAATAATGTTGTTGAGACAGCCAGAATTTTAGCTTTTGGAGCATCACATCTCAACCCCCAAAGTGTTGTATTATTATTTCTTAACAAGTTTAGTAACGCGATATGTGGCGACATCCAAAGTAGTAAAATCTATTTTAATGCGATAGTTTTCTTAAACTTAAAAACACGTGTGATTCTCATCAGCTTTACCTGCTAGTCTAGGCTTCCCTTGCTAATCTATCTTGCAAATCACTTGAGAAACAGATATATCAGGGATAACCCGTTGATAAAATGTTAATCAAAATTTCTTATTTGATGTCATATTATAATAAATTTCTTAGTTGATGAAATTTGATAATAAATCATTTAACTGCTTGTCCAAATAGACCCCTGCGATTATTTCCCGTTTTCAAATTATTTTTTGGAATAACGTTCTATTTGAAGTATATCGCGCTAAAAATTATCTGTGTCAAACATATGATTCCTTATTTCATTTTTACCAGATTTATATTTACAGATAAATCGAGACCCTATTACATACACATGGCCCTGGTATACTTTATTGTGGTGACTTACTGTTGGTCGTGACTACTAATAGGATTACACCTAAGTTACACCTTGAAAGTAGTGTACTATATGCTATTATATACCTAACTCAATTTTCTGTTGCAAGTTGAAAGCCACGACATGATAGTGTAAACTGGCTAGAATATCCATGGTTAGTTGCTACCCTTTATACTTTGATCCTTTGTGAAATATCAATAAATAACGCCATCGAATTTCGTTCCTTTTAATTCCTTTATATTCCAGTAGATACCTGGTTCTTCCAGCGAATAGTGTTAAAATCTACATAGAAGAAGCTAGCGACTAGGTAGGTATATGCCCCAGCGATGGACTAGGCAGACACGTCGAACAGTAGCGTTATATTTGGCTTCCCTGAAATCAACTCTGTAACTAGCCTTTTATGCGACCATGCATGGTCCTAAATTTGATCGTGGTCTGGTAATTTCAGCGCCCTGTGCCATGGCACCGCTGGCACTGTTTGAAATTGTACCTACCTACTTCGTAGACCAGCAGAACCTAATCTTTAGTAGGTACGTAACTCACCACAAATCAATCACCGAAGAAAAAATATTACCTACTTACGTGTCGAAAACGGACATCCCAGAGAACTATATGATTAGGAATCCAAACACGTGAAGGTTGCCTGTACAATGTCGCAACCACCAAGATTATAGCTCGCAAACATCTTAAATAATGAGCACTTACGATTTTGCGGTTGCGTACATCATGGACACAGGTGCCATTTAAATGCAACTGGGAATTAGCGTTAAAATATTTTGCAATTTTCGATTAGTTTTTTAGTAGTAGGTAACATTAGGTACTTATTGTTAGGCAGAACAATAAATTAAATCTTGAAACAAAAGCTGCTAATAAGTACGCCAAAGACCGGGAAATATTAAAATGTGGTGAATAAGGCACATGATTATGTTACTCACCTTCTCTTGTGAGCCCTAGTTTCTAAAACGTTTATCAATTTAATTTGTGATCAAAATTAGTTAACATGATTGGTAAAATGTCACGTCACGTAATTTTATACTCATATTTTTTGATCAACGTTCTAAAAACCGAGGGTTACAATTGTTGTGATAGACTAAGGCTGAGTTGAACCAGAACGAACTCTATGTAAATGTAACGATTAAAGTTAAAAATGGCGTCGAATGTACCAAATTTTATTTTGCAGTGCGAATGACAGCTGGTACTATTGACGCCATTTTTAATTTCAATCGTTACATTTACAGAGAGTTCGTTCTGGTGTAATTCAGCCTAAAAAGCTTTACAATCTGGAAAATATGTCAAACAAAACTAAAGCTATTTAAAATTTCTACATATATTACATTTAAAAGTATGTATATTTTTAATACTATTATTGTAACTGACGTGTGTACCTGTGTATTATATGGCAAAGCTGGGCATTAACTCGTTAATCCGTTAATCGTTAATTAACGAAGTTAACATTTTGATTAACGGATTAACTTTTAAGTTAACTTTTAAAAATGTTAACGGACACGTTAACTTCCGTTAACATGCAGAAGTCCGTTAATCGTTAATCCAATGCCTACTATTTACCGCACGGCACCACGGCGCGGCGCGAAATACAGGTTCAGACAAGTATGAAACGAAACGACGAGTTTTTTTTTCTAAAAAATAACACCGACTTCAGTGGTCACTAAAAAGTAATAAAATAATTTGGTTTAAGCACGTGTTATTGAAGTCGGACGATGTTGAGTCAAAAACACAATGTAGAAATATTTACATACGATCGACCGACTTCAATAATACGTGTTTAAACCAAATTATTTTATTACTTTTTAGTAATCACTTTGAAGTCGGTGTTATTTTTTAGAAAAAGTATTTTTTCTAACCTGCAACTTCCAGAACCTAAACCAACAAGTTTTATAAGTTCACTAACGCAACGCAATAAAAATGCAATTTTACACTACCTATTAACGGATTAACGATTAACGTCAACGTTGCGTTAATTCTTCTGAAATGTAACGCTTTAACGTTTAACGAAGCTAACTTTTTTTGTAGCGGATTAACGATTAACGAAGTTAACTATTTGATTAACGGTGCCCAGCTATGATTATATGCTATAACATATTCTGTGATGCCTACCTCATGGTCATGGTTTACTTAGGGTTTGTTCTACTTCTTAAAAATAGACACCAATTATCCACAATATTTATAATTTGTACTACAGAAACTTTAATAATACCTTTTACTCCTATATCTTAGGTTCTAGTCACGCAATAAAAGATTGTTTGGCGTAAAATATACACACAAAATATTTCCTAATATATAAATATTATCACGGGTGTCTTACGGCGCACGAGACCGCCTAGGCGGCCTCAGGGTACCGTCTAGCTAAATTCTTTTTTATTGAGTTTGGAAATACATCGAAGTACCTAATGCAGCAATTACTGTGGGCACTTATGAAAACACAATATTATATTGTAAGAAATTAATTGTATCTTGTTTTATATTTAGAGCTTTTGAGTATACTTAGTTTTTTAATAATAAAATTACAAACATATTGCTGTGGTCACTATATGTACAAGAAACGACGATACTATTTACATTATATTTTATAAACACCTAGACAATGATATGACATATGAATAGTACGGTTTGGTACAGAAAAACGTACTAAATGATTTTGCCATGGGTGAGAATGGAACCCACAACCTCTGGATACAATACTAAAGGCGCAACCACTAGCCTATGGAGGCGGTTAAGGTACTTAGGTACCTACTTAAAAAATATAATAATACAGGGTGAATTTGAAAGGATGTACTTTGGGCTAATGTGAGGTTCTGCTGATCAAATCGAACAACTTTTCCCATGGAACCATGTGTCGCAAATGAAACAAAATGTTGGCTTCCAAAAAAAGTTTGCATGGAGAAGGTCAAGTCATTTGCGACACATGGTTCCATCGGAAAAGTTGTTCGTATTGATCCAGTATAACCTCATATTAGCTCAAAGTCACCATGCATACCTACAAAAAGTATTAAATTATGCAAATTAATATTTTTTTAATCAAATTAAATTACAGTTTAACTAATACCTAATAAACAATGAAAATTATACTATACTTCTCTACAAAAATTATAGATGATTTATGAATGCAGAACTGAAAGTACTTGTCATCGGGGAAATTATAACCCGTGATTTATTGAAATTTATTGTTCACTCACTTGCGGAGAAAGTTCCGCGGTTTTTGTATTTACGACTTTACTATATAATACACATTAGGGATTTCTAATGATTTATTTAGAAAAGTGTTTACATTACATTACAAGGAGCTACCACTACCTGCCACTAACATAAAATATACATCTTTTTGCCAATGTTGATGGCAACTTCAACATTTTTAATTCTTTTCTTAAAAGTTTCATCGACTTTAATATATGTATCGATTTTTTTTTCTCAAAAAACTGTTTTTATTTAAATAAATTCTATAACAATATCAAAAACTAACACCTTAGTTTGTGACCAATGTTCTAAATATTACAGGATCGAGGAGACACAAAGCCATGCTCTAATTGACGTCTCTACATCAGAGGTCGTCCTTATACGATATATGAAAGGCCACAAATATTGACAGGAAATCAGTGCTGACTGCTGGCATACTTAAAATAAAACACATTGATCCATTTCGGATCTTATTTATTATCAAAAATGCATGCTCTACCTACAGGTAACTGTGCTACTGTATAGCTCTGGTGAGGCACTCGCGGAGAAGCGCGTTATTGTCGGCACAAATAACGTGAAACTACTAGTGTACATCGTCGTTTTCGGTTTGTGAAACTTGTAGGCCGCACCAAAGCGGTTCACGGGCCGCATGCGGCCTGTTGGCCGTTTTTTCCGATCTCTAATCTACATGATTTACGACTTTTATTCTGAAAGGGCAGGCGCTATGACTCTCTCTACATGCCAGCAAAAAGAAGGACTATTTTGCAGAATCCATAATCGATATAGGTATATAGACTGTAGATATAATTCGAGTGTATTTGGATACGTTAGGTCTGGCGCAATTGTCTCTACCTTATTTCTTCGAGTGGCACACACGTCAATATAATTATTTACCTATAATGACGTGCGACACTCACTCAAGTAAGTAATGAAGTAAACATTGCAGAGTGAAGCAACAGTAACCACGTGTTCACTAATAAGCAATAATAGGTTAGTGACCGAACTAACGGCTAACGAAGGTTTGTTTGTTATAATTATATTACTCGTAACTACAGACATACATATCATCACGGGTGCCTTACAGCGCCCGAGACCGCCCAGACGGCCCCAGGGTACCCAGCGGAGGGGTTTTAATCCCACTTCGTCGTAACCGATGGTATGAGTCTACACCGAACAAGTGGCTAGCTCGTCGCGATGTTTTGAATAGACTCAATAACCCATGTATAAACAGTTTCACAAGTTGGTATAGTGAAACCGAGACCGACAGCTTAACTGCTCTCCGAGACACTATAGTGGTGTTGTCAAACAAATGGACATAATTTTTTTAATTAAAAACTCATTGGTACACACCGGGGTTCGAACCAGGGACCTAAGTGTTTTTAAGTCCAAGGTTTAAGCAACTCGGCCACCACGTATATTTACATATTAGTACAAGCCTAAACCTTAGTTTGTGACCAGAGCAATATGTGGAAACTGTCCTACATATTATTATTAATGAATAATAATAATAATAAATTATATTCATTAATAATAATAATAATATATAGGACAATTTCCACATATTGCTCGGTCACAATCTATGGTTGTACTATACAAGTACCAGAAACAACGATATAATACATATTATTATTTATAAACACCCAGACCATGGACAAATTGTACCGAAAAAAACGAACCTATATTTTTTTGCCATGGGTTGGGAATCGAACCACGAACTCCGGATACAACGCCAAAGGCGCAACCACTAGTCTACGGAGGTTGTCGTTTAATGGTGATGTTTAGTTTATTGTCGTACTTTTGTTGAACTGGCTTCGCCCGTCATATTATTTTGGTAGGTATATCCCACTTTTAATTTGCCCCGCCTTCCCTATTATGATGTAAAAAAAATTAAACTTGTCTATTATACTTCTATAAAAAATGACTTCATACAAAATTTCTAGTTTGTAGCAACCATTGTTCCAGAGATATAAAACGATATGGGAAACCACTATAAACATTATCATCCCCCTCAAATATTTCAAATTTTAAATTGTAGCACCTTCCGTTACCGAGGTAATATTAACTTTCCTGAAAAATCATTTATTCCTTCGGGATTGTAATTTTGAAAAATAAATCTTAGTGAGGGCCAAAATAATACATAGGGAATTTAAGCTACTGCCCAAATTTCAGTGTAATCCTATCTTCAGTAGTTGCAGCTGGGCGATGTGAGTAAGTCAGTCAGTCAGGACCAACTCTTCTTATTTAGTCAATAAAATTGTCCATTTTTACAATTGATAACTTTAACATATTGCATTTTTTATTTGTCTCTAACCAAAGGAGGTAAGCAGTTATACGACTACATATAATTAACTTATTTGTGTTTTACGTATATAATAATTCATAGCGTGGTTAGTTTGTCAGTCAGATTTAATAACATAAGAACGCGCAGAGAAGATTTATAACTGTTTTACTCGAGCCAGTGATTTTACACGTTACATCTCATTTATATGCACATACTTAACGGACTTAAATTTTGTCCCACTAAAATTTTACACAACTCGTCAGAATATATTTGTGCTACTTCTTAAAAAAATCTTAAGTAATATTTTTTTACTCATGAATTTATTAAATCCTTAGAATGGTAATTTGTTATTTAAATATCAATATTTAATGTGTTTCATGCATATCCTATGTCTAGTATAGAAATTGTAAACCTAGCAACTTTTTAAATTTATTAAAAAAAAAAGTTAGAGTTTCAGAAAAAATCGAGCGGAGTAGGCTATGCCTATATATAGTATTCAACATTCTGTATACTAGCAACTTACATTTTTTTTTATGTAAAAGCCGTTACATTAGAAATTCCCTATAAAGCAATAATTTATAAAAATAAAAATTTTCTTCAAATGAATAACATAAATCAATGAAATTAGATAAAACAATCAGTGCGACTAGGGCCTGTAAAAGCCTCTAAGTATTTCCGGTCCCTAGAAGTATAATAATATTCAGGACATTTCAAGCATATTGCCCTGCCTGATGTCGATTTTTAACGTCCGCCAGTGAGTCCTTACAACTCCATCGGCTCAGTAACCACTAGACTACGCTACCAGACATGGGATTCGAACCCACGACCTCTACAAATCTCATGGAAGATCGATACCTTAGTTAAGATACAAGAATTGGCAAGAATCCAGTTTATGTCGATATGGAGTAGGTCACTTGAACTTGGTTCAGAACTCATGAATTTATTAAAGATTATATAAGTGGCGGTGAATTACTAGAAAACTGGTTAGCTTATTATAATTATTATAATCACTTAAAATAAAATAAATGTTAAAGAGTTATACAACAAAAATATATAATATATATTTTTGTCGTGGTGGCCGAGTTGGTTAGACCTTGGACTTAAAAACATTTAGGTCCCTGGTTCGAATCCCGGTGTGTACCAATGAGTTTTTATTACAAAAATGTATGTACATTTATTTGACAACACCACTATAGTGCCTCGGAGAGCACGTTACGCTGTCGGTCCCGGTTTCACTATACTAACTTGTGAAACTGTTGATGGGTAATTGAGTCTATTCAAAACATCGCGACGAGCTAGCCACTTGTGCGGTGTATACTCATACCATCGGCTACGACGAGGTGGGATTAAAACCCCTCCGCTGCACCCGTGATGATATATAGGTATGTATGCCTATTTATTTTACTCAGTACCAATATCTTTTAACTTATGATTTAATAAATCGTTTTTTTTAATATTAGATCTCGGCAAGTGACCTTTCGTCTGGCTAATGAGCAGCAAACATACAAAGTCCATGAATAGGGTACCTACCTATATCAATGGGTACCTATGCTATATTGGGGTTTAAATGATGCGGTTTGGAAATAGGCGGCGTCCAAGACGAATTTGGATTACGAGCCTACTCCCTTTATCTCCTTTTAGTTTTTTATTGTTACTGTTGATAAATAACATATCATACGTGTAAGCTAAAGTAAAATCTCGAGTTTTTTATACCCAAAATAATAAATACTACCACTTAAATTTGACTAGGTACTTCTATGACCTTCCACTTTAAGAATGAGATACAATTTGAATAGCTTATCTGTAAAGAAATCGTTTCACACAAACTTTTTGTTTCAGTTGTATAGCTTGTAATGCAACTAGGTACATATTATATTTTTATTGCCTGGCTTCCGTGCGGTCATTGCATCCGCCACAAAAACTAAACGATATTTACCAGGTATTATGTCTACGAGGTAGGTATGCATCGTTTCCTACTTGAAACATTTTTAGATATATTTACTTCCGGCGCAGTTAAATTTATTTTATTATAGACAACATAATATAAATTTTGGACTTTGGTGAGAGACCGTGCACACAGCCCCTACCTATAGTAGGTACCATTATAGTGATTTGGATATGGCATATCCTGCAGGATTAATAATGAAATATATATCAACACAGATGTCTTACGGTACCCAACACCGACTATGAACTTTAATACTTAAAAATAAGTAAATAACATGTTAAAACGATAAATAATATGTAGGACATTTCACATGTTTTAAATTGTGTACCAGAAACAATGATACTAATACATATTTCATTTTATAAACACCCATCTAAATCAACTATATACCGAAAAACGTACTAATATTATTTGCCATGCCTAGGAACGAAACCCACGACCTCCGTATACAACGACAACGGTTTAAACCAGTCAGGCAGTCAATAATCAAAAGATACCTAGTTGGCCTATAATAAAAACTACACAGCAATACAAAACATATTAATATTCTAACGAGGTCTTACATTAAAAAATCATTACACGTAGCTATAGCTTGGTTAGACCAGAACAAAATGATTGTCGCACAAATTGCCCATTGATCAAATCACAAGCTCAGCGCAAGGTCACCAGAGACCGTTGTGGTTCTACAATCATATCTTATTAGCTACACAAAGGATATGACAGTAGAAACTTTGCCTACATTTCTTTTATGGGAGCGGGACTGCTTGACCTGATGACACCTAGCAGAATTACCACAGATTTATTGTGGGATAGCAAGAGAATATTTTCTTAATCCTGCATATATCTTTTATTATACCTAGATAAGTTCAATGATTAGGCCCGAGGACTTCTAAACTTCAAAGTAATTTGTTCATCTCTTCATCACATACTACTATTTAGTCAATAAAGACAAGTATTTAAAAAATCTACTTACTAAGTCTCGATGAGCTCGCAATTGAGAAGAAGCTTGCCCGGTCCCAACTCCACAACAGCTACTGTCTGATCGTGATAATAGACCATGCGCAGAGTGTCATTGCCAATTCTTCTCCCTGTGTATGGTTTAATCCCAGCCTGTCTCTTCTCGACCTCATCAGCCCGAGCCCCCACACTGTTCACAAACCCTGCCAAAGACCATCCCGCCGGAAAACTAAACATAAACGGTTTGGCATTTGCCGTCGGGGGAGACGTTACAGCAATGCAAAATATGATAAATATTGAAAATAAAGACTTGAGAATTCCGTCAGCTAAAGGAGCTGACCAGACAATAGCAGCGCGGGCCGTTCGTAAACAAGTTAATAATCGTTGTAAGGACATTACTGCAACATTTCGCCGCAAGTCCGCACCGCACGAGAGCCGTCCTCCGACTGACTGCGGCGGCCTGTGGGTCACTGTCGGTGAAAGTCTCTCCAGCCAGGAGTTTGCGTAATGCACTTTCTTCGTCCAAGTTGAATGTTAAGTCAGGATAGGGTTACGAGTCGCATACCTGAATTATTAGATGTAAGTAGAAAATGCCGACTTTAAAGTTGTTACCAAAATAGAAAATCGATAGTGACTAGTTCGACTGTTATATAGAATTACTAATTTATATATAAAATGAAACTCTAAAATATTAATACAAAGTAAATATAAATTATTATATACATGGTGAATTTGAAAGGATGTACTTTGGGCTAATATGAGGTTCTGCTGATCAAATCAAACAACTTTTCCCATGGAACCATGTGTCGCAAATGAAAAAAAATGTTGGCTTCCCCATACAAATTGGTCATTTTAACATTACTAGTTTGTATGAGGAAGGCAATTTTTTTTCATTAGCGACACATGGTTCCATGGGAAAAGTTGTTCGTATTGATCAGTAGAACTTCATATTGGCCCAAAGTACACCCTTTCAAAGTCACCATGTATATTGTATATACCTACTCAACTTTAGTTCATAGACAACTTTTTTCATCTTGTGGGTTTTAAAACTTTTCCTAAGAGACTCTACATCAATAACCTGCATATGTAATGTAATTGCATTTCAATTTTACAACCGTAACTTCTGTTTTTTTTTTATAAACTTGAGCTGGATTTTTACTACTACTGGGATAAAAAAATATTAGCAAATTCTTATTATTAAAATTTGCCCCTTAACCCTGATGCTCATTAAAAATGTATCCCCCCGATTTACGAGTATTCATAAAAACTTTATTAAGCGTTTTAGTTAATATGTTGTTTCGATGAAACTCATCTTTGACAGAAAAATAACTTTTTTGAATAAAACCAGCAACCGGTCTTGTTACCACTATACAGATGCAAAATTCGTCAAGTGACCTAGACATGTTTCAGTTTTAGTCTGTGGGGTTACCGGTTTTCAGGAGACTTTTCCGTCGATTTCTTATCGAGGTGGTAGTCTCCTTTTAGGGTGCGGTTGCGAAATGGTCGGTTAATTTGACGATAAAGCAACGAAGCTACTATAATTATTGTTTGCCGCCGCCCATTTAGTAACCATTTAGCCGGCCCGACCCGATTTACGGATTTTGTAGGTCTGATTACCACTAGGTACATACAAAGTCACATGCCGTATAAAAAAAAAGAGAGAATATAATAATATGAATATGACCGTAGGTACGATATCTTTCATTTGCCAAATTCCAAAAGGTACCTAAGTTAATATTACAACAAAGTTAAAAGAAAAAGCTATTTGCTTTAAAAAAGATGTATTTGACTAAGGTATAAATAAAAAGTATTAATAACAAAATAAGTTAATCATTTTTATTTAGTTATTTACATAAGATTCTTGTATTAACATTATAGTAGATATACTTAAAATTACATTAACGTATTCATAAACACGAAAAAAGTATTAGTAACGACCAGATTTTTTAATACGGTAAATTAATTAATATTAATAGAAAATAATCCATCTTAAATGCAATTATAAAATGTCAAGTGTGGTACTTAACAATACGGATAACATTGATCGAAGACTGATACGTATAAACTAATATTACACTGAAGTAAACCTTATTATGTACGTATGTATCTCAACAATCTATGAAAAGAAAAAGGTTGGAAATACCACTGAAAGACCAATTATGTTAGCTAACCAAGAAATAGATCGTATATGCATAAATTTGGCAAAAAAAACTTATTTGTGATATTGTTAAGACCACAAATTAAAAAAACAACTTGCAATAAAATACCTATATCACATTATACCTAATAATTACAATACTATATCACACAGAAACATTGTTAAATGCAAGTCAAAACACTTTTTTTATTAAACATTTGTTATTTTATACGTAGTGTATAAATTATTCTAACTATTAATGAATTAAATAGTAAAAAAATATAAATATCTACCTAAGTTTTTTTTTTATAACCAGCGCCAGGTTTATTTTTATTTATTTAAATCTTTATTGCATACAAAATACAAAGGCTTCTTAAACAGCAACAAATACTTTTTGTCTAGAATATTTATTATAGTTGTCTTTCTGAACTATAATAAATATTCTATGTATAGTTTGGGTAAACTTCTAAAGTAGTTTTGGTAACATTATTTTTTTTCAGAATTTTAGGATTTACCTTTATTGAGACATGTACTTAGCTGTCCATGGATTATGGGTGCCGGGTCCATTGCATAGTTGGAAGGCAGTGAAGTGAACGGAAGTGTTCCCGGACTTGAGCGAAGCAGAGTTGAAGGATTTTCTGAATTTAACTCTCCCTTTCAATGTGTTCACTACCCTCTCTACCCAAACCAAATATCCTGTCAGCGCCATTTTGGAAACGCTTCTTTTAAGGCCAAAATCCTTCTTCAAAAATTCTTACACCGACTTCCACTGCAATAAGCTGAGTTTTAAAACCGTTTCTAGTAATATAGTTTGTGAGATGATAGTATTCGTTCAACTTGATGGTGTGGTTCTTTAGAATGTTTATTTCCCACGGAATGGTCAGTTCAACAATGATTAATTTCTTCAAGCACAGAGAGTACCTACACCAGTATGTCTGGAGTCTGGTCTGGTTTATAGGTTGGCTGAAACTGCTAGGATTGCTGCCCGGAATTAGTTATAAACATAAAATTCTGAATAAAAATAATTCCATAAATATGGTCAAGAATTTCAAACTTTCTCATCTATTGTCTCTTTTTTTTTTAGGTGGTATAACCCTAAGTGAGCGAACAGTATATTACATAATTTTATATAAGTACCTAATTATATACTCATATTTACAGAAATTTAAACTTACATTATGTTTTATAATCATTATCCCCGAAATTAATTCCCTGTTCAGGCACAACATAACCCTTTATCCAGGGTAGACCTGTGGCGACCTTCTTCTGATAATCCTGGTATTCCTGGCCAAAGAATGAAAGTAACATTAGCTCTTCGCCTGTAATGCGGTGGTAGAAGAACAACCAAGAAGTTGCGGCGTATACGATTATACAGAGTGGATTCAGCAAGGTTATCTGTTGAGAAAAAGAGGTGTAAGTACCTGTCACAACCGAATAATGAACGGGCGGATCCATAATTTTATTTCATTTTGGAGAAGGACCGCCATGGCCTTTAAAATATTAGTAGATTTTAGTTAAATTTAGATGACAACTTGCACTACGCAAGGCACGCGCAACTTGACAGTGCCTGTGCCTTGCATATAAACGATTTTTATATTACCAACAATACTAATACATAATATTATAAGTTGTTAAACACCCAAATTATACAGAAAAACGTCATTCCCCTCATCCATCCGTCTGGGAATCTGATTAACAATCAATGACATAAGAAATAAAGTCCACAAAAGTTTTTTTTAAATATTATGTAGTATTATAAAACTCACACATATTGCCCTGGTTACAAACTAAGCTTGTAATATGTGTACCAGGAACAATATTACTAAATACATTTATAAACACCCAACTAATAAAAAACTAGTACAAAAACATTGATTAACTTTTCATAGCCTTTATAAATATGTAAATTTAGCCTCAACTGAAGGTGAATGAACATAATTATAGCATTATGGGTTGCGGTGAGAAAATATTAAAGATTGGCTACATCTGTTTGGGCTTGATGAGTGTGATACATTTATCAGATTGGTCACTGTTTGTCAATTTTAAATTTAGAATGGCCAGGCTGATTTTTTTTTGCCTAGGAGAATTAGGTTTATTATTACCTGAGTTCCAATGGACCAGTAGAACCATCCAACATAGCTAGGATGTCTGCACATAGAGTATATACCATGGGTCACCAATTGATGTTCAGGATCCCGTTCAAATTGGACCTAAATAAATTTATGATATTATATATGAATTGCAGAAAAATATTTCTATACCTTCAAAACTATATTTTTATTATAGTTAAATTATTTTTTTTTAAATATTTTAACTATAATATGGGTTATTGAGTCTATTCAAAACATCGCGACGAGCTAGCCACTTGTTCGGTGTATACTATCAGCTACAACGAGGTGGGATTAAAACCCCTCCGCTGGATACCCTGGAGCCGTCTAGGAGGTCTCAGGAGCCGCACGGCACCCGTTATGAATGTAACTATAATAAAAATATAGTTTTGTAGTTATAGAAATATTTTTGCAAAAACGTTGCTTTGAAACACATTTTATTTAAAATTTGTTGATAGCAGTGAAAAAATTGTACTGATTTAATAGTACTTATCAGGCAGGCAGTTGAAACAACTGATAGAAATCTGTATCTTGTTATTCTTGGTTGTTAAGTATTACCCATAACACGGCCAAGCTAACACAAGATATAAAGTTGCGAGCCAAGGTCATAAGTATTTTTTTATATCAACCAATCAGAGCGCGGCAAAGTTGCACTTGATTGGCTGATATAAAAAATATATTTTGTTTGATATTGGGTTGCGACTTTATATCTTGTCTTGGCTTAGCCATGCTAATGTGTGTGTAATGTAAAGTTATCTAACAATTTTTAAGTAAATGAATTTTAAAATATTTTAATGCAATATTATATATTTTAATATACTTTGCTACATATTATTTTTTTATATCTGGTGTATTTTTTTTTCTTTTAAGATCTCTTATGGATTAACTGATTTGTAATCACGAACTTAGCATTCTCCATACAAATTAGCTTTAACACTTCCAATAATACTCAATTACTGTTTGTAGCAGAATTAAAATAATATTTTTGTCAGTCATTGTATTTATTAATCTTTTTGTGTTGGGTCATTATTTTTTCAATATCAAAAAATCAAACATTTTAAATTTTATAATGCAAAAAAAAATATACCCACAACAGAAAGATTTATGCATACAATTATGAACATAAAAAATATAATTGAACTTCGACCAACAGGCAAATTGTAATATTGGAAGTTCCTTTGTATGGGAGTCAAGTCGACTCCAGGGCCCTTAAAACATCAACATCTTGTATACATCAATATATGTAGATATGTTAAAATATAACATATCCTATTGATCCCTGGGATTCAGATTACCCCCAAAACAAATTTCATGAAAATTGGTATTTTTTGTAATAGTTTTGATATGAAACTTTCCAAAACAGACAAACTCACTTTCACATTTATATATTAGTATGGATGGATTTACCACATGAGTGAAATTTGTTTTTGCAGTCACCATAGCACCTTTCCTCATCATCTCTCCACAAATGCATATCACAACTCCAATATATGATAGCCAGTAATATGTCTTCATACCTAAAATTAAGTTGTTTGTTAATTCTTTTTTTCCATGTTAACCTTAATTTTGTATCATCAATCTATTTTGTAAACTCACCAGGAAAGAAATAATATTCAATAAAAAACTCAACCCAACTGGATACTGCAGCAACTGCATACTCCATACTATGGTTGAGTATAAAAGAATCTATGTTCAAGGTCTTAGGGTTTGCATAGGCCATTGCAAAGAACTCTGAGAAATGGAATCCAGATAAAAACATAATGTAAAGACCAAATACTTTTAGACCATTGTCAAATGTGCTTAGATATAAGCCTGTAGCAAATACTGCACCTAGGAAAGATGATCGGACAGCCACCTGAAATGTTGTAGATTATTGTATCAATTTGTAGTCATAGAGGATAGAAATTGATATAAAAAGTTTTCACATTACTGGCCATCACAGCAAGTTTGTTGATCAAAAATGTATCTTGATGTTTGTTATATTTAAATACTTAATAACTCATATTGTAAAAAAATCACTGACATTTTTAGTTCTTGTTTAATATATCTTTGCTTAGCTATCTTCAATTTTAATTAATCTATAAGCAAGCTTGGCAGTGTATGGCGCCTACCCTAATCAACCCCAAGTTGGGCTACCTGCTGTTAAACAACAATGTATTGATCACCCCATTTATTGATTTTGTAGGTCATCAGATAAATACTTAAGTCACATGCCATGTATAATAAGAAAGAAACCATAAAACGGGGAGGCAGAGGAGTGAACTCTGGTGCTCCAGTGCTTGAGACTGCAAAACAGGATTGATGGTATTTGCAATATCAACTATTCCACTAATTCCAGTAGCTTCTCTACACACCCAAATACTATAAAACCCTGTCAGCAGTTAATTTTAAGTTAACCTTGCATAAAAAAAAATCAACCGCCCCCAAGGATCGCTAGTTTTCCACCAATTGAATTCTCAGGATAGCCACAGATCAAGTTTTTTCGCATTAATCATAGTTCCCGACACTAACCTCGTAAAGGAATCCTCTATAGTAGTAACGTAAGAAAAAATTTAGTAGACAAAAATAAAGACCCGGCCCCCAAAATGTGAGGCCCCACAACTCTGAAGTAAAGCCCAGGAAGGCACTAGAGAATAGAGATATTGTAAAAACTATAGAAGACACTGAAAAATATAATAAACTTTGTCGACCGGCAGGACATAGGTCTTCCAGACCTAAATATTCCAAGATGCTATGTCCGGCCATAATATATGTATTAATTGATTTACTCGTAGTGTTAAGTAGTGCAGATTTGTTATTATTATAAATTAATATTTTAATTCAAAAAACACGACTTTTTTTTATTATTTGTTTTGTTTTGTTTGTTCTTCGTAAGAAGATCGGGCAAAGGGATCAAAGCCCATACAGCTTTACAATTTTTATTTTTTTCATGTTATCCAAATATTGGAAAAGCAAAGGCATCTAAGCCCATACAGCCACTTTTTTAAATTAATATTAATACTATAGGCATTGGATACAAAATTCTACGTAAGACTACTTATTTGTTCAGTGCATAAGACCATCATTTAAAACAAAAAATCTACGCCTATCTCAGACGAAATAACAATGGACGAAGCAAAGGTCCTATTTCCCGAGCATTTATTTCTGCCACTTCTAGTGCGGGACGAGGTAAACACGTATAGAACACAAGTATAGGATAAAAGCACACTAATGCAACTAGTGATGAGCGTAATAAGTTACAACACAAGTACGGTTAGTAGAAATAAACTGTCTAGAAACTCAGTTAAAAAGGTTCAGCTATTAGACCACAGGTGGCGTGATTTGATCAATATCCGATTAATTGTTTTATTCAGTCGGCATAAGGCATAATATAGTTTATACTACCAAAGTCTGTTTGACTACTCTAGAACTTTCTCTGCACAAAATATAATAATTCATGGGGGCATAATAACTCAAGGGCGGGGACATAATATAATATTGATATCGATGCTTTTTTTAAATTAATATGTGTGTAGTAAATTATATTTTATTAAATGTTAGTAAACATTATTATAGGTAGGAGGAGGCTTTTAAAACTTCCCTATGCCGACCGGTCAGTCTCGTTTCCATCGGCTATACAGATGTAAAAATTACAGGGACTAGTCATGATTCGGTTTTAGTCGGTTTACCGGTTTTTACAACGATTTATTGCCGAGGTCGTAGTTTCCTTTCAGGGTGCGGTTACAAATCGGGCGGCTGTTTTTTTTATATAAAAAGGTACAAGGTGCCTTTACCAGGAAGTCACATCGACAAACCGATCGACGAGTCGATGTATAAAATTATATTGGTAATATTGTCTACAGGTAGAACTCGATCGCCGAGAAACGTCGAATCATATACATTATATTTTCACTTTCGATCGATCGACGTGGCTTCCCGGTAGGGCCCCAGTTTATTAAAATAGACTCGTAATAAAAATTCGTCTTTGCCATCGCTTATTTCGTAACTGCATCATTTAGTAGGCATAGTGGAAGCTCATTCATGGACTATGGACGTATGCTTACCACCAGGCGGGTACAGAGTCACATGACATGCTCTTATAATCTATTACTTAGTCGTCCTCATTCATGGAGTCTGTATAACTGCTTACTAAAAGGTTGGTAGAGTCACATGGCACGCTATTATAATGAAGCGGCGGTAGCAGACCACCTACATAGTCCATGAATGGAGACGACTGATATTATAAGAGCAGGTCATGTGGCTCTGTACCCACCTGTTCGTAAGCAACAGGGTCCATAAATGGGGATGATTGATATTAAAAGAACAGGTCATGTGACTCTGTGCCTACTTGTTGGTAAGCAGATCAACTGAGTCCATGAATGGAGACGACTTATATTATGAGAGCAGATTATGGACTCTGCATCTGGTGGTAAGCAGACCTACAAAGTCCATAAATGGGGTGGATCAATACATTGTTGTTTAATAACATTAATCGCTCCCATTATGCCAGCTAATTGATGCGGTTACAAAACAGATGAATTTACAATTACGATTTAAATAAAACTACTTATTAAAATTTGCACAAACTCGGAAATATCGAAAAATGAAACGAATAGATGTTATATTTTTAATTACCGTTTATTGTTTATTAAACATTGAGTTATACTGGGTGATATTTTTACCAATGTTAATAATCTTTTTAGGCATTCAAATTGTATTCTCAAGTTTTTTATCAAACCGGGCTATACGGGCTATGCGTTTATTGTATGACCTCGAGTCGCGAAACCATCAACGCAGGGGTACCCTAAGGATATGTGCTATAACCCTACTCTGTTCTTGCTGCATATCAATGATTTGTTATCTCATGGTAACATACATTGTAATGTAGACGATAGCACTGTTTATGGTCAATACTTGACGCGTCAGCCCCCCAGTCGCGTCGAAACAGAGGAGCACAGGAGTTCTTTGGTAAATGAATTGGACCAAACCCTGGAAACAATTTCAAACTTTCTCTTAATCTTGTCCAATTTAATGCTAAAAAAAACCAGGCTTGCGATTTGATGGCAAAAAATACCCATTTTTTCGCTTATTCTCCTTTCAGAGCACACAATTACCATTGTCTCCAACTCTCGATATCCTGGGATTAGAAATACGCTCTGACCCAAACTACCGCAACTATATTGAGAGTATTGCAAAGACAGCAAGTAGGAAGCTCGGCGTCCTTAAATGGGCAGGAAAAGGATTCGCGAACTCGAGCGTCAAAAAACATTTAAATGTTGTTTTCAGTAATAATAAAGTTTTTTTTTTTGTAAAAAAAGAACATGGAGGTGTAGATTTTATTTACTCGATCCTAATTACATAATTTCTTTTTAAAAAATATGTTAAGTTTTGAAATGATAACTAAAGTAATATTTTTAGAATCCTAAATCAAACTTTGGGTGTATTTTTAAAAGTTAATATACTCTTTATAAAAATACTATCTAATTAGGATCGAGTAAGTAATATTTACACCTCTACGTTCTTTTTCTGTAAAAATAAACTTTGATATCACTGAAAACAATATTTACTCGTTTTTAGACGTTCGAGATCGCGAAACCTTTTACTGGCTTCTTAATAGGGTGCGATGGTATTTTACTCCTCGACTTAGGCATCTGATTTATAAAGGTCAGATACGGCCATGTGTAGAATATTTTGGGGTGGATCTGTCATATACTTGCTGCAAGCTCTTGATAGTCTGCAGAAGCGTGCATCGAGAGTTATGGAGAGCAAAGAGCTCACGGACACTAGAGCCATTGCAGCTCTGTGTTTTATCGCTGCGTCAATCTACTTTTCTTTAATAATAGAATCAATAGGAAATCTTCAATATTTTCGCTGCAAAAATATTATTTGATTAAATAAAAGAAATAAAAATTCGATATTCTTATTTAAGGATATAGGACATTTTTGTTTTATATTGCGATGACTATCGCAAAACCTTAATTCTTACGGTGAAACAAGAAAATAACCTCAAAATTAAAAAATACAAAATATAATGATTAAAAAAATTATCGATTTTCTTAATAAATAAACTTTTCCCAGCTCTAAATCAGTAGCGATTAATTGTATAATGTTCGGATTAATAGTCATGGCTAAGCACTGGCTCAAGTCGTGCTCACGAAAGTAATACTTAATATTTTACTACTATTAATTATTTTAGAAATTTTAATACTTTCCTCAAAAACATGTTTCTAGATAAATGTCATTTTGACAGCGCTCACAGCGATTTCACCCAGAAGCAAAATCACTGTAAGTCCAATATGGCACATTATTTTAATAAATAAACTTTTCCCAGCACTAAATCAGTAGCGATTATATATATATATATCTTCACGGGTGCCTTACGGCGCCCGAGACCGTCTAGACGGCCCCAGGGTACCCAGCGGAGGGGTTTTAATCCCACCTCGTCGTAGCCGATGGTATGAGTCTACACCGAACAAGTGGCTAGCTCGTCGCGATGTTTTAAATAGACTTAATAACCCATCTATAAACAGTTTCACAAGTAGGTATAGTGAAACCGGGACCGACAGCTTAACGTGCTCTCCGAGGCACTATAGTGGTGTGTTCAAACAAATGTACATAAATTTTTAAATTAAAAACTCATTGGTACACACCGGGATTCGAACCAGGGACCTTAGTGTTTTTAAGTCCAAGGTCTAACCAACTCGGCCACCACGTATATAATATATATAATCAGTAGCGATTAATTGTATAATGTTCGGATTAATAGTCATGGCTAAGCACTGGCTCAAGTCGTGCTCACGAAAGTAATACTCACACGATGCTTAGCCGAGCAACCACTTCACACTATAATAGTCGAGTAAATTGACGCGTCTAAGCCAAGCAACGCCTCAAGCCAATGCTCGCTGAAATATGTATATTAATTAGAATCCTGGTGAAAAAAACCTCAAAGTATTGAGAAGTTGCATTACCATGGAGATAGGTGACCCTCTACTGTTGAAGTTTTATAGTATAATTTGCAACGGCACAGAAGGAATCATGGATTTTTTATGAATTAATTATGAAATACACACAAGAAATTAAAGAAAACTAGAAAAATAGGGAATAATATTTTTAAAACGACAAGAAATTTCATATTTACGTAATCAACAGAAACTTAAGAAATAACAAATTAACATGAAGAATCTAACCCTGAGCACGACTTAAGTAAAGGAATATCGAGACTAAAGCTTGAGCCGAGCAACGGCTCAAGCTTTAGCCTGAGCCACCGCCCGGAGCACCGACTATTAAAGAAACAACTGTCACTTTGACAGTCCTAAGCATTGACTCGTGATAAGCACTGGTTTAGCAACGACTATTAATCTGGACATAATAATAGTGATCGAATCGCTTATCTTTATTACCGCACTACGAGATGTGTCAAGTTCTCTCCCCCGGGCCGTGTTCGGAAACTAACACTTTAACACTGGGTAATGTCACTACACTATATGCATCTCTTCTTGTCTAAGCATTTGTGTTAGTTTCCGAACACGACCCTGGGACGTGTTCGGAAACTAACACTTTAACACTGGGTAATGTCACTACACTATATGCATCTCTTCTTCTCTAAGCATTTTTCAATATTTTTATCGCACTCTGTTACACTACCCAGTGTTAAAGTGTTACGTTTCTGAACACGGCCCTGTATCACGTATTAATACTTTTTATTTCTATCGTTTATGTACATAAAAAAGTGAAATTCAGTTTTGTATATAATTATATTTAATGAAAATTATACTCACAAGTGATAAGAGACACCATGATTCCGCAAATTTGAAGTGAGAGATCACCTTACCTTGCGGTCCGATTCGCGACAAAATCGATGTCAGCGCTGTCAGCGCAGGTCCGATTGAGCGTAAGCGCGCTAACGATAGATGATTTGACATTTATAGTGACGTCATTACCGACGCCATATTGGACTTACAGTGATTTTGCTTCTGGGTGAAATCGCTGTGAGCGCTGTCAAAATGACATTTATCTAGAGACATGTTTTTGAGGAAAGTATTAAAATTTCTAAAATAATTAGTAGTAGTAAAATATTAAGTAGATAGTTAAAAGTGTTCTGTTCTCATTTATTTTGGTATTTATGTAAACAAATATACAAAATTCATTATTTTTTTCATCGCGTTTTATTTGACATTCAAACAGAGTGAGAGGAGCATATGTTTTAGTTGCAACATAGAGGGAGATACAAGTGATTTTCTTGTGAGCGCGCTTAATCACTGGTCCGATTCATTAGCACGCTAATAGCGCCGTGAGTGGTCTCATCGCGCTTTTTGAATCGGACCGGTGATTATGAACGTTAGCGCTGACAGCGGTGTTATCGCCATTCGGGCGGTGAGGATAGTGTAACTGTACAATTAACCTTTTTTTTTTTTGAGTGAGTGAAGAACATTTTTGCGACAGCAAACGATACCAAATGACCCCGATTGAATGTAAACTTGTTTTATATATTGTGTATGGAAATATGACCATGTATTTTGGAAGAGGGGAAAGCTTGCATATGCTCCATCTATTGGTTATATGATCTAAGAATAATGGCCGCCATCCCATTATTGTAGCACGTGTTTAAGAAAATATAATTTTAAGAATTGGCTATATGGCTCATGCCCTTGCCTTTACCACAAGGAAACATTCGGAATCACGACACTTTCATTCATCACTGTCAGACAGACTCCCGTCTCATATAAGTACAATGAAAACGAACGAGACAAAACACCAATTAAAGATCGTGAACCGGATCGCGGGCCTCGTCATTCCATCCAAAATAAATAAATAAAAATGTACATACATAATAAAGTACTGTTTGGTACATACTAAAGAATTAATACAAATTACTGAATAAAAGTGTTCTTTACGATAAAATATCGAAAACTTTTTCTGTGAGTAGTATTCTGTATCTTCTTTGCACTTGATCTTGATTGCACAGACAGCCATGAATTCAACAATTCATTGGGCCGTGACCACCACAATTTGTAATAAATATAGTGACCAATAGTTTATATATCGTCTGTGTAATGAAAATATATACAAATAAACTTGTTGGAGATATGCGATAGAGAACAGCCTCTTGTTATTTTGCTGATGTCATCCACTTGTCGAGGCCATGAATGACCCGTGGGATGTAAAATCAGTTCTAAGAGCTGGCCAATATGTGTCCTGTATGAAGATTAATGGCGTTCCTTTATTACCCCCAGTTGTAAGTATATTTATTTATTCAAACATTTGAAAATTAAAAGCTGACATACGAATTATATTTTTCTATCCACAGAATGAAGTATGTATAATATTGATATAGAGATTGTGCATTTAATTCTTTAAAAATATGTGGAGATGCAAATATTACTTACTCGTTCCTAATTACATAGACTCTTTATAATTAAATTCTATTAAATTTTGTAAAGACAACTAAAGTACAATTTTTGATGTTAGAAATCTTACTTTAGTTGTCATTTCCAAAGTTTACAGTTATTTTTATAAAGAGACTATGTAATTCGAGCTAAGTAAGAAAAACTACTCTCCACATAGTTTTTTTTGCCAAAAAGAATTTAATATGACTGAATTTAAGGCAAACTTATTTTAAAAAAAGGATTTAATTACATTTTCTGTGCTCTTAAGGACACAGTTTCAAGAACAGTAAGTTTGCCTTATAATTTGTTACCTGCATGTAATAGGCTATTTGACTACATTAAAAATATACTATAAATTGTGGTCATCCTACCAGACAATGGTGTAAAAAATATATTTCACTTTATTTTAAACTAAATTATGTATATCTTTTGTAGATTACATGAAATAAAATTAAATATTTTTACAATTTTATTTATAACAAAAACATCTTTGGTTTGTTGATGACTGGTGACGTCACACCCAAGTAAACAATACAATACACAGATTATAAATCATGTGGATGAAATAGAATAGAGTATAATATATAGGAGATTATTTAATCTATCCTTGTTTGTTTACTTGCGTGTGATGTCACACTTGACATAGACTGCAAAACAGCGTTTTTAGCGCCATTGTGGAAATTCAAACATTGATTTTTATTAATAATAGAGTAGGCATCCCGGAAATATCAATGTAGTGTGCTTATTATGTAATGAAGAATCATATAAAACGAGTTTCAAAAAGGAGTCAAATACCCTATTGAGTATATTCTTAATTAGTTACTTGAGTCACAATTTTAATTTTTATAAAACAAATTTGGTTTCTTGTGGTGCCTAAGACCAATTTAAGAATACATTGACTGCCATGAAATTAGTGACTTATCTGTAATACAACATGTATAAAAGAACTAAGTTCCATCTAAGGAAGGATATTTTAGGAATGTCAATTGACTAGACCTCTAAGGCTGTTTTTTATTTAAACACTTTATTGCACAGTAAACAAAAGTTATGTACTAAGCAAACTTTATCGACAGTCTCCTTAGACTAGTGGTTGCGCCCTTGGCGTTAAATCCGGAGGTCGTGGGTTCGATTCCCACCCATGGCAAATAAATATTAGTACGTTTTTCTGTACAGTTTGTCATGGTCTGTGTGTTTATAAAAATATAGTATGTATTATATCATTGTTTCTGGTACACATAGTACAAGCCTTGAGCTTAGTTTGTGACCATAGCGATTTGTGTAATTTGTCCTACATATTATTATTATTATTATTAATGCCTTAGGCATTATCTACCAGCTAACCTTTAAGATTTTGTTGACCTTTTTGTGCGAAGGTGAGTTGGGTGTTTAATTTAAAAAAAAGTAATAAAAATTAATGTATTCAAAGATATATAGAATACAAATATTTATATTCAAAAATAAGACAACCTTTTAATATTGATTTACTTTCTAATTTATCTGCTTTGGATATAATTATTATTTGTTTTTCTACTTATATAATATAACTTTCAACTTATATAATAATAACATTTTAGCTGTCCAGAGAATGTAGAGAGGAGATGTCTTACTATAAGATTCTTGCAAAAGAGGTAGAAAAGCGTTTGGCCTTTCTCAAACCTTTAATAAAAGATTCTGAACAGTCCATTGTCACAGATTCTCCAGAAAAAGATACACAATCTAGTGACTTTGAAATTGAAACAGAAAAACAGAGAACGACAGAATTAAATGTTACAAAACTTGTTGATAATGACCATCTACAAACAAATTTAGTCCAATCAAATAAATCTAAGAAGTATGATGAAATACCTGAGAGAGATTATAATACAACTCTAAAATTACAACAAGCTGATATTGTAGAGACCAAGATACAGTCTTCTAAATTAGAATCAAAACTAGATATTTTAAAAGATATGTTACTTGAAGGCCTGAATACTACTTATATAACAAAATCAGTTGAGCAAGAAGGACCTGCATCATTTAGTGCTAAAAGCTTTACAGGTTCCTTAAATGACATTCACTCAGAGTCAAAAAAAGTGGTCCCAGAAGCTAGATTAGTTCGACAGAGGTCATACACAGTTTTAACACCGAGTCCACAACTCCTTGCTCATTTAGAAGTACAATCCCTAAGTACCGGTGTGGAAATGACCTCTATATCTATGAGTGAGTCATTGTCTAATTTAAGCCCACATAAGAAAAGACGAAGTTGGGATTTAGAATCAGCAAAAATGAAGTGGTCCAACATGGCTAAGGAACTGAATAAAACAGATTTTAATAAAGAAAAGTCAAGGACATTTATTTTTAAACCAGGTGAGAAAAAATGTGTAACTCCTAAACATGGTTTTAAGCCAAACTTTATAGTTGTAGATAAGGGAAGAAGAGCTAGCTTGAGTCATAACACTAATAATAGAATTTTGTGTAAAAGTAATACCGCCCCAGCTAAGCTTTCAGGAAGTCCTGCTTCTAATACGCTTACAAATAAAGTTGGGAAATCTAATGGTTCTGATGTTACACAAATACCAAATCAAACATTAAAAACAACACAAAAAATACCTGAAACACCCAATAAAACTGAATGTGAAGATCCTGCAACTCAAGTTCGAATATTATATGAAAAAGTACAAAAACAACAGTTAATGCAAATGGCTACTTTGGTAGAAAAACAAAAGAAAGAACAGCTACTTTTGCAACAGGTGTTTGAGCAACAAAACAGTCTACTTTATAAACAGTTAAAATCAATTTGTCCAACATCACCAGTACAAGCGAAAGAAGCTTGGCCAGAAATTAATGATACCTCAGAGGAAGGACCCGTCAGTCTAAGTCAACTGATTAATTACAAAGCTGTAAAAACTACACAACAGGCAAAAGAAATTGCTTCAACCACACTAACAGACACTAACAACTATTTAAATCAATGCAATGATGTTTTGAAGAAAAGTCGAAATATTACTAAAACTTTACAACAAAACACAGTTATACCAAATTCTCTTGTAAATCAAAATTCTGAATATAAACATAAATTAATAAATTCAAATAATAATAGAAACTTATCACCAAATAGAAGAAATGGAAATAATAGCAAATTTCAACAATATGACACAAGTTCTCCTTCAGATAGGGAATATGAGGATGCTGTTCTCACTGATAGAACAAATGATACAATGGCAGACCTCAACTTTACATTTACAGATGACAGTGGCACAGAATGTAATAACAATAATACATGCATCCTTAAAGAGGGATCAAGAAATAGTAATCAGAATGTAAATTCTAGAAGTACTTCAATTGCTAAGAAGCCTGTGGGCAAGAAACTGTTTGCTAAGGTTCCTACTGCACATGAGGTAAATATTTTAAATACAAATTATAAAACTATATTGCAAAATGCAATCAATTTTATTTTACAATAAATTAATGTAATGTATGTTTTTTTATTTGTTGGTGTTTATATATTTTAATATTTGCACTCATTTCCTCTATATTGATTGTAAAAAATGTTATTATGCACTGAAAATTTTGTTATCTAACATTTATTAAACTTATCTATTTTATTTAAATAATATCTCAATACTATTATTAACTATATTAAGTTTACACATACTTTTGATATTTTTTTAAATACTAAAGCCAGATAGCCAAATAAAAATAATTATTAATTAAAATCTAATTCCCCAATTACTCGATTTTACATTAGCCAATTTATAGTTTTGTCTTGGGGCTATTGCTTTTTTAATTTTTTTAACCAAAAAGTGACCCTAGAAATTGCTTTGTTTTCTGCTTTCAACTTTGTGGTTAACAATCCATATGAAAAAGCTTGCGGTGATTTTAGCAAGCAGCTGCAACCAAGATAGTGGCATTTGCCAAGGGTTTCCTTGTCCGAAGGCTGTTGCAAACGGAGCGGGTCCAGGAAACAGTCCAGACTATACGAGATGCCTTACTATGTGCTTTGCAGCTTCACCAGGACCGTGAAGGCATTCGGGGGGCTGACATAGACCTGCATCGTAGGCTAATTCAGCAGGTGAACAGAGCTTTTGTTAGGCTTGTTCTTTGTTTTTGACTATTCTTGCATGTTTTTGTTACATTCTTTCTCTAAAATCAGAAGCATCTAGAACTTAGCCAAACACAAAATTTGCATAATTCTAAATACAAAATCTTATTTTTATCTGTAATTTCTGTGGTCAGGTGGGCAATTCTCGCGCTTTCGACATTCATCTCGATTCGAGATTTTAAACGAAAAATGACTAAATTTGCATTTTTCAATATTTGTATATTTATTATTTATTAATTAATATTTGGTATTTATTTCGTTTAATGTTCGATATTTTTGAACGAAAAATGTCATATTTAGTCATTTTTAGTTTAAAAATCTCGAATCGAGATGAATGTCGAAAGCGCGAGAATTGCCCACCTGAGTAATTATAAAATGTGTATATCTCATATGTGCTATGTTGCATTCATTCTGATTTTAAAGAGTAAATATGTATTACTTGTTTTATAATTAATTTGATGGTCTATGGAGTTCTTTTGCATGTGGTTGTTTTATATATAATCGTTTATTTAATTTATTATTTATGTATTGTAAGTAAAGTACAAAATACTATATTATTCCTTTCAATAAATTTTATATAAATATATATATAATTATAAGTATTCCAAAAAAAAAATTTTTTTTCTGAAAATCTTAAAAGAATGTTTTATAGATTAAATTAAAATGGATTTTGATATATAAAAAAAAAAGTTATTTATGTGACAACATTGGCACAACAATACAAAACTGCAGGATTCTCTCAAGGGTAGGCGTAAAATTTTTGTGCATATAAAATAATTAAATAAATGAATAGCAGGTAGCGTAGTTTCATAGTATCATGGTCTATGATCTCCCAAAAAAAAAAATCTTATCCAAATAATATAATTTATAAAGCAGTTAATCTATATACGTGGTGGCCGAGTTGGACTTAAAAACACTTAGGCCCCTGGTTCGAAACCTGGTGTGTACCAATGAGTTTTTAATTAAAAAAAGTATGTACATTTGTTTGACAACACCACTATAGTGTCACGAAGAGCACGTAAAGCTGTCAGTCCCGGTTTCACTATACCAACTTGTGAAACTGTTTATAGATGGGTTATTGAGTCTATTCAAAACATCGCGACGACCTAGCCACTTGTTCTGTGTAGACTCATACCATCGGCTACGACGAGGTGTGATTAAAACTCCCTCCGCGGCCGTCTAGGCGGTCTCGGGCGCCGTAAGGCACCACTGATGATATATATATATAGTTAATCTATGCAAACTAAATGCTTCCAATAGATTTTATTTCATTATTTATTTTTAAATATATCGAATGTTTACTAGATTTAGATACACTGCATGACGTCTTACCATTTTCATTATTACCATGTGATCTCAATTTTAAGGATTTTATCGCGATTTTTTAATGGAAAACCACCCACTGCACTTCAGTGTCCAGACTTTTTGGGTTATTTCGCACTTTGTACTCGGTTTGCCCGTAATTATAAATGCCTTTTTTATAAGTTAAGTTTATGCAGTCCATGAATACTCTATACCAACACTGGAATCGATAGATTTGTCGCTGGTGGCGTCTTCTATGTCGGCGTTTTTAATTGCAAATTCTCGCTTCGCTTGAACCCTGGAAAGATAACAGGCCGGCAATGCATTTAACTTTTTTATTGTACGAAAAATAAAAGATTTGATGCTACCCAACTTCAATATTCAAGTATATCTTGTATCTTTTCAACATCAAAATGGAATGTAACTAATGAAAGACATTTAAATATATATTAACATTATACGTTACATTTTTAAATATATGAGCTTAGCCCTTACCATAGCTTATCGCTTGTGGACCAGATTAATTAATACATCCACTTTTATTTAAAAAAAAAAGCAATTGATAGTATTTATATTTATTTGTATTCGGTTTATTTGCATGTATATTACATACCCAATCATTATCCAAGTAATTATAATAATATTCCAGATAACGGCCGCGTGCTACAATCTTCACGATACCTTCGTGAGCAGCTCCCCCTCCGAAAGATGTGCGATCATAGCGGCGGATCGCGCTAAAAAACGCGCGGTAGCGTCGCGGCAATCTACGCCAGTGTCGCGTCGGCACAGCGCGAGACCTACGTAAGTATACCGCAATAAACATCTTCAAATATTATAATCATTTAATATACGTGCTGGCCAAGCTGGGTAGACCTTAGACTTTAAAACACTTAGGTCCCTGATTCAAACCCCAGTGTGTACCAATGAGTTTTTAACCTAAAAATGTATGTATATTTATTGAACTACACCACTATAGTGCCTCGGAGAGCACTTTAAGCTGTCGGTCTTAGTTTCACTATACCAACTTGTGAAACGGGTTATAGATGGGTTATTGAATCTTCAAACATCGCGAAGAGATGTAATGATATTTATATTTTTTTTAAATATTAATATTGTTTATTTATACTCTTTACTTCAGTTTATCTTAACGAATGTTTTTTTTAATAATATTTGAGCATTTTATAAATTCTATTTTTTATACATAGAAAATGAATAAACTATTATTTCCATCTAAAAACATATTCAACATCCAAAGAAAAATGAGCGGTAGATTATAATTTTGAATTTAGAAATGGTCATAAATGGCTCCTTAAATTCATTAGTAACAAACCATGTAAAAATAACCACCAACCTAATGAAAACTTGATGCTATATAAAATTTAACAATATTATTTATTTATTATTTGTCACTTTTTGCGACAAGTTTTATTTTTAAATTTTAACAGTCAGTGTACTTGCTTGATTAGACTGAAGTATTAATTATATATAGCGCAAAGAAATGGCGGAATCACTGGTTCGTATTCCTTTTAGGACGTGATAAAATTGTTGCAAGAATGCACTTACCTCATAATAATATATGTATGGACGAAAATTTCTAGTTTTGAAGTTATTTGAATTTCAAAATTTATTTGCAAATAAAAGGAATATTACTTATTGTGTGAATTTATATATAATAATATTTTTTGTTGTTGACACACTAAAGAGGGGTAAATCGAACAGGTGAAATAAAATATGTCTGCTATTGAACGCGTGCGAGTAAGAGAATAAAATAATCTCGTTCGTGGTGTTGAAAAAAAAAACATATATTTTACAAAAACAATGTGCACATACAGAACTTATTAAAAAACCTTTAATATTTGCTCCATTTTTAAGGTATCTATTAGGAATCTTTTGCTCAAAATTCAAATAAATCAAAAACTTTTAATTTTCGGCGGAGAGGAGGTTAATGTTATTGCATTTTTGTCCCTATTAGGAATGCGCCAAGTTACAAGTAACCCTGTATATTAGCCTAAAATTATTAATACCTACTTAATAATATATGTAAAATAACCATTTCCATTTTACATTTAGGGATGTAATGTCACAAAGTCATAGTGGAGTTTTTTCCGCTCGTATGAAAAGGACATCAATCCCCGCCAATATGTCGCAGTCTACCTATGGTAATACCAATTGTTAAACATTGTGAATGTTGCCAGCTTCACGCACTTATTTGGCATGATTATTGTTTTATAGGAATTATGTTTCGGAATGATTTAGCGAAGTTTTTCATGTGATGTTGTATCTTAGTACCTTTCATTCATCTTTTTAAAATATCTAACTATTAACGAGTCTCATGGTACCTAACACTGCTTCACATTAATTTGCTTAACTAACTTTTAACATCAGTTTTTTTTTAAAAGGTGATCAATTTATGTTTAAAACAACTGCCAATTGTTGCTCATTTTAAGTAGATTAATTTGATCGTCTTTTTTAATATCAGCACACCCGACTGTATTATCGTGTCATGTTTGCATAGTCCCATCAAAAACTTTATTGCTGCCATTTTATCATATTATGACAACTTTTTACTTTAATATTTAAAAACATACATTCATCTTTAAGTATTTTTGTGTAGTTTATTAAAGGCCTGACTTACACGGGGAGGGTGTTCACTCTTAACTGTCTACATTATTGATAATGTCTTTAAGGGGAAAATGAACTTTCTACGTGTAAATTAGTCTTATCTAATATACTTATTAGAATAAGTACTGAATTGTTTATTTGTAATGGTTACAGAGACATTTAGTGGATCCATGAATAAGCGCCAACTGTCTTCTTCCGAGCTGAACCGGCCCCGGCCACGACCGTGGCGATAACACAGACATTTGTACATTTAATACATTGTACGGTCGGGAAAAATGCAATAAACGACGTTAAAAAAAACAGATTTTATGACAATTTTATAAATAGAGAGTATACTACTTTTTATCTTCATTTTCCCCGACTGTACCCAAGTATATATTTTTTTATACCTTACTATACTTAAATATTTTATTCAATCGACTTTTTGTCTAGTTACTCGTATTTAACTGGATAGTATGGTTAAATATATTAGATATGACGTAAAATGGTGTAGTAAAATTGTCTGTCAGTACCTTTGATCAACTCTTGACTTCGAGCAACTCAAACAACTCATTAAACAAATAAAATATGAATCGAAACTTCTTTACATTCATATAAAACCCATACGAATATGTGAACGCCACCCGCCTACAACGAACACAAAATATTTTTATGCTCTTTTGGATGTTGGTACCACTGTGGTGAGACTGTCTAACAGGAGATCCCGAACAAAACTAGTTGAATATGTTAATGAAAAAAAAAAAGTATTTAACTTTACAAAACAATACGTTTTACAAAAAATATTAATGGTTTACTTTTCAATTGAAACAGGATCGACAAAGAACGACTTTAATTTAATAAATAAAAATGTGTAATAGAGTAATTGCTTTATTTATTGGTCTGTCTTTAAATTGTTTAATCAATAATATCATTGTTAATAATATCATTTACCTTTGTACCCATGATAAATAGCTTAAAATATAATTAAATTATGTATTTTTAAATTATTTTAAACATAGTAGGTGAGTAAATATTTATAAACTGTAATATTGTATTATATTAGTGCCTCGTAGTAAACAACCGCAATAATGGTATAAAAAATAGCGAATTAATATAAATAGCTTATGTGACTCCCTTTATTCCAGGTTGCTTACATTACTGACTAAATTGATAAAATGTAATATGTTATTAACGAAATAATACTACCTATTAGATTATTTTATTTCAACAAAAACCTACCTCTACCATAAGTTTTTAAAGCTGAATAAGTTACCTTCCATCCAGGGGCGGATCCAGGATTTCATTTTTCGGGCTCGTCAAGATTTTTTGTCAGAACTTTCATAGATTCTAAATTGTAACATTCCAAAAATGCTTGTTGCTTTTAAATAAATTTCGTTGTTTCTGGAGGGGGTTCATAGCTTCCTTCCCATTTAAGTAAAGTTAAAAGTTTTAATAACTAATTTAAAATATACTGAGGCTCTACCATGGGTTTTCACATTGTACAAACGTAACATATTTATTTACGTATACGGGAGCAACAACCAATAGGATCGCTTTATTCAATCCTATTACCAAAAATAAAGCGATCCTATTGGTTGTTGCTCACGTAAACGTAAATGAATACGTTACGTTTCTTCAATGTGCAAACCCATGGTAGAGCCTCTGAACCTAAACTTCGATAAAAACTCATGGTAGAGCTAAGTATAGTATTAATGATCATTTAGTTTGAAGTCTCAATTTTATTTGGTTGACTATTTATAATTTACCATTAGTGCCTTCCATTTAACCTTTAGATTTATAAAATATATCCAAATATGTACGTATTGGGTAAAGTAGCCTTAGTGTGAGTATTTTTAACGTTTAATTTCGAGTTAAATATACTACTGCGTTAACATTTTCATCAATCACATTCTCGTATTTTTAGTTCTAAAAATTTCCGCTTGGGGCGCTGAACTATTTCTCATACAATTTTTAGTTAACTAAATTTTTAGGTAGGGTAGTGAGGGGGAATGGCGTTCACTTAAGGAAAACATGGTGTATTTTTTAAAGTATTTATTATAAATCAAAATTAAGAAAAGTAACAAAGCCTTTAATTATCGAGTAATCAACAATTTAACAACAAAAGCATATATCTTTAACCTACTAGTAGTAGGAAAACATTATTAAAAAAATATGTTTGAGCGGCATTGCCCCTGACTTTGGGTAATGCCGCTCTAGGTACGGGGTAATGACGCTCAAACATATTTTTTTGGAATATAACAAGTAAGATACATTTTAATTAAAGAAATATTAGTGAGATCAACCTTATACAATAAAAGTAAAGTCTACAATTAAAATTAGCATCAATTATCAGTATTAGATGTCAAATCAACTTCAATTAATATAATATAAAATTATTATTATAGGTAAGACAAATTAGAAATAGAAATATTTTATTTTTGGACACATAAATCACAGATGTATCCATCTGGCGAATCCCACCCTGAACATATAGCATGAGCCCACAGTCCGCAGATGGTGCAGCGATACCACAACTCGTTATTTTTTCCAAATTCTTCGCAAAAAATACATTTGTTATAATTTTCATCATCCACATTCATTTCGTCATCACTATCATCATCGCAAAGGTGCTCTTCTTCATCTTCACTCTCTGAAGAACTTTCTTGTAAAATTTTTCTTTTGTAAGATTTCTGTTTCATATGTTTGTCCTTCTTTTCTTTGACAACTTTTTTTGGTCTTAATTTATCATCTTTTCCAGTCTTATTGAGTTTCGCAATTTTTTTCTTTTCTTTTTCCTCTAAAATAATTTTCATAGGAGTCGCAGTTAATATGGTAGCATGTTGTTTTCGCTTTCTTTGACCTGGCTTAGAAGATGGTGCAATAGTAGGTGTCGTTGCTATTGCAGCAAAGGATACCCTAGGTATTTGCTCATCAACAAGTTCTTGGTTACAAGCAACTGCCAAAACAGATTCTGAGCCAATGCTCTGATGAATCTGTTTTGGCAGAATAATATCCTTATTTGATGGTCCTGCCAAAGGAGATGTATGTCCTGAAATTAAGGCCACACCATCAGACTGCGCATCTTCAAAATTCTGGACATTTGGGTCTCGGTTTTCAGCGATTTGTTCCGATTCTTGTGCCATCAGCGACGCTGCCAGAAAATCTTGATCAGTGAATACGTTTGGGTTCAATGGGTAAATTCCCGTGGCTCGAAATCCAGATTCTGCTTTACTTATATTCGCAACTTGTACGTATGCTTTATTGAAAAGACCTGCAACATCGTATGAAGTTATTTTAGACATTAAATGTGTCTTCATGTGCCTGTTGCATTCATGCCTATAAGCAGCTTTCAGTGGCCCATAAAAAGACACATCCAGCGGCTGTGTTCTGTGAGAACTGTGTGGTGGAATGGAAAGCATTGTGATGTGGTTTTCCTTGCAAAAATTAAAAGCGTGAAGGGAAATGTGACTGCTGTGATTGTCCAGAATTAACAACATAGGTGATTCTTGGGTAGGCTTAGCAAATGCTGCGAAATGTTTGAGCCAAGTGACAAATAAGTCTTCGTTTATCCAGCCATTTTTAGAGTTGGTGTATAATGCACCAGCTGGTCCATCTTTTTCTAATAAAGGCGTCATTCTCTGTCTGGCAAAAATAAACATGGGCGGTATAAAGTTTCCGGCTGCACTCATCGCACACATAACTGTTATGTTGCTTCCTCGTTCGCCGCTTGTAACAGATCCGACTCTTCTTTGTCCTTTTTCGGCGAGTACTTTTCCTGGGTCTGTCACCGTGGTGATACCAGTTTCGTCAGCATTGTATATGTTGTTGGGAATAAACTTATGTTTTTCCATTACGTCGCCAAGTTTATCATAGAAATGTGTTATTTCTCCTTTGTTGAAAGCAGAAATTCTATTTAAGCTTGTCGCTTCAGCTTTGCGTATAGAAACTGAAGGATTGCGTCTCATAAAGGCGTGTACCCAATCCAATCCAGCTGTTTCGCTGCTTTGATCAATATTGTTTTTAATATTGTTGACCTCAGCATATTTATAAACTCGTTTACGTAAATCGGTGACATTGAGTCCATAGTATAGCGAACCCAGCAACTTAACTTGTTCAGCAATTTCAGTTTCTTGCTGTCGGGTGAAAACGGGCTTGCGACCTAGTCTTGGGTTGCTTATGTTTTCATTTTTTAGTCTATTTCTCAAAGTAGTAAATGGTATGTTATATTGTTTTGCGGCTTTTCTTTTGGACAAACCTCCTTCAATTGCAGTTTTAGCAGATTGAAGGTCTTCTTCGGTCCAAGCCGCTTTAGTGGTGGTTCTTTGACGATTTCTTGGCATATCTGCAACAATAAAAAAAATTAGTTACTAAGGGGTAATGGCGCTCAGATGAGCGGCATAACCCCAAATGGTCGTTTTGTAATTAATATGAAATTTAAAAAAAATCATACACAATTGTTAAAAATGTATTGCATTATCACAAAATAGAATAGTTTTATTGTCAGAAAAGTAAAATTAATAATTAAATAAGCATTAAAATTTTGGACTTACCGACAAAAACACGTAACCAAAAATTAGATCAGCGCGGCCGCAAACGAAGAAACACACTTCACTGTTGCATGACGTGAGCTGACTGCCCGTTTGCATCGCTGTCTATTAGAGGCCCCCTCCCTTCGGGCTTCCCGCGATGTGGCGTGTTGCTACGATCCATTTTGACAGAATTACAGAGGTGAGCGCCATTACCCAGTGAGCGCTATTCCCCATCCCTTCCCTACCTACCTACTCGAAATGCGAGTGTGTTATTGATGAACATGTTAACGCAGTAGTATAGTTAACTCGAAAGTAAATGTTTAAAAAATTTCCACTAGGGATACTGATGACAGCTTTATTTTATTCTTGATAAATATATTTTTATTTTTGTAAAAACATTCTTGGGTCGAATATTGAGGTACCTATAATATTTTAGTTTGATAATATTTATATTATAAATTATGATAGTAACTATTTTTGTAATTAGATTTAAATAATTGGCGAAACTTTAAAAGTTAAATGAATCCACATAAAAAAAACGCTTTATGATCGTTGTCTAGTCCTGCCTCATTATATTGTTCTCCTAGCTTGTATACTTATTTTGCTACTCTGCACTTATATTTTTTGTACACAATAAATATACTTGTAACTAAATTATGGTAAACATGTCAATTATATGATTTAAGAAACAACAATTTTTTTATTCTTTTCAATGCCCGTGAGTGCTACAGGAAAAAAATCCTGGACCCTTTATTACTGGGAAGCCACATCGACATACCAATCGACGCGTCGATACATAAAATTGTATTGGAAATATTGTCTATGAGTAGAACTCGATCGTCGAGAAACATCAAATCACATACATTTTATTTTAGATCGATCGACGTGTCTATCGGTATTTCACGTGGCATCCTGCTAGAGCCCGTGGTCTACGGGTTTATTTTTCCTGTAGGAAATTACCATGAAATTATAAACGGAAGCCCTAACACACCTTGTAAAGAAGAAATCACAGATATAGGAAGTATATGTAGAACATAATTTTACACAGCTAGAAGCTTGTACTATGTAACCGACATAATACAGTAAACGGCAAGGTAAAGTATACGTTTTTAAGGTAAATTGACCCTTAACACAAAGGCATAGATTGCATGGAGGTATACCTTTACCTTGCCGTTAAATGTACAAGTACATTTTGACAGCTTCCGTAGACTAGTAGCTGCGCCTTTGGCGTTGTATCCGGAGGTCATGGGTTCGATTGCCACCCATGGCAAAAATAGAAATCTTATAGTGCGTTTTTTCTGTGCAGTTTGTAATGGTCTGGTTCATTAAATATAATATGTATTAGGTAGGTATATCGTTGCTTCTGGTACATATAGTACAAGCCTAGAGCTTAGTTTGTGACTAGAGGCTCAACCATAGCATAAATAAAGAGGTCCTATTGGTTGTTGCTCACGTATACGTATTCGAATACGTTACGTTGCTACAATGCGCAAACCCATGGTAGAGCCTCAGAGCAATATGTGGAAATTGTCCTACATATTATTGACCCAAAAAACGATAGGTACGAGTAGTTCTGTACTAAACATATGTATAGCTTATAACCACCGAGACCATGGTAAACGGTACAAAAAACTTACTAATATTGTTTTTCCATGAGTGGGAATCGAACCCACCCCTGTCGCGAAGCGCGAAATAGACGCAATTTTATAATTAGGAATAATATAAAAATATATAGCAACACTGAGCATTCGTGGGAGGCTAAGCGCGGGACGCCCAAGGAGAGAAGACAAGTGACTTTGACACCATGTTGGGTAATAACGTTGGGTTTATTATAATGCGTAGTATGAGTTGGGTTTCGTGTGGGCAAAAGGAATTAAGTAATAAAACGAGCCATACGAATTTACGTAGCTCTTTGGAAAGGAACAGTCTGTGCGGCAGACATATAAAATATGTTGCGAGGGTAACTCAAGATATTGCTTTGCAATGGGAATTAACATAATCAGGAATAATTAATTATAATACATATAAAGATGACCATAATATTGCGATAAGATGCCAGGTATGCATACTAATAATGAGAGTTCGGGATTAATAATATTTTACTTAAAGATGTTTTAACTAGTTAATATATCAACAATAAAGAATTTAAAGACCATTGTTAAGTGGTCACATAAAAGATAACATTATAAGCCGATGTGCTGGCTAACAGTATGTTAACCAAGGTGTTGGTTTGTACCTAAATAAATATAAGATGACACTTAAAGACAACATTGGCCCCATATCCAGTAAGTTAATGGGGTAATTACATGAGCATGCTAATAAGAATTATTTACAAGAAAAGATTTAAAGCGAAGCAGATTACCGGTAACTATTAAAAGTATACTTAACCAATATTCTGTAAAGATACTATAATTGGGCTCTTTGGTACAGGGCCATTAATTACAATACAATAAGATGCAACCACACAAAATACAATTACTTCGGTGTGGTATTATTTCAGGTCATTATAATAAAGACAAAAATATAATTGGGCTCTTTGGTACAGAGCAATAAGATGCAACCATTGCACGCGCCCCGGCGCGCGGACGGGCACGGTTTTTACCTTCATGACGGAGAGGGTCAAATAAATTTTTGAATTAGGTATATTTAAAAAAAACTGCTTTTTGTTTCTTATATTTTTCGAACGAAATGTCAAACATATTCGTTGCCACCATATCAGTGCCGGATTTAAGCATAGGCAACATAGGCAGTTCAGTTGCCTATGAGAGAGTATTAAGTTCCTTGCCTATGGGCCGCCACCACACCACAAAAAAATCGATAGGCTCAGTAGAAACAAAAAAATACTGAGTTTTGTTACAAATAATTAGACGAAAAACTTATTTTTTTCTTTGATCGGGAAAAGTTAAGCAGTACAAACTATGAACACAAATGGCGCCTTTCGCGCATTCTAGCGCGTCGCGCTAGGCCAATAGTAAAAGCAAAAAATGGCGTGACACGGCTCGCGTATCATTTTTACCATTAAAAAAGCGGGACTTTTCTCAATGAGAAAGCGAGTGAGACGCGTTTATGAAACTATAGAGCGGCGTCTCGCCACCCGCTCCGCTCCACACGAAAGTTCTTTTTCAAAACTGGCTTATAAAAAATAAGCTGCGAAGTTCCATGACCGAGGACAGATTAAATATTTTGGCTCTCCTTAGTTTAAACAGTGATGTTTTTAGGTACCTAAGCTTAATTTTGAAAAAAAAATATGTTAGCCAACTTATTCAGTTGCTCTAATAGAAACTTTCAACAGTTAACTACAAACGATTTGAGGGCCTTCACCACATGCTCTGCCTATGGGCCGCCGCAGTTCAAATCCGGCGCTGGCCACCATTATTATGCTCCCACTCCTGGGAGCTTGGTTATAATCTTAGAAACAGTTGTTTTTCTAATGTTGTGTTCTCTATTCGTTTTGCGACTTCGTTATCTATTCAATCTTTCATGGAAAATAATAATAAATCCATTAAACTTGGAAACCAGGGGGGTAACAACCGACTCCGATACCGTGAGTTCTCGTTCGAGTTGAGATCAAAAATGACGTCATTTCATACAAATCATATTTACAAACTTCATAATATTATATATATTTTGTTGCAATTAATTAGGTACTCGAACAGTTTATGCAGTGGTTAATTCAAATAACGATGTTTCACTTTTCGTAGTACCAAAAACATCCTTCTCGATCTCACGGTATCGGAGTCGGTGGTTACCCTGCTGTACTGTTTGTCATTTTGGCGATATTAACCTATATAATCGTTCATCGAGCGACGTTCAAATTTTCTGCCCCAAGTCTTTCTATAGGCATGCAAGGCGCACTCCGCACTTTAGGTATAAAGCTAAAAGCCCGTATTAGATGTTTGTTTGATGCTCACTCACGCGCCGCGTTATTTGAAGGCAAAAGCATATTGCATCGTATTCGTCTGCTTAAATAATAACAAGGACATTAAAAGATAAATAAATGCACGTCTACCTATAAGTAATTAGGTACCTACCTACTAAATGTTGACGTTTGTTGTTCTTAGGCTGAGTTGCACCAAAGTTTTCGTTAAAGTAGGTAATTGTAACGATTAAAGTTAAAGATGGCGTCGAATGTACGGGTTGTCATTCGACTTTCCAAATAAAACTGGTACATTAGACGCCATTTTTATTTTTTAAAATACCTATGCATACATCGTAAAATAGAAGTTTTTATCTACGTACTATTAGGTACATAGCCTACGTTTAATCGAAACGTCACTTATATACAAAAGTTTAGAATTAATATAATTTATTCTTTAAAAGAAGACAACCCTAACGTCGCATTGTTAGAAAAGATAGAAAGAGAGGCAACTTGTAGGTGATTATATTCACCAGACTTCCTATAACTCTGTGATATTACCTCTTTCTATAGCGCTCTTATCTCTTCTGACGATGCGACGCGGTTAAGGTTGTCTTCTGTGCGACCATAATTCCACTTTATTGTGTTGTTTTGGAGCAAGAGTCGCTATTCATTTAAGTGATATTGCGGAGTGGATATTTTGTACTTGTACTATTATTTGTTGTGCTATATATAATTAACAATAAAAAACCAAAATTCACAAATATTATTTATTTTCATATAGATAAGTAACCTACGACATAATCACTGTAAAAGGATTTGGTTAAACGGTCCAAAGTTCGTTAAAATCGTGAGCAATAATATATGTACTACAATCATATAATATCGCACAAAGCGTGGAGTAAGCACAAGAAAACAGAAACAAGTTATTTATCAAGCATGATGAAGAGAATACTACCACAACCTTTCTTACGAAATTATATACCTATAGTAACGAGAAGCACACGCGAGGCCATGCACCAAAATATCTTTAACAATATTCATAATAATAAAAATATTATAAATAGTGGTATTCTAAATATAAGAATGGTTAGCAATTTATCGATTTAATATTATATTTTTATAATAAAAATAAATTATAGCCGCTAGTGGCTAGTTATAAGTAGTACAAAAGAATCATCTAATTAACAAAAGGGGGACATTAGCCATTTTCATCCGCGATCTTTAAATATTAGATTCTTGTTGAATTGTAAACTATGTCGGAAAGGTTGATATAAGCTTCTCTTCTCCATGTTTAAATTACTGAAAAAATATCTAATGATGTTGCGGGCCAAACTGTTTGAGGCAAGATATTTATGTCCCTGTCTTTACTGCAAACAGTCTTAAGTTCAGTCGCTTTTGTCCAAAATTTTTATACCAACAATGGCCGCGTGTTTTCAAATCAATTGGTTATTTATTTAAATTTTGTAATTTTTATTTAGGCAGCCATTTTAATAAAAACAACTAATTTTATTTTAAAAAAATGAATAGATTGTAATTTCCAAATAAATAAGATAGGAACCCGCCTAAAATAGTTGTAAGCAACTCATTTAGCCCGGTCGCGTATAAAAATTTGGTGTCTAACACAGCTTTTTATTGCAAAAAAATCAATCGAAAAACCCTTAGCAGAACTATTCCAGAATACTTAAATGCTTTAAAATGCTAAAAATCTGGAATAAAAGTTCTTTAATTTGCTAATGAGACATTTGGGCCCACATTTTTTTTGCATACCTATATAATATTTTAATTAATTGTATTACTAGTTGGGATTATAGAATTACAAAAGATAAATATAAATTTATACTAACATTTTTTTGTTATTAATTAAATGATAAAATCCAAATGTGGACCCTCAGTAAAAAACATCTCATTTAGTTTTTTTTTTACATTAAAATGTTAATTATATAATAATTAAGGCAGTGTATATTTGACGTACGGTACTTCTACGTCATTTCCGTCGTCGTCGTTGCAGCACAGCTCAAACACAAGTGCCTTCACATGCGGTTCCAGTCTCCGCTTGGACACCTTGGCCACCACCTCTGACATCGGCAAAGACAAACGCTCCTGGCATTTGGCTTTCGGCATAAAGAATGAATACAGCATGCAAACACCTTGCGACAACATAGTAATCTCCAGTTTATGCTCGTTTTTGAAGTAATCTAAAAATTGTTGCAGAGTTAATTCGCCTTTGACTTCGAAACGGTCCCAGAGAGTCCATTTATTGTCGTAGTAAGTGTTTGACGGGGCAGAGATGGGTTCAGAGAAACCAAAGAATGGTAAAGCCAGGTTAACAAATCCGTTTTTATAGACTTCTAATTCTTTAAATCCTTGGGCCAGTTTGTACAGTTCCAGGCAAATGAGACCCGCTACGACTGAGGTAGTGGTGGCGATGGCTGGAATGATTTTACCAGCAATCAGCTTGGAGCGCAGTCTGTCGGCTGGCGGTATTTTGTAGTTGGCAGCTCTTAGATTGGAGGCTGCGACAATGAAGTCCATGTGGAAGTTGGTGTCGTCATCCTTTTCAAAGGACAGAGGAGTGATCTTCAAGCCTCCAAGCTTGTCTGGGACAGGAAGGTCAGACAGAATGTTCTGGACCTTGTCTTGGTCAAGTTCGTCGTTGTGTTGCTGGAGTTGGGCATCAGTGATCGCAATCTTTACTCCAGATCGGGGACTGAATTCTGGTACCTAAAAATTCCAGACATTTTATAAAATTGATGATGCATTTTCAATAATCAATCATTTATTATACCATAAACTTTTAGCTCGTAATGAAAATTTGTCTTTGTCGCCGCCCGTTTTTCGTTATCGCATCATTAAGTCGGCACATATTTAACATAACAATGCATTGATCGACCCACTGTGCGGTAGCAAAACGGGCGGTTGATTTGATGATAAACCAGCAAGGATATTTTATAGACTTGTAATGCAAATAAATATTTGTCGCCGCCTATAAAGAAACTGCATAATTTAGCCGGTGTAGTATGGAACAATCAATGCTTATGCTATGAACAATGTATTGATTGATGGCTTTTGTAGGTCTGCTTAACATCGGGTAGATACAAAGTCACATGCCGTGCTCCAATAAAAAAATGTGTACAAAGATTCAGGTGCTTATTTTTAATAATAAATTATTTTAATTAAATGGTGAAATAATTTAAAAACAACATACCTTGACTTCTTGTGCAACTTTAGCAATAGTATCGCGATCCACACAGGTAGGTATACCATACACGTGCGCCCTGAGGTTAGCCGCGGCCACCACATAGTCTACATGCAGGGGTTCCTCAGGGTCGAAGGTTAGTGGCTCCGGGCATCGCTTGGGCCCTGACCAGAACGACTGACCAGTGGTAGTCAGCTGGTCAGGGGGGAAGTTGTACAGCAGCTGCTTGATCTGGTTGGAGTATTGGTTCTCAAAGTGAAGACGAGCCCAAATCACGCAGTCGGCGAAGTCCAACGGGCGATCTATGATTGCATTCTAGAATTTTAAAGAGATATAAATGTTAAATCAATAGAACTTTTTTAAAGGTATAAAGAGAAGAAAAATTAAAGTGAACCTTTCTAAATCGTAATACACAATAATATATTGACGCATTTGTAAAAATATATACAAATATTAAATAAACTAATAGGTTTAGAGGTTTATAATTAAGGACACTTCATTCATAATTGCGAAGTCTGCATTCAAAATGAGCTTTAGCACTTCCAATAATACTTGATATCTGTTTGTCACAGAATTAAAATAATAATTTTGTCGGTCATTGAATTTATTAATCTTTCTATGTTGGGTTATTATTATTTTCGAAATCAGTTTTTTCTTTTTTGTATTATAATACAAAAATATTTATTAGTGATGCAACAGACCTCTGTTTCTGCTTCCGCAACTTTTATAACAGAGTTTTAAACGAAATATTTATTTATGCATCCCAATTGGGTATATGCAAAATTAAATCTATCCTACATTTTAGCTTAGACAAGAACACAAGCGGTTATAGCTTTTATTAGCTAAGAAGTAGGCAGGCACGCGTGTTTTTTTTTTGCCCCTCCAGTGAATCGCATTTTTTTTATCAATTTATTAAAAATAGGTAGGTACTTTTTATTACGGTATTTACACTTCTGATTCCGCATCCGTTTATGTTTCCGTTTCCGCAACAACAAAAAAATTACCTCTTGTTTCGGTTTCTTCTTCTGTTATGTCACTTCCATTGCATCACTAATATTTATTACCCACAACAAAAAGATTTTTGCGTATAATTACCAACATAATAATAATTGACCTACCTTTGACTATGAGAATCTATTGATTAAATTGAAACACAATATCCATGGAAACATGTGTCGCAAATGAAATAAAAACCAACAGTAAAAGAAGTTGAGTTCAGTTATACCTTCACGCTGTCGATAGCATCGAGGGGTTGCGAGCCAGGCAGACGTAGTGTGCGCTCTACAAACAGAGGGTCGCGCAAATACTGAGCAGCGTGCTCAGCGTGATGACGGAACAATCTGCAAATCAGTCACATTGAAGTGATAGCGCTCAGTTAAGATAACTAAGCACGGCGGCAATTTAAAACATCATAACCAATAACACATCTAAATATAAAAGGTAGCTTTTTAATGGTTTTAAGTTTATAAAGAAATATGGTTATATACAAAATACAACGTTCACACTTCCAATAATACTCCATTGCTGCTCGTCGCAAAATTAAAATAATATTTTTTCCAGTCATTGTATTTATTAATCTTTCTGGGTTGTTTTTTTATCGTAATCAGAAAAAAAACTTTTTTAATATAAATACAAAAATAAGATTTTTGTATACCAACATAAAAATAATAATTGACCTTTGACTCACAGCCAAGTTGTAAATTTGTATGGGTGTCAACTACAGACCCCTTAAAATAGTATAATCTTTTTTTAATGTTTTTGATATCCTGTTAATATGTAATGCATTAAGTAGACACTTGCTGCTTTGTCTTCTAAACATATCTGTGAAGCATCATACAAATAATTACCCTTCAAACTCATCCCGGGCCCACTGCAGAGTATGCTCAATGGCATTGGGGAAGTTCTTCAGGGTGCAAATGGGGATACTCTTCTCTGGAGGATCTTGGGAAGAACTATAGGACTCAGTAAGGAATGGAACAACCACCTGAAAAGAAGACAATGTTGTTAACATATTTATATAGACAATCCATTTAATTATTGTTTATATAATTGAAACCTCACCTGTGTATTTCCCTTACTACCCAAAGTACCACTCTCAAGCAATGGTTTGGTATAATAAACGCATCGTCGGTCCATATAGATCCTAGCATCCACATTATCCAGGGCGTTGGCTACAGCATCGAGGTTCTCAAAGAACTCGTCATTGTATACAGATTCGGTCTCCGGACACACTCGGTTTTCTTGGGCTATCACATTTACTGATGGATTCATGCGTTTTATTGCCTGTAATTTTAACATTATAAAAATAAAGCAATCCTTTTGGTTGATTATGGTAAAAACTATTTGAAAACATTTGTGGTAGAGCAACGGGCCCATTTTAATTTTGAACCACCCAAAAAGAGGAAAAAATCTAGCCAAATTTAGAAAAAATGGTTCTTTTTTAATTTGGTTTTCAAAAATGTCAGAAAAATTACCATTCACATTGTTAGACCATTTTTTTATAAAATATAATGTGAATTATAGGTTTTTACTTAATATGGCACAAATATATGATAAAAAATGGTTAAATATGAAAAAAGTAGCAAGTATTATTAATAATAAACAAAAAATCCAAATATTCCATTGGCTAGTTTTTCCACTTGATGGGTTGACTATGTTGTGGCCAAGTTTTTTGGTTTGGCTTACTCCTCAACTCAAGCTTTTAAATATAAAAAATGTGTACATTTGTGCGACAACACCATAAGCTGTCCAATTTGCACTAAACCACCTTATGAAACTGTTTAGTGTATCCATACAGCCCAATTTTAAAAGATGTATTTATAACAGTATTAAGGAAACAGACAGAAAATATAATTATATATTATAGATACAAATAAAAATTAGTTGTAGGTACATAAACATTTTCATAATTATAAAATAACTTAAATATAAGTATTTTATTATGATTTATTATTAACTGAAATATGCTATAATGCTAAATTAACCAAAATATTCAGGGTTACATTGGAACAACAACAAACCTTAGCTGCTGTGCTTGACTTGGGTTTCTGGACATCATACGGTCTAAATAAGAACTGTCGGTTGAGGTTGGACTTCTCAATGAGATCCATGTCAGTGACCGTGATACTTCCATCTCCTGCCCCCACGCCAATCATTGCAAAGTTCTTTAGCAATTCACAGCCAATAGCACCAGCCCCTAGGAAGCAAAAAACTATACTATTAATCATTAAATGACAAGGAAAAACTGGTGATTACAAAGCTTATTTATTATCTGCTGAGTTTTTATTTGTTCAGATATATTTTTACTGTCCAGGATATTATTATTTATCAGGCAGGCAGTTAAAACAACTGATAGAAGCCAGTATCTTGTTATTCTTAAGTGTTAAGTATTTCTTAGCTGGTATGGTTTAAAGTTGTCCAAACAATTTTTAAATTGATGATAGTCTCAGCTGAGACAACTTCTTTTGGTAGTGCATTCCAAGCATCCACAACTCTGTTGCTCAGAAAATTCTTGCGAGGGTTATTAAAAGCTCTTGTTTTATCTAATTTAAATGGGTGCCCTCGTAGCTGTGAGAAACAATTGCCTTACTACAATCAGATGAGTTTAAAAAAATATTTCTATTAATTTCATTTGTAAGATCAAAGTTTTTGTTTGACTTGATGGTGTGGTCCAAAAAGAAAATAGTTGTGATAATAAATCTAATTGTCACGAATACTAACAAAATTACTATTTAACATACCAATCAACTGAATACTCACCTACAATGAAGTAACGTAAAGAACCAAGTTTCTTCTGGAATTCCTTTCCAAACACAGCTATTTGTCCATCATACCTACACCCAGTAGGTTTGCAGTTTTCCTCTGTCAGAACTGAACGATCTTTGGGCAGACACTCAATGGCATCCAAGTACAGCCACTGGTATATAGGATGAAACTTGCCAGAACAAGCCTTCATTACTTCTTGGGCTACTACTCCACCGACAGCTGCATTCATTGGATTTAATTCACCAGCAGACACCTAAAAAAGATTTTAAATTGAATAAATATTATATAACTATGTCTCTTACCCATTTATTATTTATTTTTTCAAAGTAATATTTATTTTTTCAAAGTAATATTTGTTTTTCTATTATTATTTCAAATAAAATATGTACATATAAATTTAAAACAAGGAGTAGAACTAACCTTACAAAAAGTACTCAACAGCTCCTCATCAAGTTCAAAATCAGCTTCACAGCAGATTTGTTCTTTAGCTATTAAACGGGCAATATCCAAAAATTTGGCTGCATCATCAGTGCACCAAGGCTTGGGTAACCTTTCATTTTGTTCTTTAAATTGATGCAAAGTGGCAAATCCTAGATGCAACTGCTTGGGTGAATCAAATTTAGCAAAATCTGATATCAAAAATTCAGGATTTTTGAATGATTCTTCCAAAGGCTTAAACTTGAGGAATTTGGGCATTTTTACTTGGGTTACATTGCCACCTGAGATGTATTTAGAAAAGGATTTGGTATCTCCAATGCTAAAAGTGTAAGGACCTAGGACTTTAATCTTTCGAGGCTTACAGCCATTTAATTCTGTCATACCTTGAACCTGAAATGATAATATAATATTTATAATATTCAAAATAATATAATATTTATAACAACCAAATTGAAATGATGATGATGATCTAAAAGTAGAAAATAATCCTGTTCTGCCTTTAAATTTAGTAGAACCTCACTATAAAATTATGCATGTGTTAGAAAAAACACTAGAGTTGATATAATATGTAATTAGTATTGTTCTATTCTGATTTTTTTAATTAATGAACTCTGCGGACTAATACTCTAATGAACAGCCTCCTTTGGTAGTTCAGGTAGTTCATTGCAAGAGTCCAAAACTTTTGCACAGAGAATGTTTGGGATTGTTATTAATGGAATAAAATCATTAATAACCATACCATAATAATTATTTTAAGACAGGGTGGCCACTTTTTTCGGATACAAATTTCCCTGACTTTTCCAGTAACTTTTTTTAGATGTTACCTGACCTTAATGGGCTTCAAAAAGGAAAGAAAAAAACCCAAAAATATATTATTGGGTATTTTTAATTTATTTTTGAAAGAAACACTCTGATATAAAAATTATTAGAAAATAGAGACAATTATTTTTAGCAATATTTTCCAAAAATATAGACCAACACATATATTTCACATTCTTCAAAATAATAGCATATTTTGAACTTAAATGGAATCACCCTGCTTAGGTTGCCAGTCGTTTACAGTAGCAAATTGTGTGTATTTTAAATATTTTGATATAAAAATTATTAGAAAATAGAGACAATTATTTTTAGCAATATTTTCCAAAAATATAGACCAACACATATATTTCACATTCTTCAAAATAATAGCATATTTTGAACTTAAATGGAATCACCCTGCTTAGGTTGCCAGTCGTTTACAGTAGCAAATTGTGTGTATTTTAAATATTTTTCCTGACCTTCTAGCATTTTTCCTGACTTTTCCAGTCTCTGAAAATATTCCCTGACATTTCCCAGTTTTCCAGAAAGTGACCCTGCTAAGATTTAAATGGTGGATGAAAGAATTTCAGTAATGTATTTGCACGATAATTAGGAGGATCTTAGTCTTTGAAGGTCATCTTTTGATTTAATGGTGTATTTCTAATGGTGCTGCCTTTAGAAACAGACATTAAACAGGTATAACTATTTATTCTTGTAGAGGGTACTGAATGCAGTGGGTACAAAAAAAATATAAAGGCCCTTTAACCTAGTTTCTGCCTACTAGTCTGTCTACATTACTCCTTAAGACTCCAATCCACCAATGTATCCACTGCATGGAGATTATATGGATAACTGAGAATTTGCCTTCTAAGTACATAATATTATTAATAATTTTTATATTGATGTCATTAAATAGATATAATAAAACGGAATAAAATATAACCACTCTAATTACGCAACATTAAACAATTGTTGAAACATTAGTCAGTTTACTATTTTAGTAGAAGGTATTAAAACCATTTTCTAGTCTTCAATATAATCATAGATATTTATAATTTGACTTACCTCTGTAAAGGTAACATAATTTCCATCTTCAAGTCCATGCCGAGTATCTTCCAAGCAGGTGACCACAGCATCCACATCATTGGTTATGTCAGCAATCATTGCAGAAACAGGATTCTCCCCATTATCATCTACCACCTTAAAGTCAGGCCCAAAGTCACAGAACACTTGAGAGAACAACCCTCTTGTATCAGCTATGATCAGAGCAGCAGGTTTAGTTGCTGCAATCCTTTTCTGCTCAGCCCAAGACTTCTCAGTCAACACCACCACACTGAACTTGCTAACGAAATCCTCGCTCAAAGCTTCGGTGTGCACCTGGACTGGTACATAATGATTTAATTCAGATAATTGCTTGTAACTTGCAGTAGCGCGGTTCACGCCGATAGACTCTTCGGACAAGTAAAACTGGCTGGACAAATCACTGATGGAACAAACCTTCTCGTCGTGTAAAGTTACCGACCTCACACCACCCAGAATAACGTTCTTGGCGATTTCGACGCCTAGCCCGCCCAGCCCCGAAATGAGCACATCGGACGAAGCCATTCTCAGCATGGCCGCGTGTCCCAGCACGTACAGCTGCCGCGAGTACAGACCCTCGTCGATCTGCTCCTCCGAACGGGTTCCGTTGTTCGCCATTGTTGAATGATTACTTCGGGATTCTCCTATGTTAAGCTTCCGCTTTTTCGCCGGGGGGTCAACGGAATTATCGGCGACTTCAGCACTAGACATCGGGCACGTACGCGCACAATTTCGACAGAATCCTGGCTTCGCTTCTCGACAATCTTTATATAAAGAATAGCGACATCCGCGCTACCTTTTTGAAGGCTCGCTTACTCACTATCATGAAGTTATCTACAAGCGACGTGGAAAATTCTGCTGGGGAAATGACAAAATTAAGAATAATTCAACTTTTAAATAAATTGCACAGTTTTAGAGTAATTAAATCATACAAATGTAAAATAGATACCCTTTGAAATAATTTCTGTAGTCGAATTCGGATTTACAAATTTTCAGAGAAAATGACAGCAAAATTTTGTAAAATCATGTCATAAACATTTATTATATTTGGCAACATTATTTTCTTAGGCACGTTCATAAAACATTTAATTAATTAAAAAAGGATAGCTATATAAAGCAGTATCTTTAACGTTTTCTCTATATTATTTAGTCCCGCCTTGCTTATCTTTATGCATATAATGATATTGTATTCAAAGTTGGAAAATCCGCTAGAAACTGCAAAATCTTTTTTTTCCCGCTAAACCCGATTTTTTTCGCGCCTGAGGATCACAAAATCCATCAGAGGTCAGCGCACCCGGGTACATTCTGTTTCTTGTAACGTGAGCGTTAGATAGTCAAAATAACGAATTCCTTTATTAGCGCTCCCTCCTCCAATCAACGGAGGTAAAAAAACTACTCTGGGGCTTTACCAAAGAGCCAATCGAATCGAAATACCCATCGAAAGCCAAATGTATGGGATTTGACGTTTCTCATCGATCAGGCTCTACCCATAGAGTAAAATTCGACGATCGCCAATCGAATCGCCGCTTCGATTTCTTCGTATTTCGATTCGATTATCTATTGGCTCTTTGTGGTACGTTTGAGTACTGCTTAAAAGGCTTACAAAGCTAGCTTAATTTACTTGACAGGTGTTTTTTTAGTACTTCGCTTTGCTTTTGATTTTTGATGACGTCACAGAAAAAAAGCAAATTACGTCATCGAATTCGCTGCGAACGCTTGGAAAATACGAGTAGTGCAGTCAAAGTAAATTGTCTGTGGTCACAATTATTGTGTATCAAATACTTTTTGTTTATTTTCATTGTTCCTCCCTTTCACTTAACAGTTTTTGAACTCTATTTGTATTCTCTTATGAATTTTATAAGATGTTTATTTATGCACATAAAACTGTTCGAGTACTCCTGCAAACGCTGCGATTGCTTTGCTTCGCTTTGAGTACTTTGACGGCTAATTAGATTGGCTTAAAGCCTAAGCGCTTTAAGCGAAAAACAATAGTAAACGAACACACTGTTGGTAAAGGCCTCTGGCGGGAAGCGCTAAAACGGCAACACTGTTGTCCATCCCTGCGCGGCCGTGCCGTCGCACCGGTTTATTATTCAATGTATATGTTACTGCAAAATCCCGAACATCTGTAATTCTTAAGATTTTCCAAAGCCTAATATTTAGCAATGTTTAATGGTAAAAGTCCGAACTGTTCTGTGAACAACATTCATTTCAAAGTTTTACCACCATTCACTCGGTAAATCTTAGGTTTTACCTAAGTGACATAGTAAATGTTGTTAATTAAATATATATATGTATTAAGCGCATCGTGTCCTACTCGTGGGCAGTTTGCAGCCTCCCGCTACCCTCAGCTCAGCGCCACCGCCCGCAGTTGATCGTTTGACTCGTTTAACAAGCACTTTAATTCGATTTCTGTTTATTTTTACTGTCCGAAAGTTACTTATATATTAAAATTAGTGTAAAACAGAGATTTTATGAAATAATATATGAGCGTGCCAAGCGAAATGAATTAAAACTTTTATTTCGATAAGGACAAATACGCAAAATGTGTAGAGGAAGTAAAAACTGTCAAGAACGTAAAAAATAAGGAAGCTGTATGATATTTCGACCACAGACGGCAAAGAAATCCGTCTTCACAGATTGATTCCTGAAATTTCAAAACATGCTTCATGATGTTTTTCAAAATGTAAATAAATTACCATCACTAAGCTTTCTGTAGAAAGCAAAATTTTACATGTAAAGTATATAAAATCCTTAAGTTATCCGAAAATTACACCAAACTTGCCATTATACCATTAGTTTTAGCACAATAGCGCTCACAGTGGAGCGTGGCGGAGTCAAACTTCCCCCTTTCACCACGCCACCCGCGCGGTGGCTACCGATGGCTACCGGGCGATATCAACTCAATACTACCCAAGGAATAACTGTGCCAAGTTTGAGCCTTTAATGACAAAATCCAGGGTTCCCATACCACATGTTGCACTAAATACTCCACTACTAGCTCCATCATATCTTTCTGGATCATCAAGAATCGCAGATTTGGCTACCGAGGTCTATGCATAATAAAAACATAAAAAAATATTCACAAATAGTTCATTCATTTAATTTCGTTCCTTTTATAGTTGAGACGATGGTTCCTTCGTCCAAGGAATCTTTTGTTATTTCATAGGGTAAAAGACGCGGAGTAACCGGGGATTCTTTTAAGACAAAAAGTATCCAACGCGAAAATAAAGCTCCTTTAATTCATTTTGCTTTGTATTATTACAGATGAATATAAAATATTTATTAGTAACTTCTTTACTTGACAATACAGAGGCCTGACCAAAAAATACGATCGCCAATAGAATCGTCGCATCGATCGATAAAAATATATAGGAATTTTACAGGTAGAGTCTGATCGACGAGAAACGTCAAACCCCATACATTTGGCTCTATGTCCTAATGTTTGGTAGAAAAATATTAACAAATTTGATGCAATGTTAAGATCAAATAATAATTGCAATGACGCTAGAGATGTATTACCAACAGAAAGTATTTGGTGTCGAAGAACGTGTTCAAGCGAGTTCTCTTTCTAACCAAAATTCTAAATGGGCATTTGGAACGGTTTTAGAAAAACTAGGTCAAATACATTACAAAATAAAAATAGATGACGGAGAGATCTGGAGAAGGCACGTTGATCAAATGATTATGTTACATACTTAAGTTATAAAAAATACAATGTAACCGTCAGTTATCAAATGTATGATAATCTCAGATTAATAATATGAAAATAAAGAAACACGAACATAAACAACGTAGATGGGTATTTCGATTCGATTATCGATTGACTCTTTGGTAAAGCCCGAGGTTCACATCAAACCACGTCGATATTGTGGGTTCGCATATTCGATAAATGAGTACATCTGATGCTGTAAACATATAATATTTATTTTATTAGAATTAGTTTTTTGTTCTATTTCAAGATAATGAAAGGAATGGAAAGGGACAGCGTGCCTTGCAGCGTTTCACTCGTGGCTGTTATACAATTAAAGAACGCATCCTAGGATTTGACAGTGACAGATCAGCCAAAACAATATTTGGCTAACTTCACGTCAATAGGGTTTTTGTTTGATTCGTTTGAAACCTAATTTATTTTATTCCATTTTAATTTTATTTCTTTGCACTCGTTCCGTTCGTTTCCACCCGACGGAAATTTCGTTTTTGACATTGACTTTAATTTATTTATTGTTACAATAACAACGAGTGAAAGGAAAGTGAGAAATAAAGTGTTTAAGTATGGATTGTTGAGTGAAGAAGGTGAAAAATCTTTGTTAGTAGGGTCAAATAAAATACAAGAGTAATAATGGTCCAGGATTACGTCTCCCCTGTGAGGGTCTACAAATATCCCTTTGAGATGGTGATGGCTGTAAGTATTTGTAATTATTAAGGATAATAATTATTTTTACTTAACTTTTTATTAACAATTGTGTTTATAAGTGTAATACCTACTTCAACTTAATAAGTGGAAGTACATAATTGCTTATTATAATTATGTATTACTCATAATTTGATAAATTTTAACTAATTTTGTAATTTATAAATTTTAAACTTGATCCTTTATATGTTTGTCAGTATCTGATGATGGAATAAGAAGCTAGGAAGTAAATTCTTCATCAGTAAACAGAACATTATTTTTTTTTTTAACTCTAAATTATTAGTTTTATAAATATTTTTTGTGCTGATCACATACATACTTCTGGAGCTAGAGGGTGGTACTCCTCAAAAGTTAAGAGGAGCACAAGTTTTTTTTTTTTTTTTAATTACTTTTATTACTTTAATTTTAATTCAATTAATAAATAGTGTCATATTACAACTTATAATGATTTAAATAAAATTAATTCTATCATATAACCATCATCAGATGATGGTTAGAAGAGTAGAAGCTACTACAAGTTATGCTCGCATTAATATCAGGTAGGTCATGTTTTCATTTCTCCATTAGAGAGACAATGTTCTTAGCAAACCATGGATTCACCGTGCGGGTGCCGGGTCCATCGCGTGGTTGAAAGGCAGGGGAATGAACTGCAGCATTTCTGGACTTGAGACCGCAAAGTAGGTTTAAAGGCCTTTTGAACTCTCACCTGCACTGTGTTCACTACCCTCTCTACTCAACCAAATACTATATGATCCTGTTAGCGCCATCCTGGAAACACGCTCCATAAAAGTTCCGACGGCTGTTCTCGGAAGGCCAAGATCCTTCAATAGACGGTGCAAAGACTTTGCTGGAATTCCTCTTGCACCAACTTCCACTGCATAAAATTGAGTTTTAAATCCATTTCTAGTAATTTCGTTTGTGAGATAAAATATTTGTTCAACTTGATGTTGTGGTCATTCTCTTATAAAAATACCGTAATTAATTGTTTATCAACTTTAAGAATAATGGGGGAATTCTAGGGGGAAAACAGAATCCAAAACTGTTAAAGAGTATAAAATATCAAAATAAGAAAAAAAAAACATGTGAATAGGTATTCAACATTAAATGTAGAATATTGAACAAAATATAAAAAACCTTTAAAAAAATATTTGAACTGAAAGTTTATTAGATAAATATAAGGACCACATGACAGTGGCATAGTGTGTATACAACATTCTCATCTGCAACTAAATTTCATAAAAATATAAACATTCATTAAAATATAAGTAAGATCTTTTAACAATAACAACACACATACTTCCTTCATTTTTCTTTTTCTAATCCTCCTCACTTTGAAGAAAATCCTCAATATAATAACTTATATTGGCAACTCTCTCTTCAACAGCAAAAAGTATTGGAAGCTCCATAATAAACCTCGTAAATTGTGCATTTTAAAAGTGAAAGAGGTATAAAAGATAAGGAACAACTTTGAACCTGCTTCTCTAAATAGTATACTGTCCATTACACACATTTCTCTAGTCCCAGTTCCTATATTTTTTTCTCTCAGATAGATTTTCCATTAAAGTATTTGGGACGCCAACGCTTTATACAAGCTTTGCAGAAAACAATACTAAAACAATAACTCTCTAATACAGGTATGGCAATCAATAGAAAAGGAACATATTACGATGGGTTCAGATTCATCAGACCGCCGCGGTATAGTAAAGATACTTGAAATAACAATATTTTTTCGACGTATATTAAAAATTATATCTGCGATGACGAGGTGAGAATATAAGCCCTCCTCGTGGCACCCTTTGTCTAGGCGCCCTAGTCATGTTTCCGTTTTAGCCTCAGGGTTCATCTGTTTTCATTGATTTCTTGCCGAGGTGGTCATATTTCATGGTGCGTTTACGAAATGGGCAGTTGATTTGATGATGAAGCAGCGAGAATATTAAAGTAGACTCGTAATACAAATTCGTCTTTGTCGCCGCCCATTTTGTAACTACATCATTTAGCCCGCAAAATGGGCCAATGCTGTTAAACAACAATCTTTTGATCGACCCCATTCATGGACTTCAAAGGTCTGCTTCAGCATCAGGTAGATACAAAGTTACATGTAGTGCTCCAATAAAAAAAAACGAATTTATGACTTACACCTCCACAGACTTCAATTAGGGTCGCCAGATACAGCTTTACCATTTCTAGAACAATTCATAACACCATATTTTTATCCATTCATGTAAACCTGCAACAATGCTCAAGCACGAACTACTAAAGCAAACGTTGTTAGCCGCGTACACTAACACGTACTCTACAACTAGTGGCAGAGATTTAGTAGCCGTGCCATGTGTCATGTTGGTAACTTTAGTTATACTAATAACTTCGTGAAAAAAAAAACTAGCAGGTGTTCGGAATCCGGGAAAATAACGTCTAATTACTACACACGGGACAAGACGCGAAATTCCGGTATAATCCCGGATTTCATGGCCATCTGGCAAGCCTAACAAAGGTTTATCAAATCTTAATATTAAGTTAATCGGTTACAAGTTCTCAAGATATCCAAGGAGACAGACAGATAGACACAAGAGTCTCATTACTGATCGTATTAAAATTTTCAGTTTTAGCTGAAAATTTTAGTTCGTATTATTTAGCATTCTGGGGTGCACGCAGTGAATGAAAATGATTTACTCTTGAACCATGATTGGACATTTGTCGAACATAACTGTTTTTAAGCTAAAACTAGAACAAGACTATATCAAAGTTAAGGTCAAATGTTATCAATTTAGAATATGTTTAACCTTACAGCTACTTATCTTGTATTTCTGAGTGAAAATATCATATTTCCGGATGTAAAATTATTTGCTCACATTTTTTTACCTATAGAAAGAGGTGGCATTTTTTTTACGATCACATAAATTCTTGACAAAAAACATTGTTATTAAGTTAAAATGGTATAAAAGGTAAAATGGTGTTTAAAAGGGGACCTAAAATTCCCAAAAGAAACCCATGGCAAGTCTCGGGTCGTCAGTCGACTGCTTGTCGGTTAATTAAAAAAGTCGAGGTTTACTTATAATTTGAAATACCTATTTAATTTTTATATTAACTCCTATAATAATATATCCAAAATGATAAAGACTGACTAAGGGTAAAATTGATCTAGTAAGTAAAACATATAATATAAGCTCTTTTATATATTATAACTTATCTTAGTATAAAATGGGGTGGTGAATGCCCCACGTACTACAGATGGGTACCCGCTCTTTAGAACAGATTGAGGTTATTTCGCAGAACCTACACCCTATTCATTTTACCGCTGCCGCTGTCTGTCATGTTATTCTTGTAACATACAAAAGACGTGTTGATAGTTTATCTACACAATATATGTTGACAAAGGCAAGATATTCACAATGGCGTTTGAAGGTATACTTATCAAACTGAGCAATGTAAGTTTGAATGTCGACATTGGTTACTACAATAAGCACGAGTTACTTCAACCAAATAAAATGGTTACTGTTACCAATCTTTATACAATAGTATCCAGATATTTCTTTCATACATACGATACGACCGACCGGTCTCGTTACCACCGCCCATACAGACGCAGAAACCGTCAAGTGACCTAATCATGTTTCGATTTTAGTCTGTGGGTTCACTGGTTGCCAGCAGATTACTGCATCCATTTCTTGTCGAGGTGGTAGTCTTCTTACAGGGTGCAGCTACGAAACGGGTGGTTGAATTGACGATAAGGCAACGAGGTTATCAATCTTGTTTTACAACAATAACAACAACAACGACGGCCCCAGGGTACCCAGCGGAGGTGTTTTTAATCCCACCTCGTCGTAGCCGATGGTATAAGTCTACACCCAACAAGTAAACACTAAGCATAAGCACTTGCTTAGCCAATGCTTCGGACTGTCAAACTGCGTATAAAAAACTAAAATTTGTCAGTTCCCCAAGCAATGGCTTACTTTAGAGACTAAGCAACCACTATTAATCTGACCCTAAGGGTTTTCTTATATACCTAAAAGAGCACTTTAAAAAAATCTTTCTGACGTCTCATTACCCTCTAAAGCCACTCTTTCTCTCAGCATAGTTTTGTCTACAATGGAAACTGCACGAGGTAACCCGGTATAAAACCAAATAGAGTAAGATCCCAGGACCTCCAGACCGTACCTACTTTCTAATGCACAAAATATATACAATAGACTAGTATTAGTACTTACAATAAACGTTCACATATCAGCTAGCTTGAACCGACGCGTCGGCCAATTCTCTGCTAAACGTAAGTATAAATTTTACTCACTTTACTTAAAACTGACTACTTACTAAGAACTGGTTTTTATATATGATATTTATAGACATTATAAATACTTTTTTGTAAGTTGCCAGACCAATCGTAGGGGCCAAACATCCTCTAGGTACATTTAGCGCACACGGCCGCATACCTGATTATTAAGAGACTAGCTGACCCGCGCAACTTTGTCTGCGCGTTTAAATTTAACCGTTTACGCAGCGTACGCTCTTAAAAGGAATAATTTTTCCCCGTTTTTGCAACATTTTTCTTTGTTACTCCGCCCCTATTAGTCGTAGCGTGATGTTATATAGCCTATAGCCTTTCTCGATAAATGGATTATCCAACACGAAAATATTTTTTCAATTCGAATCAGTAGTTCCTGAGATTAGCGCGTTCAAACAAACAAACAAACAAACTCTTCAGCTTTATAATATTAGTATAGATAAGATAATTTCAATGCCCTGGGATCTTGGACTAAAAGACCTTAAAAAGTTTGACCTAAGCTAGACACAAAGAGATCATTGCTCTATGATTGTTCTACATTGTTTGAGACACAAGAAGATAAGATACAATAATCAACTGAATCTTATCTCATTTTGTTTTCTTTGTGATAAGATAAGAAATCGTGACGATCACTAAATTCCTATTGAACCCAAAATGCATTGTAAAAATCTTAAGAACAAACAATAAGAACAACAACACTCGTAACTCTGTCAAATAATATCCATATTAAATACGTTTTTCTTTTTGGAACCATAGCATAGGTATGTAGGTACGTTTGCATCTTTTCTTTAAAATAAAATATTTCAATTAGTAGGTTTTATTTTGTATTCTCGACAGAAGATCAATAGAGTCGACACTGCGTTGCCACCTAAAATCACATGTCTCGATCATAAAAATAACGTTGATCATAAATATTTAGTACTTTTAGGGATCTGTGTAAAATCCGGTTAAAGGACAAAAAGTTAACTGGTTTCGCGAACTGGTTTCCAGTTCAATGCAGTTTGCCTATAGCGTTTTCGTGACTTTAATATCTCAGTATAGGTAAAAAACTTGTGAATATTATTCCTACCTGGAACTTACTTAATGATATGTTCTTTTAAGAAAATTATTCAGAAGTCAGTAAGTACCTACGTAGTACGTAGGTAGTTATATATCTTACATATAAACATTAAAATATAATAATAAAAGTAATAATGATAATTTTCACCACTACGTTGTGGCCGAGTTGGTTACTCTTTAGACTTAAAAACGCTTAGGTCCCTGATGGTTCAAATCCCGGTGTGTACCAATGAGTTTTTAATCTAAAAAAATATGTACATTTGTTTAACAACACCACTATACCACCTTGTGAAACTGTATATTGATAGGTTATTTAGCTTACCCAAACATCGCCGAGGTGGGATTGAAAACTCCTCCGCTGGGTACCCTGAGGCCGACTTAGCGGTCTCAGGCGCCGAAAGGCACCCGTGATGATATTTATTTATTTAATTTAATGATATATATATTTTAAATAATATATATATATATATATATATATATATATATATATATATACATCTCGCTATACATTTGGCGTCCGACATGCTTTAAATTTGCATTTAATCTGGCATCCACCGATATTTGACGTCCGTATACGGACGTCAAATAGCCTAAGACCGGGAACGTGCCCCCACACCTCAGTCCTGCCTCCTATCAAAAATAAGGTGGAAGCTAAATTTACTCGGTTTTAACTGATTTTGGGTATCAAAAGTTCGGCGAAGTACCGCCAGAGGCGCTGCTCTGTGTATATCATCCGCAAAGTATATTGCAATTTAATTCTGGCATCTAATGGCTTCCGGCCGATGGCCTTGTATTGTCCGTCATTTCGTGCAGACGTATTAGTGGCGTTCGGACGTCCATAACGTATTGAATTTACAACGAGTGCTCGAAGCCAACGAATACTGAATCTCGTTTTGAAGAAAGGTAAGTAACTTTATAATTTATGTATTACCTTGCCTGCAAATTAATATCATTGTGTTACATTTCATATTTTATCAAATAGGTACATGTAAATCAACCATAATAGTTGAAATTACACCTACTTATAAGACGATCTTATAATTTTATAAAAATTGTTTATTTTGTCGTGACTAGTGGATATAGTGAATAGGATTGAAAGGGGTGAGTTATGAATTATGATACTTATTATGATATTTATAAGAGGGCGACGTAGGCGAACATTAGATACACATTATATTAATACACATTACAGTGGAAACCCTAAACACCACAGTTATCACACCAAACAATAAATTTCGCATCCCAGTCTTACCTACTTAATAAAAAAATAACCAGTCTTACTGCTGAGTGCTCGTCGCATCGAGTCGGGTCTTCGGTCTTTTACGAGCTCGGGCACTCGAGCGGTGCTCGAGCTCATAAAAGACCGAAGTAAAGATCACACCATTACATCTTACATCCCACTCTCACTCGTTGGACAAATAACTAGTCTCACTACTCGCCGTGTCTCTGCCCGCGGTCAACGAACTTGGCCACTGCTCGGGTTGTCGTGGGGTATCTCGCTCGCGCTCGCGTGATTACGGCTAGATTTTATTTTTTTCTCTCTCTACCAACAACTCTGTGTATGATCATTCTAATCTCAAAAAGTAATTCCATCGATTTTAATTTAGTAATTTATCAATAATAGTTAGGGTGTTTTTTTTTTTTTGTATAATTAATATAAATTTTAATTTTGTTTGCCGGCCAAGCAAATTGGATAAAACAACTGCGTATAATTTTTATTGTGGAATGTATGAAATAAGAATAAATTTGTCGTGGGAGTAGGCAGGGGTGGTGTTGGAGTTTGAAACCCCTCCCCGAAAAAAATATTGGTGTCGATATGATTGTTTAGATATAATAGGTGATATTGTCGATGACTTTATTTTTATACTACATCATGGCTTCGCCCGTGGCCTGTTTAATTTTATTATGAAATAATATGCCAAACAAACATTTGGTGGGATTTTAAGCCAAATTAATAACTTAATCGAACGCTTGCATAGATAGGTAGGTACCTGGGTAAAATTATTATTTATTATTTATTTAAAATTATTATTAATATTAAAAAGTAAAATATTAGTTTTTTTAATGTTTTAGTGTGGCTGTATGAATATAAAAAATACTTAACTATCCGATTTAAATAACTGAAATACTAATTAATTGGCTTCACACAGCACAACAATGATTTATTAATTTGGTAAATATTTACAATATGACATCAGAATATTTATTGATTATTCGACTTCATTCTAAAAGATGTATCAATAGGTATAATAAAGTCAAAATAATTACTTAATAAATCTTCCAATGTCATAAAGTAAAATTATACCAATAATTTAAGCAGTAAGTAAATTTCAGTTCTTCTGCAGTGAGCATCGCAGGAACTTGCCTTCTTAATTAAAACTAATAAACTGTTTTAGAATTAATTAAAATGATAGTATGTATGTATGATGCTTAAAGGTAATTAATTGTAAACAGTATGTTAGTTCTAATTAAGAAGGCAAGTTAGTTGGTTTTATGAATATTTTTGTAGACTAAAATTTATTTACCGCTTATATTAACTATTATTCTGTATTTTAACATTTTATATTTGTTTAGTTCTTCATTCAGCGTCTATACGTTCAACATGACCGAACCACCATGACATACCTCTTTCAATATTTGATACAACATCAACAACCGTTCTACTTCTTTCTCTCAATACACAACTTTCATTGCATGTTTCACAGCCATACTTAAGTCTCGGTAGCAGAAAACTATTTTGCCCAATTTTCCTGGCTGTTAGGGAAATAATGCTATTGTGCATAATATCATTAAATGGATCATTTACCTAATTTCTCGCATTCACTATCTCCATCCATGCATCTCTATCATACTGTGTCTTGTACAATACTTCCCAGATATAAAAACTCATTTATTCAACATTTATTCCACATAAATTTTACATCCACTTGCATTCTCGCATATTTCAAATACCTCATATGTATATTTATTTGTAATTCTTTCTTCCTACATATTTCATTCATAACCGACAAACTTTCTTGCAGTGTTCTTGATGAATTCTCCAATAAAATAGCATCACCAGCAAAGCACTTATTAATAATGTTGTTCAATTTCCTACTTGCAGTGTTCTTGATGAATTCTCCAATAAAATAGCATCACCAGCAAAGCACTTAATAATAATGTTGTTCAATTTCCTACCATCTCTTTAATTTTTAATTCTTCTAAAACAACTATCTAAATATTAAATTCTTTTTTTCCAAGCCACATATAATTTTAGGTTCATTCATCGGAAGAGCTTCCATACCGTTTTTAGTTCATAAAATAATTACTACAACAACTTCTTACAACCAATAAAGTTACATACATCATGCTGGAAGGTAGCAGAGATAGTTAAAACGCCATTTCCTACGGCTCTGACAAGATACTATCCTTACTTCCTCCACATTCATAAACTTGGCCGTGATTGGGGTTTTAACAAATTACAATTTGCCTATGCTGATTCCTCTGAATTATAAAAAGATAGAATAAAGATAGATAGTATCTTCTACCTATTTTGTTCTTTATATTTCCTGAGTTAAAGAATCCCTAGTATTATAAGCGTTTTTGTCTTTGATTTTTATTTGTGAACATTTTTTTTTATTATTGTACAATTTTAATTGTATTTACGTTTCATACGTAACTTTTTTTATAACAAGTCTTTATTTTTTAAGCGTTTTTTATTGTGATACTTTTTAAAGTATTTTTTTGTTAATTATACTGGATAGTTTTTTATTTTACTTTTTATTATTGAATATTTTTTTATATAATGTACCTACTTAGATATTGGAATTCCTTATTTTCATTAATGATATTGTGCAGGTGATACCCAAGGAATGTCTCGTCCTTCTTTTTGCCGATGATGTGAAGCTGGCAACATCCGTACAAACTCAGCAGGATTTTGAGCGGATGTATACATCAGATATACCAATGGAGTATCGAGAACTGTCTTGATCTGAACATAGAAAAATGTTCAATTATGACTTTTTCTCGATCCCAAAGTCGTATCGGTTACCCTTATACGCTTGAGAAAGCCCAGCTTACGCGCATTTTGGATACGGTCCGGGATCTCGGAGTTCTGTTCAGCAGTGATCTAACATTCCACACTCATATAATCAAAATGTGTGTAAGAGCTAGAAAGAACTTAGTATGGTTAATGACGCAAACACGAGACTTTTCTGATCCTGGAACCCTGGTAGTGTTGTACAACTCAAATGTCCGGAGCATATTGGAGTTCAACTCCATTTTATGGAATCCGAGGGTAGGTACTTACACCCTTATGGTAGAAAAGGCGCAGAAAATGTTTTTAAGATGTTTGTATAATAAGAATTACCCCCGTATTCTAAGACGTATCCTTAACTCCACTTTACACTCAAGGAACGTCTGTCTCTTTCCACCAAATGTCAATTATAAAAAGCAAGTTGAGACAGACGCTCCTTGAGTGAAGAGTGGAGTTAAGGAAACGTCTTAGAATACGGGTGTTAGGGTACAGGGTACTATCCATTTATGTATCCTACTTTGTTTCTATTGGGTATGGTATGCTCAACTTTAATTCGTTAGCAGTTCGTCGTAATAAGGCTTTAGTGTTATATATTTTTGATATATTAAGGGGAAAAAGTTACATACCTACTATATTACAACAATTATCTGTTTGTACCAGATAGGTACCTGCGCGCGCGCGGCCATACACTGTTTGCTGAGGTAAGGGCTCGCACACATCTCTTACAAAGTGCACCAATTCCCCGCGCAATCAGTTTTATGAATGAAATCGTACAGAACTGTAAGGAGTTTGATATATTTGCTTCATCTGAGACTGAGACGAAAAGAGTTGTCCTGAGGTACTTGGAGCCATTATAATTTAAAGAATTGTATTAGTTAGATAATTCTGTAATGTACATTTTTTCTATTAAATAAATAAATAAATTTATAAAGTGTCCTAGTATTGTGTGACTGTTTTGCATTATATTAAATTGATTTGAATAAATGATTATTTTTTCTTTATTTTTATTACTCACCTTATGGAAGTTTATATGCAATATAAACTATTATCAAAATTTTACCAACTCCCACACTTGTCGTCGAATTGCAACATTTGTCAGTCATTGAATTGAACAAGATTTTAGTAAAATTAAATTTCTTGTCGCCGAAGACGACAAGAAATATCAGTTTTATTCCCTTGAATATAGAGTTTAAATTCCAATACTCACATATAATCAAATATGAAGAATTTGTTTATTCAAGATGGCGGCATTATTAAAGCCAACCAAATAAAACTATAGGTCTATCGGAATAGAACTGATATTTTTATATTTTATGCGTCTAGCTAGACGCCCAAACACAAAATATACCTGCTATAATATTCAGTGAATTCAAATTGTATTCAAACTAAATGGAGCTCTAATGTGAATGTGTTTAAAATATTTGGCGAATAAACAATATACATGGGACCTCGCTTAAACCGATTTTATGATAGACGCCACTTAAATGTAATAATATATTCAAATATACATGTAATATACGAGGAAGCCAAAATGACCATGAAATGAAATGGGGTTTAAAAGGCTTAAAAATTGTATGTATGTTAGATAAAAATGTATATAATAAAAAACACAATATTTCGAAATAATATTAATACCACTGAATTAGTACTCTAAATATACGCCAATATTCATCAACAAAATCAAAATAAATCCACTAGAAATGGTGGACGTCATAATAATGGAGTTGGAAAGGACGCCAAAAATGTATCGGGATGTATATATATATATATATATATATATATATATATATTATGTAGTACTATTTTTCATATTATTTAACAAAAAACTTGTGACAGGACCTTTGTGTCTCTAGTTCAGGATAGGAGAGTATTTTCTTGGTATTGTAATTGCAGGAAAATAAATGCTTTATTTAATTATAATAACTGAGATGTTAACTAGAAACTCGTTTTAAGTGATGTTTTATTACAATACGAATATATTAATAATGATTTGTATTATTATTGACATTTTTATTAAAAATAATGCTTTGTTTAATTGGACCTAAAGTTACAGCCCTCTGAGAGAGGGAGAGGCTCTGTCTCTCTTTTACTCATCTGTCTCTCTTTTACCCAGATTTTTCAAGTTTATAAGGCCGTGACATTGAAAGTTAGTGGAAGTGAACGCAGATATATCTATAGACGTTTTCAACAGTTTGCCTTGGAGATTTCTCAACTACAAGCTGTATTTCAACACAGTTTACTTGGATTCGTTTGGTTGTCACGATTTATTGTTTTCAAATTACCAAAATATTTTAGAAACTATGCTCATTTTTATGGGACTACTCAGTTTGTTAGTACACTAACAAAATCACAGCCGTGTTTTATAAAATGTCTAAATATATTGTGATATTTTTGAGACTAAAATCAGCCGTAGCCGCTCTGAGGCTCTACCATAGGTTTGCGCATTGTAGCAAAAACGCATTTGTATACCTATACGCGAGTAACAACCTATAGGATCGCTTTATTTTTGGTAACAGGGTTGAATAAAGCGATCTTGTTGATTGTTGCTCACGTATACGTATAAATATACGTTACGTTTGCTACAATGCGCAAACACATGGTAGAGCCTCTGATGTCAGCGGTTCTGAAACTCATTTGGCGACGGAACCCTTTTGAAAAGCAATTGTATTTGACGGAGCCCTAAAATAATAAAAACTGGTTTTAAAATAAAATTATTTATGTGAAGGGAGGCGATGAATCAGTTTTTTTTTTATTTTTCATTTTTTTTTAATTTATGTTGGCATATTTAGATAATAGCAATATGTAGGATATTACATACATATTGCCCTGATTACAAACTAAGCTCTAGGCTTGTACTATGTGTACCAGAAACAACGATATAATACATTTTTTAAACACGACAAATTGTACAGAAAAATGTATTAGTATTTATTGCCACGGGTGGGAACCGAACCCACGACCTCTGGATACAACGCTAAAGGCGCAACCACTAGTCTGCGGAGGCGGTATAGATTTATTTTTCTCTGCAACGCCTTTTAGGTATTAACCTTGTATTCTTTCTTTCATTTAACCGGTGTAATCGCGGAGCCCCCCCAGCGGTTTTGCATTAGCCCTAAAGTTTCGCGGAGAATATTTTAATATGGCTGTCGTAGACGATACTTTTATCTCGATCTTTCCATCACTTGATTAGGTATGACTTGTAAATGTTACATAATTAGTAACACAGTATCCTGTTCAGGAGGACGTAGAGTTGCTGTACCAAATCGAAAGAAGATCGTAACATTTTCCTGAGGCTTGATTGATAATGTCAGTTTCTAAAAAGACCTAACCAAACTCTATTACTATAGGAATACATACCGTATTTTATTGGCTATAAAGTTGATAGTTTGTTCGTAAGTATTGAGAAATAGTTTCGTGGTGAATTGGACATTTTGCGGTTCAATGACATTGCAGTTTGTTGATCTGTTGATTGCCATGAAAATATAAACAAGCGTAAGATAGACACAAAACATTTCTTTTTATTAAAAAAGTTATCTTGCAAATAATTAATATTACTAGACATAACAAGGATATCGCTATTTAATTGTTATGTTATATCGCTGACTAACAGACCCTTGTTTATCAATATAGTCTTTTTTTTTTATAAATTAATTTAGGGACTTGGTTGCTTAGCGATCAGCCAGTCCCGTATAGTCTTTTAACATAATACAGGGTGAATTTGAATCGATGTACTTTGGGCTAATATGAGGTTCTGCTGGTCAAATCGAACAACCTTTCCCATGGAATCATGTGTCGCAAATGAAAAAAAAAAAATTGGCTTTCCCATACAAATTGGTCATTTTAACATTACTAATTTGTATGAAGAAGGCAATTTTTTTTCATTTGCGGCACATGGTTCCATGGGAAAAGTTGTTCGTATTGATCAGTAGAATCTCATATTAGCCCAAAGTATACCCTTTCAAAGTCACCATGTATAACAAACAATAATCATATACATATATAACCACCACCAATTAAATCTATAACACAAGAATATTATATACAAATATTTAACAGATAAAAACCTAATTAATTACAAACTATCCTGCGATGGGCGGCGAAAGCACCTCGCACCTACCCTGGGCCGTGTTCTGAGACTAACACTTTAACACTAGGTAATGTCACTACACTATATGCATCTCTTGTTCTCTAAGCATCTTTCAATATTTTTATTGCACTCTGTCACACTACCCAGTGTTACGTTTCCGAACACGGCCCTGCGCTACAAGCATGTGATGTCTTTTGCGGCGACTCGTCACAAATGACGTATGTTCGGATTAATAGTCGTTGCTTAGCCTGAGCCATTGCTTGGAACTGTCAAAATTTAGTTTTTTAATATGCAATTTGACAGTTCTAAGCATCGGCTAAGCATTAGCAATTGCTTAGCAACGACTATTAATCCGACCATTAGTCTTTTTAAAATGATAGTTTTACTTAAACTTAAGTAAGTTATTTTTTTGTCATAAAAAATACCTACTTAAATTTAAAACGTATAAAATTAAAACAATATTAAATAACCTATCCATAGCAGAAATATATTAAATGATTAAAAATATTATCTATATGTCACATCCCATACCATGCCACGAGATTTAAGACAAAGAAATGCAATGACATTAGTTGTGTAAAGCTGAATATGAGTGGTGATGATAATGAATCATCTCACAGTCAATTATTTTCACACAATGTTGTTAATTATTCAGGAAAAATATTGTTAGCAAAGCTAGTTGAATGCCTATTACCACAGAAGAAGTAATAGTACAAACTATTACGTTAAACATGTAGCTTTCCTTCATTAAACAGAGAGATCAACGGTTCAATAAACTGATCATTTACCAAGGACCAAGTTTTGATCTCAATCAAAATGAAGATTGATTTATACGAGTATAGATCAGTTTAGATCATTGTACATTGGTTGAGATTTAGTAGGTGTTTCAGAAGCTCTAGCTCACTGTGTACACATTCCGTCGGATTGCTGACGAGGTGTCCCCCAATATTTTGGTTTGCATTAAAAGGCAATATTTTAACGTATGTTATCAGCTAGTATCAAAATTATTTTAATTGGTTTTTACTATTTGTATATAGTTATCTAATAAAGGAGTTGTTAACGATCTTTTATTTATCTAAGTTACATTTCAGTCACCTTGCCTACCAACTAGGAAACTGAATTATCTGTTATTCTTGGGCTACAACCTGTGAAGTAAGTTTTCGTAGCATCTTATGCGAACTATACTCTAGGCAGACTATTTAAAGGGATAAAGACAAAAAAACTTAAGTATATAGTAAATTTAAATATGTTTTTAAGTAATTGTCAGTCACATTGAAGAGAGTCCTTCACCAGTTCCTTGTGATTAGATCTGTACCATCGGCCGGATCGATAGCTACTGATTGTTACGTAGTTATCGACGTTCCTATTCGCAATGTATTCTATAACCGATTTCGCTTCCGACGTGCTGGTACGTTCGTGTGAAGGTCGATACAGTCGTCAGCACGGTTTGATATACTCTCGTATGCTCTATGTCATTGCGTTAAGGTTTACATTGATAATGTATGTTTTATCCATCTTACGGCCACGAGCTGATCGCATTACCTATTATGATACCTCATTCGCACGTTTCAGTTGTTATTGTTCCGTAGGTTTGGAAGTGAAACTGTTATTCAAATTGTTTTTAATCGCAGCCAATAAATAAGTACCGAGGTATTGAAATTAATTTAATTAGATGGATACTTACTAGGTACTGGCTGACGATTAACCCACTTCTAAAACAGTTATTTGATCTGCTTATATATATGTACTTACATTATTATTCTATAAACTTCTAGACATTCATTTAATTATTATTGAGCATTGAGCTGATTGACAGGACACCATCCAATTGACTGACTAAATATAAAAAAAATAGAGGATAGTATAGACATTAAATTAGATAGTTTATTTAGGCTTTTTATAGGCAACTAGCTGTCCGATCCAGCTCCGCACGGGTGTACTAAAAATTTAATGAGACCTGTTAAGTTTATTGACTTAGAATGTATATTTGAATGTTTCTTGAAATGTCAACTTATTTTATTTAAAGGGTAGATAAGCATATTTTTCCCTACCCAACCTATGTTCCATCCTGAGTCCTCACTTTACAATATGGAAGCGACATAGTAACATCAGACCAGTACTAAAATCAATAATTAATAATCATGTGGTGGAATATATCAGTGCCTATAGTTAATACAGTCATTTATCAAGTGGAAGAAGCTTATGACAAATAAAATTAACCACAAAAGGGATATAATAAGAAGTTTGGCCGGGTCGACCCAAGGTATAATTTCATCAAGCTAAAGGTGAGGGTTCCCCAAATTCCTTATTATTAAATAAGACCCTTTAACAGTACGACTAGTAATCAAATTTAATGATAGTTAAATAATGTCGACCGTAAATTATAATATTATAAAAAAAAAATTTCTTTGAAATTTTTCTGTTAAATTTTTATTTTTTTCTCCTCCCTGCTCAAGGAAAATTTTCTGTGAAATTTTAAATTTTTTCTCCTCACTGTTCAAGGAAAATTTTCTGTGAAATTTCAAATTTTTTCTCCTTCCTGCTCCAGGACTGGATTCAAACCTAAGCAATAAGTATGCACGAGTGTCCACACTCGTATCGCGTATCATGTGGTATTGATTTCGCTTCCGTAGTAAGTGGTGGTCTGGTAGGTTTAACTGTGTGAAGGCCGCAGGATAATGAAGGAGCCGTACTTATAAGTTTGTAATTTGAAACTTTTGTAACAAAATTACCGAAAACAGTTTTGGGAAAACTCTAGCCAAATATATTTTAAAGTTTGCACCAAGTGTGAACCAATGATTGGGATTTCTAAATCAGTCAAGAGATATCTTATACATGCCGAAAATGATTTTCCTTTATTAGTTTTAAGAAGTCTGCCATTTAATTTTCTTAAAGAAATATTTTGAACTTTTCGTGGTCGTGGTCGTGCGTTATACCAAAAGAAAGATTTAAGGTATAAGTTTGCTTATTTCAACAGTATTTTTATATATTTTACGAATACAATTTTTCGAAAAACTTAGTGACACAGTATTCGCCAAACCTAGGAAGAAAGATGCCTACTGATTACTGAAGAGTATAAAGTCGTTGAGGAAAAAAAAACCGAGCGAAATGTTTTGTGATCAATTCTCTTTTGAAAAAAAAGAGCTATATTTTTAGGTTCAAAACTTTGAAAACACGATAAATCGGTCGGTTCGGTACCGACTAACTTAGGAAACTACCTAAATAAAAAAACATCTTACAAGGAAACATTTACAAGGTTTCGTGTGCGCCAGGCCTACCAAATGAGTCGCATAAAATGGCTTCCTTGTTACGTTAAATTTTAAAATATTTGATTCACGTGTAATAAATAAGACGCCGATAGTTTATATACGGAATAATAACTATCTATTTAACATAAGTAGGTATAATAATTAATTACCATACAAAAATCACGACATACTTTATTGTAATTTTAATTACAGACTTATTAACCTCAATAAGGTTTATTCAGGTCATTATCCAGTTACTACTTATCCCCCCCCCCCCCCCCCCCTCCTTCGCCAGACTTGTTCAAGTTGTTTGCCGCTATTTATACAATTACAGTCATAAAACGAGGACATCCTCAACTCTTTCAAACGTCATTTAAATTGCCTTTGAAGATGATGACAATAGACTGACAGGATAATATAGGTATTGTGTGCTACTAGTTCGGTGTAGACTCTGAATACCATCAGCTACGATGCGACTAGAGGAAATAAAACATTACCTACTTCCATCTCGTCGCACCTGTCAAAGTCCATACTCTTCGACTGAAGGCGACGCGACATTCTTTCATTCAAAATGTGACCAAAAAGGACGTGGTGCAAAACAGAACGCGCCCGCGCCGTCTCTGTCTGGCGTGCGCCTAGGCCGTCTAGGCGGATTGGGCCGTAAGGCTAACTTGATTGTACCTTGGATGGGTGATCGCTTTATACAACATACATATGTATAAATAATTAAAATAGGATTTAGGACCATTCACACGTTGATCTTTGATTCACTAAATCAAATGTAGGTATATCAAAGGCATTGCGGAGTAGGTACCACGGACACGGATACTCACTTTTTTTTTAATATGTAGTATAGTACCTACTTAGTTGGAATACCATAACCATATCTGACGGCACTCGCATCGTTACCAATTCCATTTGCATTGTTATCATTAAATTATCACCCGCTAAATGACTTTACTTTCAATTCACTTCCTTTTTTTGTTGTAAAAAGTTCATTGTACTGTTCAGGTGTTTGTATCTTCAGGAAATTAATGTTGGATTAAAGTTTTTTTTTACACTTTGTAAAATATGTTGTCCCCTACCCTAGCCATACCACGAAGACACATCGACCAGTATCTGCGACGCGTCGATTGATTGCAACCGAAAATCAAATGTGTGGGTTTTGACATTTCTCGGCGATCTATTATACCTTAGACTAATTTTTATATACAATTTTCCCGTTGATCGAGTTCTACCTATAGACTAATTTTCCTATAAATTCTTTTCGTCAATCGAGTTCTAACTATAACAAGTATACTAAATTTCCTATACATTTTTAGCAATCGAAGTCGACTCGATTGCTATGACGGTGTGGCCTGATAATTAACACCCCTAGGTAATTAATAATGTATATTTAAAAATAATGTTGAAATACTTACTCTAAAATTACTCAAATAGCCTTAGACAGACATATAACCTTGGCCATAGTTAGATCTCTCCTTTTCTAATTATTCCAATAATCTCCTTAAATGTTGGAATATTTTATACCTCACTATGTAAAATAAATTATTGATAACTGATATAATTTGTTGTTTTATACGGCAACATACTCCACATTACATGAATAAGATGATAATACCCGTGATAATACTATTTTTGATATAGGTATTAATCTATATCAACAAAAATAATACCTAGCTAATAGTCTGTTAAAGGGATATAAAAAAAAACAATTGTGCCTTTTAAATTTTTAAAAAGCTGTTGAAGAATTATTTTAGGGATGTTGAATGTTGATACAAAATAATTGAGTAGGTCTCAAGCTAGATTGCATATTATTTACTCAGATGTCTTGTTTAAAATTTGATTTAATTTGGTTTTGTTTATCATATATATTGTTTCTTTTTAGCGCTTATGTAATATTTAATTTAATTTTGTGTTTTCATAGGGGGTCATTACAGGATGTTGACGTAGTTTGCGTTACAATAATTTCGTCTCATTGGATGAAAATCAGCCGTCAATTAATTTACTAGTATGAAGCCATATGAACGTTATAATAGAGCTGATATTTCCAAAACAACTTTAAACCATAGACAAGGTAGAAAATGAAGTTTTGTCACGTAAATTGCTTGACGGAGTTCCGTAATGACCCTCCTGTTTATTTTTGATATAAAATGATGCTGTTATTCTCCTCAATATAAGCGAATTTGTGTTCTTTTTGAGAGAAATAAAGATTCTTTAAACCTAAATTGCTTCGGAGGTAGATAAGGAGGTATCATTTTCATTTTACATTATATGGTTGAATTGGCACTGCAATTACTGTTTTATGCAGCAAGTTACTAGCGGCAGCCGAAATACTTACAGTTATAGCAGGCAGCGGTTGATATAAGTTATTATGTGGTTTACAAAAATAATAATACAAAGCTTATTGTTGTTGTAGGCTTACGAACGACGGTTCCCATCATGTCCCCAAATCCCCATCGTGTTGGAATGCGTGGTGAAGGAAGACAGCTGGTCGGCCGACAACTCGCAGCGTCACACCACCAGGCGATGTCAGCTCAATGTGGATGGACCCTATCTGATGAAGAAGGTATGTGTAGGTTGCGAAATTCGATACCCAGCATGTATCAAATCCTCTTCTCATTCGTGGTGTAGGGAAGTAGCTAGACTGCAGACAACTTGTCTTGCAGCGTTACACCACTAGGCGATGCCAGCTCAATAAGAATGCACAGTTACTGTTAAAGAAGGTATTATGCGATGTGCAGAATACCAGAGGCAGTTCCCAGGATGCACCGTAACATGGTGTAGTATGACGAAGGAACACCGATGGCGCCTGACCACTAACAGCGTCTCTACCAGACTGAAAGTACAAAAGAAATGATGAAAAAGTATCTGTGCTCGTATAGGTTACAAAAATACCCATTATGCCATCGTGGTGACCGAATTCCAACTCGCACAGAACGTAAAATCGATGTATTTTATGAAGAAGTACCTATGCTGCAATTCATTCCTTTAGTTAAACTTTATAATAGGGTACTATTTTAGGTACAAAATAGAATATATTATAATTTACAACTTAGCTCCAGTTGCACCAAAGTGTCCGTTAATGTAATATTAACGATTAAAGTTAAAATGGCTATGAACCAGTTTTTATTTGAAAGTCGAATGGCAGCTGGTACATTCGACGTCATTTTTAACTTTAATTACTTTAAAAGACACTTTAGTGCAACTCAGGCTTAAACTTCATTGAAAGGCGTTCGGATGCCTTGAAGTCGTAGACGTTATCATATTTTTTTATGCGGATTCATAAGCCTGTATTTATGTGTAGATGATCGGAGTAGACTCCATCTACTTCATTCAGAAGAACCACCTGGACCTGAAGGGCAGGGCCCTCATCATCGAGGCTGAAAACGAGTCCTTCTCCAACAGAGTTGGGGTCGTCGAAACATGCCGGTATTATGTGAGTATACCTTCATAAGACTGTTATATCTACATATTCGGGTTTGGATTGATTACAAAAACATATATTAGGTATAACTATCGTAGCTTTTTACAGGCTCATTACTTATACGAAGTATGGAGAACCAGTTTACATACAAAAGGAACCTGACGGGCCGTTTATTATTCTTAAAAACATATACCTAGTTGTTCTTGCCCAGGAACTCTTGCACTGGAGTCTTTGGAAATACTCAGGTGTCCTTCTATCTGTTTGTCTTCCTAATGAACATAGCAAGAGCACTTATCCCGTTTTCTTGAAATTTGTTATTGGTTATAGATGTTGTTGAGAGACAGTTAGTCATTCCAAATATAGAACGAAAAATAATATGGTTACCGAAAAGTAAAAGGTTTTTGAAAACAAAATAGATCGGATCTCTCCACGCGCGAGTTTTAGCACTTGTCGGGTTTTTACTTATGAGGATAATATGTATTATTTTATTGTCGCAATTCTATGCTTTAGCATTAAGATATAAATTTGCACTATAATTTATATCACGCCAAGTTGTCTATACAAGATAAATAATACCTTCTGTGATTACATATTAGGTACATGTTGCCTTGAAACAATTTCCTTTAAAGCCTTCCGTAGACGTACATAGATGTACATATATTTACTAACCAAACAGCAAGTACTAATATATAATATAATTATATCAGAAGGCCCGATATTGCGAGTCAGATAATTTTTCCTCTTAGATTTTATTATGATTTATAAGTCCTGTTATATTTTGGTATCAGGTTCATCCAGAGAATACAGAATGGACTTGTTTCGAGCAAATTGCAGTTCTGGACGTAAAAAACTTTTTCGGACTCGAAGGTACCGTCGAAAAGATCGCTATGAAGCAATACTCCGCTAACATCGCTAAAGGTAAATGTAGTTACTATGAAATTTGCACATCTATAGAAAAGGTAAATTCTAATGATTAAAATCGCATCACCACTAGGGATTGCAATTGCTGAATCCATAAACCAGCAATCCAGCTGGATCCAGCGGTTTTTTTACATGCTGTATCCAGCAACGCGGATCCGCAAAACGTATCATCATAGTACTACCTTTCAAATTCACCAATACAAAGAAAGTACAAATAAAATCAATGTTTTCTATTGGTATTTCTAGAGTTAGCGGTACAGGCCCTGAGCGTATATGATGTCTGTTTTGTTTTACCTGTCATATATCTTGAAAACTACTAATCTGTTTCACGTACTTGAAATTTGAAATGGTTATAGATCTTGTTGACCCTATATATACAAAAGGGTATAATAAAAAAAATAGTTATGGGTTCTGGCAATATGTAGGATAATATACATATATATTAGGTAACAAATGTAACAGAATTTACTAATATAATTGGTTATAATTAATATAAGATTCAATGTGCTCTCTGCCCAGGGCTTGACTTCTTCTACTACATATATTATATGTTTATTGTTTATTTGGTTTCGACACCATTATGAAATGTCAGCAACGAGTGCAAACTTATAGTTATTATTTTTTTGTCCTTCACTTAGGAAAGGAACTCATTGAAGTATTTATGAAGGAAGTCCTCGAAGACGGGGTTTCAGACCTTAAGCCGTGGTCAGAAGACGATTACTCCTACAACAGAGAGTTAAGAAGGATCCTTTCGCGGGGAGCCGAACCAATGTCTCCTTTGTTGTCTGGAGATCCTGTGAAGCATGCTCAACCAGGTTAGTTTGGAATGAGAGTGGATATTCCAACGAAAATAAGAGATTATTTTAACTTTCTTTAGGGTAAAAAAAAAACTACGTGGTGGCCGAGTTAGTTAGACCTTGAACTTAAAAACACTTAGGTCCCTGGTTCGAATCTCGGTGTGTACCAATGAGTTTTTAATTAAAAAAATATGTACATTTGTTTAACAACATCACTATAGTGCCTCGGAGAGCACGTTAAGCTGTCGGTCCTGGTTTCACTATACCAACTTGTGAAACTGTTTATAGATGGGTTATTGAGTCTATTTAAAACATCGCTGAGCTAGACCACTTGTTCGGTGAAGACTCATACCATCGGCTACGACGAGGTGGGATTAAAACCCCTTCGCTGGGTACCCTGGGGCCGTCAAGGCGGTCTCAGGAGCCGTAAGACACCCGTGATGATATGTATATGTATGTAAAAAAAAAATGCCCTAGTTTCTTTTACTAGTGCCTTCACGGCTGAATTTTGCATATTAATCGTAAATAAAGTATAGACAGCCTTAAAATGTCATAGTTTATTGTTGGAAAGATACTTTTTGTTCCCAAATGTTTACTTCTTAATTTGTTTTTATAATATTTTCTGTGCCATCAGGTAGAGTCACGTGACTAGTTCAGTAAACAGGTATTTCACTTAGACATTCCTATAGATTAAATATTTAAGTTGTTTTTCGTACGTACATACTATTCTATTTTATTATTAAAGACTTGGTCTGACCGAAGGTTTCTTTGAAAAAATAAAGTAGTTCAGTAAATGTGTTTACTACAAAGTAAACCTATGAATTAATTAACTTCTAGTTATTATACGTATGTACTATATTTCTAGTGGGAAAATTTGCAGGCTTCGTAATATTTTATGAATTTACTCACATTACCTTGGGAACGTAATTATTGATGTCTAATGAAAATACCTAATAAAAGAAAACTTCAGAAAACTTGCCGAATAGCTAAAGACTCTAATTGCTTATAATTGGGTTATATTTATTTTTGATAAACTAATTATACATATAGGTAGCCGATTTGTTTATTACACACGAAACAAATACTATTTGAATATAACTAGAGAATTCTAAATCATATAAAAGCCATCACGGGTGCCTTTTTAGCTCCCGAGAATCGTTAAACGGCCTCAGAGTACCTAGGAACTAACTAGTTCCCATTTAGCCCATAGTATTCGGAGGCAACACCTGACAAGTAGCGGGTTTGTTGTGGTCTTTATGATGGTATAGCCTCGTTGTATAAAGCGGTCTCCCATTCCAGGTCCGTTTTGATGTCATCTGCTTAACCTTGTTATCAGTTGCGCAGTGACTTAACCACTAGGCTGAGGCTGCTTTTTAGAGAATTCTAAAAAATTCAGATATTTGGACATAGAAATATAATACCACAAATAATAATATTAAAAATAATTTCGGTATAAAATATTACAAATTAATTCAATAACAAGTCCCTTATCATTTGTCCTCAAAAAGGGTCAATCTCTCACAAAATACAAGTCAAAGCTCTAAAAACATGGTGACCTTTTTCCATTTAAATAATACGGTCAAATCAATTTATCTTTGGGTCAAATTCATCCTATATTCATTACTGTATTTATTATTTATATACTGACTAGCACCCGGCACCCGACCAACTTCTTACTTTAACCGTTTACGCAGCGCACGCAACGGAAGTTCTCAATATGAATAAATTTTCCCTAACATATGTATTTGATGCTCCTATTGGTCCTATTGAAGTTATAAAGCCTTCCGCAATAAATGAACTATCCAACACTAAAATATTTTTTTCAGTTTGAACCAGTAGTCTCTGAGATTAGCGCGTTCAAACAAACTCTTTAGCTTTATTGTATTATAGTATATAGATTTCTCATTGTCTATACATAATATTAAATTCAGTAAATGTATAGATTTGTCATGGCCTATATATAATATTAAATTCAGAAAATGTAGATTTGTCATTGCCTACCTAATATTAAATTCAGAAAATGTATAGATTTGTTACCTACGCCAAATATTAAATTCAGAAAATGTATAGATTTTTCATTGCCTACCTTATATTAAATTCAGTAAATGTTTAAATATGTCATTACCTATACAAATATTAAATTTAGAAAATGTATAGATTTGTCATTGCCTACCTTATATTAAATTCAGTAAATGTTTAAATTTGTCATTACCTATACAAATATTAAATTTAGAAATTGTATAGATTTGTTATATTAAATATAACAAATCTATACATATAATACCACATTTACCTAACAATTACTACGTGTACGTAATTATTTAGAAAAAGTAGAAACATTATTTATTATTTTTAGGGTTAGTTAGTTAGGGCTAGTTAGACCTAAGACTACAGTTTTTATGTCTCCGGTTTAAAACAAATCATGAATTTTGTACGTCTGTTTATCATAAGGTAGATACAAAGTCACATGCAGTGCTCCAGTAAAATAAAATAAAAAACATTTCGAAAATAATAAACTCACTTTCTTATACACCCACAAAACAAACAACATCCTAAAATTATGATTAAAACATTATCGTAATAGAGTATAATAGTAATATCCACAAATATCGGAAATTTAATTTTTAAATATGAAATTGTTACTCATATAAGTAATAATTTATTAAATCAAACCTATCCTCTTCTACCCTTTTATATTCACATATATAGAACCCTAACTGCAACGCTTTTAGTTATTGTATAAATTTTTACATGAAATTAAGTTCAAAGCTAAATTTAATCCCCAGAGATGAACATAGATCGATATCACGTCCTTGAGCCGAGAATACCTACAATGCCACAGCCAAATACTGTAAGGCTATAAACTGAAAATCAAATAGCAATAAGCTGGCCTCACCACCGCTAAACTAAGTAAATTCTTAACGACAGGTATTCCGGACCGAATTAGTGCCAAACAATAAGGTTTAAAATCGTAAATCATGGAAGCCGTTGAGGCTCAATATTTCACTATTATTTGATTATAAAATATTTGGAGACGTTAAAATAAAATATTATCCCACGTTTTTTTTAGTAAACGATGTGTATTTTTATTTGGCATATTCTTATTTTGACTTTGTGCTCTAATATTCATATAAATATTTAAAAAATAGTTGAAAAGCATTGTCTTTAGATTTTATTCAATCGAGCGAAGTAATATTAATTACGTTTTGAGTCCCATATAAATACCGACACAATAGTCTTTTATGATTTATATTTTGTTTACTATTTAAAAAGTATCATTTTCACAGGATCGGTAAAACTGGAATACCCCCCGTTAAATTGAGTGCATGTTAATGTAAACGTAGTATTAATTAGAATCCCTGGTGGGCAATTCTCGCGCTTTCGACATTCATCTCGATTCGAGATTTTTAAACGAAAAATGACTAAATATGTCATTTTTCGTTCAATATTTATATATTTATTATTAATTAATTAATATTTATTATTTATTTCGTTTAATGTTCGATATTTTTGAACAAAAAATGACTTAATATGCCATTTTTTGTTCAAAAATATCGAATCGAGATGAATGTCGAAAGCGCGAGAATTGCCCACCTGAGCCACAAATTCTCGAATCTCGGAATTAATCGAATCGCACTAGCAGCATAATAGAATCCACTCGCATTTTTTTTTTGACAATTCTCTCCAGACATTTGAAAATATGGCTTAGTTTTTATCAAAATCGGCCCCGAGACTCCTTTGGGCATTTTTCGCTGTTCCTTGTAGTTTAGGATTTGGCCTTGAAAGCACACTTGAAAAATTCACCCTGTATATAACATTACGCTACGACCAATAGGAGCGGAGCATCAATGAAAAATGTTGAGAAAACAGGAATAAATTGTTCCTTTTGAGAGCTTTCGATGCGTGCGCTGCGTAAACGGTTTAGGTTACGCAGACGAAGTTTCTCGTGTCAGCTAGTAAATCATAAAGATAGCACTACCTTTCAGAATAATCTGCAAGGGAAATTCACCCTTATTTTATTACGTGCAAATGAACTTTAACCCTAGGGTGGTATTGGTAGCCCACATTCTTGACCCTCTGTGCATTCAACAGTGGACGGTTGTATGTTTAATTTATAATATACCTACGTAATAATAATATTTATTATTCCCAGGTGCTTCCACTTCCTACATCTCCCGTAAAATATCCTCTGCCATCCCAAATTCCGAAAACCATTTTATAACAAAGCCCAAGACTTCTATTTCAAACCCCATAGAAGATTGTCATAGAAATGTGTTGAAAATAAGAAAAAATCAACATAAGAAAAATGAAATGAAAAATCATGTTATAATTAATAATAATAATAAATCTGGAGGTAATCGGAAACTGAAAAATAGTGAATCAATTAATTGTGAATGCGTCCGAAATAATGAATTAGATAATATTATGTGTAATATGTATTTTATTGTGTTTTTTTATTTAGTATTAATTGTTATTGTATTATATTTTTACTTTAAAATATTTTCTATAAGAAATAATCATAATGATTATGACGAATGAAAAAATATAAATTATTTCTAATATTTTTTTTTGAATATTTTTGTTTTATAGATATTGGTAGAATAAAAGAAAAAAATATATACCTACCTACTAAGCCAGTTATGCATATGAATAATTTTATTAATCTGAAGATTTTTTTATTGTATTTTCATAAATAAATGAAAATATTCATTTCCATGCAAATGAGTGACGAACACACGAAAATATATTCATAGTTCTTAAAATAAGTACTCAATTCTAATAAAAACATACAATAGTCAGTTTCGCATAAAAAACAAAATATTCACACCATCCCACCTCTTTCACAGAAAATTTCATTCAAAGAATCTCGGATCAATGAAATGAATGCTATACCATAACCATTTGTTAGAACGAGACAGCATTATGCATTAACCAATTACACTGAAGAGCTCATGTTGCTGTCTTTGTCTGGCGGAACGCAACAGCATCGCTATCGTGTATTCAGAATTGTTTTCCCCATACGCCCCCGCTTATATTATACCCGCCTACGCTTCCTCCCACGTTCCAGTGAGCTACAATTTATTAAACATAACATCTTACATTACGCAAAAAGGAATTCTTTGTTATATGTGATAGGGTGCAGATAGCTTATCTGTGATTTAGAATTTTGCGGTTTTCTTATGACTATTTTTAATGTCGAATAGTTTAGGAAATTTATTTCGACTACGTATTTGAATAATTACTGTAAAATTTCTGAAAGTTCGTGAATAGGGTCGATGAATGCATTGGTCGCTCTGACTATGTTGACTAAACGATACGCAGTAATGAAATAAGCATCGACAAAACAAATATGTTTTATACGCCTACGATATTTTGCGCTCCTTTATATAAATCAACTGCCGGTTTCATTACCGCACCCTAAAAGGAGACTACCGCCTTGATAATGCGAAGTACGCTCCTGAAAACTGTTAAAAATACTTCGGATTAAGATTCCACATTCCCTCAAATACACATTTGAGGAGCTATGGATCTAATAAAATAAAATAAAAACACAGAATTGAAGCCGAAATTCCTCTAATACATATTTATTTTATTTATTTAAAAATTTTATTGCACAAAATTGTACATAGGTAGCTTTAATGCCTTAGGCATTTTCTACTAGCTAACCTTTGAGAGAGTATAATATGCTTAGGTTGCAGAACTTTTCGATAAAAGGATATATACATAACAATACTTAAACTACTTAAATACTGTAGATAATATATTAAAAGTAATACATAAACATACATACCATACCAAACAAAAATAGTCAGCCGAGGTTCTGGTTTAAGCGTTCAGATAATGAGCTGTGAGCAAGCGTTTAGGTAAACACCCCGATGGAAGGGGCTGATCTTAGTCAGAGGAAGCAAATTCCACTGGCGAGCAGCTGACACAGTAAACGAATCTGAATATTTGGAAGATACATGTGATGGGATTTTTAGAAGGTTATTGACATAGTAATAGGAAGTTAATTATCTAAATATATATATAAGAAACAGAAACAAAATGTCAAAAAATAAAATAAACTTACCAGTTTTAATAAACTATACCATAGTGCAGTCGAGTTTGTTAATTTGTAGTCACATTTACGTACATTTCATAAATTATGAAAATTGCAACAGTGCAATTATTAAATGAACACCCTATATTCGATCAATAAATTTTGACAAATGGAAACAAAAATACATAATATGTCGTTCATATATTTATAAACTGTAGTTGTACATTGAAATATGAGCATGCTCATATTAAATTGACGAACTCAACTATACAAAGTTGATAAATCTATCTTAAGAACACAGAAAATGAGCAAAAAAAAACGTGAACTCGATTCAATTAGGATTAAGTAAGTAAAACCTCCATGTTATTTTTTTTTTGCCAAAATCACTGAAAACAACGTTTAGATGTTATTTGACATTAGAGTTACGTGAATACATTTCCTGTGCTCTTAAGTTTAAAGTTTCAAAGTAAAGGAAATTGCATTTGTCTGCAATTTATGTTTGCTTCTGTTCGCCCCTTGCGAGGGGTTGGGGAGACGGCCGTGACCTATAAATAAAGGGGGTGAACTTCTTGCGGCCTGCTGGGTGAGAGAGTAGGGTTCCCATTTAAAATATAAGGTAAAATAAAGAAAACAACAACGACGATTTTAATAAAAACTTAACTTTAATTAAATTATATATAGGCTAAACGCAATGTCGGTAATCTTTAACTTAGATCCACCAATATAATAGATTTTTTTTATTTTGAGAGTACAAATAAACCATTCCTATTAGTGGATCCTTAGTCCCTACTCTACTTAAACTGTATGGTAAGGGAAAGATAGATTAACAAAAACTCATGGTAGACCTACATATACGCTATTATTACAGTGTAGGCTTCCTGCCAGCTTGTTCATGTCCTTAGTGCAAGGCTGATGCCATGGTGCTTATGACTGAAAATAAAGCTTTAGGCTTTTTAACCTATGTAGGTTATATTATAAATATAATACTGACACGACAATTATTGAAAATTAGAATTTACATGCATTACGATTCTTCTTTAAGGAATCGCGAAATCCGCGTTCTCCATACAAAATTAGCTTTCGCAATTCCAATATATACTTGTTTAATGTTTGTCGCAGATTTTTTTTTTGTCGGTCATTGTATTTATTAATCTTTCTGTGTTGGGTTATTATTTTTATTTTTATCGAAATCAGAAAAATACTTTTTTTAATATTATAATACAAAAAAAAAACCCCACAACAGAAAGATTTTCGCGTATAATAACGAACATAAAAAAAAATGAACTTCGACCAACAGCCAAGTTGTAATATTGAAAGTACGTTTGTATGGGCGTCAAGTCGACTCCAGGGACCTTAATATCAGCTGTTCTGCATACTCTAGTTATGATTAAGTACATTATATGTAATGGATAATTAAATTAATAATCATTAGTTTTAAGTTTATACATTTTATATAAGCATAACATGAACTTTTAGTTGAACTTATTTGAAATAGTTTTTAGTATAGAATATTTTTCTTATAACATGTTCTGCAGATCAGTACACCCTGGACAGCGACTACATCCAGCGGTATCTGGGAGAGTTGACACCGATGCAGGAATCAAGACTTCTTCAGCTGCGAAAATGGATTTCTGAACTACAGAAAGGAAAGGTGAGGATATATATACTTTGGCTGCGTTTGATTAGGTAATTTTGTTCAAAATACCTACAAATCTTGTAGGGACATACATGGTGAATTTGAATGGGTGTACTTTGGGCTAATATGATGTTCTACTGATCATTACGAACAACTTTTCCCATGGAACCATGTGTCGCAAATGAAAAAAAAATATGGCTTCCCCATACAAATTTGTAATTTTAACTTTACTAGTTTGTATAGAGAAGGCAATTTTTTTTTTCATTTCCGACACATGGTTCCATGGGAAAAGTTGTACGTATTGATCAGTAGAACATCATATTAGCCTAAAGTACACCCATTCAAATTCACCATGTATATTAATAAATATGAAAAAATACAACATAGTAAACGAACTCGCCTTTTGTACTTGTTTCATTTTGTTTTAATGTTATCCATTACTTACCTGAATAGCAAACTCAAGTCAAAAAGGCGCTTAAGAGCATCGTCTGATCAAACATTTCCCATACGTTTACGACCTTTTGGTCCTAACTGTTAAAAAACGTTCATAGATATTTATGACTATTGGAGGCGTTATAAATAACACCTATATCTAGGCTCGTACGTTTTCCTTTTATTTAAGTTTGGTATAGGAAAAAAAATATCAACCTCTGAAATTGGAAAAAAATCACATGATGTCCCAGACATTAAAATAATTCCTATAAAATATCAAGGCAGAAAATTAAAAGAAAGGAAAACGTACAGTCATCTTTTTTTTTCACTCTAATAAAATTAGACCATTATTTTCAAACGCATTAAAGTTTAAGGGTAGAAAACAGTTTTGGCCCGAAAATCGTTTTGCTGCCTAAATTGTAGGTATAATCTCATATGTTCTCTTTCTCTTATTAAGGGTCGGGGGGAAGGTTTACATAAATGTATGGTAGCGTTACCGACTCACCGTATGCGCAGGGAGAGGCAATTCACTCCTCTTAAATCATTGACATCATTGTTACGAGAGCGCAGCATGTGGCCTTTATCGACTAATGGAAAGCCGTATAAACATTAAAGAATGAATCCGCACTTACATATAAGTTATGTTGTAAATCGTGGTTTCACCCATTATGGCTATATGTTTTATCTTAAATCTTACTATGTGTTTTATATTAAATTAAGTAAAAAGACAAATTAATATTTCTAGACTTGATGATTGATTTGAAGTAAATTATACAAATTACCTATTGGTACTCCACGTATTCCTTTCAGAGTGATGGTTGGAAATAAGTTTAATTCCCCATATATAATACCGTTTTTTTAGTTTTCTAGTTATTTTACTTTTACGTGTTAGATATTTTAGTAAGAAATTTGTACAGTATATTTACATGTAAACTACTGAACTTAATTGTAGTTAAGTAAAGCTGAAGGCTTTACTTAACTACAATTTAGCCCGTCATTATAAACTCTTCACCAAGATAATCTTTTTATTTTGCTGACCTTAAAAATCAACTCATCTGATTGGTGGAGAGTGTTTAATAACTGCGATACGTGCCGTGAACTATAGATCACTTTGCGGCCACTGCAATGTATATTTAAAACAAAAACGTTTACCCCAGATGCCAAATGACACGACTCTACTCCGCTTTCTTCGTGCAAGAGATTTCAACGTAGAGAAGGCTCGCGAGATGCTCTCCCAATCTCTCTTGTGGAGAAAGAAGCACCAGGTAGACCGGATCCTGTCAGAGTACGAGACCCCGGAAGTGGTCACGCAGTACTTTCCTGGCGGATGGCATCATCATGACAAGGGTATGTATGTTAGAATGTGTAAGAAATGAAGCTTATTAGATGCTTTCTCACTCACCTTTGTATAGAAACAAGTACGATTCTATCAGAGTACGATACGCCTGAGGTACCTAGTACTTTCCTGAAGGAAGCGATAATTTTTTTTTTGTTTTTTGTAGATTTATGAACTTTACTACAATAAGCCCCCTTGATGTTACTGATTTATAATATATCTATAAATTAATTCACAACCACTGCTAAGTCAAACTTCATTAAAAAAAAGTATATACCTATAGGTATGGATTTTATAAATAAATTTCCTTTATTATATCAACATTGTCATGTCAACGCTTAGTCATACGCGGGCGACATCAATGCGACCGTAACTCCTATCGCTTGAAAATTTTAAATAAATCACGCAACTTTCCGGGCTTTTTCCCTTCAAGCGTTTCTCTCTTCTAAGTTTTTTATGTCGTTCGCGTAGGACGCCGTTTAAGCCCAAATGTGTTTCCAATGCTATGCCCGCCATAGTAATATTAACGTCACATTTGTGTTTCAGATGGAAGGCCTTTGTACATTTTAAGACTAGGCCAGATGGACGTGAAGGGTCTACTTAAGTCTATAGGAGAAGATGGTCTTTTGAAGTTGGTAAGTTATCAGTAGTTTAAATAGTGTGATTCCGTATAATAGTTTTACTCATATCGAGAAGAGAATCGAGTTAAATACTATATTTTAATAACCCCAACATTAATATTTCAACGTATATCTGTCAAAAGCAATGTAAATCTTTACCTTGAGAAGCAAAACAAAAGAGTAAAACATTTTCACTTGTTCTTTTCTATTATTTATTTTCTCAACCTTTTCAGACTCTTCACGTCTGCGAAGAAGGTCTAAAGCTCCTAGAAGAAGCTACCCAAAAATCATCCCACGCTGTCCAATCATGGTGTCTCCTGGTAGACTTGGACGGTCTAAACATGAGACATCTATGGAGGCCCGGAGTCAGAGCCTTACTCAGGATCATACAGATCGTGGAGGCTAACTACCCGGAGACCATGGGCAGGGTGCTCATCGTTAGAGCGCCAAGAGTCTTCCCCATACTTTGGACTATAGTGGGGACATTTATTGGTGAGTTTATACTTAGACGGCATTACTCAGGATCATTGAAATCGTAGAGGCTAACTACCCGGAGACCATGGGCAGGGTGCTCATCGTTAGAGCGCCAAGAGTCCTCCCTATACTTTGGACTATAGTGGGGACATTTATTGGTGACTCTATACTTAGACGGGACTGCTCGGGATCATACAGATCGTGGAGGCTAACTACCCGGAGACCATGGGCAGCGTGCTCATCGTTAGAGCGCCAAGACTCTTCCCCATACTTTGGACTATAGTGGGGACATTTATTGGTGAGTTTATACTTAGTCAGGATTGCTCAGGATCATGCAGATCGTGGAGGCTAACTACCCGGAGACCATGGGCAGGGTGCTCATCGTTAGAGCGCCAAGAGTCTTCCCCATACTTTGGACTATAGTGGGGACATTTATTGGTGAGTTTATACTTAGACGGCATTACTCAGGATCATTGAAATCGTAGAGGCTAACTACCCGGAGACCATGGGCAGGGTGCTCATCGTTAGAGCGCCAAGAGTCCTCCCTATACTTTGGACTATAGTGGGGACATTTATTGGTGACTCTATACTTAGACGGGACTGTTCAGGATCATGCAGATCGTGGAGGCTAACTACCCGGAGACCATGGGCAGAGTGCTCATCGTTAGAGCGCCAAGAGTCTTCCCCATACTTTGGACTATAGTGGGGCATTTATTGGTAAGTTTATACTTAGACGGGACTGTTCAGGATCATACAGATTGTGGAGACTAACTACCCGGAGACCACGGGCACGGTGCTCATCGTTAGAGCGCCAAGAGTCTTCCCCATACTTTGGACTATAGTGGGGACATTTATTGGTGAGTTTATACTTAGACGGGACTGTTCAGGATCATGCAGATCGTGGAGGCTAGCTACCCGGAGACCATGGGCAGGGTGCTCATTGTTAGAGAGCCAAGAGTCTTCCCCATACTTTGGACTATAGTGGGGACATTTATTGGTGAGTCTATACTTAGACGGGATAACTCAGGATCATGCAGATCTTGGAGGCTAACTTCCCGGAGACCATGGGCAGAGTGCTCATCGTTAGAGTGTCAAGAGTCTTCCCCATACTTTGGACTATAATGGGGACATTTATTGGTGAGTCTATACTTGGACGGTATTACTCAGGATCTTTGAAATCGTAGAGGCTAACTACCCGGATGGTATGCGAGAGTTCTCATTGTTTGAGATGATTTCCCATACTTTGGACTATTATGGGAATATTTATTGGTGAGTCTATAATTAAATGAGGATAATGCAGTTCGTGGAGGAGCTACCCGGACAGTATGGGGCGGGTGCTCATTACTGGTGCTTTGACAGTGTTCTTGTTTTGACATTCAAGTTGAGACTTTTATTGGTGTATGAACCATCAAGGTCCTAAAGATTATTTATATATATAATTACTTAAGGGCCCTGGAATAGACTTGATGCCCATACAAACGTACTTCCAATATTACAACTTGGCTGTTGGTCGAAGTTAATTTTTTTTTTATGTTCGTTATTGTACGCAAAAATCTTTCTGTTGTGGTTAATCGTATTATTTATATTTTAATATTAAAAAAGTTTTTTTTTTCTGATTTCGAAAAAAATAAAAATAATAATCCAACACAGAAAGATTAATAAATACAATGACCGACAAAAAATATTATTTTAATTTTTCGACAAACAGTAAACGAGTATTATTGGAAGTGCGAAAGCAAATTTTATGTGGAGAACGCGGAGTTCGCGATTACGAATGCAGTGCCCGATGGCGAATTTCATAATTTCACATCATTATGTGTATTCGAAAAGATTCCGTATTAAAAATCCATGTTGGGACATTCATAAATCTTGATCGATAATTCGATTCATACCACTATTATCAGAGACAAACTTCTCGACTAGAAAAATTAAACTATGCAACCGTCTTTTAGTTTTGTGACCGCAAAACTAAACCCACTAGAATGGGAAGAATTAAGTAATTATTTTTTTTAAATAATATTAATGGTTTTCCGTCTCATAGTTTTTTAGGTTATTCAATATTTTAAAATAAATAATGATTTAATTTTATCTTTCAGATGAAAATACTCGCAGTAAATTTTTGTTTTATGGCGGCAAAGACTACCTCCAACCAGGTGGTCTACTCGATTACATACCGAAGGATCTTATCCCGGACTTCCTAGGAGGACCCTGCAAGGTATGTCCATACCCGTGTCTGTTTTATATCAATTGTTAAAATAATAATAATATCTAGGAGAATACCAATATATTGTCCTGCCTGGCCAAATACTAGACACTGGGCCGATACCACGAAAAAAACTAAAGTAACTATATATTAACCCAAAAAAAAACACTAATATTGTTTTTCACAGAGTGGGTGTTAAATTAACCACTAGATACCGTTATCAAATAGACCAATGGTGGCAGACTCTAACCACATTTATTAATATTTATCAATTAGAGATTAGTATTGGCAGTAGACGCGACTTTCAACGCAAAAATATTATTTGTGGTGTATCTGTTATTGGTGCCTCGAAGAGCACGTTAAGCTGTCAGTCCCTGTTTTACTATACCAACCTGTGAAACTATATATAGATAATTTATTTTATCCAAACACGACAACAAGCTAACCATTTCTTCGGTGTAGATTCTAAATACCATCGGTTACGGTCCTGTGGGAATACCATCGCTTGGTACCCTGATGCCGTCTAAGCGGTTTCAGGCGCCATAAGGCACCTGTAATGGTACAATTATTAGTTATTATATTTTTTAATTTATTGATTATTATATTAAATTAAAAAATATTTTTGGAAGTTTTACTATTTATAAATAATAGTATTATGTAGGACAATTTACACATTGCCCTGGTCACAAAATAAGTTATAGCTTGTACTATGTGTAACAGAAACAACGATATTATATATCATGAACACCCAGACCATTACAAACTGTACATAAAACTGTACTAAAATTTTTTGCCATGGTGGGAATTGAACCCACGACCCCCGGATACAACGCCAAAGTCGCAACCAGTCTACGGAGGCGGTCAAATGTAGTAGATGTATTTTTTGATATAAGTATAATAAGTATGTTTTTTTGTTTTTATATAATATATCTAATACAAATGTATGTTATTTGACCATGCCATGGGACCCAGGTGGAGGTTTTAGAGCCGGCTACATATGTACCGCAACACTATTACAATACCGTGAGATTTATACCTTCTCACCCGCCAATCTGTATACGTCATTATTTGGACCCCGTCTTTATTCTCGCTCCATGCTATACTCTTAGTTACGAATGACAATTATACCCTATTCGCTATGTTGTTAGAATAGATTTAAATAATCCATCAAAAAAAAAAAAAAAACGGTTTTTGAATATAGTTTTGTATCTTTGTGTAAGGATTTTATATGAAAAAAAATGCATTTGCATATAATTGCAAAAATTTTGGTTAGGTGTAATTGAATTAAGAAAACCTAAGTAGCAGCTTGTTTGTCTGTATTCTAAGTTGAATGTGTAACTCAAATTTTTAATCAAGGAACGTCTGTCTTGTTATATTTTTCTTAATTATACATTTGATAGAAAGACACTTTAAAAGAGTTTTTCCTTGACTGAAAAGTGGAGTTAATTTATGACTTAGAATACGGGTGTAAACCCCGTTCCTAGAACGTCAATTAAATTATTTTATGATTAAAAATTGTTTCGAAAATTTTTCACATGTCACGTGTATTTTATTTTGTGTAGAACCCTTTTTATTAATTTTATACATTTTTTTTGGTCAGTATATCTTAGTTTGGGTTGCACCAAAACGAACTCTCTGTAAATGTAATGATTAAAGTTTAAAATGGCGTCGAAAGTACCAATTTAATTTTGCAGATCGAAGCTGGTTCTATTGACGCCATTTTTTACTTTAATCGTTACATTTACAGAGAGTTCATTTTGGTGCAACTCAGCACTAGTGTATATGTACACATATATAGCTATTTGTTTAGAAAGAGCGATAATAAAGACTTTTCGTACCAAATAAAGCTATTTGTTCACCAAATTATAATCACTGAAGTGGCGTCCAAAGCTAAATCACTCCATGTTCATATTACAGCTCAGTATTTGTTCACCCCATACGTTCATTTACATAAAACATTTTGTTATTATTTTAATTTAGATAAATAATTGCTATTGTTCAAATTAAACGTACAAATTGTTAATTGTAGTTTTTTTTAATGTTGCTAGTAGGAATAATAGTAATAATAAAATTATATTATAGTTTATAGTACTTAAATTAAAATCATTTCATTTTTAATAAAACAAACATTATTTAGTTGTATTTCATTTTTATTTCATAATATAACTAATAGTGTATAATTTTCAGAGTTTCGTACACGAAGGCGGGTTGGTTCCGAAGAGTTTGTACGTGAGTGGAGCGTTTACTGAGAGAGACGGCGACCCATTGAGTGAGGACAGTATTTATCGCTCTATCAATCTAGGAAAAGGACAAGTTAGTGGCGCATTTATTATTTATTTACATTCAGAAGATTTACAGTACACTTAACATAAACATATTTTAGATATAATAACTATAAACTATTTACATCCAGCATAGATTCCATAAGTGTGAAATGAACTCAAGTCTAAAAATCAAACGAAATGTCTAATATAGTCGTGGCGCCTGTACTGTTCTCACTTCTTAGGCATTGACTGGGCGTTCATTGTACCATTATAATAATATTTATTTCATTATATTGTTTAAATAAATAAAATGTACAGTACAAATGGAATTATTTCTATAAAATAGATGTGATTATATATCATTAAAATTTATTTTCACAGTTCAGACCTTATTCTTATATATTAAAGTCAAAATTACATTAAAATAAAAATTAAATAGTTTAGTAAGTACCTTATTTTAGATATATTACACAAAAAAGTTTGAGAACCACTTGTTTTTTTGTTTACATTATTTTGCTTTCGTGAATAGGATAATGGCGAAGATTAATTTTGTCAGGCAGTAGCTCTACCAAAAATCTCTCTGTATTTATCTATTTTAAATATAGTTACTAGCGACTATAATAAATACAGTTAGCAAAAACTTGTGGTAGAGCTACAATATTTTTGTCTGACTGGATGAAAATATATATAATATGTCGGATAATTTACACATATTGATCTGGCCACAAACGTAAGGTCTAGGCTTGTATTATGGGCCCTAGCACAACAGCATCGATAGCCTCGATAAATCGATACATATCGATTTTATGAATGAATGTTCATTTATAAACTTCATTTTATCGACTGTCAGATTATATCGATGTGGTTATGATTAGCCCCTATATGTACCAGACACAACGATATAATACATATTATATTTTATAAACATCCAGACTATGACAAACTGTATAGAAAAAAATATTAGTATTTTTTTTGCCTTGGGTCGGGAATCTAACCTACGACCTTCGTATACAACGCCAAAAGCGCTACCACTACTATGGAGGTGATCCTTTTGGATTTAAGTTTTACATTGCTGCTGTTCGGACAAAATTATTATTACACCGAGTTATAAAATATGACTTATTTTTAGGTCCATGAAGTGATAGTAGCAAACCGAGACCCTCAAAGTGTGCTGACGTGGGACTTCGACGTAATGAGACAGGACATAGCGTTCGCAGTGTACAGGACGCACCTGGAGATTCCAGAAGATGACGACGAAACTACTGGTCAGTTCTTCATTATAAATCTCATTTAATGCTTAACCTTTGATGTGTCGTAAGTGTCCGCGAGTTTGTATCCGTCGTATGCCCAGGATTACACCGGTAGAGGGGAGCGTTCGGAGGGATTAAATTTAAAATTTGACGTAATATTCTTAATATGCAATAAAGTAACGGTTATTATCGAAAGTCAGATCATGAACGTTATACATTAAGTTTTATTATGTATAAATATCTTAATTATTGTTTATATGCAGTTAATTTCAGAATTCAACTTGAAACTGCAATTATCAAATGTATTACACTTCACTCCCGTTTTTTTTGTATGTCTTACTAAGTGGGATAACAAAGTAATCAACTTATGTAAAATACATTTACTTTAGAAAAAATGAGTGTTAATTTATAATTTAAATGCTTGCACTACATGGGGGCCGTTATAGTGTCTTATTGAATGATAGACATTGGTCAAATCAACTATTTTTTTTAAGGAACGATTGATTAATATAGTTGATCGATTCATTCTAATTTAGTTGCAAAGGAGTTTATACTATATTTCATAGTAATAATAACCAAAATTACGTAAAATGTGAAGAAGACTCTCTTGGTATGGATCCGTCACTCGGCATACGACGGGGATAGGTATGGATCCGTACCACGGCACACGACGGGGATAGGTATGGATCCGTACCACGGCACACGACGGGGATAGGTATGGATCCGTACCACGACACACGACGGGGATAGGTAAGGATCCGTACCACGGCACACGACGGGGATAGGTATGGATCCGTACCACGGCAGACGACGGGGATAGGTATGGATCCGTACCACGGCACACGACGGGGATAGGTATGGATCCGTACCACGGCACACGACGGGGATAGGTATGGATCCGTACCACGGCACACGACGGGGATAGGTATGGATCCGTACCACGGCACACGTAATATTACAATGAACTAATAACGTATTCTACATAAATTGAAATCCTAAATAATGAATACTTTATTAATTGTCGAATGCTATTTGGTTTTGCTTTAAAACTTTCAGACAATGGAAAGACTGAGATTATATTCGTGTTAAATTTAAAGCACAATACTCAATATTGTCCGCAGACACAAGTAAGAATAGGAATAGAGCTGCATTAACATTATTGGAATTTCAAACGGTTCGCCAAAGTTGTCAACGACTTAAAATATTTGTACTTAAAGTAGGTAAAAATAAAATACCATCACGGGTGCTTTTTAGCTCACGAGAACCGATTAAACGGCCTCAGGGTACCCAGCGGAGGGATTAACCCGTCCTCATTTTGCTGATGGTATTCGGAGGCAACACCTAATAAGTGGCGAGGCGGGGGCGCTTTTTTTTAAAGTAAGTAGGTACCCAAGCAACATGCTTACGTGATTAATGACGTGAATTTCTCGACATCAAAAGACGTCGCATCACGTCAATGTCGACGTCTATTTTGACGTGAGGATGTCACAAATTAGTGCGTCAATAATGACGTTATATCTTGACGTGATTGTAACGTCTGAAATGTCTTTAATTATGACGTCCCTTATATGCGTCTATTATGCCGTTAACAGTGTCGTCCTATTTGACGCCATAAAGGACGTCCTATGTAACGTCTAAAATAGGGTTTATATAGACGTCATAAATGACGATTAAATTGACGTTTCTTGTCACGTTAAAATGTCTTCAATATTGACGTTCTAAATCACGTCTAATTTTACGTCACAATATTGACGTTAATGACGTCAATATTGACGTCTAGGTCACGTCATAAATGTCGTTAACATTAACGTCCATAATATGTTTAAAATGTCGTTAATATTGACGTCCTGACGAACTACTTTTTGCAGTATTTTGCTTGTGAATAAAACTTTAATTTTGGAGAACATAAATTAGCTGACATACAGTACCTAACTAGTAGACTAGCAGCTGTTTTTATTTCGCACCCTCAGAGTTCATATCAGAGGAAAGTGTCAATTTATAAACCAAACACTAAAAAAAGTAGCCTATATGGCTTTTAAAGCACAATATAAAAACTGAAAAATAAAACTATATAGATTATTTTAATACATCTATATTGAGAAAGTACTTAAAATATAGGTAGAATAATTATAGAACATAACAATTTTTATAACTAAAATATAATTAACATAACAAATTAAATATACTACTACCCTTTTATGGCAATGCAGTAATTAGGAAGACACAAAATACTCAAGTGTGACAATATAATTGCACTCTTTCATTGCCCATCTAACGCTACAAATTCTATTGAAAAGGTATGAGCAATTTTTCTGCATTTAAATTTGAAAATTATTGATATATTATTGACTATTGATATTTAGTCCTACTGGAGTCTACTTTATAAAGTTATCAATAATAGGTGTGATTTTTGAAGCTATAATATACCTACATTTGTGTACCATCCTAATGAAAGATATTTATTTTTATGACAATTAATTATTTTATTAAGCAGTGCCAACTTCTAAAGTAGAATCCATGAGGACTAAATATCACTTGTAAATATACATTATTATATATTTTTTTGTGTTCTTGTAGTCACTTTTTTTTAACATTTTTTTTTGTTAAAAGTTTTTATTTCAAATTTTTTTATGTGATAGGATAACATGATTTTAATCAAATATGGTAAATATTATAAATATATGGCAATTTTTTTGGTATTTTAACATAAAATTACTTTTTTTTAAATTTATTGTAACAAACTTCACATTAGGTTTTTAAATTCTAAATTATCATTTGTTTTTATAGATTCCATGATTTAATAACAAAATTTACATAATTTTTGTTTTTCTTTTAATATATAAATCTATAATCATTACCCAAACAATAAACAGACAGACAATATTTAAAAAATATGTTTGATTATTTACAGTTGATCATACATACCAGTTCAATTAAATTATTGAGACATTCAAGGTATGTTGCCAATGATTTTAGTTAATTTTCTTGATGTAGTGAAGGACTGGTAAGTCAATGTTTGTCAAATTTATGTTAAGACCCTCATTTTGTTGTCCACCAATTTAAAATTTGGTTATTTTGTTCCACAACTTCGCAACACAAGTGGACAGCAATTGAAGTGATTTATGTTTGTAGGCTGCAAATAAACAAATTAAACTTTTATCAAGAGAAATACACATTTGTACTATATAATTTTAATTCCAAAGTCATAGGGGTTTTTAACTCAATAACCCATCTTTGAACAGTTTCACAAGTTGGTATAGTAAAACTGGGACCTTTTATAGACTATATATCTCATATAATCTATAAAAAAATGCTCTAGTAATAAATTTTCAAACTATTAATTAATTATTAACTACTTTTATTTTTGGCACATACCTAAATTTTTAAATATTTTAATAGATTTGTGATTATTTTATTTATGAATGTTAAATATATCATCATCATCGTCACTGGACCCAATCTGCTTTGTTGTCTTTTTTATATTTCCGGTTAACTTCCCCTCCATCAGTCCCTTAACTTGTTATCTCTGCTTCCATTCGACAGCACGGAGGTTGGCACGGTTAACTTACGCTCTCAGAAATAAATTCATTAAAATTATTAAAATGTTTTTGTAAAGTGATTTTTATAAAAATACAAGTAAATTAAGTGTTAATCTTTCAATAAAATTGATTTAATTTAATATAATAGTGCTATTTTACAGTGAAAAAGTAAAAAACAAAATTTTGGCGTTTGAAGTGATCGAAATAAACGCGCAAATAAATAATCAATACTGTAAACATTGGATTCCTATTACCTAAATTAAATGAAGTGCATAAATTAGTGACTTGTGTATAATATAATTGTTAAAAAACGGTTTTATTAAAATTAATCTTCAAAAAAAGAGGGTTAGATAATTTTTATCCAACCGGCGCGCGCGGGCACCGCGGCGCGAAGAAGATCTACCATATTTACGAGCAATATTATATGTCTGTCGTGGCTGAATCTGCAGAGCGACGGTTCGAAGCTCTGTATGGCACCGAGTTCAATCCCGTCTAATGTTGACTTTTTTTTCAATCGTAAATATTGTTACCAAGAATCAAATTTACATCTATACTATCGGAAGCACTTTATAATCACAATCTGGGATTTAGTAGTCGTACTCACCGACAGGTGGCGCTTATTAAGTAGAAACTGTGCAAAATAAATAATCATTAATACGTATTAATACAAGATGTCGAAGTGCAAAAAATGTGTTGTTAACATAATAAGTAAGCAATATCTGAGCTGCTCAATTTGTAAATCTACATTCCATGTAGAATGTACGAACGTGTCATTAAAAAGATTCCGTCTAATGGAGACGGAAAGAAGAGCAACATGGAGGTGCGATAATTGTATAACTCACAAGGTATTCTTCTCTCCAGTAGTCTCTAATGTCACAGTTAGACATAAATATAAATCAAATATACCAGTCGACAACTCGTTTGATTCATTGTCAATCGAAAGCGATGACGATACCGAAAAAATTACGTCCAAATCTTTTAATAGTTTAAACAGAAGTTGCCCTGACCTAAGAAATAGTGAGTATTGCAAACTAGAGGATATGGAAAAGACAATAAACTATCTGCGGGAACAATTAGTAATAGCAGATAACGAAATTTCCAATTTGATAACAGAAAACTCTACACTTAAGAGGAGAATGGGGTCATACGAAACAAGAGTTACTCAGCTAAAGACTATTTGCATGTCAACTTCAAAAGAAAATACGTCTAAAAAGACCTTGAGTAAGAAAAAATCAAATTCCAAAGTTGAAACAAATAATAATGACAGTTTCAGTGACTTACATGGTCGAGAACAACAATCGGAACAGTTTATACAATCGACAGGTTCAAAAAATCAGATGAAAGCAATAAGTAGTTCCCCTATTGTTAATAATACATCAGAGTCAGATAATGGAACACAAACCATTCACTTAATAGGCAACGAGAGATTGCGAGGATTATCCGCACGTCTAATTCAATCCAGAATAGGTAAATGGAATGACGTATACAAGGTATCGGGCACAGTGAAGCCCTATGCTCCTAGTTCAACTTTTCGGGACGTTATTCTCAATTTAAAAAATACCATAGAAAAGGATGACATTGTAATCTTGGAAGTTGGAACTCATGATGAGAACCCCTATGTACTATTCACAAACATTTGTAATTTTTTATGTGAAATTAACAAAAATAAAGTATTTGTGTTAAATATCAACAAAAATAAATATCTTAATGTAAGCAAATTAAATTTAGAGTTAAAATTGATTGTAAAAAACTATACAAACTGTACTTATTTAGACATTAATTGTATCACTTTTATAGGATTGTCGCGGTTAAATGCATTAAGTTTTAAGTTGAATACAGAAATAGACTATATGAAATACAGAAATAACTATATAAATAATTTAAATAAAAGATTCATTAACAGTAAATTTGGTGACACTTCAGGGGCCCATGATGCACGGAAAAATACATTTTTTCGTTCCTCCACTGAAAAATTCTAAACTAGATTACGAAAAACTAAGTAAAGTAGAAAATTTTGTCACAAACAAACTAACAATATTTCACCAAAATATAGCCGGTCTGTGTAATAAACTAGACATTCTAGAAGCAACTTTAAATGAATTGTGTGAGGAAGGCAAAAATTTTGATGTGCTCTGTTTTTGCGAAATAAATGTAAAACTAGGCGTAGAGTCCAATATAAAGTTGTGTAATTATAAATTAGTATCATCATATTGTAGGGACCGATCAAGAGGTGGAACATGCATAATGATTAAAAAGGCATTTGAAGTTAAGCCATTAAATTTTATTTCTAAATTAGCTACTAAGTTTTATTTTGAATGTTGCGGTGTAGAAGTAATTGGCCTTAACCTAGTTATAATAAATATCTATAGAATTCCCGTACAAACTAAATCACATGTTGGTATTTTTCTGAATAAACTTGACTATCTATTACATGACTTAACCACAAAATTTAGGGAGAGAAAGGTGGTAATTTGTGGTGATTGGAACATAGATATACTGAAGCAAACCTCATTCACAAACGACCTTTTAAGTACACTTCATAATTATAACCTTGTGGTACATATTAATTCACCAACTAGAATAAATTCATGTATAGACCTAATCGCGAGCAATATAAGACATGTAGAATCCGAGATTCTCGTTCTTGGTCTTTCAGACCATGAAACAGCTCAGACGCTGACGTTTAAAACTAAATTACAAAAGGCGTATACCACGTGGTTTGAGTTTAGACGAGATTATAATGTTGATAATATTCGGAAGTTCTGTGAGTATATATCCGCCCTCTCTTTTTCGGACGCTCTTAATAATCACGAAACTGAGGAAGCATTTGATAAATTTTATAATATGTTTTCTTTAATATATAACCTGTGTTTTCCAATAATCAAAGTCAAAATAAATAATCGATCTGTTAAAATAAAATGGCTTACTAAAGGATTAAAAAAATCATCTAAAGTAAAGCGTACACTATATCTCGAATACAAAAATAATAAAGTAAATAAACATTCCAATAAAATTAAATATAAAAAATATAATAAAATTCTTAAAAAGTCAATGTTAATATCGCATAAAATAAATAGTAATAAGTATATAAAAAATAATAAGAATAAATGTAAGGCCACTTGGAATATGATAAATAATAATAATTCAAATAATCTACATAATAATGATATTCAAATGATCAATTTCGACAATAACACTTATAATGATTCTCAACAAATTTGTAACATTTTTAATGACTATTTTGTGGACATAGCAAAAAATGTACAGAATAACCCAACTGGCTTACATTTAAACAACTTAATTACTAATAATCATTCAATTTTCTTGAAACCCACTAACGAATTAGAAATTTTTAAAATAATTGTATCACTAAATAACAGTAAGACTAGTGGTTATGATGACATTACAACTAGTATCTTAAAACTATGTGCTGCCTACATATGTCGTCCACTTACTCATATTGTTAACCTATCATTTGCTCAAGGCATTTTTCCTAGTAAATTGAAATTGTCCATAGTGAAACCATTGTTTAAAAAAGGTGACAAGTCTGATATAAATAATTACAGACCTATTACTATTATACCCATAATATCTAAGATATTGGAAAAAGCGATGCATAGTAGATTAAATGAGTTCTTTGAAAAATACAACGCGCTTGTGCCGGAACAATTCGGTTTTCGAAAAGGTAGCTCAACAATACTAGCTTGTTTTAACTTCATTAAAAAAATTACAGAGTGTATTAATGACAATTCTCCAGTAATATCAATTTTCCTTGATATGAGCAAGGCATTTGACTTCGTTAATCATGATAAATTAATGCTTAAATTGGAACGCTACGGCATAAGAGGCAATTCATACGATTGGTTGAAAAGCTATTTAACAGATAGAAAGCAGTGTACGGAAATAGCAAAAATATCTACAGTAAATAAAATCCCCTTAAAGAACAAATACAGATCTTCTTTTAGAATGATAAATACTGGTGTTCCTCAAGGGAGTATACTGGGACCTTTGCTATTTCTTATATATATTAATGATCTCCCTCAAAGCACTTTACATGAATGTATAATGTATGCGGATGATACGACTCTTCTTATGAGGTGTAAAGATAAATATACGTGTAATACATTAATTGAAGATGCTCTGAATGATGTTATAACATGGATGACGACAAATCATTTAAAAATCAACATAGAAAAAACAAAAATAATGCATTTTAATTCATATAATACCGAAAGAATTCCCATAGAAATAAATTACAATAATAATAGTATAGAGGAAGTCGATACTTTTAAATTTTTAGGTATAACGGTGGATAGAAATCTTAATTGGAAGATGCATATAGATTTGCTTTGTAAAAGATTGGATCGTTTTGTTTTCGCATTGAAACGTTTAAGATTAACGGTGTCTACTGAAGCTGCACTTACTGCGTATCATGGTCATGTCTCGTCAGTGCTTAGCTATGGACTAATGCTGTGGGGAAACTCAGTTGATACCGAAAGAGCTTTTAAACTGCAGAAGAAATGTATACGTGCAATATGTGGAGCCAATTACCGGGATAGTTGCAAGCCGCTATTTGAAAGACTAAATATACTGCCTCTGCCTTGTATGTATATCAAGCAGATAAGCTTATTTGTAAAAGGTCATATGATTTTTTTCGTAAAACGTAGTGACATCATTTCCAGGATAGCAAGAGCAAAAAATAGAAATCTACTTTACAGACCTGCTTGCAATAAAAATATTTATGAAAATAATGTATTCAATATGTGTATTTTGATATTTAATGAGATACCTTACGATATAAGGCAACTACTGGGTAGTTCATTTGAAAGAGGAATATCCAAATGGCTCTCGAAACATAGTTTTTATAGTGTTAATGAATTCATGGAATTAAAGAAATATTCCTATTCTGTTACTTAGTGCATTTAAATTGTAACGTTAGTGTTTGTTTGTTTGTTTGTTGTTTGAACTCTTTTTTGCACTAGGATTGTACATGGCCTAGCTTATTGCATAATAAATTAATGTCATAATATAATTATATTTTAAATTGTGTATTATAATAATAATTGAATAATAATAATTGAATAATAATTTAATAAACTGATAAAGGATAATGTGTTATAACTAATGATTAACATTTTAATTAATATTTGCACGCCTGACAAGGCTGAATACAAAACTGTATATATTTTTCTATAACATCTTGTAACTGTGGGTATTCTAGCAAATAAATTATTTCATTTCATTTCATTTCATTGCTTTCTAACGTGCAAGTAGAATATCATCTGAAATAAGAAATATATGTAGGTAATAATACTATTAATATTAGGTATCTATATGTATATAACAAATAATCTTATGCATCAGTTGGGACTACCTAAAATATTGAAGGAAATACTTCAATTCAAAATGGAGAGGATGGATAAAAACTTTTAAAAATAGAATACAGAGTGACTACCAACCAAACCATTATAAACAAAAAAGTCATTGTGTCAGACAGATGTTATGGGGGTTTTAAAATTTAATTACATACCTTTACATAGAATCTTACCAGTTTCAAAAACAATAAGTCTTAGCTGTCTTTGGCAGGTTCTTCATATTTTAGTAGTAATTTATTATAATGCAGTAATATAATAGGTAGATATTAGTAAAGTAAAAAACGTAATAGGTAGATATTAAACTATTAAAGACTTTGATTTGATTAAATATTTGGTGAGTCTTTAAAAAGCTTAGCTCTTGAGGTTTGCCTAATGTGACCATACGTCCCGTTTTGAACTGGACTGTCCCTTTTTTTACTTCCCTATCCTGGTGTCCCCGAGAATAGCTTTGGGATGTTTTTAGTTTTACTAGTAATTAACTATAAATAGGGATCAACCAAGCGGAATAGCTTTATTTTTCAAAAAAACTCTTTTATAATATAAAGTATTTTATCATTGTAAATAGTAGATATTTATTGTGATTTTAACACCATAATTTTGGCAATGTTTGCTCGAAATAAAAATGGTCACGTTAGGTTTACCCCTTCTTAAACGCTACTTACGAAAGAGTAAATTTAATTTGAGTTAATAAATAATTTATAGCAAACTTACCCAATAAAGTACCTACCGTTTTTTTATAATCAATCAATCCATTACAAGAAGCAGTAAGCACTCACAAAGTTTGAAGTAAAATTTTTGATTAAAATCCGTTACCCAAAGCGCGTCATTAAAAATTAGTCCCCCGTAAAAAATGAAAATGAGCTTTTGCACTTCCAGCATGTATTAGTGAATTAAAAACTTCTTACTATTTACATAAAACTATACACTTTATTAGATAAATCAATACATACATAATTACTAATTTTCCTTCATTAATTAAATAAATTGGTGACATTTTTTTTTTTTTACCTAAATGATCTTCTACGCTATTAATCATAATTTTGCCAATGACAAGTTGTGTGTAGATTTTTTTTTTTATATTGTACGGTAAAAGTAAGATAATAGGATGGAAAGGCGGTAGAAAAAGGAATGGCCACATGACCGAATGCAAACATACGGTATAGTGATGCCAGTGTCAAGTGAAGGAGGAAATAATCAACAGTAAAATGGGTAACGCCATTTTACTGAAGATAAAGGTATTCGTTTGGCTCAAAAGGACATGTATCCAGAGCCGTAAATACGAATGCTTATTCTACAAAATTAGTACACTTTTGCACAATAATATTCAATAAAATTAATTTTGATAACTGTAACATATACACGCGTCTACAGTCTTTGGGCTACCCTCAAAGAATCTAATAGATAATTATAACATTAACTTTGTGTCCAACGAAAAACTAGACCTGTGTCGATCATAGTCGGTCCAATCACAGTGAGTACGCTCACGACCCACGGGTGAGTAACCCGATCGTCGCGTGGCCCGAGACCCGCGCGCTCTTTCGAGTCGGCAACTCAAGAGACGGCGACGACAATGAAGATGTGAATAATGAAGAGCGCTGGCGAAGGGGTGAAGGAGAAATAATTATTTGCTTGGTTGGGGTGGTGAATATAAAACCGCCATACATGAAAATATTATTATGTATACGGACTTCCGGAAGGCTTTTGACAAAGTGAATCACATCATTTTATGCCGAAAGCTTTGCGGTTGTGGTATACACGGTGATCTACTTCGTTGGATCGAATCGTATTTAGATCACAGATCACAACTGGTGATACATAAAGGATACATCTCATCCCCAGTTGTTATTGGCTCTGGTATTCCTCAGATCTCCCACCTCGGGCCATTATTTTTTGTCCTTTTTATTAACGATCTGGTAAGTAAAATAAGTAGTAACTGCTTATTATATGCAGATGATCTAAAGATTTTCAGGAAGGTGGAAACCACTCTTGAGTGTGGCCTCTTGCAATCAGATCTTAATGCAGTTGCATCCTGGTGTATGAAAAACCTTACACTTCTCAATGTGTCAAAATGCCATACCATCTCGTTTTCAAATAAACGAAACAAGATTTTCTTTCCGTACAATTTGGACAACCAAATTCTTGAAAGGAAAACAGTAGTGAAAGATCTCGGCATACTATTTGATGACAAGCTGACTTTTCGTGAGCACTACAGTTACATAACGGACAGGGCTCTACAACAACTAGGATTTATTGCTAGAATCACCAAAGATTTTAAAAGACCATAGTCCCTTGTGTGTTTGTATCAAAGTCTAGTAAGAAGCATCCTCGAATATGGCTGTATTATCTGGACACCCTACTATGCCTCACATTCCATTAAGATTGAAAGAGTACAGAAAAAAATTTGCAAGATGCCTAATTTTAAATTTAAATACGGCAGGTCACTACCATTGTACGAAGATAGACTAAACAAATTTAAAATAACACCACTCAACGTCAGACTAAGCTCTGCTCTGGGTTCGTTTTAGTTTTGGTTTTGGATATTGGTTTTAGTTTGTATAAGATACTGTTTTGTTCCCCAGCTATATCATGTATACTTTTATATTTATTGTTTGTTCATTATTGTTGTAATTGTAGTATTTTTATATATCTTATTTTAATTGTAATAATTTCATTGTAATCACTGTAATTGTAATAATTTAATTTTATTGTATTAATTTAGGTAATTCTAATGAATAATTTAGTTTAACATAAAATATATTAATATTGTATCCCACAACCATGCTGTGTGAGTACGCTCTAAGGCCTTACAAGCTGGTTTTAAAAATATTTTATGTGTGTTTGTGTAATTTTCGTGCTTGTCGTCTGTTGTATTCGCCTTAATATAAATAAATAAATATAAAAAATAAAAAAAAATGTGTGGAAAAAAGTCCCTCGCAGCTCGCTCGCTGTCGCTGTTGTCATCAAATCAAATCACAGATTATATAGTAATATCTTTGGATACACTCAATAACATGGGCTATTAGTTTCACAAGTTGGTATAGTGAAACTGGGACCGACAGCTTAACTTGCTCTCCGAGGCACTATAGTGGTGTTGTTAAATAAATGTACATACATTTTTAGTTTAAAAACTCATTGGTACACACCGGGGTTTAAACCAGGGACCTATGTATGTTTAAGTCTAAGGGATAGCCAACTCGGGCACCACGTATATCGATTAATATAAATAAATAAATAAATATATATATATATATATATGTATTTCACATAACAATATGATACAGTCACATGCCGTACGTATCTACTCCAATTAAAAATACCTAAATATTTTTATTGCATTCAAATTTGGACGACACGACGCGACGTGTCGATTATGATTTTAAGCACTTTAGCATTTTTATATTTATTAATTTTGTCCAGTTTGATTTGTAATGTAACATTGAATTTTCAATGGTAGGAATTAGAACTAGAACACAGATATATTTATTTAGTACAGGAAACCCTAATAATATTGGTCAATTACTGAAAATTTTCAAATGCTTAAGCAATTTAAAATGTATTAAAATTCAATATATTTTTTTTTTTAATTCGGCAACACTAATATATAATGGCGTTTATTGATGATTCGTTATTTTTATTTTGTTTTAATATAGTTCACGTTTAACGTCTTCATAATAAAATAATCTTAGTACTAACAGGTGGAATGTTATATTGGAATATTTATTTTGTTTTCCCGATGCATTGTGACACCCATTACACAAACCGTCATAATCAAATAAAAATCCCGAAAGCTGTTAGCACGAAAATTTCACCTTGAGACTAACAAACCGTCGCGCACAACCAAGCCGTTATGGCTCGGTTTTAGTTGCTTTACTTTTGGTGTGCGGACTTGGTTTCTTCTCTGTGGTTTCTATGCGTTATTATTCTATGGTAATATGTACTAGACCTAGGTCGGTCGATCACTTTTTGTAACCCGGTCGATCGCGACCCACGAGGTTCGAGACCCGGGTTAAACACCCGATCGCCGTGACCCACGGGTCTCCACGACCCAGTGAAGTAAACAAACCTCAGTACATCATAAGCCGCATCGATCGCTGCGACCCACCGATCAACTTTTTATAATAATAATTATGTTTATTAATATACCTATATCATTCGATATGTATGTAGGTAGCCGCGTTCGTTTTAAATTATGTGCACCTTATGGAAATATTTGGCATAAGTGATTTGCGGTTTTATGATGTGGTACCTAATATTTATATTATAATCTTTTTTATGTATAGCGGTCTTGTATTCACCACCCCAACCAAGTAAATAATTATTTCTCCTTCACTCCTTCGCATGCGCTCTTCATTAGTGTCGTCGCTGTCTCTTGGGTTGCCGACTCGAAAGAGCGCGCGGGTCTCGGGTCACGCGACGATCGGGTTACTCACCCGTGGGTCGTGAGCACTGTGATTCTATCGATTATGATCGACACAGGTCTAATATGGGCCCGATCGTTTTGGGAATGAAATATTTTCACAATGATCATAATGACATTATGCGAACTTGCGTTTTTTTTTTGTTAGTTTCAATCACAATGCCACAATTACCACGGAATTTTTATCACGAATCTGTAAACTGTCACTTGTCTAGAAAAATATAGGTTAAGTCATACAATCCACTAATTTTATTTGCGAAATCTTTCTAAAATCATTTCGATTTAATTTACAATAAATTTGAACCTAAAAATATAAAACGAACGCGCACTATGTTACAAATCAATGGTCGCTACAGAAAAAGTGAGAGCAAAAATAATTTTAACCAATGAATACTTAAGAAGAGAGAATACAAGATGGCAGAACTTCCACTGTTTTTTTTTGTATTTATCGTAGAAAGAGTATTATGTTTTGTTTTCTTTTCAATTTTATAACTATTAATTAGTAATTTTTATTTTATTCTATGATTGTCGATGGACTTGTGTATCCGGAGCTATGTTAAAATAAATAAATAAATTATTCTATGATTGATTACACATACCTATTAAAAAAGTGAAAACAATGTAAGTAAACAATAAAACGTCATTTAAATTGAAAGGCGACACATGGCGCAGAGTCACGTTATATGATCACGTCGTTTATGGCGTAAGACGAATTATAGCGTAGATTCACGTCATTTAATCACGTCATTTAAGTCAAAAGACAACAAATAGCGCAGTGTCACGTTATTTGATCACGTCGTTTAGGGAGTAAGACGAAAAATAGCGTAAATTCACGTCATTTAATCACGTCATTAAAGTCTAAAGACGACAAATATCGCAGAGTCACGTTATTTGATCAAGTCGTTTAGGACGTAAGACGAAATATAGCGTAGATTCACGCCATTTAATCACGTCATTTAAGTCGAAACACGACAAATATCGCAGAGTTACGTTATTTGATCACGTCGTTTAGGACATAAGACGAAATATAGCGTAGATTCACGTCATTTAATCACGTCATTTAAGTCGAAAGATGACAAATAGCGTAGAGTCACGTTATTTAATCACGTCGTTTAGGGCGTAAGACGAAAAATAGCGTAAATTCACGTCATTTAATCACGTTATTAAAGTCGAAAGACGACTAATATCGCAGAATCACGTTATTTGATCACGTCGTTTAGGGCGTAAGACGAAAAATAGCGTAAATTTACGTCATTTAATCACGTCATTAAAGTCGAAAGACAACACATGGCGCGTAATCACGTCATTCAATCAAGTTATTTAGGGTGTAAGACGACATTTAGCACAGATTGACGTCATTTTATTAAGTCATTTACGGCGAAGGACGTCAAAATTTTAAAAATAACGACAGTTTGACGACATTATTCACGTGACCATGTTGCCTGGGTAATAATATACGGAAATCACCTTTCAAACTAAATGAAAAATTGTGAAACATGTTCGTTACCACCATGTTCTGTTCTCATTCCTTGAGCATTGATTATAATAGTTAATGTTCTCACTTTTTGTTTGCATGGCGTCTTAAGGTAGGCCTATTGGCATTTCCCTATTATTTAATATTTTTATGGCAAATAGGCAACCAAGGTATAAGCCTTGGTTGCCTATTTGCCTATTTGATATATCATTTATGGTTTCGTTTCTATGGATCTAAAACTAGAGAGTTTTCTAACTATTACTTTGCGTTTGAGTTAACTAAAATTGTATGGGAAATAGTTTAGCGCCCCAGGCGGAAATTTTGACAACTTAAAGTGGGAGCATGTAATTGGTGAACTTGAAAGTAAACGTTAAAAATAACACTAGGGCTACATTAGCTCTATTACAAGTTTTAACAGTTTTTACTATAGATAATAATCAACCAATAAAAGAGGTTTATTTAAAAAATATTTATTACCTTTCTATAGTTACTGTCGACTATAGTAACTAATGGTAGAGCTACTGATTGTTTTTTAAATATTTACTCTGACATAAATATGATAACCATTTGCGATCGACTTGACCGCCTCCGTAGACTAGTGGTTGCGCATATGGCGTTGTATCCGAATGTCGTGGGCTCACCCATGGCAAAAACATATTAGTACGTTTTTCTGTACAGTTTGTCATGGTCTAGGTGTTTATAAAATAGAATATATATTATATCATTGTTTCTGGTACACATATTATTATTGGTATTATAAAGTAGTGTTTCGTAACGTAGGTGGTTGCGTGGGGGGCGTGGAGACAGAGGGCGCGACCAAGTCCGTGCTGGAGCGCTGCGGGTGGAGAGAGGGGGCGCACTACTCGCGGGTGGAGCCGGCGCTCACCTGCCACACCGGGGAGAGCATACAGGTAATACACACTAATATAATAGGTCGTGTTCCGAGACGTATCGCGGCCAACATTTCGTGGCAACATCAAAAACCAGCGCGACTGCTCGTTTCAACACAGCCGTGTTTTTTTTTTGCGATGCTAGAATGTAGCTTTGGAACTTTTTGACGAGTATAAATATACTCGTAATGCTATTCGACTTTGTCGCCGCCCATTTCCCAATCGCATTATTTAGCCGGCATAGTGGGAGTGATCAATGTTGTTTAAGAACAATTATTGATTGATCCCATTCATGGACTTAGTAAGTCTTCTCACCACCAGGTAGATACACAGTCACAAGTCAAATGGGCGGCGACAAAGTCGTATTTGCATTATGGGTCTATTTTAATATTCTCGCTACTTTTCTTCAAATCAAACGTTCGTTTCGTAACCACACTATGAAAGGAGACTACCACCTCGACAAGATATCGATAAAAGAAATCTCCAAAAATCGGGAAGCACTGCTAGTAACTTTATTTATAACGAATTGATTTAATAAACATATAATTTATTCTGTAAAATATATTTTTGTTTATAATAAGATCATAACAAAGACAAATTATATAAAATAAATACCTCGCATGTCCTCAGGGTTCCCACGTAATGCTGCAGTCGGGTAGTTACGTGCTGCAATGGAGATGGGTCGGCGCCCCAGATTTGCTGGACTCTCTGTCTCCCCACAAAGCTCAGCTCATGTACTTCTATGAAACCTTGGCGAGCCATCATTACAAGTAAGTGTAGGAAATATTGACACTTTTAAATAATTTCTTTGCTAAAGAGCTTTGTATGATGTTTTGAGTCCAATAAAACAGCATATATTTGTTTAACAACCCCACTATAGTGCCCCGGACAGCACGTTAAGTTGTCGCTCCCAGTTCACTATATCAACTTGTAAAACTGATTAAAACCCCTCCATTGGGTATTCTCAAGTATCTCTAGGCGGTCTCGGGCGCCGTAAGGCACTCGTTATGATATTTATTTATTTATTTGAAACAGCAAAAAGTTAACCTGTTGTATATTTAACACTTATCTATGAAAGTAAGTATAAATACGAGAAGTGCCCTAAAATCTCCTATCAAATTAAATGACAATCATGTTCATGGCCGCCATGTTTTGTTGTCATTTAAGCATTGATTGGTTATAATTATTGTTATCACTTTTTGATTTTCATGACCGCCGGCAATCTTCTGTTCTCTGTTTGGAAAGGCGATTTAGACTTTAGGGCATATCCCTAATACTCCACGCAATTAACACATATTGCAAGTAGAATATGTCTATAACGTGCATATAATATGCTATTACTACTAATTACTGTCAATATATCTGACTCCCTTTGCTCGCTCGTATTAAATTCTATTGTAGAAACGAGAGAAATATTACATTTACAATACAAATTAATTATTAAATATATATATTAAGTTCGATCAAAACAAATTCTATCGTTTTCGTACAGTCGCCATCTTGTTTTTTAGGCAAATCCAAAATAGGAATATTTTAAATTAAAATTACGTTTGTTCTCATTTATATAGAGAGTTTGAGTTCAAAATACTGGGCACGCTAATAACTCTTTTTATAATTTTAGCGGTTGAGTAACATTTCGATTCGAGTAAAAAATAATTAAACATAAAATAAGTTTTCTAGAAAGATTGTAGTAGTTATACTTTATTGAAGGTGAAGAAAAAACACACTGCAAGTGTATTTTTTTATGATGTTTTTTTAATATTTTTCTCATTTCAATCATGGAGTGAATATACGAGGGTCCCTAAGGCCTAAATCGCTTTTGCAACCATTATGTAGAAGATGGCCGCTCGCCATACAAAAGCAAATAAGAAGTGAGAACAAAAATGATTATAATCCAAACTCAAGGAGAGAACAAAATATGGCGACAACGAATGAACAGCAACTTTTATATATTATACTTACTTTCATGGTTTCGATCGCATTTACACCGTTTAAAATGTGTTTTCACGTACAGGGGGTCCATGTCAAGTCTCCAATCAGGAGCGAGTGGTTTCTCCGTCCTCAGCACCAAATCCGTCAACAGCTCGTGTCCGTCAAGATGATGTGACGTCAGAAAGCCTCCCCCGCCCCTCAAACTAAATTGGGGGGAAGATGACGATTCATGATGCATTATGAATATTGGCGGGGCTTTTTTCATAGACGATTTTATCGAAAATACGAAATATTTTTAAAAATCTATCACAAAAAAATATATATACCTAGAGTAAAATATTGTATGTCAACAAAACAAAAAAATATGTTTAAAAGATTGTTTATAAATATGGATGGATGTTTGTGTGCATTTGATTGTTAAACCAAGTTTAATAACATACATGCATTTCTCTGTATATTTGGATATACAAGCATATAAAAATAATAATTTATTTATAATTGCAATATTATTATTATTTAATACATATTATGATTAATTAAAAATAAATAGATATTTTAAAACGTAATGTAATAGTACATTACTGTCGCGGTCTATAATGACTACTTTGCTTGTCGCGCTGATGATGGCCGACAGCGCAGCGTAGCGCAGCTCCAGGCCGACACAGCGCGGTCAGCGTGCAACACTTGATGAGCTGAGATAAAGGCCAAGAACGTAGGTCGAGGCCTTTACAGCAAGGGCTGCAATGATGGCCCAGCTGGAAGGCCTAGAGCGTAGCTAGGCTAGCTCGAGGCAATCATAGCGTGACCAATAGTGGGCCAAGGCTTGTATAGTGCTTTACTCAAAAATGCAAGTACCTAATCTAAATAAAACCAGCAAGTAATTTAAATAAAATATATATTAAAACGTTGAAACATAAAAATGTTTTGCCGGCCTGTTAGAGCGACCAGCAAAACTTTGCCGGTCGCTCCTTAAAACAGAAAGGCAAGGTCGACTTTGCTCAAACAAGGTTGTCAAAATAATGACCACATTACATGCATTTTTGAGTAAAATATTTAAATAGTTTTTGTTAAGCAAATGCAGTCTATTATTAAGATTTACATTAATAAATTATATTAATTGATTTCAGTGATTGGATATTTTACTATTATGTAGGATAAACTTTGATATTAGAATTATTTAGATAAGTAGCAAATTTTTCATATCATAAATTTTAAGATTATTATAACAGTAACTTATTGTATAGAATTTATCGTATTGTATATAATATAATAACTTTATCTGAGTCTTATTATATGTATAAATAATATTATATTCTTTAATTGCAGAAAAAGGTTACAACTTTTTTAGGTTTCTCTATGGTTTTAACGCAACGTTAACACATTAAGCATGTTAGGTTCTACCAATAGGATTAATAGGAAATGTTTATTTGTCCTGTTTAAAAACGTAAAGTGATCCTAATGGTGCTTCCTCATAATTCTAAGATGTTAACGTTACGTTAATACGATAGCAAAAATCATGATAGAGCTACTGGAGTACGATTTTTTAATGTCAGCGATGACTTTGATATCATCAGTGAGAAAAATATCACCGATGACAAGGATATCACGAATTTTTGAAATCGATGACTATTTTGTCTTTTCCGTGACATTTTGTCATACGCTGATATTAAGAAATCGCACCCTGCTTGGCTATGAAGGCTACAATGCCAAAATTGATTAATTTACTCACAATCTGGAATTCAACTGATGTTTTTTTTCTTTGAAAAATTGTCTGTAAAATATTCAAAAAAATTGCTAAATTAAATACATGAAATTAACAATTTATTTATCAATTAATAATTGTAATTTAATTACTTATAATAATTTCTGTTAAAAATATTTATTATATATTTAATACCTGTAAAAAAAAACACTCGTTTATCTGTGAGTCTCGCTTAATATTTTATATTTTGATGATATTTATGAAAATACTATAAACATTCCTTGTTGATATAATAATTATTTTTTTCAATGAATTTAAAAAAATATTGTAGAAAATTTCAGAATATTAATAAAAATTACAAAAAATATTAATAAAAATTACTTATTTATTAATAAAAATTACTGAAATATAGCTAAAATATTCATAATAATAAGTTAGAAATCGAATAATTAGTGAATACTTTAATTAAAAATACTTGTTATTTTTTGTGTATATAATTAATATATTTATCTGTCTGTATATAACACGCCAAAATTTAAAGGTTCGGCAAAAACTTTTATTGTCGTTACTGTACTATAAAAAGTCGCATGGTAACTACTGGTATGTCCATAGTTTCTACTTATGTCTACTTACTTTATATTGACAAAATAAATATACTTATACTATTTCTGCAAGAAATAAAACTAAAACTCGTTGATTTTATAATTTGTGATAGTACTAAGGAGCCATTTTTGTCTACGATACATACGTACAAAATTGACTGTTAGTTCATCTACCAGTTTTCAAATAGTTATTATTGGATTCTTTAAACTAAGTGCTTAGTTACATAAATAATGCCCAGTACCATAGCTTTTTTAACAAGAAAACTATGCCGTCTCTGACGCAAAACATAATTGCTTTGTGCGTGAGTATTGAGGTCACGACACGTTCACAAATAACGTTACTAGCGGAAGCAAATTTTCCCGAAAAATAGGGGAATTAAAACAGTTCCTTCATTATGTTATACCGAGTAGGTATGGGCGCCGCGCCGCTGTAGTTTTTGTTGGAAGTATTTCGGAAACTTGATCGTCGCTGATGGCAACAAAAAGAAAATGATTAATTCTGATCAAGTTTATTGTTTGGCATGTCTGAATGCTGTGAAAAAAGAAAGCGAAGACGTTACTTTTTACATTTCAGATACTCTAAGTAGATTAAATTAAGTTTTTCTTCAACCTAAAGTTCAGCACGCCGCCGCCGCCATTTTCACAGACGGCGCGCACGTCTAATACCGAGCCAATATAGCACGGGGTTCATTACCTTCTGTGAAAAGTTCTTAAGTAACATTCAAGTATAGGAATATAAGCTCATTGCATTGGTATCACAGTTTGTATTTGTTTGGCTATAAAAATACCACCAGCTTTAATGAAATAATTCTGCGTCTTTTTTTAGCAGTATGGTAATTTCATTTCTATGATTATAGGCTGACAGTCTAATTTTTAACGTGTAAATTTACTTGCCTCATTTTTCATACACGTATTTGGTATATAGCTGTAGGGATTTAAATAATTGCTTATAACATTGTAATTGTGATTTTAAATTGTTGGTTGTGGAAAACATATTGAAGCAATATTATAAACCACAATCAACAGAGATTAAGTAAAAATAATTTATTAGGAGTTATATTTACCAATAAAGTATTTTTGACGGTATTGCAATTCGCGAGGTCTTTTTGGGTGTCATTTGAATCTCTGCAAAGGATAATTTTAAGACCACTCACAATTTAATCGTTTCAAATAGACTTATAAATAAATTAAATTATGGTGTGGATAGATGAAATATTTAGCCACTATTAGGTTATAGATCCCATTATGCCAATATATAATATTTAAATGTTTTATTAATTTCTATTAGTGATCGGAAATTCGTGTGCAACTATACCTAAACTAATTTTATTCCGGCGAAAAAAAAACCTTTTTGAAAAAAATATATATAAAGAAACCCGCGAATCTGGCATTTTTTATTCATATAAAAAGTGCCAGATTCCCGGGTTTCTTATGTTAAAAAAATATAAAGGTAAAGTTTAGATATAATTGCACTCGAATTTCCGATCACAAATTATTATACACTAAGTAGAATTAGCAAAATGTTTATTTAAATATGTAGATTTTCTACATATATAAGTAAGAACTACATCATAAATGTAAATTAAAAATATTTTGGCAAAATTGCAGCAATTATAATAATACAATAAATATTATACGTTTTAACGTATTCTTGAATAATGCAAATAATAATAATAATAAATTTAATTTACATACTAATATATAATAATTTTAATATACATAGTAGTTTTTAAAATATAATTATTTCCTGTTATATCTTTAAAATATTTAAATAATGAATTTTGAATCTGTGAAAGTTATAAATTTTATGAAAATATAGAACTAATGATTTTAATATATACCTACAAAAAAGTGTAATATTTATATTGCAAGTGGCCAAATTTCGTACAATATTAGTGGATATTAAATAGCATAAAAAACTTATTTTTATGAAGAAATTTTGTTTATTTTTGGTATTACTTAAAATATCGAATACATATGCACAAATTGACTCTATTTTTGTACCGATATTGTATTTTAAAATAGAAAAGTGATAAAATAAATACAAAAGGAAATAGTAAAATTATTTAGCTCAAATGGATAAGAAAATAAATATTTACATTTACTAGACATAATGTTATTGATATTAGCGGTAAGGGCCCTAGTCCAATTAACATTTGTTCACCATGGATCTAGCGGTGTTGTCAATGTAATAAATTTCGACGAAGAGATTTTTATGTCTATGATACAAAAGACATTTTATGATAAATCAGGATTAGCCAAATGTTTTCAGCTTTTAAGTATGAAAGTATATCCTAAAAAACTTTAATTATTTAACTTAATCCACTTGTTTTATATTTAAATAATAATAAATGTTTATTTCAAGTAATAATACAAACGTACTAACATATTGCAATATTAGTATGTTTACATTTAAAAACAATTTTTAAGTAAACATTTATTATTATTATTTTAAATATTAATTAATTTGATTTAATTATCCTTTTTTTTTAAACTACTAAAATATGTTGATCTGATGTTGAATACCTACTACTTAATCATTTCTGATGGTTTAGAATAATAATTATTGTAATATTGTTAGTTTATAATGAAGTTGGTATGATTTACATAAATAAAGATATCGAATAAATATTTATCACTGGTATTTTTATTTCTTTTGTTTAATTTTATAGTTTATATTAACGGTATTATTCATATTAATAATTTAATGTAATAGTAATCGTTTAATACAATTTTCAAAAATAAATAAAATAGAATTATAATAAACACCAGCGGCCATATTCTGTTTCATTTAAAGGTAACGTTAGATTGTCAAAAAACGAAATCCTTTAAGTACAGTTGTCACCACACGGAAAGCTAAAAACTGTCAAAGTTAAATCACCTTTAACACAGGGGAATAACGTACATGTTTTTTTTTTGTAATTGTTGTTGCTGATTGTTCAATGTCATTTATAAAGGATTTATTTAGACAAGCTAACGTTTCCGTTATAAAAAACATTTTTTTGCCGCTAGCTTCAATAAAAACCAGCCCCAGCCTAGTGGTTAAGTCACTGTGCAACTGATAATGATAATTGGGTGACCGCTTTATACAACGAGGCTATTTCATCATAAACACCGCAACAAGCTCGCCACTTGTTAGGTGTTGCCTCCGAATATCATCAGCGAAATGAGGACGGATTAATCCCTCCGCTCTGGGTACCCTGAGGCCGTTTAAACGGTTCTCGGGTGCCAAATAGGCACCCGTGATGGTATTTAAAGTTTCAATAAAGTTATGGAGATGATATTTGACGTTTGTCACTACTGGAGGTTTATTTAGCGTTTATAAAACATCAATAAAGTCTTCGTAACTTTAAATGAATAAATAAGACCGTTAATTTTTAAATACGGGGAGGTTTTATGATAAATCGGATATTTTAAAAAAACTATTTACTCAAACCAATTAATTTTTCGTCACGATTTTAACTTAATTTGCTCATAATATATAGTTATAGTATACAAAAAAATAATATATATTCACTGAAAGGCTGTAATTGAAGATAGCTCAGTCTGCTTGTGTGAGAACTGAGTGATCCATATAAACTATTATAAATTAATAACATTAAAAAAAATGCAAATACAAGATACATAGCCCCTCTTACGATTTCTTAGCGTTTTCGGTGGAGACTCATGACCATGGTCTCCAGATGCAAAAAAAAAATGATTTTAATCTAGGTAAACTTTTAATTGACGCATGTGGAGACATTCGAGCAAGATCATATTTTTTCCAAAGGATATCGCTGGAAATACAGGGGGTAATGCTCTAAGTATTTTGGGCACATACGCAGCTTCGGAGGATCTTAAAGAAATATTCACTTATAATTTTAAAATATTATATTAGGATTATATTGTAAATAGTATATATAATATACGTGGTGGCCGAGTTGGTTAGACCTTGGACTTAAAAACACTTAGGTCCCTGGTTCGAATCCCGGTGTGTACCAATGAGTTTTTAATTTAAAAATTTATGTACATTTGTTTGACAACACCACTATAGTGCCTCGGAGAGCACGTTAAGCTGTCGGTCCCGGTTTCACTATACCAACTTGTGAAACTGTTCATAGATGGGTTATTGAGTCTATTCAAAACATCGCGACGAGCTAGCCACTTGTTCGGTGTAGGCTCATACCATCGGCTACGACGAGGTGGGATTAAAACCCCTCCGCTGGGTACCCTGGGGCCGTCTAGACGGTTTTGGGCGCCGTAAGGCACCCGTGAAGATATATATATATAGTATATTATGCAAATAAATTAATAACACGGTGTACCTACCTACTAATAAACCGAAAAAATGTTTAAAGTTTTAAGATTTTTTTCAATGAAAATTAAAATCCTTACGGATAAATTACATCCGCGTAATGCGTCTCGTCTGAGTGATCCCGTTAATAAGACTTCCTTTAATTAAACATACTACTTGGGGCCGAGCACGCGCGTCATTCGGTTCGAGACATATCGATCGATAAGACATATATCTACAAACCTAACACGCGCGACCACGATATATAACGAATAGACTAATTTGACGCATTGGAAGATATATGTCGACTTTTATCGAAAACGGTAGCACGCAGCTTATTAACATCAAAACTAAACTGTCAGATTGTAGACAAAAGTCGATATATATACCATTTTTATCACGTTTCTTTTAGGTGCTGATAAGTGTCGAAATTACTTTTGCTTTTTGATATTTTTATTGAGTTAATAGCGAAAAACAGAACCAAAATTGTTTTATTCTCGTTAGAAAAACTGTTATACTTAAGTGACTATAAATGTGAGTGTTATAGAAAAGTTGCTGGAACAACTAGAACCTCAAAAAACAATGATTTTGAAAAAATATCTGGATGCCCAAACCAAGAAATAGATTATGAAAATGAGATTATCAGAAAATAAGTATTTTCTGTTTCTAGAGTTATGCTATTTAGAAAAGATTATTTAATTAATATTAAAATTCTTGTTTTATGTTATTATCGTGTATTTTTTTTATTTAACTTCATGTAGGTACCTATTTATTATTATGAAGTGGCAGTAGGTTAGTCTTAATATTTTAAAGCGAACAAATCCTAGAGGGGACGACACTATTAGAGTGAAAACCTTTGAACTTCGGTAAACCCCGAAGTTCAGAGGTTTTCAAGTTCAGATAGGTCTTGAATGCGGAAAAATTGAATGTGTAATGTAATTTAATTATTCAGACGGATAATTAAAATAAATCATTCACACGTCGCCGTATTGCATAAAATTCAAAACATCCATAAAATAATATATTTGATTTATATAATTGAAGTATATAATAGGGAAGTACTTTAAGGCTTAATCGCCTTACCAGTCATAAGAATAAAAGATAGCCGCCCGCAATACAAACCAAAATAAAAAGTGACACAAATGCGATCATACCAATCAATGCTCAAGAAAATATGTCTGACAATTCGTTTGAATAGCGTTTTTAGGTCTTAGACCACTTCCGTATCTATACGTACTTTCCATTACATATTTTAATCCTATCCAATGCCTTAATAAATAAAAAAAAACTCACCAAAAAACAAAATCTTTTTTTAGGCCAAGGTAACAAGTTTTCTTCGGCTTTATTATTATTTTGTTAAATATATGTATTTTTTAATCTTTTTAAATTAAAATATATATTTCTGTAACGATTATTAATAATAATATAAAATAAATGCATCGTATAAGGTAATAATTATTTATTTATTACATAAATGTTTTTGAAATTGTCAACGAAAACACACTTGTTTTAACTAGTAGACAAAGCTCGAGAAACTTATCGATGTCGGTTTGCGTGCTCACCAATTCGATATATTTTTCGACAGCAGACGGTATAAGTCGAGTCGGTATATATCTTATCGTTGTCCGCGTGCTAAGCCCCCTTATGTTGTTTAATATATCGATTGGTGCCATAAAACTACTAAGGGGCCGAGCACGAGCGTCATTCGGTTCGATACATATCGATCGATAAGACATATATCTACAAAGCTAACACGCGCGACCACGATATATACCGAATAGACTAATTTGACGCATTGGAAGATATATGTCGACTTTTATCGAAAACGGTAGCACGCAGCTTATTAACATTAAAACTAAACTGTCAGATTGTAGACAAAAGTCGATATATATACAATTTTTATCACGTTTCTTTTAGGTGATGATAAGTGTCGAAATTACTTTTGCTTTGATATTTTTATTGATTTAATAGCGAAAAACAGAACCAAAATTGTTTTATTCTCGTTAGAAAAACTGTTATACTTAAGTGTGCTACTATAAATGTGCGTGTTATGGAAAAGTTGCTGTGTCCCAGCAACTTTTCCATAACACGCACATCTGAAACCTCAAAAAACAATGATTTTGAAAAAAAAAACTGGATGCCCAAGAAATAGATTATGAAAATAAGATTACCTATCAAAAAATAAGTATGTTTCTTGAACTGAATTTAATTAATATTAAAATACTTGTTTTATTTTATTATCGTGTATTTTTTTTATTTAATTTTATGTATTTATTATTATGAAGTGGCAGTAGGTTAGTCTTAATATTTTTGAACAAATCCTAGAGGGGACGATCACTACCAGAGCGAAACCCTTTGAACTTCGGTAACCCCCGAAGTACAGAGGTTTTCAAGTTTAGATAGGACTTGAATGCGGAATGTATTGATTGTGTAATATAATTTAATTATTCAGCAGGCGACTAATTCAGGCTAATAATTAAAATAAATCATTCACACGTCGCCGTATTGCTTAAAATTCAAAACATCCATAAAATAAAATATTTGATTTATATCGTTATAGTATATTATTATAGGGAAGTACCTTAAGGCTTAATCGCCTTACCAGTCATAAGAACAAAAGATAGCCGCCCGCAATACAAACCAAAAATAAAAAGTGACACAAATGCGATCATAACCAATCAATGCTCAAGAAAATATCACTGACAATTCGTTTGAATAGCGTTTTTAGGTCTTAGACCACTTTCGTATCTATGCGTACTTTCCATTACATCTTTTTAATCCTATCCAATGCCTTAATAAATAAAAAAAAACTCACCAAAAAACTAATAATATAAATATTTTTTAGGCCAAGGTAACGAGTTTTCTTTGGCTTTATTTTAATTTTGTTAAAAATATGTATTTTTAAATCTTTTTAAATTAAAATATGTATTTCTGTAACGATTATTAACAATAATATAAAATAAATGCATCGTATAAGGTAATAATTATTTATTTATTACATAAATGTTTTTGAAATTGTCAACGAAAACGCACTTGTTTTAACTAGTAGACAAAGCTCGAGAAACTTATCGATGTCGGTTTGCGTGCTCACCAATTCGATATATTTTTCGACAGCAGACGGTATAAGTCGAGTCGGTATATATCTTATCGTTGTCCGCGTGCTAATCCCCTAAGTCCATATTCTGTTTCTTTTAAAGGTAACGTTAGATTGTCTAAATAACTAAATCCTTTATGTACAATTGTCACCTCGCGGATTGCGAAAAATTTTCAAAGCATTAGCACCTGTAAGAGAAATAAGTGCTTGCCTTTTTTATTGTTGTTGCCGATTATGCAATGTAATATTTTAAGGATTTCGTTATTTTGACAACTACGTTTCCGTTATAAGAAACCCAATATGGCCATTAGATTTCAATCGGTTGCATTTCCGGGTGTGGCAAGCGCCAAAAAAATTTTTTGAAGTTTTTTTTTTTTTTTTTTAATTAAACAATATTTTTATATTCTTTGAGGGTAGCCCGAATACTGTAGACGCGTGTTTATATTATATTTTTTTTAATTTAATTTTATTGAACGTGCAAAAGTGTACCAACTTTTGTAGAATAAGCATTCGTATAGTAAATATATAAATATATTTACGCAGTGATCTTGGTGTTTGTGTTATCTCATATAATCCCACAATATACAGTAAAATGGCGGTACCCATTTTACTGTAGATTTTTTCTTCTTCACTTGACATTGGCAGGACTTATGTATGTTTGCATACGGTCATGTCGCCATTCCTTTCTCTACCCCAGTCATTTCCCAATTTCTTTCCATCCTGTTATCCCTCTTTTACTATAAATAAAACAGTATTTTTAATCTACCCTACTCGACACTGGCAAAGTTACGCGCACGCGTAGAGGGCATTTATTTAAGCTAATAATAATAAACAATATTTAGGGCAGGTAGGTACCCCCTATTTCGAACGCACCTACCTATGGTACTGGCTGGAGAAAGCTGACCATAATCTTCTACCATACTTTTCCTTCCGGTCCATGTGGAATTTAAAGTTTAGATAAACCCCCCAATAATTCCCAGTGGGTTCAATCATCAAAATCGGTTAAGATATGACGTAAATAAGATATGGAGTAGGTAATATTAAGAAAACGTAAGTGGTTATTTATTACTCCATAATGTCAAAAAAAATGCCACAGTGAAAAAAAGATCAGTCGAAAGAGCGTCTGACTTATTGCCTACCTTATACCATATAGGTAAATATAATAACTACCTGATAATCTACAAGCAAACTACAATAATGGAAGTAATTTTTATTTATCGCATTGGTTGTCAAACACCGCCTGAACCTTACTTAACAGCGCCCATTAAAGTTGCGCCTGCGCAGCGGAAAATTGTGGGAACCCTTATCTAAGTAATAAAAAATCTAGGTCCTTGCCAACAATGCCTATCTTGAATGAAAGTTTGTTTTTATGTTTGTAAGTGTAAATCATTTTAACTAGTTTTATTACTAGAATTTTAATTTGGGTCCTTTATATGTTAAGGTATTTTTAATAGTAGGTATATTTTAACATCGGTATTCATAAAAACATATTGAGTACTTGTAGAACACTTTAGACCTAGTAGGTTTTCTCTTTTTTTAGCAACAAAAGTTAATATTCGTAAAACAGACAAAACCTATTTTAACTAAAGTGTTATTTATGGACTCAATAAGTTTTTATGAATAAGGCCATAAGTTTCCGATTAGATAAATTAAAGAAATGGCAACAAAGGAATCAATATAAATATATTAAAATATTTGTCTACTTACCTACTTATTACGTAGTGGTCGAGTTCGCTAGAACTTAAAAATATTTAGGTCACAGGAGTTGGCATCAAAGCCAAAGCTCGGTGTCTACCTTGAAACTATTAATCAATAATAGGGAACTGTTACAAATTGTCTTATAAAGTAAAAGACACTAGCTGCATTACAATGCTGGATCGATATGCTGATTCTTTGAACAAGGTACTCATTCTTTTTCACTTCATTTTTTTTCCTAATACGTGGATAAATTCACTAGCGTCCTCGGACCATAGACCCATCGTCTCAACCGAAAATTCCAAAAACAGGTATGAGTTCAGGAGCTCTGGGTACTTGTGACGTTTAATGTGTACCTACTGCTTGCTCCGCCGCAGCACCGACACGCTTTGAACAAGAAGTGACGTGACTTTGACAAAACCTCCGAACATGTTGCATCCCAGACCAAAGCACGTCTACATTTATATGGTATAACGCTCATTCCATCTGGTCTTTTACTGTCTGATCTTTGTAGACCTCATGGTTTAAGAACGGACGGAATATGTGCTTTTGCTAATGATAGACTGATAATGTTGTTGATATTTAGATGTCTTGAAAAACGACCAGCGCTTTTTTTGGCAAGACAAGTCATAATGGCCTTGAGAGTCTACTGTACTCCCACAAACACAAATATGGGACTCATAAATATCACAACCCAGGCGCAAAGTAGCTGCTATAACTATCGTGCCTGTACGTGGAGAGGGAATAGCACGCAGCCAGGCGCCAGACTCGCTTTTGCAACTTGCAGGTAGTCGGGCTTCTCATTTATGCAATATCTGGGGATATATATATTTTTTTTCTTAAATATAGGTTTATATAATTCTTTTTGAGACACACAAGTAAGAAGTTCATCAATGGGAGACATTATTTTCCAGCTTCTAATTCTCTATGAATATTATTCTTATCAATGGTCTTTGATAAAATTGCAGGACAAAGCGGTTTTGTGCTAGAAAGGGAACTCAAATAAGCAGAAATTGATGAGCTAGTGACTTTTTATACCTAAACCACTAAGTCTAATTGGTAGGCTAGCCTAATTAAACTGCTCGGTGCTAATTTTAATATTAAAAATTGATTCAAGGCTTAATTTTATTTAATTATCAAAATCATTAAGAATAGGAATTCCATGAAGAAGTCGTGGGTAAAGTATACATACACCTTGGTGAGGAAAGACAATTTGATAACAAAAAGAAAGATTTATGTGGATAGATCTACATAATCAACAATCTTATAAGCTGGCAGCTTTTTCGCTCAAAAATTGCATAATACAAAAAGGAAATGCTGCCAGCGTATTGGGTACAGTGGCGTAGCTAGGTAACCAAGGGCCAAATCAAAAAATGTGGTCCCACGGCTATCTAAACTGGTTAGGTTTTATCAAATTGATAACACTGCCAACCCACAGAAAGAATTTAGGCGAATTCCCTAGTTATACCTAGGGAATTCGCCTAAATTCTTTCGAATTTCTCTCAACTGAGTTTCCATGATTAAAGTCGGGTTGCAACCTGTCATATTTATTTTGAAAATTGGAGAAATTTTTAAAAGTTTTCAGATTTTCTGGTAAATTCGAGGGGGGCCCCTGAGCTTGAGGCATTAGCCCCTAGGTAGCTACGCCTCTGATTGGGTACCATGCCATCAATGGTCAGTGATTTGGTCGATTTTCTAAATTTGTATTTTAATTCTTATTTAAGCAATTATTGTTAATTTGATTTTATTCGGTATTTGTGAAATTAATAAATGTACAACATCTTATAAATTATAAGTTGCTAGTTTTAATGTATGAAGTTTATTTATTAAAACTGTAGTGATTCCTTTATCGACAAAGGGGGAACCTAGTAAAGTATTTTTTTCTTTATTCATTATTTTTATTCCAGGGGCAATTTTATCGAACACATGAACTATATCATCATTTATTTTTGATCTAACATAAATAAAAAACAACTCACATTTGTTATTATTTACTTCCAAACCAAATTGTTTAGATTTTGATATAATATTGGAAAAATCTGAAAGAACGATAGAAGGATTGCCTCCTAAAATCCCATCATCTAAATAGAAGACATTAAATTCGGATAAAAAGCTATTAATTAAAGGTTGGATAGTAAGTGAGAAAGCAGCAGGTCTCCTTGTTGACAGTCAATTTCAGAACCAATAACTTTATTCCCGAAAAAAAGAGATGAAGGATTGTGATAACACTGCCACATATAGGCAAATATTTTTGGACATTTATTTTTAAGCATAGTATCTCTTTCTATAGTGTTAAAGGCATTTTTATAATCAACTTTAAGTAAGACTTTAGGAGTAATATGTTTCGAATGAATAAATTGTCTTGAATCAATGTGTTTTTCGCCCAGAACAATTTCACGCTGCAAAGGGCGGCGAAACTATAAGTCCGCTTCTGGGTAGGTGCCAACCAAAACAATATTATACTTATATTTTTTTTAAGTACTATTTTATATCTTGTACTTATTATTACCGGAAATGTCACAAGTACATTCACGGTCCCTACCGTAAATGTACTTGTGAGTAATGTCACTCACAGTACCTTGCTACTGTGAATAATCTTCGCCAAAATGGCTGACTAACGTATTTGTATTTAGTACATAATAACGTTATAATTTCAGAAAATACCTATTTAGTACAACCTACCATCGTCATTGTAAGTAGAGCTATCAGAGTGCATTTATACAATTAAGTAGTTACACGAAGTTAACCTTTGAGTACCTACTGAAAATTATTTATTGACCATGTTGGTCCCAATGAATAATATTTGGACCAACATGGTCATAAAATAATTTTCTTGTTAATGTTTCTTGCCGACATTCATTTAATACAAATACCGCGACAAGTTTGGTGTAGACTCTGAAACGATAAGATGGGAAAACCCTTTGAGCTCTACTACGCGCCCTATTACCATATTTCTCACACATTCCAATATACCTACTAATTATATGTAGTGTATACGTAGGTACTTTAACCATAAAGCGATAGGAGATACAAAATTTTCAGAGATATTTCAGAACTCCTCCGTCCGGTTGTCCCTGTATCTTTTTCATTTGTATACCTATTCCTGTAATGGCCCCTTCCTTTGTTTCCACCTTATCGTAAGTAACCAATGGATTTGAAAATAAAAGTTTGGAATAAACAGCTAAAGATCTTAAACAGTTCATTGTGAAATTTAATTAATACCACAAAAGAACTAAAAACCTAATGAATGACGTGTCTAATTCTTTATGTCTCATGACCACATGTCCCATATACGCAGGATTGTTGGACATTTATCAGGTAACCCGAATATGCCGCTGCGCTTGGTAGACAGATTTATAAAACACGTAATGCTAAATAATTTGTAGAATTACACATTTAATTATAGAACAAATTTAGTAACGAGGTAATTTGTACATCTGTGTCAACTCACGTGTCGAGGATTCGCAGGCAGCCATGTGGGATAGTGGCATTAAGCGACACGAGCCGGGGCGAACAAACTACACCAAAAAAAAAGTTTGCTCATACCGCTCGGGTCTCTTAAATCACCACTGAAAACACTTTAAAAAATAATCAGGAAAATATCGGTCCGAACGCATTCGACCGGCGCACTGTAGAGACTGCCTTACAGTATGCCTACGGCTACTGGTTTACTCAAGTGTTTTCTGAAACAATAGTTAAATTTCTTTACTATCGGGGGTTCATATAGGACTGTATAAAACACCTGCGATCGCGCGTGACCCACATGGCGGCGAGGTACTACACAATCCTTTATCCGAGGCGATATGCTGATCGCCTGTATATATTTCTATATCGTTGCAATGCGTTAGACAAGGAAAGCCTTATAAGTTATTGATTGTAATTGCATAAATCATAATTCCGTCTTTATCGAATGCACGGGCGTGGTATTGTTCACAATTATTGGAATAAGGTGCCAGTTTACAGCCAGCCATGAAATCGGTACGCAGGGAAATAATTAGTTTTTTATCGAACAAGTCTATATAGGTACATACCCATAGCTACTATATGGGGTCAATGATTTGAAGCGCAATGCTATGCTTTTTATATGAAAGTCTGCTAAGTTCTAGAATATACGAAGCGTGTATAGGTATCTTAAGCCGGAATAATAATCAAAGGTTACATAGATCGTAATTGTTGGTTGCATTTGTTATTGGACCTTTATACTGCTTTCGATCAGTGATGTGAGGTCACATGCCAGCTCTCATAAAAAAAAAATACCCAGCGGACGGTTTATTCCCGTCCGTCCGTCCGCCGTTTTAACCTCGTAGTCGATGGAATTCTGAGTAGGTCCAAGGTATACCAAGTATATATTTATTTTAAAGATAAAAATGCAATGAAAAAAATCCTGGTGGGCGGGACTCAAACCCACGAACCTCGCTATCGCGTCAAGGCGCTCAACCGCTGAGCCAACCAGGTTCCAGTCACCCCTCACGAATTTTGTCATTGTTTCTTATCTACTTATACACAGACGCACTCTAGATGGAATTATGTGATGGCTTTAGATGGAATTATTTACAAATGCTTTATTTATTAATTATCCTAGTACGGAATTTATAAAAATGCCTAAGGTGAGTTGGGGTAAGTGTAGTATATAAATACGAAATATAAACTTTGAATGATGATAACTAATTGTTACTTATTGTAAGGAGTAATAATTTATATGCACTTTGGTCGTAATTTTATGTAGATTACGATAACGCATCGAATTTCAGGTGATGCTTGAAAGAATCCAAAAAATACTACATTTTGGTGGTTAATACTCGTCTAGTCTCACTTCCCCCGTAGTTGGGGGAAGTGTGGATACTAACAAAATTAACTTGATAAAGAGTGTATAAGCTTCGTATCGACACAAATGTATATGCATATTAAACTTAATATTCGATTCAGATACGTACCTACTGCAACAGAATAGAGTATAATTTTGAACAGAATTTTGATTTATAGTAATTCGGGGGAAGTGTGTCATGGGTATTGTAGGAACCATAGTGATGGGTAATAAAAAAATGTTGGCTTAAATAAAATTTATTCGATAATTTGAGATAGAGAGAAAAGCATGTTGATATTATCAATAGGTAAAATAAAAGAAATATATGTCTAAATAACTGATAATGCCTAAATTCGGTTGTAATATATTTATAATTATATCATAAAAAACATTTGATGTTTATTGAATTATATATTCGTCCAAACACATGTCATCAAATATTAATACACCCCGGCGACCAGTGACAGGATTAGAAATAAGAGAAACCACATCTGACAAGCCTATACTATAAATGTCTTTTACATTGGGATACGAAAAAATATTTCTTTGTTTTTGGCTTGAAGAGTTCTTGATTTCCGAAGAAAATTTATTTTAAAGTTGCTATTTTCCTTGTCTTCTTCAATTATCTGTCCTAAATAGTATTTGAGACTCTTCTTAGCATTAAATTTAACTAGAACCCAGTCATCAATTTTTAATGAATCAGTAGCCACTTGAGGCTGAACGCAAATATTATTTCTATCATTCGACCTTTCAAGGGGCTCGTCTTCGCTATCACTTGTCTCTTCTTCTAACCAGTTACATGAGCCATTATTGTACTTCTGGGTATGCCAAAATCCTTAGCAGCCTGATAACCACTTCCCCCGAACAGCTTCTACAGCTTCGTTTAATTTGTTTCTGTCACATGACGCCGTAATTATATCCGAAAGTCTGTCTTTCGGATATAATTACGTGGCATTATATCTACAACAAAATTTAAATTAGAAACTATACTTAATTCAAATAAAGCGAACTTTTAATATAAATATAAATTCACACACCGACGGATTCAATCAAGTTGTTGAGAAGTATAAAATATGTGAAATATTAATTAGATGTATGCAATAAATTATGGCCCAATATAGTAAGTAATATATATAAGTAAGTATCTTAAAATATTAAAAAATTTTTTTTTAATAAAATAGTACAATATTAAAGAAAATATGGAAAGTAGAAAATAGCCTAACGAATTCCAATTATTGCAGGCAATATAACTGATTCTTAATGTTTTTAAAACTGAAAATAAAGTAAAACAGTTTTATCGATTTATTTACAACAGAACATCACTATCTAATTCTGACATTTTGATATTGTCATAATAAAATCACGGGAAAGTGTGTTATATCGACAGTCACACTTACCCCATTTGCTAATTTTTACGGGGGAAGTGTATCTATCCTGGCAATTAAGAAAGAAACTATACATATTTATATTTTGTACACATAAAACTATAAGGATTACTCCATTTTATCTACTCACCATTTAATTAGTTTAAAAAAGTACACAAAATAATATTTATTATTTTTTTTATGCCGGGCACTGCAACTCAAGCAACAGAAGCAAAATGACAACTAGAAACATACGAATGTTACAGAGTAGGTAATTGTTTTAAGAGTGCCATCTAGTGTCAATATTTATGACTTCAGTCTATGTTTTATAGTAAGGGTTGTCATTTTATAAAAACATTTCCGTTTTGGGAGTTATAAGCAAAGTCTACACTTACCCCATATCTACACTTACCTCAACTCACCTTACTGAAAAAACAGACTCCTCTGCCATCATATTTACTTCCCAGGGTCTCTGGGAAGAAAATATCACTTTACGATATACGGAAGGTGCAGATTGCAGATATACAGGTCTTTGTTATTTAAGAGTCTCTTAGGAAAAAAAATGTTTATATTGGGCAAAAGACGTATTTAAAGCACCAAACTATTGTCGCCCTCGGTACTCGTTATGCTCGTGCGCCAAACCATTTTTGTATTGGCACTTAAAAGATTTGTTATTCATTTTGTTTTCAGTAAAATAGCGGTCAAGTGCGAATTCTGTTATCGTCTGATCAAAAATGTCTCATACAAACACGATCATTTGGTCGCAAGTAGTCGCAACCGTTACCCCCCTCTAAACCATAGAGTATAATTAATATATACAGAAACTCTAAACATTTCTAGATTTTGGAGGCATTATAAATATGATATCAAGGCTCGTACATTTTACTTTTTTTTTAAAGTTTGGTATAGTTAAAAAAAAGTTTAAAAAAATCTTATAAAAGAAGGGCCATAACAGTCGCTCCTAAGGGCGGTTACACGCTCAGTATTTTATCTGTTCAGTTCTTCAGTCTGGTGAAACTAGGACTGATGCCAGAATGATGGATTGACGAAAATTAATTAAATAATTTAATTTCAAGAAAATAAAACAACAATATACGTGGTGGCCGAGTTGGTAAGACCTTGGACTTAAAAACACTTAGGTCCCTGGTTCGAATCCCGGTGTGTACCAATAAGTTTTTAATTAAAAAAAATATCTACATTTGTTTGACAACACCACAATAGTGCCTTGGAGAGCACGTTAAGCTGTCAGTCCCAGTTTCACTATACGAAATGGGCCGTCTAGGCGGTCTTGGGGGCCATAATGCACCCGTGATGATATGTGATGTACTTATATGTGTAAAACAACATTTTTTTTATTGGAGCACGACATGTGACTTTCTATCTACCTGGTGGTAAGCAGACCTACAAAGTCCATGAATGGGGTCAATCAATAATTGTTCTTAAACAATATTGATAGCTCCCACTATGCCGGCTAAATGATGCGATTACGAAATGGGAGGCGAAAATAACGAATTGCATTACGAGTATATTTTAATATACTCGCTGCCTTATCGTCAACTGAAAGCACAACCTGAGTGACAACTTGTCACTCGTGCTCCTGTTTGAGTTGTCGTGCTCGTGCTCAGATAGGTCATAGACAGCCTAGGTTCTCAGTGGCCTACCTGTATGACATGATGATGGTAAAAGATTTACCATCTACGAATAGGTACGACTGTTATACATTATGAGAGCGTCACGTGACTAGGGCATGTAAACCGGTTAACCGAAGAACGATTGAATTGAAAGCCGGTTTTTTTATTATCACAAAACTTTTTTTCGGTTATTTTTGTATTGTTTTAATTAGGTTAAAAAATATATAGTAGTGATGAAATGTATAGTAGCATTCAAACAACTAATATTATAAAAAAGAAATTACAATATTAAGTTCAACAATAATTGATAATTTATTGTTGATTTTACTTATATTTAATTGATTGTTGATTTAGTTGATAATCAATTAGTAATTTAGAAAGCGTTCATTTCTGTTGTTGCTGATTACTAATCATAAAATATCATATAAGTACTTTAGGATAAGTAAATTTATTGATATTAATTTGTACCAACTACCAACCAACCAACGGTAACTGCGTTTGATGTGTTTTTTTACGTACCAGAAAACTAGGTTTATACTTGACTAGCTTTTGCCCGCGGCTTCGGACGCATTAATAACTTTGAAAACAGAAAGGTACTTAAGTAGTTTTAAAGTTTAGTAAGTACCTTTAGGTTACATAAAATATAAAGTTTTAAACATTTTTTTTTTAATTACACCCCTACACTAAATAAAACAAGAGTTCTAGGATCCGTTCCTTGGTGCATTGCGGAATATTTGATATAAAAGCATAATCGTCATTACAACTGCCAAACTTAATTTTATTATTCGCAGTAACAATAGTATAGAAATGAAACTATTGCATAAAAAAACTAATAGTACCATCATGGAACTAGTGCGAATCATATTTTATTATTCGCAGTAGTTTCATTTTTTAAGAGTAATGGTAATAATGGAACTAATGCAAAAAAAAATCGCACTAATTCCTTCATGGAACAACGTAATGGAACTACTGCGAACAATCCTTAAAAAAATATATTATATCTATTTTTATATGCTAAACACAATGCTAAATTTATTTTCATTTCTTAATTTTTTCAGCCTTTTTTTATAAAAAGAGAACAAAAAACGAATAACCCGAAAAAAATGGTTATTAACTGGTTTTGGAAACTCATTAACCGAAAAACGGTTATTAACCGGTTTTGGAAACTGATTAACCGGAAAACCCGGCTATTAAGTGGTTTTGGAAACTGATTAATCGAAAAGCCCGGTTTTTGCATGCCCTACACGTGACTCTACCCACAATTTGGTAAACAGACCTACATTGTCTATGAATGGGGACGACTAATACTTATGAGAACGGGGCATGTGACTCTGTACCTACCTGTTGGTAAGCAGACTCACAGGGTCCATGAATAGGGACGACTGATACTTATGAGAGCGAATCAGTGACTCTGTGCTCACCTCCCAAGGGTCTTAGAGAAAATATAGGCGAGGCGACATGTTGCGCATGGCTTTCAGTTGAAAAAGTATGGATATTGACAGGTGACTTTTTGATTGAGGCGACTAACACCCCTGTTGGTAAGCAGACTTACAAAGTCCATGAATGGGAACGACTGGCACTTATGAGAGCGGGCCATGTGACCCCTAAAAATATTTACGTATGTACAAACTAGGAAAACATTAGCCATTGTACGATATAGGATTTTTTATGATATAGGGAATTGTACAAACTATGCATGAACGTTTCCTACATTATTATTATTATTAATAATTGTGGCATTTAGGTAATAGTAATGTGGCAATGGCATTTAGGTAGGTAATAGTAATTTAAGATGGTAGATAAAAGAGGAATAATAAAATAAAAAGGGGGAAAGAACTAGGAGGGAATGGCAACATGACAGTATGCAATCATACGGTATTTCTACCAATGTCAAGTGAAGGAGGAAAAAGAATCAACAGTGAAATGGGTACCGGCATTTTACTGAAGATGTTGGATTATTTAAGGTAACACAAGCACCGAGATCACTGCGTAAATGCTACATATCTCACAGTGCTAAATACCACTAAATGAATGCTTATTCTACAGAATTACATAGTACCTACTTAAACTTTTGCACAATAATATTCTATAAAATTAAATATGAAAAATATAACACAAACAAGCGTCTACAGTCTTCGGGCTACCCTCAAAGAATCCTTTCCTCCATAATATCCTTCCTGAATATTCTGCTCTCTCCTTCGACCAACAACAGAATATCTTCTATTGAACTTGTATTGTTAATCGAAGCTTGCTGCTTGTTGACATTGGCAGAACAACACTTAAAGCGAAAAGCCATTCATCAAGAAAATAAAGAAATAACCTATAAATTTTAATTTTAAATGAAAGATCAAAGAAGAAATGTTTTGTTGAATTTTGTTCTGTTCAGTGGTTCTATTTATTAATATTTTATGCATTTACCTATAATTTATTATGAATGTAATTGTTAACGAAGTGGTTTTACCCGGAGATAAATGCGACGAGGTGTTATCGTCAGGAAAAAAAAACAAAATTGTTTTAGGTCCCGGAATCCGTAAGGAAGGCCAAGAAGTCTATGTGACCAAAGCTGGCGTGCTAAAGAAACGACCTCCCATCACGTTTTGGGTCGACAATTACCAGAAAAGATATGTTCCTGTCCGAAATGAGAATGTAATCGGTACTATTACGCTTAAAGTTGGAGATTATTATAAAGTAGACATAGGCGGAAGTTTCCCTGCTACACTTTCGTATTTGTCATTCGAAGGAGCTACGAAGAAAAACAGGCCACTGGTTCAAATTGGAGATTTAATATATGCGAAGATGCTCGTAGCAGGCAAAGACATGGAACCTGAACTAGTTTGCGTAGACTCTAGTGGAAAAAAGAATCGTCTAGGTGTTCTTAATGATGGATACGTATTTCCTTGTTCGCTGAACCTTGTTCGTAAAGTACTAAACCCAGCTTGCCCCCTGCTCAATTCTCTAAAGAATGAGTGGCCATTTGAGATGGCTGCAGGAATGAATGGACGAATATGGGTGAAAGCTAAATCTATGAGAGAAACTATAGCTGTTGGAAATGCTATTTTAGGAGCAGAATTTTTAACTAGTAATGAAATTAAAGCACTGTGTAGAAATATAGCTGGAATACTTGCTGGGCATGTTAGTTAAAATAAATAATGGAAATAACATAACTAATCTGTTTATTAAACAAATGAGACTGAACTCAAGTTACATTAAAAAGTATACTATAGATGCCAATTGTCACTGGATATGTGATGACATATCCATGGTGTTCCTATTGGTCAAAAAAACTAAGTGTAACACTTATTAGTAGAATGGGCTTCTGACAAATTACCTTTTATAAAGATAACACTATTAGTGGAACATACTAAACATTGATGGGACAAAATTTTTGATTCCCCTATGAATCTGACTTTTTAAATGAAAAACTAGTACCACATTAGTTTTTTTAAAGAAGTTAGATGTTTATATTCCTATTACTGTTGTTACATTATGTATATGGTTGACAATAAGTTAATTTGTTAGTAAATCTCTTTTACTATTAACCCCATTAGCCATTTTGTTTTAATTGTAATCATGAATCAAAAATCTATTTTATATTTTAATATACTTTAAAAAAAATACTATAAGAAAAAGGTTTTATTTTTAATTAGTAGCACCCATAAAAGATTCTCATTGGACACTTTATTTATTACACGTTTTTTTAAATGTTATACTCAATGAAAATCATTTCACAAACACTTAGGATTAAAAAAAAAAGATAGGGAATGTCAGGCTTGGTAAGTCCATCTGTTATGTCTGTCCGCATCAAGTCTCTAAAACTTCTAATCTGGTTAACTTTAAATTAGGATAATAGGACTAATTCCAAAAGGATCTAATTAAAAATATATTTATATAAAAAAAAAATATCTACTAAGTATAATATTACATATTTAAAACTATGTCATTAACTTTTTTGTATTATAATGTAAAATGTACTAATATTTTTTTGCCATTGGTGGGGATCAAATGCATGACCTCCGGATACAACGAGGAACAAAGGTGTAACCACTAGTTTATAGATGCGGTTTTTGTCACAGAGTTTATAACTTTTCCATATTATGTAGATTATACATAATATAGACAGTATGTCTAGATGAAAAAAATGTCAAGTATATTTTAATATCCTAACTACTAGTCAAAGACAAAATCCAAAACAGTCGTGAATCCATAACCGCATCATTTAGCAGGCATAGTGAGAATGATCCCTGCTGTTAAACAAAAATGTATTGATCAAACCCGTCTATGGGCTTGTAGGTCTGCTTACCTTCAGGTAGACACAAAGTTACATGCCGACGATTTTAAGAGACGTTCATTTTATTTATTTATTACAAAAAGGCGGACTTAATGTCTCTAGGCATTGTCTACCAGTCAATATAATGTCTCTAGGCATTGTCTACCAGTTATTGTTTATGCAATGGCACGTTAAATGTATGTTGGAGGGGCAACCGGATGGCGAGTGATAATCTGAAGCTCTACCATGGGTTTGCGCATTGTAATAATAAATCATTTATTTGCCAGAATATGGGTACATGTTGTTTGCTTGATCCTAGATATTCTACCACACAATGGCGTGCAAAATATATATAGATGTTTTAACTTTATATAATATTAAAGTTAAACCACAGAAGAAATAACAGTACAAGCAATTAAATTTACACTAACACTATAATTACGCCATAATTATATTTACACTGACACTGTAATTATCACACATCAATATCAGCACGGTCAGCATTACAAATTAGACCTGTCTTCTAAAAATTATTTTACTGAATTACTAACAACAACCAATAGGATCGCTTTATTTTTGGTAACAGGATTGAATAAATCGTTCCTATTGGTCTATTGGCGCTCACGTATACGAATACGTACGGAACCCCCTCGAATCTGCCGAAATGATCCCAAGCGGAGTGTTATGGTGGTAGAGCAAAATATAATAAAAAAATAACGAAGCAACCAGATAAAAATGCGGTTGCTTGAAAGGTATTAGATACCTTAATTATATATTTTATTACCAGCTAAAACACGCGGGCCGTTTACGCACCAGCGAATGAAAAAAAAAATGTGAGCACCCGCTTCAAAATTTTATATTTTTTTCCAACATTTGGTCGTATCAATAAGTATATGCTCTCGAATTTTTCACACAACTTATTTTTTTATTCGCTAGTGTGAAAACGGCCCGCGTGTTTCGGCTCATATTATTTTAGTAGGTATATAAAATATATACACAGCGCCTCAATCGTAAATTTTGGGAACTAAAATGCGAACGTGAAAATGTTAACGTAGTAGTAAAGTAAACGTTAAACATACTCCCATTAACAGTTCCACAGCTGAGATCCGAATTAAGCGACAAAACGCCATCCAGTGGCATAATTTTGCAGTTTTCTTCCCCATTTACAAGGCAGTTTATACTGTTGTGCTAAGGTGCAAAGTCTAGTTATAAAAATTAAAACAACAATAAACAGTGATGGAGAATTTAATTTGGCAAATATAATTTTCTATTTAAAAATGTCAATAAATAATTTGTACACTGGTCCTGTACTAAATATAACTTCATATAAAATTGTAGTAAGTATAAATATTATTTTCATTTATTGCTCTCTAATGCCCCCACACAGAAATTATGTTCCTATTAGAGACAAACACCAGTGTGGAGACACCTTTACATAATATTATTTGTCACTTTATAATATATTATACAAACTTCTGTGACAGTTTTAGTCATCCACAGAATCATTATTGATGACCAGAATTTACATTTCCAAATAACCACACAATATGTCTGTACAACGAAGTAAAAAAATACAATATTTTATAATTTGAGGTAACATTATTATTGCTTATATTGAAAAGGCTTTTAACAAAACTCAAAGATCAGCTTTTAATATTTATTTAGTGCCATTGAAATTCTACTAATAGGTAAGTAGGTATTTATATTATTTACAAAACACATAAATTCGAATTATTAGTGTATATATAACGATCTTACCGCATATTATCTCTTCATGTATTACAACAATATACAGCTATCTCATGCAAATTTGGCATGACGGTATATAATAATAATGGAATGAGAATAGCGTAAGATTGTACTTAAAGTCTAAATTTAATAATAGTAGTCAGAAAATTTCAAGAAGTGACGCTCGTACTTTTGGTGTTAGACACCAAGTGCATGGCATCATAAAATTAAGCCTCTATAAAACATTGGTAACTTTCATAAGTAAGATTATACGATTGCTGGCATTTGAATTAAATAGATTTCGTCTTAGAAATAAAACCGTGAAAAAGCGACAATAATAATATTTTAAAGAAGAACGGTCATTGCCCATGTATTCTCAGACCCAGGCTTAAAAGCCGCGTATAAAAATAAAACTTATCCAGTTCGATAGAGGAAAATACATTTTTTTTTTAAATTACCTCGAAGTTCGAGAAGTTGGGAGAAAAAAGTTATTCTCAATTGAATTTCAATGTCCGCGAATTATTACTCCGCAAAATTATTAGTCGTGTTTCCTTGTGCTGCACTGACAGAATAATATTATATAATCTGTGGATGATATATCGTCGCTATATTTTTATTTTATTCTGTTTATGCGATAAATGGACAAAGGGCATTCAATACTATACTGTGAATAATGTGAATCTCTCTTTACTTAGTTAAATCTCAATCCAGATATACTACTCAATATAAATAATATTTTTCAATGTATAAAGCATTTTATTCTGCATAATGTGGACAAAAATACAGAAAAGGCAGAAGAACCAGCACAGTTCGTAAAAAATTGGTTGTAACAAAAGTTGTTGGAACCAAAATTAATTTGAATATTGGAAAATAATGCTTAAATTATCTATTAGTAAATAAGCATATCGTTGTTTGTAAACGCTAAGCTTTTACGGTTGGGTCCAGGATGACCGTTCTCCTTTGTAAAATATCGCGGCGCCTTAAATTCAGATACAAATGCATGTATATTTTTTAGTTAAACGCTCATTGGGTCCCACTGGGGTATAAACCGCTGCTCACTAGGCAGTCTAGGCGCCTTAAGGTACCCGTGATGGTACATACTATTAATGCATTGGCATTTAGATGGCTTTACTCAGCGTAAGAATGTAGTATTTTATTAAACATCGTCTTAAGGACACAGCATTCACGATCGCGAAGTCTTTACTACCATTGTATTTATTAATCTTTCTGTATTGTACATTTCATCAGAAAAAAAAAGTTTTTTAATAGCAAATGTGGCATGCCAGCAATACTATAGTATACAATTAATATAAGTATAGTTTGTAACTAAGATAGTAAAGTACAAAATATTAACACCAACTTACAAGCTTGTAACAATCTATTACAAGCAGGAATGTTTCCATTGTTACATTAGCAATAGGTAATCTAAAGGCGATTTAAAAAATCTTGGCCAATTTGTGGGCGGGATTAATAAATACTTTACAATTGACATCTTTTAACAACAACTTTGTAATATAGTTTTAAAAATATAAATTCCACAATTTTATAAAAACTTTTTGAGTTGTGTCCCTTTCTTACCAATGAAAATGCCCATTAGTAGAAAATAGACAGAGCACAATTTAAATGTTCAATAAAGTTTTTATGAATAAGGAAAGGATTTAATATAGGTACATACATTTTGATATGATAATTTAACTTGTTTAATTAATAATAAATATTGCCGAACAGTAAATTTCAGAATCTATAATTATATTATTTAATAAAAGACTATATACTATAAAAAGGTTCTCCAGAACAGCGCTCCACAATAAATACAAATTGCAGGCGCGTTTATTCACTGGTTGATGTAAGTCTTAGTTTATTCACTGGTTGATGTAAGTCTTAGTTTGGTGACAATTAATATTAATCTGCACTACATATTGGAGAACCTTAAAAATCTCATTGATAAAACTCACTTATTTCGTCAGTGCCATTCTTTTGTCTCTTTCCACTACATCATAACAACTATTTGCTTCTCTTTCTAATTACAAACAAGTGATTTTACAGAAAATAGAAGTGGGACTAAGACGTTGTTGTAGATAAAATAATATATTTTATGGCTTAAGCTTTAGCTATTGTTATGGACAGGCATTAGTGTGACCAACCTTGATGAATAAAGAATGATATTTCTAACACCAATATTTTCGAACTTAGTATGTATTGAACACACTACTGACTCGACTTTATTGGGAGCACGGCACGTGACTTTCTATCTGCCCTCATGGTAAACAGACCTACAAAATCCATGTATAGGGTCGATCAATACATTGTTGTTTAACAATATTGATCGCTCCTACTATGCCGGCTAAATGACGCGGTTACGAAATGGGCAGCGACAGACGTATTTGCATTACGAGTCTATTTTAATATCCTCGCTGCTTTATCGTTAAATCAGTCGGCCATTTCGTAAACGCACCAAGAATGAAGACTACCACCTCGACAATAAATCGATGCAGTAGACCCCGGTAAACCGGTGAACCCACAGACTAAAGCCGAAACATGACTAGGTCACTTGGCGGTTTTTGCATCTGTATGGGCGGTGGTGACGAGTCCGGTCGATTAATAAAGCAATTGTTATCGGTGGGACAAAAATCGGTGTAATTGCGGGTTGTCTGATTTTTCATGTGCAAAATTAAATATTTTGTTATTTGCATCATTGTATTTAAAGTATTCCAACAAAAAAATAATAATGATATCTAATACAATTTGAATGACTTTTTAATCGAGAGAAAAAGCCAAAGCATATGTATGTATAATTTTAAAAGGATTTTATTTATTAGTGCAACCCCGTGTACATGCGCAAATGTAATGTTAAAAAACTATTTTCTGTATGAGCCCCTGAAAAGATAATTTATAGGTATGTCATTTTATAGATACAACCAATTCAGTTCCAACGTTTTTAGCGACATTACATATAAGCAGTTTCCATATTCTGAAGCCTCATTATTACAAATTTCGTTTTGTTTGTAAGTATCATTAGCCCTAGTGCGAGTTTGTTTTAACGTTCTCACTGCGTTAAGTGAGTTCTCTTCACCAATAGGATCACTTAATTTACTAAGCCCGTCAAAATAAGCTAATCTGATTGGTGGAAAAACTAAAACTGTCAGAAGGTCTTTCTTTATCAAAAAAAAAAAACACGCTAAATCATTTAATTAAAATATATATAGTATAGTACCTCAAAAAAAGGAAAGGCTGGGGGTTACACCAAAATTACATTTTTGTAATTTTAATGATTAAGACAAAAATTGCATTAAATAAAACAGTTTTTTTTTAAAACCTGCATTTTTAAAATATATGATGCAATAAAGCACTATAAAATATAAAAATACAAGACGTGTCGCTAAAAACGTTAAAGAAAATTGGTAGTTAGGTCAACGATATATCTATTCAACAAATCCAAGATTAATAATGATAACCATACAAAACGCCTAAAATCACAGAAACATGTTAACACTGTACAATATTTAGCATAATTACCCTATATACAAGACAGCAACATGCTATAACATTAGAGATCAAGTCACTTAGTCTAAACTAACTATACTATAACCATAGGCTTTCAGTTTTCCACTCAACATTCATTATATTAATATTGCCATTTTAGAAACAGGAATATAAACTTCCTTAAACGAGACTAAAAATATACTTTAATGTTTATCATCCATAAATAATGACGTTAAAAAAATATTAAACATATATAAAAAAATATGTTAAAAATAAAAACAGCGAAAAACTCCAAACCTACAACAGGACTTAAAGAATACAATAAATTATTGCAATTACATTGTGACTAAACATTATTTATACATATTTGATAAGCATTTGATTAAAATATTTCTTATTTACATATTTACAAAACCACAAACGAGGTTTAGTTCCTTTAATCATAAAAATATTTTATTATTAACATATACAGACTCCTAAAATTATTAAAATATTTGTTGGGTGTCAAAATATTAATATACATAATATATTGTGTCATTTCCTCAACATAAAAAATAAATAAATCATATAATTGATATTTGTCATGTCATTGACAAGTTTCTATCAATGTAAGAATCTGAAATAAAAGTTATTATTAATTATAAAAGATGATATTGATCAAATGTTGACATAATAAATAATTATTATTTTCCCCTGTCATATGTCGGTAATAAAATCTTATAGGACAAACACGAAAATATAAATTAATTTGATTAGAATATTATAATTCGGGGGTAATTACTGATTTGCACGTTTCTTAGACTGTTCTTTCGTTACATTATATCAACTCAAAAAAAAAAAATTCTTTTGTATTGATTATAAGCTAGAACTTTTACACTATCCCTTTACATTTCATAGTTGGCAGTGAAATAAATAAAAAAATACTTTTAGTATACACAGCTCAATTGAAGATGGATTCTAATACTAAAATAGTTTGTTTTATTGCCAGCTTAAAAAAATATTATCCAATAAAAAAAAAAATGTGTGTATAACAAAGGGAGGAACTATAAGAAAATTAGAGCATAAAATTTAACTGTAGTATCATACACCGAACCATACCATTCAGTTTAGGCACTCTCTATATTATTAATTAAATAATAAATTATTACTAGGTAAATATTTATTATAACTACTTAATCCTAAACAGACACATTTTGGCACAATCTACAGAATGTTTATTGCAATAATATAGTAATTATTTTACTGAATATAAAATAACAATAATAAATACCTGCACGCCATCATTTTTTTGTTGTCAATTGTAATAAAATATACGACATGTTCTATTTGGCCCCCGGTCGTATTATTTATTGTGAAAATATAGTTAAACAATACACAGGAATAGTCAGCACAAATTAACGTAATAATAAATTAAGTACATTTTCCTAAAGATTATAATAAAATATATTCTATTTATTTATATTAATGCAATAAACAAAATATAGTGGCCAGTATCAACAAGAGTCAGTGCGCACTATGACCTCATATTTATCCCAAATCGATTCGTAACAATAAAAGTGACGAAAACTTATAATATTAGGAACAATGTTTATTTATAAGTGAGGTAGTTAATTTAATGCTATCATGTAGCATTGTTAAATTGAGCAAATTTGCAACAATAAGAAACCATAATACAAATAAGCATGTAACTATACTTATCCTATAGCTACTGCTAATAGTATTGTCGAAATTTTAACATTATTGAAAGTTCAAACGAAATCAATTAAAAATAATAATGTAAATCAATAGTTTTCGTCAATTTTTTTTGCAACCGTCCTAATTTAGGGACGGGAGTCGCTAAAAGCGCGTCAATCGTATTATTCACGTTAAAGTAACATATAAACAGAATCAATATGAAAATTATTTGATCAATTGAATTTTTAATAACTTTTACCTAATTTTGTTTTGTGTATAAATAATATTGGCCATGTTACATTTATATAATACAGTTAAAACAACTATTATTTTATAAATTCAATTAGCTTCACTGTTAACAGTCGGTAAATACAGGGAACCATTGGCCTTTGTCAATGTTTATTTAATCACTAGGTATGAAAATATTGCTCCAAGTGAATTAAAAAAAATATTAAAAAGAAATTAAAGCCATTTTCAAAATATTCGTCATTGACAGAAAAATCTGACAGCAAATGCGGATTTATTTAACCCTTATCGTACTGTTTACATATAACCTTGTAAATTAAAATAAAGAATCGAATTGGGACAAATCTAACTAAGTTTGACTATTAAAAGTAGAGACAACATTAATTTTTAGAATATTTCTGCAACAAGTTATTTCACTAGCTGTCTCAACTTTCACATTAATAAAGCGACACTACATTTCCAAATATTCCTCAAACTGAGTAAACACAGAAATAAATCAATATACAACTGCCAATATTTTATATGGTCATGCCAAATTTAGTCACCAGTTAGAGACCGCTCGCCTCATTATGTACCTAACGCCTTTGCGAAATCGATCACTGAGATGCGAAGGGTATTCCCAGAAGTAGAAGTAGTAGAAGTAAGTAAGTAGAAATAAGTAAGAACAGAAGCTAGACATGTAATATATTTTTGTCATATGACATTTTCTGACACCCACAATTTAGAAGTATTTAAGACAAGAGTAACCGTCCTCTCGCTGCAACTTTATCAATTCACAGTCAAACAAAAACTCAGTATTTCTAAAGCAAGAGGAAGAAACACTTGAGGGTAATTTTCTATATTTTAATTTTAGTAATTTATCATTTTCATAACACAATTTCAATTTCTGCTCTACGAGATACTTAAATTAATTTGTGTGCTTAACTTCCAATACATATTTTTGTTTTTTTTTAATATGCTACATTAGGCACTTGTTAAATAAATAATTATCGTGAAACATAAAGTACCAAAACATAGTCACATTTCCGCCGCCATTGATATATTTCTGTGCAAGAAAACGTAGCATCCCCTTTATTGAAATATAGTCATACTAATCGCTGTCATTTTCATTCTCTGGCTCGTCAAAGAGGTCGGGCAGAGCGCACTGTCTCGAAGACTATGGTCGCACACACAGTGCGGCCGAAAGCCGTTCTCAGAAAACCGAGTCGGCCGACCGAGACAGATGATGTACTGGGTGCGAGGGAGAGCGAGCTAGTCTCTTGCGAGGGACCTTCTCTAGTGTGTTTAGTAGGTGAGCAAAGTCAGGTCTTTCGGAAGGTTGGTACGACCAACACAACATTAGGATGTCCTGGAACAATGATTGTTATTTTTACTTTATGTTAAATGCGATAAAAATAGTCTACCGATAGCTGCAGGTAGATTTATAAGCACGCGTTAATCGTCTTCTGGCTCACCCCACATGTGCACACCAACTTTTTCTTCCGAGTGAATTTCCCACCCTAAGTTTACTGCACAGTGAGCCGAAAGAATTGTATGTGTCGCAGGCCGAGATTTCTAAGTTGCTATACAGAATTCAATGGTGGATCAGCACATAGGGCTAAGGCCCTATGTTAGCAAAGCAGCATCGATAGGCTCGATAAATCGACAAAATCTTATGAATGAATGTTCATTCGTAAACTTCATTTTATAGACTGTCAAACTATATCGATGGGGTTATGCTAAGCCATACTCGTGATGAAGAGAAGGCAAAGTGTACTAAATATATTTGAAGAAAAATAAAATAGATAAAAAAAAGCTAAATTTTAATGGACTCTTGTGAATATTTTTTGAATATCTGTAGCTGTATCAAGATGCTTACTGTATTTACTATAGTCGCTAGTAACTACAGATCCCTTATCAACCAAAAGGATCGCTTTATAATTATAATAAACCAGGCTATGTACTCAAATACCCTATCTATAGTAGCGACTATAGAAAACACCGTAAGCAAAAACTCACGGTAAAGCTACTGGAGATAAAACGAAAAAATAGTTTTCGTTAAAGTTAAATTAATTTGGTACACTCCGGCCTACTATAATACAATACAGGCAAATTAACGCTACTATAATAGCCCATAGGTAACATCTTAAAATGTGTAAAATAGATTTACAAATACACAAAAACACAACCCACCTTTACAGCATCAATCCCGGCCAGGGGCAGCTAGTAAAAGTATTATACTATTAATAACAAACAATAATTTGATTAATGCAATTACAAGTATTATCAGCATGCTGCAGTCCCCTTACATAACATCCATTTTAAGTTGTAATTTTATACCTGTGAGGTATACATCTTTTTGTTGGTGAATGGGTGTGGAGTGGTATTTTTAAATTGTCATGGTTTAGAATTTTACATGAAGTACGGTCATTACTAGTATAAATAAATCCCAATATGGAGGCTATGTAATCGGCATGAAAGTATTGCATACGAAATAAATTAGTTCCAATGTTATCCGCAATATGGCGATTTTTTTTTACTGGTAAACTAACTAATGCTTGTACGTCGTGGATAATTTATAAATGCACTTTAGGGTTTGTGGTATTTAAGCGTCAGTTGTATGTTATACTTCAGGTAAGTAAATAAAATGTATGTTCATTAATTATTGAAACTGAGTAAAAAAAACTAGTAACAAATATAAATCCATCCTAAGTATAATCGCGTATCAGGTACCTACGAGATTTGAATGTGTTTGTTCCCTTTTCTAACTGGTATTCTATCGAAATATATTATTTAGATATTAATTTTCGAGTTATACATACCTTAACGTCTCGAGCGTGATGTAGAGTGGCCAGAGATTGCTTGATACCTCTCCCGACTTGCCAGATCACTGCTTCGGCTGGCTGTTCCTTTAGGGGCCATTCTCCGCACACCAGCTCGTACCATACAGTTCTGTATTAAACACAAAACATTTATAAGGCGGGATCTGCTTTGATGCCAAAAAATGTGTGCTGTCCAGACTGTTACCTAGACAAATAGGTACATAGAGTGAAAGAAAGCAGATGTGAACAATGAAATAGAATTTATTATTCTGAAACCTTGAATACAATTTTTATTCTCCCAAAAGTTCAATTTAAAGACATTTATTTTATAAAAGAACATTTTTGGTGCGAACTTAAGTTCGCACAAACACAGTTAATGCTAACAATATTATAATTAACTATATAGGTAACATTAAAATAAAATAATGAAGACTAAAAATAATGAATATAAAAATAATTATACAAGGTCAAACTAACGTTTTTTATTTATTTAGATGCTTCTCTGTCACTTTGTGGTAAGGTTAGCTGGCAGATAATGGCTAAGGCATTAATGTCGTCTATGTACCTACGTTTTTATGTGTAATAAATAATTACAATAAAATTATAAAATGTGAGAAGAGACACTAAAGAAAAAATCAACAAACTTACCCAAACGCATAGACATCAGTTTCCTTAGAGAACGGCAGATGTACGGAAGCACTCGGAGTCAATGCGTGGACCAGTTCAGGGGCCAAATAACATAACCAGCCCGCCGGAATACCCAGACAGTCACCGCGGGCACTGAAACACGCCATCACGATCAGTCACGGGCCCTAAACAATTCATTGACGACCGATTTCAATAATTTATCTATCTTTATTTGACTGATCTTGACCATATCTAAAAAAAATGGACTAAGGTATGGATAGTTTCTATGAATGAGGAGGATATGCATAGATTATCCATCGAGTGGTTGTGAGGAACTGCAGTGTTCCCGGACCACGAAGCTAGGATGAAGGCTTTTCGACGATCCAACTCTGGGATCAACTCTTCCCTTCACCGTGTTCTACCCAATCATATAATATTTTATATGGTTGGAAACACTTTCATATTTCCTAAACTATTTTCAAATTTCTCATAATTGAATATTATGGTGCGCCCTGAAAACCAGCGCGTGTCATACTGCAATTGTTACATACCCACGCACAGCTGAGTGTGTAACAATTTCAATAAATGTACAATATGTTAATATTTCCTATATATAATCCTTCCTGTAATTTAGATATGTCTTAATGTTAGTTTAAGATTGTTATATATATAAATTGTAATTTATTGAATAAATAATTTTCTATTCTATTTTTTACAGAAATCGGAAGGCAATGTCTCTGAAACATATGCAAGATAATCAAAATATGCTGAAAAATTTAGGAGTTATCAGAGTTAGTAGAGAGGGTAGTGAACACAGTGCAGGTGAGAGTTCAAAAGGCCTTTAAACCCACTTCGCGGTCTCAAGTCTGGGAACGCTGCAGTTCATTCCCCTGCCTTTCAACCACGCAATGGACCCGGCACCCGCACGGTGAATCCATGGTTTGCTAAGAACATTGTCTCTGTCTCTCTCATGTTATATAGATCGTACGCCAATGTCTGATACTAACTTGTTTCCATAACACAGCTTGGTAACGCTGAACAGTCCGAAGTCCGTAATGACGACTTTGCCTCCTTCCAGAAATATATTTTTACTCTTGAGGTCTTTGTGAATGATGCCACGAGCGTGAAGATATCCCATGCCCTGTTGAAGTAAACATTTTGTTGAATTGAAATTATGGTAAAACTTAATTACAACGGTAGAGATGATCTTAACAAAAATAACCCATGATCATATCAAAGTGTCTGTTAAAGTAATGGTAACAATTAAAGTTAAAAATGGCATCGAATGTACCAGTTTTATTTTTAAAGTCGAATGACAGCTTCAACTTTAATCAGTACAATTACTTTAACGGACACTTTGGTGCAACACAGACTAAATGTGAAATTTTATTCTATGTGTGCTCCCCATTGCAATTAGTATAGTAGCTTTTGGTACATACAGGCTGTCCCAAAAATCAACGTCAAGCCGAAAACGGTTGATAGGCCAGGTGGTGACAGTTATCAGAAAATCTTTTTGGAATCCTGACTAAATACACCATATTTTAAAGTCACTTGCCGAAATAGCATAGTACATTTTTTTTTCAGTACAGTCAGTTAAAGTTGGGCGATGTAATAATTTTTAGTACATGGTGGGGCAAAAAAGTGATATTTTCTTTAAAACTGAGGCAGTTGTGTTTTAATTTTAGACTGTAGTTTATAAAAGGGTTTTTGAGGGTTACACCACTCACAAAAAAAAATAATTAAAAGTAAATATTTGTAGTCACAGTACTTAAAAGATCATCACAGGGTGACAATTTCCTTATTTTTTTTTTATTATTTTTCTGATAACTGTCACCACCTGGCCTATCAACCGTTTTCGGCTTGACGTTGATTTTTGGGACAGCTTGTATAACACCGGCCTATGTTGCCTAGACAAAAATTGTATAGGTAAATAGCCTAGAGATTGACTAATGGAGTTGTATCTGTAGGTCAAGGGTTCGATTCCAACTTATGGCAGAACAATATTAGTACGTGTTTCTATACAGTTCACCTTAGTCTAGTTGTTTATAAAATATACTAAGCATTAGTATCATTGTTTCTAGTATACATAGTACAAGCTTAGTTTGTGACCTCTTTACTTACCACAAATGTTGCCAACAGTTTTAGCTATACTCGCTAGTAACTATAGATAGGCAACAAACAATAAGAGAGGGGTTTGTCCTATTGGTTGATCCCCACCTAAAGTTACTAGCGACTATAGTAGAAACTGTACAAAAACTTGTGGTAGAGCGGGGCAATATGTGTAAAACATGTCATAAAATAAATATAAACCCGTTTGCCGGAACTGACCTGTGATATTTGTTGAGCAATGATAACAGTTTTGTTGGCGGTAAACTTGTCCCTTCTCTGATGCAGGTGCGCGTACAGAGTGAGACCTTTGCATAGCGACGTGACGATGGCCAGACGCGGAGGCTTCATACACGCCCCCATAAATAATACTAGGTTTTCGTGACGGGTTTTACGGAATATCGCTACCTGGAAATTGTGAAAAAAAATTGTTATCATAATATTTTGACAGCCTCCGTACACTAGTGGTTGCGCCTTTGGCGTTATATCCAGATGTCGTGGGTTTGATTCCCACCCATGGCAACAAAATATTAGAACGTGTTTGTCATGGTCTGGGTTTTACTAAAATATAATATGTATTATATCGTTGCTTCTGGTACACGTAGTACAAGCCTGAAGCTTAGTTTGTGACCAGGGTAATGTGTGTAATTTGTCCTATATATTATTATTATATTAAAGTAAAAATAGTGGTATTGTTTTTCGGTATCGGTTTCAACTGCATACTTATTAAACTTTACTACTTTTATTAAAAGAGACCTATGTGATTTAAAATAGAGTTTAGCATGACATTTTCGATATAGTTTGTCGGTTGATAAAATAAAGTTTATGAATGAAAATTCATTCATAAAATATCGATTTATCGAGGCTGTTGACTAATATGTTCTACAAATGTACTTTTGAAACAAATTCGCGGGGGAAGTATATAATATCCCACTCATATTGACAGCTACATGCCAGTTCCGATTTTACTACATCAACCAGTAATGGAGGAAGGAATGGGGATTAAAGAGGAAGGTAGGGAATGTTCCACTCTAATTGACAATAATTAAAAATAAATACCATCACGGGTGCCTCTATAGCAGTGGTTCCCAACCTCTTCTTGACCAGGGACCACTTTGATTTGTTTGTTGGTGGCAAGGACCACGATGTACAAGAAAAATTAAATGAACCAATAATAAACTTTAATGAAAAACTCGATGTAACTTGCATTAATATTTTACTATAAAACATAATTAAGAAAAAAATAATTAACGTGATTTTTGAGCTTGCATCATTTGCTTTGGCAATCCTATAACTAATAGTATAACTTAAAGTTACAGGCAAATCATGACAAGCGATTTTTCACCTGGTTTTTAATTATCAACAAAGCGGAAAACCCTTGCTCGCGTAAATAAGTCGTTGAAAAAATTATTAAATAGTACAAGGCGATTTATCGAGTTTTGGTATAAGAAATTGCTTTTTTACACGAAAGTTTCTCAAGTGTGTGACTAATAAGAGCGGAGCATCATTTTCATTTTCCCCGTTTTACATGGAAAGTGTTACAAAAGCAAGGAAAATTTATTGCTTTTGAGAGCTTTCATTGCGTGCGATGTGTAAACGATTAAAGTTCAGAGACGAAGTTGCGCGGGTCGGCTAGTAAGTAATATAACTTACGTCATGTTTGAATGTGTCTAGCGGCTGGTTGTCGTCGGCATGGCACTGCACGTTGAGCACCTTGACGGCTACTGCGCCGTGCCACTCGCCGCGGTACACCGACCCGAAGCGCCCCGTGCCGATCACCTCGAACAACTTCAGAGACGAGTATGGAATGTCCCATTCTTTCATTGATAACTGTTGAAACAAACTAATTATTTTAAAAAAATTACTAGAATTAATATGAAGAATTTTTATTCATAATTTGCAATAACAAAATTCGTGAGGGACTGGAACCTGGTTGGCTCAAAGTACCATGCCTCGAAAGCAAGGATCGTGGGTTTGATTTCCGCCCACCAGGTTTTAGTTCATTGCATTTTAACTAAAAAAAAAACAATATAATATTATCCTGATAAGGAATTTATAAAAAATGTAACAATATTATATGAATTAGTATACACATACTTGTAGTACACGCCTAAAGCTTAGCTTGTGACCAGCGGCCACATTGTTTCTTATATAGGAAACGTTAGTTAGTTTGTCAAAATAACGAAATCCTTTATAAATGAATGATGTTGAACAATCACCAACAACAATATCTAAAAAATGCATTTACGTAATTCCCTTGTGTTACGGGTGCATTTGCTTTGACAGTTTTTAGCATCCGTGTGGAGTTGTCTTCCACACGGAATGTATATAAATTATTTTGACAATCTAACGTTACCTTTAAAAGAAAAGATGACTTTTTTTTCACCACACATATAAATAAAAAGGCTTTGGCGAGAGCCTGTAGGAGAAGGTTATGTCTAGGTTTTTTGTAATTTTGTGTCTGTAAAAGTTTGTTGTTAGAAAATGTTGGTGATTTCGTGGAATATTCTCTCAAGAGAAAGATAAATGTGAAAAGTTTAATATAAAAGATTCTTTTCGTGTTGACGACGAACACTGCTTTATATAAAATAATGGCCCCCATCCCATTATAATCACGTGTTTGTGTTCATCCCCGCTTTACACTGGCAGAAGAATTGTATACTTCTATGTGATTGTCTTTCCATTTACTTAACTTAACTCATATAAAATTCAATTACTTGACACTGACAAAAATATTGTTTTATTATGACGGTTGCCATTAATTAAATGAAAAAAAAAATATATACAAACAAAAACTACTACTTACACTATTTTGTCTGGGCCATCTCTGGTCGGACTGTGGGTCATCTACAGAGTCTGCTCGGACAGGTCTGTCTGAGTCGGTTGAACCAGAACCACTTAACGATACACATCTTGAGTTTTCTAGAAAAGTCAAAGTTAATAAACAACTTGCCAAAATCCTATTGGATTAATAACTTATAGTTCAAGTAGAAATCTTAAAACACTGAATGACTTTTAGTCTCAAACTGTTTAAAAATTTTATTTCATTTTATTATTATTAAAGAATCATGTCTTAAATGCTATGCCCATCGGCTATTTAGATATATTATTTTTACCTGTGTTACCACTATTTGTTAGCTCATGTCTATTGTCTATGGAAGGTCTGGATGGAGACGAACTTAATGCTGAACTCGATGGCGGAGGTTTTACTTCTGAGGGTACAATAATAAATGCAATTAACAATATGCTAGAAAAGAATTAGATTAATAAAATAATGATATCAATTGGACACATTATATTTTATTTTTGCTCAACATTTTGATGTTGTCTATTACAAGTAGAGAAAAATCACGTATAAAAAAGTAAAAAAATCTCCATACAAAAAAATGAATGAGTGCAGAGTGAGATCTGTCTCACTCTATAACAATTTTATATTGATTGATTTTATATGTTCTGACATTTGATTAATTAGTACAGCCACACAAAGCCGGGTCGGGCAGCTTGTTATTATAAAAAAATATGTCCCTCAATCCAGATCCTGATGAGACTAGTTACCTGGGAAATGGAACTGTTGGTGCTTGGTGGGCAGCGCGTGGTGGTGCGGCGTGTTGGGGGCGGCAAGCGCGGGCGACGAGGGCGTGGAGCTGTTGCACGAGGACGTGTTGGACGACGAGTCCGGGCCTCCCTGACCAACATACAGATATACCCGGTGAATTTGGGATGAGACTCTATTAATTTGACTTGTATATCTACTATAATTGTATTGCAAAAGGAGGAACATAGCGAACTGTAATGAACTCTACTGATCCAAATAGATTTTTTTTAATGGAACCATGTGACACGCATTAAAAAAATTGGCTTCCCCAAACAAATTGATTATTTTAATTAGATTACTATTTTTTTTATTAGAGCACTTTGTATCTATCTGGGGCCTATTACTGAGGCCCCTGATGGTAAGCACAAAATACCTACAAAGTGCATGAATGGGGTCGATCAATACATAGTTGTTCAACAATATTGATCGCTCCCACTTTGCCAGCTAAATGGGCGGCGAAAAAGACGTATTAACATTTAATATCGTGTTTTATCGTCAAATAAGTCCATTTCGTAACCGCACCAAGAAAGGACCACACCGACAATAAATCGATGCCGTGGTCCCCGGTAAACCGGTGAACAAGTATTAGATGTATGGAGAAAATAATTCACAAGTACCGCATAGAGTAATATTTAAAAAAAGAGTATGATTATTGTATGATCTAAATTCATAGGTTGTTTTTATTGATCTTTCATTACCCTATATCTTCATTTATTTATTTTAACACTTTATTGCGCAGTAAACAAAGGCGAACTTAATGCCTAAGGCATTATCTACTAGCTAACCTTTAAGATTGTGTTCGAAGTTGGGTGCTTAATTAAAATTTTAATAAACTTTTAATTTTATTTTAATCTTTCCACTTTTAACATTGGTATTTCAATTTTCTAGTTCATTGTGTAGTTGGTAGGTAGTTGTGTGTATTTGTAGTTTATGTATATATTAGATATATTTAAGTAATTTGATTACAAGTATTTTATAAAATAAACACTATTGCTTTACTCAGTTACTATATAGCACCTGCTTAACTTATTAACTGCTTTGTCCCGAAGGTTTGACTGATAGAGAATTCCAAGTGGCATTAAGTCCATCTTTGTATTTTATATGAAAACAGAAAATAGCCACCCTTATACAAATAAAAAAAAAGTGAGAATAAAAAATATTTATTCCATAGAGATCCTTGCCTTCTCTACGGACTAAAAAAATATCATTGAGTGTTGATTAGTTGAAATGAGAAAATAATATGGCGGCAACGAACATGTTTGACATTTCGTTTTATAGGCTATTTTATGACTAAGGGCGGTTTTATATATTATTTGACCTACCATCTCGACTAGAAATCTATACAGTAGTAATACCGGTTAATACCCACAGACTAAAACCGAAACATGGAGGTCACTTGACATATTTAATTATTTTTAGAAATTACACATAATTATAGAATATTAAATAAAAGGCCACTTAAAAGTAAACACAGAAAATAAAAAATATTTAAAAGTTACACAACTTTAACTTAAAAAAATAAAATTAAACAAAAATTAAAGTTTTTTTTACTGGAGCACTACATGTGACTTGGTATCTACCTGGGGCCTATTTCATAAACGTGACAATTGTTATTTACCATGACAATTTATAATACATTGCTCAGTTTAGTTGGAATTATTTACTTAGAACTAACCAAACCAAGCAATGTATTATAAATTGTCATGGTACTCACGTGACTCACGGGAAAGTGCTGCGTATTGTTGGGCGGATGATGTTTCCTCCTCGGCCGGTGGGTGAGCGACGAGAACAGCCCCGCCCGCCCCGACACCGGCGACCCCGAACAAATGTAACCACCTGCATCACATACATACATCATATACACTACAGAGGTGGCCGAGTTGGTTAGACTTAAAAACACTAGATCCCTGGTTCAAACCCCGCTGTGTACCAATACGTTTTTTTAATCTGAAGGATTATGTAGGTACATATGTTTAATAACACCACTAAAGTGCCTCGGAGAGCACGTTAAGCTATCGGTCCCAGTTTCACTATACCAACTTGTGAATCGGATTGAGTCTATCCAAACATCGCGATGAGCTAGCCTCTTGTTCGGTGTATCATCCGCTATGACGAGGTGGGATTAAAATTCGGGCGCGTGATAAATTTTATATATTTTTTTTACATCACAAAAACACAACACTATTAAATATTTACAAAAAGGAACAGTCGCTAGCAGCGTCCCCTGAATTAATTTTACTTAAACAAACCCATACATTCCTTTTTTTATTTTGTTTTATGATAAAATGCAATGAAAAATTTTCTGGTGGGCGGGACTAACCCACGATCCTCGCTTTCGCGGCAAGGTACTCAGCCGCCGAGCCAACCATGTTCCGATACCGCCCACGAATTTGATTATTGTTTGTTATCTAGTTTTATACACACCTACTTGTGTAAATGTTTGTATAATATTATTATTGTTAATTTGAGATAGTACTGGGCCATCCATCAACTCTAGAGCCATTACTGTTTATAAAACAGTAACATTTTAATAAAATTTTGACAATTTGAAAAAACGGATTTAATTATTCCTTTCTTTCTATTGGTCTAAATGCAATGGAGTATTACTATTTTGGAACCAGTACTGCCCTAAGAGGTGGTGGTGCGGGCCTAGGTATATCTAAAATTAACCTACCTGTGATGTGGATTGAATGAGGTGAGCAATTAATGAATGAAGGGTTCGTAAAACTAAATTCAGAGGGCGCTGCTAACGACTAATACTTTTGCCTGTCGTTAATTACTGAGATGTTTAAAGAAAATATATGCTATGGTAGTTTTTTTAAATAGCAGAACAAAAAACCAGTAAATAATATACAATCAGTATAAAATCAGGGGCCTTATTCCGAGCTTGCAACCGCTAATCACGACAAGACGTTGCGCAAACTATAAATATGGAAATATAAGTTCTATTCCAATGGTTATATAGTATGTATTAGGTTGGCTATAATAATGCCGCCATCTTGAAATACACGAATTCTTCGCAAGTTTGAACATCTTATGAGCATGGGAATTTCAACTTTAAAATTAAAAGGATAGAACTTATATTTCAATACCCGTACTTTACGCAAAATGCGCGACAGTGAACGTGTCAAAACTCGGAATAAAGCCCCAGTTTTAAGTTTAAATAATAATAATGTAAAAATTAAGTCAAGTAGTCAAATCTCAATTATTTAAAGGTTTGTCATATAATAAAAGTTTGATAATACTTTTACACACTTTTTTTTTAAACAACCTCAAATATGATTGAAAAGCTGTATTTTACCCATGGAGATATTGATAGGGTGGCCCTTGAGCCATATATTATATATGTTCCATATATTATTCCTAGTTTCAAGATTTTACCCCATCGAAATTAAACCAATTTGACAAAATTGACATAAAACACTGATACATCGTGTTTAGGTGCAGCGTAGTGAACTTATTTTTAGGTAAGCTTATTTTTTTTCAATTACTCACCATCTTTTTGAAATTTTTCTCGAAAGGCAGTCACAAATTCTGGCGGAAGTCCGCACGATGGAGGTACTTTACTTTCACAATCCCTGAAACAACATCAATAATCAGTGGACCAAGATTTCCTATGTACATTTTGCTTCTGTATTTGCTAGGCTGTAGGGATTTAAATATATGAAAATAAACTAATTTACTATATGTAATAAAAAGTCAATTGCGGAACAAATTATGTTAAATAACAATAAGAAATTGCAAATCAAAATACATAACAAAACACCTAATTATTTTAATATTTACATATAAAATTATTTACAATCCTGATTTTTTCAAAGTAGATAATTTTCTTAAAAATATACCTATTCTTGGCCAGCAGAATTTCTATAGTTATATTGTTTCACAAGCTTACCACAGTTAACCAATCAAATTTTTTATTTAGGTATTAATATTCTAACTGAAGCGCTCAGTTTGATGGTAAATCGTTCTTGACCTCACCTATGGCACTTAAACTTGCATTCCTTGCACTTGAGTCCGGCCCCGAAGAGCATTTGTTTGTCGCAGTAATCGCAGGTAGCGATCATGTTGAAGGACTTGGTGAACCTATGCGCGATGTCGTGCGCCATACACCGACCGCCTACCCCAGGGGTCCGGGGAGAGCGGGGGGCGCTCTGCAATACACAATGTTATACTTGTATTATATACGTGGTGGCAGAGTTGGTTAGACCTTGGACTTAAAAACACTTAGGTCCCTGGTTCAAATCCCGGTGTGTACCAATGAGTTTTTAATTTAAAAAAAAAATGCACATTTGTTTGACAACACCGCTATAGTGCCTCGGAGAGCACATTAAGCTGTCAATCCTGGTTTTACTATACCAACTTGTGAAACTGTTTATAGATGGGTTATTGAGTCTATTCAAAACATCGCGGCGAGCTAGCCACTTGTTTGGTGTAGACTAATACCATCGGCTACGACGAGGTGGGTTTAAAAATTCCTCCGCTAAGTACTCTGAGGCCGTCTACGCGGTAGGACGCCGTAAGACTCTAGTATGTATACTTGTATTATTTTGGTTTTTTATACAAATAAAAACCTTAGCATTTTTAAGAAATATTTTAGCCATAAAAAAATAATTTTCATCAGTTGTATGTCATTCGCCTCAATCATTTTATAATCATTTATATAAACATATTACTTAGGTAGATACTAATAAAAAATATATCCCACATAATGCACTTTATATACATAAACTAAAATTGCTCCGCTGTTTAATTTATAAGATACCGAAAGCCATAAGCCTTGTGTATTAAAGACAAAGATATATATTATATGATATTTTTATAAACACCCAGAAAATTACAAACTGTGATTAAAACATGCTTTTTTTTTGCCATGAGTGGGAATCAAACCCATATGCCCTCTGAATACAACGCCAAGTGCGCGGAACGCGGTCCAAAATAAACATGAAACCATACATTATTTAGAGCTTGAGGAGAAGGCTTGTGTGATGGTGTCAGATCTTCTCGGGGGGAAGCCGGCGGCGATGACCCGGGAACTGAATTTTCGCTGCATTCACTAAAAATACATAAATAAAGGTAAACATACCAAATTCACTTGTAGGTTCTACTTAATTTAATTAATTAATACACACGAATAAAATTAAAGTGTCTTTTTTTACAATATTAAAATAACTGCTTTTTACTAAATGCTTAAGGATAAATACACGGTACATATACCATAAGTACACTTTTTTAAATTTTTGTCTGTCTGTCTGTTTGTTCCGGCTGGACTGTTAACGGCTGGGCTGATTAGCTAGCAGATGGCTGATTAGCAGGCAGATAGCTGATGTTATAAGGAATAACTTATTACTACTTTTATTTTAGAAATTTTATATTTATCTTTATTAATATGAATAAATTTGATTTTCAAAGTAGAGCTAGTTACACCATTTATAACTCAAGAACGTCTGGACCAACTTTTATGATTAAATCACTATTTGACTTTGCCCAAATAACATAATAACTATTAAAACATATGGGAAAAAAAAATTATGAAGAAAATTTAATTTTTAATCAATTTAGTATACAATGGCATTTTTGATAAATCTTGAGAATGTATTGAATAATTTCAATTATTTATTTATGGCTTTGAGTAGCCTTATAGTCCTTGAACATTAAAAATTACAAAAAAAACGTATACAATGATTTTTGTCGAAAAACGTTAGCTTGATTAATTATTACTATGCATATTGTTTGATGATTTGTTCTGAGATGGTAAGTATATCTCGCTGCACATGGGACAATAAAAAGTGCAAGCTCACCCTCATTTTTGGGAAATTTTATTACTAAATTAAAATGAAACAGCAACATTACGCAAAACACCTTTAGGACCCCGCGTGTAGCGAGATATTGATTAGAATAGTTATCTATAATGCTTAGTATATTTGCGTTCTTTACCTAAGATGGTTGGTGTCAGGAGCGCAGAGTTGAGCTTCGTGCGATCGTGACTTGGTCAGGGCCGCCGGCGCCGGAAGGTGACCGCTTACTTCCGTTGGAGACTTACCACCTTAAAAGTTTTATTGAAATATAAAAAATAAAGTAAAAAACATCATGGGTACTTATTAATGGGTAAATACCTTTTTGGCTTTCGAGAACCGTTTAAATGGCCTCAGGTAGTATTAACCCATCCTCATTTCGCAGATGGTATTTAGGGGCAACACCTAATAAATGGCGAGCTTGTTGCAGTGTATATGATAGTATAGCCTCGTTGTATAAAGTATCATGACTGATTGCATTTCCAATAATGAAATTACTGAAATTTCTCTAGAGCCCAGGTCACAAATCAATCTCTGGGCTTGTACTATGTGTTCCAGAAACAATGATACTAATATATTTTATTAATTCCTTACCTTTCCTGGGCTGTGGAGTAGAATGATGGGAGTCAGGAGCTGAATGGGGATCGTCAGCTGGAAGTGAACCTCGAGGCAGTCTTGCACGTGCATGAGAATGTCTTTCCCACGAGTCCCAGTATAGAGGCAACTCTATGCTTGCTTCTCCTCGGCTAAGGGCATCTACAAAGTTTGTTCAAATAAATAATTAGATAATATATAAAGTAGTTTTACAGTAACTGCTAGTTTATCTAAAATTTCGTAATGTATTTAAATGTATCCATAAGTATTTTCCAGTCTGATGCTTTGTCCAGGACTGAGAGAGAGACAATGTTCTTAGCAATCCATGGCTTCACCGTGCAGGTGCCGGGCCTATCGCATGGTTGAAAGGCAGGGGAATGAATGCGAAGTAGGTTTAAAGACCTTTTGAACTCTCACCTGCACTGTGTTCACTACCCTCTCTACTCAACCAAATACTATATGATCCTGTTAGCGCCATCTTGGAAACACACTCCATAAAAGTTCCGGAACTTTTATGGAGCCAAGATCCTTCAATAGACGTATTCCTTGAATAGACGTATATTACCAAGATCCTTCAATAGATGTATATTACCTGTGTAAGTTCGTAACCTATGCATGGCCCGACATAACCTTCGCACCTCCTCGTCTCTAGCTGCCTGCAAATAGCCACGTAATTCGTGATCTGATCTCTCCCTTAGGGCATCTACTGACACTACACGTGAACATATTGCCTGAAAATTGAGAAAAAAAAACTTATTATTTATAATATATATATATATGGTGCTCCTGGTTTTATACTGAAATTGATTTTATTGATGAAAAGATTACCAAGCAGCATAATAACAATAACCTATAAAAGTTATAAAATTTAATCAGTTACAAATAAATAAGACATGCACCTTATGCCCTTGTCTAACAGGTGCTTTTGGCTTGAAAATATATAGCATTCTGTATTGTGGCTACTGTACATAAAGGATTATTTGATTATCTAACTCAGTGGTTCTTAACCTTTTAGTGATGAGGAACACTTGACAAAATGTATGTCTTGCAATGGACCACCAACAATAAATTTAAATAAAGCACACATAAAATTGTTCAAGGCAACAGTATATTGTTTTACTTTTAGGAAAATAGAAGTATTTTGTACATTACATAATATATTAATGGGATTTTTGTGACTGTATACTCTTTACAACTATGCAGGCTTGAAAGCATCAATGGCCACAATTTTTTGTCTTACTTTTAGAGTGTGTAGTACAAATCAGATTTGTTTTGTGGGAGTGCTTTTTTGGTTCTCATCTATGAACATTACAATCCTACTAGGTATTGACTATTGTTCAGAGATTTGATAGTAAGGGTAATTTTAACATATTTTAGGGTTGATTTTTTAATCAACAGATAAAATTATTTCAACAGATAACTTATATAAAGAATAAATATAATATTATTATATAATATTTAGAGGGGAGGAAGGTCTCTATAATTATGTTAGGCCTACCAATTGGTCTTGTTAGCATCGCCCATACATATGCAAAATCAAATCCGTCAAGTGACCTAGTTATTTTTCAGTTTTAGTATCTGGGTTCACCAGTTACCAGGAGATTACTGCATCAAGTTCTTGTCAAAGTGGTAGTCTCCTTTCAGGGTGTGGTAATGAAATGGGTGGTTGATTGACAATAAGGCAGTGAGTATATTAAAATATACTAGTAATGCAATTTGTCTGTGTTTGCTGCCCATTTCGTAATTGCAGGCATAGTGGGAGCAATCAATGTTGTTTAAGAACAAATATTGATTGACCCCATTCATGGACTTAGTAGGTCTGCTCACCACCAGGTAGATTCAAATGCTGTGCTCCAATAAAAAAAAAAGACAGTTAATACAAGTTATACTGTTTAATAAATTGTATGTATCTACCCTAAATTAAAAGATAAATAACTGCATAAGTAATATAATATACATATAATACCTGTATAGACTCCCGACATAATCCAACTACTCTCAGCCATTGGGGCAAAGATGGCACAGTACCAAGTTCTCTTTGCAATTCCTCCCCAAACCTTGCCTTGATTACCAATTGTCTAGAAAAGTGCTTCACTAGTTTACCCTGCAAATTACAAAAAAATAAATAAATAAAAAAGGTTAATGGAATGCAGCGCAAAGAATAGCAAAACAATATTTTGCAGTCTTTGTTTACAGCTGTTAAGTAAGCAGCGGAATCATTAGTGGCAATTGGTGCTTTAACATTTTTTGGAACCTATAATTTGTGTAAACAGTGTTTATTACTTAATAAAAATACTACTACTAAACATTAAGATGGAACATTAATGTCAACTATCTAATACAAATACCTATACTTACTAATAATTAGAAAGTCAATGTACTATAAATTCTACTGTGAAAACCCATCTCTAGTAAAAAGATATGTTTTATCTCAGTTCCAACAAATATAAAAGATAATAAACAAATATTTATCTAACAGCAGACAATTTAATATCTACATATTATTATAACAGTTGATTATAAATACAAGGGCCTAATACAGAATCCAATTTCATAACGGCATTGAACTATTTGCTCTCATAACGTAAGTCCTTGAGCTTTCTCGAGGCCTTGGGCATGATGTATTCAAGGGCACTATCGTACCGGGTGTAGTATTGTTATTGACGCAGCCATACCTCCAAAGTCCGTATCTCCTGCTGCGTCAGCTCGGCGCTGGTGGAGCACTGGGTCCGCAGACCCTCCAATCTATCCGCAGACACGTCTATCATAGATTGAATCGTCTGAATCATCTGAACAGCATCTCGAGCTAACTTAATTTCGTACTCGCTCTCTGCATCCATTACAATTATCACAGTAAACTACGAGTATTTCTAAACTCTAATTAACACTATAAAACACTATTTTCATTTTAAAAAATGAATAAAAAAATATTTAAATGTTATATTGCCGAGCAGCGGCCATGTCCAAAAAAAATCTATATATTTTGTCTATGATATTTTTAAAATTTTGACAGATCTATCAAAAGTTTAGAAAAAGAACGATTATTATATATTATTTGAAAAATGTAGGTATGATAACAAACAATCAACTTCTTAATAATAAAAGTCTTGGAATTCTATATAAAAGTTAAGGAAATAGTTGAAAGTCATATTCCGGCTTGCAACATTTTAATATGTCAAAAGTTCAAAACGACAATAAAAAAGGAACATTGTTTAGTCTATGACTAGGTTTCGTAAAGGAGAGACGTGTATTGTGCAATTATATTTTTTATTTAAAAAATATGTTATAATAAAGAAAATACACAAAATAATACTGATAACTACTTCAAAAATTCTTAATAACTGTGTAAATATAGGAATGGCACAATGTTGTTTAAGCAAATTATAATTCCTGTGATCATAATCGGCATTGACGGTAATTTATTTATTTACGTATCTATAAATTTATTTTTGCTCTATAGATATACTTAATTTTTTTAATGCAGTTGTTTACGTTTTGGCTGAAGAGAGTGAGCTTCGAGTTGTAATAGCAGACCGGGGTTCTAATGTTTCGCTGCCTTGTGGTGTTCAGCAGGATCCCAAGCTTCGGAATCCTCCTTTAATTTTAAGCGTTCAATGGGTGCACGGAGGAAATGGACATCACGAAATCTTGGTGAGTTAAAAAATGTTTTTGGTAGACAAATTAATAAAAGATACTCAACAAAAAATACTTGCTAAATTTTATATAGACCATATTTGTTTAGTGGGTATCCTTGGGGGTAAAAAATAAAAAAAGGCTCATCTTTATATTTGGTTACTATTCTAACTTTGGTTGTTTGCCATAAAATTATATACCTACTAAACTAACTTTAGACCACTATTAATTCATGTAAATTAATTAACTATATTGCGAAAACAAAGCTTTCCAAGGTACATAGTCACAATGAGAAAATGAGGCTGGAGTGAAAGAATCCTGTAGTACCTAAAATCTAATTGGATGGGTAAGGGTTTAACAACTACACAATAAACAGCACTGAAACCCCACTTTAAAAAAACTAAAATACAACCCATAATTAATAAGTAAATCATCACCCATCATGATCCATGTTCTTATACCTCTACTTTAAAACAATAAGTTCATTATGTTCAATAGACAGGTTTCAATAACAGATTTAATTATCATGTATTCAGATGTATTGTTACAAACAATACAGTAATAAATCATTGTTGTAATAATTTATTTTTACTACAAAGTATATTAATTGAATCAAGTAAGGCATATTATAATATTTTCTTGTTTACCTTGAAAGGTAAGAATTGTTTTTTTTTAATTTTTAACTACTCAAAATTTTTTGTCTTATTTTTATTTTGTTTTCCTCTTCTCAGGTTGGTATTACTGTTTAATTTATTAGAACACAGTTCATTATATTTGATTATTATGCTGGATAATTGTTATTTATCAATCAAATAATGGCATCTCATTAAACATAATTTTATATAATCAAATAATCTACTTATCATAAACAAAGGTTAGCTGGTAGAAAATTAAGCTCACTTATGTACAATTGTGTGCAACAAATAATAATTAACCACCCCTTGGTGGGTCAACATAAAGAAAGCACAGATAAATATAATGCATAGATAACAAAGGTAAGTCTACATTAAAATGTTTGTTCTACATATGATTTATTATATAACTATACATAGAATAAAATACTCAGTAAAATAAAGAATACTATATTGATTTTTGAAAGAATAGGCCAGAATGACTTCAAATTAGCCTATAGAATAATAACAATAGTAACATTCATAAAAACCATTTTTAAAATTAATGTTTCATCTGTTTGTATATGGATCACTTGAAAACTACCAATTGTAATGTGTTACAGATATGATGTTTAAAGAAGCTCTTAGGAAATGTTTAAACAAAATTACATAAAACTGCATATTTTTTTGAAGCACATAGATTTTAAAGTGTAGGCAGCTTTTTCATGTGACAGTGATATGAATTGTATTACTATAGTATTACCTACTTTATAATGCATATAAAAAAAATGCAAATCCTTTTTTTATTTTAAATATAACTCCAAGCTGCAAGGGCTGCTTTTTTTCTATGTGGTTTATTAGTAAGCTGTAGTGCCACAGAAATAATAAAAATCATGAAGACAACATGGCGAGCGAAGTAGCGTATACAAACCAATTATAAAATAATTTCAGTTGATTTAAAGCCTGTTAGTCATGATTATTACATAATATTTATATCGATCGTCTCCGTCGTCGTTTAATTACACCGTTTACGTTGTATCCGCGAGATGTGGGTTCGATTACTACTTGGGGCTATATTCGTTATTATCTTCAGTAAATAGGTACCTCCATAGTTTGCGCTAGAGTTTCTTTAAATAAAAAAAACTATTTACCGTACTTATTTCAGTTTACATAATTATATTATACCGACCGGACATTTTACCACCGCCCGTACGGTGCAAAAATCGTCGGGTGACCTATACATATTTCAGTTTGTTGTTTCATTAGTTTTCTGTAGACTGCATCGATTTCTTGTCGACGTGGTAGTCTCTTTTCTTGGTGCGGCTACGAAACGGGCGATTAATTTGACGATAAAGCAGCAAGTATATTAAAAAAAGACTCGGAATACAAATACAACTGTTGCCGCCCATTTCGTATCTTCATCATTTAGCCAACATTCAGGGACTTCGTAGGTCTGTTAACCATCACGTAGATACAAAGTCGCAAGCTGTTCTCCAATAAATATATTTAAGTGTATATTATAGGTTTAAAACCGCGATAATAGTGCCTACTAAACCGCGATAACAGGTCATTTTAGTATAGCCTGCTATTTTTGTTCAAAAAACACCTAACGTAGTACCTACGCTACGAGTACATTAATTGCTTCATATCACATAATGCGCTAATGAAAAACATTCAATGTACAACATCAATTGGTGGCGGCACCTTGGGCAAAAATAACTTTCAAACGCCTTCATAGTACCTATAGCGAAATTCTAATAAATCGATACTTGAAACTAAGTTTTACGCCGACTGTGACTCACGGGGCAATATACGCCAGTCGCTTTCCCCTATTCACCCCCTTTTTAAACCGGGGCGGCGCGGCGGGACAAACGACCGCTCTCTTTGAACTGTGGGGAAGCATGCGTTTTTATGCTAATCGAAAAATACGTTTACGACTGCTTTACGAACCCGTTGCACGAAATTTATTATTTAGTCTACAATACCGATATGGTCGAAGCCGAGCTATAGTAGTCTGCTAAATTAACACTAGGTCTGTACTTATTAACAAATCATAAAATCGCTCAATTTAAAACAATTTTAAGCAAGATTGTTCAACAGATTACGAAATGTGTAAAATTATAGTATTACGAGTCGTAATACCATTAGTAATACCACCAGCTAGTATACAATATAATTAGATATACAGCGTAAGGTAATGAAAATACTATACCACAAGTTTTTGCAAAGAGTTTCTACTATAGTTGCTAGTAACTATATATAGGAATCAACCAATTTATCGCTTTATTTTTCAAATAACCCTATTATTGGTTGATTCCTATCTGTATTTACTAGCGACTATAGTAAAGATTGTTTGCAAAAACTTGTGGTAGAGGTACAGTTTTTAACTAAACTGCCGGGACAGTTTTATATAAGTTTATTTATTTATTAACTTGTATTGGTGTTTTCAAATTAATGATAACAATGTTTTTTAACCAATTCTGCCGCCACGTATATTATACGTGTAATATTTATAATGGCGTATAATTTATAACAAGAAAAATATAACTTACCAAAAAACGGTTAAAATAAACATAGGTAGGTAGTATAAAATATTTATTTATTATGTGTTTTCATGCCTACTTTTATAACTACTTACGTAAGTACCACCTATTAATAAAAAATATATGGGCTTTTTATTGTTACCGGCCTATCTGTTTTGACTTTTGTCAGGTAGATATAAAATAACTATTGAGGTCAGTTAATTAACTAATGTCTTTTTCTATTATTCTTTTATTAGTTTTTTCAAACTAGGAACCATTAGTGTGTCCGTGCATCTAACTGCATAAAATTTATCTAAAGCGATTTGTCCGATTTTCTTTCTCTTCAAAATGTTGATGAAATTTGGTAGGGAGGTAAATTGTTTGGAATAGTGATAATATGGACCAATATATCCATATAAAAATCGGCCCCAGCCTAGTGGTGAAGTCCCTGCGCAACTGATAACAAGGTTATGCAGATGACAACAAGGCCGGCCTGGGATGGGTGTCCGCTTTATACAACGAGGCTATTTCATCATAAATACCGTAACAAGCTCGGCACTTGTTAGGTGTTGCCTCCGAATACCATCTGCGAAATGAGGACGGGTTAATCCCTCCGCTGGGTACCCTGAGGCCGTTTAAAACAAAAAAAGGTTTTCGGGAGCCAGATAGGAACCCGTGATGGTATTTATTTATTATTTATATCCATATATCATTATTATTAATATCCATTCAATTATTGAATTGTTATTAATGAATAATGTCTGAACATAAGTGTGAAAGGAAACATGTGAATATGGGAATGGGTGTTGTAGTTAGTTATTTTATAAATCAAATAAAATCTGGGGGTCAACATATTACATTTCGACCACTGCATAGAGCGGCTTAGCATAACCACATCGATATAATTTGACAGTCGATAAAAGGAGGTTTATGAATGAACATTCATTCATAAAATCGATTTTGTCGATTTATCGAGCCTATCCTTGCTGTTGTGTTAGGGCCCAGAGTGTCGATACAATGTGTTTATATCTCTTAGGAAATTTTAAAATGCCAAAACTGCTTTTACTTTTTGGTGAAAAATATTTTTTATAAATAAATTATTTGTGAACAAAAGGTACAATAGGGATATTACAATAGTTTAGATCACTTATAAGTTGATTGGATACTTTAATCTTTGAGTAGGTAAGAAACGTACTAAAACTATAATTAAGTATCTTCATACAAATTCCGATTGCAATAACAATAACAAAAAAGGATGGGTGGTATCAGAAATAATTGATTACCTCACCTAGTGAGGTAGGTAAGTATATTAGATTTAAACTTGATATTTTGAATATTATAGAGAAAAAATAAGAAAAATGTGAACAAAGTTTTATTATGGTATACCCACAAGTTATTTGTACTGCCAACCGATTTTCCACCTTGTCACAACAAAATTATACCCGACTAAGAGTACAAAATTATAATATCTGAGATAGACTTAAAAATACTAGATTTTAGGTCCCCGGTTTATACCCCGGTGTGTACCAATGAGTTTTTAATTACTTTTAATTATCAATATATTTACATTGGTTGACAACAGCAGCCTCGGAGAGCACGTTAAGCTGTCGATGCCAGTTTTACCATACCAACTTGTGAAACTTTTTGTAGATGGGTATTGAGTATATCCAATCATCGCGGCGAGCTAGCCACTTGTTCGCTGTATAGGTAGACTCTTAATATTTGCTACGACGAGGTGGAATTAATACCCCTTACTTAGCCGAGAACGCTTCAGGTCCCACTCACCCTGAAGCCGTCTAGGCTATCTCGAGCGCCGTAAGGCACCCGTGATTATATTTTTTTATTGCAACACAAGAAGAGCATAATAATATTCAAAAAATTTACTCGAGACTAGGGTACTTTAAAAATCCATAAAAAGCTGCAAGTATATTTTATGTCACTGCATTCGTAATCGAGAAGTCTGCGTTCTCCACACAAAATAAACTTTCGCACTTCCAGTAATACTCGATTACTGTTTGTCCAGAATTAAAATAATATTTTTGTCGGTCATTGTATTTATTAATCTTTTTGGTGTTCGTTTTTTTTCGAAATCAGAAAAGAAAAACTTTAATATTATAAGTCATACAACATTAATTATTTTATTTAAAAACTTACTAACTAAAACTGCACCAAGACGGACTTAATATTGCTGGGCAATCTTTACCAGTCAACCTTCGAGACAATGTGTGATGACATTTTTTTATTATACACAACAAAAATAATTTTAGGTACAATAAAAAAAAATAACTTTAACTAAGAGCCAAATTGTAATATTGGAAGTACGTTTGTAAGGGCCCTTAATAAAAAAATCACTCTCTCTCACGACACACAGTTTTTCTGTCTTCTAATGCACGGCCCAACACCTACCCTACCTACACTACACTGTATACAGGGGTGGTAAATGTAAATAGAGCGGAAGGGTTCTAAAACTGCTGACTCAACCTATGTGACACATATTTATGATCACTATGTATTCAGAAGCCATTAATCACCCTAAAACATACATAGGTAGGTTTTCTCTTATAAAATATTTTAGGTGAAATTTTAGAATATTTTCACACAGTTTCTAGAAAATTAAAATTAATCTGTGATAAATTAGTTACCAAGACAAATAAAAAGTGGGCCGCAATTCTCTTATATGTACTTCAATTGCATCATAATATAATTACACGCTATTTTTTACAGTTTTTTATGGGCGACCAGTAAGTAGCTCTACCACAAGGGTTTGTAAACAGTTGCTTTCTTTTTCTAATAAACCTCTCTTATTGGTTAGTTCCTATCTATAGTTAATAGCGACTATAGTAAAAATAGTTTGCAAAACTTGTGGTAGAGCTACAGAATAATAAATGTAACAAGCTTTGCGATTGTGTTTTTATTACGACTTGATTAAACTTCTCTAAATGGCCTGACAGAAGTTCGAGCAAGTACACGTACTTTTGGCTAGACGACCCTTCTCGCCCGTGTATCATCCTAAGTACCTACGCGTACTTTAAAATCGCCGAGTAAGTTCGTCGGCGATCCAACATGTTTGAAATTTTGCTCGTAGCCCGCCGTCTGTCATCACCATGACTCGCGACTCATCATTTTGTTTCGCAGTCGTGGTATATGTTATTTGGCATTTATTCTATGTAATGTTTAACCGACGGATTTTTTTAAAATAAAAAAGTCTCGTTTCAGTGTGCGAGTAAGCTTGCACGTGTGTCACCGTGTAAAGCCGAGTAGGTAAGCGAACTTTATATAGAACCGCGATTTTAAAGCTCGTACGTCTATCCGCGCCTTTATGTTAATTGACCGCATTCGTGGACTAGTGGTTGCGTAGTCCTTTAGCATTGTATCCGGAGTACGTGGGTTGGATTCCCACCCATGGCAAAAAAATTGTCACGATTTGTTTTAACTGTATATTTTGTTAGAAAATGTTATATAATATAATATAATATGTATAAGAATCGTTGTTTCTTTTACACATAGTACAAGTCTAGAGCTTAGTTTGTGTCCAGCGCAATATGTGTGTCCAATGTCCTTCATTTTTATACAGGGTGAATTTTTCAAGTGTGCTTTCAAGTCCAAATTCTAAACTACAAGGAATACTGAAAAATTCTCAAAGAAGTCTGGGGCCGATTTTGATAATAGCTAAAACTCTGCATCATTAGATTTTTGAAAAAAAAAATCTAGCCGGAAATCGAACCGGTTGATTTTAAAAAAGGTCACTTGTTTGTTTTAATGCACCAGCTGATAGTGTCGCTTATAATGTAAATTGCAAGTAACGATGTTCGTTTACGTTAAGCTTCGAAACCACACGATTAAATTTTCTTTTTTTAATTAATTGACAGCGCGATGGCAGCTTGTTCCTTAACCGGGTGGAACCGAGCGACGCGGGAGTGTACATGTGCACAATTGAAAATGAAACTGCTTTTGCTGCTAGAATCAATCTGACCGTTAAAAGTAAGTTTAAAATTAACCTTGTATTAGCGTTTTATTTCAGAATCTTATCTTTCAAATTCGATCTTTAAATTTAAATATTCTGAACCAGAGGCAGCACATGTCTAGCATATGTTTTTGGTTCGTATTAATGTAATGTTAATACGTCCAATAGGATAGCTTTATTTTTGAAATAAAGAAGCAAAAACCTATGGTAGAGCCCTCAGGTCACATTAAATATCTGATGGAACCCATCCGTTTCGTAGCCGCAACCTGAAAATAAACTTATACTTCACAAAAAAGTCGAAAAACAATTCCATGATGATGAAGATGTTAATAAGTCTATTCAAACAGCTTGCCACTTGTTCGGTGTAGAAGTATAACAAAATTGAGAATAAATCCCCTCCCCTGGATACCTACATACTGAGACTGTCTAGGGCTAGGGTCTCCAGTCCTAGGCGGTCTCGGGCACCGTAAGGCACCCGTACCTATACGATTCTAAAACTAGTTATTGTATAAAGATTAAACTATTTTTTAAATGTTCACTGAACCAAGAACGGTAATACGTATGTGTGTCAATAACCAGAGGCTCTACCATGGGTTTGCGCATTGTAGCAACGTAACGTATACGTAAACGTGAGCAACAAACCAATAGGATCGCTTTATTCAATCCTGTTACTAAAAATAAAGCGGCCCTATTGGTTGTTGCTCACGTTTACATTACGTTGCTACAATGCGCAAAACCATGGTAGAGCCTCAGGGGCTCTACATGAGTTTTGATTTCATATTAACATAACGTTAATATGTGAAGAACCACCAATAGGATCACTTTATTTTTGGAAACAGGTCAAATAAACATTTTTTATTGGTAGCCAGCAAAACACATGGTAGAGCTACTGGACCGAAATATAGAACTGGGGCCTTATTCCGAGTTTGCAACCGCTAATCACGACAAAACGTTGCGCAAGCTATAAATATGGAAATATAAGTTCTATTCCAATGGGTATATAGTATGTATTAGGTTGGCTATTATAATGCAGCCATCTTGAAATACACGAATTCTTCGCAAGTTTCAACATGTATCGAGCATTGGAATTTCAACTTTATAATTAACAGAATAGAACTTACATTTCAATACCCGTACTTTACGCAAAATGCGCGACGGTGAACGTGTCAAAACTCGGAATAAACCCCTGAGGCTCTACCATGGGTTTGCACATTGTAGAAACGTAACGTATTCATTTACTTATACGTGAGCAACAACCAATAGGGCGGCTTTATTTTTGGTAACAGGTTTAAATAAAGCGATATTATTGGGTGTTGCTCACGTATACGTAAATGAATACGTTACATTTCTACAATGGTAGAGCCTCTGAAGTTGTATAAAACTATTTTATAGTCGCAGGTAAACCTACACGTAACGAAATCTGAGCCTAATGACCTACTTCCGGCGGTCTGTGCGCAAGGTCGTAATCACTGCTCCATTATTGTCCTCACTTGTAGGTATACCACCAATATAACTGCGCACTAAATAAATTATAAGTATAGATTGCAGTAATTATTACCGTTGCCTTTTTGCCACCAGGGATTATAGCCTGGGTGCCCTGGGTAGAAGTTTTATTTTAAAGAAGCAAATCGTATAAAAAACTGTCTACTGTTTGACCAATCCATATTGAATATTGAACAAGAATTCTTGTTCTAATTGACAATGTTCATTTTTTTAGATATAAGCAGGCCTTATAGATCTTGTGAAGTGAATGTTCTTTCTGAAATTGTAAATTGAGCGGAAATTGAACCTGTCTAAAAAATGCCCCCAGCTTAGTGGTTAAGTCACTGCGCAATTGATAGCAAACAGATGACAAGAAGGCCGGACTTGGGCCCATCCCAACCGTTGGGACCGCTTTATACAACAAGGTTATACCATCATAAACACCGCAACAAGCTCGCCACTTGTTAAGTGTTACCTCCGAATACCATCGGCGAAATGAGGACGGGTTAATACCTCCGCTGAGATCGTTTAATTAAACGGTTCTCGGGAGTCAAAAAGACACCCGTGATGGTATTTATTTATTTATTTGAACCTGTCGTACCTTTGGGCAGGTATTGCTTAAAATTAATTTGCTAACAAAATATTTCATACCGTTCCGTAATATGTCACGCCATAATAACACGCGTGGTCCTAGTAATTGCCAATAGTATCTACCGTACGAAACTTTGACAACAATATTTTTTTTCTATACAGCTGAACCACCGGCTCTGGCTAACGTGACAGTCCACGCCTCCACTATTCTTGCCCTGATCTTGTGGAATGTGGCCGGTGACGGTGGACACCCCATCATAGACTTCACGGCGCAATACCGCTCGGCTACTCCCGTCAACGGAAGCCTTGAACCTTGGAGACCTATCAGCCCAAACCATATTAGCCCTAACTCGGTATGTTTTTTTTTAAATTTAAATTATTTATTTCAGATAAAATACAATTTTACATAGGCGAGCCTTAGGCATTATATAAAAATGTATTCAAGGGTACCTACAGAATGATAATTAAAAAAATTACATAAAATATTAAGAAAATATATACTATATACAGATACAAAAATATTTTAACATAATAATACATGTCAATATACATAGAATACAAATCCCTATATATATAATACCTACATATTGCTAAAAGAAAGAGAACCTAACGTTTCTCTGTTCAAAAGCTGACGTCCAACTTGGTAAAATGTAACTAAACTATTCTAGATAATCATTTTTACATTTTTATTATAACCGTGCCTCGGAGAGCACGTTAAGCTGTCGGTCCCGGTTTCACTATACCAACTTGTGAAACTGTTTATAGATGGGTTATTGAGTCTATTCAATACATCGCGACTCATACCATCGACTACGACGAGGTGGGATTAAAAACCCCTCCGCTGGGTACCCTGGGGCCGTCTAGGCGGTCTCGGGCGCCGTAAGGCATCCGTGATGATATGTATGTATGTTATTATAACCGTTTTTTAAGACAAGTATTTAAAACTTGGTTTCATCTAGGCCGGAAATGGGATGGGTGACCACCGCTTTATACACGAGGCTTTACCATCATAAACGCTACAACAACCTCGACACTTGTTACATGTTGCCTCCGAATACCATTGGTGAAATAAGGACTGGTTAATCGCTCCTCGTACTCTAAGGCCGTTTAAACGGTTCTCGGGAGCCAAAAAGGCAACCATAATGTTTTTTTTTCAGTAGTAATAATTTCACAGCCAATGTAATATAGTTTATAATAATATCTTCCGAACAGACTAATTAATTTCGTTAATACGTAAAATATTATTTTCTAAAATAACGGTAGGTATAATTGTCTTTAAACCTAATAACCCTCCTAAATATTTCGAAAAAATATACATATGCACATATAATGTTAGATCACTCTACTCAACAGAAAGAATGTTAGAACTAAAAGAAGCTATAGCAAATATAAAGTATGACATTATTGGTTTAGCAGAAATAAGAAGAATGGGAAACGAAGTTATTGAAGATGATGAGCATATTTTCTACTATAAAGGCGAGACTCAAGGCCTATATGGAGTGGGATTTTTAATCAAAAAGAAACTTAAGAACAACATAGACACTTTTATCGGCATATCAGAAAGAATATGTATATTAAAATTAACTTTTAAGAATTTCAATCTCACAATTATACAAGTATATGCACCGACCTTCAACGCGAAAGACGAAGAAATTAAAGAATTTTATGATCTACTTAACAAAGCTTATAGTTTGGCAGGAAAAAATATAATTTTAATGGGAGATTTCAACGCAAAAATAGGTCAACGAAAGCCATCAGAATACTCAATAATGGGAAAACATGGATATGGGAAACGTAACCCAAGAGGAGAAAAACTAATACAACATGCACAAGAAAATAAGCTTACAATTCTCAATTCTTTATTTAAGTCTAAAACTAAAAATAAATGGACATGGCGATCTCCAGATTCAAAAATAAAAAACGAAATTGATTTTATATTGACCAACAAACCAATTTTTTTCCAAAATTTAGAACTAATACACAGTATAACATTTCCTACTGACCATAAACTTATTAGAGCAACAATAAACATTGAATCAAACATAAAAAAATCAAGGAAAAAATTTAATGCTTCCCCAAAAACTTTTAAAACGATTGAAGAAGAAGAAAAATATATTAAAAAACTTAAAGAAAAGGCACATAACCTGATCCCCAGGGAAGCAGACAACGTCGAGTCATATTACAACAAAATATCTGATAGTATAAAAGAAAGTATCGCCACCATAACACCATCTAAATCAAAAAAAAGATATGAAATTCTTAGTGAAGAAACAAAACTTTTAATAAAACAACGACAAACTCTACAAAATGCAAAATCAAAAAACAAAGTACAAAAAGAAAACTTAAAACAATTATACAAAATAACAAAGAAAAGCATTAAAAAAGACTATTCAAATTACAAAATAAAAACAATAGAACATTTTTTAAATTCTACAGGAAGCTTCAAAAAAGCATATAAACAAATTAATAATAACAAAAATTGGATACCGAGTTTAAACTGTAACAAAAAGGCACAATCAAGAAAGGAAGTAATAAATACTGCTACAGATTTTTATAAAACATTATACAGCAAACAAAATAACAACAAGAACAAAACTAAAACAAGTAATGAAATACAAATATTTCAAGAAGTAGACATCTACAAACAAATCACAAAACTAAAAAATGATAAAAGTCCTGGCCCAGATGGAGTGACAAATGAAATATTGAAGTTATCAGCTCAGTATTTAGTTTCTCCTATAACACATCTATTTAATAAAATTCTTGTTGAAAAAACGGTGCCAAAATCTTGGGCGGAATCCCATATAATACTTTTATATAAAAAGGGAAACCCAAATGAAGTAGAAAATTATCGGCCAATAAGTTTATTGCCGTGCATTTATAAACTGTTCGCTTCATGCTTGGAAAAACGAATAAGTCCAAATATAGAAAATCATCAACCGATAGAACAAGCAGGATTTCGAAAGGACTTTGGCACTATAGATCATATTCACACCGTTGACCAAATTATAGAAAAATTCTCAGAATATAACAAACCACTTTATGTAGCATATGTCGATTATACAAAGGCATTCGACTCCATATCACACCAAAGCATTTGGGATGCATTAATATCAAATGAAGTACCAATAGAATATATATCAATTCTGCAAGATATCTATAGTAAAAGCATAAGCAGAGTAAAACTCGATAAAATTGGCCCATCAATAAAAATATGCAGAGGAGTAAGACAAGGCGATCCTATTTCACCAAGAATCTTTATATCCGTCCTGCAAAATATCATGCAAAACTTAAATTGGTCAAATAAAGGGATTGTCATAGACGGTAAAATGCTAAATCACCTTCGTTTTGCAGATGATATAATTATATTATCAAACACAGCAAAAAGCTTGCAAAATATGTTAGAAGAACTGTGTTTGGTAAGCTTAAAGGTAGGACTTGAAATGAACATGTCGAAAACTAAGCTAATGACAAACAGCAAAAAAATTCCAGTGAAAATACAAAACAAAAATTTGGAATATGTTGACGATTATATATACCTGGGAAAATTATTATCTTTTAATAAAAATAGACATATCGAAGAGATAAACAGACGAGTAGCAAAAACCTGGAATAAATTTTGGAGCAACAAGGACACATTCATCTCATCTTTATCTCTTAAACTGAAGAAGAAACTAATGGATTCTTGCCTTCTGCCTTGCTTGACCTATGGGTGCCAAACATGGATCTACAATAACTCAACTAGGAATAAAATCCAAAAATGTCAATGAGCTATAGAAAGAAAGATCTTAAATATAAAGTTAAAGGACAAAATAAGAAACAATATAATAAGAAGCAAAACTAAAGCAATTGACGCAGTGGAGTACGCTCAGGGACTAAAGTGGAAATGGGCAGGTCATGTAGCACGTATAGACAAGGCTAGATGGACTAAGATAGCCACTTTCTGGAAAGGTCCAGAGGGAAAGAGGAAGAGAGGAAGACCAGCAGAAAGATGGTGCGATGAAATAGTCCAAACAGCTGGCATAGACTGGATGCGTTCAAGCCTTAACAGAGAACAATGGTCCAAATTGGAGGAGGCCTTCACCCAAAGAGGGGTCCTTAAAAATTAAGTTTTTATTTTTTACTGTAAATATAAATGTATAACAAACAAACTGTTTTTTTAAGGAATAATAAAAAGGCTTTTTTATTTTTATTTTTTATTTTATTTATTTATAATTGTCTTTGAACCTGAGCGAGCATGGCGCTTGGGGCGTTTATAATTAACACTTGTATCAATATGCTTAGTTATTATACTGTTCCCGAAAACTGCGGCGAAACCTTTGGGTAATCAGTTGTAGAATTTTACGCTCGCCCCTCCCAGCTCAGTAAACTTAATTATATGGCCCTATTATTATGTGGCCCACATCGACAAATCGATTAGCGTTTTGATGGGTAAAAATGTATAGGAAATATTGTCTACGGGTAGAACTCGATCGACGTGTCGGTGGGTATTTCATGTGACTTCCCGATAGGGCCCCTAGCCAGGTTATGGGTTTTAGTCTGTGAGAGTTCACCGGTTGTCAGGAGACCAGTAGTCTCCTAGTGGTCGATTTCATGGCGGTAGTAGATTTGACGATATAGCATCGTTGATAGACTCTTAAAGCAAATTCGTCTATGTCGCCCGCCCGTTTGGTTATCGCATCATTTTAACAGGCATAGTTGAAACCGTCGCCAATTTGTTAATTAAAAATGGATTGAACGATCCCATTCATGTACTTTGTAGGTATGATTACCATCAGGCAGATACAAAGTCACATGCTGTGCTGCATTAAAAATATGCTATAAAAAGGATTTTTTTAGACGGATAAAAAGGTGTTTTTTAGCCAAGAATACAAACATTTTCAGATTATTATTTAAATACAAGGAAATGTATTTTAACTAGCAATTCAAAGCATTTATTTAAGTACATAGGTAATTGTAATTGCAGATGATAGTTTCTCTATGCCTGCCCGTAGGCGTTTAAATATTTTTGTTGTAAACTAGATATTTTACATGCTACAATAACATACACACAATACAACAACAGTGATACCAGACAATAAAAAACAAATCTAAGTTTACAAGGCATAATTTATCAAAATCATGATACTGGTTATCTTCTAAGAAATCCTGTACTGAGTAATATATATAACTGACTAATAAATTCATAACCAACCATCTCTTTGAGATAATATTAATAATATGAAGGACATTACAGCCATGTTGCCCTGGTCACAAACTATAATAAGCTCTAGGCTTGTACTATGTGTACCAGATACAATGATATAATACATATTATATTTTATAAACACCCAGACCATGACAAACTGTACAGAAAAACTTACTAATATGTTTTTGCCATGGGTGGGAATCGAACCCACGACCTCCGGATACAATGCCGAGAGCGCAACCACTACCCTACAGAGGCCGTCAATGGTCATAACAGTTATCTATTAATAATTTAGTCATTTTTTAAAAGTTGTGTATTGTGCAAAAGTATAATATCATTGCACAATTTATCATACATTTCTCTATATTACAAAGTGTTGTTTATACTGTTTTTCCAGCGTCAAATCGACGTGTACCATCTGAAACCTAACGCCAGCTATTGGTTCAGAGCGTGGGCCTCCAACGTGCTGGGGCCTGGGCCTGTGGTGGAGGTACTGGCCACTACGCTCTACAGCGACCAGGATGCAGGTATGTTACTACACGGAGATAATAGTCAGTTCCATATTTTATTATTACTTGTGTGTAACTATTATTCATAGAATTTGACGCCCTCACAAACTGAATGAACTAAAATACAGAAGGAATTTATTTTAATTATATAGAAACAATCATTAACTTTTTTTTTAAAGATTATGATATATGATAGATCTATGGACATATTACATACGAAATAAATACTTTATTTTAATTTAAAAAAATAAATAAAAATATTTTTTTTGAGATTGGTGAATTATAACTAAACATCTCTCTCTTTTTTTTTTGATCTGATATTGTTGAAAATAATCTTTATGATCAGTATAGTGGCTTAATTGAACAGGTAAAGAACTCTATAATTTTGCAGAATTATATCGTCATTTTCTGGTTGCTGCGGAGTCCTTTGACCCTCGCACTTGGGTCGCTGCTGTATGTGTGGTGCTAGGAACTCTGATCCTGCTGGCTGCCGGCACCACAGTGGTGCTGTGCCGAGAGTGGCGACGACCAGGTCTGGACATTGAGATACAGGCTTAGACACTAACACGCATAATTTTAATCTTGATCATCAATAGTAGCGTTCATAACTCAATACAAAAAGGAAATTTTTAATTTTTCAAAAATATTTAAAGGTTATTTTAGCCATACAGTAAATAAGAATTTTCTATAATAATCATTTTAAGGAATGAACAAAATTTGGAAAATTTTTTTTACAAAATTTTTAAATGTTAATCTACATTAAACAAAACATGATACAACAACGTTGGTTAAATAATTAACCATTGAAAACATACTGTACGCTAATATTGACTTTTTTTTTTTATTTGTTCCTCAACTGGATTTTATTAATAATAATTTAAAAAGATAAAATTAGTTATTTACGTATTATATTCAATAAGGATTTTTTATAAATTCATCTTATTGAATACAGTTCAAAGGGGGGTCATTGTAATATGAAGTCGGCAAAAAGTTCTTAAGTAAATTTCAAGTATGGGAATATCAGCTATATTGCGTTAGGTATATAGTTTGTATTAGTTTGCCAACAACATGCCGCCATCTTTATAGCAAGATTTCTACGTTTTGTTCGAACATCTTTATATAATAAGCATGGGATTATAAACTCAGTGTCTATCGCATTAGAGATCATATTCCTATACTTCCATAAGTTTTTTTAGAACTTTTCGGCGACCACGTTCACATCCTATAATCACCCCCCAGGAAGGAATTAAGTTAAATTTTACCAATTGTTAAGTTTTTCCATGACATATTATGCCTAAAATAGGCTATTTAATACAAGAATAACATTTGAGTCTCAAATTATAATCATTGTAGATATTTTATTCTTAAAGCTCATTTAGATTAAAAATAATTGATTATATATCATATGGTAATCCGTATTTATATTATTAAGCTTTATATTTATTTAAATTTTATATATTATATTAAATAAGGTCCAAAAAAACGGAATTATGCCAAAGATTTTTTAAATGTGCAATAATATTATTAGGTATTAATAGATTTTTTATAATGTAAAAAAAAAATTGCAGTAACGTAGTCTTCCTACATTTTTAGCTTTGCATTATTTTATTATGTAAAAAAAATAGGTTAAAGGTAGCACATTTTAATGAGCACTAATGCCAAAAAAAGTAATTGTAATAAGTTTAACTTAGTACCTTAATTAGTGCCAATGTTTAGATAACGTAAAATTTTACATTTTTTATTAAAAAAAAAAAAAAAAAAAACTAGATGCCATTGGTGCTTTTTGCTTAAAGCATTATATTTATCTCAAAGTACAATAAATCGTTTGGCTTACATAGGCTTAGCGTAGCTACACTAAATATTAATTATAAATATATAACATAGTGCTATGGACCAAATAATACTACTGAAAGTCAATTAATGAAATAGATGATATAGTATTAATTTTTAAAACTTTATCATGCACAATTTGAATTGAATTTTTAACTTTTTGGAATAAATAAGTCACATTCGTAGTCAAAGCTTGAATACGTTTGAGAATTGATTGTAGGTCATTTCACTACGGATAAACTAAAACTTGTGTGAATAGATATTGCCAAAATCTTTATTTTATTTTAAATAAATTATAAAATAAACTTTCCAATTTACATTACATGGTGACTTTGAAAGGTTGTACCTAATATGAGGTTCTGCTGATCAAATTAAACAACTTTTCCCATAGAACCATGTGTCGCAAATGAAAAAAATAATTGATTGCTCCATACAAACTAGTGTTAATAGTGTTAAAATGACCAATTTGTATGTGGAAGCCAAATTTTTTTTTCATTTGCAACACGTGGTTCCATGGAAAAAGTTGTTCCAATTGATCAGCAGAGCATCATATTAGCCCAAAGTAAAACCTTTCAAATTCACTCTGTACGTGAAAACCCATTTTAATTGATTAAAGTTTTCAAACATAGGACTATTAAGCATATTTACCAAGCGTTATGCAAATTAATACCAATAAAATCTAACACTGATGGGCTCTGCGTAGTCGCATTCTTCGCTTCGGCCCTCATCTTGGTACTTCCACCATGTTTTATTTCTTCCGTGGTAATTAAATTAAATTAACTATAAACAGGTAAAATACGAAAACTTTGTCTATGGTAAATTTTTTAAACATACAAAATATTAAGCTATGGTTGCATGGATTTTATTTGTCTGATCTTGTGTTATCTTCTGATAAAATATGACTAATAATCATATTAAATAATAATGTATAATATTTATTTCTATTTGATAAATACAAGATAAGAATTTTGTGCAACCCAAGCTTAATTAATTATTAAGCTTAAGCTAAAGTAACAAATTTCTTCCCTATTTCACAATTTTTACCTTTTGCTTAAAACTACTGGATCATTAATTATATCTGCTAGATTTTACACACATGTTCTAAACTAACCTATATCTACATACTAAATTGTTAATGTAAGATATAATCTATTAATATTTGCAAGTAGTATTTTTTAATAATAATATTATATAATAACGCTTATTTTTAAGTTATGAAAAGACCAATAACGATTTCATATATTTAAATTATAGTATTGTTTACCCTAATTCGGATACTTTCGAAATTCGGGCTAACAACCAAGTGAAAATCTAAGATTACCTATAGTATTTTTTTTTAATTATCTAGGATAAACTATGAAATTTTGCTAATACTCTATTAGTGTAGTATTAAAATAATACTTTATTATTCCTAAAATTTATTCTCATGACATGGAGTGACCAATGCCAATTATTTAATAAAAAAAATATTAAAGAAATAACTTCTAACAATGACCCCGCGTTAATGAAATAATTTTATAAAATGGCTCCAAAGGTGCTTTATCTCTGTCGCTCGTACACTATTAAACATCATAGCGAGTAACAGAGTAACAGTGATAACTAAGTAGCATGAAACTAAAATCAAATCTTCTTAGGAAGTAATAATTAACAACATTTTCTGGTTTCAACTTATTTTGTAAGCAGCTGAAAATAACTACATAAATAAATAATTTAATTTTGTAAAATCGGAAGATTTTTTTTAGCCTCAGGATACGAAAATCAGTTACAAAATAAGCTGCAACCATTAAAGCATGTATTCTATATTTTATACTATTACTCTACTCTATTTTATATTTACCAAATATTTTTTCTTCTTTTCTCTATCTCGCACTGGCTTGGAACGCACGCTTGGAAATGGCGCCTCCTGGATTTATTAACACATATTACACATAACTAACGGTGGCTGGATATACTCTGGTATGTATAAACAAATAGACTACGGTGAAGATTTAGATGTCATCGAACTTGTGCCTAATATCATATTGAACCCTGGATTTGTGGAGAATGAACCTATTAGGTTTAGAGAGTATCAAAATCCGTCTGCTTCCATCATCAGGTCTAGCGAGTGCCCCGGACCTGGGAAACCTAGAAAAGTTTGATTTTCGTCTATTCTCAATTTGAGAATTTTGTATCACCCCGATTCATGATTTTAACCTAAACTGTAGTTTAGGTAATATTAATAATTGTTATTTACTTTCTAATGCAACGAATTAAAACAATTTGAGAGGGAAGCTAAAGCTTTTATACCTAGAATAATATCGTTTTTTTTTTTCACAAAATACTTATTTTTTTGAGAAAAACGATAATAATATAATATCAGCTACAACGAGGTAAAAAATACAACTCCCCAGAGAAGGAAGGGCTCTATAGGTGATATGTGATGGTACGTTTACGTTTGTGTAGGGGAAAAAAAAAATTTTTAGACGTAAAAAAAAAAGTTTTGGGTCATTCTAAGTATATTCTGATTTTTAATTCGTTGCATTAAAAACAAACATGTAGATGACATGTTTTGTGGTAAAATTATTGAATCGGACAATGAAATAAGGAGGTTATAAAATCTCATTCGCACATGAACTTTCTATAGGTATAGCTTGTAATCATCGAGAGAGAATGTAATATAAGCTTAGATACTAATAACAGAATAGGGTTGCCTTATATATAATTATATAAATTGCAGTTTTGATATTATTTTGATGCAAAAAGTGATATGAAAGATTTGTAATAAATTTATAATATGCACTGCCAATTTATTTTTACATCATTATATTAAATAAATCATTGTACAATAATTAGTGTATATTAAAATTTACAACTGGCAACCCTGTTATAACATTTTGACATTTTATTGCTTAACGTTAGAATTATACTGTTAATGTTGCTAGCATAAGAAATCAGTATTATTTTGTTGCAATTATTTTATTAGGTGTAGGATAGGATATATTTTTATACATATTACAGAAATATTTTCTAGTAAACTTTAAATCTCAGTTTTTATTTATTTTAATGTAACTATGTGATCTGTGATTTAATATTCAATATTTTTTTGTTACAGTGATTGTTGTACTCGTGTTTTTTTTACGAATTTGTTTTAATGCTGATGATTAGTTGTTTGTTTTATGCCAATAATAATAGTTACTCTATGTTAATCATTTGTTTGAAAATTGTCATAAAAGGATATTAAGTTTTACTCTTATTTTGATTCTTTAGTTGGATTACTGTTAAATATTGCTGACTATAATAAGTCAATACAATATTTATTAAAGTAAACGATGACTTTTTTTTATGGTTCGAAAAACGTAATATTTTATAGAGTAAAGTGATATTTTTAATATTATTCCATTTCTAATTTTAGATAACGCTTACATACAGTTATAAAGTACTTTGCTTATTAAATATGACAACACCGAAATAAGGTAGCTGTTGAATATTTTACTTAAATCAAAGAGACGTTTAATTTTATTTATTGGAATAAAAGCCGCCATTTTGCGGATTATTGTGGCAACATTAGAAAAGTTTGTCAATATTTTTTTGATGATTTTTTCGGCAATATAACATTACATATTTTATTTAAATAAAATCTATAAATTTAAATAAAACAAATTTTAAAGATAGGTACGTAAATTAAAGTTATATTTATATATTTTGGTATACATATCAAGAAAGCCTTAACAGAGATATTATAAAATTAATATTTTAAAATAAATAAAGTATAATGTAATTTTCTTCTTACCTTTCTCTCAATTTTCCCTGTGTCACTTTTTTTGCTTTATAATACTTTTGGTTATATGTAGTATACCAGAACATAGACCGAGTGAGTAGTTTTCTATATAAGCATCTATTTCATAACTTTCCCAATATCCTACTTGAAATGTTAGTAGCTAGGTTTATTATCAATCATTAATTCCACTTGTATTCCTAAATCGTGTTGTGCTTATGTCTATGCTAAGATAATTATATATAGATATTATATACAATAAGAAATTAGTAGTTTAAGATGCATTGTTTGTTCGTGCTAATAGAAATTTATGTCAATTAATTGCCGTCGAAATATATAATACTATGGTTGTTTTGCAACGAAACAAAGACACAGATAGATTCATAAATATATTTATATCTAATCATATAAAAGAAGAGCATTAAGTTATATTTAAAAAAGTAGTTCTACAGAATATTGTAAGAGAAGCAGAAAATTTTGGGACATAATTTATTCATGTAACCCATGTTATTGTAAATGGAATAGCAAAATTGTCACAAAAAAAAACAAAATTATTTATTTATCGGTTAATTGATATTTGGTACTTCTTCCAGCTTTTATAACACTACAAAAACGATATTTCATAGTACAAAAATTTAATTTTACTACCGAAAACTAGTTTATTCCATTTCTTTGCTTTCGAGTAGAAATTGCCTCAGCAATACTTAACACGACTTTGTAAAAGAGACATACATATTATTTTACATATTGTATATTATATTGCTATTGCATCTTTTTATAATGTTTTGTGGCACTATAACTAACATACATGTGTATTATTTAAGTCGCTTTACGTAGTGTTGTACCTACTGTAAAACAGATATTTGTAACTACTGTAAGCAGATTTATCAGCTAAGTTACTGTATTTCACCATTAAGCTTTTATCATGCTTTATTATGATCACTGTTAGATTATGTACGATTAAGCTTTGACTTGATGTAGGATATATTTTTTATACGTTTAAGAAAGCGTTAAAATCGCAAAGTTTAAAGACTTAAAATTTGTTAAATGAAAAGGCTTGCTTTTTTAAATATTTTGTTGCTGATATTATATTAATATGTACATAATAATATACCTACTTACTTTTTTTATATACCTAAATAAACTTAATGAAAAAACTTTATTTTTTCATTAAGTTTATTTTTAGGTATATAAACATACATAAAATGAATAAGTACTTATTTAAAAAACAATAAAACAAGTAGATATTTTGCGGTAAATTTATTATTACTTATTAGCTATAAATACATATAGCCGTACCATCATAGTAGACTAATAGACAGTGTAATATATCATAGGTATTATTTAAATATATTTATATCAATATATCATTTAGTATTGTGTCATTGCAATAGCTCTAAAAAATCAACATATCAATATTTTTTATTTGTAAAAGCAACAAAATATTATAAAAGCAATGTTGATGTAGATATAATACAATACGTAAGGTGCATATTCTAATATAATTTTGTCGGTGTTCAAGCTAGGAACGTACTCGGCTATACATTTCACCATAACAATGTAGAAAGTAATTAATAAAATAGTGTAAATAATTTAATCATTTTTAATTCGATGCCATTTTTGACAGGATTTTAGTCAAAAAAGATATAAAATAATAAATAAAGATATAATACTAAATTACGTTGGTGAAATCATGCATTTAAATTAATAGTGGTTTTATTATAGATATACTTGCATTGAATAAAATAATTTATGTACAGACCGTTTACCGTAAAATGTCCCCCTGCCTGCCATAGTGCCAACGTGATGTTGGCTGGGGATTTCTCACGGTGAACGGTGCGTTTCACATAATAATTTCTGCGGCAAAAAGTAGAACTAATAAAGTAGCTACGATGTAAATATAAGTTTTCTTGGTTATATAAATTTTATTTATTAAAATTAGAATTTTATAATAAATTCCTCCTAAAATTATTTTTGGGGAAGCGATTTCAGCGCCCTGTCCAAGGGAATTCTTTCGTGAAACAAACTTTACAATAGCTAACCCTGCGAACTGTAAACCTTGCATCGAATTAAGTATTGAACTTTAGTTATAGCCTTACCAGTAAAATAAAAAACCATCTAGTGCAGCAATCTAAATAACACAATTGTCATGAGTGTTGCGTAAACAAGAAATTAGTACCATGGTTATCCGCAATATGGCGTGGAGTTTTATTTTATTGGTCTGACATTACTATGTTATAGAACATTGTATATTTCAATAATTTATACGTAATAAATGGCCGCATATGCAGTTTGGCCATAATTGTGAAATTGTTCCTAACGTTACGCTGACATAGTTAAAAGTGATTAGCCAGTGATTAGGTTAAGTGTAGTCGGCATAGGAATTCGCTAGCTTAGTTGTCCGAGGCACTCGTTGGTCCGATGAGAATTAAGACTGTGGTTTGATAATTCTGGATGGAGCAATGTAGTTCTTTATAGATGTTAAATATTTTATTATTATCATTCCTAAATTCAGGTAAATTTACTATGTCTGATAAAAAAGAGGGAGACATCTATAACAGCCTACCTAAAATTGTTGGTTGGTTTACGATTCCTCCATTTTTATTATCTGTTTGGAATCATCTTTACCTACCTGAGTTTTATAAAACTATATTATTATATATATAGATAATGTAATTTAACACAATTAGTTTGTTTTTTGCTTATCAATGTTGACGGATTTTGCTCTCTTTTTTTTCTATTATTGATAAATATTATTCCATATTCGTTACTTCATCTTTCTTAAAAAATAGAACGTAATGTGCCTACACAAAATGTTTGTGAATAAATTACATATATTATATTATTATAATTATAAGATATCTAAATAATAACAAATTCTTCGAATATTTAGACTGGTCTAAGCAAATTCGTAAAGTTGTTTACGTCTCATAGTACAAAATTGCTTGCTTGTAAGTAAGTAGATAATAATCGTAAAAGTGATATTTGATCCATAATTAATTATAATGTATTTGCATGTTTTTAAATCTATTTGTTTTACATATTTAGATTTTTACACGCCATTTCTTTTTATTGGTTGCCAAATAATGTATATAAATAAATTTCAATTTTCTTTAACTTTCAATTACCAATGTTCATTATTTTTAGGATATAAGATTGCCTTTGATGTTATATAAGCACGTCCATATTTAGGGCAGCGAATATTATTTTTTGTCACAAAGTATATTTAAGATATAGGCAACTAGATTAGATCATTTTAAATTGAAGCTAATTTACCTGTGACAGTATGAATAATATGAAAGAGCGCTGAGGCTCTGATAGCCTGTTTAAAAAACTTACAACAAAAGGCGAGAACATTTTATTTTATAATCAATGCCCAAGCAATGAATACAGATAATTGCTAACAATAATTATTATTTTGTTCTTATCTCTTTCCCATATGAGTGCGAGCGAAATAAATATATTTGCGATTTTAAAAGTTTCCTAGGATGGGAAGTATCCATATTATTCATACTTCCAAGTTTTTACGACACCATACTACATAATATTTATTATTATATATTTAATAAAACTAGCACCTATAACAATTTTAGATATCACACAAAATTGTAGATTTTCTTATACAAATTATTCAAAGTGTTTTTAGCAACTTGCTCCGGAAGGAGCATTTTATTATAATATGGATCTGGCAATTTTTGATTTTATTTAAGTATGTTGTTGTATAACCTGTTTTATTTAAGTACATTATATTAATACCAAAAAATAATTTAGTATAACGTGAATAAGACGTTATCACTATTTTGATTAATAATGATATATTGTGATATTTTGTGTCATGTGATTATATGTTGTGTGCAATAAGTCCGATTGCTATTGACGGATCAATTTAATCGACTTACAAGGTGTTTGATAAATAAAAATATACTTATAGATAGCGGCACACTACTTTAAATATACATAAGTATAATATATGCGATTCATTTAATAAAATCAGGTCAGCCCCCGTAGCACGGCCACATCCAAGAGAAGAGATGAGAGCGTGTCCGTTGATAATCTTTCACGTCTGTCTTATCTTACAGTCGCAGCACGGCCACTTCAAGACAAGATTCTTGCCTTGTCATGAAAAAAAAAGTGGGAATGTCGGGAAAATAAGCATTATGATAAAGAGGGAATTTTGGAAACGAGGGAATTGTAAAAAGTAATCAATGTAAAGGTGGGAAAATGCTTATAAGAGAAAATATGCTATGACGTGGAAATTTTTAAAAAGTAGTCATGTAGAAATTGACTTGTCGAAAAATGTTTTTTTAGTGGGATTTTTTTATGAGTCCCACTTTTTTAAAAAGTAGGAAAAAGTCCTTAATGATTTTAAGTGGGAAAAATTCCCACCTAATGAAATAGCGGGAAAAAGACACTTTTCCACAACACCATGTGGGTGTTCCACAACACCCACATCACTATAACCATATATATACTTGTACTATTATTTCTTCTGTGCTATAACCCACTAAAAGAGAGAATTCCCCCCCCCCCCCCCCCTTTTTATTATTGACAACTTTCAACCTCAATACCTACTTTCCCATAATAAAAATATTCCCTAATTACTCCTCTTCAAAATAATCAAACAATTTCACGCAAGATTTCTATGTCAACACGTAAGGCCGAACGTGATAAAACCCCGCCATAATAGTCTTTAAAGATATAGATGGAGATAAGTGGAAAAAAAATCCCACATGATGACGATTTTCTCTAATAAAAAAAAACCCATATTTATAATTTTTACATAATGGCACTTCTACAACACTCGCATCACTATAACCCACTAAAAGATAGAATTTTCCCCCCTTTTTATTATTGTCAACTTTCCTCAATTGGCCGTTGGGTTGGCCGTGCTAAGGGTGCAGGGGCCTTAAAGAAAATTCAGGCGACAGACGTGTCGCGTCGTATTCAGTCAAAACTAAATGGTTTTTGACAGATAACAGCGTATCCTATAATTCCATGAAGGTAAAAACCGTGCCCGTCCGCGCGCCCCTGGCGCGTTTTTTTAGCTTCATGTATAATTCAGACCGACAACTGCCAAAATCTATACGTTTTGACTTAGGTGACACAACATGTCGCTTCGCCTGTAATTTCCTTAAGGCCCCAGGCCCCGCCCCGATTAAATAATAAACAGTTAATAAAGTAGGACTGTTTTTTTTTTCAGGCATGTTTTTAAGTAAGTGACTTTTTAATAAGTGTTTCGATTCATGTAAAATATATTAAATTTAAAATTACATCGATCAATCTATCTAGCCAATGTGGAGTGAGAACATGGAAGAGAGGTCCTCTCGCCATTGGTTATCCTTGTACCGGTTTTTCTTATAAGTTTCCTATAGGTACCTATTATAGTTTTAAAATCTCGACTTTGCATGTCCCTCTATTGCATATATAGCCCTTTGTAAGTGGTGGTTTGGTAGGTAATTCAAAAAACATTATTCTTCTAATTGTTCGGTTAAGTTGATCCGTGCAATTAGTAAATAATAAATAAGTAAAGATAATTGTTTATTTATGTGATACCTATACGTACTTATATATATATTGTTGGTGAAAACAATGCAATAGATTGTATTTTTTAAGATAAAGTGTATTTTTGTCAAAAACTATAATCTTCCAAAAAATAATACAAATTATTGAAAATCATTCACAATAAAGCTTCATTTTTACACAATTAGTTTTTTATTTAGTAAATCCTTTTAAAGCACGTATGCCCACATACCTAGGACTTGTATTGCGACGGCAACTACTTTTGTAAAAAACTTACCACAAGTTAATTTAACGTTGGCATTGATAAATATATTGCCGTTCCAATCACAAATAGACGTTAAAAATTACCCGAGTAAAAAAGGCAAACGCCATACTAACTTGTGTAAATAATATTTAAAAAAAAAGAAAGAGATGTACTGCAATGTATAGTCCTGTTTTACAAAAGAGTTCCTGCGGAAAAAAGTGCAACTAATAAAATTGAGAGTGTAGAAAATGTGCTAAATATTAACATAATTTTATTTACTTCCAATTCCATAAAGTTCTTTTTAGGGACTCTTAAAGCTTACCAACATTCCGGGACGCGTCCGAGGGAATTATTTAGTGAATCGAAGTTAACCTATTTTTTTACATAAACAGATAAACTTCATCCCGTACATTTTCTTTAAAAAGAATAGTATTTAGGACAAAAGGAACAGTCGCTAAAAGTGCCCTATATTTAGTTGTGTTTACAAAGCCGTTGAATCCAACCAATCTTTGAACATACAGACCGTTCACCGTAAGATGTCCTCTGCCTGCATATAGTGCCAACATCGCGGCACACATGTTACGGTGAACGTAATATGAAAATTATGATACGAAAGCAATTATACATGAAGGTGACTTTGAAGGGTTTGTACTTTGGGTTTATATGAAGCTCTACTGATTAAATCGAACAACTTTTCCTATGGAAACAGGATGTCTCGTAAATGATTTGTTTCATGGGAAAAGTTGTTCGATTTGATCAGTAGAAAATTCAACCTTCCAAATTCACCCTATTATAGTGTATCTATATTTCTTAAACTATCATGTGTTATCATCATTATAAATTAGACCCACTATATTTAAATATTATATAGTATTATATACAGCGTGAATTTTTCAAATGGGTCTTCAAGGCCTGAACTACAAGGAATAGCGAAAAAAACTCCAAAAGAGTCTCGAGGCCGATTTTGATAAAAACTAAAACTGCATCATTAGGTTTTTGAAAAAAATCTAATAACCGGGAATCGAACCGGTTAATTTAAACAAAATCTCATCAGTAATATTGCACCAGCTGATAATGTCTCTTATAAGGATCAAGTTCTGCAATTTAATTCTAATTGAAACCCTGAAACAAACTTAATAAACTTTTTATTAACAACTTTGATTGTAGTGGTGGCCTAGTTGGTTAGACCTTGGACTTAAAAACACTTAGGTCCCTGGTTCGAATCCCGGTGTGTACCAATGAGTTTTTAATTTAAAAATGTATGTACATTTGTTTGACAACACCACTATAGTGCCTCGGAGAGCACGTTAAGCTGTCGGTCCCGGTTTCACTATACCAACTTGTGAAACTGTTTATAGATGGGTTATTGAGTCTATTCAAAACATCGCGACGAGCCAGCCACTTGTTCGGTGTAGACTCATACCATCGGCTACGACGAGGTGGGATTAAAACCCCTTCGCTGGGTACCCTGGGGCCGTCTAGGCGGTCTCGGGCGCCGTAAGGCACCGTGATGATACATTATTAACAACTTTATATTTCTCTAATTGAATATTTATTTACAAAATTACCAGATATTTTGCATCGGTTTATTTTCATAACTGTCACGGCGATCCTTACCTACAGTGAATATAATAGCGGAGTTACTGCCAAATTAAATAAAAGGCTTTTAGTTTTTTTTAGTACAATTTTATTCTGTTGAGGTCATTCATTACAATATCTACAAAGCCAATCTAAATAATATACTTATATTAAGCCTAAATATAACGAGTGCGGATCTGAAACAAAAATAATATGTAAGGACCGATTTTACAATCGGTTAAGTCAGTATATTTTTGTAAATGTAAGTCAGAGAAGTATCTATTTAGCGTTCAGAGGCTCTACCACGGGTTTGCGCATTGTAGAAACGTTACGTATTCATTTACGTATACGTGAGCAACAACCAATTAGATCGCTTTATTCAATCCTGTTACCAAAAATAAAGCGGCCCTATTGGTTGTTGCTCACGTATACGTAAATGAATACGTAACGTTTCTACAATGCGCAAACCCATGGTAGAGCCTCAGGGCTCTGAGAATAGAAACACTACTTCAATAAAATTTGTTAATTCTTCGAGAATAAAATGACGACTGATTCCTTTGAATCATGAAGCATGTGCATCTGGATTGAGAGATCTTTTCAAAACCAAACAAAATGACTATGTTGGCATTTCGTAGCATAATGTAGAAACTTATATATGAAATATTTTAATTTGTAAAGGCGAGGAAAAAAAGTTAGCGTCCAAAAATAGGAGCTCTCAATCCTGACGTTTTTGAAAAAATATAAAAAAAAATTTTTAGAAGTATTTACTCTTATGTTATATTTTTTTGTACTAACATTCAGTACACACATCGTAAGAAATAATCATAAGAATTCAAAATATTTGGAGGTAAAATGAAGAAGATATAAGGCAAAACATGGATCTCTCAATCCAGACGTTTTAGATTGAGTGATCCTTTGAAACACCATGTTAGGCTGAGTAGAAGCAAAAGTTGACTATGCGAGCATTTAATAATACTTCTCGACATTATCGCAAAAAAAAAATATCCAAATGATAACCGTTAAAAAGTTATAGCAACTTCGTCATTTTTAAAACATCAGGACTGAGTGATCTATATTTTTACATATACGAGTATCTACTTTTACTTTCATGGCACAGAAAATCTAAAATTCTACTAATAATTAAAAAATCATCTTCTAAATCCTGGCTATTTGTGTAAAGATTGCACTTTATTATATTTTTAGATTTCAATTTTACCCATACAGCAAGTCGTGTAGGGTGACCATGTCTTTTTTTGTTAGCACTCGGTATGAACACATGCTAACCCATACAAATTCAGATTGATTCCGAAACAAATTTTAGTGTTTACTAATGCCAGTAAATCCATAGACTAGTTGAAAAACGGTAAACCCACAGATTGATGCCTTAAAAATCAATCTGGTACCGTTATAATTACGACTGATCTCAAATTTTCGAGCTACCTGAAAAGCGGTACCTAAACTCAGAGTAATCCCGAAACATAACCGTCGAATCTCCTGAAAACCCGTAAACACTAATAATGTGTTTAAAAAAAACTTTTTTAAACCAGATACGTTTAGAACCTAGTCATTTTAAATTTCTTTAAATAGGTAATGTTTAAAAAAAAAAATATATAAATACCAGGAAGTACCCTAAGCCCCAAAATAGCCTGTCTAAAAATGAGAACACAATATAGCCACCCGCGACACAAAGTCAATACAAAAAAAATGACAAGTGCGAAAACTCGCCCACGGAGTGTTCCGAAGGTAGCGGAGGGGTTTTATTTCCACCTCGTAGCAAATTGTGAGTCTACACTACACTGAACAAGTGACGAACTCATAGCGGTATTTGTTTAGACTTAATCACCCATCGGTAAACAGTTTCACAAGTTTATATATTGAAACTAGGACCGACAGCCTAACGTGCGCTTATCTTGACTTGAACCCTTTTACACCTACACCTATTAGGAGATATTTTACTAAATATATATATATATATAATATATATAAGTACCACAAATTATCGGACCAGCTCTTCTCGAGATATTCATGCCGACAAACAAACAGACACCTAAGAAGAGTTCTTTTTTTGAAAAAATAAATAAATTCGGAACCCTAATGAGAACACAAGTGATTATAATCATTCAATGCTCAAAAAGTGATAATCCAAAATGGATTACTACACAGAGAAACGTTTAACAAGTAATTTGTACTTTGTGAAAATTATTACAGCATTTCCTTGATATTTATACTTCCATAGTACCTTCACACAATATAGTATTCCAGTATTCTATGCTAAAATAAACGTCAAAACGAAATATATTAATATTTAAATTACTTCGCCTCTCAGGGGAGCGGCGTCATCAGTAACAGTAAATTGTAGTGATGAAATCCATACACTTAAATCAATAGGCAAATCAAATGGTTTATTATGTATTTTTTTAGCATTGATTTACACACAACTTGTAATTTTACTGCATTAAAATGAAAGTTAAACTATACATATTTACAGAATAATATGCCATGCTTCATAAAAATTAAAAACAAAACATGGTCACCCTACACGACTGCTGTATCGGTAAATTTGGAATCTATAAATCTAATAAAGTGCAATCTTTACACAAATTGTTTAAATGCCAGGATTTAGAAGATGTTTTTTTAATAATTCGTAGAATTTTAGATTTTCCGTGCGATGAAAGTAAAAGAAGATATATGTGAAAATATAGATCACTCAGTACTGATGTTTTAAAAATGACGAAGTTGCTATAACTTTTTAACGGTTGTCATTTGGATATTTATTTATTTTTTGCGATAATGTCGAGAAGTACTATTAAATGCTGGGATAATCAACTTTTGCTTCTACTCAGCCTAACATGGTGTTTCAAAGGATCACTCAATCTAAAATGTCTGGATTGAGAGATCCATGTTTTGCCTTATATTTTCTTCATTTTACCTCTTACGATGTGTGTACTAAATGTTAGTACAAAAAAATATAACATAGAGTAAATACTTCTAAAAATATTTTTTTATACTTTTTCAAAAACATCAGGATTTAGAACTCCTATTTTTGGACGCTAACTTTTTTTCCTCGCCTTTACAAATTAAAATATTTCATATATAAGTTTCTACATTATGCTACGAAATGCCAACATACCCATTTTCCTTGGTTTTGATTAGATCTCTCAATCCAGATGCACATTCATGAAGCTAAAAAAACGACGGGCACGGTTTTTACCTTCATGCTTTGAATAGACTAAAATAACCATAGAAAAAATATATCTGTCTACGAAAATAACAGACGAAAGTATGAAAATGAAAATGTGTCAAAATTATAATTTAATTTGAAAAATGGAACATGGAAATGACATAAAAGATAAAAAAGTAATGAAATAAATACAAATGAGAAAACCCAAATTGATTGATAATGATATAAAGAGAACGATCATAATGCATCTGTCCGGCACATAAAAATTACTCCTAAATCATCATAGTATGGAACAGTGCCAAGTAGGCTCATCGACCTACCGGATGACGCGACGCGTCGATTAATAAAAATATGTAGGAAATTTATACTCGATCGACGGGAAACGTCAAATCTTATAAATGTGGTTTTCGATTCCTATCGACGCGCGACGTGTAGATCGGTATGTCGATGTGGCTTCCCAGGAAATCATCTAATATTTTTTCTCCAATTTCATAAGTAGAACTCAATAGTACCTATACTATAATGTTTACCTAGATACCTGTACAACTTTTTTTTACATATCTAAGTACCTAGTTTAGTACTTAGGTGTCGAGCACGCGCAAAATTCGGTTCGATAAATATCGATCGATAAGACATATATCTACAAAGCTAACACGCACGATCACGACATATAACGAATAGACTAATTTGACGCATTGGAAGATATGTGTCGAGTTTTATCGAAAACGTGCTACCGTTTTCGATAAAACTCGACACATAGCGGTTTATTATCATCAAAACTAAACTGTCAGATTGTAGACAAAAGTCGATATATATAAAAAAAAATATCAGGTTTTTTTTAGGTACTGATAAGTGTCGAAATTACTTTTGTTTGATATTTTATTGATTTAATAGCGAAAAACAGAAACAAAATTGTTTTATTCTCGTTAAGAAAACTGTTATAAGTGCGTGTTATAGAAAATAGGAATATAAAAGTTGCTGAAACAACTGGAACCTCAAAAAATAATGATTTTGAAAAAGTATCTGGATGCCCAACCAATAGATTATGAAAATAAGATTATCAGAAAATAAGTATCTAATTTATGTTTCTAGAGTTATGCTATTTAGAAAAAAAAAAAAAAAAAAAAATTTTTTTTTTTTAATTATTACCGTGTATTTTTTTTTAATAATTTTCTGTATTTATTATTATGAAATGGCAGTAGGTTAGTCCTATTATTTTAAAGCGAACAAATTCTAAAGGGAAAGATCATTACTAGACTGAAAACCTCTGAACTTTAACCCTCGAAGTTCAGAGGTAGGTTTTCAAGTTCTGATAGGTCTTGAATGCGGAATGTATTTTGTAATGTAATGTGATTAAATTCAGCAGGCGACTAATTCAGGCTTATAATTAAAATAAATAACTCTGTGTCCGTATTGCATAAAATTCAAAGTATCCATAAAAAAAGATTTATATTTTAAAGTATGTTATTATAGAGAAGTGCCTTAAGGCCCAAATAGGCTTACCAGTCATAAGAACAAAATATAACGCAATACAAACCAAAATATGTAACTTTTGATCGCAAATGTGTCACTTTTTAACACATTTGCGATCATAACCAATGCACAAGAAAATATGTGTGACAATTCGTTTGAATAGCGTTTTTAGGTCTTAGACCACTTTCGTATCTATACGTACTTTCCATATAATTTATTTAACCCTGTCCAATGCCTTAATAAATAAATAAAACTAACCAAAAAATAAACTAAAGATTGGTACTGGTGATCCTCTGAGCAAGGAATTCCTTGTTCAGAGGATCAGCATTGCCATCCAGCGTGGTAACGCCGCTAGCGTCCTCGGCACATTACGCCCATCGTCTCAAAACCAAAAAATCATAATATTTTTTTAGGCCAAGGCAACGAGTGTCTTCAGCTTTATTTTTATTTAGTTAAATTTATGTATTTTTAAGTTTTTATTAAATTAAAATATATATTTCTGTAACGATTATTAAGAATAATATAAAATAAATGCATCGTTTAAGGTAATAATTATTTATTTATTATATACCTTAATGTTTTTGAAATTGTCAACGAAAACATACTTGTTTTACCTAGTAGACAAAGCTCGAGAAATATATCGATGTCGGTTTGCGTGCTCACCAATTCGATATATTTTTCGACAGCAGACGGTATATTTCGAGTCGGTATATATCTTATCGTTGCCCGCGTGCTAATCCCCCGGTTTTATTTGTTGTTACCAATGTTTTAACCGATTTCCCTATTTATATCATTAATTTAGGTATTTACTTTTAGATCCAGACTATTCAAAGCATCCTCTAGTCCTGTGAGTCCAGGATCGTCATGCTCAAACACCCTGCATTCCCCGTCGAAGTACCGCCTCATTCTTCTCTGTAACTCTTCGTTCCGCAGCCAGTACCGATAGTCCACGTCTTTTTCCTCATCGGTAACTGGGGGCCAGTAGTATCGCCTGAGAGATTCTAGGTAGAGATATGGGAACCTTGTGGATGCAGTGGTCAGCGCGTCCCATGGGTTCAGGTGTAGTCTTGTTTTGTACTGTGAAGTTTATGTTTAGTTAAAGTATGTTTACCTACCTCCCTGATGGTCATATCAATTTTATTATCTGTTTTATCACGGCATATGCGGGCCTATGCCCCAAGCTAGGACAAAAATGTATAAAAATTACTCCTAGAAACAATTGAGATTACATTTTTACAATCAATGTTTTAAAACATGTATAAAAAAATAAGATGAGATTACTTTTTGAAAAAAATGAGATTACTTTTTGACAATCACTGTTTTTTAGCTAATAATATTCTTTTTAAAGACTGATGGTCGTTGATACCAATACATACATACATATCATCACGGGTGCCTTACGGCGCCCGAGACCGCCTAGACGGCCCCAGGGTACCTAGCGGATGGGTTTTTAATCCCACCTCGTCGTAACCGATGGTATGAGTCTACACCGAACAAAGTCGGCTAGGTCGTCGTGATCTTTTGAATAGACTCAATAACCCATCTATAAACAGTTTGACAAGTTGGTATAGTGAAACGGGACCGACAGCTTAAACGTGCTCCCCGAGGCGCTATAGTGGTGTTGTCAAACAAATGTACATAAAAATCTTGAAGCCAACTGGAAATGTCTACCGAAAGTGGCTGCAAAATAATTCTAATAAAATCTGTATACCTTACCTACTAAAAATATACTAAGGCTCTACTTTTCTAGTTTTAAAACAGTTTCAAAACGCATTAAGAATGACTACCGAAAAAAACGAAACTGAAATAGGTATCATGTGCGTCAGGATTGAGGGGCCAATTTTTTTATAATAAGAAATTGCTAATTATTCTTATGCACGCAGTTAGTAAAAATCGATCTAAAGTTTGTAAAACAGTTAAAATTTTATAATTAAATAAAAAAGTTATATGGGGTTTTAGTTGGCCCCTGCTGGTGCTGACGTGTTCATTAAAGTAAACTTCAATATTTCCAAATCTATACTAGTTGCAAAGTTAGAAAGTACGTCTATAGTTTGTAAAAATATATACTCTCGAACCACGCAAACCTCATATTAAATCCGTTTAATTTTAACGAAAATATTAAAAAAATTAAAAGTCTTCATACAAACGTGAAATAGGGTGACCACGCATTTTGTATTTTTTTTTTATCTGAAGCAGTCAAATTTTTTAATCAATAGCTGTTGTGTTTTGATAGCAATCTTTCCATTTTATTCATTAGTACATCCGTGCAAAACCGGGTCGGGCTGTTAGTAATAATAATATAAATATGTATTATACAGGGTGGATTTTTGAGATGGAACAGTAAGGGTAGGTACCTAATTACTATAATTTTACACAAAAACTTTTTTTGATGCCTATTGATCCTGTTTCTTATAATGATCAAAAGTCTCTGCTGGACCGACTGAGGTTTGAGTACTATAAATGACAGAAAACGCTAATTTTTTTTTCCATACATTTCGGTAAGAGAGCCAAACTTCTATATTGGCCAAATTTTTTTTAAAGTCGGTAGACTTTTTGTGCGTTGAAATCTATACTTTCTGATGGCGTAAAAAATTATATATGGTAAATGTTCTCAGAAAATGCAAAGAAACGAAAAAGCTCAAATTAGGTCGAGACCCTCCTAGCCCCTTCCCCACTTCTCTGTGAAATACCTTTTGCTGGGCTAAAATTTTTCGTAGGTCTCTTCCTTTTCCAATGGGTTTCCAACTATAATTTTATTTCACTTTTTACCATTTTCAAAGGCTTCAGCACTGGTCTAATAATCCATTCAGGGAAGCACCAGAGCTTGTACGAGCTTAATTTTAACTTTTAATGAGAAAAAGTGTTAATTAATTTAAAGAGTGCAGTGAAGAAAATGTTTATATGAAGGAGATTGCTATTAATACACAACAGTTGAGTAAAAATTAGACTGCTTCAAATAAAAAAAATGACAAAATGCGTGTTCACCCTATGCTACGCTTAATAGAAGATTTTTTTTAAATATTTCAGTTAATATTAAACGGATTCAAAATGAGGTTTGTCTTGTTTTCGAGTGTATATATTTTTACAAACTCAAGACGTTTTGAAGTTAACTTTAATGAAAACGTCAGCACGGGGGAGCCAACTGAAACCCCATATTTACCCACAAACTTTTTTATTTTAGGTTTTACAAACTTGAGACATTTTACTTTAGATAGATTTTTACTATCTGCTGGCATAAGAATTATTAGCAAATTCGTATAATAAAAATGTGGCACCACCTTACGCACATGAAATATCGGTAGCGATAGCAAATGTTTGAAAAAACCTCAATTACGACCATATTATTCAATTATTCCATAGTCAAATCTCACAGAAGAATATTCTGTGAGATTTGACTATGGATAAAAAAAAATTTGTACCTATATTACGTTCAATGTTTAAGGATAAATTAAACTTACTCTATGGTACCAATCATAATCAATATCCGAGTCGCTCATAGCTCTAGAGAGAGCTAGACTGCTTGCTGACCTATAGCTCTTAGGGAGCAGTCTGTACGAGCTGTCTAGACTGTCTGATAAGGATATCTGTCGCTCATTCCAGGTCCTGTAATAGTATGGCGTCAGAGGGACGTAGTCAGGAATGTCTAGGTCGTTTACGTAGTCTGCTCTCCATCTTGGTATAGTGTTTAGGTATGAGGTATACATTATGTTACCTTATGAAGGTAAGTACTCAAATCATTGATCTGTAATAATACATAGGTACAATTAGTACATAAATAAACTTATGTAAAGAAGGTAACTGGACCATACTTTTTTTTTGGAAATTAATCATTTTGTCTATTATATTGGGGTAATTTAGTAGGTACTGTAACCCTCTATTTCGAACGCAACTACCTATAGTACTGGCTGGAGAAAGCTGAAATAAATTTTGGATGATAACCCCAATAAAAGAAGTCCAAAATAAAGGATGTTTTTAGCAGCGAAAAGAGCTGTTACAAATTGGTCATGGCGCCGGGTATGTTATGCCTGCTACATACGTAACGATTAATCTGTGCAAACCGATTTGCGCAGATTTATCGATCGTGTGTATGATAAATCGTTGCAGATTATCGTTCATCGGTGACAGTTGCAATTTTTATTAGATAAATCTTTGTCGATTGCGTTTGCACAGATCAGTACCTACTCAGTTCCTTATGTTCCTATGTTAAGTGCCGATGTTGTAGTATTGTCAAAACAATCGGGAGGGTTCAAATAGTTTTTTAGTCTATGTATACTATAGGGATATACATAGACTAAAAAACTATTTGAATTGTAAACCAGTGGCGGATCCAAGGGGCCATCAAAATTTACCTAAAATGTACGCTATAAGTGTTTTGGAATTGGTAAAACGATTTCGAAACGTTACAATTTAGAGCTTTTTTAGAGGTAGTCCTGATATCAATATAATATCTAGTAACAATGAACTACTTCCTGTTCGTGGAAGCAGAACTAACACTTACCTACCTATATGACTAATCCGACTCGTTTTTTTTGTGGACGATGCGTGACCAAAGTCACCTCATAAGCTCTGTAGATAATTTCACAACATCACGTCAGACTCGAGAGGGTACCGGTACGTACTGCAAAATTCTTCCAAGTTGTGTAATCAAGCCGAAGCAACGTTTGATCGATACGTGACTAACATCCCGTTTACCAATGGAAAAGAGAGAGTATTTTTGTATGCATATGTGTTGGTACTATGTAGCAAAATGACGAAATTACTGAAACTGAAGAATTCAATTTTAATAATGAAAAATAAATTGTTTAGCCTTTTGATAAAATATTAGTTTTTAGTATTTTATCTAAATATATGTTTTACATTATTTTTTTTGATAGGGTTTATTTTATTATGTTTTTACTTCGTGCCAAAGCGAAAATAATATTTAAAAACTAATTTTGTTGAGTAATAAATGAAATAATTATTTAACTATTCATTGATGTTATATGGATTTATAGAATTTTCTTTAACTTGGAAAAAAATTGAAACTAAATTAAAATTAGAAGCTATTAATGAGATAATTTAATTAAACACACCTACTCTCTTAAAACTTGGGGTAGGTATGTCAATAACCTAATATTCTTATCAACCTCTAGTAGACGCTCAAATATTGACAAAGTATACAATTTTATCGCTACGAGTGCTTGCATATACAACACATAGTAATACTATGATAATGTCCACCATTTATTGAGCTTGTATTTAAGTTGATATCATTGTTAAGGTGGATTAAACGATTAAGATCTAGGTATATTTATTGTTGGAGTAAATGATCAAGGGTTTTGGTTGCTTTGAATCATTAGTAAAATAATAAACTGTATTTTGTTTGGCATGACGGATGTAAGCGACGTCATAAAACTGCACTTTCTATAGGTAGAACTAATTTAGCAGGATGCGTCAATAGTTAATATTGGCAATAGATTTGTCATATTATATAATGGTCTCCGTCATTGCGCCTACGCTGATAAAGCCTAATTTCCTTTTGCCTAAAACCTAGCTATAATTATAGCATGTGATCATACATCCATCTGAGCAATGTACCAATAATGTTCTCAATCAAGAATAGCAAAGATTCTACAATTGGTTGAGTCTACTATAGGGTACGGACTTGAACTCCAGGCAAGGCTTTCCACTTTTTTATCGAGCGACATATAAGAACCGCTATTTCTAAATATTTTTTCTGATGGGTTTGTCTTCCACCGTATGTAGATATACAAAGTTTGATGCGCCCCAGTGCGTTAGAAAACGAATTGGAAAAGGAGAGATAAGTTTAACTATAAGTAGTCCAAATGTACTTAATTATGAGTGTAGCCAATTCTAGAGTGATGCAATGACCAAAAACTGGCAAGGAGATATAATATAGTCTAGCTAGACTGTCTACACAATAGTAGTAGGACAATATATAGAGTACCTAAACTAATTTGCATGGGTCTCTAGATTGAAACGTGCAAAAGGGCTAAATTGCTGATGATTGTAGTAGGTAGCGTGTTTATATATGTTTACAAATTATATGTTTACAAATTATGTGATTACGTTATTTTATTGCATACCAACTTTAAAAAAATAATTTTACAGTTTCAAAGCATCTACAACAACAGTGTACAGCAATAAAAATTGTGGGAGTGATGCCAAAGAGCTAATTTCGTATGTATTGAAAAATTATTAACCCAATTCAGGAGGAGGATATGAACAAAACACACTTTTTTTTAATCTAGGTGGGTACGTTGGCCAATTTTGTATTATTATTATTGAATAGGAAAATGTTCAACGGTGTAATGGTAGCACAATATTTCACAATAACCAAATTTCACCATGATCTGATAATGGAAGCCCGTGATATTTGAGGGAACTCCTGAAAGAACAGTAGGTATATATACCTGAGTACATTTTTAATTACTAACTACAATGATGTATACATAAAGATAGGTAAATTCGGCAGTTGAATTCATTTTGGCAACGAGCACTAAATCTTGCTGTCTACTATACTTACAATCTCTCTAATCTCTTTCATGACGATCAGGTTTCCTCAGACCCAGGATTACCTACACCGATAAATTATTTACCTACTTGCTTGAAAAACATTTCAGTAGGTAAGTTTTTTTTAACCACGTGCATATAATCATAATTAAATATATTGACTGCGTTCCAAAGTACTTAGTGCACTGACGTAAGTCTCATCTCAGATTGCCGCTACATAAACATACCTATTTCTCTACAATAGGAAGTTGTTTACAATAATAAACACTATAGTTAGGTATGGCAATTTGCCTAAAATCCATTCAGTACTACAGCTATTAACAGCAAAATATGTATGCATATACTTACCAACAAAATATTTAACATTGTTTAACAAATATCTAACTTATTAGCGACAATAGAAAAGTCGATAATTAGTTCATAACGATTGTAAAGCGTCATATCTTACTCGCGACTATACCTACAGTATAAATAATTAATAACAGCCACAGAATAATGCAAATATAGACCAACCAATCTATCCATGATTGGTTCTTCACTAAAAATATCGACAAATTAATATCACTTGCTTCGTCGTCTTATAAAAACAGCTCTTATGCTGTTTTAACGTTTCCATTCCACATATTATTCAAATAAAATATTAGATTTCGGTATGTAACCTCTGCCTTATTTCTGTGATCAAAGCTTCTACATATTGACTATATTCGATGGGTGACTATCGTCGAAAGTGGTTTGTGATTACATGTCTATTGCTAAAACTACCATGTTTAATAAATAATAAATCTGAACGGACTAAGATTTGTAACTTGGCGCCATAGCAACTTTATATTCAGCTCAACAATACCTATCCAACAATGTAACGCATATAGGTAGCTATTGGAATGTGGACCAGGATTTGCACCCTCCTTTATATAAGGATTTCAGTCAGTCAAGGGACCAAATAGGTCTGATCTGAGGCTCTACCATGGGTTTGGGCATTGTCAAAACGTAACGTATTTTATTATTATAAGATCTTAGCTTTATTTTTGGTAACAGAATTGAATAAAGCGATCCTTTTGGTTGTTGCTCACGTAAATTAACACGTTACGTTTCTACAATGCGCAAACCCGTGGTAGAGCCTCTGTACCTTTTGACATCCTAGAGTTCCGTTCACGAATATCTCCGTCAGATTTTTTGACATCAACGACTCAGCCTGAAGTAACTAGTCCACTGCATAGAGTACTAGTATATACTGAAAGTCCTCTGCTTTTCTAAAGCGCGTAAGCAATCCATTTCTAATCCGACATTTGCATAAAATACGACAGTAACGCCCACACTATATAGTCCATATACATTTCGCAGCTGTTCTATTCACATTGCTCTCTATTGCTCATGCTTCGATTATTTTAATGAGTACAATAGATGCTTACTATATTTTTAGTAGTGACCTAAATACCAATCTTAACAGTACCACTAGTTTATTTATTTTTGAATTTAAAACCTAATACCTAACACTTAATGAGATGTTGGTTTTAAAAACCAGGATAAAATTTAGAAATTTGTGTTTTTATTAACTGGCTGATGTCTACTAATAACCGGTAATATTATATTCGTATGTAAATTTTGATCATCATTCTTTTAAACTTCACTTTATTCGCGATCCGGAAGTCTGCATTCCCCATACAAAATGAGCGTTTGTACGGTAGTGCGAAATTAAAGTATTTCTCCACTATTGTTTGTCGTATTTAAAATAATATTTTTGTCGGACAAAAATGAATTGAAATCAGAAAAAATAATTATTAATATATCTATAACTGAAAGATGATTAAATGACCAACATACAAATACTTATTGAACTACCACTAACAGCTAAGTTGTAATAAGTATTAGAAGTACGTTTGTATGGGCGTCAGCACGACCGGAGAGTTCTTAAGTGAGGAGCTAGGATTATCATGCGAATATTATACATCCATTTCGGTACTAAATGGATGTAGAATGTTTGTTACTTCTATCGATTTTATTATATCTGTATTATCATCAGCTGATAAAACCGCGCCGGATCAGGCTCACTCAGTCATGTCCACATAGCGAACGGAGATGGATGTGTTAGGCTCTCCTTCGCTGCGTCTTCGTAGTAGCACAGTGTACACAAGAAGTGACGGTTCCAAGAATCATGAAGTGAACTTGTGCCCAAGTGTGATGTCTGCGGAGACCAAACGTCTACTCCCGCCGACTACAGAAACCATAATGACGAAGCCGTTCCCAGTACGAGGTGAGCTGGATAAACATCAAAGTATTAAATAAAACTAGTTGTTAAAGTGGTTATAAATAGGTAAGTTAGGTATGCAGCAGATTTGACAGTTGTGTGTGAGACGACGCATAATCGTTGTCTCGTATGTTTCCGCGGTCATTGTGCCAAAATAATCTTATCTGTAAACTTTTATTTTCATGTATAAATACAATGATCCACATTGTACAAAACAACTGTGTTAACTGCATAGATATAAACAATAAGAAATAAACAATACCTATAATATGTTAGGTACTTATAGTATACCTATCTCATCTATATATTTTTTTTGTTTATTTTAAAAAATATATAAAACTACCAGAAAATATGTATTATTATAAATATTAAACAATAAATTTCCTTATAAATTACAATTATCAGGTATATTACAATAAATATATAGGTACATTACCACTATACAAACTCAACATTAGTTTTTTTATAGGTATTATATTATTAAAAGGTTTTATAGGTCCCTTTGAAGGTATACCTAGGCCTCAAATTTGTTCACTATTCATAGCTCTCCTATTGTCTTCCCTAAGTTATCCATCATCCACCGCATTGGTGGTCTTCCCTTTGGCCTTTTTTTGCCCAGGCCATTATGTTATTGTTTGTGACTTCTGATGTAAGTAACATATGTTTTCATAAATACTTTTTATAATAACTTTCAGGGTGGGTTACAAAATAAATAAAGCAGCCAGGATACCTAATGCATTTTTTTTCTTTGTCGTCGCCAATGTTAAACAACAAAATATTGATCGAATCCATTTATGAACTTTGTGCTTGCTTACCATCAGGTAAATAAATCACATGCCGTGCTCCAATAATAATTTTAACTATCCAATTTAACATTAATTGAGTGATCTTTTGCATAAACGAATTGAATTGAATTTCAATTCAATATGTTTATTGAAAGTGGTGATCATTTCTTTTGTGCATTCAAAATCATACTTGTTGTAATAAATATTACTTAGATATATATATATATATATATATTATAAATTCCTTATCATTAATTTTTTTATTGAAATTATAACGATTTGCTGGAAGCTAGAACTCGACCCTCGACCCTCGCTTTTGCGGTAAGGTGATCCGCCGCTGAGGCACATAGACAAATAATATTATGAGGATTACAAAGAAAATAAAAATAAAATTAGGTAGGTAATACATTTGCCCTGTCCCCAGGGTTTCAGGTTGTGTGGTAGCATCACCAGTAGGGCGGACATCTTTCCTACATTCACCGTCATCTGCCGAGCCAAAAGGATATCCAGCATCTTCTGCTTCATGCTCTGCCTACTACGTCCACGTGGATATAAAAACATCTCCCCATGTGTAACCTGCCCCCAAAGTTTCTAAAAATATAGAAAGGAGATGCGGCCGCCGCCATACAAGTTTGGCCTAGTATATTGTACCGAATCATTTGGTATGTAGGGTTGAAGATAATAATTTTGAGATGCTCATTTAACGGTAGGTATTTGTATTATTTTTTTAGCCAAGGAAATGGGAAATATAACATTACAAAATATTTACAGTAGCAATTCTTGTGCATTGCTGTTATCACTAAATGTTTCGTTTCACAAACATTTCTCAAGCTTGTATGTTATTGTCGCTAGTCGCTATCATCAAAGGCATCTAACATCTTTTTTTTTTAGGCAAAATTGTTCAATTTTTCTAAATTTTTTTCATAAAAACCCGTATAGTTTAAATTAATTTAATAATTATTTCATAAATAGATTTCTAGGGGCTTAGCACGCGGTCAACGATAAGATATATACCGACTCGACTTATTCCGTCTGCTGTCGAAAAATATATTGAATTGGTGAGCACGCAAACCGACATCGATAAGTTTCTCGAGCTTTGTCTACGAATTAAAACAAGTGTGTTTTCGTTGACAACTTCAAAAACATTTATGTAATAAATAAATAATTATTACCTTATACGATGCATTTATTTTATATTATTATTAATAATCGTTACAGAAATATATATTTTAATTTAAACAGATTTAAAAATACATATATTTAACTAAATTAAAATAAAGCAGAAGAAAACTCTTTACCTTGGCCTAAAAAAATATTTTATTTTTTGGTGAGTTTTTTTTATTTATTAAGGCATTGGATAGGATTAAAAAAATGTAATGGAAAGTACGCATAGATACGAAAGTGGTCTAAGACCTAAAAACGCTATTCAAACGAATTGCCAGACATATTTTCTTGAGCATTGATTGGTTATGATCGCATTTGTGTCACTTTTTATTTTGGTTTGTATTGCGGGCGGCTATCTTTTGTTCTTATGACTGGTAAGGCGATTAAGCCTTAAGGTACTTCCCTATAATAATATACTTCAATGATATAAGTCAAATATTTTATTTTATGGATGTTTTGAATTTTAAGCAATACGGCGACGTGTGAATGATTTATTTTAATTATCAGCCTGAATTAGTCGCCTGCTGAATAATTAAATTACATTACACAATCAATACATTCCGCATTCAAGTCCTATCTGAACTTGAAAACCTCAGAACTTCGGGGGTTACCGAAGTTCAAAGGGTTTCACTCTGGTAGTGATCGTCCCCTCTAGGATTTGTTCAAAAATATTAAGACTAACCTACTGCCACTTCATAATAATAAATACATAAAATTAAATAAAAAAAATACACGATAATAAAATAAAACAAGAATTTTAATATTAATATATTTTTTTTTTTTATATAGCATAACTCTAGAAACATAAATACTTATTTTTTGATAGGTAATCTTATTTTCATAATCTATTTCTTGGTTTGGGCATCCAGGTTTTTTTTTCAAAATCATTGTTTTTTGAGGTTCCAGTTGTTCCAGCAACTTTTCTATAACACGCACATTTATAGTCACTTAAGTATAACAGTTTTTCTAACGAGAATAAAACAATTTTGATTCTGTTTTTCGCTATTAAATCAATAAAAATATCAAAGCAAAAGTAATTTTGACACTTACCAGCAACTAAAAGAAACGTGATAAAAATTGTATATATATCGACTTTTGTCTACAATCTGACAGTTTAGTTTTGATGTTTATAAGCTGCCGTTTTCGATAAAAGTCGATATATATCTTCCAATGCGTCAAATTAGTCTATTCGGTATATATCGTGGTCGCGCGGGTTAGCTTTATAGATATATGTCTTATCGATCGATATGTATCGAACCGAATGACGCGCGTGCTCGGCCCCCTAGTCAAGTATTTTTTTATTATAATTTGATCTCGTTACAATTGATTGGCCAAAATGCAGGTGTAACGTGTATACTCGTATAGAGTTATTAGAAGAAAGCTAATAGAGGGCGTCTGTGTATAAGTAGATAACAAGCAATGACAAAATTCGTGAGAGGTGACTGGAACCTCGTTGTCTCAGCGGTTGAGCGCCTTGCCGCGAAAGCGAGTTTCGTGGGTTCAAGTCCCGCCCACCAACAATTTTTTCATTGCATTTTTATCTTTAAAAAAGTTTAATATAAATAATATTATATAATTTATTATATTATATATTTTTCATTAAAAATATTTTTTAAAGATGATGATAATTGATAATTTATGTAAGCAGAAAAAAATGGGAAACCTACCTATATAACATATTTTTTTTATTGGAGCACGGCATGTGACTTTGTATCTACCTGGTGATGAACAGACCTACAAAGTCCATGAATGGGGTCGATCGATAAACAAAAGTTATCGCTCCCACTATGCTGGCAAAATGATGCGATTACGAAATGGATGGCGACAAATTGCATTACGAGATGATTACGAGCTTATCATCAATTCAAGCACCCATTTTGTAACCGTACCCTGAAAGGCGACTACCAACTCGACAATAAGTCGATGCAGTAATCTCCTAAAAACCGGTGAGCCCACAGACTAAAACCAAAACATGACTAGGTCACTTGATGGGTTTTGCATCTGTATGTATATTTCGTACTTATGTAGTGGAGTTAAGTGCAATGTACCTTGCATTTTTTTATTAAAGGCTCAAACTTGGCACAGTGTTATTTAGTAGATTTATCCCGGTAGCCACTAGCGTGTCTACAAAAGGGGAGAAGTTTGACTCCGCCGCGCTCCCCTTTGAGCATTATTATTTGCAAACATTGACGATGCTTGCAAAGCAAACTTTTACAAAAAATTTTTGATTACTTGCATTTAAGTTTTGAATTCTGTAATTCCAAAAGGTAAAAATGCAGTACAAATGCAAATCGGAAGTCTTGTCCATCACAATAAGTCTTTTCGGGCACATTCTCAAATGTTACTCGTACCTATATCAACTTTTGGAACAACATCAATTGAAAAGATTGTTTATTCACAGATGATTCATTTCTAGGGTACCTATAGTTGGTTTTAAAAAATATGATAATTAGTTCTTAGTTTGTAAATTATTGTTTTACAGAAATAATTATATACGACTATCCGTTTTAACCCGATCTACATCTCGTATTCTGACTCGAACACTTTGGCCTATTTCTGCAACAGGAAATTTTGATTTTGGTTCGAATTATTCATATTCCCGGCTAGAAGTAGGAAGTGATAAATTCAAGCTTCCTTAAACCTTATTTTGTTTAATTGACCACGAGCCGTCGGTTATTATTAATGTGGGCCGGCCAAAGTAATAAAGGATATTGCCCAAATTAGTTAGAGAATTGTGTCTAAACAAAATATATTACCTACACAAATCATTACTTTATTTTTATAGTGTTACTTTCACCCTGAGAGAGAAATTAATAAAATAAATAAGTTTTAAATCATTATTATTTTGGTAAATACGTTCTTGAACTATATCCACAGATTATACAGTAATATGATACACTGTATCATATTATATAATATATAGTTATATTGATATAATTAGGTACTGTATCAGATCATGAAACTAGTAATAATAGGGAACTGTTACAAATTGACCGGAGTGAAGTTAGCGGCCAAAAGTTTTCTGCCATTATAACTCGACCAATTTTAAAATCCTGTTCTTTTAATATGATAAAACTGACACAATATACACTAAATAACAAAACTCACCCTTTCAGTAGATGCCTAAGTGTCCCTAAGACCCTTTTATATAAGAATTAAGTGAAAATAAAAGATAATATTTTATTTATTTATTTTACTATGCGAGTGAATTGGATTATCTAATCCCCTGACCAAGAGATACTGACATATTGGAATAGTTAGATGAGGCCATGATACACTATTCTAGCAAGTTCCTAGGTGGTACTATGACTAGTTATTAAATTATGATTCTTTTAATTTATGACATCAGTCAATTTTACAAATTTTAATATAGGAGTGAATTGGATTATGAAATCCCCTGACCAAGAGATACTGACATATTGGAATAGTTAGAGGAAGCCATGACACACTATTCTAGCAAGTTCCTAGGTGGTACTATGACTAGTTATTTAATTATGATTTTTTTAAATTTATGATATTGTTCAAATTTATAAATTTTAATATAGGAGTGAATTGGATTATCAAATCCCCTGACCAAGAGATACTGACATATTGGAATAGTTAGAGGAGACCATGACACACTATTCTAGCAAGTTCCTAGGTGGTACTATGACTAGTTATTTAATTATGATTCTTTTAATTTATGACATCAGTCAATTTTACAAATTTTAATATAGGAGTGAATTGGATTATCAAATCCCCTGACCAAGAGATACTGACATATTGGAATAGTTAGAGGAGACCATGACACACTATTCTAGCAACTTCCTAGGTGGTACTATGACTAGTTATTTAATTATGATTCTTTTAATTTATGACATCAGTCAATTTTACAAATTTTAATATAGGAGTGAATTGGATTATTAAATCCCCTGACCAAGAGATACTGACATATTGGAATAGTTAGAGAAGGCCATGACACACAATTCTAGCAAGTTCCTAGGTGGTACTATGACTAGTTATTTAATTATGATTCTTTTAATTTATGACATCAGTCAATTTTACAAATTTTAATATAGGAGTGAATTGGATTATCAAATACCCTGACCAAGAGATACTGACATATTGGAATAGTTAGAGAAGGCCATGACACACAATTCTAGCAAGTTCCTAGGTGGTACTATGACTAGTTATTTAATTATGATTCTTTTAATTTATGACATCAGTCAATTTTACAAATTTTAATATAGGAGTGCATTGGATTATCAAATCCCCTGACCAAGAGATACTGACATATTGGAATAGTTAGAGGAGACCATGACACACTATTCTAGCAACTTCCTAGGTGGTACTATGACTAGTTATTTAATTATGATTTTTTAAATTTATGATATCAGTCAAATTTATAAATTTTAATATAGGAGTGAATTGGATTATCAAATCCCCTGACCAAGAGATACTGACATATTGGAATAGTTAGAGGAGGCCATGACACACTATTCTAGCAAGTTCCTAGGTGGTACTATGACTAGTTATTTAATTATGATTTTTTTATTTATGATATCAGTCAAATTTATAAATTTTAATATAGGAGTGAATTGGATTATCAAATCCCCTGACCAAGAGATACTGACATATTGGAATAGTTAGAGGAGACCATGACACACTATTCTAGCAACTTTCTATGTAATACTATGACTAGTTCTTTAATTATGATTTTTTAAATTTATGATATCAGTCAAATTTATAAATTTTAATATAGGAGTGAATTGGATTATCAAATCCCCTGACCAAGAGATACTGACATATTGAAATTTTTAGAGGAGGCCATGACACACAATTTTAGCAAGTTCCTAGGTGGTACTATGACTAGTTATATAATTATGATTTTTTTAATGTATGATATCAGTCAAATTTATAAATTTTAATATAGGAGTGAATTGGATTATCAAATCCCCTGACCAACAGATACTGACATATTGGAATAGTTAGAGGAGACTATGACACACTATTCTAGCAACTTTCTATGTAATACTATGACTAGTTATTTAATTATGATTTTTTAAATTTATGATATCAGTCAAATTTATAAATTTTAATATAGGAGTGAATTGGATTATCAAATCCCCTGACCAAGAGGTAATGACATATTGGAAAAGTTAGAGAAGGCCATGACACACAATTCTAGCAAGTTCCTAGGTGGTACTATGACTAGTTATTTACCTATGATTTTTTTAATTTATGATATCAGTCAAATTTATAAATTTTAATATAGGAGTGAATTGGATTATCAAATCCCCTGACCAAGAGATACTGACATATTGGAATAGTTAGAGGAGACCATGACACACTATTCTAGCAAGGTCCTAGGTGGTACTATGTCTAGTTATTTAATTATGATTCTTTTAATTTATGACATCAGTCAATTTTACAAATTTTAATATAGGAGTGAATTGGATTATCAAATCCCCTGACCAAGAGATACTGACATATTGGAATAGTTAGAGAAGGCCATGACACACAATTCTAGCAAGTTCCTAGGTGGTACTATGACTAGTTATTTAATTATGATTTTTTTATTTATGATATCAGTCAAATTTATAAATTTTAATATAGTAGTGAATTGGATTATCAAATCCCCTGACCAAGAGATACTGACATATTGAAATAGTTAGAGGAGACCATGACACACTATTCTAGCAACTTTCTATGTGGTACTATGACTAGTTATTTAATTATTATTTTTTAAATTTATGATATCAGTCAAATTTATAAATTTTAATATAGGAGTGAATTGGATTATCAAATCCCCTGACCAAGAGATATTGACATATTGGAATAGTTAGAGGAGGCCATGACACACTATTCTAGCAAGTTCCTAGGTGGTACTATGACTAGTTATTTAATTATGATTCTTTTAATTTATGACATCAGTCAATTTTACAAATTATAATATAGGAGTGAATTGGATTATCAAATCCCCTAACCAAGAGATACTGACATATTGGAATAGTTAGAGGAGACCATGACACACTATTCTAGCAACTTTATAGGTGGTACTATGACTAGTTATTTATTTATAATTTTTTAAATATATGATATCAGTCAAATTTATAAATTTTAATATAGGAGTGAATTGGATTATTAAATCCCCTTACCAAGAGATACTGACATATTGGAATAGTTAGAGGAGACCATGACACACTATTCTAGCAACTTTCTATGTGGTACAATGACTAGTTATTTAATTATGATTTTTTTAATTTATGATATCAGTCAAATTTATAAATTTTAATATAGTAGTGAATTGGATTATCAAATCCCCTGACCAAGAGATACTGACATATTGAAATAGTTAGAGGAGACCATGACACACTATTCTAGCAACTTTCTATGTGGTACTATGACTAGTTATTTAATTATTATTTTTTAAATTTATGATATCAGTCAAATTTATAAATTTTAATATAGGAGTGAATTGGATTATCAAATCCCCTGACCAAGAGATATTGACATATTGGAATAGTTAGAGGAGGCCATGACACACTATTCTAGCAAGTTCCTAGGTGGTACTATGACTAGTTATTTAATTATGATTCTTTTAATTTATGACATCAGTCAATTTTACAAATTATAATATAGGAGTGAATTGGATTATCAAATCCCCTAACCAAGAGATACTGACATATTGGAATAGTTAGAGGAGACCATGACACACTATTCTAGCAACTTTATAGGTGGTACTATGACTAGTTATTTATTTATAATTTTTTAAATATATGATATCAGTCAAATTTATAAATTTTAATATAGGAGTGAATTGGATTATTAAATCCCCTTACCAAGAGATACTGACATATTGGAATAGTTAGAGGAGACCATGACACACTATTCTAGCAACTTTCTATGTGGTACAATGACTAGTTATTTAATTATGATTTTTTTAATTTATGATATCAGTCAAATTTATAAATTTTAATATAGGAGTGAATTGGATTATCAAATCCCCTGACCAAGAGATACTGACATATTGGAATAGTTAGAGAAGGCCATGACACACAATTCTAGCAAGTTCCTAGGTGGTACTATGACTAGTTATTTACCTATGATTTCTTAAATTTATGATATCAGTCAAATTTATAAATTTTAATATAGGAGTGAATTGGATTATCAAATCCCCTGACCAAGAGATACTGACATATTGGAATAGTTAGAGGAGACCATGACACACTATTCTAGCAAGGTCCTAGGTGGTACTATGTCTAGTTATTTAATTATGATTCTTTTAATTTATGACATCAGTCAATTTTACAAATTTTAATATAGGAGTGAATTGGATTATCAAATCCCCTGACCAAGAGATACTGACATATTGGAATAGTTAGAGAAGGCCATGACACACAATTCTAGCAAGTTCCTAGGTGGTACTATGACTAGTTATTTAATTATGATTTTTTTATTTATGATATCAGTCAAATTTATAAATTTTAATATAGGAGTGAATTGGATTATCAAATCCCCTGACTAAGAGATACTGACATATTGGAATAGTTAGAGGAGACCATGACACACTATTCTAGCAACTTTCTATGTGGTACTATGACTAGTTATTTAATTATTATATTTTAAATTTATGATATCAGTCAAATTTATAAATTTTAATATAGGAGTGAATTGGATTATCAAATCCCCTGACCAAGAGATACTGACATATTGAAATAGTTAGAGGAGACCATGACACACTATTCTAGCAACTTTCTATGTGGTACTATGACTAGTTATTTAATTATTATATTTTAAATTTATGATATCAGTCAAATTTATAAATTTTAATATAGGAGTGAATTAGATTATCAAATCCCCTGACCAAGAGATACTTACATATTTTAATAGTTACAGAAGGCCATGACACACTATTCTAGCAATTTTCTAGGTGGTACTATGACTAGTTATTTAATTATGATTTTTTTAATTTATGATATCAGTCAAATTTATAAATTTTAATATAAGAGTGAATTGGATTATCAAATCCCCTGATCAAGAGATACTGATATATTGGAATAGTTAGAGGAGGCCATGGCACACTACTCTAGCAAGTTCCTAGGTGGTACTATGACTAGTTATTTAATTATGATTTTTTTAAATTTATGATATCAGTCAAATTTATAAATTTTAATATAGGAGTGAATTCGATTATCAAATCCCCTGACCAAGAGATACTGACACATTGGAATAGTTAGAGGAAGCCATGACACACTATTCTAGCAAGTTCCTAGGTGGTACTATGACTAGTTATTTAATTATGATTCCTTTAATTTATGACATCAGTCAATTTTACAAATTATAATATAGGAGTGAATTGGTTTATCAAATCCCCTGACCAAGAGATACTGACACATTGGAATAGTTAGAGGAGACCATGACACACTATTCTAGCAAGTTCCTAGGTGATACTATGACTAGTTATTTAATTATGATTTTTTGAATTTATGATATCAGTATAATTTATAAATTTTAATATAGTAGTGAATTGGATTATCAAATCCCCTGACCAAGAGATACTGACATATTGAAATAGTTAGAGGAGACCATGACACACTATTCTAGCAACTTTCTATGTGGTACTATGACTAGTTATTTAATTATTATTTTTTAAATTTATGATATCAGTCAAATTTATAAATTTTAATATAGGAGTGAATTGGATTATCAAATCCCCTGACCAAGAGATATTGACATATTGGAATAGTTAGAGGAGGCCATGACACACTATTCTAGCAAGTTCCTAGGTGGTACTATGACTAGTTATTTAATTATGATTCTTTTAATTTATGACATCAGTCAATTTTACAAATTATAATATAGGAGTGAATTGGTTTATCAAATCCCCTGACCAAGAGATACTGACACATTGGAATAGTTAGAGGAGGCCATGACACACTATTCTAGCAAGTTCCTAGGTGGTACTATGACTAGTTATTTAATTATGATTTTTTTATTTATGATATCAGTCAAATTTATAAATTTTAATATAGTAGTGAATTGGATTATCAAATCCCCTGACCAAGAGATACTGACATATTGGAATAGTTAGAGGAGACCATGACACACTATTCTAGCAAGGTCCTAGGTGGTACTATGTCTAGTTATTTAATTATGATTCTTTTAATTTATGACATCAGTCAATTTTACAAATTTTAATATAGGAGTGAATTGGATTATCAAATCCCCTGACCAAGAGATACTGACATATTGGAATAGTTAGAGGAGACCATGACACACTATTCTAGCAACTTTATAGGTGGTACTATGACTAGTTATTTATTTATAATTTTTTAAATATATGATATCAGTCAAATTTATAAATTTTAATATAGGAGTGAATTGGATTATTAAATCCCCTTACCAAGAGATACTGACATATTGGAATAGTTAGAGGAGACCATGACACACTATTCTAGCAACTTTCTATGTGGTACTATGACTAGTTATTTAATTATGATTTTTTTAATTTATGATATCAGTCAAATTTATAAATTTTAATATAGGAGTGAATTGGATTATCAAATCCCCTGACCAAGAGATAATGACATATTGGAATAGTTAGAGAAGGCCATGACACACAATTCTAGCAAGTTCCTAGGTGGTACTATGACTAGTTATTTACCTATGATTTCTTAAATTTATGATATCAGTCAAATTTATAAATTTTAATATAGGAGTGAATTGGATTATCAAATCCCCTGACCAAGAGATACTGACATATTGGAATAGTTAGAGGAGACCATGACACACTATTCTAGCAAGGTCCTAGGTGGTACTATGTCTAGTTATTTAATTATGATTCTTTTAATTTATGACATCAGTCAATTTTACAAATTTTAATATAGGAGTGAATTGGATTATCAAATCCCCTGACCAAGAGATACTGACATATTGGAATAGTTAGAGAAGGCCATGACACACAATTCTAGCAAGTTCCTAGGTGGTACTATGACTAGTTATTTAATTATGATTTTTTTATTTATGATATCAGTCAAATTTATAAATTTTAATATAGGAGTGAATTGGATTATCAAATCCCCTGACTAAGAGATACTGACATATTGGAATAGTTAGAGGAGACCATGACACACTATTCTAGCAACTTTCTATGTGGTACTATGACTAGTTATTTAATTATTATATTTTAAATTTATGATATCAGTCAAATTTATAAATTTTAATATAGGAGTGAATTGGATTATCAAATCCCCTGACCAAGAGATACTGACATATTGAAATAGTTAGAGGAGACCATGACACACTATTCTAGCAACTTTCTATGTGGTACTATGACTAGTTATTTAATTATGATTCTTTTAATTTATGATATCAGTCAAATTTATAAATTTTAATATAGGAGTGAATTAGATTATCAAATCCCCTGACCAAGAGATACTTACATATTTTAATAGTTACAGAAGGCCATGACACACTATTCTAGCAATTTTCTAGGTGGTACTATGACTAGTTATTTAATTATGATTTTTTTAATTTATGATATCAGTCAAATTTATAAATTTTAATATAAGAGTGAATTGGATTATCAAATCCCCTGATCAAGAGATACTGATATATTGGAATAGTTAGAGGAGGCCATGGCACACTACTCTAGCAAGTTCCTAGGTGGTACTATGACTAGTTATTTAATTATGATTTTTTTAAATTTATGATATCAGTCAAATTTATAAATTTTAATATAGGAGTAAATTCGATTATCAAATCCCCGTACCAAGAGATACTGACACATTGGAATAGTTAGAGGAAGCCATGACACACTATTCTAGCAAGTTCCTAGGTGGTACTATGACTAGTTATTTAATTATGATTCTTTTAATTTATGACATCAGTCAATTTTACAAATTATAATATAGGAGTGAATTGGTTTATCAAATCCCCTGACCAAGAGATACTGACACATTGGAATAGTTAGAGGAGACCATGACACACTATTCTAGCAAGTTCCTAGGTGGTACTATGACTAGTTATTTAATTATGATTTTTTGAATTTATGATATCAGTCAAATTTATAAATTTTAATATAGTAGTGAATTGGATTATCAAATCCCCTGACCAAGAGATACTGACATATTGAAATAGTTAGAGGAGACCATGACACACTATTCTAGCAACTTTCTATGTGGTACTATGACTAGTTATTTAATTATTATTTTTTAAATTTATGATATCAGTCAAATTTATAAATTTTAATATAGGAGTGAATTGGATTATCAAATCCCCTGACCAAGAGATATTGACATATTGGAATAGTTAGAGGAGGCCATGACACACTATTCTAGCAAGTTCCTAGGTGGTACTATGACTAGTTATTTAATTATGATTCTTTTAATTTATGACATCAGTCAATTTTACAAATTATAATATAGGAGTGAATTGGTTTATCAAATCCCCTGACCAAGAGATACTGACACATTGGAATAGTTAGAGGAGGCCATGACACACTATTCTAGCAAGTTCCTAGGTGGTACTATGACTAGTTATTTAATTATGATTTTTTTATTTATGATATCAGTCAAATTTATAAATTTTAATATAGTAGTGAATTGGATTATCAAATCCCCTGACCAAGAGATACTGACATATTGGAATAGTTAGAGGAAACCATGACACACTATTCTAGCAAGGTCCTAGGTGGTACTATGTCTAGTTATTTAATTATGATTCTTTTAATTTATGACATCAGTCAATTTTACAAATTTTAATATAGGAGTGAATTGGATTATCAAATCCCCTGACCAAGAGATACTGACATATTGGAATAGTTAGAGGAGATCATGACACACTATTCTAGCAACTTCCTAGGTGGTACTATGACTAGTTATTTAATTATGATTCTTTTAATTTATGACATCAGTCAATTTTACAAATTTTAATATAGGAGTGAATTGGATTATTAAATCCCCTGACCAAGAGATACTGACATATTGGAATAGTTAGAGAAGGCCATGACACACAATTCTAGCAAGTTCCTAGGTGGTACTATGACTAGTTATTTAATTATGATTCTTTTAATTTATGACATCAGTCAATTTTACAAATTTTAATATAGGAGTGAATTGGATTATCAAATCCCCTGACCAAGAGATACTGACATATTGGAATAGTTAGAGAAGGCCATGACACACAATTCTAGCAAGTTCCTAGGTGGTACTATGACTAGTTATTTAATTATGATTCTTTTAATTTATGACATCAGTCAATTTTACAAATTTTAATATAGGAGTGCATTGGATTATCAAATCCCCTGACCAAGAGATACTGACATATTGGAATAGTTAGAGGAGACCATGACACACTATTCTAGCAACTTCCTAGGTGGTACTATGACTAGTTATTTAATTATGATTTTTTAAATTTATGATATCAGTCAAATTTATAAATTTTAATATAGGAGTGAATTGGATTATCAAATCCCCTGACCAAGAGATACTGACATATTGGAATAGTTAGAGGAGGCCATGACACACTATTCTAGCAAGTTCCTAGGTGGTACTATGACTAGTTATTTAATTATGATTTTTTTATTTATGATATCAGTCAAATTTATAAATTTTAATATAGGAGTGAATTGGATTATCAAATCCCCTGACCAAGAGATACTGACATATTGGAATAGTTAGAGGAGACCATGACACACTATTCTAGCAACTTTCTATGTAATACTATGACTAGTTATTTAATTATGATTTTTTAAATTTATGATATCAGTCAAATTTATAAATTTTAATATAGGAGTGAATTGGATTATCAAATCCCCTGACCAAGAGATACTGACATATTGAAATTTTTAGAGGAGGCCATGACACACAATTTTAGCAAGTTCCTAGGTGGTACTATGACTAGTTATTTAATTATGATTTTTTTAATGTATGATATCAGACAAATTTATAAATTTTAATATAGGAGTGAATTGGATTATCAAATCCCCTGACCAACAGATACTGACATATTGGAATAGTTAGAGGAGACTATGACACACTATTCTAGCAACTTTCTATGTAATACTATGACTAGTTATTTAATTATGATTTTTTAAATTTATGATATCAGTCAAATTTATAAATTTTAATATAGGAGTGAATTGGATTATCAAATCCCCTGACCAAGAGATAATGACATATTGGAATAGTTAGAGAAGGCCATGACACACAATTCTAGCAAGTTCCTAGGTGGTACTATGACTAGTTATTTACCTATGATTTTTTTAATTTATGATATCAGTCAAATTTATAAATTTTAATATAGGAGTGAATTGGATTATCAAATCCCCTGACCAAGAGATACTGACATATTGGAATAGTTAGAGGAGACCATGACACACTATTCTAGCAAGGTCCTAGGTGGTACTATGTCTAGTTATTTAATTATGATTCTTTTAATTTATGACATCAGTCAATTTTACAAATTTTAATATAGGAGTGAATTGGATTATCAAATCCCCTGACCAAGAGATACTGACATATTGGAATAGTTAGAGAAGGCCATGACACACAATTCTAGCAAGTTCCTATATGGTACTATGACTAGTTATTTAATTATGATTTTTTTATTTATGATATCAGTCAAATTTATAAATTTTAATATAGTAGTGAATTGGATTATCAAATCCCCTGACCAAGAGATACTGACATATTGAAATAGTTAGAGGAGACCATGACACACTATTCTAGCAACTATCTATGTGGTACTATGACTAGTTATTTAATTATTATTTTTTAAATTTATGATATCAGTCAAATTTATAAATTTTAATATAGGAGTGAATTGGATTATCAAATCCCCTGACCAAGAGATATTGACATATTGGAATAGTTAGAGGAGGCCATGACACACTATTCTAGCAAGTTCCTAGGTGGTACTATGACTAGTTATTTAATTATGATTCTTTTAATTTATGACATCAGTCAATTTTACAAATTTTAATATAGGAGTGAATTGGATTATCAAATCCCCTGACCAAGAGATACTGACATATTGGAATAGTTAGAGAAGGCCATGACACACAATTCTAGCAAGTTCCTAGGTGGTACTATGACTAGTTATTTAATTATGATTTTTTTAATGTATGATATCAGTCAAATTTATAAATTTTAATATAGGAGTGAATTGGATTATCAAATCCCCTGACCAACAGATACTGACATATTGGAATAGTTAGAGGAGACTATGACACACTATTCTAGCAACTCACTAGGTGGTACTATGACTAGTTATTTAATTATAATTCTTTTAATTTATGACATCAATCCAATTCACTCCTATATTAAAATTTATAAATTTGACTGATATCATAAATTTAAAAAATCATAATTAAATAACTAGTCATAGTACCACCTAGAAAATTGCTAGAATAGTGTGTCATGGTCTCCTCTAACTATTAAAATATGTAAGTATCTCTTGGTCAGGGGATTTGATAATCAAATTCACTCCTATATTAAAATTTATAAATTTGACTGATATCATAAATTTAAAATATAATAATTAAATAACTAGTCATAGTACCACATAGAAAGTTGCTAGAATAGTGTGTCATGGTCTCCTCTAACTATTCCAATATGTCAGTATCTCTTAGTCAGGGGATTTGATAATCCAATTCACTCCTATATTAAAATTTATAAATTTGACTGATATCATAAATAAAAAAATCATAATTAAATAACTAGTCATAGTACCACATAGAAAGTTGCTAGAATAGTGTGTCATGGTCTCCTCTAACTATTCCAATATATCAGTATCTCTTAGTCAGGGGATTTGATAATCCAATTCACTCCTATATTAAAATTTATAAATTTGACTGATATCATAAATAAAAAAATCATAATTAAATAACTAGTCATAGTACCACCTAGGAACTTGCTAGAATTGTGTGTCATGGCCTCCTCTAACTATTCCAATATGTCAGTATCTCTTGGTCAGGGGATTTGATAATCCAATTCACTCCTATATTAAAATTTATAAATTTGACTGATATCATAAATTAAAAAAATCATAGGTAAATTACTAGTCATAGTACCACCTAGGAACTTGCAATTGTGTGTCATGGCCTCCTCTAAAAATTTCAATATGTCAGTATCTCTTGGTCAGGGGATTTGATAATCCAATTCACTCCTATATTAAAATTTATAAATTTGACTGATATCATAAATTAAAAAAATCATAGGTAAATAACTAGTCATAGTACCACCTAGGAACTTGCTAGAATTGTGTGTCATGGCTTTCTCTAACTATTCCAATATGTCATTATCTCTTGGTCAGGGGATTTGATAATCCAATTCACTCCTATATTAAAATTTATAAATTTGACTGATATCATAAATTTAAAAAATCATAATTAAATAACTAGTCATAGTATTACATAGAAAGTTGCTAGAATAGTGTGCATACTTACATATTTTAATAGTTACAGAAGGCCATGACACACTATTCTAGCAATTTTCTAGGTGGTACTATGACTAGTTATTTAATTATGAATTTTTTAATTTATGATATCAGTTAAATTTATAAATTTTAATATAAGAGTGAATTGGATTGATGTCATAAATTAAAAGAATTATAATTAAATAACTAGTCATAGTACCACCTAGTGAGTTGCTAGAATAGTGTGTCATAGTCTCCTCTAACTATTCCAATATGTCAGTATCTGTTGGTCAGGGGATTTGATAATCCAATTCACTCCTATATTAAAATTTATAAATTTGACTGATATCATACATTAAAAAAATCATAATTAAATAACTAGTCATAGTACCACCTAGGAACTTGCTAGAATTGTGTGTCATGGCCTTCTCTAACTATTCCAATATGTCAGTATCTCTTGGTCAGGGGATTTGATAATCCAATTCACTCCTATAATAAAATTTGTAAAATTGACTGATGTCATAAATTAAAAGAATCATAATTAAATAACTAGTCATAGTACCACCTAGGAAGTTGCTAGAATAGTGTGTCATGGTCTCCTCTAACTATTCCAATATGTCAGTATCTCTTGGTCAGGGGTTTTGATAATCCAATTCACTCCTATATTAAAATTTGTAAAATTGACTGATGTCATAAATTAAAAAAAACATAATTAAATAACTAGTCATAGTACCACCTAGGAACTTGCTAGAATAGTGTGTCATGGTCTCCTCTAACTATTCCAATATGTCAGTATCTCTTGGTCAGGGGATTTGATAATCCAATTCACTCCTATATTAAAATTTATAAATTTGACTGATATCATACATTAAAAAAATCATAATTAAATAACTAGTCATAGTACCACCTAGGAACTTGCTAGAATTGTGTGTCATGGCCTTCTCTAACTATTCCAATATGTCAGTATCTCTTGGTCAGGGGATTTGATAATCCAATTCACTCCTATATTAAAATTTGTAAAATTGACTGATGTCATAAATTAAAAGAATCATAATTAAATAACTAGTCATAGTACCACCTAGGAACTTGCTAGAATTGTGTGCCATGGCCTCCTCTAAAAATTTCAATATGTCAGTTTCTCTTGGTCAGGGGATTTGATAATCCAATTCACTCCTATATTAAAATTTATAAATTTGACTGATATCATAAATTTAAAAAATCATAATTAAATAACTAGTCATAGTATTACATAGAAAGTTGCTAGAATAGTGTGTCATGGTCTCCTCTAACTATTCCAATATGTCAGTATCTCTTGGTCAGGGGATTTGATAATCCAATTCACTCCTATATTAAAATTTATAAATTTGACTGATATCATAAATAAAAAAATCATAATTAAATAACTAGTCATAGTACCACCTAGGAACTTGCTAGAATAGTGTGTCATGGCCTCCTCTAACTATTACAATATGTCAGTATCTCTTGGTCAGGGGATTTGATAATCCAATTCACTCCTATATTAAAATTTGTAAAATTGACTGATGTCATAAATTAAAAGAATCATAAATAAATAACTAGTCATAGTACCACCTAGGAACTTGCTAAAATAGTGTGCCATGGCCTCCTCTAACTAATCCAATATGTCAGTATCTCTTGGTCAGGGGATTTGATAATCCTATTCACTCCTATATTATTATTTGTAAAATTGACTGATGCCATAAATTAAAAGAATTATAATTAAATAACTAGTCATAGTACCACCTAGTAAGTTGCTAGAATAGTGTGTCATAGTCTCCTCTAACTATTCCAATATGTCAGTATCTGTTGGTCAGGGGATTTGATAATCCAATTCACTCCTATATTAAAATTTATAAATTTGACTGATATCATACATTAAAAAAATCATAATTAAATAACTAGTCATAGTACCACCTAGGAACTTGCTAGAATTGTGTGTCATGGCCTTCTCTAACTACTCCAATATGTCAGTATCTCTTGGTCAGGGGATTTGATAATCCAATTCACTCCTATATTAAAATTTGTAAAATTGACTGATGTCATAAATTAAAAGAATCATAATTAAATAACTAGTCATAGTACCACCTAGGAACTTGCTAGAATTGTGTGTCATGGCCTCCTCTAACTATTCCAATATGTCAGTATCTCTTAGTCAGGGGATTTGATAATCCAATTCACTCCTATATTAAAATTTATAAATTTGACTGATATCATAAATAAAAAAATCATAATTAAATAACTAGTCATAGTACCACCTAGGAACTTGCTAGAATTGTGTGTCATGGTCTCCTCTAACTATTCCAATATGTCAGTATCTCTTGGTCAGGGGATTTGATAATCAAATTCACTCCTATATTAAAATTTATAAATTTGACTGATATCATAAATAAAAAAATCATAATTAAATAACTAGTCATAGTACCACCTAGGAACTTGCTAGAATAGTGTGTCATGGTCTCCTCTAACTATTCCAATATGTCAGTATCTCTTGGTCAGGGGATTTGATAATCAAATTCACTCCTATATTAAAATTTATAAATTTGACTGATATCATAAATAAAAAAATCATAATTAAATAACTAGTCATAGTACCACCTAGGAACTTGCTAGAATAGTGTGTCATGGCCTCCTCTAACTATTCCAATATGTCAGTATCTCTTGGTCAGGGGATTTGATAATCCAATTCACTCCTATATTAAAATTTATAAATTTGACTGATATCATAAATTTAAAAAATCATAATTAAATAACTAGTCATAGTACCACCTAGGAAGTTGCTAGAATAGTGTGTCATGGTCTCCTCTAACTATTCCAATATGTCAGTATCTCTTGGTCAGTGGATTTGTTAATCCAATTCACTCCTATATTAAAATTTATAAATTTGACTGATATCATAAATAAAAAAATCATAATTAAATAACTAGTCATAGTACCACCTAGGAACTTGCTAGAATAGTGTGTCATGGCCTCCTCTAACTATTCCAATATGTCAGTATCTCTTGGTCAGGGGATTTGATAATCCAATTCACTCCTATATTAAAATTTATAAATTTGACTGATATCATAAATTTAAAAAATAATAATTAAATAACTAGTCATAGTACCACATAGAAAGTTGCTAGAATAGTGTGTCATGGTCTCCTCTAACTATTCCAATATGTCAGTATCTCTTAGTCAGGGGATTTGATAATCCAATTCACTCCTATATTAAAATTTATAAATTTGACTGATATCATAAATAAAAAAATCTTAATTAAATAACTAGTCATAGTACCACCTAGGAACTTGCTAGAATTGTGTGTCATGGCCTTCTCTAACTATTCCAATATGTCAGTATCTCTAGGTTAGGGGATTTGATAATCCAATTCACTCCTATATTATAATTTGTAAAATTGACTGATGTCATAAATTAAAAGAATCATAATTAAATAACTAGTCATAGTACCACCTAGGAACTTGCTAGAATAGTGTGTCATGGCCTCCTCTAACTATTCCAATATGTCAATATCTCTTGGTCAGGGGATTTGATAATCCAATTCACTCCTATATTAAAATTTGTAAAATTGACTGATGTCATAAATAAAAAGAATCATAATTAAATAACTAGACATAGTACCACCTAGGACCTTGCTAGAATAGTGTGTCATGGTCTCCTCTAACTATTCCAATATGTCAGTATCTCTTGGTCAGGGGATTTGATAATCCAATTCACTCCTATATTAAAATTTATAAATTTGACTGATATCATAAATTAAAAAAATCATAGTTAAATAACTAGTCATAGTACCACCTAGGAACTTGCTAGAATTGTGTGTCATGGCCTTCTCTAACTATTCCAATATGTCATTATCTCTTGGTCAGGGGATTTGATAATCCAATTCACTCCTATATTAAAATTTATAAATTTGACTGATATCATAAATTAAAAAAATCATAATTAAATAACTAGTCATAGTACCACATAGAAAGTTGCTAGAATAGTGTGTCATGGTCTCCTCTAACTATTCCAATATGTCAGTATCTCTTGGTAAGGGGATATGATAATCCAATTCACTCCTATATTAAAATTTATAAATTTGACTGATATCATATATTTAAGCAATTATAAATAAATAACTAGTCATAGTTCCACCTATAAAGTTGCTAGAATAGTGTGTTATGGTCTCCTCTAACTATTCCAATATGTCAGTATCTCTTGGTTAGGGGATTTGATAATCCAATTCACTCCTATATTATAATTTGTAAAATTGACTGATGTCATAAATTAAAAGAATCATAATTAAATAACTAGTCATAGTACCACCTAGGAACTTGCTAGAATAGTGTGTCATGGCCTTCTCTAACTATTCCAATATGTCAATATCTCTTGGTCAGGGGATTTGATAATCCAATTCACTCCTATATTAAAATTTATAAATTTGACTGATATCATAAATTTAAAAAATATTAATTAAATAACTAGTCATAGTACCACATAGAAAGTTGCTAGAATAGTGTGTCATGGTCTCCTCTAACTATTTCAATATGTCAGTATCTCTTGGTCAGGGGATTTGATAATCCAATTCACTCCTATATTAAAATTTATAAATTTGACTGATATCATAAATAAAAAAATCATAATTAAATAACTAGTCATAGTACCACCTAGGAACTTGCTAGAATAGTGTGTCATGGCCTCCTCTAACTATTCCAATATGTCAGTATCTCTTGGTCAGGGGGTTTGATAATCCAATTCACTCCAATATTAAAATTTATAAATTTGACTGATATCATAAATTTAAAAAATCATAATTAAATAACTAGTCATAGTACCACCTAGGAACTTGCTAGAATAGTGTGTCATGGTCTCCTCTAACTATTCCAATGTGTCAGTATCTCTTGGTCAGGGGATTTGATAAACCAATTCACTCCTATATTATAATTTGTAAAATTGACTGATGTCATAAATTAAAAGAATCATAATTAAATAACTAGTCATAGTACCACCTAGGAACTTGCTAGAATAGTGTGTCATGGCTTCCTCTAACTATTCCAATGTGTCAGTATCTCTTGGTCAGGGGATTTGATAATCGAATTCACTCCTATATTAAAATTTATAAATTTGACTGATATCATAAATTTAAAAAAATCATAATTAAATAACTAGTCATAGTACCACCTAGGAACTTGCTAGAGTAGTGTGCCATGGCCTCCTTTAACTATTCCAATATGTCAGTATCTCTTGATCAGGGGATTTGATAATCCAATTCACTCTTATATTAAAAATTATTAATTTGACTGATATCATAAATTAAAAAAATCATATTTAAATAACTAGTCATAGTACCACCTAGGAGCTTGCTAGAATTGTGTGTCATGGCCTCCTCTAACTATTCCAATATGTCAGTATCTCTTGGTCAGGGGATTTGATAATCCAATTCACTCCTATATTAAAATTTATAAATTTGACTGATATCATAAATTTAAAAAATAATAATTAATTAACTAGTCATAGTACCACATAGAAAGTTGCTAGAATAGTGTGTCATGGTCTCCTCTAACTATTCCAATATGTTAGTATCTCTTAGTCAGGGGATTTGATAATCCAATTCACTCCTATATTAAAATTTATAAATTTGACTGATATCATAAATAAAAAAATCATAATTAAATAACTAGTCATAGTACCACCTAGGAACTTGCTAGAATTGTGTGTCATGGCCTTCTCTAACTATTCCAATATGTCAGTATCTCTTGGTCAGGGGATTTGATAATCCAATTCACTCCTATATTAAAATTTGTAAAATTGACTGATGTCATAAATTAAAAGAATCATAATTAAATAACTAGTCATAGTACCACCTAGGAACTTGCTAGAATAGTGTGTCATGGCCTCCTCTAACTATTCCAATATGTCAGTATCTCTTGGTCAGGGGATTTGATAATCCAATTCACTCCTAAATTAAAATTTATAAATTTGACTGATATCATAAATTTAAAAAATCATAATTAACTAACTAGTCATAGTACCACATAGAAAGTTGCTAGAATAGTGTGTCATGGTCTCCTCTAACTATTCCAATATGTCAGTATCTCTTGGTCAGGGGATTTGATAATCCAATTCACTCCTATATTAAAATTTGTAAAATTGACTGATGTCATAAATTAAAAGAATCATAATTAAATAACTAGTCATAGTACCACCTAGGAACTTGCTAGAATAGTGTGTCATGGCCTCCTCTAACTATTCCAATATGTCAGTATCTCTTGGTCAGGGGATTTGATAATCCAATTCACTCCTAAATTAAAATTTATAAATTTGACTGATATCATAAATTTAAAAAATCATAATTAACTAACTAGTCATAGTACCACATAGAAAGTTGCTAGAATAGTGTGTCATAGCCTCCTCTAACTATTCCAATATGTCAGTATCTCTTGGTCAGGGGATTTGATAATCCAATTCACTCCTAAATTAAAATTTATAAATTTGACTGATATTATAAATTTAAAAAATCATAATTAACTAACTAGTCATAGTACCACATAGAAAGTTGCTAGAATAGTGTGTCATGGTCTCCTCTAACTATTCCAATATGTCAGTATCTCTTGGTCAGGGGATTTGATAATCCAATTCACTCCTAAATTAAAATTTATAAATTTGACTGATATCATAAATTTAAAAAATCATAATTAACTAACTAGTCATAGTACCACATAGAAAGTTGCTAGAATAGTGTGTCATGGTCTCCTCTAACTATTCCAATATGTCAGTATCTCTTGGTCAGGGGATTTGATAATCCAATTCACTCCTATATTAAAATTTATAAATTTGACTGATATCATAAATTTAAAAAATAATAATTAAATAACTAGTCATAGTACCACATAGAAAGTTGCTAGAATAGTGTGTCATGGTCTCCTCTAACTATTCCAATATGTCAGTATCTCTTAGTCAGGGGATTTGATAATCCAATTCACTCCTATATTAAAATTTATAAATTTGACTGATATCATAAATAAAAAAATCTTAATTAAATAACTAGTCATAGTACCACCTAGGAACTTGCTAGAATTGTGTGTCATGGCCTTCTCTAACTATTCCAATATGTCAGTATCTCTAGGTTAGGGGATTTGATAATCCAATTCACTCCTATATTATAATTTGTAAAATTGACTGATGTCATAAATTAAAAGAATCATAATTAAATAACTAGTCATAGTACCACCTAGGAACTTGCTAGAATAGTGTGTCATGGCCTCCTCTAACTATTCCAATATGTCAATATCTCTTGGTCAGGGGATTTGATAATCCAATTCACTCCTATATTAAAATTTGTAAAATTGACTGATGTCATAAATTAAAAGAATCATAATTAAATAACTAGACATAGTACCACCTAGGACCTTGCTAGAATAGTGTGTCATGGTCTCCTCTAACTATTCCAATATGTCAGTATCTCTTGGTCAGGGGATTTGATAATCCAATTCACTCCTATATTAAAATTTATAAATTTGACTGATATCATAAATTAAAAAAATCATAGTTAAATAACTAGTCATAGTACCACCTAGGAACTTGCTAGAATTGTGTGTCATGGCCTTCTCTAACTATTCCAATATGTCATTATCTCTTGGTCAGGGGATTTGATAATCCAATTCACTCCTATATTAAAATTTATAAATTTGACTGATATCATAAATTAAAAAAATCATAATTAAATAACTAGTCATAGTACCACATAGAAAGTTGCTAGAATAGTGTGTCATGGTCTCCTCTAACTATTCCAATATGTCAGTATCTCTTGGTAAGGGGATTTGATAATCCAATTCACTCCTATATTAAAATTTATAAATTTGACTGATATCATATATTTAAGCAATTATAAATAAATAACTAGTCATAGTTCCACCTATAAAGTTGCTAGAATAGTGTGTTATGGTCTCCTCTAACTATTCCAATATGTCAGTATCTCTTGGTTAGGGGATTTGATAATCCAATTCACTCCTATATTATAATTTGTAAAATTTACTGATGTCATAAATTAAAAGAATCATAATTAAATAACTAGTCATAGTACCACCTAGGAACTTGCTAGAATAGTGTGTCATGGCCTCCTCTAACTATTCCAATATGTCAATATCTCTTGGTCAGGGGATTTGATAATCCAATTCACTCCTATATTAAAATTTGTAAAATTGACTGATGTCATAAATTAAAAGAATCATAATTAAATAACTAGTCATAGTACCACCTAGGAACTTGCTAGAATAGTGTGTCATGGCCTCCTCTAACTATTCCAATATGTCAATATCTCTTGGTCAGGGGATTTGATAATCCAATTCACTCCTATATTAAAATTTGTAAAATTGACTGATGTCATAAATTAAAAGAATCATAATTAAATAACTAGACATAGTACCACCTAGGACCTTGCTAGAATAGTGTGTCATGGTCTCCTCTAACTATTCCAATATGTCAGTATCTCTTGGTCAGGGGATTTGATAATCCAATTCACTCCTATATTAAAATTTATAAATTTGACTGATATCATAAATTAAAAAAATCATAGTTAAATAACTAGTCATAGTACCACCTAGGAACTTGCTAGAATTGTGTGTCATGGCCTTCTCTAACTATTCCAATATGTCATTATCTCTTGGTCAGGGGATTTGATAATCCAATTCACTCCTATATTAAAATTTATAAATTTGACTGATATCATAAATTAAAAAAATCATAATTAAATAACTAGTCATAGTACCACATAGAAAGTTGCTAGAATAGTGTGTCATGGTCTCCTCTAACTATTCCAATATGTCAGTATCTCTTGGTAAGGGGATTTGATAATCCAATTCACTCCTATATTAAAATTTATAAATTTGACTGATATCATATATTTAAGCAATTATAAATAAATAACTAGTCATAGTTCCACCTATAAAGTTGCTAGAATAGTGTGTTATGGTCTCCTCTAACTATTCCAATATGTCAGTATCTCTTGGTTAGGGGATTTGATAATCCAATTCACTCCTATATTATAATTTGTAAAATTTACTGATGTCATAAATTAAAAGAATCATAATTAAATAACTAGTCATAGTACCACCTAGGAACTTGCTAGAATAGTGTGTCATGGCCTCCTCTAACTATTCCAATATGTCAATATCTCTTGGTCAGGGGATTTGATAATCCAATTCACTCCTATATTAAAATTTATAAATTTGACTGATATCATAAATTTAAAAAATAATAATTAAATAACTAGTCATAGTACCACATAGAAAGTTGCTAGAATAGTGTGTCATGGTCTCCTCTAACTATTTCAATATGTCAGTATCTCTTGGTCAGGGGATTTGATAATCCAATTCACTACTATATTAAAATTTATAAATTTGACTGATATCATAAATAAAAAAATCATAATTAAATAACTAGTCATAGTACCACCTAGGAACTTGCTAGAATAGTGTGTCATGGCCTCCTCTAACTATTCCAATATGTCAGTATCTCTTGGTCAGGGGATTTGATAATCCAATTCACTCCAATATTAAAATTTATAAATTTGACTGATATCATAAATTTAAAAAATCATAATTAAATAACTAGTCATAGTACCACCTAGGAACTTGCTAGAATAGTGTGTCATGGTCTCCTCTAACTATTCCAATGTGTCAGTATCTCTTGGTCAGGGGATTTGATAAACCAATTCACTCCTATATTATAATTTGTAAAATTGACTGATGTCATAAATTAAAAGAATCATAATTAAATAACTAGTCATAGTACCACCTAGGAACTTGCTAGAATAGTGTGTCATGGCTTCCTCTAACTATTCCAATGTGTCAGTATCTCTTGGTCAGGGGATTTGATAATCCAATTCACTCCTATATTAAAATTTATAAATTTGACTGATATCATAAATTTAAAAAAATCATAATTAAATAACTAGTCATAGTACCACCTAGGAACTTGCTAGAGTAGTGTGCCATGGCCTCCTCTAACTATTCCAATATGTCAGTATCTCTTGATCAGGGGATTTGATAATCCAATTCACTCTTATATTAAAAATTATAAATTTGACTGATATCATAAATTAAAAAAATCATAATTAAATAACTAGTCATAGTACCACCTAGGAGCTTGCTAGAATTGTGTGTCATGGCCTCCTCTAACTATTCCAATATGTCAGTATCTCTTGGTCAGGGGATTTGATAATCCAATTCACTCCTATATTAAAATTTATAAATTTGACTGATATCATAAATTTAAAAAATAATAATTAATTAACTAGTCATAGTACCACATAGAAAGTTGCTAGAATAGTGTGTCATGGTCTACTCTAACTATTCCAATATGTTAGTATCTCTTAGTCAGGGGATTTGATAATCCAATTCACTCCTATATTAAAATTTATAAATTTGACTGATATCATAAATAAAAAAATCATAATTAAATAACTTGTCATAGTACCACCTAGGAACTTGCTAGAATTGTGTGTCATGGCCTTCTCTAACTATTCCAATATGTCAGTATCTCTTGGTCAGGGGATTTGATAATCCAATTCACTCCTATATTAAAATTTGTAAAATTGACTGATGTCATAAATTAAAAGAATCATAATTAAATAACTAGTCATAGTACCACCTAGGAACTTGCTAGAATAGTGTGTCATGGCCTCCTCTAACTATTCCAATATGTCAGTATCTCTTGGTCAGGGGATTTGATAATCCAATTCACTCCTAAAATAAAACTTATAAATTTGACTGATATCATAAATTTAAAAAATCATAATTAACTAACTAGTCATAGTACCACATAGAAAGTTGCTAGAATAGTGTGTCATGGTCTCCTCTAACTATTCCAATATGTCAGTATCTCTTGGTCAGGGGATTTGATAATCCAATTCACTCCTATATTAAAATTTATAAATTTGACTATATCATAAATTTAAAAAATCATAATTAAATAACTAGTCATAGTACCACCTAAAAAGTTGCTAGAATAGTGTGTCATGGTCTCCTCTAACTATTCCAATATGTCAGTATCTCTTGGTCAGGGGATTTGATAATCCAATTCACTCCTATATTAAAATTTATAAATTTGACTGATATCATAAATTTAAAAGAATTATAATTAAATAACTAGACATAGTACCACCTAGGAACTTGCTAGAATAGTGTGTCATGGTCTCCTCTAACTATTCCAATATGTCAGTATCTCATGGTCAGGGGATTTGATAATCCAATTCACTCCTATATTAAAATTTATAAATTTGACTGATATCATAAATTAAAAAAATCATAGTTAAATAACTAGTCATAGTACCACCTAGGAACTTGCTAGAATTGTGTGTCATGGCCTTCTCTAACTATTCCAATATGTCATTATCTCTTGGTCAGGGGATTTGATAATCCAATTCACTCCTATATTAAAATTTGTAAAATTGACTGATGTCATAAATTAAAAGAATCATAATTAAATAACTAGTTATAGTACCACCTAGGAACTTGCTAGAATAGTGTGTCATGGCCTCCTCTAACTATTCCAATATGTCAGTATCTCTTGGTCAGGGGATTTGATAATCCAATTCACTCCTAAATTAAAATTTATAAATTTGACTGATATCATATATTTAAAAAATCATAATTAACTAACTAGTCATAGTACCACCTAGTAAGTTGCTAGAATAGTGTGTCATAGTCTCCTCTAACTATTCCAATATGTCAGTATCTGTTGGTCAGGGGATTTGATAATCCAATTCACTCCTATATTAAAATTTATAAATTTGACTGATATCATACATTAAAAAAATCATAATTAAATAACTAGTCATAGTACCACCTAGGAACTTGCTAGAATTGTGTGTCATGGCCTTCTCTAACTATTCCAATATGTCAGTATCTCTTGGTCAGGGGATTTGATAATCCAATTCACTCCTATATTAAAATTTGTAAAATTGACTGATGTCATAAATTAAAAGAATCATCATTAAATAACTAGTCATAGTACCACCTAGGAAGTTGCTAGAATAGTGTGTCATGGTCTCCTCTAACTATTCCAATATGTCAGTATCTCTTGGTCAGGGGTTTTGATAATCCAATTCACTCCTATATTAAAATTTGTAAAATTGACTGATGTCATAAATTAAAAGAATCATAATTAAATAACTAGTCATAGTACCACCTAGGAACTTGCTAGAATAGTGTGTCATGGTCTCCTCTAACTATTCCAATATGTCAGTATCTCTTGGTCAGGGGATTTGATAATCCAATTCACTCCTATATTAAAATTTGTAAAATTGACTGATGTCTTAAATTAAAAGAATCATTATTAAATAACTAGTCATAGTACCACCTAGGAACTTGCTAGAATTGTGTGTCATGGCCTCCTCTAAAAATTTCAATATGTCAGTATCTCTTGGTCAGGGGATTTGATAATCCAATTCACTCCTATATTAAAATTTATAAATTTGACTGATATCATAAATAAAAAAATCATAATTAAATAACTAGTCATAGTACCGCCTAGGAACTTGCTAGAATTGTGTGTCATGGCCTTCTCTAACTATTCCAATATGTCAGTATCTCTTGGTCAGGGGATTTGATAATCCAATTCACTCCTATATTAAAATTTGTAAAATTGACTGATGTCATAAATTAAAAGAATCATAATTAAATAACTAGACATAGTACCACCTAGGACCTTGCTAGAATAGTGTGTCATGGTCTCCTCTAACTATTCCAATATGTCAGTATCTCTTGGTCAGGGGATTTGATAATCCAATTCACTCCTATATTAAAATTTATAAATTTGACTGATATCATAAATTTAAGAAATCATAGGTAAATAACTAGTCATAGTACCACCTAGGAACTTGCTAGAATTGTGTGTCATGGCCTTCTCTAACTATTCCAATATGTCAGTATCTCTTGGTCAGGGGATTTGATAATCCAATTCACTCCTATATTAAAATTTATAAATTTGACTGATATCATAAATTAAAAAAATCATAATTAAATAACTAGTCATAGTACCACATAGAAAGTTGCTAGAATAGTGTGTCATGGTCTCCTCTAACTATTCCAATACGTCAGTATCTCTTGGTAAGGGGATTTAATAATCCAATTCACTCCTATATTAAAATTTATAAATTTGACTGATATCATATATTTAAAAAAATATAAATAAATAACTAGTCATAGTACCACCTATAAAGTTGCTAGAATAGTGTGTCATGGTCTCCTCTAACTATTCCAATATGTCAGTATCTCTTGGTTAGGGGATTTGATAATCCAATTCACTCCTATATTATAATTTGTAAAATTGACTGATGTCATAAATTAAAAGAATCATAATTAAATAACTAGTCATAGTACCACCTAGGAACTTGCTAGAATAGTGTGTCATGGCCTCCTCTAACTATTCCAATATGTCAATATCTCTTGGTCAGGGGATTTGATAATCCAATTCACTCCTATATTAAAATTTATAAATTTGACTGATATCATAAATTTAAAAAATAATAATTAAATAACTAGTCATAGTACCACATAGAAAGTTGTTAGAATAGTGTGTCATGGTCTCCTCTAACTATTTCAATATGTCAGTATCTCTTGGTCAGGGGATTTGATAATCCAATTCACTACTATATTAAAATTTATAAATTTGACTGATATCATAAATAAAAAAATCATAATTAAATAACTAGTCATAGTACCACCTAGGAACTTGCTAGAATTGTGTGTCATGGCCTTCTCTAACTATTCCAATATGTCAGTAGCTCTTGGTCAGGGGATTTGATAATCCAATTCACTCCTATATTAAAATTTGTAAAATTGACTGATGTCATAAATTAAAAGAATCATAATTAAATAACTAGACATAGTACCACCTAGGACCTTGCTAGAATAGTGTGTCATGGTCTCCTCTAACTATTCCAATATGTCAGTATCTCTTGGTCAGGGGATTTGATAATCCAATTCACTCCTATATTAAAATTTATAAATTTGACTGATATCATAAATTAAAAAAATCATAGGTAAATAACTAGTCATAGTACCACCTAGGAACTTGCTAGAATTGTGTGTCATGGCCTTCTCTAACTATTCCAATATGTCATTATCTCTTGGTCAGGGGATTTGATAATCCAATTCACTCCTATATTAAAATTTATAAATTTGACTGATATCATAAATTTAAAAAATCATAATTAAATAACTAGTCATAGTATTACATAGAAAGTTGCTAGAATAGTGTGTCATAGTCTCCTCTAACTATTCCAATATGTCAGTATCTGTTGGTCAGGGGATTTGATAATCCAATTCACTCCTATATTAAAATTTATAAATTTGACTGATATCATAAATAAAAAAATCATAATTAAATAACTAGTCATAGTACCACCTAGGAACTTGCTAGAATAGTGTGTCATGGCCTCCTCTAACTATTCCAATATGTCAGTATCTCTTGGTCAGGGGATTTGATAATCCAATTCACTCCTATATTAAAATTTATAAATTTGACTAATATCATAAATTTAAAAAATCATAATTAAATAACTAGTCATAGTACCACCTAGGAAGTTGCTAGAATAGTGTGTCATGGTCTCCTCTAACTATTCCAATATGTCAGTATCTCTTGGTCAGGGGATTTGATAATCCAATGCACTCCTATATTAAAATTTGCAAAATTGACTGATGTCATAAATTAAAAGAATCATAATTAAATAACTAGTTATAGTACCACCTAGGAACTTGCTAGAATTGTGTGTCATGGCCTTCTCTAACTATTCCAATATGTCAGTATCTCTTGGTCAGGGGATTTGATAATCCAATTCACTCCTATATTAAAATTTGTAAAATTGACTGATGTCATAAATTAAAAGAATCATAATTAAATAACTAGTCATAGTACCACCTAGGAAGTTGCTAGAATAGTGTGTTATGGTCTCCTCTAACTATTCCAATATGTCAGTATCTCTTGGTCAGGGGATTTGATAATCCAATTCACTCCTATATTAAATTAAAAGAATCATAATTAAATAACTAGTCATAGTACCACCTAGGAACTTGCTAGAATTGTGTGTCATGGCCTTCTCTAACTATTCCAATATGTCAGTATCTCTTGGTCAGGGGATTTAATAATCCAATTCACTCCTATATTAAAATTTGTAAAATTGACTGATGTCATAAATTAAAAGAATCATAATTAAATAACTACTACTAGTCATAGTACCACCTAGGAACTTGCTAGAATAGTGTGTCATGGTCTCCTCTAACTATTCCAATATGTCAGTATCTCTTGGTCAGGGGATTTGATAATCCAATTCACTCCTATATTAAAATTTATAAATTTGAACGATATCATAAATTTAAAAAAATCATAATTAAATAACTAGTCATAGTACCACCTAGGAACTTGCTAGAATAGTGTGTCATGGCCTCCTCTAACTATTCCAATATGTCAGTATCTCTTGGTCAGGGGATTTCATAATCCAATTCACTCCTATATTAAAATTTGTAAAATTGACTGATGTCATAAATTAAAAGAATCATAATTTAATAACTAGTCATAGTACCACCTAGGAACTTGCTAGAATAGTGTATCACGGCCTCATCTAACTATTTCAATATGTCAGTATCTCTTGGTCAGGGGATTAGATAATCCAATTCACTCGCATAGTAAAATAAATAAATAAAATATTATCTTTTATTTTTTTCACTTAATTCTTATATAAAAGGGTCTTAGGGACACTTACTTACTTCACATCTACCTGATGGAAAGCAGTATGAAGGTCCAAGAACAAATGCAACCAACAATTACGATCTACGTAACCGTTGATTGCACCTATTATGCCGGCTTAAGATGCCTATTCACGCTTCGTTTAAAGGACTCGAGATTATAGGAAGAAGGAAACACGCGAGCAGGTAGTGCATTCCACATTTTAATAGTGCGACAGATATACGAATCACCAAATTTTAAAATTGGTCGAGTTATAATGGCAGAAAACTTTTGGCCGCTAACTTCACTCCGGTTACAAATTGTCTTATAAAGTAAAAAGTCACGTACATGTATCTGTCTCGCTCGCACTCATTTAAATCTACATATGGCAAAGAAATAAATAGCTATTTTTTGTTTCTTAAAATTTTGATTGAAATGTCAAAACTGTTCGTTGGCGCCATATTCTGTTCTCACGTTTTATTTTAAATGTGACTGTTCTCAGCATGGATCTTAAAATCGTAAGCTATGTTCTCATTTTAATAATTGGTTTAGTGATGTAGGGTAGACCGGGTACAGTAGTAGCAGGGCACGGTAGTACCATCGCGAATATCTCTAAAACTAAGCGCTGTATATTTTTGGCTATGAGTCAGGGGCCCACTAGGAGGCGTCCCCTCTAACTGCCAGTCTCGCATGAACGCAGATAGACGAGAAAGCTTGTGACTGCGAAGATAATTTTTTGGGCCTCCAAAATAAGTTTTTTCCATTGATTATTTTTAGTCCTAACAGAAAATTAAATCATTATTATGAACTCCGTGTCAGTTTAAACGTTTTGTAAAATTGTTGGCATTATATTGTAGTCGTATTTATGTAGTGTTGAGCCCAAATACACGAGAATTTTAGTCTTTTCGACAAAATGACGTAGAGGGGACAATTGTATCAATTTTTCGGGGATGGTTATAACGGTACAAAATGCACCTGTGGTACAATTAACCCCATTAACGCAATGCAAACATCGCTATGTTGACGGTTTATTTATTTCTATTCAGAGTGGATCATACTAAACTAAAATATGGCCACGAACAATGAAAATGTTATCATAATGAAAATTTAGGACGTTTAGCTAATGGTCATTCTTGATACATAAAGAATGTTCAGCCAATTAAAAATATTGATACTTTGTAAGGATAATTGTATCAGGGGATAGTAGTACCATAGGGACAATTGTACCACGTGATTTTCCATATAATATGATAATTAATAATTTACGTTATTTTTGACTGATTATTAGAATTATAAGTATAAAAATGTAGCTCATAAGGCTTAAAGTACCACGTTTTATAGTCTTTAATTTAGATTTTGTTGTTTAAAGAGGGAAATCCAGTTTTATGTTTTAAAATTTTATCTTCATTAAATTTGCGAATTTTAGCTGTGTTCAGTTATTAGTTAAATTACCATATGTTTTGTTGAGATGTAACCATTTAAAAAATCTCATATTTCTATTCAAAACATTGTGTTTCGTTTCTTCAAATCTATGGTACGATTGACCCCAGCGTAGGGGACATTTGTACCAATTCTCCCGTTCTGTTCAAACGTAAATATATATTATGGTATTGTTTCTTTAGATACGTAGATAATGCTAACTTGTAGCCAAATAAGCTAAGTATCATTAAGTATTGACACTATTGTCTAAATATTAACAGTTATCCCACAGTTTAACCTTAAAGATAAAATGGTACATCTGTACCCGGTCTACCCTACGTACTATTCTTTTTTTTTAACGAATACTTATTTATATATTTTTTTATATTACACATACTTATTCGCGCGGGAATATATTTGTCCTAAGTATTCTAAAATAAATGTCAGACAAATAAATATATTTAAAGTGATGACTCGCGAGTCGCGACTCGTGGTGATGACAGAAGGCGGGCTATGAGCAAATTTCAAACATGTTGGATCGCCGACGGACCTCCTCTAACAATATGGCGGCACGAAAACGTTTGTCATTTTGTTTTATAGGCGACTAACATAGGCAGTTCCATATATTATTCTTAGTTCCAATGGCAATTTGAATTCTCGTCGCTCTTAATGCCAATGCAATACTTACTATGATAGAGATCTATCCAAGAAATCGTTTTATAATTAGACCAATGGGTGGTAATTGCCAAATAAAGATTTTATTAATATAACAAATATAAATTATTATTGTGTTTGGTGGTAGTTACAAATTTGTAATAAAAAAGTAGGAGAATTTCATCTCATAGAGAAATTCATATTACAATCAAATTATTTTAAAGTTTACATTCTCAATATATCAGATATCCTCCGCCATACAAACTCAAAACAAAAATTTATAATTTTTGTTGTCACTTTTTGTTTTAAGTGTTTAACCAATCATTGAGCGTTGATTTGTTGAAGTGAGCTCACAATATAGCGACAACGAACACGTTTGACATTTTGTTGTAAAGGCTTTTTTATACATTTATTGGAACCGCCTTGGTTCCATATGTTTCATGTTATATAGTGAGAGCCCAATAATACAAACTGCCGCGCCGTCTCGCAATGAAGCTAACAAAATTTCCACTGAAAACTTACCAAGTTAGTTTTAAAAACTTACCAAGTATATTCACCTACATATTTTCAAAACGACACGAATTTGCGTGGATCATCGTCACGAAAAATTTACAATGAAGACCACTTATAAAATAATTAATTAATTAAAATATTATATACAAACCTAGGTATATATTGTAATAACTTTTAAAGGTTTACTTCTTTTAGACCAGATAGATATTAGGTTACTAATACGGGTCAACCTACAGTACATGGAGTGTAGATTGACCCGTTTTAGTTTCCCTCCCAACAATAATTACAAAATGCTAATAAACATTTTCAACTATCGACGATGATCGCTTACATTTTGTAATGACGCTTTATTTAAATTTTCTCGAGACTTAACGTTGAAAACGACCTCATTATAAGATGAAGGTCAAAAGTGAATTTTTACTTTAGAAATTAAACTGTTAATATTTTTTTATTTTAATAAAATAGTACAAAATTTATTAAAGAAACTTACAAAACATAAATAATACTAAAAAAATTAAAACTATACCTAATTTAAAACATAATAATAATAATTTAAAAAATATATAACAAAGAACCTATAAAAAAAAACAACTGATAATATAATATATTAAAGTTGTAATTTCCATACATTGAACAAGTTCACACAAAGATGAAGAATTCGTGTTTTCAAGTTGACGGCATTTTTATAGTATGAGAATTTCAATTAAAAAGTATAAAACTTTCTGTATTTAATGCATCTAAAGTATAATTTCATATTAGTAAAATTATTATCAATAAGTGTCCCACCTCTAGTTATGTGGCCGCCATATTCTGTTCTCACTGGAGAGGCAATTTAAGGCCAAAGGGCGCCTCCCTATTATATTATATACCTCCATGTATCAGATACAGTACCTAACTATATCCGCTTCAAATTCAAAAGTGGGTGTTTTTTTATTTATTTATTATTGTTTTATTTTTTTTTAAACAATAATAAATATGACAATGATGTAAATTGACACTTTATTTTATTCCCACTCTTGAGCATTGATTGGTTATAATGTTATTAAACCTGATGTTTGGAAAGACAAACATTCCTAAGAACCCCACCAATAAGTCAAACAAATATTTTGATCTCACAAATGAAATTACTAGAAACAGTTTCAACTTTATGCAGTAGACGTCAAGTGCAATAGGAATTCCAGCAAGTAATTGCATTGTCTATTGAAGGATAGGACTAAGGGCCGGTTTCTTGATGGATAGTTTACGTTACTATAGTTAAAAATGGCGGGTGTTCTATGAGATTTTTGTCAAAACATATTTAAATTTCATATAAAAGACGCCATAACTGTCATTATTTAACAATTAGTCGAGATGACTATCCATCAAGAAACCAGGCCTAACAGGATCATATAGTAGTTGGTTGAGTAGAGAGGATAGTGAAAGTGAACACAGTGCAGGGGAGAGTTAAAAGGGTTTTTTAACGCGACTTCGCTGTCTCAAGTACACAAATTTCGTTTGGGAGTACTGCCCGGTTAAACAAGTTGTTCGTCTATATAATTAATAGGGAATATGCATGTAACTCTAAAATATGTTTATTTCATATATGTTGTGCCTTTTTTTATCTAGAAACATCTCCATTGTAATTCGGGGTCAATGTATTTTCAAACATATATTAAATTTTGTAGTAGGTATCTGTCTGTAAACCAAAACTTTAAAACTTCTCTCTCCAGGAGTCTTAAGTTTTTAGACCAAGGTGGTTCTAATCTCTCGATTTTGTAATTAGGTCATAAATCGATTTGGTATTCAGAAGTGAATTAAAACATTGTGTGTTTACTGTGCAAAACTTTTGGTCTGAAGATTACTTTAAATATCACTAAATGATGGTAAATTTTGCATGTTTTCTTTTAATTTATATCTACAGCAATCTTCGTAATTATTTCGTCTGTGGACTAGGTATGGACGCCGCGCCGGCGGCGCGCCGCCGGTACCTCCCCGCGCGGCGCGGCGTGCGTATTTTGTTGTGTGTGATCGTTTTTTCGTAATATTAACTACTAGTAGAAATGACTGAGCTATAAAAAATCAAAGTGACCAAACTCTCTGTCACTACATTTTATAATGCTAAAACTCGAAGTAGTTTTTGTTGGAAGTATTTCGGAAACTTGATCGTCGCTGATGGCAACAAAAAGAAAATGTTTATTCTGATCAAGTTTATTGTTAAGCATGTCTGAATGGTGTGAAAAGAAAGCGAAGACGTTACTTTTTACATTTTAGATACTAGTAGATTAATTGAGTTTTTCTTTAAAAAAACCTGAAAACTCCACGCCGCCGGCGCCCCGCCGCCGCCGACCTAAAGTATTCATTCAGCACGCCGCTGCCGCCATTTTCACAGACGGCGCCCACTAGACGTGGGACTATATTTGTGTAAAAAAAATATTTGTAATAAAAATAAAATATCCAATTTGGAACGCTATAATAACATAGAATTATAATTTGAACGCATCACCAATGACACTGACAGTAGTGACAGAGTTATTATACCTATCGTTGAGTTTTCTACGTTTTTTTGGTTGATTCGTTTGTAATATTAAATTCTTGTTTATATTTATAATTTTATATTTATATTTTTATTGAGAGTAAATAAGCGAAAATATCTGACTGATTAAAATGGAGTCTGAAAGTAATCGTGCTGAAGGCTGGAAGTATTTAAATAAACAATTTTTTGGTGATGGTGAGCAGCTTTTATTTTTGCTTGTTGGATTAATTTATTCATTATATTTCACTTTAAACATAGGTATTTGAGTTTTTAATATTTTTATTTAAGTGTTTATTGTTTACCAGAAATTAACTTGGAATATTATATCTTCTGTCTGCTTACGTAGTTAAATCTAAACGTTATGTTATAATTATTAAGTATTTGCTACTAATTAACGATATCTCGCTCGTATGATAGGATTCAGTGGAAAAATTTTGTATTCTCCAGTTTCTAGAAAATTAATGCTATTGTAAATTATATTATAAATACCAGATCCTTAAGAAACTAATAGTGTAAACAAAATTTAATTACTTACCAATACTTACCATTTACTGTAGAGTGTTTCAAAATCTGTAAAGGTATATAATTTTACTAGATACTGAATAAAATAATATTTTCCATTATTTAGTTTATGTTGACTGCCCTATATTAACTTGTCTACCAACATTGTCTTTGGAATTTATTGTCATATTACTAAATTGTTTTATTAAATGCCAGTCTAGTTTGTTGGCGCCAGACCTATTGGGGGTTATCAATACATGCAAAATTAACTAGTAAATAATCTTTATACTTATCAGCTTATCTACCTCTTATTTAATTTAAACACTTTATTGCACAGTAAGTAAATAAAAGTTAAGTACAAGGGCGAACATAATTCCATAGGCATTATCTACCAGCAAACCTTTAAGATTGTGTAAGAAGATGAGTTGAGTGCTTAATGTTAATATACTTTTATAAATCATGGTATACATATAATACATTCATATTTAAATATACACAAACATACATAGTTAAACTATACACAAATAAAGTGGAAAATATAGATTAATACATATACCACACAAAAGATTGAGATACACCCAATTATTTATTTGTTTTTTCAGGAGAACGAGCTAATTATGTAAACATTCCACATGTGATAGCAATGGTGGGACTCCCTGCAAGAGGGAAGACATATATTTCCAAGAAACTTTCTCGATATCTAAATTGGATAGGAATTAATACTAGAGGTCAGTATTTTTTTTTTTTTTTTACATTCTTTATTTCATCATTTCCAGACAGCATTATTTAGCCCTGATAGTGAGAATGACCATTGTTTGTCTGCAAGATAGTCCATCAGAATATTTATGAAATTATTTTAGTGGGAGCAACCTAAGCTGTTAAATAACAATATAATTATCAACCCCAATCTTGGACATTGTAGGTATGCTTACCATCAGGTGACTTTGTATGTAACAAGGTCACTTTCCATGCTCCAATAAATAAAAAAATTGTAAGTAATAAAAGTACAATATTAAGGGCTGATTTTTCAATCGTCTGATAAGTTACGTCCGACAGTTAACTTGTATGAAGAACTTTCAAATTTATTAATTCTCCATACAAGTTAACTGTTAGATAAATTTGTCCAATGATTGAAAAATCAGTCCTAAATGGTTTAATTAAACTAACAAATTAACATTATTACCTAATGATGAATTACACTTATTTGGTAAAAAATAAAGGATTTGTTAAGTCTTGTACTAGCCCTATACCAACAACCTTCACTCACATTATTTAAGGAGTGAAAATCTTACATACATTGTAGTTGAGTTGGATTCTAGACTAAAAAACTACAGTTATTAGTAGTGTTCAGAAATTCGTGATGTGGTGCAATTATACCTAAACTTCATTTTAAAATAGTGTGGACATGCCTTTCTGATACTCTCTAGATTTTTTTATATGAAAATATATAAAAAATATTAAAAAAGGCAGGTACATACTATTTTTAAATTTAGGTATAATTACACCCATTATTCTGACTTCTTTTTAGGTTACAATTTTAAACCAATGGTTTATAAATATTTTAGTACATTTGGTTTACAACACGCACTGTTGTTCCCAATTTTACTATACCAACTTGTGAATCTGTTAACAATCTATACAAATACCTTAACAAACTTCCAACTTGTTTGGTGTAAACTCAATAGCACACAAATCTACCAAAACCATGTTTTGAGTTATTCAAGAAAGCTCGAAGTAATTAAAATCGATGCCATTTGATAACTAGATGTCGGAGAATTTAAGGAATCAAAAAACAGATCTAATATAGTACTTTGGCTATATCAAAGTACTATATTAGATGAGTTTCTGATTCCTATCTATACATAAAATCGTAACAATGAGTACTTAACAAATTTAAGTTTTTTGCGTTTTTATCTAGCATTCTTTATTAAAGTATAAAACCACTACTAAAATGTCGCTAGGTACACCGTCGTAAAAACCAAGCACTTTAATGGCGTTAGTGCTTGGTTTTTTATTTAATACTAGCTGTGCTCGCGACTTCGTCCGCGTGGAATAGTTATTTTTTTATCATATAAACTTTCATCCCCTATTTTATCCCCTTGGGGGTAGAATTTATCAAAATCCTTTCTTAGCGGATGCCTACGTCATAACATCTACCTGCATGCCAAATTTCAGCCCCATCCGTCTAGTGGTTTGGGCTGTGCGTTGATAGATCATTATGTCAGTCAGTCACCTTTGAGTTATATATATTTAGATTATTCTTTAATACATATTTTTTGTGTATCTTGAACCGTTTTCACGGCGCACGCAACGGAAGGCTTCAAAGATGAAATAATTTCTCCCGTTTTTTACACATTTACCACTATATCTTTGCTCCTAATGGTCGTAGCGTGATGTTATATAGCCTATAGCCTTCCTCGATAACTGGACTATCCAACACAAAAAGAATTATTCAATTCGAACCAGTAGTTTCGGAGATTAGCGCGTTCAAACAAACAAACAAACAAACTCTTCAGCTTTATAATATTAGTATAGATGTAAATAGGTATTTACGACATTTAAAAATACTCCTATTATTTCTATGCTAAAAAGCCGTTAAAGACAATAACGTTGCTATAGCCTAGCACTGTGTCTTATGGAACTAACAGTGTGCTAAAGTTTAATGTGACTAAAGACACTTAACCGCATTTAAGACTAGTATATTTAGATTATAAAATAATAATTAAACGAAGCGTGAATAGGCATCTTAAGCGGTATAATGGATGAAATCAGCTCTTACAGTACAATTCTAAGAGCTGGTTGTATTCATACTTGGACCTGCATAGTGCTTTCGATCAGGTGGATGTGGGGTCACATGCCAAGCTCCTATAAAAATAAAAAATAAATTACAGTTAATTTTTGGATTTATTTCAAGGCTATAATGCAGCCAAATACAAAACTTTTAACTGCAACCGCATTTTAGCTTGGCTTATGTTAGAAGATTATTGAGGGAATATAGTAAAATGTAATGTCTGATAAAGAAATAAAACTACAATTTATGAAATTTTTACTTATTAATAAAAATAGTTTAGATACTTCGCAGTACCCAGAGGGCTAACCATACATTACGCGACCGCTTCGCTCGACGTCTCGTCTAAAATTTTTGTAACTATATACATACCATATACGTTTATGATAGGTAGGTAGGCAAATAATATAAACCTAAAGTTGGTTGAAATATATGAGACTAAAATTGTAAAATAACAGATAAGTGTCAAAATATAAAATATAACCAAAGTTACTGTGACTAATATTACGTCTTAACAGTTTTTTATTTTTTATTGTCAAAACCAAAAAAAAATATTAACAATGTTTATGTAGGTACTAAGAGACAAATGTAAACCACATTTATAACTGTTTTATATTTTAGATCCTAACCATCTCTTTTCTTATTTCTTACATCACTTGTACTGGCATTCTCATTAACAGTTGTTGGCAAGTTTATCCAAAATAATAGTTTATGCGGGGGAATTATTTTGAATAAGTGCAGTTAAGAAGCCGGGGCGATGGCCCCCGGCTTGGGTGGTGGGCCCGAAGCTAGTGTCACTAGTGCACGGGGAACCCGAAGCGAGCAGTGCTCACGGGCTGCAAGGCGAAGCCGGAGTGAACAGTGCTCACGGGCTGGGTAGGGTGGATAGCGCCTATCAGCTGGGCGGCGGGTCCACTTCGGTTGGGGGGCCGGTAGTCGAGCAGTGATACCTGGTCGGGCACTGTTCGTCAGAGGGACGGCAGCAAAGGCACGGGTTGAAGGTCCTGGGAGAACGGCGCCCGGTTGTTGGGCTGCAGCACCAGGGCCGGCTGTTACTGCGGAGCGGGCGGCTCCCACATACGACTGGTCGGTCGGGCGCCAAGCGGTATGACCCGCTGAGCGACGGAGGCGAGGCGCGCGACGAGATCGTGGTGGGAGCTTCTTTTCCGGTTTGAAGCGGCGGTAGCGGTGAGGGAACCTGCACTCTTCATCTGAAGAATTCACGAGCCGCGACCCAGCGACTAGCTACTGTCGCTCGTTCTTGGACGTTTGGCACCTAAGGTCATCCCTTGTAATACGGCCTAGATCCTCGGGTAAGAATGGCAGGGAGAACCCTGAATCTGGGGTCATCAGAGTGGAGTCTTCGGCTGGTCTGGAGGATTAGCCTCCACGAGCTCGGCGACCGCGTTTGAAGATGGACCTGATGAGGGCACTCTTTCCAGCAAGAAAAGTTTTCGACTCATCAGCCGCTGCAAGGTCTGCTGGTAGTGGAGCTGGCGAAGCCGGCGGCGGCGGACCTCCATCGGATGCTTCCCCCATGACGGCGCCTCACAAATGTGAGGAGTGTGGGTTGACCGTGCGCGATGCGGTTTTGGGGCGGGGATAACGAGAATCGGTTATCCTATGGCGCCCAAACGCGAATACGAAACTCTTACGCTACACTAACGACTACCGCGACGGACCTTGACGCGGGGTCCTATTATGTATTCTGTGGAGAATATAACGGCATTTTAGTATAAAAGTGTAGGATAACTGCATTTTAATCTTGTCGTCATAGACAAAATATTTATTCTGTAATTCAGAAAATGCCATTATAGATGTATCACTACGTTAACTCTGACAATAAATATAGCACTAAAATGCCGTTATATGCTTTTAACTACTTTTATGATTAGTAATTTCTTTTAACGACGTTATAGTATTGTATTATTACGATATAATTCTGTTAAAAAACAAAAAAATCTACACTTAGTGGCTTCTAGTGTCTATCTAGCTTAGCAATGATACTTAAATACGTTTTAGCATTGTATACATAAATATAAAAGTAATTTAAAGGCTTTATTCTTTAGTTTATCTGGAATACTATAAAAGCTGGGATAACTTTACTTAGACAGATTTGTAGAGATTTTTTTTTGTGATTAAGATGGCATTGATAATGATAACCAGATGTTGGATAACGGCATTTTAGGACGGCAGAGTGACTAAGACAAGGTGGGAATTGAACCCATGCACTCACTTGATACCCTAAGGGTGTCTCAAACCGGTTGCAAGGCAACTGTTATGGTATGTATAGTAAAAAAAATCTATTGATTATCCCTAGCTTACTATACTTTTTTATAGATATAAGATTTTATATTAATAAAAATGTATTTATAACAAAAGCTACTAAGGGGCATTTACTATTAATTATTATATATGTCTACCAAGCACTTGATTCGGTGTTTATCAAATATGTGAGCATAACAATTATTATCTTAGTTTTTTAAAGCTAATATTTAGTGTGCAATCTAATTATCTCAAGTGTATTTATATTTGTTAACTTGTTATTATTCTTTTCTTGTATTAAATATATGTTATATTTTAAACTTTAGTTTGAACACAATGCAAAATTTTACATATTTTTTATGGGAAATGTAAAATTCTAAATATATTCATATATAGATGATTTTAGGTATTTTATAATAATTAATACAAAATAATAACTTATAACAATAAACTGTTTATTCTATTACATTTGACGTGTTTGTAGCTACCTATTCATGTTACAAAATAAATAAATCTAATCTCCCAATCATCTAAATTTTACGCAGCGCTTAAGTTTTCATTCATTAGTGCATCTACCCTAGTTCGTAAACTGTCGAAATTATTTCTCAATTTGTATTTACTAGATTTCAAATCCTTACGTTTTAAAAATTTTATGGTGGGAGGAAGGCCTCTAGATCTTGGTTAGGCCAACCGACTGGTCTCGTTACTACCGCCCATACAGATGCAAAAACCGTCTCCAGTTTCGGTTTTAGTCTGTCGATTCAACTGCTTCAGGAGACTATTGAATTGATTTCTTGTTGAGGTGGTATTTTCAGGGTGTAATGCAAGTTCATCTTTGTTGCAGCCCATTTCGTAACTGCATAGTGGGAGTGATCATTGATGTTTTACAACAGTGTATATCAATAAACTGTTGTAAAACACCATGGTTTTTGTATGACTGCTTACCATCATGTAGATACAAGGTCGGGTCGTGCTCCAATAAAAAATAATAAGGCGTGCTCCACTATAAAATAAAATGGATAGTTGTTCTGTAACCATAATAATGTATTACTAATATATTTTATGTCATTACCTTCCAGTATTTAACCTCGGAGAATACCGTCGCCATGCAACTACAGCATACACGTCTCATGAGTTTTTCCGAGCTGACAATGTTCAAGCCATGCGAATCAGACAGCAATGTGCCCTGGACGCCTTGCATGACGTGTGCGACTGGCTGGCCCGAGGAGGTGAAGTAGCCGTGAGTTTACTGTTAGCACTCGCTGTTGTGTATTCTTATATATTTATTATTTTTAGTGTTCTGTATTATTGAATTCTATTTTAAGGTTTCATTTTCATGATCACATAGTGCAATGTATGAACCATGAACAAAAGACTAATAAATGAATATAAAATAATGGAATGTTAGTTCTATGTGTGTAATGAATGTTTAAATGGTTTATCTGTGAGTGAAGTCTTTAACTGCAACCATACCTTGTCTACTTGTCTCGTTATATCGCCTCTAGATTAGGATGACTATGAAGGCACCTATAAGGTAGTCTTTTTACAAAGTTCTTGACTACTGACACTGCCTGAGCGCAGCCTTATGTTACTTGACAATTGTCACTGGTTTCTAATGAATACTTGTATTGCCGCCTTGGCCATAACTCTTCTCGTAATATGTCCATTAAAATTATATTACCCTCTCTATGATAAACCTCACATTCTACCTAATACTTGGAGAGCCATTTTGTTAAAAGCTTTTAGCAGTGACATTCCTGCTACAAACAATTTTTGGCTGCATACAATTGGAGTCGAGTTTGTTTTTTATTGAGGCATTGCATGTGACCTTGTATCCACCTGATGGTAAGCAAACCTGCAAAGTTCATGAATGGGGTCGATCAATAAATTGTTGTTAAACAATGTTGATCGCTCCCACTATGCCTGCTAAACGATGATGCAGGTACGAAATGGTCGGCGACAAAGGCAAATTTGCATTACGAGTCTTTAAATATCATCGCTGCTTTATCGTCAAACCTATAATCGCACCCTGAAAGGCGACTATCACCTCGACAAGAAATCGATGCAGTAGTCTTCTGAAAACCGGTGAACCCACAGACTAAAACCGAAACATGAAAAGGTGTCTGGGGTGTGCTTTTATAAAAACTTATTGCATCAAATTCAGTGTATTTTCGACGTGGATTGTAATTGTTAACGTTTCAGGTGTTTGATGCCACAAACTCTACAATGGAGAGAAGAAGTATGATCCGTGATATAGTCGTACATAAGAAAGGATTTAAATTGTTCTTTGTAGAGTCCATATGCGATGACCCCATTATTATTGAACAGAATATTATGGTGAGGATAGAAAAAAGATTTAAACTTTTTGTTTTATTTTTTTATTGTTGAAGGATCCATTGCACCTTAGCTCAACATAGGTTTAAGTTTATATGACAAAAATTAAACGCATGTTTTTTAATTCGCGCGTCTATATATACATTCATAAACTAAACATACAAGCTTGAATGCTCTTTTGCATTAGGTACAAAAATACAAAATATTAAAAAGACTAGTTAAAATATTAAAAAACTTTTTTAAACTTACAATATTTTCTTAGTCATCTATGTGCAGGTGTTCCCGAATTTGTGAGGAGAAATAATCTTTCACTGTATTTAGTTTGCTCTCTCTACCGAACCAAAACTACACGATTCTGACATCAACATTGTATCTAGATCGGACATAGATAACTAGTTTAGGGAGCAAATATGGCTTCGTAAATTAACCAATCATCTTAGTTCAATGGCTTAAGAGGAGTGTCTGATGAGGCTCTTCGATGCTCATGCTGATTCAACTGCAAAGTATTACGACCTCCCCGCGCATGGCGGTAAGTCGGTAACGCTACCATACGTTTATGTAAACCTTTCCCCCGACCCTTAATAAGAGAAAGAGCACGTATGAGATTATACCTACAATTTAGGCAGCAAAACGACTTTCGGGCAAAACTGTTTTCTACCCCTAAACTTTAAAGGATTTGAAAAAAATGGTATCATTTTATTAGAAGGAAAATAAATGATGACTCTATGTTTACCTTTTTTGTACGGATTTCATTGGTTGATATATTTTTTTCTATACCAAACTTAAAAAAAAAGGAAAACGTACGAGCCTTATTTATAACGCCTCCAAAACTCATAAAAATCTATGAATGTTTAGGGAGGGGTAACAGTTAGGACCAAAAGGTCGTGAATGTATGGGAAATGTTTGGTTAGACTCTGCTCTTAAAGGTTTTTGTTTTTAACACAGGAAGTAAAAGTAAGCAGCCCTGACTATGCCAATATAAACGCAGACAATGTCCTAAACGATTTTCGCCTTCGAATAGAACACTACAAAGAGAAATATGAGCCCCTAGACGAGGCCTTGGAGTCGGACCTCTCCTTCATGAAGATATACGACACCGGGGAGAAAGTGGTGGTCCATAAACACGAAGGCCATATACAGTCTAGGATAGTGTATTACTTAATGAACATTCATATAGTGCCGAGAACTATTTATCTGACGAGGGTAAGTTTTTTCTTTCATATAGTAAATCGTAGGTAATATTTTAAAATCATATAAATAAATACTGGGTTCACAGTTTATATTAATATTAAAACAATAATATGGGATCGTATATTATAATATAAAACACGTCAACGAATAAGTTCAAAATTAGGTATAATAATTAACCTCTGCCATCTCTTGGGGAAAAGAAATAAGAACATACGAGTATGTAATTTGCGTATATCGAGAGATCGCACGGGTTATATCATAGTATTATAATTTTGGATTTGTCCTAGTTTTGAATACATCATAACCGCCTCCGTAGACTATGGTTGTGTCCGGAGGTCGTAGGTTGATTCCCACCCATTACAAAAAACAAACCTAAAGCTTAGTTTGACCAGGGTTATATTTTATTTATATTTATTTATAACGTGGCGGCCGAGTTGGTTAGACCTTGGACTTAAAAACGCTTAGGTCCCTGGTTCGAAACCCGGTGTGTACCAATGAGTTTTTAATTTAAAAAATTATGTACATTTGTTTGACAACACTCGGAACTGACACTGGACTATAGTGCCTCGGAAAGCACGTTAAGCTGTCGGTCCCGGTTTCACTATACCAACTTGTGAAACTGATGATGGGTTATTGAGTCTATTTAAAACATCGCGACGAGCCAGCCACTTGTTCGATGTAGACTCATACCATCGGCTACGACAAGGTGGGATTAAAATCCCTCCGCTGGGTACCCTGGGGTCGTCTAGGCGGTCTCGGGCGCCGTAAGGCACCCATGATGATATATATATTATTTATAACATTTTATTTATAATACAAAGGCGGACTTAATGGCGTTGGGCATTATCTGACAATGAAACCTTTGGGACATTAGAACATTGAGTTTATTATATTGGGTGTCCTTCATAATACTATGACTATTTAAAATAATGCTTCTCGCCGTGCGTCACAGGGTGTCTGTATAGTTGTACGCCTCTAGTACGTCATGCGAATGTATGGTTTTGTCAACAAAAGTCAATCTATAGTAATTCGTAATTGGATACGGTCAACAATATCGATAAACTTTTTTTTATTACGGAAAGTGCTTTTGTTAGTATTATGTTTGTTTATTTGATATAAGTACAGCTAATAATATATCCATAGTGGAGACTGATGGTGAGTCTCGGGTGTTTGTTTGTCTGTCTTTATTTTTTTTTAAGGACTACTAGTCCGATTTACTTGTATTTTGGAATAGTTATAGATCTTATTATTAAAACATTTAGATGTTTTTTTGACATTCGAGTTTGCAAATCCATTTCCTGTGAACTTAAAACAAACTCTTCAGCTTTATAATATTTGTGTAGTACCACTAATAGCTAATTCTTAGTATGTACTGTATATATTAATGAGACTATATAAACGCCGCGATGAACTTGCCACTTGTTTGATTTAGACTCAGAATATCTTACGCGAAAAGTCATGAAAAGTGAAAAAAAAACAACTAAACCCATGATCTCGGATGATGTCGGGTACAATATATATAGTGAAGTTTGGTAATTATGTAAGTAAGATAAAAATAAATAATAATAATATTTAGGACAAATTACATATATTGCTCTGGTCACAAACTAACGGTCTTATTCATAAAAAAACCTTAAAACACTCTTAAAGAGCTCAATAGTTAAAACGTTCAATAAGGCTATTGGCTCGATAACTTTTTTGTTATTCATAAACCTCCAATAAAGCTCCTATAACTATTTGACGTTTATTAGCTGAATTAGTGATGTGTTGATAGAAAAAAATAATTGATTGTCAAGAAAGTTGGCAGAATCGCGGAAAACCAAGACCATAAAAGTAAAAAAAAAAACGTTTTTGACACCTCTAATGAAATAATTATAATAAGGTTTGGCGCACACTGATAGAAAATTTAGTCACACTAGCTGTGCCTCGCGGTTTCAGCCGTCATTTAAATTAAAATAATTTGTATCAAAAATATAATACAGCTTTGTTTATCGCGTATGTTGCATCTCTCTATATTTGTACCTGTATGATTTTTTATGATTGCATCTCTGTATGATAATATGTAACTGGCAAGTCGCAATACTTGTTTCACATACAACAACAAAAACTGTCAAGTGACCTAGTCATGTTTCCGTTTTAGTCTGTGGGTTCACCGGTTGGTTGGTACCGGGACTACTGCATAGATTTATTGTTGAGGTGATAGTATCCTTTCATGGTGCGGTTACGAAATAAGCGACTGAATTTATGATAAAGCAGCGAGGATATTAAAATAGACTCGTAATGTAAACTTCTTTGATTTTTTTTTTCTTTCTTTTTGATTCTTTGACATTTTGTAACCGCATCATTTAGCCAGCATAGTGGGAGCGATCAATATTGTAAAACGACAATGTACTTATCGATCCATTTATGGACTTTGTAGGTCTGCTTACCATCCGGTAGATACAAAATCACATGTCGTGTAATAAATAAATAAAAAACAGATGTGAAGGCAGTCGGCACCGCCATTCAATTTTTGTAGTTTGAAGCGGCACAACTTTGTCTTTTTTGACAAATTACCGCGGTGAAACAAGATTAAATGTTAATATTTTTTTGTTACAAATTTCTGTCAGTGTGCGCCCAACCTAATTTGGTTCAAGTCCATTCGAGTTGTAAAATTTTGAGAATTTGTTGATCGGAAGCCGACTGGGCATTATTATTTTTATTTGTAATATAATTTTATGAAGTAATAGAAGTCATTTAATAAAATTTTAAACCCTAAAATAAAATATGTATAAAAAGTGAGGTTAAAATAGGTTTATAGTGGGCTCCTGCCTTCAATAAAGTTATGGAGCTGTTATTTGACGTTTATCACTATTAGAGGTTTATTGAGCGTTTATGAATAACATTTTGAGGTGTTTTGCTATTGAGCTGTTATAAAGCATCAATAAAGGCTTCGTAAGTTTTTATGAATAAGACCGTAAGCCTATATAGGCTAGTACTATGTGTGCCAGAAACAACGATATAAAACATATTATATTTTATAAACACCAGCAGACCATGGCAAACTGTAGAAATACGTACTATTTTTCTTTTGCCATGGGTGGGAATCAAACCCACAACCTCCGGATACAACGCTACTACTAGTCTATGGCGGTCAGTATATCAGAGGCTCTACCATGTGTTTACAACCAATAGAGCCGCTTTATTTTAGGTAACGCGATTGAATAAAGCGTGCCTATTGGTGGTTCCTCACGTGGTAACCCATGGTAAAGCCTCAGTAATAATTAGTTAATTTATACGACAGCACGGTGAAAGTCTACACAACGTAGTGGGGCGTATAGGGGGTGATTCTGAACTGTCTCCTAGAGGCAGGCTGTACGCGGACGAGTTGGCGGACTATATCGATGCCCAGAGGATACCCGGGCTGAGGGTGTGGACTTCGTGGATGAAGCGAGCCATCCAGACAGTCAAAGATGTCAAGGCTCCTCAAGAAAGGTGGAAAGCTCTTAATGAAATAGATGCGGTGAGTGTTACAATACTTATGTTTTCTAATCTATCTTTCCAAAGTAACAAAAAACTTTATTAAATTGGCATTTAATATTAAAAAAAAAAACTGAATTTTACAACTATTTCTCTGCCAAACTATATAAATAGTTAGTCTGCAGATTGTTACATTTTTTGGTACTTAATTATAACACAATTTTTATTTATTTTTAATAGACACAAAACAACAATGACAGAATGAAGTACAGGCTTATAAACTGCTTACGTTGGAAGAAACAATCTATTCAGGTTGGATTCAATCTGATCCAACAAATCTTTTTTAACTTGGATCTTATAGGTGGCCTTTGACATTTCCGTTGTTCTTAGATCTTGTGATAGTGTGTTTAGTATCCTAGGAACAACAAATAATTGTGTATCCACGTTTTTTTTATCTCTACCGCTGGCATTTCTATTGTCATCCAAAATTTTTTTTTAGCACAATAAGTAAAAAAGAGTACAATTGTCTTCCTTATTCTGAAGTAATATACCTATTAAGGGCTCTATAGTCGACTTGATGCCCATACAATCGTACTTTCAATACTACAACTTGGCTGTTAGTTGAAGTTCAGATTTTTTTTTATGTTCGTAATTGTATGCAAAAAAAAAACTATTATTCGTAATAAATATTTTTGAATTATAATATTAAAAATGTTTTTATTCTCCTTTCGAATAAAATAAAAATAACCCAAAACAGAAGGTTAATTCTTTTATTTTGAGTTATTATTTTAACTCTGCGACAAACACTAATCGAGTATTAATGAAAGTGCAAAAGCTCATTTTGCACGGTAAACGCAGACGAATGCAGTGTCCCATCAGGCAGATAATTTTACCAATATATTAGACAGTAGTAGACCTCTATTAATTACAGTAGTAGTCTATTAGTTACTAGTAGTAGATTAGAAAGCCCAATGCCCAAATTATGAACAATGGAATATCTCTTTTTCCCAGGGCATATGCGAAGAGATGACATATGGCGAAATACAAGAAAAATACCCTTCAGACTTCAATGCTCGGGACGCAAACAAGTTTGCCTACAGGTATCCTCGGGGAGAGAGCTACGAGGACCTCGTTGCGAGACTGGAACCAGTCATCATGGAGCTGGAGAGACAGGGCAACGTGCTGGTAGTGTCACACCAGGCTGTCATGAGATGTCTGCTGGCTTATTTCCTGGACAAGTCCGCTGGTGAGTAAGGTTAAATGTTTTCGGGTCCGGTTTAATAAAATTACAAGGGAAATGCAAGAATTGGTCAATTTTCAGCTTACTATGGTGGAAAACGTTATTCTCGCTTTTTATTTTGGGTTTCTAAGGGGCGGCCATCTTCTGTTCTCATGGTTGGAAAGACTATTTATGCCTCAGGGCTATACCTTCCATGAATGTTCTACATATTATTAATATTTATATGGAATTTTCGCAACTGCTCGAGCGGTTCCGCGTATTTCAATAAAGTTCGCGTTAATCGTCAGTCATGATTGGTTCGTGATGCCCTTAGATCATTATACCTAATGCAAGAATTTAAATTGAAATTTATTCACACAATAAAATAATTTAATAATAAATATTTAGATCAAAATTAAAACTAGATACAAAATAATATAATTATAAAAACAATGCAGATTACGTTACAAAAATTATGTATGCTGCTTGGCCTTCCAAAATCGGCCGCACGGAAGTTTTATGGAACGTATTTCCAAGATGGCGCTAAAAGGATCGCGTATAGGATTTGGTTGTGTAGAGAGTGTAGTGAACACAATGCAGGTGACAGTTAAAAGGCCTTCTTAAAACTTACTTCGCGGTCTCAAGTCCGGGAACGCTGCAGTTCATTCTGCACGGAGAATCCATGGATTAGCTATCATATATATGTTATACAATATATATTTTAGGGCGTACCAAAATAATAAACTTTTAGTTTGTAAAAAAAAAAAAACATATAACTGCGTTTTGGTGTCACAGTGTTGTGTTTCCATTAACCAATAGAATAGTATATTACAATGTATGTGTGTTTTCAGAAGAGCTGCCGTATCTGAACGTGCCGCTGCATTCGGTGATAAAGCTGACACCTGTCGCGTACGGGTGTCGCGAGGAGCACGTGAACCTGCCCGTGCGCGCCGTGGACACCCACCGGCCCAAGCCACCGGTCAGACATTCTTATTTTATTTATTTTTTTAAAAATATTGTACAAAATTGTACATAGGCGAGCTTAATGCCTTAGGCATTGTCTACCAGCTAACCTTTGAAAGAGTGTAATATGCTTAAGTTGCAAAACTTTTCAAAAAAAAGAAATAGATATAATCTTAACAATTATGCATAACAATGCTTAAACTACTTAAATACTGTATATAATATTATAAAAGTAATACATTCATACCAAACAAAAATTGCCACGAGGGTCTGGTTTAAGCATTCAGATAATGAGCAGAAATTCTTATATTATACATCTACAGCTGTTTTATTGAGTAGAAACAACACTATATAATTAACATAATTTGCTTGCAAATTATGTTTATATATAAAACTGTTGCCTGCGGCTTCGCACGATTATATTAGAAGTTAGCTAAAAAAAATGCGCTAGCCTGCGCGACCGGCAGTATGTATATATGATGCTCTGCAGTCGTCTTGACGTCCATACAAACATACTATCAATATTACAATTTGGCTGTTAGTGTGTTAGTCGAAGTTCAATTATTATTTTTATGGTGGTAATTGTACGTAAAAATCGCGTGGGTAATAAATAATTTTCTTTTATATTAATATTAAAGTTTTTTGTGACTTCAAAAAAAAACCCCTTCATAGAGATATTAATTAATAGAATGACCAACAAAAATATTATTTTAATTTGGCGACAAATAGTAGTCGAGTATTACTGGAAGTGCGAAAGCACATTTTGTATGGAGAACGCAGACTTCGCGATTGCGAATGCAGTGTCTTTAAATCCACACCGGAAGGGGGAACAATGATGCGGCGCGGCGTGCGCGTGTGGCATATATTAAATTAATTACCTTGAACTTGAGCGTTAATTTTGTCAATATTTTTGAAGATCTCCCCTAATTAAAATTCTATTGGTCTTTTGTCTCACTCACTTTTTATATGGAGATATTTTAACCATTTTGTTTTTCACTTTTCCGAAAGATTTTTAAAACATGTTCATGTACAAGCCTTGTCCTGATTACAAACACAACAAAGAAATACCCAAACCTGTGATAAAGAAATGTGATTACACTCATTCGACAAATTATAAACAATCAATGTAGTAGTCCCCCGACTTAAGTTCATATTTCCACAATATATCTGTTTTATTGAGACCATTAATTAGTTCATAGCTATGTCAGGGCCAGACAAAACATGTGCAAAGCCGCAGGCAAAATATAGTAATTAATAAAATAATGTGAAAATCAAAACCTCTATATTTTACTTTTTTCTTTAATTACCTTGCATATTTATTATTATATATATATTTACTTAATTAATAGCATGCATATATTTTATAAGCAGATGTTTATTTAAATTATAATAATTTAAATAATTTACTGCAGTTTTACCTTATTATGTTATTTATACAATAAGCCGAATTATTTAATAATAAGATTATATATTATTGTATATGTAATATGTATATTATATTTATATTTTATGTATTATTTGGTATATTTTTCAACAGGAAGAGCTGGAGAAAGATGGCCCCACAACTAGTGTATGAATCGAACAAACATCTTTTCTGCTACATTACTACTTTTGTATACCCTTTTCATGTTTATTTTATCGCTTTTATGTCTTTTTTAATCTTGGAATGGGTTTCAAATGTCCAAACTCGTGTTTATTTTGTGTTCTACCATTCTAAAATACTATTACATTACCAACTAGGATCCAACAAGACATAATGTCAAATCGAATGCTACATTTGTGATACATTAAATCATAAATGGTATCATTCTCAGTAGATCCATTGTGGTTTTAGTGAGGCATATATTTAATTGGATCTAATGAGATTAATTAATTTTAGTACTGATAAAGAAAGTTCTCTGTATCTAATTCTGGATCATGGATTAAGTTTCATGATCAAGGCCATATGTCTGGGTAATGAATCTACTGAGAATGATTGAATAAATGAGTGAGACATAATGTTGTTATTATTTTATCGTATACTAGATATGCCTCGCGGTTTTACTTGCTGTTTAATTTAATAGAAATCGGTTCGAATATAAAATACAGCCCAAGTTACTCACTGATAATAGAGCTTTCTATTGGTAAAAGAATATAAAAGTCGGTAAAATTTTTGGTTTCTTTCGGCTAGCGACTGACGCAGCCGCGCCATCGTTGGAAATATAGAATCTCCCTTAAGGCGATCTGTATATGTCGAGTCAAAATAATATTAGTTTATATGGAAACAAACAAACCAAATATGTATTTCTTTTGGAAATATTAACTTAACACTTCCAGTAGGCATGTTTGAAATACAAGAAATAAAACCCCTAAAAACAACCAATATAGTGTAAGGCCCAAGATCAAGCATTCACTATACTTATTATTATTACCTTTATATTTTTTAATCATGTTTGCTATAATATATGATAATGTAATATCACCGTGGCTCAAAATTTGTATGCCCATAATATATATTATGTAGGTTTCCATTTGACATGTTCTTGTAAAATTGGATCCTATTTATATCCCAAATCATATGACCCATAGTGTGATGTCAAAGGGAAGGTGTTTTCTGTTTTCGAGTGACTTGTTAGCGGTTTCCTGTCCATTGCAAGATGTGTCTGTAGCGTAAAGTTATCAAGTAAAATACACTACAAATATGAAATATCAGCCTAATACGATGTTCTTACAGTTTGTATTTGTTTCAACAAAATCGCCATTTAAAAAATAAGAATTCTTAAAAAAGGGAATTCAACATTATGGAATTCAACATACTGACAGTTTAATTTATAAAGCCTAAAACTGACTTGCGAACTTTCTTTTTTAAACAACTTATAATGAGGGCCCTGCAAATTAAAATCCTCGCCATATTGCGGATAACATTGGAACTAATTTATTTTAAATCCTAGGCACATTAAATGTCAACTCTGTGTTAAATATCTGAAGTTTAAATTTTACTTGCGTATTTTCTGCTAAAAGCGTTTTAACATCTGGTAATGGCCACCCTGTTTTTTCTTTGTGCTAGATCTTAGCTTTGGCCGTGTTTCGTTCTTTCTGATGTTTTTTCTACTTAAGCCCATATTTCACTAAATTATTTTTATAGTGTAACAAAAACCTTATTTACAACTTTTTACAGGATGTACAACAAATTATAAATAATAAAATTATAAAAATATCATAACTATAATATATATGGATCAGCTGTTTTTTTTTGCTGCCAGTATTTGTCCCATGTCCCAAAAAGCTGTTCCCGAGTCACCTGTAAATTGTTGTAGGGTTATTTCTCATAGTTATAATATTTAATTATAACTATTTTTTGTAAAGATCTGTGAATTTACCTATAGTCGTACAACGCAGATAGAGCCTTGAGACGTATTAAGGAAAGGTGTGTACAGTGACAGTTATCGAAATATCGACTGATGTATAACAAGGCATTAATAAACACATCAATAGTTATGTCACTGCACACGCCTTTTCCCGTTCATTAAAAGGTTCCCTTTAGTCTACTATACCTTTATTTATTACATAGCGTAAAGAGTCAAATATGGGCTTCATGCTGCATGATTTTTATAAATAAATTAAAAAAGTTAGTATTATTTTTTAAATACTGATGATGACAATGTGTTTTTTGTCTAGGTGATTCCAGCCCCGCTCATAAAACCGGTACCGAATTTGAATGGAGACAAAAATGGCGACCAGTGAATATGTCATCAACTTTATTTTACTATAATGCATAAGTAATTATTATTTGCCTTATTTTTAACTCGAAACATCTTTAAAACAAATTATTGTATGCACTTTATCTAGATGTAATGATAATATTATTTTTCAATGCTATTTTAATTACATGTGTGTGAAGATGACAAGAATTATGAATCATAAAATACATAGCCAGTATATGTAAAATGTAAGGGTTTATTGTCCAATCCAATCGGCCAAACTTTATTTGGGACTTATATTAGAAACTGAATGAACTACGCTATAACTTTTAACACTAGTAAAAAGATTTATTAATTGCAGCGATCCCAGATAATTGTTTTAATTTGATTGACTACTGTTAGGTGAAAATAAAGCCCTTATTATGTTATATACATACCTACAAAGGTTTTTAGTTAAGGGTCTAGTTATAAATGAGGAAAATGATTTATCTTACAAAATTGACACTTTTAACAGATAATATTGTTTTATGTATGAATACGTAATTTTGAAAATGGGCCATAGTTGACATACCTAAATCTGTTGCCAGTTAACTTAAGATTATTTTAATTAAGGGGTATAAAATGGTTCAGAAATGTTAGCAATGCCGACCCTGGTTCTCAAGTTAGCTGACAACATCTTCACATTTTTTATTGGCCAATAACTTATAAATTTTCTTAATTCTATGTTATATAGATAATGCTTATATTAATTGTTTAATTTTCTAAAGATTTTCACCTCGTCTTGTTATATCGTAAAGTTTGTTTGCACTTTAAGAGGAGTGTCTGATGATCTTCGATGCTCGTGCTGATTCAACTGCAAAGTATTACCTCTCCCCGCGCATGACGGTGAGTCGGTAACGCTACCATATTCACTTACATCTGTAAGTGAACCTTCTCAATAAGAGAAAGAGCAGTTATGAGATTATACCAACAATTTAAGAAGCAAACCGCCTTTAGGGTCAAAACTGTCTACCCCTAAACTTTAATGGATTTAAACAAAAATTGTCTCATTTTATTGAAGAGAAAATAAACGATGACTTTATTTTAATTTTCTGTCTTGATCATTTATAGGAATTATTGTAATATGAGGGAGTTTTTGCGATGTTTTTTGGATTTCAGGGGTTGCGACTTTTTGTCTATAGCAAACTTAAAAAAGGAAAACGTACAACTCTAGATTTCAGTCATATTTATAACGCCTCCAAAAATCTATGAATGTTTAAAGCAGGGTAACAGTTAAGACCAAAAGGTTGTGACTGTATAGGAAATGTTTGATCAGGCGCTCCTCTTAACCCATGGGTTAAGAGGATGTCGTTCACTGTTTAACTAAAATTATTTTTAAAAAAAAAAGGTTCACACAATAATACTTATGAAATATGTTATATCTACCCTAGTAAGAGTTATAAAAATAAGTTTATTTTGTAATTAGTTAATACGGATCTTTCTATAGCAATGGCCTGTATTTCAAAATTCACGGTAGTTACATTATTTAGTGTAACACAATTTTATTTGCACAAGAAACCATAGTAGACCGTTTAATACAAACATATATATTGACTCTTTTATTCTATATAAGACATTTATATGCACATATATAGTAGTCTTTATATGCACATTGAACGATAAGGTATAAAACTAAATTTGACCCAATTACAACAAAATTATAAAATTAGTAGGCAATTATGTAAATATATTTACCTTTGTAGTTAGTAAATATTTAACATACTCAAATATCTACAATCCTCAATACTATGTAGTGGAAATATGACTTCATCATAAGATGGTTGCCAAAATATAGCTTTTGTAATTTCTATATATTTTTCTATAACCGTTTTGACATTTCCTTCTAGACTTGACGCCATTTTTTTTTTGTATTAAATTAAAAATCACAATTTGAAAGCTTATAAAATAAACAATCATGAACGTTTATACATTTACTATTGTTAGGTATAAGTCAGCATTCAACTTCACCACGTACCTCACGTATCCTCACGCCTAAATCAGTAGCTCAGCAAGTTTTCATAGGATCGCTTTATTTTTTTAATAAACCTCTTATTGGTTGATTCCTATCTATAGTTACTATCGACAATGCAATTTTTTTTTGCAAAAAATTGTGGTTGAACTAGTGTACAACTTTTATTTTAACGGTAGGTTAAACTAAAATGGTACATCCCATATACTTCACTCAACATGGTATAATCACGTGATCTTTCAAGAAAATATTGCTGTATATAGTTCCATGCTGAACAACTAATAATTGTATGAATTATGTGTTGGTTGCGGTATGTAAAAAATATTGCACCAGATATCTTTAAAAACTAACCAAAACACCATTTTAACTAAAGGGTTTAAATGAACTTACTTCTGAGGCTCTTACTGTTTCTTAAAAATGGCGTCGAATGTCTTATTTGGAAAATCGAATGGTAATTACGCCTTTTCGACAACTTGACTTTGTCAGAGTTACGCTTAAAACGAAAACATTACACAAGAAAATTTTATTGTTATAATTACAGAGATGTAATTGTGGGGTAACCAAATTTTAGATTATGACAGTTATAGTTAATAATAATAATTCTTCTGTTAAAGGCATATTTATAAAAAATAAACAAATTATATAACTTCCTTCCTAACTTGGGCGAAGTTAAGAGCTTAATAATTTAAATAGGTGACTCAGTGGAAATGTAGTTTAAGAGAAAGTGTAACATTCACCACAAGATTACTTTAGACTTTGAGAGCCAAATATTTAAATAAATGGCCTTATTCATAAAAACTTGTTGAGTAAATACTTGAAGAACACTTTATTTAAAATGTGTTTTCTTTCTTTTAAGCATATTTATTTATGTTGCTAAAAAAAGAGACAAAACCTACTGCCAGAGACTAACTAAATTGTTCTTTACGGCCTCAATAACTTTGAATAAATACCGGTGTAAATGTATATTGCAATCAAATAGGGCAATAATTTAGCTTGAACGGCTTCTGCTCTGATTTGCGAGCATGGTGTGCCATTTTATGCCTTAATTAAAAAGACAAGGGAAACGTACTGAGTAGACACGTAGACATGTATATCATAGATTTAAGAATGGTAAACTACTAATAACTACTTTTTTTAAGTCTTTGCCTAGAAATTATTTTTTACGCTTGCAGTTGCATAGATAAGTTTTGTTTTTTATATATTTTTATTATGAAAGCTTGATATAAATTATTATTATAATAAAAGAGAATTTACGTTTCAAAATTTGTAAATTGATGTAAATTTGTAAATTGTGTATGTTTAAAATATACGAATTATTAATTGTTATTGGTAAATGAGTGATATATGTATATTTTTTATTTGAATTTATTTAATTATAACTAGCAGAATTTTTATTTATTTTTTTATGGACAAATTGTTTAAATTTTCGACGAAAATTATATCTACTTCACCGGCTGTTCTGTGTACTAAACTTTAACATGTTTAGTTAATATTAGGGCCTGCTTGCACGTTTTTAAATGAATATGTTTACTGGCTGTCAGTCATTTAAATAAGTTTAGCATTTAAGAACACGCAAGCCGCCTTTATTGTACAAATACAGGAAGAAGAACAAAATAATGTAATCAATACCTAACTAAAATTAAACACTGGGCTGGGCACTCCTTGTATTAGGTAATTTATAGTTCATCATCTGTCTGACATAGGACCTACCCTGAGGCCTCATTCTTTTAAAGGTAACGTTTAATTTTCCAAATAACGAAATTCTTTAGGTACCTACATTTGTCACCCACACGGAATGCTAAGAACTGTCAAAGCAACTGGAACACAAGGGAATAAAGTATTGTGGTTGTTCAACGTTATTTTGACAAGCTAAAGTTTCCGTTATAAGAAACAGAATTTGGCAGCTGAATGGATAAAAACTCGAAATTTCGTACATTTATTTTACATTGTTGTAAAGGATTACAATGGAACTAAACTCTAACATTGAATTCGAAATCAATAATATTAACAGACAAAAAGTTGCCAGTAAATAATTTCGTAAAATTTTTATTTAGAAGTGAATTATTTTTGCGACGACGTGCTTTTTGGACCTTTGATTTTCATGTCATACTAACACGTTATTTCTCTTTGTTCCCATTAGTTCAAATTTATTTTCTAAATGAACACCCAAACGAAGTTTTTCTTATGAAATGGTAACCTTCTTTGTTTCCATTTTGATGTCGAATTTCTTTTTCCAAGGTATAGTCCGAAAAATGTAAGAGGACGGTGAAATAATTATGGATCGCTGTCTCATTTTCATACAGCTGTTCTAAAATCTTACATGTTGTAACTATAATAAAGTTCATACCAGGGGTTTTTTTACACAGGCAACATTTTTATAATGTATGTACTAGTTGATCCACGATTTTTTTTTTCATTGATACCCCGCACTTATTGGTCATAATAGGTCGTAGCGTGTTATATCTATAGATTTCCTCGATAAATGGGCTATCCAACACTAAAATAATTTTACAATTCCAACCAGTAGTTCCTGAGATGATGAGATCTTATAATATTATTACGAGTATAGATTCTACGATGAAAATAATAAAACGCGTTTTTTTTCCTTTTAGTTTCGTCTATTCAAATGTTTAAAGATAATACCTTACAGTACAAAAAAGGGTCTCCAAATCACTTAAACTTTAATATTAAACTCAAGATTTAGGCCCCGCTACTTGCCTAAAGGTATTTTATTTCCATGATTCAAAAACCATTTAAAGGTTTTATTTAAAAAAATATTTTTAGGGTATATTTTTGAAGAAAAACAACCCTTGCCATTTTTATTTCAATAATGGGTTCTGTAAGTGATGCTGAATACATAAAAACAAATTTGCCACTGTGATAAAAACATCTTGTATAATTTCAAATGCCATGTTTTGTTTATTAATATAATATAATAACATTGTGATCATTTTAAATTTAATTGTAAATTCCTGTAATATAATTGAAATTATATTTTTTTACTTAGGTAATATTAAATTATATGTACCTACTAACTAAAATTATATTTTTTAATTCAGTCCTCATTCGAATTTATCATTGTTAATTTTTTAAAGGGTAGGTAGATTGGATATAAAATGAAAAGTACAAATATTATACTTATACTTGCCTACAAAAAAAACTTTTGAAAAATAAATAATGTACCTGTTTCAATACAATAATGTAAACTTCCTACTACTAACAAGCCTCTAAACATATATAGATTATTATAAATGATTTGCCCATGACCCAACGTTTTATGTAATAAAAAGTAATAAGTATAAATATATTTTAATGTGTAGTGAATTAAATAGTTGCATATCTTGCTCGACCATGTTAAATGTATTTAAATATGTAGTTATACTTCTAGTTATACAGGTTGTATAATATTGTATTTTTTGTTAATTTAATTTTTAATTTTAATATAAGTCTAATTTAAATGGGAATTGCTGTTTTATTTTTCATTATGATGGTTAAATCTTTTTTTAGCCGGGTTTGACTCACAGTTATACATAAAAAAACATACCAAAAAAACAAACAACCAACGGGCTTCTGACAAAAATAAAATAATGTTTTTTTTTTTCTGGCCTCCTTTATTCATGTAAAACAGAGTTGTATGTATAATATGATAGTACTATTTTCAATATCTGTCGGATGTCAGATTTCAAATATGAATATCTCAAAAACCCTAGGCAATGGTCCTCAAAAAACCTGCGTGACGTCACAAGAACCTTATAACAGACTAATAGATATTGAAAACAGTACTATTAAAATAGTAATAAGTAATAAATACAACTTTTTACATGAATAAAAGTGGTGCCATTGCACCTTTAAAACGAATGACTAATATAAACTAATATTTTTCTGTGTATCTTGCAGCCTGGTAATAAGAATAAAAGTATTATTTTACTGCTATTCTTATAATGATAAAAATAAAGCTTAGGATTTTTAAGATAAGTTTACCACGTATACCACTCATAAACTAGCTAGAGTATTATCGGAGCCAAATTTTTACTTCGCTTCGCGGTGAACAGCGCTAACCAATAGAAACGCTTGCTATATTGGCATGTCATTTGTTTTTTTTTAAAGCTGCCTGTTTTCTTTGCTATCGTAATATCACACAAAAATTATAATTCAAAATTTTCAATCATGAATATTTTAAAAACCAGTATTTTTTAATTGATAAAAACGAAAAGTTTCTTATTTTGGGTTATATTTTCAATATCAAAAATAAATTTTACTTTTTTTCTCGGAAGCCCATTAAAGTTATTAAACGCATGGCAGCCGACCAGACTATCGGACACAATAAAAGTTAACGCAGTAATATAGTTAACTGGTTAGTAAACGTTAAAAAACTAGGGCTACCTGAAAAGCTTATTTTGTCACTATTAAAAAAAAAGTGATTTCATTGGTGGAGAGTTAACGATTGCCTTGATAGTAAAAGTATAATAAAACTAACTTACTACGGCCACAAAGATAGGTAGGTAGATGCTAACATCTGTAGCCTAGAGTGAATTTTCTATTACTTTGCCTTCGAGTTAACTAAAATAGGGCAAATCGTTCTGCAGCGCCCCAAGCAGAAATTTTGAGAACTAAAAATGCAAGCGTGTTAGTTATAGACCTTCCCACGTGAAATTATGCTTAAATCGAGCTACATCAACCGTTATTAATATGTGGCGAAATAAAATTTTAATTTTAAATACCTAATGTAAATACACAAGTAGCCAACGTTTTTGAAATACGAGTAATAACACATAAATACCTGTTTAAAATTAATTGGCTATTCTGTTTAAATTTGCCTATTTAGGTATATTAAAAACGTATAAACATATCGTTTTTATAGTAGGTATAACCCACAAAAAATATAAACGAAAAAAAGTAAATTTACTTATTATTTTTCATTTTGTATTATATGTACCTATATAATAACTCTAAATTCTGTTTCAGATTGTTGTATTTACAAATGTATTCGTTCATATGTATTTGTTTAATATTCGTATTAAGAATTTTTATGGCTTATTCTACGACTAATGTAAGTATTGTACCTACTATTATCACGATTTTTTTTTCACGTACGCCGTGGGTGTTATATCCGGAGTTCATGGGTTCGATTCCCATTTCGGCAAAACAATATTATAAGACGAGTTTTAGGCGGGCTAATTCTCATGAAGGTTCTATAGGTAAGTACATAACACCTGTAATACTCCTTCGCTCGAAATGTCCTTAATTAAGGAAAGCATTTCAAAACGTCAAGTGACCGAGTCATGTTTCGGTTTTAGTCTGTGGGTTCACCGGTTTTCCGGAGACTACAACTTAAATTTCTTGTCGAGGGTGTAGTCTCCTTTCATGGTATGGTTACAGAACGGGCGAATGATTTGACGATAAAAGCTATTCCAATATCCCCGGATATTGGAATAGACTTGTAATGCAAATATGTCCATGTCGCCGCCCATTTCGTGACCGCATCATTAATGCATAGTGGGAGCGATCAATATTGTTAAACAACAATGTATAGATCGACCCTATTCATGGACTTTGTAGGTCACATGCCGTACTCCAATAAAATAAAAAGACTTCCTTAGTAAGGAATTTTCCGGAATTTTGTAAAAGTTATAGACATGACATTCCTTAGGGTTGTAAAAGTTATAGACATGACATTCCTTAGGGTTGTAAAAGTTATAGACATGACATTCCTTAGGGTTGTAAAAGTTATAGACAGATATGATATTCCTTTAATGCTAGTTGAGGAAATTGGGTCTTTAAATACGACTGTAATGTAATCTGTTTTTTTTTTCTTACCTATCAAAAAATTTACTTTATTATTCAGGGAAATTATATTTTGAAAATCCACAATATGAGCAGTTGTACCCCAGATACAGACACTGTAGTCATGCACACCTGGATGGAGTCAAGAAACACTTCAGCAGGACCAATCGATGAAATTTCCGTGGAGTACAACATTACAGCACCCTTTGGACCAGTGGGGGTAAGCAAGAACGGGCTGAGTATGCCCAGCATCAATCACCCGATTATGCGCACTAAGTTCACTCACACGCGAATCCTTTTGCCTCAGAAAACTGCGTTTCAAACTTTTTTTAAAGTAACTTAAATTACTTACTTCTTATACTGTTCAGGAAATCAGAATGTTTATACCCAGAAATAATATAACTGTTATTGTACCACAATTTTATAGGTTATATCTTTATAAGGGACTTTATTTAAAATAAAATACTTACCTAAAGACAACTAAAATTATAATATACATATTTCTTTCATATCATCACTGCCAGTGGGAAGTGTGCCCAAAAGACTGGCTGCGTTGCCTCGCTGTATTGCTAAACTAATTCGTTGTCCGAGGAACGAGCCAGCCCTTGGTCACCGGATGTTTCGACCAAACGCTTCGAAATTTCTTTATATATTCTATGTGCTCCCGGTCCCCATGGCCCCATGGTTTCACCCCCAAACGGCTCAAATACAAAATCTCCAGTTAGACTAGAGTATTTATGCCGTTTGAGGTTAAAAATAATATAAAGTAATATAAATATATTTATATATATTTAAAGTAACTTAAATTACTTACTTCTTATATATACTTAAGCTAGTAATTAACTTAAGTAACATAATGAGCACATAAAATTATATATGGTATACTTTGGATGGTTGTTCCTACTATAGGCTAATATGAGGTTCTGGGGTACGATTTTTTAATGTTAGCGATGAGTTTAATATCACCATTGAGAAAAATATTACCGATGAATAGGTTTTCACGATTTATCAATAGACATAATTAAATCGTGAAAACCTATTCATTTGTGCGGTACCAACTTACAAATAATTTCTTATTCACAGGAGCTACTTGCGTTTCGTTCCAGAAGAAAATATTTTTTTGTCGTAATAGGTCGATCTTGTTTCTCTTAATAATTCACATGTCTACGCTAAAACATAAAAACTCAATAGTGAAACGGAACTTCTGTGTTGATTAATATCTCATCGGTGATTTTATTTACGAGTGGTGGTCTTAGAAAATGAATAGGCACGAAACTAATAATAATATGGAAGAGCCTTAATGCCTTAAATACCCTATAAAACGAAATGTCAAACGAGTTCGTTGCCGCTACCTATATTCTGTTCTCATTTTAACCAATCAAACCAACGCTCAGTGATCTTGCTTTTGTTCCCACTTTTATTGTATTATAGCGGCGGTCATCTTATGTTCTCACGACTGGCACATCTCCATGTCACTCATACGATGCACTCGTACTGTTATCATAGGTATTGTTTAGGCCAGTTTTGTTAATTTCATTAAGATGAGGGTAGTTGTGTTTACTTCATAGCTACAATGCGCGGGTAGCGGCAGTGACCACGGTGTTGCCTCCGAATACCATCGGCGAAATGAGAACGGGTTAATCCCCCGCTGGGTACCCTGAGGCCGTTTAAACGGTTCTCGGGAGTTAAATAGGCACCCGTTATGGTATATTATTGTTAACCCTGAAAACTATTTTTGTGTATATAGGTAATTTTATTTACTTTGACACTAGGTACCCTAATTTCTAACTTTGTAGGCCCAAATAATTGTGGAGCTGTGGAACAGAGAAAAGAAAAGGTTCGAGTATTCCATAGGAGCTAGCACCAATAAGATCTGCGACTGGTTCTTCCTGCGTCCTTTATTAACACGACTGCCAAAGGTTAATAAAAGATGCTATTTTATTAAAGTAAGTTAATTTGGGTAAGTACGAGTAAGTAAATAACTGCTACCATAGAACCTTGTTTTTATTATTATTTTAGCCCGACATGTAACATTGTATACACCTGATGGTATGCAGACCTACAAAGTCAATAAGTACATTTTGGTTTAATAAAACAGAATTGGTCGGTCCCACAATGCTAAATGCTGCGCGTCAAAAATTATTATATGTATTGGGGATTAAAAGGCATTATTTTGCTACTTTGTACGTTCTGAAATATAATTTTGGTTGTAAAATGATTTTAAAAAATATCCCGTTAGGTATATTACAATATAATTCATCAGTTCATTGAGGTGCGGGGTGCAAAGAATTGCTGGTGCGATGGGTTTGTTTTAAAGTGCAGTATGCAGTGGCGGATCCGAGGGGGAATTTGATATCGTATTTCAATCTAGAATCAAAATTATTTTTGCCAACATATGTTTTTAATTAATTAGGTTTCTCTGTATATATTATTATATTACTGTATTATAATAATTAAATTTTATTTCATTGACATTTTTCATTTTATAATGACTTAGTTATTAATTTAACAAAGCCCCTTTACAGCTGATTTTTATTGTTATTGTTTTATTGACATTTTTAATTTATTATTTATTTTATAACCAATCTCATTTTACATAAACGCTACATCTAAATAAATATTATACTCGTATTTAGTAACGATGACTTTGTCTTTTGCTTGGACGAATTGATTACAAACCTCTAGCCATTGATTCTTACTGTTCCAATTGATTTGTATGATGTATTTGTCGTTTTGTTTGTGTATGTTTATTATTTTTATTTGTACCCAATGATATTTTAAGTATAGATATGTTATACGCTTACAAAATAATAGAAAATAATGTTCCGAACTAGCGGCGCCGTGTAGCTATACATCTATATTATAAAATTGTGTAAGAGAGATGGCATAATTATAAAAGTGAAACAAAAGAAAGAGACCACTAGCGTTTGTCAAGAGTCACCGTGGCCACCAACCACGGCGAGTTATGCATAGAATAAAATCTATGAAGAAAAAACAGATGGTACAGAATTAATAGGTTCACTCAATGATATTGTAAATAAATTACATATATATTATATTCATTTTAAATATGATAGGGTAACATTAAAAAGTAAGTCAATAGGTAAGAAATAAAACATCTTATGAGAGTAAATAATATTTATTGAATATTTTATTAATAACAATGAAACACATGAAATAAAATACATATATTATTTTAAAAACCTTCAAAAAGATTTAATTTATTTCTTTTTTGTCTCTTTGAGAGTTTTTGTATTTCGGGGTTATTTTTATGTGCGGAATGGAGACGAATATTTGTGTATTTATGAATTATGGTTTTTATCAGGTGTATGCGATGATTGAAAATTGGTGCCTGATATTTTGAATGTTCGATAAGTGAGTCAAAAACATTAGACTTCAAAAAGGTTTTTAAAATTCGACATTTTAATTTGTCTACGTCTTCACAACTAGCAAAATGTACTCCTTTTTCATTAAAATGAGATTTTATGACAAATTCTGCTTTTAAACACACAGTAAATAGACTTTCATCCAGCGTGATATATATCCAGTTATTTGTAGTATTGATTCTGAACAATTTTCGGTAGGTATTAAGGATATCAGCTAAAATAGTAACATTATTCTCAGAAGTTTTATCACTAAGTATAGAAATATCAGTTTTTTTTTCATCTACGTCGATGGCACGAAGACTTGAAGAAGAGTTAATATTTAAAATTTCAGACGATGAGCAAGTGAGTATTGGAATATGTTCTAAAGGAATACAGTTGCCACTAAAGGAACTCCGTAATTCTAAATTGAAATTGAAAATACGTTTGTACAATGCTTTGAATTGTATGGTATTCGGGTTATTATTATATCCACCTTGACGCCGAATAATACCAAAAAAACTTCCTATATGATCTTGACTTAATCTGTATGTCGCGATGTACCTTAATGCGGGTGTTGCTGAAATGACATAAGTTGTAAAAAGGTGTTTTAAACTCTGAATAGAAATCAAAAAGCCCAAAAATCCAGTTTTAGATTTGCATTCTACTATTGCTTTTTTTGATATATTAAATACTTTTCTATTTCGTACAATCCGCCTTGTTTTATTATAGATCCGCAACGATAAAATATAATCTTTGGCTTTTTCTAAAAATAATAAAATTTGTGTAGCATTACTAGGAGAGATAGGCTTTTTGAAATCATATTTTCCTGAGGACCTGGAGTTAAAAACATCAAATAAATCATTAAAGATAGTTATAAACTCTACTGTTGGTCCAGTATTCTTAATTTTAGATGAAACTATTAATTGATCACAAAGTTCTAAAGCACGGGATATACTTCTGCTCAACAGCTGGGTGGCTAATTTCACTTTCATAATCTCGTTTCGGAAGTTTATATGTCGCTTAGAAAGTTTATTAGCAAAGTTTAAGCCTTGACTGCTTTGAAGCTGATTTAAAGAAATTATTAGGTTCCATCTTATTTCTTTATTTTTATTATCGAATATAACTTTTTTTGGCTTCGAAGTTGTTACGAACCAATTTTATCATATGGCATGGGTCCAAAATTACTACTACTTACTTCCTAGTAATTTAGCAGCAGCTAAATTACTAGGGCAACCATCAAATGTAACCGCCACAACGTCAGCACCTGAATCGTAACATTTACTTATACATGTATTAATTAAATTTGCCCGTGTTTCCGCTGATAGACTTTTAATAAAAAAATACCCTACTGGCATCTTCCAACTTTCATTTAGACCTACTAAAATAAATATGTAAACCTGAGTTGCAATTTCGTTAATATGGTTACATTCAATGCCAAAATCGACAAGACCGTCAGTTTTCTTGCCCGTCCACAAAGTTTGATGTCGAAGCGCCATTTCATCGGCTACAAGGGTACATAATAGGCGTTTGCCTGATAAAGAGCTCTTTTTCATTAAAATATCAAAAGCTGGCTGAGTAAACCCAGGCGAGGAAGAAGTATTTTCATACCACTTGGATATCACACGTGGATGTGGCAAAGCAGTGTGAAACATGCTTCTTACATATTTGTAGGCAGCAGGAGAATAAAAATTAAGTGTTAGTGCAAATTTTCTAAGAGCTGGGGGATACTTTACACGATAAGACTTTTTTGAATTCTTTTTTAAATATATTCTATTAATTAAATCAATGACTTCGGTTTTTAACTTTAACTGTAAAAATTGTTCCTTTGAAATGAAATCTTTTGTCTTTAAATCTTTTAATATAACTGCAACGCTAGCAAACCTTTTCTTCAATCTTTTATTACATTGTGTAAGGGTTTTGTTTTTTTCTGAAGCTGTTTTTTTTTAAATGTTAATTCACGATCACGTTTTCTAAGCGCAGACTTTCTTGGTATTTCTAGAATTTCTTCCAACTCTGGCAAACTGACATTGTCTAGACTCGTCGGAGATTTCTGAACATAGTGACTTTTTTGATCCTGAAAAAGATAATATTATTACCACTTTGTCGTTTGTATTCAGCTTAGTCTATTTTATTTAGAATTATAAAAATTGAATAGTGATTATGGCAATGAAATAATTTTTGGAAGAAGTCACAATTTATGGTCCCGGCTGCAGTAGTTAATACCTCCTGCACCATGTTATACTATCCTGGAGGAAGTCGCGGACAGAAAGCTTGTAATAAATAAATAATCACTTTCATCAATTACCTATACCTATATAATATATGAACAAACATAGAACTTTGCTGAGCAGCAAAGTTCATCATTTAACTCGACTGTACTTATGAATGAAATTGAACGTGAATCAAAATGCAGGTAACTACAGTTTTATAAAATTTGTAGTTACCTCAATAAATGGAAGAGCATTTTTTTAAAGTAGTGTTCGTCCTTTTTTTCGAAGCATATTTGTCAGTAGTTTTGAAGTGATTGCTACAGATTCAGCTACTTTTTGATGGTATCCAGTCTGATTCGCTTCTTTGTTTACGAATAATTGCAATCCGATCATGTAGTCTGACCTGATCACTCGGAAACCTATTTTAATAAAAGAAAAAATATATCATTAATTATCAGTAGGTACCTAATTGAATGATGAAATGAAAATAAAATAATGAATAAATTATAATACCTAGTGGAAAAACGAATTCAGTAAAACTATTTTAATATTATTTACATTAATCCATTCATTACATATAATAGCTATTATAAAAATGAAGTAAAAATAAACTGTTATTAAAGGCATTAAAGTCACCATCAATATTCGCTTCTGCACAAGTAAACTTAAACTAATCTATGTCCGCAGTGCACGCATCCTTATCGCTCACGCGTCAAAACTAATTCGCTCTCTCTTTCTTCACCTGCATACGGCGTCTTTGCGCTTTTATCAAATTGTTTGGAAAAATAATTGAATTATAGTAAATAATATAAATATTTTTGCATACTCACATGTGGTATGAGATCCCTTGTATTTTATTTACTTTGGAGTCATAATTGGTACACTTCCGAAACACACACGATGGCATTTTGATAAATTTTGGTAATAGACACAGGTATCTACGGGACAACACGCTCGTGATTGCGCTAGAAGCCGACTAATTACCAATTACAAGACGTCCCAATTGGGACGTATTTGAGTCTTCACGAAGCGCGCGCTTATAACATATCTGCTTTTGTTTTTTATAATATCATTGTTTGTACCTTATTGACTTAGCCAAATTCCGGTAGGAATGTCGGCGATATAAATATATATAAAATAAAATACTTGTTTCTAACTCGAAGTCTCAACCGGAAGTGAGATTTTTAAAATCGTGGAAATAACACGCCCGTCAAAAATCAAAAATTGTAACTCATTAAGTTTACCTATAAAGGAATGTTTAATGTCCTTTTTGAATAAACCAAGAATAATGAAAATATTTTACTACGTAACAAAACTTTAAGAAATTCTCAAAAATAATTTTATGAAAATAAATTAAATAAAAAATTGAGAGCGGCAGCGACGAAATTTTAGCAAAAAGTAGAGGGGAAATTACCCGCGGATAAAATATATTAGACTATACATATAGGTATGTTTCCTTATTAATATACTGGAGTTAAATATATTTATATAATTTATTAACATGCTTATTTTATTTCATAGGTACTCAAACTAAGAACATACGACTTAGAAATAAATTTTTAACTACACTGGTTAACAAAACTTAATACCGCACTTTTAAAATAGCAATTTATTCTAAACTATAGATGTTACAGTTTGTAATAAAATACGTTTTATAACTAATTTTAACAGCTTTCTTTACTACTGTTTATTATATATTAGTAACGTTTTATAATTGAGAAAAAATCAAATTTTTAACTTAACAAAATACCTACCCAACTTTTAAAAATTTTAATAACCGGTATTGCCTCCTCTGGCTCTGACAGCTTCGAGCCTGTAGATAATACTGAAGACGAACTTTTTAGGTCATATTGGGTTTTATTCTCCCATTCTTTCATAACGGTCTGTTTTAAGGCCCTGAGAGTGTTCTGCCTTCTAGTGAGCCTTCGGAGTTCATCTTAGGTGTACTGGATGGGGTTGAGATCAGGACTTCTAAATCCAAGCCAATTTGATACCTAACCTCAAATGAATGAACCTCCCGGGGCGTGTTCGGAAACTAACACTTTAACACTGGGTAATGTCATTACACTATGCATCTCTTGTCCTCTAAGCATTTTTCAATATTTTTATCACACTCTGTGACACTACCCAGTGTTAAAGTGTTACGTTTCCGAACACGACCCCGGTGGGCGATTCTCGCGCTTTCGAGATTCATCTCGATTCGAGATTTTTAAACGAAAAATGACTAAATATGCCATTTTTCGTTTAAAAATATCGAAAATTAAACTAAATAAATAATAAATATTAATTAATAAATAATAAATATACAAATATTGAACGAAAAATGGCATATTTAGTCATTTTTCGTTTAAAAATCTCGAATCGAGATGAATTTCGAAAGCGCGAGAATCGCCCACCTGAATGTACTCTTGTACGACTCGAGTGATGCATGGCCGGGCGTTACCCTGCATCAGCAATTCAGCATCGATCCCTTAGTTAATGAGCATACCTTTCCTCAGTCAGCCTGCAATTAACCTTATAAAATAAAAAATAAAAATTATATATAATATAGGTATATTCAAAGATTACCATGTGTTTTGTTTTTATTTTGACAGAAATAAAGTTAATTTTACTGAAATACATCGTATATCCTCTAAATTTGGCAAGTAAATACTATTTTTTATTGAAAAAAATGGTGTCCGTGCAGTGCAGTTTTAAGTAGAAGTTTCTTCTCACATACTTCTCTTACGCGGGTGAAAGCGGTAATTTTATCTCTATTTAAGCTATATGTGATTTTTATTCCTTAAAGGACAGCAGTTTCAGCCTTTTTGCAGCCTAAGGTACTAATACGACGTGTTTTGCAGGTTTACGCTATTGCTTAACGTACACGTTAAATTTATTTAGATTTAGAGGTCCTTGATTATTAAAAAAAAAACTTTAATCAAGTAAGTACTCATGGTACCTATTCTTAATATTATTAAACGTTATATTTCCTCATATCAAGTTTCAATACGTGCATTTCTGACCAATGAGATACATGACTTAACATGACACATTACTGAACAAAACATATTAATAATATAATGATATATAATGGGCGTAGCCCCCCCCCCCCCCCCCCCCCCTCCCCCGCAAATTGATAGGAAATCGATAAATTTGTATGGCGGAGTAGACATGGGGCGGCGTGTGTAAAGTGTTTGTTGAAACCCTCCCTGAAAAGGTGACGATGCGATGGTGTATTTTGTAATATTGCTACACAAAAATCGTGGCTTAAAACCGTGTGGACCAAAAAACATTTAATAAAATTTTCGAGGCTTAAACCCCCTGTATATATATCAAATCCTGGCTACGCTCATGAGCAGCTATAATACATATTGTTTTACAATTTGATGTTATATTGAGAGCCTTTTAAAACGCTTTAAAGTTCACTGAACTTTAAAGCGCTTTAGTTTAACGAGTATTTAATAAAATAATACCACAGAAATATTTAATAGTTTCTTTTTACACATAACGAACGACAAAACTCTGAACGCAATGTACGATTCATTCGTTCATTAGTTCACAAAGGTAGCGCTATAAGTTGCTCTTAAGGCTGCTTTATGCCACTTTTGTGCAGCTTTAATGGAACCGAAGGCTGCATAAAATTGTGCCCAACTGGCGCTAAAGCTGCTGCATTAGAGTTGCAGAGCATGCTCTAGCGCTTGGCTTGTCACCTTAGGAACTAATCAGATTGGCTCCAAAGCCTTTAAGCAGCTATTTATGTTGCTTGGGATTCTTTGGTGCAGATCCAAATAATTTTTTTTTGCATTAAAATGGATGGTGCAGAAAATGATCATATTGTTAAAAAGAAAGTATTTTGAAATGTATATCATTTGGCAATCCAGTGGATATCTGCAGAAAATAATATTAAAGTTTGTGGCGTGAATAATTAAGATGGAATCACCATTATTGAGGGAGCGCACTATTGCTCGGAGATTATTCACGAAAAATTCTAACAATTTGGATGACCTTCTTAAAGGGATCCGCAAAATGTTACCGAGGTAAAGATATTTTTTAGCATTTTGTCGGATAAATATAGTGAGCTGTTCAAAATAGAGAGTAGTATTAAAAAAGAATGGCTATCATTGGAAGAAAGTAAATTTGACGAAAAATTATTTATCGAGGACTCAGAATGGTCACAGTACTATGCACGTTGGATGTGGCAAAAAATGTTATATGAGGAGGTCGTATTCCAATATGAGTCAAATTTAATTAAGAATGATGACTGTTTATCAGTAAATTCGCATAGTGCGAGTAATTGTGGCGATTGCAGCCAAAATATTAAATTTAAAAGGCATTTTTTAAACGAAAGATTATGGATGATAAAATGGAGTTAAAGTTGGAATTGGGAAATTTTAAAAAAGAAATTATGGAAATATTTCATGCATTTATTGCACCCAAAATGATAAAATGACTAAAATGATGGAAGGCATTATTGAAATCAAGGAACAGAACAGTGATATAATTTCAGATCTTAAGCATAAAGTAGAAGTTTTAGAAAAGGAAGTAAATGAGCTAAAGACTATGAATAATACACTAGGAAATGAGCCTGTTCATGACGTAATCATCAATGAGATAATGGAACGATCTGATCGTGAAAAAAATGTCATCATTATAGGAATCCAGGAGTCAAATGCAGTAAATCCAGAAGAACGACGAATCTACGACAAAAGTGAAGTAATGAAGAGCTTTAAAGAGTTGATACCAAATTGTCCTGCTCCTATTCGTACTATAAGATTAGGAAAATATGAACAGGGTAAGATGAGACCACTTAAAGTATGCTATGAGTCAAAATTCACAGCCGTTGAAGTACTGAAATGTAAATCTAAATTAAATTTTCAGCTTTATTCTGACCAGACGCCACTCCAGCAAAAATATATAAAGGATCTTAGAAATGAATTATCTAATAGAAAAGAGAAAGGTGAAGATAATTTGGTTATAAAATACATTAAAGGTATACCTAAGATCATAACAAACCCTACAAAAAACTAACTATTAATAAACATCACAGTACTGATAATGAAACAAACTATAGGCTATTTAATAACTTTGCAGAACTAACACCAAACAAATCGTCTATAAACTTTTTATATATTAACTGTAGAAGTCTAGTAAGAACGGGAAAATTGGATGAAATCAAATGCATTATAAAATCTTCAACATATACTTTACATGTGATTCTACTTGCTGAAACTTGGATTAAAAATGACACAGATGTTAAAACTCTGCAGCTCACGAACTATACTCACTATTATAATTATAGAACTGATCGTGTCGGGGGCGGAGTGTCCATGTTTGTTAATAACATACTAAAACATTAATATATGGAAAGTACTTACCATGAAGACAATAACTACCTCTGGGTACACATAGACAGGCTGTCATTAGACTTAGCAATAGTATATAAACCAGGTCGAACAAATGTAAAAAACTTCTTGAATGCGTTTGAACCACAACTACAGAGTAAGAAACGGGCAATAATATTTGGGGATTTTAACCTAGACTTGTTGAGAAAAGATCAAGACACGAAAGATTATTTAGCAATACTAAAGACAAATAACTATAAAGTACTTAATAGAATAGATAGACAGTATTGCACTAGAGAGACGGATATTACTAGAACTATAATAGACCATGTATCGACAAATCTTACAAATGAACATTTTAAAATTGCTATTACGGATTCACCTATATCTGATCATAAAATAATTGTGTTGGAATTATTAAGTAATAAGCCTATACCAAGAGAGATAATAAAATATGAGGCAATTAACTACAAGAAACTTTTAAGTTGCATAGAGCAAAATCCTATAAGCTGTAATAGTGTTAACTATACAGAAGTGCAAAGTTATATTCAAAATATTTTAACAAAGTGTAGAATCAGTAAATTGAAAATTAACAACCCACCAAACAAAGATTGGATCAACAAAGAAATACTGAACGAAATAAGAAACAGGAACAAAATCTGGCGAAAACTTAAAAAAAATCCACTAAATGTATTAACATTACAGAAAGACTTTATCAAACAAAGAAATCGTGTGACTATAATGATTAGAGAAGCAAAGAAAACCTACTACAATAACTTATTTACTAACTGTACAAACTCTAAACGGATGTGGAAACTTATTAATAATATTACCTCTAATAAAATCAAAACTGTAAGTGCACCCTCCAAATTATTTATTAATAACAAATATATTACAGATCTAGATGAAATTTGTAATCACTTCAATAATTTCTTCTCTACGGTTGGCTTAAAACTAGCAAATTATATTCAAACTCAACAACAATCACATTCTAACCAGCAAATATCTTTTAATATTCATACAAACTCAACACATACTTCAATCACACATCCAGCTGCAAATAGCAAAACCATCACTACTCTCTCCTCATTTTTACCGTGTACTAAGACAGAAATCTTAAAAATTATAGATAATCTAGACACTAATACAAGCATGGGTATAGATAATATAAACACTAAAAGCATACAATGTATTAAGCATCAAATAATAGATGTCCTAGCCCGATCAATCAATACTTGTCTTGCTGAAGGTTATTTTCCAGCTGAATTAAAAATCGCTAGAGTAACTCCTATCTTTAAATCTGGTAACAAATCTGATCCTGGAAACTACCGTCCTATATCCGTGCTACCAGTATTATCTAAGATTTATAAAAAAGTACTATATAATAGGCTTGACACGTATCTCACTGATACACACTTTATTCTCGAGAACCAATATGGCTTTAGATCTAAATCAAGTACTCTGTCAGCAACTATGGACCTAGTTACTAAAATAAAAAAACAAATAGATAATCGTTCTATAGCTATGGGTATATTTATTGACCTTAAAAAGGCATTTGACACTGTGAGCCATCCTATTCTATTAAACAAACTCAAAACCTTAGGCCTTTCTGGAATGGCGTATAAAATTTTCGAATCTTATCTTGATGGTCGAACTCAGATCGTACGAATAAATAACTGCAGCAGTGACTCGATGCCGATAACATATGGAGTACCACAAGGATCAATTCTAGGGCCCCTATTATTTTTAATATATATTAATAATATTAACGAATCTCACTTGCACGGACACTTAACTTTATATGCTGATGACACATGCCTGTTTTACTTCGAACCTACTACTCAAGAAATCCAAAGTAAAGCCCAAGATGACCTGAATAATTTATCCGAATGGTTTAAAACTAATTTACTAACTATAAACACCAATAAAACTAACTATATTTACTTCACTGCAAAAAATAAACCTATTAACACTAACACTACCCTGACTGTAAATGGCCAAATTATTAATAACTCAACTCATGAAAAGTATCTCGGGCTTATTTTAGACAGAGGACTAACATGGAATGCTCACATTGATCAAATAATATCAAAGTTAACCCCTCTAACTGGAGTATTGAGAAAAATATCACCCTTACTTCCCCTTAAAACTCGGCAAACTATATATTACTCTCTTGTGTATCCTCATCTCGAATATCTTTCAGCAGTATATGGCAATGCAGGAGCAACAAATATAAAAAGACTGCAAATAGCTCAAAATAAAGTTGTTAAAGTATTGTTTCATTATAATTACCTCACACATACAGTGGATTTATACAGAGATACAAGACTTATGAACATATCAATAATTTACAAATATAACACATGCATATTCATTAAAAAAGTTATGGATAGTGACATTCATTCATCCATAACTTTTAAACGCAACGATGAAGTGATCACAACGTATTCCACCAGAAGTGCTCAGAATCTGTATATACCTATGCCACGAACCAACTTTGGAAAAAAAAACATAACTTTCGAGGGTGCACAAATTTATAACTCGCTATCAACTCCAATAAAGGCTGCTAAATCATATGCAATTTTTAAAAAGCTGTTGAAGAATTATTTAAGGGATGCTGAATGTTAATACAAAGTAATTGGATACCTACTCAAGCTAGATTGCATATTATTACACTTACTTACATGTCTTGTTTAAAATTTGATTTAATTTGGTTTTGTTTATCATAGGTTTATCTTTTGTTATATATATTTTGTTTCTTTTTAGTGCTTATGTAATATTTAATTTAATTTTGTGTTTTCATGGGGGGTCATTGCAGGATGTGGACGAGTTTGCGTTACAATAATTTCGTCTCATTGGATGAAAATCAGCCGTCAATTAATTTACTAGTATGAAGCCATATGGACGTTATAATAGAGCTGATATTCCCAAAACAACTTTAAACCATAGACAAGGCAGAAAATGATGTTTTGTCACGTAAATTGCTTGACGGATTTCCGTAATGGCCCTCCTGTTTATTTTTGAGATAAAATGATGCTGTTATTCTCCTCGATATAAGCGAATTTGTGTTCTTTTTGAGAGAAATAAAGATTCTTTAAACCTATTTTAAGCTCCCCACATTACATTTACAAAAGTTCGACGGTAATGTGAGGAACTGGTCTTAAGTTTTGGGGCCAGTTTAAAAAGATCGACGCCGATGAGAATATGGATGAAGATGATAAGTTCCAATATTTATCACAGGCAATGGAACCCGGTTCGAGCGCATGGAGTCTAATAGAAAGTTTTCCGCCGTCCGGTATTAATTACTCTCAAGCAATACAACAATTAAAAACCACGTTTGCTCGAGACGAAACTATTATTGATTTTTACGTGAGAGAATTATTGAATTTAATATTAAATAAAACCGAGAAGAAATTCAATTTAAGAACGCTGTATGACACAAATTCAAGCTTTGGATACAATGAATGTCACAAAAGATAAGTATGCCTGCATTTTATATCCATTGGTAGAATCCACTCTCCCTGAAGATACATTACGAGTTTGAGAACGTTTTCGGAGATTAGAGCCATCCATAGACAATTTTAACGACTTACAAAAATTACTTAATTTTTTGGGACATGAAGTAGATAGTGAGAAGCGAATCGAAGTAGCCAGAAATTGTTTTAATACAGAGCATAATATTACTAATGGTTATGGATATGGCCACCTGAGGTCCTGTAGGTTCAGATAACCTATACACCTATATTTATAGCAGTAAAAGACTCATGGAAGGATAATCTGTTTATTCAACACACAAGCATGACATACATACATATGACATCTATTATACAGTAACGAGTGACGGCGTTCGGTGACAGGTTTGGTTCTTTCGTACGCTATGCAGCCTACTATCTAACACTCCCCCTCATGAGTAACTGTTAAAATAAACCAGCAGCTTTACGATGATATGCTAACTTTTGTTCTGGAAGAGCTTTGGTTAACATATCGGCCATCATGTCATCTGTTCTTTTATATATCAGTTCCACAGCACTATTATTCAGTTTTTCTTTAATAAATTGTTCCCTTATATTTATATGTTTGGTTTTAGAACTCACATAAGAATTCACACAGAAACTTAGTGCTGCCTGATTGTCATTGAATATGGTCATATTAGCTTGACCTTGTCCCATATCTTTGAGTAGCTGTTTCAAGTGTATAGCTTCTTTAAAACTTTCTGTTATTGCCATAAACTCAGCTTCACATATGGACAATGCAACAGTTCTTTGCTTTCGTGACTCCCAGCTTGTTATCACGCTACCATATTTAAAACAGAGTCCTGTATAGGATCTTCTGTCAATGTCCCCAGTCGGCATCTGTATAACCTTTAATTAGTTTATTCGACTTCTTGAAATTCAAAGATAATTCTTTTGTACCTTGTAAGTATCGTAGTACTCGTTTTCCTGCCTTCGAATGTTCTGCTCCATAGCATGTATTGAACTGGCTCAAGTAACTTACGCTATACATAATATCAGGTGGGCGATTCTCGCGCTTTCGAGACTCATCTCGATTCGAGATTTTTAAACGAAAAATGACTAAATATGTAATTTTTCGTTCAAAAATATCGAACATTAAACGAAATAAATAATAAATATTAATAAATAAATAATAAATAATTGTGGGCGATTCTCGAAAGCGCGAGAATCGCCCACCTGGTCTAGTGGCTGCCAGATACATTAAAGAACCAATTAAACTTTGATATGGGTAACTTTTCTTAACATCTTCATCAGTACATTTTTGTAGTTTAAGTCCTACCTCCATTGGTGTACAAGCAGCTTTACAATTTTCAAAATTAAACTTTGGCAGCTTTAAAATTAAACTTTCTTAATATTTTCTCTATATGCTGCTTTTGAGATGCTTTAATTCCATATTTATCTGTTTTAAATTCGATACCTAAGCAATAGTTTAACTTTCCAATATCTTTCATTTCAAAACTTTTCATAAGTTCTTCTTTCACATATTTTAAGAATTTTATATCTTTATACGCAATAATAATATCATCGACATATATTGCTATCACTCCCCCTGTCGGATGAGTATATATACATGGATCAGCCGACGAAGCTATAAAATTCATGTCTTTTAATTTTTTATCCAACTTCATATACCATTGGCGGCCTGCCTGTTTTAATCCATAGAGAGCTTTATTTAATTTACAAACTTTCTCGGCTTTCTTCTTTGATTTTAATTTTTTTAACATTTCTTTAGCATAGTTGTAAATATTTTCATCTTTGTCTCTACTTTCTGTTATTATTTCGTTTAAAAAATATTCCAGATTTTTAGGTACGCCCATGAATATTTCTTCGTCGATTTCTCCATTTAAAAATGCTGTTGTAACATCCAACTGATGTAATTTGAAATTGTTTTCAACAGATAAAGCAATCAACATTCTAATAGAACTTAGCTTTGATACAGGTGCATATGTTTCTGTATAGTCAATTCCGGGAGATTGACTAAATCCACGTGCGACTAATCTAGCCTTTTTTCTCATTGTGTTTATATCAGTGTCTATTTTTTCCTTTAAAATCATTTTACAACTGACAACATTTTGATTCGTTTGCTTTCCTACAATTTCCCATGTTTTATTTTTTCAATGCGCCATTATTTCAGACTTTACAGCGTTCTTTCATTAACTTTCCATTATGTCAACATTATTTATTTCATCTGTATTTACAACGAAATTAGTTTCATAGTCATCGAGCCAATTAGGTGGTCTTCAATTTCTTACAGGTCTAGATATAACTTCTTCTTCAACTTCATGATCACTTTCATAACTTTCTGTCGCGTTATCATTATTATTTACAGACACATTTTCATTATTAAAATCTTCATTTATTTAATCTGTTACGACATCATTATTATTTTCATAATCATTATTTACACTATTAACACTATCGTTTTCATCATCATCATATCTTCTTTGAGTTATGACTTCGATAGTTTGATTTTCATGATGACTGTTTAACTTCCTTTCACTATTTACAATAAATAAATCCTTATTAAATGCATTATCATGGTTTTCATTTTCATTATACATCATTTGCAAAAATTTCACATCCCTAGTTGTGACAACCCTATTTTGATAAGGAACGTATATTCGGTATGCCTTGGAAGTTTCAGAATATACAATAAATGTACCTGGATATACCTTTGAATCAAACTTCTTTTGATTTTTAAATTTTTTCTTCACATAGGCTTTGGATCCAAATATTTGCAAATGACTAATGACTGGTATTCTACCAACCCACAATTCAAATGGTGTTTTATTATTTAAATGCTTATTTACACTTCTATTTGACAAATAATTCGCTGTATGAATTGCATCACCCCTTTATTTTGTGGAACCTTTGCTTCTATCATCATCGAACGTGCTTTTTCAATCAAAGTACGTAGAGTACCCATATGAGTTCAATTATTTTAAAGCTAGAGATATTAGCTATGAAGAAAAGTCGGATTTAATTAAGAAGAATAAAGCTTGTTTTAGGTGTCTAAAGAAGGGGCATTGTGCAGATAAATGTTAACATTTTATTAAATGTATTATATGTACTAAAAGGCATCTAGCAATTATGTGTACACAGATTGGAGATAAAAATATGAAGTCTGAGAAAGTAGAACAGAAAGAAGGAGTACTATTATGTTATAAGAACAATGTGGTTATGGTCCCGACTGTACAAGTGAGAATTATGAATGGTAAGAATTCAATTATTATGCGAGCTTTAGTAGACTCTGGATCGCAGAGATCAAATATTCAGAAGGGTTTAGCTAAATATCTAAATTTGCAACCAGTTGGTGAAGAGTTGTTGGGACATTTCGTTTTTGGAGGCTTAGAAACAGCAAACCAACAGCATAAATTATATGATGTAGTAGCAGCCAACTGCACCGAGGATTATAAAATAACAATAACAGCATTAAATGAAGTTAAAAATTGTGGAAATATACCGAGAATTAGAAGTAATAGTAATATAATTGAAGTATTTAAGAAGAAGAATATTTTACTGTCTGATGTTGGTCATGAAAATATGGAGATAAAAATGTTAATTGGTTCAGACTATTACGGATCCCTGATAACTAACCAATTTGTAAATTTTGTCGAGAATTTAGCAGTAGTAAAGACAAAACTGGGTTGGACTGTTCAAGGGCAAATGAAGGAAAATATTTATGGTTCAACAATGATGACTATTACCAACTGTAATCACGAAGTAGCAAAATTATGGCAGTTGAAGACAATTGGTGTTCGAGACCCTGTTGAAGTTAAAAACGAGAAGGAGATGGAGATAGATGCGATGGAGAACTTCAGAAAGACAGTAACGGTAAACAATAATAACAGGTATGAGGTCAATTTATTATGGAAAGATGGCCAATGGAAACCAGATTTGCAAAGTAACTATAAAGTTGCTATAAATCGTTTACATTCTACTCGTACAACGAATCGTTTATTATTAACTGTGAATTTTGAAGATTATGACAATGTTTTTAAAGAATGGGTTAAATTGGGTATTATTGAAGAAGTTACTATAAATAACAATAATGTGAATGGTCATTATCTACCTCACCACGTAGTAGTTAAAAATTCTAGCCTTACTACACGTATAAGTCCAGTCGTTGATGCATCTGCTAAAGATAGTATTTCGTTAAATTCATGTTTAAGTAAGGGTATTAATTTAATAGAGAGAATTCCAAATTTATTAATAATGTTTCGAAAATATGCCTTAGGTGTTTCATCGGATATCAAACGTGCTTTTTTACAAATATTTTTAAAACCAAAAGATCGCGATAATTTACATTTTATTTGGTGGTGTGATTATAATAAACAAGAGTTAATAGTTTACCGACATTGTCGTGTTGTTTTTGGTATCTCTTCTAGACCGTTTTTACTTTCAGCGACATTATTTTTACATTTAGAAAAAGCGCCTGAAGAATTAATGAAGACAGCAAAAATTTTAAAGCACAGTTTTTATGTAGATAATTGTATAATAGGTTTCGAAACAAATGAAGATGTACATAAATTTATGAATGAAGCTAATTATTTAATGGAGTTGGGTGAATTTGAATTAAGAGGATGGGTAACTACTCCAATGATTTTTAATAATACAGGTATGACAATAATTTTAGATTTATTTTGGTATATTATTGTAGATACATTACGTTGTATTTATGTAACTAAGAATAATGATGTAAATATAGTAACAAAACGTTATTTATTATTTTATGCACAAAGACTTTATGACCCTGGGGGATTCTCAAATTAAATAATATTGGTTCCTAAAGTTTTATTGTAAAAGGCTTGGATAGTGAAGTGACTTTAGAAGTGAAGTTTCCAGGGATGAAGTACTTACTTAATGATAAGATAAGTAAAGAGTTTAAAACATGGTTAGTCAAATTAAAGTTTTTACCGAGAAGACTAACTACTATGAATAATCTTTACATATATTTGTGACGCCAGTCAAGTGGCTTATGGAGCTATAATATATTTACGTGCTAGTTATAATGATTATGTTACAGTTGTCGCTCAGACAAAGAATATTATGATAACGAAACCTTTTTGATGGCGGCTTTGCTTGGTGTTAGATTATTAAGAAGTTTAAAACAAGAGTTGAATGTTAATAATAATATTTTCTTTTGGTCCAACTCTATGGTAGATTTAACATGGATACAAAGGAAGATAATTGGAGTAATGTTTGTAAATAAACTGAAGAATTAAGTAAATAATTTGAAATGTAGAAGAATTCTTGGACGCTGAAGAATTATCATTTATGTTAATTCAGATAGAGTATTTTAATAAAAGCTTTTGGTATACCATTTTTTTATTGATTTGGAGGGTATACTAAAGTCAAAACGCGATTAACATATTATAGCGAAGAAATTGAGCATATTTTAAATCGCTTATATTATTGCCTAGCAACAATCATATGTATTGAGAGATCGGAAATATATGTATGATAGACAAAACCTGTGTAAAATTGATAATATCAAATTTAAGTATTTTTGTTTTGTTGGAATGAAAAGTTTTTTCTAAGAAGATTATTTTAAATATAAAAGAAACAGAAGACTAGAAGTGGAAGAATTATAAGAGCATAATGGCACTAATTAGTAGACGTAATATAAACATAAGTGGTTCGATAATTTGTGTTTTATTTACTGAGGTTAGTTTTATTTTCGTTATGTATTCAAGTTTTATTATTATTTATCTGTCATTAATAGTTGACAGCTGCTATCGACGACTGGTAAAGCTATTCGAAGTAATGGTTTTCTACGTTTGGTTTAATTAAATTATTGGTTGCAATTTATGTAGTTTTAATTAAATTGCAAGGGAGGATGTAGAAAATGATTATACATATTATTAAAAAGAAAGTAGGTATTTTGAAATGTAGTTGTCAAACGTGTCACCGAGGAAAAATATGTTATTATAATTTGTCAAATAAACCAAGTTTGTCAGAATTATCTTATTATTGTACATTTATTGGATTTATATCAGATGGATTATGCTTGTCTATATGGTTTAAGAAACGTAAACTGCGTAAAATATGATTGTACTATTCCGTTCCAATACATGTCCGTGTCATCTATTGGTGATAATGAGTTTTTAAACTGATATTTTACCACATTACTTTAATTTACATTTATTTATATAAATATATATAGTTTATATAGTTTCCAAGATGGCGCTAACAGGATCATATAGTATTTGGTTGAGTAGAGAGGGTAGTGAACACAGTGCAGATCAAGTCCGGTCTCAAGTCCGGGAACGCTGCAGTTCATTCCCATGCCTTTCAACCACGCGATGGACCCGGCACCCGCACGGTGAAGCCATGGATTGCTAAGAACACTGTCTCTCTCATAAATAATTTTATGTCATTTTAATATATCCAACTTTTCTTCATAGAACACTGTTCTCTATCTGGTGTATTTAAAAACTTTACCTAAGAGACTTTTAAAATACAAACACCCTGTATAGCTATGTCTAAAAATTATAAACCCTATGTCCTTCCCAGGGTCTGAAACTATCTCCATTTTCATCAAAATAGGTTCAGCGGTTTAGGCGTGAATACTTACAAACTTTCGCATTTATAATATTAGTATGTTGGTAGTGTGGATAACAGGGATGAAATAGTTTAGCAGGGACAAAACTTGTAATACCTACTTACACAATTAAATTTGTTTCAGGACCATTGTAAGATTTCCTTCGTGAACGTTGACAGTATCATCCACAGAATATTTGGGACTCTGGGAGTCTATGGAAAATACAATGTTACGTTTTTACTGCAATCGCGACGTCAAATATTTGTCTGTCGGCATTTCTTTTCTTATTTACACCCAATTTAGTTTTAGTAAAATAAATGATTAAATAATAATAAAAATCTATAATAATAATTTATTGCATAAAAAATTATGTTTATCAATAATTTTATGTTATCCTGATACCCGTACTAGGATAACCTGTATAACAGGTATCAGTTTCCTTCCTATAATAGTGATACTAATAAAAAAAATAAAAAAACATTATAGCTACTGACTTTGATTGTCTCTAGTTGTCAGTGACACAATAACAATATGAATATAAATTAAAATTTATTTTTATCATTAGAAGAGAGGGTATGTATGTATGTGTTTGTGTAAGTGTATGTCATAAAAATATGCATACACAATTTTTATGAATGTTATTATTAAGACTGTGTGTCAAAATAACCAATAACTAACTCGGTTATTGGTTATTTTGACACACAGCCTTGCACAATGATTCTTTAGGAAATCACATGATTGTGTCAAAAACCACTTGGTCACGATTTTATGCATGAGTTAAATGATAGTATTTTATTTAAGTTATTATAAATGTATCCAACAAGGAAACAATAAAACCTGTGTGAAGATTTGCTACTACAGAGAAAAATTCGCATACAATATCATGTTGTCCCTTATTCTCAGCAAGTCGGTTATAAAAATTAAGATGGGAATGCTTTTTTAGAATTGTATGAAGTACAATTGCTGGCGTACAATAAGCACATGACTGATAAAGTTGAAATGTTGGAAAACGAACTAGTTTGAAAATACTAACCTTAAGCACAGCTCTTTTTGTGCAATTTCTAACGGCATCATAATGCTCTTTGGAGCACCACCCCACACTGACACACAATATGTAATAAGGGTAATCTTAAATAGAGCATAATAGACAAATTTCATAACTTTAGGTTCAGCAACATTTTGAAGATGAGTATTAATGTTCTTATATGTGAAATCAGGGTGCTGATATGTTCCTTAAAGTTTAGCTGACAGTCGAGGATAAGCCCAAGTACCTAACAGCACTTGGTCTTTCCAGAGGTAAACAAGAACATTCATCACAATAGGATGGGGCATGAGTAGGCTGTAATGGAAAACTCCAAAGGTGGTTGTAAGGACTTGCCAATGGAGAAGGTAAATATTTGATTTTATCCGTGTTAAGGGTCAGCATATTTTTCCTTAACCATATTTATGCCACTTTGGGCAGCATGTTAGGCATCCTCCCAGGTATCACCAGAGAAAAGGAGAGCCGTGTCATAGGCATATAAAAAAATTCCATTGGGAGGTACGAGTAGACAGAGACCATTAATATAAATGAGAAATAACGTTGGACCTAAAATGCTGCCTTGAGGACCTCATAAGTGACAGGGGGTCACTAATGGAACCAACTACCGTGTAAAATTGGTATCCGTCCCTCAAGTAATCCCTGAACAACTCAAGCTGGGAGCCCGGAATACCCAATGTGTGCAGTTTGTTCAGAAGAATGGGGACCGAGACAGTGGTAAAGGCCTTAGCTAGATCAAAAAATATTGATAAGTTTTTTGATCCTACATATTCTACCACACGGTTGAGTTTTTGCACGACATATAGATGTTTTGCACGCCATCAAGATGTTATATAATATAAAAATTAAACTTACACTGTAATTACGCCAATTATATTTACACTGACACTGTCATACATCAACATCAGCACGGTCAGCATTACAAATAGACCTGTCTTCTAAAAATTATTTTACTGAGTAGTACAACTTATGAAGCAATAATTTATGCAGACGATTTTTAAATGATCCAATAGTAGACTATTAAATGATTTAGGAAGGTGATTATACACTCGAATTGCCATGGCAAATGTATTTGATTGGCATAAATGTAATCGTACCCTCGGGGCGTATAATTTATTTTTCCTTTTAAACCATAAACTTCTTCATATGTTTTATATGTATCAAAATTCATTCTAACGAAAATACAAAGATCAAGGATTAATTTAGCAAATAAGGGTTTATAACTGTCGAGCGGATGAGCTTTACATAAAGCTCTAATACACTTTTTTCGTGTAACAAATGCTTTGTTGACCTCCACTGATTTGCCTCAAAGAATTAATATGTATATATTGCGGTCAAGGAAAACCCGCCCTTAGTATCTATTGACAGGCCCTTCCCAAAACGTAAGGTCCGGATCCTTGTTATTTAAGCAACCGAAATGTGGCACAATAAGCTTTAGACCTCATTTTGAGTAAGTATCATACAAACGTGCGACTCGGCCGGTGCGCGGCAGCCATGTTATGATTACTATATGCAGCCCAGCCCACTGCGGCAGCCCTCAAAAATAAAACTCATCCACTTGTAGCTTTAGGTATGAAGCACATACAAAGTGACCCTGACGCGGGTGATTTTGTATGTGTAACTTTTTCCGAATGTTTATAAATCCATATACATTATATTATAGTAATTAGTAACTCAATGTACCCTAATAATTCCATCACCTTATTGTTGTAGTTTTTACTATTATACTTGTACTTTACATTATTATTATTTATTTCTTTATTGGTATTTTATAATTGTTATATTAAACATAATCTTGTTAATTAATAATTATAATGTATAATATATATACTGATGTTATATAGTAATAATTTAAGGAGGTAACGAGGTATCAGAGAACCCTCCGTTAGTGCCCATAGCACTAACGGCATTTCCGCGTTGTATGGCCATTGCTATTCTTTGGACTAAAAGAAAAGTTGAACGGGGATCCCCCTGCTTTTTACCTAAAGACAATATAAGGATTTTGCGGACTTAAAGCAAATACACATTGTCTCGACAATGAATGGGATAAAAAAAGAATTAGAACTTGGGTGAATTGCAAATCCGGCTGATTTGGAAGACCCTGAGGTATACGAGGGTTCTTGAGACACATACGGCGCTCCATAATAGACACTTGTCGGCCGTCTTGCCAAGGAATGATAGAATGCCATCAAGCGTTGTACATCATTCCTGAACAAGCCAGAAGACTCGAGGCTGCTGGGAAATTCTGCTGATAATAAAGCTAATTTTATAATAGAGTTGAGAGCTGCATGTCTGGATACTCTTCCTGCAGATCTACTGCAACTTAAACCGTGGTGGCCATTAGATTGCTCTGCACAGTTACAGGAATGAGGGTGACTAATTGAAGCACCTAGCCTGAGGCGTATAAGTAAATAAGAACCAGAAGAGGTGGTCGGGATTGCGTGAAGTGAAAGGCCTGCTTCAGGTTGAGAAACTGCGCGCAACCTTCCAGATCAGTACCTGATGATGTGTGCAAAAGATCAGTAAAATCGGTTTTAACGCAAATATTATTTGAGACGATGGATCTTGCGGCGGTGAAGAGTTTAGACATTTTAAATCCCAGGCAAATTTAGCCTCATCAAGGTATGTCTCTAACGAAGTATCCATAGATTTAGAGAGAATAAAATATACTTGATTAAACACTCCATAAGATGACGAAAGGAATCCCGGTAAGCATATGTCTGGCGCCCACTTCAATCCAAGTCCCCCAGAGTTGATTGGAAAATTGTTTATAGAAATATTAAAAAAATATTATTATATTACTTTAACTTGTATCATTAAAATAAATGCATTATAATAATATAGATCCACGATATTCCTCTATATTTTGGAATGAATAACATAAATAAAGGTTAGAATATTGATGTACATACGCAAAAAAAATCCTTATGTATCCTATTCGCCTTATGTATTTTTTACTTTGTAGAAAATCCATGTTATCTGATATTATGATCAACCTTAAGGTCAGTTATTTCGTATTTTCCTACAAATAGTATTTCCGAATGAACATTCAGCCTAGTTTACATAGAAGGCAATGCTTAGATCTCCTGGGTACCGAATTCAAAAGCGTTCGTTTTTGAATTCGGTTTCAACCTACAATTTTCGTTGATTCCTATCTATAGTTACTAGCGACCATAGTAGAAACTGTTTGCAATAACTTGTGGCAGAGCTGCTGATTCGACACCTATTTAACTACCTGTCTAGCTAATTCATATTCGAAAGGAATGGTAAAAAAAACGGTTATTTTTAATATAATAATGTTTATTAAATAAATAAAATACTGCCTACAGATAGTTAATTAAATGTAATTACAATATAAATATTATTATATTATAAACAACTAATAAAAAATAGCGGGTAGGCGCAAAGCGAGTATACACGATTATGTTATTAAATATTAATTCATTAGTAGTTTCTATAAATTGAAGCTTAATTCTATATTTTTTTCATTAAATTAAATAATACATTTGGACCTAAATATTAAAAGTGGATATATATATTTCAAGAAGAGTGAGTTCCGTGAAATTCCATTGCGCGTCACTTGGTTTTTGCTGCTTGGTTTTTTGATATGGATAATTGTAGTGCCTGCAACAAACCCACGAAAGCTACGGCACGTATCACCTGTACACAAGCGTCCTGTAACAACAGCTTCCACCGTCAATGTGTTGCGTTCACCATCGACACCAACCAAGATGAGTCATCATGGAAATGTCCGTCATGCAAAATCAGGGAGCCCCGAGGAGACAGGTCCAACACACCGATCAGAGCCGCTGCAGCACTACCTGAGGAGCAGGCCGGCCCTACTCGCAAGGCGCCCCCCACGTCAGGACAAGAAGCAGCAAGACTCCACAGCTAACCTCCGTGACGAACTTTTAACTGTGATTCGCAACGAACTCCCTAACATTATAAGAACTGTTATTGCCGAGGAGTTACGTTCTGTGCATGATCGTATCAAAGAAATGGACCGTGCAATGAAAATGATATCGGATCAGTATGATACCACAGAAAAAATCTTATTGCAACAGAAGGATCAAGTTGAGCAGTTAAAAATGGAGAACGAGTTCCTGTCTGGGCAACACAAGGCTATGGAATCAAGGATTACATACTTGGAGGAGGAACATTACAAAAGTGAGCAATGGTCCAGATTACAAAACATTGAATTAATTGGAATACCCGAGCGCAAGTCCAAATCGCTCCCCGACCTAGTAGTCCGTCTGGCGGAACATGCAGGAGTAAAACTGGAGGCTGGAGACGTGGAGTTCGCGCATCGCGTCCAGGCCAAGCGGGTTGTGGCTGGACGACCTCGCGCCATCATCGCCCGTCTCCGAGATCGAGCCCATAAGGACGAGCTGCTGGTGGCAGCGCGAAAGTGTCGGGGCATTACCACAAAGGATTTAAAAATGGTCGGCGAACCCAAAAATATTTATATAAACGAGCATCTGACTAGAAAGTACAAACAGTTGTTTAATATTTGTAAGTTAAAAGCAAGAGAAGCTAACTACAAATTTATTTGGACAAAAAACTGCCGAATTTATGTAAGAAAAAGGGAAGATGCACCGCACCGTTCATTCATATCTCAAAGGAGACGGATCTGAACAAAATTATTTAATGTTAATATTAGTTCATTTAATTCTTAATTTATTATTCTTTTGTCTCTTTTTAATTTGCAATCTTATTATTGTTTTAAACCAAATGTTAACATTTTGCCTCACATACATTTGTATCACATATTACCTAATCTTACAGTCAAATTATTGGAATCTTTCACTCTTCTTGAACACATCAACACAATTACACTAAACAACAAACTCGAAAAAATATAATCAAATAATTTATGAAGCCTATTACTATGTAAGTATTAAGTATTATGTTTCATCAGCATGCCAAGCATTGAAATATTCAGAAGTATTATATTATGTACATAACAACAAAATAATGTCAATGATAATTAAGATACTTTTAATAATTCACATAATATTATCTATCCTAATAATAATATTTAATACTAAATTAACTATGTATACTATTTTTGATAAACTACAGATTAATTTGCATGTCTTATTTTTTTACTTATGTCATTATATTATTTTATTAACCACTGTTCGTTTAATTTAAAAATATATATTTAAGCTGCCTAAGTCTCACTATAAAAGAGAAAAAAAATAGCCTACGCATTCTTTACCAAAATGTACGTGGACTCCGAACTAAAACATTAGAGTTCTGTAATAGTACTTTAAACTGTGAGCATGACATAATATTAATAACTGAAACATGGCTCTGTGATGGGATTTTGGATACTGAGTTGACGGATACTAATAGGTACAGTGTGTTTCGTCGGGATCGCGGGTCGCGCGGCGGTGGAGTAATGGCTCTGTGTGCAGCGGGACTAGGTATGCGAGCGCGGGACGACTGGCGCCGGGACGATCTGGATGTCGAGTACGAATGGTTGACGGTGGAAGGTATATCCTTTGGTGATAGTCGCGACCTACACATTTGTTTGGTTTACATGCCGCCCGACCGCATGTTACCACAAAGAGTTGTAAACTTATCGAGCATGATCAATAGTGTAATTAATTTAAACCCAAGACATTACTTTATAATAGTTGGAGATTTTAACTTAAGTTTTATTAAATGGCAATCATTTGAACCTATATATATAAAAAAAGGAAGCATAGAACTGTATAATGCTGGAAAAGATTTTATTTCCCAAATGTCATTTTTAAATTGTACCTACTCAATATAATTCATTTACCAACTCGGCGGGTAACACCCTGGATCTTGTCTTTTCAAATTTTCCTGTGCGCATTTTATGTCATAATGACCCCCTTGTTAACGAGGACAAATATCATAGTACTTTAGACATAGAAGCCCTTGACCTTAACATTACCCCCCTAGCCAAGATACCGCATAACAAATTTATTTTTTCAAAAGCAAATTATTTTAGAATTAACACTTATATTAATAATAATGATTGGTTTAAAATGTTGTCTACTGGGTCTGTTGATGATGCAGTGGAAATACTTTACGATGTACTACATACAATTATTGTTCAAAATGTACCCCAAAGTAAACGTGTACATTCTAGTCGTTACCCCATTTGGTACAGTCGAGCACTCGTGTGTGTTATCAAAGAAAAAAATAAGATCCACTCTTTTTGGAAGAAATATAAAAATCCAATAGATTATGAGGCATTTTCTATTCTTAGAGCTAGGCAAAAAAAAACTGTTGCAACGGCAATGTCTAGGTCGTTACATAAGCAGATCGCAGGAAGTCATTAAAAAACATCCTAAGTATTTATGGAATTATGTCAATTCTAAGCGAAAAAACTCCATGAACTATCCTAGTACAATGTTTTTGAATGGCAATAGGGTAAATGACGGTCACAATATCTGTCAGGCATTTAACAGTTATTTTAAAGAAATGTTCACCGCTGCCGGTAAACATGACAATACTTTTCTTTCCGAGAATAACTTTCCGAATATTTTAAGTAATTTAAATGTATCGGAAGGTCAAGTTAAGAATCTACTTCTGAAGTTAGATATTGCCAAGGGAGCTGCCAGTGACTGCATCCCTCCTGTTTTTATTTTTAATTGCTCTGATTCCCTCTCGCAGCCGCTCGCGATTATTTTTAACCGATCTATTAAAGAGGGTACATTCCCTACTCGGTGGAAGGATGCTCATATAGTACCTATACACAAAAAAGAATCAAAAACAATAATATCCAATTATAGGCCAATCTCTATATTGAACTCATTTTCAAAAATATTTGAAAGGGTAGTGTATAACTCTGTTTACCCTATAATAATGCAGGGAGTACCATATGAACAGCATGGTTTTGTTAAAGGGAGATCGACAACTTCAAACCTTTCAAAATTTACCAATGATGTACTGCTCGGTATGAGCACCTCAGGTCAAGTTGACGTGATATATACAGACTTTGAGAAGGCATTTGACAGAGTTGATCACATTATTTTACTTAAAAAATTGCAAGAATTAGGTATTCACGGTGATCTTTTACGCTGGTTTAGGTCGTACGTCGATAATCGTAGACAAGCTGTAGTGGTTGGCGGACATAAATCAGACTTTATTACTGTAACCTCAGGTGTACCCCAGGGTTCTTTGCTCGGTCCGTTGCTCTATGTGGCTTTCATCTTCGACATAAAAAAATGTTTTAAGTACTCACGTTTCTTAATGTATGCTGATGACACGAAGATTTATTGTAATATTAACAATATATCAGATTGCATCAATATGCAGAAGGACCTGGATAGGCTGTGCAAATACTACAAGAGCAATAGAATCGACGTCAATGTAGGAAAATGTGCTCAGATAACGTTTAGTAGAAAAAAACAACTAACTAATTTTACTTATAAGCTAAATAATAGTATTATCTTAACGACCAACACCATAAAGGATCTCGGTGTAACACTTGATAACAAACTAACGTTTTCTGATCACATTGAGTATATTACTAACAAAGCCTATCGTAATTTAGGCTTCGTAATTCGCGTGTGTAAACCTTTCACTGATAAGCAATGTATAAAAATGCTGTACTTTGCTTATGTACGTAGTATACTAGAATACGCTAGTCCTGTTTGGAACCCCCAATATATAATTTATGATGAGGGTATTGAGCGAATACAAAAGAAATTCGTTAAATATCTTAATTATAAAAGTAGTTCTCCGCCTGCTAGTTACGAGCTATTGTGTAAGAGACATAGCCTAAATACTCTTAAGCAAAGAAGAATTATAAATGATTTGATGCTGCTTCATGATATGTGTTCTGGTGCGATTGATTGCTCTGAATTGATCTCTGATATCCTGCGTCTTTGTGTGCCGGACTCCCGTACGCGACACACTAACCTATTCAGTGTACCGTTCATACGAACTAAATACGCATCAAACAGTGTCCATCAAAGAATATTACTCACCTATAACAAGGGATTCTCAGAGATAGATCCTTTTTGTTTAACAAAATTAAAATTTAAAAAAGGGGCATGTCTAATTTTAGATACTCTATCATGAATTGTTCTTTGTATATATAATATTTTTATTTATCGTTTATGAGTACCTAATATCTATATTTATACTTATTCACTAATTCAAACATATTATATTTAACATTTTATTTTTCATATAGTCTTAAGTACTCACCATATAAATACACATATTCGAATACATATGCACACACCCACTCACTCATGCACTCAAACACTCACTCATGCACACAAACATTCACTCATGCACATAAACAATCACATGCTTTTCTTAATGTGTAAACTTCCTAGCAACATAATTAAAATCCTATTATGGCATTTAATTCTGTATTAATGTTTAGTATTTAAAATATGTATTTTATGCTGTGGATATTTTGTTTAATGAATAAAATAAAATAAAATAATAAAATAAAAAACTTAAATATAAATAATACTAGATCGATTAGTTGTTTTGATCAACGTTTTTCTGTTTGGGGTCATGAGCGGTGGAAGCACTGGCAGCGTCCAGCGGGGTGAGGTGGAACTTTATTTAACACTTTCGCTTTCGTCAGTGGAATCGTTTTCGTCTTGTCTATGGTCAGAACTTGTATGAATAATATACGGAAGTGCTGTAATGCATCTTCAAAATTATTAGGTTGATGATTTTTCGATTGAATTCTTCAAAGAAACGAATAATTGATATTTATCTCTTTTCTATAAGTTGAATCGAAAGAATTATGGTACAGTTTTAATAATTTACATGATCTGTTACAGCACTTCCGTGTATTGTTCATACAGGTTCTGACCATAGACAAGACGAAAACGATCACACTGACGAAAGCGAAAGTATTAAATAAAGTTCCACCTCACCCCGCAGGTGGTCCTGGCTTTGCTTAGCTTCATTCAGCTCCTGCTTCTGTTCGTTGTGGACCTCCGTGGTAGCATCAACGTCGCGATAGGTCGGCAGTGTCTGCACCGGGAGGGGTTGCGTCTGCATCATCTGACCTTGAGTGATCGACGGCGAGCAGCTTACCAGCAAAGGAACACTGCAACCCCCAACGTTGGCTCCGGGAAATAATCCTACAGCTTGTCCGTAAGGTCCCGGAGCTGGTCCTGAGATAGCGGCGGCTGCAGAATAAAATTGATCATTTAGCAAATTAAACTAGTGCATCTATATAAGATCATCTTTTATATAAGATTTCAGGCCTATCAATACCTAGTGAAATCTTTACTACCATGAAGCTAAAAAAACGCGCCCCGCGCCAATGGAGTAAGCATGATACATAAATTGTTTCATAATAGTGCGATACCGGTGACGCTAATTTCCGAGGACAATAGCTTTTTTTCTCAAGCAGTTTTTTAAGTGTCAGACGCGTTGAGCTGCCATTTGAAGCCGCACCTTTTTTTCCGTTCGTCATTTATTCGCCTCGGAAATTGGCGTCACCGGTATCGGAGTATTATGAAACAATTAATGTATCATCATGCTCTTACTCCATTGTAGCGGGGCGCGTTTTTTTAGCTTCATGTAAAAAGCTAAATATTAAATTGCATACTTAATAGTTTCGATAGTGTTGCCAGCGACAACAAATATACTTATTGATATAAACCAAATATTTTGGGATTTATAGAGATCATCAAAGATTAATAATTATTTATCGATATACAATTGTAATACACACACATAGATGATTAAGAAGTGTAGCTCGGAGCAGCAGCGTATGCAGGACCATCATTCGATCTCTTTACACGTCCCCGCCCCCCTAGCCAAGAGCATGAGCGCTAAAAGCGCGCACGAAAGTTTTGTATGAAGATGACATTTGGTGATGACGTCACGTTCGTTAAATGCGTTGACAGAACAAATTGCCAGCCAAGAACACGGACGGTGAGCGTTGGGCATTCGTTTTCGTTAAAGCGCTCGCGAGAGGCCAATTTCCCCATACATTTTGACAGAAACCGCTACATACTCGGAGGGAATTGCCAGCCAAGAACACATTTTTGTTCGTTTTTTGCGACTGCTAGACGCTAAATTCGACGGTATACGGGCGGATGGTCGGGGTCTCCCTTTCGAGCTATATTCTATCAAAACGACGCCATTGTTTTGATTTAAATTAACTCAAAGTATTGTTTTAGAAGTTTTTTATTATGTTGTGTAAATTAAATTGCATAAATTAAATTTATTAGAAGTGCAAATAACGAGTGGCGTCTTCATCGACGCCAAATATAGATTAGAGCCACGAAAAGTTCTCTCTATTTCATACTTACAAGCATCTCAAAATACAGAAGTTTGCTTAAAACCAACATGATCAAACTAAATATTTAAGAATCTTAAAGACTAAGGAGTTCATATAACAATTTTAAAACTACAGCAAAAGTATGACTAGGAAAAATTGGAGAAGAATTACTAATAAAAAGAGTATATTGGAGGAAATTTTCCGTCATTTAATTACATGGATTGGAATAATTTGGAATAACTATGAGCTTAACATAAATAGAAGTAAATTATCTCACCAGAGATTTGAGGATGACCTAGTTCCAGTTATTATGCAAACAGCTAGCAAGAAAAGTGAAAAAGCGGGGCTTATAAGAACCATGTGTGAAAACCAAAGCTATGACAAACAGACATAAACAAACCCTGAAAGTAAATTATCAAGAAATTGAATTGGTACTTTTATTTAGGTCAAACAATTGCTCCAAAACTTTATATGGAGAAAGAAATACATAGAATAGTATGTATGTTCTCAGGTCTCTGAAAGAAGTATAATAAAATCAAGACATCCCAATGCCGAGTAGTTGGAGACCGCTGCCAATGGTATTTGCTGGAGGAGGACAACCTGAACAAATATCTGATCTTGATTGATAATAGTGGATAGAAGTGTTACAACATTAAATCAAACAAAACAATATTAGGCAAAAAAATAAAAAAAAATGTATAAATTCTTGTAAAATATCAACAAATAAAGTTTATTTTTATTTATTTCTTTATTTTTAATGAAAAGTTTACATTTTCAAAGAAATAGGGGATACCGGGGAGAGTTTAGGTAACATTTTAGGTTTAACAAAGGATTTTTCAGAGCCTCTGTGAAGACCTAGAATGTTTCACAAGTAGCACAAACTTTTAGTTTAATATATTAGTATTGCTATATTCTTCTTTAATCATATAATTGTATATAGTGCCCTAAAAGAATATGATTTTCCTTGACCATTACTAATAAAATTTGTTACAAATTTTGGTATTTTAGGGACTGATGATGGTCTTTGTGGTTGTACAGAATGACTTTTCACCTTGAGTTTTAAATTTAAAAGAATCCTTTTATAGCGGTCTATTAATATTTAAAAAAAAAATCCTAGCCTTAGTAATAATAATACAATTTATACTCAGCCACAATAGATATTTACAATATTAGGTATTTTATTATATACACTACTAGCGGCCCGTCCCGGCTTCGCACAGGTTTGTATAACTTTAACTATATGCTCAGCGCACGCCACCGAAGGCCTCAGAAACGATACTTTTCCCCCGTTTTTAAAACATTTTTGGTTACTGCTCCACAACTATAGGACCTAGCGTGATATTATATAGCCTATGTTACTTCTGAATAATGCAGCTTTCTAATGGTGAAAAAATTATTGCAATCGGTCCAGTAGTTTTTGAGTTTATTCATTACAAACATACAAAAATACAAATCTTTCCTCTTTATTATATTAGTATAGATATGACCCATACATGCACACACATCCACACAAATATTCACTTAATGCTGTAATATATATGTATAATATTGTTAAGTAAAAACTACTTAGTACTATTATATAAATGGTACTAAGTAGGGTATTTGTAGTATGTACTATTATACCTATATTGTTTATACAAGCTCTTTTATTTATAGGAATTTTAATTCCCATGCAAGCACTATAAATAGTTAGGATGGTACCAAGAGTTACATTTCATTATTTTATATGAATACTATTAGGGAATTACATGTATCTAATGTGGGCATTTGTAGATATACTTACCATAATGGTAAGCATATCTACAAAGCCTAATTTTAAACACATTGGTATTCATAAAAAAAAACTTTTTGAGTCCTTGAAGAACACTTGCATATAGTAGGTTGTCTCTTTTTTTACCACAAAAATAAATAAGTAAAAAATAAACAAAACTTATTTTAACTGAAGTGTTCTTCAAGGACATTATTAAGTTTTTACTATTAAGACCATTATTAATTATAATTCATAATAAAATTTATTAACCTGATCCATTTAAATGATACAAGTATCAATAAGAAATGTTAATAATGATACTAGCATTTCTTATTCAATACTGTATGTTTAAATGGATCCATCCGACAGACCTAGACAGCTTTAAAATTATCCACCTATATGTCTCTTGATTCTGTTAATGTATATTTAATCAAATATTTCCCAGAATATTGATTTCTTAAAATTGGATAATATTCACAATAAAACATAAACAACTTAAAAGTAAATATTTATTTAATAATTTTGTTTGGCTTGGGCCACTCTAAAACTTTGAGCACCATAGTTTGTAACCTCTCTTGATGGGGAAGGGGGTAGCTGTCCTTGAAACTTTGCAAAGTATAAATACCTGAAATAAAAAAAATACAAAATTGTAATTAGTTTAATAAAAAATTAAAAAGACCCTATTTTTTTAAATAACAAAAATCACAATTGCAACATAACTGGGTTGGAGTCAGGTTTTACCATCTGTGTCAGTTGACTCCGCGCTTACAAATATAGTAGGAGAGTGAATAAAACTTTAATTTAAAAAAAGTAAGCGGACAATTTGTAATTTATTTTTCTTAACTCACCTATAGTGTAATATCATCAGATATGGTTATTATGCTGCACAAGCCATTACAATTTGGGAAGACTCTTCAGAATCATAGTGCAGAACTCCTGTCTATTCTAAGGTATTTTAATGACCCCCTGAGATAACCATTAGCCTGCTTCACACATATCCTGACTTGGCAGTGTATTGGTCCGCTGAGGTATTAATTAGGTATGGCATCCATGACAGGGGTAATCATTCATGGTTCCAAGGCATATCAGAATTCACCTGAAATAACATTTATTTGTATGACAAAACAAAGGTAAACAGATAGGTGTTGTAAACACAAAGGTCCGTTTTGTTTCGCCTATTCGGCATAGAAATGTTTTAACAACGTGTCTAATCAATTATTAAATATATAACCTTAGAAGCACTTATTTATTTTGATTCTTACCTATTCAAAAAGTAATTTCCAATCCGAGAACGATATAACTGCAACATTTTTTCCTTGATCACAGAGTTTTAAAAAATAAATTGGTCGTGGCCGCCCCGGATGCCTCGAATTTATTTATATTTAGAATTCTTCAGTTTATATATACAACTTAAAAGTGCCATATTAATAATGCCGAAGAGTTTGTCTGCAATGTTTCTATTTTCTATTAGGTTTGTTTGTAATCAAATGTAAAGAGTAAAATAAAACGAGATATCACATAGTTACACCAATAGGATTTATTTTTTATTATCTCTCTCTCTTTAACACTAAAATAACGAATATCGTTCCGATTAGGCATGTAAGTTAAAATAAGCATTAGTATACAAAGGTGTAAAAACTGTACAATAAATTTTACACCATTAATATGATAAAAAAAATATATTGCTTATAATTTATACTCTCAATTCATTCGTAATATAATTATTATATGTTATATAACATCATTCTCAAAATTACTCGCGGGTTTTGAATATAATATCGGAACGTCCATAATCGGGCCGAGCGGTCGCCCTCCCGCGTTCAACAGAATAAAAGTTAGCGTCAAAAATTGTTCATGGCTACCGATTTCTGTCGATCACTGTTCGTTCTGCGACGCTTGGGCGCAAAAAGCGCCGATGCTCTTGGCTAGGGGGGCAGGTTTGAAGGAGCAGCGTCAAGGACGGCGAAGGGACTATGAAGACTCATACCATCACGGGTGCCTAAATGATAGTATGAGTCTACACCGAACAAGTGGCTAGCTCGTCGCGATGTTTTGAATAGACTCAATAACTTTGAAAGGATATACTTTGAGCTAATATGATCAAATCAAACAACTTTCCCATGGAACCATGTATCGCAAAAGAAAAAACACATCACTAGTTCTTCAACTTCTAACTGACGCACATAGTTTGACAGTTACCGTCAGATTTTGATATTTTGATTATGGTTTTTTTATTTTATTAAGGTTTAATATAAGAAAAACATGTTAAATATATACTTGAAATTGAATGAGTAGTTTCTACGCAGCTTTAATGCACAATTAACCATTTTTCCGACAATAAAAGCGAAGCTCTTTTCCACTTTCTCCGCCGAACGAAAAAAAATGTGAATGTGTGTATGAGTGACAAATTTGTTACTCGCGCAGCACCCTGCAAATTGAATGATGCTTACTCCAGTAGCGGCGCGCCACTTAGGTAAGTAGTTTACTAGTCACAATGGTGCTGCAAACTGTCATTACAATTTTATGACGTTATCATTGTTGGTTACAATTATACTAACTATGTTACAATTAAAACCACCCCACCGCTGATTTATGATTGTGTCCGTGATACACATATAAATATGTATTTCAATGAGAGAGTCTGATTGCGCGGGGATACGGTGCACTTTCTAAGATATGTGTGCGAGCCCTCACCTGAGGCTCTACCATGGGTTTGCGCATTGTAGAAACGTAGCGTATTCATTTACGTATACGCGAGCAACAACCAATAGGGCCGCTTTATTTTTGGTAACAGGATTGAATAAAGCGATCCTATTGGTTGTTGCTCACGTATACGTAAATGAATACGCTACGTTTCTACAATGCGCAAACCAATTTTATCTGTGGCGCAAACCCATGGTAGAGCCTCTGAGCAAACAGTGTACGGCCGCGCGTGCGCTGGCACCTATCTGGTACAAACAGCGATAATTGTTGTAATATAGTAACTTTTTCCCCTTAATATATCTAAAATATATAATACTAAAGCCCACACGTCGCCGCGTTTGTGTGAGTAAACCTACCGCTTATAGGCAGCTTGGACTCTGTTCCGTTTATTTACTCATGTGGTAAACGGTTAAAGTTACGCAGATGAAGTTACGCGGATCAGCTAGTGTAATAATTAAAATACTTTATATATTCATCAAATGCATTGCTTGGTTTAATCTGCTAAATAAAAGGAAAACATTTACATTGTCATTTTTTTTAAATAATGACTACCTATTATTATTTTGTAAAAGATCATCCCGGGCTCCCCTACTACTATTATTTCTTCTGTCCAAGTAGTAGCTGGTACGCCGTATATCTACTAAAACAAATACGTGTTTGTGATTAGGGGCTCTAGAGAAAAAGCTGGCGAGGATCAGTGAAATCAGCGAGGCGACATGTCGCGTCGCCTCAGTCAAAAACTCGTATGTATTTTGACAGTGACAGTAGGCGTAAGGTACGCTGTCATCTGCCAAAGTCTATACAGTTTTGATTGAATCGCCTGATTTTTCTGTAGAGCCCCAGCTGAGATAGCTTCATGGCGGCAGACGATGCGAGAGATAAAGAGTGAGAAGGAAAAAGAAGCGCGGAGTGGGAAATATACAGCAGCTGAACTCTCCACACTTTGTTGATTATTTTAGCTACATATACTCGTATATATATATATACATCGACCCATATAAAACGTCAAGGACACAATTGCATGATTTGCAACTTTACAGGAGAACATTTTTAAGTTTATTTTTGCATTTAATACTAAATTGCTCTGCTTATATTGTTTAATTTTTTTTTCTTTATATGAAATAAACTAAAAACTATTATGAATGAAGGCATGTTTTATACGAGTTAAATATTTTTCTATTCATTTATTTATTTCATTTTTTTTAAAGGTGAGTGTACATTTATGCCCTTGTTGCTCCTATATTTTAATCATTTTATAATTATGACCATATTAAAACTTTTATTTTGGGTGATTTTGGAATAAAAAGAACTGTAAGTTTTACGAAAATTTGTATTTTTTTCTTTAAAAGTATATTTAGGAACGTTGGGTAAAATACAACTAGAAATTGCTGCAAAAAGTATTTAGAATTGCGCTTTCAAAAATGAATCTAAAAATACATACATACAATCACGCCTGTATCCCAGTTATGGGGTAGGCAGAGAGAAATGTACGCCACTTCGTACGATCCCTACATACTTCACTAGCTTCGTCAACATTCATACATCTTTTTATGCAGGCGCGTCTATTTCGGAGACTGCGAATTTGTCCCTTTCTCAGAATATCTTATTCTTATTATAATTATAATTAATATTCTCAGAATCTAAAAATAATCTTTACAACATCCGTATTACATTCCGTATGTTATTCATACAGAATAACATACGGAAGTCCTGTAATGCGTCTTCAAAATTATTAGGTTGATGATTTTTCGATAGAATTCTTCAAAAAATCGAATAATTGAAATTTATCTCTTTTCTATTAGTTGAATCGAAAGAATTATGGTACAGTTTTAATAATTTACATGATCTGTTACAGCACTTCCGTATATTATTCATACAGGTTCTGACCATAGACAAGACGAAAACGATCACACTGACGAAAGCGAAAGTGTTAAATAAAGTTTCACCTCACCCCGCAGCTTTTAACTACTTCGCACAAGTTCGACGACGCAAGTGACCAATAAGGTTTTTTCGCGCCAAGATACTCGCAAAAAGTAGCCAATAAGACAAAGGCACTATTGTCCTCTGGCGTTACCAGCGGGGTGAGAAGGAACTTTATTTAACACTTTCGCTTTCGTCAGTGGAATCGTTTTCGTCTTGTCTATGGCCAGAACCTGTATGAATAATATACGGAAGTGCTGTAACAGATCATGTAAATTATTAAAACTGTACCATAATTCTTTCGATTCAACTTTAAAAAAAGAGATAAATATCAATTATTCGTATCTTTGAAGAATTCAATCGAAAAATCATCAACCTAATAATTTTGATGATGCATTACAGCACTTCCGTATATTATTCATACAGGTTTTGACCATAGACAAGACGAAAACGATTCCACTGACGAAAACGAAAGTTTTAAATAAAGTTCCTTCTCACCCCGCTGATGTAACTAAATGGTTGTCTTTGTACCTCCAAATAAAAAGGTATTTTCAAAGCATTTTGGCATACTTAACTAATTTTTAGGGTTTTCGTCAAATGTGCCCTGTCTTACAGATTTATGCGATAAAAGAAAAAAGATAAAGAAAGTGAACACATTTTTTTCGTCTCCTTTTTTAGATATTGTTTCAATTATTAATAAAGCTAAAATTAATATTTTTTTTTTATTGTAATTTGACTTCCGCCTCTGGTTCTTTCGTTAAAATTAATACTAGACATCCGATTCCGATTTACTTTTTGGGGCCCGTTCGTCTTGGGAATGAGACATGATCACAATGATCATGATGACATTATGCGAACTTGCGTTTTTTTTGGTTAATTTCAATCACAATGCCACAATTACCACTATCCCAATCGAACGCAATTGTTATCATGAATCTGTCAACTGTCACTTGTCAAGTAAAATATAGGTTAAATCGTACAATCCACTAATTTTATATGCGAAATCTTTCTAAAATCATTTCGATTTAAAATACAATAAATTTGTTCCTAAAAATATAAGACGGCTGCGACGTTTAAAACAACAACAACTTTCACAACCACAAATGTCAAAATATGTTCACAACGCCTCACCTATCGACTGGGGTCATTGTGATCCCATTCTGGGCCAAAAAAAACGGCCAATGTGGCAGATCACATCGCCACTTTTGCCGCCGAAATCTCAAAAAAAACGCATAAATATACACCATGATCGTTGTGAACATGTTTCTGTCCCAAAACGAACGCAAGCTTGTCAGTCAGCAAGCGAAAGACGCAGCCTGGCAAGGACCGCATAAAGAATAGGCTATTTGACTACATTAAAAATATACTATAAATTGTGGTCATCCTATCTGACGATGGCGTAAAAAAACATATTTCACTTTATTTTAAACTAAATTATGTATATCTTTTGTAGATTACACGAAATAAAATTGAATATTTTTTACAATTTTGTTTATAACAAAAACATTTTTGATTGGTTGATGACTGGTGACGTCACACTCAAGTAAACAAAACAATACACAGATTATAAATCATGTGGATGAAATAGAATCGAGTATAATATATAAAGGATTATTAGATCTGTGCTTGTTTCTTTACTTGCGTGTGACGTCACACTTGACATAGACTGCAGAACAGCGTTTTTAGCGCCATTGTGGAAATTCAAACTTTAACTTTGATTTTTATTAATAATAGAGTAGACATCCCGGAAATATCAATATTTTGTGATTATTATATAATGCAGAATCATATAAAACGGGTTTCAAAAAGAAGTCAAATACTCTATTTGGCGCTCAAAAGTAAAAATTCACAATCTTATAAATTCTTTTATAACATTTTTTACTCTTGTCTTTTTAATGTTATTTTTAGTAAGTATTTTACATAGCTACTACTAAGTCTTTCTAATATGACCAAAATGACCATAAAGTAAAAATATTAAATAGGGTCGTTTGAAACAATTTACAAGTGGACGTCCTCATTATGTTTAAAGTAGCTTTAAAAATATTAAACTTTTTTATTTTAGTATCGAAGATGAAAATAATACCAAACAAAATCGGTAGGATTGGAGTACAAGCCGAGAAGCTCTCCCGGCGTCGCCTACCATTCGGTGTCCGTACAAGCAATGGAGCAATGCCGTAAAGGTGGTCGTAAGGTCGGTTGTCGGCCCGCTCGTACATGCGACGTGATAGCAGTTCCACAAATACCTCGAGCGGTTTTGACTTCAACCAATCAACGCACAGTGTTTAAGCAATCACTGGGCGTTGATTGGTTGAAGTGAGAACACAATATGGCGGCAACAAACAAATAATAATAATAATAATAATTCTTTATTCATAATTAATGTTTACAATTTATAATTTTAATTTACCGAATCCCATACTAGGAAAAACCTGTGCTATGGGTATTCGGTTTACAATTATTGAAATAATTACATATTACAAACCATGTGTACGTATTATGAAGAAGAAAGCGTTATAACGCTTGATATAAGTGGTATCTGAATGTAGTAGTGTCTGTAAGGTGTGTGTCATGTATGTTAATATTATGTTCTTGGTGGCGGGGTAGAAAGGCCGTGTATGTTGAAAGTTTAACTTTTTAAGGGTAAGTGGAGTGTATGTTTGTGTGGTGTGTGTTTGTAAGCTGAGGTGCATAATGATGTAGTTGGTAACGGGGTAATAAGTCAGTATAAGGTAAGGTGTTTGTCTCGGTATGAAAATGTGGTACATGTATGTTTGTGTGGTGTGGGGTTGTTCGTGTAGGGTGAAACATTGATTAATTAAGGATAAGTGGGGTGAATATTTGTGTGGTGTGTCGTTGTGTTGGAGGTGCATGTATTATAGGGGGGTTGTTCTGTAATGAATGCTTGTTGTTGGTTACAGGGTAGTAAGGGTTATTACGGGGTTAAAAGTTTGACTTTGTAGGCGTAAGTTGTTGTAAGTTAGTGTGGAGAGGTTGAGCTGAGATGCATGTTATGTAGTTGTTGACGGGTATAAGGTAAATGTTTATGTCTCAGTATGAGTGTATGTTGCATGTATGTTTGTTTGTGTGATGTGTGGGTGTGAAGGCGCTTATGTTAAAGTTTGTGACGGGGCAATAAGAAAGAGTTCTTATTCAAAATTGTAGTTAGGTATAGACCGAGTTCAGGATATATTCTTTTCATTACACAATAAGAGGTGTTTTCTGTTATTTTGTGATGTGCAGGATTTCCTCTGTTTCAATGTAGTCCTTTTTTAGTAGCCATTTGTACAAAGTTTTTTTGCAAGTAAATTTTGACATGTCCAGTATGTTCAGAGTTTTATTCACCTTAGAGTAAAGAAAAGGAGCCATATGGTAATAGAACTTATTACAAAAAACAGTTTTAGTTTTAGGTATTAACCATTTGCTGTATCTCTTTGTTTTGCCTAATGGGAGTTTTGTTAGGTGCGCTATTTTATGAAATCTAACTACAATATTTTGAATGTAGTGTTGTCTAACGGTTAGGAGCTTACTCTCAGAGTACAAAAGGTTGGTAGGAAATCTAAATGGTTTATTGCACATTACTTTTATAACCGATCTTTGAGCACGTTCCAACTCAATGAGCACAGTTTTCCCCGCAGCTCCCCAGGTGGTAATGCAATATGTTATTAGAGACACGCATAGAGCATGATAAACTGTATTAATAGTTACCCAATTAGTTATAGTGCGTAGCCGTTTAAATATATAGATCAATTTACGGATTCTAGTTGTTAGTAATTGAATATGAGGTTTCCAGTTTAAGCTTTCATCAATTTGTACACCTAGATATTTGATGTTCTTAGCATGTTCTATTATTTCACAAGAACAGGAATCAGTTTTAGGGCAATTATTGTTATGAGATTTAATTATGTAGGTGTTAGGCGGACTAGATCTTTTTGAAATTCGGAAATAGATACACTTAGTTTTAGAGATATTCAAGGACATTAAGTTATCATCAAGCCACTTGGAGACAATGCTTAGTCCCTGTTCTGAGTTGCATTTGGTATTATTCCAAGTCTTTCCATAGAAAATCAATGCAGTGTCGTCAGCAAAGGTAATTGTTTGAGCCGACGCTATCTCCAAATCACATAGGTCATTTATGTAAATTAGAAACAGCGTCGGCCCCAACACACTACCCTGAGGAACACCAAAGCTAAGTCCAGAGATTTCACTTTTAACATTTCCCAATTTCACGAATTGTTTTCTGCCACTCAGGTAACTTGAGAACCAATCCAATGCAATTCCTCTGACACCCATATTTTCCATTTTTTTAAGTAGCAGTGGAATTGATACGGTGTCAAAGGCCTTTTTAAAATCTACAAACATGTTTAACGTTTCATTTTCGGTACGTTTGAGTACTGCTTAAAAGGCTTACAAAGCTAGCTTAATTTACTTGACAGGTGTTTTTTTAGTACTTCGCTTTGCTTTGGATTTTTAATGACGTCACAGAAAAAAAGCAAATTACGTCATCGAATTCGCTGCGAACGCTTTGAAAATACGAGTAGTGCAATCAAAGTAAATTGTCTGTGGTCATAATTATTGTGTATCAAATACTTTTTTTATTTATTTTTATTGTTCCTCCCTTTCACTTAACAGTTTTTGAACTCTATTTTGTATTTTCTTATGAATTTTATATGCTTTTTATTTATGCACATAAAACTGTTCGAGTACTCCTGCAAACGCTGCGATTGCTTTGCTTCGCTTTGTATACTTTGACAGCTGATTAGATTGGCTTAAAGCCTAAGCGCTTTAAGCGAAAAACAGTAGTAAACGAACACACTGTTTGTAATCGAATTTAGGTATTAGCAGGGGTGTTCAACTCCGCGCTTTAGGTATGAAGCTACAAGTACCCGGCCGTACCCACGGATGGGATTTATTTTTGAGGGCTGCCGCAGGGGGCTGCCCCGCACCGGCCGAGTCGCACGTTTGTATGATACTCACGCGCCTCGTCGCGATATTTTATATTAATTAAAATGAGGTCTAAAGCTTATTGTGCCACATTCAGTTTCTTAAATAATAGTAACAAGGGTCCGGACCTTACGATTTTCACACTTCTTCTTCAGCTTGGACTCTGTTCCGTTTATTTACTCATGTGGTAAACGGTTAAAGTTACGCAGATGAAGTTACGCGGATCAGCTAGTGTAATAATTAAAATACTTTATATATTCATCAAATGCATTGCTTGGTTTAATCTGCTAAATAAAAGGAAAACATTTACATTGTCGAGGATTTCCTCGACAATGTAAATGTTTTCCTTTATGCTATCCATTAAACATTTTTTTTACTTAATTAAAGTAATGTACAAGGCTATTTTTAAGTGCTTCCATCGTATAATTTTAAGCTTTAATATTAGGTATTGATTATAAATACACAGCCTAAAAATGTTTTTTTTTTAAATAATGACTACCTATTATTATTTTGTAAAAGATCATCCCGGGCTCCCCTACTACTATTATTTCTTCTGTCCAAGTAGTAGCTGGTACGCCGTATATCTACTAAAACAAATACGTGTTTGTGATTAGGGGCTCTAGAGAAAAAGCTGGCGAGGATCAGTGAAATCAGCGAGGCGACATGTCGCGTCGCCTCAGTCAAAAACTCGTATGTATTTTGACAGTGACAGTAGGCGTAAGGTACGCTGTCATCTGCCAAAGTCTATACAGTTTTGATTGAATCGCCTGATTTTTCTGTAGAGCCCCAGCTGAGATAGCTTCATGGCGGCAGACGATGCGAGAGATAAAGAGTGAGAAGGAAAAAGAAGCGCGGAGTGGGAAATATACAGCAGCTGAACTCTCCACACTTTGTTGATTATTTTAGCTACATATACTCGTATATATATATATACATCGACCCATATAAAACGTCAAGGACACAATTGCATGATTTGCAACTTTACAGGAGAACATTTTTAAGTTTATTTTTGCATTTAATACTAAATTGCTCTGCTTATATTGTTTAATTTTTTTTTCTTTATATGAAATAAACTAAAAACTATTATGAATGAAGGCATGTTTTATACGAGTTAAATATTTTTCTATTCATTTATTTATTTCATTTTTTTTAAAGGTGAGTGTACATTTATGCCCTTGTTGCTCCTATATTTTAATCATTTTATAATTATGACCATATTAAAACTTTTATTTTGGGTGATTTTGGAATAAAAAGAACTGTAAGTTTTACGAAAATTTGTATTTTTTTCTTTAAAAGTATATTTAGGAACGTTGGGTAAAATACAACTAGAAATTGCTGCAAAAAGTATTTAGAATTGCGCTTTCAAAAATGAATCTAAAAATACATACATACAATCACGCCTGTATCCCAGTTATGGGGTAGGCAGAGAGAAATGTACGCCACTTCGTACGATCCCTACATACTTCACTAGCTTCGTCAACATTCATACATCTTTTTATGCAGGCGCGTCTATTTCGGAGACTGCGAATTTGTCCCTTTCTCAGAATATCTTATTCTTATTATAATTATAATTAATATTCTCAGAATCTAAAAATAATCTTTACAACATCCGTATTACATTCCGTATGTTATTCATACAGAATAACATACGGAAGTCCTGTAATGCGTCTTCAAAATTATTAGGTTGATGATTTTTCGATAGAATTCTTCAAAAAATCGAATAATTGAAATTTATCTCTTTTCTATTAGTTGAATCGAAAGAATTATGGTACAGTTTTAATAATTTACATGATCTGTTACAGCACTTCCGTATATTATTCATACAGGTTCTGACCATAGACAAGACGAAAACGATCACACTGACGAAAGCGAAAGTGTTAAATAAAGTTTCACCTCACCCCGCAGCTTTTAACTACTTCGCACAAGTTCGACGACGCAAGTGACCAATAAGGTTTTTTCGCGCCAAGATACTCGCAAAAAGTAGCCAATAAGACAAAGGCACTATTGTCCTCTGGCGTTACCAGCGGGGTGAGAAGGAACTTTATTTAACACTTTCGCTTTCGTCAGTGGAATCGTTTTCGTCTTGTCTATGGCCAGAACCTGTATGAATAATATACGGAAGTGCTGTAACAGATCATGTAAATTATTAAAACTGTACCATAATTCTTTCGATTCAACTTTAAAAAAAGAGATAAATATCAATTATTCGTATCTTTGAAGAATTCAATCGAAAAATCATCAACCTAATAATTTTGATGATGCATTACAGCACTTCCGTATATTATTCATACAGGTTTTGACCATAGACAAGACGAAAACGATTCCACTGACGAAAACGAAAGTTTTAAATAAAGTTCCTTCTCACCCCGCTGATGTAACTAAATGGTTGTCTTTGTACCTCCAAATAAAAAGGTATTTTCAAAGCATTTTGGCATACTTAACTAATTTTTAGGGTTTTCGTCAAATGTGCCCTGTCTTACAGATTTATGCGATAAAAGAAAAAAGATAAAGAAAGTGAACACATTTTTTTCGTCTCCTTTTTTAGATATTGTTTCAATTATTAATAAAGCTAAAATTAATTTTTTTTTTTTATTGTAATTTGACTTCCGCCTCTGGTTCTTTCGTTAAAATTAATACTAGACATCCGATTCCGATTTACTTTTTGGGGCCCGTTCGTCTTGGGAATGAGACATGATCACAATGATCATGATGACATTATGCGAACTTGCGTTTTTTTTGGTTAATTTCAATCACAATGCCACAATTACCACTATCCCAATCGAACGCAATTGTTATCATGAATCTGTCAACTGTCACTTGTCAAGTAAAATATAGGTTAAATCGTACAATCCACTAATTTTATATGCGAAATCTTTCTAAAATCATTTCGATTTAAAATACAATAAATTTGTTCCTAAAAATATAAGACGGCTGCGACGTTTAAAACAACAACAACTTTCACAACCACAAATGTCAAAATATGTTCACAACGCCTCACCTATCGACTGGGGTCATTGTGATCCCATTCTGGGCCAAAAAAAACGGCCAATGTGGCAGATCACATCGCCACTTTTGCCGCCGAAATCTCAAAAAAAACGCATAAATATACACCATGATCGTTGTGAACATGTTTCTGTCCCAAAACGAACGCAAGCTTGTCAGTCAGCAAGCGAAAGACGCAGCCTGGCAAGGACCGCATAAAGAATAGGCTATTTGACTACATTAAAAATATACTATAAATTGTGGTCATCCTATCTGACGATGGCGTAAAAAAACATATTTCACTTTATTTTAAACTAAATTATGTATATCTTTTGTAGATTACACGAAATAAAATTGAATATTTTTTACAATTTTGTTTATAACAAAAACATTTTTGATTGGTTGATGACTGGTGACGTCACACTCAAGTAAACAAAACAATACACAGATTATAAATCATGTGGATGAAATAGAATCGAGTATAATATATAAAGGATTATTAGATCTGTGCTTGTTTCTTTACTTGCGTGTGACGTCACACTTGACATAGACTGCAGAACAGCGTTTTTAGCGCCATTGTGGAAATTCAAACTTTAACTTTGATTTTTATTAATAATAGAGTAGACATCCCGGAAATATCAATATTTTGTGATTATTATATAATGCAGAATCATATAAAACGGGTTTCAAAAAGAAGTCAAATACTCTATTTGGCGCTCAAAAGTAAAAATTCACAATCTTATAAATTCTTTTATAACATTTTTTACTCTTGTCTTTTTAATGTTATTTTTAGTAAGTATTTTACATAGCTACTACTAAGTCTTTCTAATATGACCAAAATGACCATAAAGTAAAAATATTAAATAGGGTCGTTTGAAACAATTTACAAGTGGACGTCCTCATTATGTTTAAAGTAGCTTTAAAAATATTAAACTTTTTTATTTTAGTATCGAAGATGAAAATAATACCAAACAAAATCGGTAGGATTGGAGTACAAGCCGAGAAGCTCTCCCGGCGTCGCCTACCATTCGGTGTCCGTACAAGCAATGGAGCAATGCCGTAAAGGTGGTCGTAAGGTCGGTTGTCGGCCCGCTCGTACATGCGACGTGATAGCAGTTCCACAAATACCTCGAGCGGTTTTGACTTCAACCAATCAACGCACAGTGTTTAAGCAATCACTGGGCGTTGATTGGTTGAAGTGAGAACACAATATGGCGGCAACAAACAAATAATAATAATAATAATAATTCTTTATTCATAATTAATGTTTACAATTTATAATTTTAATTTACCGAATCCCATACTAGGAAAAACCTGTGCTATGGGTATTCGGTTTACAATTATTGAAATAATTACATATTACAAACCATGTGTACGTATTATGAAGAAGAAAGCGTTATAACGCTTGATATAAGTGGTATCTGAATGTAGTAGTGTCTGTAAGGTGTGTGTCATGTATGTTAATATTATGTTCTTGGTGGCGGGGTAGAAAGGCCGTGTATGTTGAAAGTTTAACTTTTTAAGGGTAAGTGGAGTGTATGTTTGTGTGGTGTGTGTTTGTAAGCTGAGGTGCATAATGATGTAGTTGGTAACGGGGTAATAAGTCAGTATAAGGTAAGGTGTTTGTCTCGGTATGAAAATGTGGTACATGTATGTTTGTGTGGTGTGGGGTTGTTCGTGTAGGGTGAAACATTGATTAATTAAGGATAAGTGGGGTGAATATTTGTGTGGTGTGTCGTTGTGTTGGAGGTGCATGTATTATAGGGGGGTTGTTCTGTAATGAATGCTTGTTGTTGGTTACAGGGTAGTAAGGGTTATTACGGGGTTAAAAGTTTGACTTTGTAGGCGTAAGTTGTTGTAAGTTAGTGTGGAGAGGTTGAGCTGAGATGCATGTTATGTAGTTGTTGACGGGTATAAGGTAAATGTTTATGTCTCAGTATGAGTGTATGTTGCATGTATGTTTGTTTGTGTGATGTGTGGGTGTGAAGGCGCTTATGTTAAAGTTTGTGACGGGGCAATAAGAAAGAGTTCTTATTCAAAATTGTAGTTAGGTATAGACCGAGTTCAGGATATATTCTTTTCATTACACAATAAGAGGTGTTTTCTGTTATTTTGTGATGTGCAGGATTTCCTCTGTTTCAATGTAGTCCTTTTTTAGTAGCCATTTGTACAAAGTTTTTTTGCAAGTAAATTTTGACATGTCCAGTATGTTCAGAGTTTTATTCACCTTAGAGTAAAGAAAAGGAGCCATATGGTAATAGAACTTATTACAAAAAACAGTTTTAGTTTTAGGTATTAACCATTTGCTGTATCTCTTTGTTTTGCCTAATGGGAGTTTTGTTAGGTGCGCTATTTTATGAAATCTAACTACAATATTTTGAATGTAGTGTTGTCTAACGGTTAGGAGCTTACTCTCAGAGTACAAAAGGTTGGTAGGAAATCTAAATGGTTTATTGCACATTACTTTTATAACCGATCTTTGAGCACGTTCCAACTCAATGAGCACAGTTTTCCCCGCAGCTCCCCAGGTGGTAATGCAATATGTTATTAGAGACACGCATAGAGCATGATAAACTGTATTAATAGTTACCCAATTAGTTATAGTGCGTAGCCGTTTAAATATATAGATCAATTTACGGATTCTAGTTGTTAGTAATTGAATATGAGGTTTCCAGTTTAAGCTTTCATCAATTTGTACACCTAGATATTTGATGTTCTTAGCATGTTCTATTATTTCACAAGAACAGGAATCAGTTTTAGGGCAATTATTGTTATGAGATTTAATTATGTAGGTGTTAGGCGGACTAGATCTTTTTGAAATTCGGAAATAGATACACTTAGTTTTAGAGATATTCAAGGACATTAAGTTATCATCAAGCCACTTGGAGACAATGCTTAGTCCCTGTTCTGAGTTGCATTTGGTATTATTCCAAGTCTTTCCATAGAAAATCAATGCAGTGTCGTCAGCAAAGGTAATTGTTTGAGCCGACGCTATCTCCAAATCACATAGGTCATTTATGTAAATTAGAAACAGCGTCGGCCCCAACACACTACCCTGAGGAACACCAAAGCTAAGTCCAGAGATTTCACTTTTAACATTTCCCAATTTCACGAATTGTTTTCTGCCACTCAGGTAACTTGAGAACCAATCCAATGCAATTCCTCTGACACCCATATTTTCCATTTTTTTAAGTAGCAGTGGAATTGATACGGTGTCAAAGGCCTTTTTAAAATCTACAAACATGTTTAACGTTTCATTTTCGGTACGTTTGAGTACTGCTTAAAAGGCTTACAAAGCTAGCTTAATTTACTTGACAGGTGTTTTTTTAGTACTTCGCTTTGCTTTGGATTTTTAATGACGTCACAGAAAAAAAGCAAATTACGTCATCGAATTCGCTGCGAACGCTTTGAAAATACGAGTAGTGCAATCAAAGTAAATTGTCTGTGGTCATAATTATTGTGTATCAAATACTTTTTTTATTTATTTTTATTGTTCCTCCCTTTCACTTAACAGTTTTTGAACTCTATTTTGTATTTTCTTATGAATTTTATATGCTTTTTATTTATGCACATAAAACTGTTCGAGTACTCCTGCAAACGCTGCGATTGCTTTGCTTCGCTTTGTATACTTTGACAGCTGATTAGATTGGCTTAAAGCCTAAGCGCTTTAAGCGAAAAACAGTAGTAAACGAACACACTGTTTGTAATCGAATTTAGGTATTAGCAGGGGTGTTCAACTCCGCGCTTTAGGTATGAAGCTACAAGTACCCGGCCGTACCCACGGATGGGATTTATTTTTGAGGGCTGCCGCAGGGGGCTGCCCCGCACCGGCCGAGTCGCACGTTTGTATGATACTCACGCGCCTCGTCGCGATATTTTATATTAATTAAAATGAGGTCTAAAGCTTATTGTGTGCCACATTCAGTTTCTTAAATAATAGTAACAAGGGTCCGGACCTTACGATTTTCACACTTCCAAAGGACCTCAAATGGTAAATAAATCCACGCCTACCACGGTTATTATTACGCAGGTACACTAAAAAAATATCAAAACGTGTGTCTAGTAGTATGTTTATAAGAATGCGAATTTTCATTACTCGCCACCTTTCCTATGTACCAAATGGTGTCCTTTGTTATAGTTATCTAAGTCTCTCGTATTTACGTACTTTGTAAGATATTTAATTACTATAGCATATAGTTTTATTTGATAAGTATAGGTAGTAATAGTTATTGCACTACCATGAACTATTATTATTATTAACTTAAATTAATGGCCTCTACGCGTGAGCGTAATTTTGCCAGTGTCAAGTGGGTAGATTTTAAAAAAACTTTTTAATTTTCAGTAAAAGAGGGATAATAGGGTGGGAAGGAATTGGGAAAGGACTAGGGTAGAGAAAGGAATGGCGACATGACCGTATGCAAACATACGGTATAGTCCTGCCAATGTCGAGTGAAGAAGAAGGAAAAATCTACAGTAAAATGGGTACCACCATTTTACTGAAGATTGTGTGATTATTTGAGATAACACAAACACCGAGATCACTGCGTAAATGCTACACTTCTCACACTTAAAATTACTATACGAATGCTTATTCTACAAAATTAGTACACTTTTGCACAATAATATTCAATAAAATAAAATTTGAAAAATATAATATAAACACGCGTCTACAGTGTTCGGGCTACCCTCAAAGAATCTACCATGAACTAACTATTACTAGAAATATTAAGCAGTTTTGATAAGTAGACAACATACATACTTTCTCGTACATACTTATTTATTTGCCAAATTAGGTACCTATCTACGTAGGTTGCTTAATAATAAATAATATAGACTAAGCAAATATACTGAATCAATGTTTTTGTAAGTTTTTTTTTCAACTTAGGAGATAGGTACAATCTGTTTCCATTAAAGGTATTATTCGCACATATATCATTCCACATAATCTACCTATACTACTTGTACTTACTATTATTTCTTTTGTGCCTACACCGAAAAGCAATATTTAGTTTCATAGACATGTAATGTGCCTTATGGGTTCCTAAAATCCTAAAATAAAATTGTTTAATGATCTACGTACTTACTACTAAGTACCTAACCTAGGTTTTGTTTAAAAAAAGACAACCCTAACGTCGTCAGAAAAGTAAAAAATGACGCAATAGAAAGAGAGGCAACTTTAGGTGAATATAAATGTAGGCCATTAGCGCTGTGCGATCTGGTGGGCGATTCTCGCGCTTTCAAGATTCATCTCGATTCGAGATTTTTAAACGAAAAATGACTAAATATGCCATTTTTCGTTCAAAAATATAGAACATTAAACGAAATAAATAATAAATATTAATTAATAAATAATAAATATATAATGACTTATTTAGTGCGAGAATCGCCCACCTGGGGCCTTACCAAAGAGCCGATCGATAATCGAATCGAAATACCCATCGAAAGCTAAATGTATGAGATTTGACGTTTCTCGGCGATCGGATTCTACCCATAGAGTAAAATTCCTATACATTTTTATCGATCGATGAGGCGATTCGATTGGCGATCGTGTTCTTTGGTCAGGCCCCTGAACTGAGCTTTATTGTGTCGGTGCAAGAGTCGCTATTTACTTAATTGATCTTTCGGAGTGGAGCTTCTGTACTTGTACTATTATTTCTTCTGTGATAATCATGAAGGTAAAATACGTGCCCGTCCTAGCGCCCCTACTGGAGTAAGCATCATTCAATTTACAGGGTGCCGCGCGAGTGACAAATTTGTCACTCACACACACCCTTACATTTTTTACATCCTCAGTCTGATTTGTGCGTTCGGCGGAGAAAGTCGAAAAGAGCTCCGCTTTTATTGTCGGAAAAATGGTTAATTGTGCATTAAAGCTGTGTAGAAACTACTATTTAAAAAAAGTACCTAGTGTCACGTTTTTCAAGTATGTATTTATCATGTTTTTCTTATATTAAACCTTAATAAAAAATAATAATAAAACCCATAATTAAAATATCAAAATCTGACGGTAACTGTCAAACTATGTTAGATCAGTTAGAAGTTGAAGAACTAGTGATGTGTTTTTATTTTTAATAAGAATTTCGATACTTTAAAATTATTTATAATCTTTTCAATTTAATTTAATCAAAAGGTATGGCGACAACAGAACCGTCTAACGAGGTTTGTCAGTTACTATTTAGTGATGTGATTTTATAGTTGATAAACTCGATTTTTGTAAATACTTTCATGGTTATGAGATATTATACAATTATTGTTTTCTTTTATATAATACTAATTATATTTTCATATACATGATACATGCACAACTAACTACATGTACCTACTAAACGCAATCTTAACATTTTTGACCGACCTCCAAGAGGAAGTTATACTCAAACTAAAAAAGGCGAAAAATAATTAAATCGTAGCTTGATTCGTCAACATGTACTGAACATTATTGTTTTCTTTTATATAATACTAATTATATTTTCATATACATGATACAGTTTCCCGAAAGATCCGGCATTAAAACGTAAATGGGTAGAGGCAATTAAAAGAGAAGAAAATTGGTAACCAACAAGAATACCCGTGTAGGGTATTCTTGTTGGTTACCAATTTTCTTAATCTATTTATATATTAATATAATATTTCTAAATAATTTAATTAAAAAAAGTATTTTAACTTATTGTTATATTATTATATACCTACATTTTTTAAATCCACTAGTATTATAAATGCGAAAGTGTCTAACAGGGTGGATTTGAACGGATGTACTTTGGGCTAATATGAGGTTCTGCTGATAAAATCTAACAATTTTTCCTATGAAACCATATGTCGCAAATGAAAAAAAAAATGTACTTCCCCATACAAATTGGTCATTTTAACGTTACTAGTTTGTATGGAGAAGGCCATTTTTTTTCTTTTGCGATACATGGTTCCATGGGAAAGTAGTTTGATTTGATCATATTAGCCCAAAGTATATTTTTCAAAGTTATTGAGTCTATTCAAAACATCGCGACGAGCTTGCCACTTGTTCGGTGTAGACTCATACCATCGGCTACGACGAGGTGGGATTAAAACCCCTCCGCTGGTTACCTTGATGATATGTGTGTGTATTACAATTGTATATCGATAAATAATTATTAATCTTTGATGATCTCTATAAATCCCAAAATATTTGGTTTATATCGATAATAATATTTGTTCTCGGTGGCAACACTATCGAAACTATTAAGTATGCAATTAAATATTTAGCTTTTTATAATAAAAAAACAATAGACTTCATAGACACGCGCACACATTCGTGTTGGCTTGTATCTCTTTTTTTCTCAAGCAGTTTTTTAAGTGTCAGAAGCGTTGAGCTGCCATTTGAAGCCACACCTTTTTCCCCGTTCTTCATTTGTTCGCCTTAGAAATTGGCGACACCGGTATCGTACTATTATGAAACAATTTATGTATCATGCTTACTCCATTGGCGCGGGGCGCGTTTTTTTAGCTTCATGGTGATAATAGTGTGGCTTTTCATAATCTGTTCATAACTATAAGGATTTTTATGACAAAATTCCTAAGTTGTAAATATCCATATATATCAGTATTAAAAACGCTAAATAGTAAATATCGCTTTTACCTTCGATCATATAACCAATCATTGTTATTTCGTCTGAGGCTTTTGACAAATAAACACAGAATTTAACTTAAAATTTTAACTTACGTGTTCTCCGTTATTCATTCTTTCAGGTGCCATGGAAGTGCTCCATGAGCACTTACATATTAATTAATATACATTCGAGCAAGCGATGACCACACTGGGGCCTGACCAAAGAACACGATCGCCAATCGAATCGCCTCATCGATCGATAAAATTGTATAGGAATTTTACTCTATGGGTAGAGTCCGATCGCCGAGAAACGTCAAATCCCATACATTTAGCTTTCGATGGGTATTTCGATTCGATTATCGATCGGCTCTTTGGTAAGGCCCCTGGTAATAATTTAAAAACGGCTCTGGAAACAAGTCCTTTGAAATCAAGACTGGCTTCAAAGGACTTGTTTCCAAAGCCGTAAACCATTTTAAAAAAAAAACTTTAAAAAATGTACTCTATGGCAATCAGCTGTCTTCTGTCATTTGACAGTTACAAAAATGCGTCGACGTTGGTTATTTTTCCCGAAGAATTATTTTCAATTGTTTTATCATATTTTTTATGATTGTAGTGCAGCGAATAAAATATGTAGTTAAGAAAGTGGTGTAGTGATTTTTTAATGGTGAATTATAATTACTCAGAAATGATTTCGCCGTTTGATTTAGCTGATTTTCAAAATAGTACGCATTTTTTTATTTGCTATGTTGTGTTTGTTTTCATAAAAACTATTAAAATTATACTATTAATTTTTCACAGTACACAAACAATATTGTTTTTACCTGGATTTGCAAGACCGTTCTTTAGCAAGAACGTTGAGTAATAGATTACAAGACTTGGGATTGGTAAGTAACGACCTGCAATTTTGGCGCCAAAACTTATTATTATAGCAACATTATAGTAATAAAAAAATATGTAGGTATTCTTTGTCCTTTATAAAATATGAATAATTAATTATATTTTAATTTTCTATACATTTGTTGATTTATAGGTTTTATATATTCATAATTTTATATTCATAACTTCACATAATTATCGGAAATTTAATGTTTCATAAGACTAAAATCAATATTAGAGTACCTACATCGTTTTTATTTTGAAAAAATATTGAATTTGAACGCTAAAACGTAACGACCAATAGCACGAGTTAGAGGATACACCAATAGCAATAAGGCGCCTTTCCATGCGACTGCAGCGCCTCCCGCGATAAAAACAAACATTAAATGGATTTCTCCATTTTGTGTGACAGTTTCGTGTTTGTTGTTAAATTTTACTTAATTTGATTACAAATGACGACAAAGATTATCAAAAAGTTTTATAATTAGTCTGCCTTACGTAGACCCTGTAGGACAGACTAAATAAAGTGTATATTTTCTGCAGTCGTGTCGATTTTTCATATTTTACTGTAGTGAAGGAGGGCTCCACACAGTGTCTAGTTATACTTGCTTAATTTAGTGATAAGCTCGGAGCGGACGTTCCGAACACGGCTTTCCAGTAAGTATAAATAACGGCCTATATGTACGCCACTCTTTTATAATGAAGGGCTTTGTTAGAATTGAGGAAATCCTAAATGTATGTTAGTTTAGCAATTGGCTTGTAGAGTAGCTACCTTTGATTTTAGGTCATGTTTTGTCGTTCGCATTATAGGTATCGGTCGCAGAGCGAAATGCAACTGACCGAGGCCGCGCGGTATTTCATGCGAACGCTACTATGCATTTCTTTAATTGAAAGTTATTTCTTGCGTATTTTTCTTCAGTTACGCGTGTATTGCTTTAATTTTTGACAGTTGATATTGCTTTAGTTTGCAAAGTGTTTTAGTTCTTATTTTGTCTGTGATAGAGGTGATTTCTGTATGTATTTGTCGGCGGATGTTATTTTTTTTCGGAGTGTTTGGCGCGCTAGCCGGGAGTCAGGTCCCGCGGGCGCGGCGCGTCGTCTTATTTCAAGGAAACCTCCATTAGAGCGAGGTGGCATCGTCATCGCGTCGTGATTTGTTGTACAGCTAATGTATGCATGTGTGTTGATAAATGCAGTTTTAGACTACAGAGGTGTTGCTGGTGGCAGCACTGCAATGACTCAGTATTATTATACTTGCTGCTCTAAGCATCTCTTATTGTTGACCAAGTTAAAATATAAAGTATATATGAAAATGTTTAGCACATAGAAATACTATACTGGGTTATAATTTCTGACTATGAATCTTATTAGATTTTTATTATATTAATTAAAAACCCGAGTATAATTATTAAATAAAATATATGTAGGACATCTCACACACATTGCCCTGTACTATTTCTACCTGAAACAGCAATTTTAATACATATTATATTTTATAAACACTTGACCATAGCAAATTTATAGAAAATTAACTAATATTGTTTTTCCATATGTGGGAATCCGTAATTGCTAAACCTACAGACAAAATGCAATGGGCTTTACTTCTAGACCATGAAGCTGGTTAAATATATGCCAAAGTTGAGTGTAAAGTTAGATTGGCACACAATGAGAAAAGATGTAAAGAGTGCTGGACAATGCAACACATTATAATTAAAAGCCTCAATAATAATAAACCATCACGAAAGTGCTGGTTTCATTATTCTGGAATAGCATGAGTGCTGAATGCAGTGCTTCAAAATTTTGAGCGGAAAGTAGGTTCAGTATCCTCTCTACCCAATGAAACACTTTCCATATACTATACACATAAAAGTTCTTTCAAAGGATGTTGTAAAGAATTTGTTGATTTTGCACTTCTAAACTTCCACCGATAAAACTTACATATTAAAAACATACCACCTCGGTAGACTAATGGTTGGTGTTGTATCTGGAGGTAGTGAGTTTGATTCCCACCCATGGCAAAAAATATTAGTATGTTTTTCTGTACAGTTTGTCATGGTCTGGATGTTCATAAAATGTAATGTTTTTTTTTTTTCTCCCTTGGTTTTCTCTATTGCTTTTTCTGGTGCAATAATTTAGCCACTGACAAGTATGAGTGTTCAAGTCTTCACTTAATATATACTAGTCTTCTTGGTTATCTTCTTTAAGGCCTGTTATTATATAGGGATTATAGTACTTGACGGTTTATGAGAGGGCGGTCAATATCATTGGCGTGTGCCAATGATTGTCAATTGCCAAAAAACTCAAACTTGAACATTTGAGTATTCTAAAAATCAAAATTAAATAAAAACACACATTGGTTAGTATTAACACAAAATGAGAGATGAAAATGGAGTTAGTATGCAAAAAAATAAAAATAAAAAAGTTTATATGATATAGAGGATAAAATAAATAGTTTTCCCTGTATAGATATTAATAAAACTATAGTTTAATATTAAAATGTGAGACGTTGTATGACAGAGTTTTAATAAATGGCTTAAACGCCAAGGAAAGTAGACTTCTAAGATTTGTTGGGCGAGCAATTTCAGGCGGGAGAATGTCGTATAATGAAAATGAAAATAATGGGCAGCTAAAATAAATGTGATCAGGGGTGCCCACATCCAGACCGCATTCACAAATAGAATGATCTCTGATTCTTAATTTAGTTAAATGAACCGGGGAGCAACAGTGGCCCAACCTTAATCTACATATTGTAGAAGTAACTTGTCTGTTTGCTGAGTGAAATAGGAAAAACCAAGGACGGGGAGGGACTATAGGTTGAATGGAAGAATAGTATAGACCAAGGCTGGCCAATGGATTTTCCTGGAGGGCAAAATCTTTTAGTTTGCGGCGGCGCCGGGCTACAGACTATGGCCATTCATACATAAAATATTATACACATACAAAAGTAAAATAAACAAACATCAATATGTTTCAATACTTTTTATTTGTGAATCAAATTAAGTAAAGTAGTAACAAAATTAGTATTTCTAGTTAATGTGAGCTGTGAAGAGGTTTAACAGAAAGTAATTTTTCGATATTTGGTTTTAAATCTGATGTTGAAAGAAGAATCAAATCCGAAATGTGTTTAGCAGTAAGAGATGTACGATATTTATTTTTGATGTATGATAGCGTTGAAAATGTTTTTTCGCAAACATAAGTGGAACCAAACCTGCTTAAAATTTGCATAGCAATGTCGCGCAATGCTGGAAAATCTTCCTTCGAAACGTTTTTCCAAAAACTTGCGAAACTCTCTGTAAGCTGCTCCAATGATACATTTTCGTAGAAAATTTGTTTTAGAGCCGTGTGGTTTTGAATATCTGTCACCTCCAATTGAATGTTAGCTGGATATTCAAGCAGATCAGTGGAACTGATGGTAAATGGATTTATAAACAGCTGAATCTGAAGTTTGTCTGATTCAAAATCCTTAAATCTGTTATCAAAAGAGTTTTTTAAACATCTTATTTTTGATAGGTACTTTTGGATATCAAGGACAGTGATATTTAATTCTTCTTTCACACTTGCAAGTGTAGGAAAGTGGTCGATTTTATTTTGCGCTAAGTTTGCTGCAAACAAGTCTAACTTCCCTTTGAAACCATTGATCGAATTTAACATTGTTGGAAGTGAACAATCTTTTCCTTGCAATTTAAGATTAAGAATATTAAGGTAATGGAATGTATCATTTAATGGCGGGCAAATTTAAATGTCTTGGCGGGCCACTTGGTGGCCCGCGGGCCTGGGATTGGCCAGCCCTGGTATAGACCCTTTTTGGTAGAGGTTTCATTAAAATTGTTTTGCCAATTAGTTTTAAGGTCCAGCTTGGTTGTAATATATGTTAGGTATATCATTGTTTCTAGTATATATAGTACAAGCCTAGAGCTTAGTTTCAGTTTTGATTACTGCCAAAATAAAAAATATAATCTCTAAATACCCAAAGGATAATCTAAACAAAATAGCTGAAACAGAATCAACTAAACTTTTAATTAAATATTTCAGCGAGAAGAAATATTTTTAATTCCCTGCGTAACGCACGTGGTGCGCGACGGCGCGGCCCCCGCGGTGCGGGCATGCGCCGGTAGCGCGCGCCGCACCCGTGCCGATGCCATGCTGCAGCGACTAAGGCCCACAACCATACAGCAACCTCCAGCCCATTACCGAACACTCACAGTCACCCAGGTACTTGTCTTCTATCACTTAATGTGGGCCATCGATCCATTGGGCAGTACTGCTGGTGAATATATATATATATATATATAATTTATACTTTCAAGCAACATAGTTTTACTTGTGGGCTCTTTGTGCATGCTTGAAATATTTATTAACCCTGGAATTAATTTAAATTGTCTTTACAGTAGAATACAAACTCAACAAACAACTAATAAGCTATATTAATAGTCCTTATCCTAAAAACCATGCAAATACAATAATTTTAATAAATCATAACCATATTCTTTTTCATGTGTCTAGTTTCTGATTGTTGAGTATGTTATTTGGACAACAACAGTAAATTTTAAAGAAATACTGGATAAATATTTAATTAAAATACAACAATTTTAACACAGTGCAGTTAAGTGCAGTGATTACACATGTATCAATAATACTAGTGTATTAAACAATAATAAGACCAGACTACTATTTTTATTATTTACATTCTGAATTCAGTTACAAAAAAAAAGGAAATTAACAATAAAATTAATATATTTTGCTGTGTTTTGTCATCCATTTATACTGAATGATGTTTTGGACCTAATTTAACATACAGTCCCTGGCTATATTATTAGACGCACTGTGCATTTTTTATATTATTTATAATAAATAATTATTTAAATATTATTGCGATTAATAATAACATTTATAAATTATTTATTAAATTATTGAATTTTATATATATTTTTGCTAAGTGATTATCTTAGTCTACTGGAAGGTATCAATCAGAGGCCCTGGGTTTTTTTTTATGTTACTATCTCCTTAATTGATGAATCTCCACCAATAGGATCTTTTTATTTTGTTGGACTATCAAAATATGTGTATAGTTTATCTGATTGGTGGAAAAATTAACGCAGTAGTATAGTTAACTGGATAGTAAACGTTACAAAATTCACACTAGGGCCTCTGATATTTTCGAATACACTAAGTGTTAAGAACTATATTCTATCGAATTTTTCTATGTGATACTAAATTGTATAAGTAACAATTTAATATCACATAGAAAAAATTCAATTTGAAATTCAATAATACAAAAAACAGCCTAAATAAATGTTATAAATTTTACGAATAATCGCAATAATAATATTCAAAGCATAATTATTAGAAATAGTATAAAAATGCACAGTGCACCTAATAATATGGCCAGGGACTGTAAATATAACCTATAATTAATCATGTATTTGTTTCATTTTATTGCAAGTAACATATTTATTGTATTTTATTGCAGGCAATATTGCTTTTAGATAGAATTTATGATAACTATTTCCGTTTTAACAACATAAAGGAAGATTCTCAATTAATTGTATTTACCAAACACTTTATCAAAGTTGAAGTCCTTGACAGGTAATATAGATTTTTTTTGTTTTTATATTTCAATATTATATAATTTTTAGATAGAATTAAAAATATTACTTCACTTGTTTGTTTCAGGTTATACCGACCTTTCTATGAAGAGTTTGATAAATGGCCTGAAATCTGTTTAGATCCAGTGGTTCCCAAAATACCAAAACAAGAGAATACAAAAGATAACAGTCAGGATAAAAAGTATGAATATATTAAGCCTTAATATAGCCTTAACTATAAATTAAATTTAATAAATACATGAAAGACTAATATATTTCTTGTGTTTTAGTATGACAAGGAGAAGTAAACCGAAATTTAAAGAATTAGTGACCATTAAAAAAGAACCCAAAGCTGGTTATTGTGAAATATGCAATTTGGACTATGATGATCCTACTGAACACCAACAGTCAGCTCATCACTTGGCTTTTGTACAAAATCATAATAACTACCTCTCTCTTGACGAACTGATTGCTCAAGGTGCTGATGTTGCTACATTTCTAGAGAATGCCACTCCATTAAACGGAGATAGAAAAATGAAATTAAGAAATATGTGCAACGGAGAATTGGAACCCAATCACACGCGATCACGTAGGTCTAACCAATCCCAGTCCCCTGACCCACCTATTAACGGAAATCGAAGCCCTAGACGCGTCAACGGTAACTTGGAAGAGGAAAAGGTGCACAAGAAAAATGGCAAACGCTCAGGCCGTAAGTCTGATGATCATCAGTATTACAAAGTAGTCGGAGTCAACACTAAATTAAGGTCTAGTGGGGGATTTTCATCTAAAAAGAAGGATTCTTCAACAACAACCTGCAACGGTGATTCTAAGCCATTGGTAGTAAAGTTTCGAAAAGTAAGACAGTCAGAGTTGTCAGTATTAAGTGATGAAGCAGAGCAGTTTATGTTTCCTAAGGTGCGAACTAGCTCCACTTGTTCTTCTTCGTCAGAGGACGAAGTGGTGAAACCACCTCCAAGGCCTATAGTGGAAACTCCACACTCCCAACGTAAATCGCGTCTTGCTCGACCTGTTGCGCTTAAAGAAGAATCTTCGGAAGAGGACAGCTGGCCTGTTCATAAACGTAAGAGAAAAAGACGTTCAGGAACTTACATTAAGAGATCTCGGACAACAAGAAGCTTTCCAATGATAAAAAACTTAGACATTGAAATTAAAAGGGAAGTTTATACTCCGCCTATTAATGATGAGTTAAATTCTATCGAGGAAACCATAAAACCCCCAGAAAAAGAACAAAGTCAAATGGAGAGGGAGTTGAATCCTCTTAGGGAAGTGGCATTAGGTGAAGGGAGAGGAATTCCGTTAATCTCAGATATAGCAACTGATAAATGTTTAAAATGGGAAGATGGGAGGCTAAAGTATGGAGGATGTGTAGAACAGCTTGAGTTTGCATTTGAGTCTGTTCCTAGCAGTGAACCTTGGTTCGAAACCTTTAAGAGGCAGGATGAGAATAAAATTGAAATAAAAAATGTAACAAAATTATTTGGTAAGCTGGGTTTTTATTTATTGGAATTTATTAGAAATATTTATTATCCTTTTCATAACAATCTATCTAAAAGAGCATTGGCATACAATGTGTCAGTTCTGTTTACAAAGTGGTTCCACCTTCAGTGATTATCCTTCATTTCATTTTTAAATTATGTATTATTAATAATTATATATTATTAGAATTATTAATATTACCACAAATTTATGAACTATCTAATGTTTCCTATTTTATTTCAGATTTATATGCCAAATCACCAAAGTTACCATATGAGATGGGCCAGCTTCCACCATTAAAGCCCAACTGTTGCCCACTTAGTGATTTAGTAAAAAGGGAAGAAAAAGAGAAGAAGCCCGGTCCCTCACGTTCCTATGGAACCCGAGGTAATAAAGAGAAAATTAAACCACTGAAACTTGGACGCAAGAAAAGCATTGCAACTCTTTTTAGCCTGGAAACTCATCCAAGGAAATCTCCAAGAGAACATGCTTCAACTTTAGCTATTCTTGGTTCAGTTGGACTCATGAATAGACGAAATCCTGAGGATACAAAATCTACTGCCTCTGAAGATACATTTAGTGAAACTCAAAGTAATAGGGAAGCACCTAAGATTGACACTGTTCCAGAACAGTCAGAAGATTTATGTCAGTTTCTCTCAAACATATTTGATGATGCTGCAGATTATGAAGTGGAACATGAAGCAATGGAGGGAGAGGTGCAAATCACCAGTACTGCCAACACTACAGATTTCTTAAGACTCGTCAATGAATGTGATGAATGTGACACAATCCGACAGCAAATAGCCACTAAACCCATTGTTAGACGTGGTCACAAAATGAAGAAGAAAAACCGCACTGGCTGGCCGAGTAAAAAGAAAACTAAGAAAGATCAGTTACTTTCTCCTGAACAAATAAAATATGAAAATAACAGTTGTGATCAATTATCTATTGGTTCATTGAGTGAAACTGATGAGCCTTTGATTACGGTAATAAAAAGAAATAGTGAAGGACAAGTAAATATAGAGGCTGACAAAAGTTCTGCAAGTTCTGATGATAGGCCTTTGAGACTAGACGTTAAGTGGACGGTCACGCCTGAAGACAAAAAGACTGAGGAGCCCCGAGAGTGTGGTCAGAGTGAAAGTACACAACCTAGAAAAAGAGCCAGTGGGGTTGACACGGTGACTGAGTGGCTGCAACCTGTTGTTAGGGTGTCACGGGTGGATGTCAGCACGCGTCGGTTACGTTCTTCAGGGAAACCTACGGGCAGGTCACAGAGGCTGAGATAGCATGCAATGAAGTTCTTTCAGGACAATTTCGATTATTAAATAAACCGATTTACGTGTAGTGAATATCGAATATGTAATATTCTATCATTTGTGAAATAGGAGTGCGAACGTGATAATTTGCGGCCACTAATGGATCTCATTTATTTCCATTCATCGACATTTTCGTGAGTAACTTATAGACTTTGATTCATTCCACGTCATTGTGAAGTTTTATTCTGTGTTAAGGACGACGGCGCGTGCTGTTATAGTTTTACGAATGAAGAGCACTTCTAAAAAGTTTATTTAATAAATAAGAATTTAGTTAATAAATGTATTATAATTAATAGTATAAATGTGTAAATATTAGAAAAATAATTTAAAGCATTCTTAATTTATTTGTATTGTTTAGGTAAATATAACATCATAGATTAATTTAAATCCATTTTTAATATTTATCCATTTACAATTTCAAAAGTATGTTTATAAACCAAACCAAACCTAAAACAACCAAACAGTAATTTGTAAGTCCAAATGCAGTAGGTACCTATTAAATTATAAATATGACAACTACAGACATTTATTATTATATAGTATAATAAATAATAAGCGACATCTTACATCCGGCTCGCAGGACCAAACTGAACAAAAACATGATCATGTAGTTGTTTGGTGAAAAATTTGAGTATGTTCTACAATACAATTATCCATGAGATCTCTCAAAAGTATAAGAGAGAGTGAGACAATGTTCTTAGCTATCCATGGCTTCACCGTCCGGTGCCGAGTCCATCGCGTGGTTGGAAAGCAGGGGAATGAACTGCAGCGTTCCCGGACTCTAAACCGCGAAGTAGGTTTAAAGGCCTTTGAACTCTCACCTGCACTGTGTTCACCACCCTCTCTACTCAACCAAATACTATATGATCCAGTTAGCGGCATCTTAGAAACGCGCTCCATAAAAGTTCCGACGGCTGATCTTGGAAGGGCAAGATCCTTCAATAAAATATATATCTTTTTTTCCCGAGAGTAATCACAGGTAACTAATGTTTTTATTTGCTATTTATTATATTCTAAGTTTGACTGATAAAACCCCATTCATACATAAATATATATGTGCATAATTAAATGAATTGTTAAATAATTTGGGATCCGCAAAATTATCTACAATAATTTTGCATTGGGTGATGTTGCATCAAAATAGGCATTTGTATAAACAGGCATCTTTACCTTTCATGCTTTTAGCTGACTTTAGGGCAAAATTTCTTGCAATGAAATTACACATGAAAGGCAGAAGCAAATTTTTGTAGATATTTTGCACACACCTTTTTTATACACACCACACCTTTTGTATATCAAAAAGATGGCTGATGATGCTATCCATGGCTTCACCGTCCGGTGCCGAGTCCATCGCGTGGTTGGAAAGCAGGGCAATGAACTGCAGCGTTCCCGGACTCTAAACCGCGAAGTAGGTTTAAAGGCCTTTGAACTCTCACCTGCACTGTGTTCACCACCCTCTCTACTCAACCAAATACTATATGATCCAGTTAGCGGCATCTTAGAAACGCGCTCCATAAAAGTTCCGACGGCTGATCTTGGAAGGGCAAGATCCTTCAATAAAATATATATCTTTTTTTTCCCGAGAGTAATCACAGGTAACTAATGTTTTTATTTGCTATTTATTATATTCTAAGTTTGACTGATAAAACCCCATTCATACATAAATATATATGTGCATAATTAAATGAATTGTTAAATAATTTGGGATCCGCAAAATTATCTACAATAATTTTGCATTGGGTGATGTTGCATCAAAATAGGCATTTGTATAAACAGGCATCTTTACCTTTCATGCTTTTAGCTGACTTTAGGGCAAAATTTCTTGCAATGAAATTACACATGAAAGGCAGAAGCAAATTTTTGTAGATATTTTGCACACACCTTTTTTATATATCAAAAAGATGGCGGCATTAATTTTATTCGAGGCTGCATTTGGACTTATAATTTTATGCGCCAAAATGCACGCCAAATAAATATGTGCGAAAACGATTTTAATGTTATAATAAGTAATTATAAAACATGTTAACAGTTTAACTTGTTACAATTTAACAATACAACAACTCTTTCTCCCGCGCAATCTTATTTGGCGCGGATTGTTAACCAAAATGTTTTTCACAATAAGTTTTTATTCTATAAATTTATAGATTAATATATTTCTAGGATAATTGTTTTAGTTTGTAAACAAAAGAAACTATTTTTGATTATTTTTACCTACTTAAATATATTTATTCGTATTTGTTACGCCATTTTTTCTTACTTTTGAATGTTTATCTTGATGAATATTTCTACATTCTGTTTAGTTATTGAGGCACGTTTGCGCAGATCGTTCCGTAGTTATTCTTGTTGCTTGTAAATAAAAGATATTTTATATTTTTCTTTCTAAATCAAAGGGAATGTATGTATAGTTTGTATAATGTTACGTCTTTGACCCACTCTGTTTTAACTGTTACTTTCGACTCGGGGCATGAAGTATCTAAATAAAATTACCTAAAATTATAAATGAATTTGTTATACTTTAAGTCTCAACATTGAGTTTTTCATATAGATATTCAACCTATATTGAAAAATTCTTAGGCTAAATTGCACCAAAGTGTTATTTTAAAGGTCAAATGTCAGCTGGTACATTCAACGCCATTTGTAACTTTAATCGTTGCAATTAGTTTAACGGACATTTTAATGCAACTGGAGCATATAAAGGATACCAATTTTGATGAAAAACTCGCTGTCTAAATAAAACCAATAACATTATCTCTTGTTAAACGTCCATACCAAGCCACCAACACAATACAAGCTATGAGGTATGGACATCAAATTTTAATTTTATGGTAGAAATTATATAAAAATGCACGCTCAACATAGTAACATGGAGTCTGTTATCGCCACCAGCAATAACTGACACTCAACCCGAACTACATCCATGTTGTACGCACGGCTATGCCACACGGAGAGGTACCTACTTAATTTTTTTTTTTTGTTTTGGTTGTGGCTTTTTTGGCATTCACTTATTTTAAATATTGAACATAAATTTTACTAAAATCTTTCGCGATTCTATTTATTAAAAAAAAAATAAGTAGAACTGCATTTACAGATTTTTGAATAATCGCCTGAATCGGGAATCAAACCTACTAAAATCTGAAAAATGTGAATAACACCTGTATTTTTTTATTGTAATCGATGGGATAATTTTTTCCTAAGTAAAACTATTTTATATCAAAGAGAGATCATAAAATTTTATATTTTAAAGTGCTTCTTTTTATGTGGCATAGCTGTGCGACTCTTTGTGTAATAGTAGTAGCGTGTACATATCGTATTTCGAAACGTGAATGTACTATACAACAGCATGACGCCCGGATTTGTTATGCGATACAGAATATGATGTGACGCTTACAAAATCTGGCGTCATCCAAAACAATGTATTATGTATTTGGTACCAAACTGATTTAATTTTCAAGTGCTATGTGTCTAAACGTAAGTAGATTATGTCTCAGTATGTGTGACTGTGTAAATACAAGTGTATGTTAGAGCGTAGTTATCGTTGTTTTTGTTTCGTTTCGTTTATTTATAAATGAAAGTCGGAATGTACACAAAATTCATGTAAATGTAAAAATAAAACATTCTATTTTAAACTTTTTATTATTCTTCCATATAAATTAATCCCCGGCAAGTGGAACTAGCTATACTCTGTACAGGCTCAGAGTACATGGAAGATCTTGATGAGTGCAAAACATTTTTAAAGGATGAACTTTGGGCTAATATGGGGCTGATCGAATCGAACAACTTTTTTCCGAACCATGTGTCGGAAATAAAGAAAAAAAATGCCTTCTCCATACAAACTAGTATGTTAAAATGACCAATTCGTATGGGGAAGCCAATTTTTTTTTTCATTTGCCAGATTATGCCAGGTTTTAAGTACGTAATTTGTGCGATTTTGTTAGCTAATATACAGATTTTGTTGTAATTTCGTTCAAAAGTTGCAGGAATGTATTTGTGATCCTACCGAGAGAGTTACTTTGGCAGGACCACCATAGAAATAATGTACTTACGAGGTTAGTTCTTTTGGATAAATTATTTTTTAAATTTTGTGTGATTTGTTTATTTTCATTTCACTAGACCGTTTGGTTTAAGAGATACAGTGGTGGCCCTGCTGATTAAAGATCACACCATATTAATAATAAATATTTACAAGGTTTGTTCTTTCTTGAATCCCAGAAATCTAGGTAAAACTCGATATTATAACCTGGTATATAAGGAAAAAAGCAAGCACCAGCATATCTATGATCTAGCTTTTCTAATATACCACTAGTCACTACTAATCTATTTTCAATATACTTAAAGAAAATATTTTTATGAGAAGGCGCAACCACTAGACCACATGCGGTTGTATTTTATACTTAACTTACCTAGCACTACATCCCTGTAACTTTTGAACAAAACGACAGAAAAATCTATATATTAGCTAACAAAATAGGTACTAAAACCTGGCATAATGAAAATTGGAATCACATGTAGTGATCACCATTATTTATTAATAAAACAACATATAAATAATAATGCACTTTATTGAACCAAAAAGGTATTTATTTAGTAAATTGGAGACATCTAAAAGGCCCAAAATGTGCAAATAACTTTCAATTACCATAACATTCTTATTACAAAACAAAAACTACTACATAGTTTGAGAGTTATTTTGAAATAATTGCCTATAAATGCAATGCTATTAGATGTATTTTCAATCAATTATTTCAAAAGGTTAATTATTAAATTCCTACTTTAAAATATAATTTATGTAAAGACATCTTCTTTGTCTGCAATATATTGAACAATATCAGCAGGCCGTGCAAGTCTTTCTGCATCAGCATCTGGAATCTCAAAGCCAAATTCATCTTCAATGGCCATTATAACTTCCACATGGTCGAGGGAGTCCAGGCCTAGATCCGTGATGAAATGTGATTGGGTAGTTAACTGGAATTAGAATAAATAAATTAGGATAACAATTTTAGTTCAAACATAATAAATTATTCTATGGTGGTAATCTAAAGTAATATTATAGATTTGAAAGTTTAGATGTTTTTAATTAGCAGTTTAGAAATGTCCAAATTGATTTGAATGACATTTTGCACACCATGTAAGGTCTCAAATAAATAATAGGATAATTTTATTGCTGCCTAAAGATCCTTAAATTAAAATATAATTTAAAGTTTTTAAAACTAGACTACTATTCTAGGTGGGCCACCCACAAAGGCTTGGCGGGCCCCAGGATGAGTATCTCTGTTCTATAGGCTTTTCCAGTTTTATGACATAATTATTTATAAAGACATATCAAGATCTGACAATGAGGCTTACAAGCTCAAGCTGTTCATGAATTCTTTGTTTGAATGTCAGCAGGGTGATTGCACCCATCAAAGTTAGCTCACAAGCCAGTTAATATGACACAGATTTCTGAGTAATTTTAAAGCTGCCAGGCTTGAACTATGTCAATATTACATCATAACAATTCACATGCGAGCAAACTTAGTGCATGTAATCACCCTGCAGGTTCATTGTGTGGTTGAGGAGTGAACTGCAGTGTTTCCAACATGCTGAACTGCATGAGTGTGTGCTTAAAAAATGGTTACAGGTCTTTTACAATAACAACCATTAATTGAGAATGGCCGCAAGTCTTACTTTTCCAAATAATTACAATAATTTAATTGTGAACTCGGGCCAAATTTTATAAGGCTTGTTGAAAATAAAAATGAATACATCTGTCATAATTTTGAATGTTGACTTCTGTCTTAATACCATCTTTTTTTTCCCCCGTGAGATTGCATGGGTAATAATATTTGAATTTTGAAACAGCTACATAACTCTCACCTATTATTAAGTCAAGGTATAGAATACAGACAAAAATCTTAAAATAAACTACCTTTTCAGGGGAAATTTTGTCATACAGTTTCAGAACTAAAAGTACTCTGGCCTGAATCAGGTCCAAAGTTAGTGGAGCCCCTCCACTATACGCGCGGACACCGCTCACCCGCGTCTGAAATAATAAACAATAAACTAAAATACCTTTTCTCCAGAGATTTTGTCGTAAGCACGGCACACTTTCAAAACGCGCTCTTCAATCTGTTCAGGGGAAGGCCTACTTTTTGCGCCGGTGGCATATTCCCGGGATAATCTTTGCACCTAAACAATTTATAAACTATTCTCAATTTTATTCTGTTATGCAATATGTATTTTAAGGTTATATTTTATAATTAGCAATAATACAATGAGTAGCCTGTAATAAATTAGCATTGAACTTATTTGAACTTTATATTTACACATTAAAAAACAAATAATTTTGTTAATAAAAGGCTAAATATGGTTGTATTGATCAGAACCGCTTACCCCGTTGTATAAAGAATCACATTTATGTGTGTTTATTGCCACATTAATAGTATAGGATTTTTGTTGTAGAGCTACACATGTTAGTCGGTTTACTAACGGAATTCTGTAAGATGTTGTTTTTCGGAATAAACCATTAAAAGCACTTCGAACTAGATTTGCTGCAGCCATTTTTGCGACCATTTGCGACTAAAAAAAAACAAGTGAAATAAACAAGATAGAGATTTATTACTATCACAGATTATATAGTATTATTTTTTTCATTTTAATCGATAACTTTAAACGATTTTCAAAAAACAGATGATGATGATGATGATCTATTGGTTGAAAGAAGTTCTAAGCCGTGAAATTTGTAAAATCTATGCGATGAAAAAAAGTAAGAAGGACTGCCTCAGTGGGACTGTGGTGGGACTGCCCTGTTGACGTTTGTAGCTAACGCACGTAGTCCGGAGTTTTATTCAATAAAAGTCCTTATATATAGTCAATATCTAGTGAATTAACATTTTTACTATGTGATTTTGGTGGTGGTTTGTATACCGACAATCATGGAGCCGATCCCTCCGAAACCCTCGGATCCTTTCGGAGATTCAGAGTTCGACTCATTTTTGGGGTCCCCAGTCATGTTCTTACCGGAGCCGGTAAGTGCCCCCACTCGTAAAAGACAATTAGTTACTCCACCAGATAACATTGGTAATTCTAAAAAACTTGTTACAAATCTAAATAATACTACCCCTGCTATTCAAACGATCTACACTCATCCCAGCCTGGAAGCCAATCAACGTAAATACTCTAGTACGGATAAAGCCCCTTTTGTAGTCAATCAAGTGTCTATCAAATTTTCCTCTTATAAAGATGCTAATAATTCCTTGGATAACCCTTGTTTAAATACTCTAAACTATGTAGCATCTGTTCCAACATTTCAAATCTCTACTAATTCAATGTTCTACTAATTCTTTGAAAATACGAGCCCCGCCTATAATTAGTTTTGGCCCAGGGTACGGCTAGTACAGGGCGATATCTAGCATTCAGTGAAGGGACATGTAGCTGAATATTTTCGAGTAGTTCAGGAGAATCAATTTTCCCCTGAGCGATATTTAATAAAAATATTGTGTCAGCAATTTTCCGTCGAACTTCAAGGGACAATATATGATGTCTTTTGCATCTCGATTCATATCCATCATCTAACACCTTTGACTTAAACTGGATATACCTTAAAAATCTTTTCTGAATTGTTTCAATTCTGGATGAATACACTTTATACTGAGGATTCCACACTTGTGACGCATACTCGAGGATAGTGCGGACGTAAGAACAGTACAATTTTTTATGGTTTTAACATTTTTAAAGTCAGCGCTGGATCTGATGACAAATCCCAATGTTTTTGAGGCTCTTGATACAATATTATCAATGTGCGAGTCAAAAATCAGTTTAGAGTCTAGTGTTATTCCCAAATCTCTAATTTTCTCCACAGTTGACAATGTTTCGCCCTTAAGTGAATAATAGTACTAGTTTCTTTCGGGAAAAAGTCATAGCATGGCATTTTGTCACATTTAGATCCAACCTATTTATATACTCGTAACAATAGTTTTCGAAGCGTAATAGATCATCTTGTAGCAACTGTGCATCACTGGTCTTATTGATATGTTTCAATATTTTCATGTCATCGGCAAAAAGTAAAAATTTTGAATTAGAAAAACAAGATGACACGTCGTTAATAAATAATATGAATAATAATATAAAATTTAGGGTAAATAGGAAAACAAACACCTTTATACGAATAATTTATAAAATTTACTTAACTTTGTTTAACATATACACTAATATCCTGAGCATTTTGCCTTACGGCACCAACTTAAGCAATATTTTTCCTTTAAATATCATCATATTAGTAATTAAATTTGAATTTCTAAGGTACCATAATCTTTTTTACGAAGTTTTTCTTGACAGGGTATCTACTAAAGATTATAGAGAGCAAGAATAACGAATAAGTAGATACATATAAAAGTGACAAAATATGGTAAAAATATAACACGTCTTGAAATACCAAAATTTAGTATTAATTCATAGAGAATTTAGAGTCTATATTTGAGTAGTCTATATAATAATATAGGCTACTCAAGTATAGAAACTGCCTTTTTTGACAGTTTTTGTGGATATCTCTCCTGCTGCCATCTATGGAATATTTTGGAACTGGTAAAAAGAAAACTCCTCATTAGCCCATCTAATTGCGGCATAGTCCTAAAAGCTCGTAGATTAAATAGAAAGTCTTTGATAGACAACCCTCCAGTCTGGTTCCCCACACAATCCATTGTGGTAACATTTAAGGGCCAAATCCTCCCTGAAAATATCTATTACAGCTACTTTTCTCTGCCTGTCTCTCCATATATTCTCCCATCAATACAATGTCAGCAATGTTATAGGTCGGTCACATAAAATCACAGTGCCGACCAAACCCTCGGTGTTACAAATGCGGCCAATCCCATTTGGGTGTAACTTGTGATGTTGTAGAGTCTACTTGCATACTCTGTGGAGGCACTCACATGGCAATATCTCAGGAATGCTTTGAGCATGGTAGACAAAAGTCTATAAAGGCTTTAATGTCTCAAGAAAATATATCGTTTATAGATGCCTCTTCAAGAATTCCAACCCGCAGTTTTGCTGAGGTTGCTAAATCCTGTCTAACCCCCCTTGATAACCCCTATCCAAAGTTTTCCAAAACCTCTTATAAAAAAAAAAAATCTTACCTCCAAAAACTCACAAGCAAGCATATGGCAAAGGCTATGGTTCAGTAGCCCATAATTCTATTGTTAGATCTTATGACCCTCCTCCCCCAGCCAATGGTTGTGCTCTTCAAGCCAACAGCCAAGATACCTCAAACAAAAACTTATTAGAAATCATCATTACCCTCCCTATAAATTTATGTAGTAAAAAGCATAAAATTTCGAACAATATCACAATCAAACTTAATGATCTACTTTCTACTTTAAAAAACGCCCCAGACACAAATAATTCAATGGAACACCAATAGTATTAGAAACAAGAAAGTTGACTTACTTTATATTATAAATCTAAAATTAGCATTGTGGCCATCAGTGAAACCCTGACTCAAACCTGGGGCCACAAAAGAAATAATAGTAGGTACAAGTAGTATAGGTAGATTATGTGGAATTATATAAGTGCGAATAATACCGATTGTACCTACCAACCAACAGATTGTACCTACCTACTAAGTTGAAAGAAAAACTTACAAAAACATTGCCTCGGTATATTTTCTTAGTCTATGTTATTTATTATTAAGCAACCTACGTAGGTACCTAATTGGGCAAATCAATAAGTATGTAATGTTGTCTACTTATCAAAACTGCATAATATTTCTAGTAATAGTTAATTCATGGCAGCGAACTAACTATACTTATCAAACAAAACTATATACTATAGTAATTATATATCTAACAAAGTACGTAAATACGAGAGACTTAGATAACTATAACAAAGGACAATATATGGTACATAGGAAAGGTGGCGAGTAATGAAAATTCGCATTCTTATAAAAAGACTACTAAACACACGTTTTGATATTTTTTTTATTGTACCTACCTAATAATAACCGTGGTAGGCGTGAATTTATTTACCTTTTGAGGTCCTTTGGAAGTATGAAAAACGTAAGGTCCGGATCCTTGTTACTATTATTTAAGCAACCGAATGTGGCACAATAAACTTTAGACCTCATTTTAGATTAAATATCGTGATGACGCGCGTGAGTATCATACAAACGTGTGACTCGGCCAGTGCGCGCCAGCCCACGGCAGCCCTCAAAAATAAAACCCATCCGTGGGTACGGCCGGGTACTTGTAGCTTCATACCTAAAGCGCGGAGTGGAACACCCCTGGTGCAGTGGACCTTTCTATATGCTTCCCCTCACTCTTCCCAACTTTGTATTGGTCTGTCCTCCCCCAAACTTTTGGAAGCGACCACTACCCTATCTTAATTTCAGATCTAACTTCCTTCCCTATCTCCTTAGACTTTGACTGTCTTTTAAAACACAAATATTTCGGAAGCAGATTGGGCTCGATTCTCTTTACTTACAGATCAGAAAGCAGCATTAATAACTGGGGCAAACGATGACAATTATCTGGTAATATACGACCAATTCATTTCACTGTTAACTGAATCAGTTGATGTATGTATCCCAAAAAAGTCATCTGGGACTCGACGAGTGCTGTCCCCTCTTTGGTGGGATAGAGACTGCACTATCAAAGCCCGCAAAAACGCTGAACAGCTGTATCACAATTCCATGACTTTGGATAACTTTGTCAATTACAAGAGAATTGCCGCGGAGACCAGAAAATTGTTAACATCTAAAAAAAAAGGCTGGTATAGATTCTATGAAAACCTTTCTCCCCGTTTCCCACATTCCTTAGTAAGTAAAAACATTAAAAGGTTTCGTGTTATCGTAATTTGAAAATACTGCCATGTCCTTTAGTGGCCCATCAATTTGGTTACAGGGATTTGCAGATTTACTGTCTCCTCTCTAACCTGGATAGTTTTCACCCCTTAACAGGTAGGTTTACCTTTCGGGACACTATTCTACCCTTAAAATGTTATAATTGAATTAGATAGTGTCTTGAGTAAACTCAAAGATTCCTCCCCGAGAATTGACGGTATCCCATATTCTTTCCTCTGTAGGTCTGGTAGAGGATGCCAAAATTTGTTCCTTCAAATCCTTAACAAAATTTTTCTTAATGGCATTCCCCCAGAATCTTGGAAAAACCAAATTATTATTCCTATTTTAAAGCGCAACAATGATCCCTAACTCCCTCCATCTTACCGCCCTATAGCTCTCTCATCGGCGCTCTGGAAAGTTCTAGAACACCTCATCAAAAATGGCCTAGAATGGATTGTAGAAAGTAAAGATATTATCTCCAACACACAGTTTGGTTTTCGCAAAGGCAAAGCCACCGGACGGCAAACTGCGATACGCGCACGACCTTGTAACTCTCACGAGAAGCGAGAGTGATAGTAGTTCGGGAAGCGAAAGCGACTCGAGCGACTAGCACGATTGCTGTACGTGTAGGACCAGCACAATAGAATCTCCATAGAGCTCTCTTGACGCCGTCGACCAACTGGTCACCCTAAGACCTGCCCGTAGTTATTGGTAGCGAATAGCTATCATTGCAGGAGGTTATAATCTTGTAACAATTTCCCGTCTCTCGCTAGGGGTATAGACAGTATAACGATAGACATGGGACCGAAAGGAAACAAAAGACACACTGATATAAACTCAATATGTTTCAATAGCAGACCGAACGGAATTCGCAACCGATAGCATCTACCGATAAAAACCGTTGTGATGGTGGCTTGTCATTAGGGGTTATTTTTGTGGTCAGTATTGACTCAATAATGTGAGAACCGTCAGTACAAATATATTACCATACCACTACGTACTATATTTTATTTTATAATTTTTCGTGTTCGTGGGTTGTCATTATGGGGTATTTTCGTGGTTAGTATTGACTTAATAATGTTAAAGCCGTTAGTACAAATACAGGCTGTCCCAAAAATCAACGTCAAGCCGAAAACGGTTGATAGCCCAGCAGCCACATTCTGTTTCTTATAACGTGATAGTTAGATTGTCAATCTCTATCTCTCTCCTCCAATCAGCGAAGATTAAAAAACTACTCTGATTGGAGGAGAGTGCGCTTATAGCGGAAATCGTTATTTTGACAATCTAACGCTCACGTTATAAGAAACAGAATGTGGCTGCAGGTGGTGACAGTTATCAGAAAACTAATTTAAAAATCTAAGTTAAGTACTTTTCAAATTATTGACATTAAAAAAAAATTGGGAAAATTGTCACCCTGTGATGATCTTTTAAGTACTGTGACTGCAAATCTTTACTTTTCATATCTTTTCGTGAGTGGTGTAATACTCAATAACCCTACTGTAAACTACAGTCTAAAATTAAAACACAACTGCCTCAGTTTTAAAGAAAATATCACTTTTATGCTCCACCATGTACTAAAAATTATTACATCGCCCAACTTTAACTGACTGTACTAAAAAAAAAATACTATGCTATTTCGGCAAGTGACTTTAAATGATGGTGTATTTAGTCAGGATTCCAAAAAGGTGTAATACTAGCTAGATTATTTATTAAATAAGAAAAAAATATTCTATAGAAACCCGATATTAAGCTAATTCTGTTTACTTAGTTAAAATGCTTTTATTGCACGTTAGGCTTTCTCTAACAGTGTGTTCGTTTACTACTGTTTTTCGCTTAAAGCGCTTAGGCTTTAAGCCAATCTAATCAGCCGTCAAAGTACTCAAAGCGAAGCAAAGCAATCGCAGCGTTTGCAGGAGTACTCGAACAGTTTTATGTGCATAAATAAAAATCATATAAAATTCATAAGAGAATACAAAATAGAGTTCAAAAACGATTAAGTGAAACGCGGGAACAATAAAAATAAACAAATAAAAAAGTATTTGGTACATAATTGTGACCACAGACAATTTACTTTGATTGCACTACTCGTATTTTCAAAGCGTTCGCAGCGAATTCGATGACGTAATTTGCTTTTTTCTGTGATCAAAAATCCAAAGCAAAGCGAAGTACTAAAAAAACACCTGTCAAGTAAAATAAGCTAGCTTTGTAAGCCTTTTAAGCAGTACTCAAACGTACCGTAAGTCCCTAATTTTCAGGTAAGTACAAGTTTGAGTGAGATGGATAGTGACCTATTTTGTCAAGTGTGAGCGAGACAGATAGTGACGCAACTTTTACCAAGATGAGAGAGACGGACAGATACGCCACTTAGGCCAGTGTGAGTGAAACGGATAGTGACGCCATCTTGGCCAAATAGTGAACAACAGGCACAATATGCAATACTGCAGCAGTACGTTACACTCCTTCGTTTACTGCAAATACAAATCGTTTATTTCCTAAAAATAATATTAGTCTTACATTAACAATGGTCCCCACACTAGGCCAAGCCTGTCCTGTGGGGCCTTACGAGTTATAACAAATTAACTAAATTAATTCGTTTTCATTTTTACACAAGGAAAGTTAAAACATAAGATTAAAAACATATAGGTACATATTAACTTATAAATAAAAGAACAAGCATATTAACTTCATAAATGCAGCTTACAGCTTTAATATTGTCACACATTGATTTAGGTTAAAATCATAGATAAGTGCGTAAAAATAAATTACGTGAAACGATACACAGAAAATAATATAGGTACTTAATACACATAAGATTTATACATATATAAGTCTATATATATGGCACAGAAAGGTAGTAAACAATGCATCTATCATTTTATAAGATGCATATACTACTACAAATTGGTTCAAAATAAATATCTAATCGATTGTTTCAATCAAACCATACGCATCCCATCACTAGAATGATTTTGCGCGCGCTTGCTGAGACCGTTAGCGGTTATTTAAGACCTCTCAATTTTCTAAATCATAGGCCGAACTCGTTGTTCTTTTAACATTATTTTTTAATCTTTATACATTATTAAAATTGTAATATTATAATATATAATAAAGGTGTTAAGTGTTGTAGTTCCCGTACTAAGGGAATTACGTCTATATTTAATCCTGAGCGCTCAGCGACAACGACAAGTATCCTCCGCACTGACCTGACATCACGGCAACTTGAAACGCGACGCCGAGTATTCAGACCGCGACGCCGAGCTTTCAGGGGCTTTATTCCGAGTTTTGACACGTTCACCGTCGCGCATTTTGCGTAAACTATAAATATTTAAATATAAGTTCTATCGTATTAAATATAGAGTTGAAATTCCAATGTTCATCAGGGGCCTTATTCCGAGTTTGCAACCGCTAAAGACGACAAGACGTTGCGTAAACTATAAATATTGAAATATAAGTTCTATTTCAATGGGTATATAGTCTGTATTAGGTTGGCTATAATAATGACGCCATCTTGAAATACACGAATTCTTCGCAAGTTTGAACATCTGATGAGCATTGGAATTTCAACTCTATATTTAATAGGATAGAAGTTATATTTCAATATTTATAGTTTACGCAAAATGCGCGACGGTGAACGTGTCAAAACTCGGAATAAAGCCCCTGTGCGATGTCCTGGGGCCTTATTCCGAGTTTGCAACCGCTAATGTGAACGTGTCTAAACTCGGAATAAAGCCCCTGTGTTGTGTTTATATTGGCCCATGTGAAGTCTTGTCTTGTCTAAATAACAAATATTTATATGATTATTGACTTATATTAGTTGCCAATTCTTTCTGAGTATCTATAATCTTTTAATTTTTAAATTTTACATTAAATATTCCTTCGCACGGAATAGAAAAAACAAGTGGAAGTGCAAAGTAGGCGTGTTTAGTGTGCCACAATTAAGCGTAGGTACGCTTATTTGATCCCAGTCGTTATCAATCGTGTCTAACATCGCTTCGAGTTGGTAGTCTCGCGTCGTTCCTGAATTTTCCGCATAATTATTGTAAATATGCCGTATTGTTGCATTCTGGAGTGCAAAAACGATAGTAGGGGAAAAAATCTTCGTAATGGAGGTGTTTCGTATCATCGGTAAGTACGATTTTGTTAGTATTCTTTAAAAACCTTAGCTTACTTTAGTTTACTAATAATTGTAGTTTAAATGAAGTTAAAATCGACCTTATGTAATTGTAATAAAAAATACTTTAGATTGAAATTGGGATTTCAAAAGTTCTTTGCTACTCGGTTAGTGTTGTAGTGGGTGCTTATCGATAAAAAAACTTACTTATTTAAAGAAAAGAAGGAACAATTTCGGCAGTTATACAAAATTATATACTTACATATTTTTTAAAATATTTATTCATATTGTATCGCATACAATATTTTAATAGTATGGGCTTAAAATAATAAAATGTACGTGTAAACTCTTTATAACGATGAACTCCCTATACGTAGAAGTGAGTACAATTTGGTTGGTTTACCTTAAAACACATACATAAAAAAATCTTTATAGCGCAGCAGCCATCCAAATCAATGGGCTTCCGAAAAGATTTCCTATCTTGTGAATATACCAAAATTCTTTTTTTTTTAATAAAAAAAATGGTTTCTGAGTTATATATTTAATTAAGACTCGTCACGTCATATGCACAAACAAAATTGGGGTCTGTACCATTGCGACTAAAAATTCTTTTTTTTAAATAACGATAAAAAATATTTTTATAAAATAATATAATATTCCAGGCAAAAATAATTTCTTAATTTTGCCTAATTTCTTTATTTTTATTACAAAAATACTAGTTATATTAAGATTGCGTCCCAAAGTTTTGTTTCGTGCTCACGTCACGACAACGTCACCCAACTCAACTTAAAAAAATATACTTATCTCAAAAATGAGTTTTTTAAGCCTTTATATTTTCTAAAAGTTTTATAGCTATGTTTTCTAAAAAGTTTTCCCTTCCATCTGCGTTTAAATATATAAAGCACATTTATATTTTAATAAAGCATCGATATCGATACTTTAAATATTTTATTATGTCGCCGCCTTTGAATTATTATATTTTTATACAAGGAAAGTTCTAGAATAAACTAAAATACTTTTTTATATAAAAGATAATATGCCTTATGTCGACTGAATAAAACATTTATTCGAATGTTGTAGTAATCACGCCATCTGTGTAGGAATAGCAGAACCTTTTATAGGAGGTTCTTACTACTTTATGATAGATGGCATGATTATTTTTTTATATGAATTTAAATCTAATTATTTGGAGAATAGTGTTTAAAATTGCTGTGTATATTTGCAACCAATCAGGACGAAGTGGTTATAGATTCAATACTTATAGATATATGATTTTGGCGACACCGGTTCTAATACATTTGGTGCTTTATAGCATTTCCACTTGTTTTTTCTATTCTTTGCACGAAGGAGCAAAGAATTCCTTGAGCCTTCTCTATAACTAGACATTGGCAGAATTACGCGCAAAGCGAAAAGCCATTTATCAAGAAAATGAAATGAAATGAAATTTGTTCACGAGCCATTTGTTAGGGATGTGACATCTAAAGAAAAAAATCGATTATATAATAATCGATATTTTCTTGTAAGTAAATATTCGATATACCAATATCGATTTTTTTAGGAAAAAATAATAGATTTTTCGAAAAATCGTTTTTTTTTTTCAAAAAAAAAAAAATGCCCAGTCATTGAAGGGATCGCTCCAAACTAGTACAATCTTTGAAATGTACTAGTTCATTATTTTAGTACTTTAGTACAGTAGGATCAAAGTCAAAGTCAAAAATATTTATTTCATGTAAACCTTTACAGGCATTTATGAAAAGAAAAAAAAAAAAAAAAGTATATATAAGGTCCTGCGGCCTTACCAAAGAGCCGATCGATAATCGAATCGAAATACCCATCGGAAGCTAAATGTATGAGATTTGACGTTTCTCATCGATCGGACTCTACCCATAGAGTAAAATTCTTATACATTTTTATCGATCGATGAGGCGATTCGATTGGCGATCGTGTTCTTTGGTCAGTACCCTGTGTGCACTTGGCCAGGGGCTCTAGAGAAAAAGCAGGCGAGGCGACATGTCGCGTCGCCTCAGTCAAAAAGTATGTATTTTGACAGTAACAGTAGGCGTGAGATACGCTGTCACCTGCCAAAGTCTATACAGTTTTGATTGAAGGCGACGTGTCGTGTCGCCTTTGACTGAGGCGACTCGACATGTCGCCTCGCCTGCTTTTTCTCTAGAGCCCCAGGGTCGCCATTCCTCCCACAGACAAATGTTGAGATTATAATACAAAATAAACAAATCGTAAACTATTAAACTATTGTCCTTGTGGGAGAAAAAAAAAAAAACAACCCAACCGAACACGCACTACATAATCGATATACCAATATCGATTTTTTTAGGAAAAAATAATAGATTTTTCGAAAAATCGTTTTTTTTTTTTTCAAAAAAAAAAAATGCCCGTCATTGAAGGGATCGCTCCAAACTAGTACAATCTTTGAAATGTACTAGTTCATTATTTTAGTACTTTAGTACAGTAGGATCAAAGTCAAAGTCCAAAATATTTATTTCATGTAAACCTTTACAGGCATTTATGAAAAGTAAAAAAAAAAAAAAAGTATATATAAGGTCCTGCCTTAGAATATATAGGAGATAGAATTGACCATAGCGTAGCCACGAGAAAGATAAACAGGTTTTGTTTTTAAATTTAATTGTCATGGGAGAAAAAATGTTGAAAGGAGTTTCCCAAAAATTCGGGTATTTTTAGAAATAATTATTAAAAAATGCATTCAATAAGCAGTCATATTTTTTAAAACTTAGGCTAATACCTTGCTTATTTTTTATTATAATGCAGTTAAAAACACAATGTTATTAAAAATATAATACAAACCTTGAGGCTCACTATAAGAGAGTAACATTAATAAAATAAAGTTTTTATAAGTCAGTTTTATTCAAAATTCACTTCAAAATTTGACTAGGGGGTCATTCCGAGTTGTAAATGTTCATCGTCACAAATTAAAAGCATTTTTTTTTCATTTTCAGCCTCTTTTGTATGGAATAATCACACTTGTAATACCGCTAAGCGAAAATAATGCACGTTAATTGTGTGTCAGCGAACGTTGTGCAGCTTGTAATGAGGCAGCGTATTACAAAATCCATACATATTTGACTGAGTCGACGAGACATATCGCTTTACTTGCAATTTCTCTCAGGCCCTTTGGCTGGCTCAAAATTTTTTTTTCATCAAACCCATACCCGTGTGGGGTATCTATGGATAGGTCTTCAAAAATAATATTGAGATTTCCATTATCATTTTATTCTATACTGAATAGTTTGGCTGGTATTCGTTGTCCAAGGTCCTATATCCCAGTCATATGATGCAGTCTTATAACATATTTATTTATTTGGTAGTGGGATTTTTAGCCTTATTCTCAGCGTTTAAAGTAATATTTATGAATAATAATAATAGGAGTTTTCAGTAGTTTTATTAAATTAGATATATTAAGGTGAGAAGAAAGCCAAAGTCACTATACTGGGTGTTTTTTTTCACAATAATAATATATTTTTTATGCCATAAGTATCACTTATAGAACCCATTTTTTAAATAAAAAAGGTAGGTTTTTTCTTCTTCAAAAAAAAATCGCGATAAATACATTTTCATATGAAAGCCTATATGCTTAAAATTACTTTAAAATAAACATATTGTCTTCGTATCAAGCTAGTAAAATACCTTTAGACAAGTGGCGGTATCTAAATCATGAGTCTAATATAAAAGTTGAAGTGATTTGAAGACCATTTTTGTACTTTATGTAATTTTTTCTTAAAAATTTTGTATGGACGACACTAAAAGTAAAAAATACGTGTTTCATTATTTTCATCATAGAACACAATATATATTTTTTTCACTGTTATAAAAAACAGCCAGTATAAAGGCAGTCTAAAAGGAAGTGAAATTATAGACTCAAATTTGTGAAAATAAGAGAAAACAGATTTTATTTTTTTATTTTTATTTATTAAGTACATAAGAAAATCCACAGCATTCAAAATCACAAATACAAAATACAATAGCTGAATATAAAGCCAGTAAGAGATTTTCACAAAATAACAGAACAAATATAGCAGAAAATTATGTGATTAAACAAACAAAAAAAAATACAAAAAACAGATATACAAATAAGATTGTGTGCGTGTGTGGTGTGAGTGTGTTAGTGTTTGTGTGTGGTGTTGGTATGTTGGTGTGTGTGTACATAAGGGGGAATGCTTCATTATTTTATTGAATAAAACATTTAAACAAACTTAAATATAATATTCAAAAATGTACTTAGGCCTAACAATTTGAAATAAAATAGATTAATTAATAAATTTAACTTAAAAGTATCAAATATATATATATATATAGTAATACAAGGTTATGTAGATTAGATAGGTACTAAAAAAAGGTAAAATGAATATGTTACAAGATGAGTTGGCACTTTTGTGCTGTCACAGCTGCACAGCTCTGATGCTTGGTTTAACAGTTTACAATATAATATTTTATAGTACTTTCACCTGCAGTTATGAATAGCACGATTTAGAGAGTTTGGTTGTATTAAAAGTTACACAAGAAAATATTTAATTTCACAAATTATTGAGATTACAAAATTGTCACGTTTTTGGGGGGTGACATAAATAGATATTAAATTATACTACAAACTACATGAGAGCAAAGCTAAAATATATTAAAATAAAAGGGATTTACAATGAAATTGATGTGGGTTTAAAAATAACTTTAGACTATCCAGTCTGCATGCCACGCTTGTCTTAGGGTACCTTCCCTAATGCGACGTCAAAGTCCAGGAGGTTCAGTCCAGGGTCTTTTCAGTACTCGTTTCCAGCTAGCGAGCTTCCAGTGTCCAGGAGAGATTGCAATCTTCTGTGGCTCCGTCCTTTTAACGCCGAAACTAGAACCCTGGAATGGACGAGGTAGGTGTTACATTCCAGTTTGAACATAAACCATCACCTCAGTCAGCACCCAGGTAGAATACCAAGCAGGAGCGTGACTGAAGCGATGGTGCATAAGATTAACCATGAGGTTTTGAGGTTATGTTAACACATATAGGGGGCAGATTGAATAATTAGTGTCCTGAAGCAAGGGGTTGTTTAGAACAACGTTTAGAGTAATTAATAATATACAAGTAATTAATATTAATTAAATTACCAACGAACACTAGAGGTCGCCGGTCAGTGTTTTAATCAAAGCTGATGTGTCAAAGTGACACTAGCTACGTTCCGACTCTCAGCCGCGTTCCGAAACTGTTCATCATCATCATCATATCGCAGTCCACTGCTGGACAAAATTAACCCATTAGTTATATGCCATGATCGATATTGCAAAAATATAATAGTAAGGAATTGCTAATCGCATTTTGCGAATGTTTACATAAATGTTTTTATTAAGTCCGCCTTTGCACTGAATTTGTGCAATAAACACAGATGATATAGATGCGTATGCAATAAAGTTTTTTAAATGAATAAAAAATAGCGTTTATTCTGTCAGCCATTAATTATAAATCGAAAATATTATTTTTTGGGAAATTAATAGTTTTATTATAGCAACCCTAACAAATGCCACAATAGTATGTGAAGGCCACTTAAATAAAAAAAAAGTTTGTTTACAATTTTATTTTACTTTCGTAATTAACCATTATTTTTGCAATAATCAGCTAATGTTGATATCAAAATATTTAGAATAAATTATTTTAGTATGGTGTTATAAAGAGAAGTTACTAAAAACATACTACTTACGAAAGAAATGAAATCCTGTCCATTTTACGCTCAGTGCGATTTTTGCAGCCAATAACACTGCACACAACCATATTTTAGTATTATTTAATGTTATTATAGTGTTTTTCACAGTTATATTTCATATTAGTCACCAAATGCTAATTATAACGCGGTATTTATTCAAATTAAAGATTCTGTTTATAAACTAACCTAAGCGACATGTCACAACAACTGGGGCTCTAGAGAAAAATCAGGCGAGGCGACGTGTCGTGTCGCCTTCAATCAAAACTGTATAGACTTTGGCAGGTGACAGCGTACCTCACGCCTACTGTCACTGTCAAAATACATACGTTTTTGACTGAGGCGACGCGACATGTCGCCTTGCCTGCTTTTTCTCTAGAGCCCCTGTTTGACTAGACGCCAGGCAGTAGTCATACAATGCAAAAGTGGAAACACGGTAAGAGACGGAAGATCATATTTGCATCACTTTTGCTCTTAGCACGTTTTTATATTTTTATCTCACATTATGATCTGTCATATTTTTTTGTGTCAGCCGCTTGGGTCCTGCGGCCTTACCAAAGAGCCGATCGATAATCGAATCGAAATACCCATCGGAAGCTAAATGTATGAGATTTGACGTTTCTCATCGATCGGACTCTACCCATAGAGTAAAATTCTTATACATTTTTATCGATCGATGAGGCGATTCGATTGGCGATCGTGTTCTTTGGTCAGTACCCTGTGTGCACTTGGCCAGGGGCTCTAGAGAAAAAGCAGGCGAGGCGACATGTCGCGTCGCCTCAGTCAAAAACGTATGTATTTTGACAGTAACAGTAGGCGTGAGATACGCTGTCACCTGCCAAAGTCTATACAGTTTTGATTGAAGGCGACGTGTCGTGTCGCCTTTGACTGAGGCGACTCGACATGTCGCCTCGCCTGCTTTTTCTCTAGAGCCCCAGGGTCGCCATTCCTCCCACAGACAAATGTTGAGATTATAATACAAAATAAACAAATCGTAAACTATTAAACTATTGTCCTTGTGGGAGAAAAAAAAAAAACAACCCAACCGAACACGCACTACATAATCGATATACCAATATCGATTTTTTTAGGAAAAAATAATAGTTTTTTCGAAAAATCGTTTTTTTTTTTTCAAAAAAAAAAAATGCCCGTCATTGAAGGGATCGCTCCAAACTAGTACAATCTTTGAAATGTACTAGTTCATTATTTTAGTACTTTAGTACAGTAGGATCAAAGTCAAAGTCCAAAATATTTATTTCATGTAAACCTTTACAGGCATTTATGAAAAGTAAAAAAAAAAAAAAAGTATATCTAAGGTCCTGCGGCCTTACCAAAGAGCCGATCGATAATCGAATCGAAATACCCATCGGAAGCTAAATGTATGAGATTTGACGTTTCTCATCGATCGGACTCTACCCATAGAGTAAAATTCTTATACATTTTTATCGATCGATGAGGCGATTCGATTGGCGATCGTGTTCTTTGGTCAGTACCCTGTGTGCACTTGGCCAGGGGCTCTAGAGAAAAAGCAGGCGAGGCGACATGTCGCGTCGCCTCAGTCAAAAACGTATGTATTTTGACAGTAACAGTAGGCGTGAGATACGCTATCACCTGCCAAAGTCTATACAGTTTTGATTGAAGGCGACGTGTCGTGTCGCCTTTGACTGAGGCGACTCGACATGTCGCCTCGCCTGCTTTTTCTCTAGAGCCCCAGGGTCGCCATTCCTCCCACAGACAAATGTTGAGATTATAATACAAAATAAACAAATCGTAAACTATTAAACTATTGTCCTTGTGGGAGAAAAAAAAAAAAACAACCCAACCGAACACACACTACATAACCAACCAGTTTAAGACTAGGTGGCTAGGATTCCTGAGTCGAAAAACATTTTGTTATAATATGAGTACAGCATGTGATCTTGTTGTAAGTATCTACCTGATGGTAAGCAAACCTACAAAGTCCATGAATGAGGTCGATCAATACTATTTAACAATTTTGATCGTTCCCACTATGCCGGCTAAATGATGCAGTTACGAAATGGACGGCGTCTAAGACGTATTTAGATTACGAGTCTATTTTAATATCCTTGGTGCTTTATCGTCAAATTGCTTGTTTCGTAACCGCACCATGAAACGATACTACCACCTCGAAAAGAAATCCATGCAGTACTCTCCGGAAAACCTATGAACCCCCTTGTTAACTTTTCCGTATTACTAACTAGTACCACAGAAAAAATAATATTACAACAAATACTAGTACTCGGCAGCGCTCGCGCTTATCAGACAACGCAAAAAAGAAAGAAACGAACTAGTACACTCCGGGAGCTTAGGAGCCGTGTCGGTAGAGAGAGACGAAAACAAATGCGATAAGCATAAACGCGCGAGCGCGACCGAGACATTTCGATACCCGAGCAGTGCCTGAGCCCTCGGAGGACGCGACGAATAGTGAACTAGTACATCTTACATATTTTTAGTTCACGCGAAATCGTCCATCACGTCTTCTCTTTCGTGTCTTAATTATTCTTTTGGCGTCTCCTTCGCTCGCAAGATTTCCTATATCACGTCTTCTCTTTCATTCCCACGGATTTCTTACCAGTACTTTAGTTTTTTTAACCCTAGTAAGCATTAGCCTATGTTCTCGAAGCTTTTTTGTATAGATACCTAAAGAATACCCAACATTTAATTGAAATAAATCCTATATACTTATACGTATTTTTTTATAGTTATTGGAGCACGCGCGGCACGTGACTACCTACTAGATGGTAAGCAGACCTACAAAGTCCACGAAAGTTGTTGTTTAATACATTGATGTTTAACAATATTTCGATCCCACTATTCCGGATAAATGATGCGGATCCTGAACCGCACCCTGAAAGGTCTCCAGAAATCCAGTAAACCCACAGACTAAAATCGAAACATGACTAGATCACTTTTTTTTGTATCTGAATGGGGGCAATAAGACCAATTGGTCGGACTAGCGAAGTTATGGAGACCCGAGACTTCCCATGTAATATAATATAATACACACAAAGAAACAAAAAAACTTGATAACGGCATGTGATTTTGTATCTACATGATGAACAGATCTACAAAACCCATGAATAGGGTCCATCAATACATTATTTAAATGAATTAATCGCTACCACTATACCATAATGATGTGGTTACGAAATAGGCGGCGACAAAGACGATTTTGTATTACGAGTCTATTTATACCAGCTGCTTTATCGTCTAATAAACCGCCGTTTCGTAATGGCTACCTGTACCCGTAGCACGGCTAAGCCAAGACAAGAGATAAAGTCGCGAGCGGGTGTCAAACAATTATTTATATCAGCCAACCAGGTGCAACTTTGCAGCGCTCTGATTGGTTGATATAAAAAAATATTCTTTTGACAGTGGTTCGCGACCCCATATCTTGTCTTAGCTTAGCCGTGCTACAGGGTCTGCATGAAGACTACACTTGAAAACCGGTGAAACCACAGACTAAAACATGAACATGACAGTTTTTACACCTGTATAAGTTATAGAGACCTCTAAAATTTGCTATTTCATTGATGGTATAAACGTTTGTTTAATGAAAATTAATTTAAATACTTCTTCCAGGGGTGCCGCTGTTTACAAAAATCGCGACTTATTACTTTTATCTTTTATCATCCCAGATTTTACAAAATTTACGACTTAAAACTTCTTCTCGCCCATAGATGGCGCCTTCTACAACAATCGATTAAAAAGTGCATTTTACATAATCGATTTGATAATTATCGATTTTTCTGTTTTTGAAAATCGATTGAAAATAATCGATTAATTTGAAGAAATAATCGATTATTTTAATAAACGATTTTTTTTTACATCCCTACTATTTGTGTTGTAGGTTGTGAATGTTTTCTACTGGGTTTGCGTTCGTTTTGGGACAGAAACATGTTCACAACGATCACGATGTATATTTATGCGTTTTTTTTTGAGATTTCGGCGGCAAAAGTGGCGATGTGTACTGCCACAATTGCCGTTTTTTTTGGCCCAGAATGCTACCGTGAAATGCGACCACTTTCTGTTTCTTATAACGTGAGCGTTAGATTGTCAAAATAACGAATTCCGTTATTAGCGCTCTCTCCTCCAATCAGCGAAGGTTTAAAAACTACTTTGATTGGAGAAGAGCGTGCTAATAGCGGAAATCGTTATTTTGACAATCTAACGATCACGTTATAAAAAACAGAATGTGCCCGCTGATCACAATGACCCCAGTCGATAGGTGAAGCGTTGTGAACATATTTTGACATTTGTGGTTGTGACAGTGTTGTTGTTTTAAACGTCGCAGCCGTCTTATATTTTTAGAATCAAATTTATTGTATTTTAAATCGAAATGATTTTAGAAAGATTTCGCATATAAAATTAGTAGATTGACAGATTCGTGATAACAATTACGTTCGATTTGGATAGTGGTAATTGTGGCATTGTGATTGAAATTAACCAAAAAAAACGCAAGTTTGCACAATGTCATCATGATGATCATGTCCCATTCTTGCAGGCCCCTAGGGCCCCCCAGGTTCTACGGGCCCAACAGCCTCCTCGCCCACCACCACAGCTGTCGCGACAACAACCGTCGACGCAACAGCAACCAGTCGGGAAGACTGTGCCAACGCCATCCTACGCACAGCCTCCGGTCGGCCCACCACCACTAATGCGTCCTCCATACACTCGCCCCACTCCACCATCCAACCAGCAGACTGACCCAAACGGGCAGCTACCATCCCACCGCTGCGGTTGCTCGGAGGAACGAGGCCGCCTCATGATTCAGGCAGCGATAACGGTCCTCCTAGGAGTACTGCAAGCGGTGAACAGCGGGCAGGAACCAGCGGAGGCCATCCTTCAGGGACTGGTCCACCTACACACGCACCTACGGGGCTAGGGCTCCGTATTATATACTGGAACCCCGGAGGTGTGTTATGCCATCGTAACGATTTGAAACTTCTCGCCCAGGAGCAGGCTCCACATATCATACTCCTGGGCGAAACGAAGCTCAAACCCAACAACGAACTCCGCGTGCCGAACTTCTTCGTCTACAGGCGGGACGAGGTTTCCGAGCGGGGCTACGGCTACCGCGGTACCGCAGTCCTCGTACGTCGAGATCTTGTCCACGAAGAGCTTCCACACGTGGAGTTCGAACACATCCGCACCATCGGAATCAGTCTCCAGTTGTCCGGCGTCACCCACAACATTTACGCGGCTTACCGCCCCCCCGGTCCCACGATCGGTACCGCAGACCTCCGTCGTCTCTTAGACGGGAAAACACCCACCCTGGTGATCGGGGACCTCAACGCGAAACATCCCGCGTGGGGTTCCCGACTTGTCAACCCAGCCGGTCGGGCCCTCTTCGACGACTCTGAGAGGAAGCGGTACGAAGTACTCGGACCGGATTCGCCGACTCACATACCTACGGCGGCGAATCACGCGGCCGACGTTCTCGACATCGCCCTGGCCCAAGCCATAACGAGCCCAGTCCATGTCGAAGTCCTCTACGACATGGACTCCCGTCACCTACCTCTGCTCGTAGTGCTGGGCAACCAGGTAGACGTCGCCGCCGCGAGAGGGCGGTACAAAACCGACTGGGACCAATACAGATCGAACCTCAACGCCCGTTCTCTTATTGGTCCCCTCATAACGCCGCAAGATGTTGAGGCTGCCGCCGAACAACTTATGGAGTCCTTCGTTTCGGCCAAGGAGGCGGCAACCCATGAGCTGCCTCCCCACACAGGCGAAAAACGCCTGGCTCTCCCACAACCCCTCCGGAAGAAACTGCAACACAAGCGGCGACTCCAAAAGCGTTGGGCGGATTTCCGCGACCCTAACACTAAGCGGGAGCTCAATAAAATCTCTGAAGAGCACTCCGCAGAGATCGCCGCATTCCGGGGGAGATCATGGGAGAACTACATGGACTCCATTGGCGAGGACGGTACTCTAGGAGCCCTGTACCGCCTCACCAGGAGACTGACCCGAACCCCTCTTCCCAACCAACCGCTGGTCGACCGAGCGGGATCAAAACACTACGCCCCCCAGGACAGAGCCGATCTCCTGGGTATTCATCTTAGGGGGCAGTTCATGCCCTTCCCCTCGATCGACACAGAATTCAACAAAAGAATAGTGCATACAGTGCGGCAGTTCATTAATGGTCCCAACCCGGAGCCCCTCCCGGGGCACTTTTTCATATCCCCCGCTGAGGTGGAGCGCGCCGTGCTCCGCCTTAAGCCCAAAAAGGCCCCGGGACCCGATGGGATCACTAACCACCAGCTTTCGCAGCTTCCCCGCAAAGCCGTTGTGGCTCTCGCCAAACTATTCAATGGGGTGCTTCGTACTGGACACTTTCCCACCGCCTGGAAGCGGGGGAAGGTCATTATGCTGCCGAAGCCCGGCAAGGACAAACGTCTGCCGAGCAGCTATCGGCTCATAACCCTGCTTCCGCACCCGGCTAAGTTGTTTGAGCGACTGTTCCTCCGGAGGTTGAAGAGCTACGTCGAAATTCGACCGGAGCAATTTGGCTTCCGTGAGGGACATAGTACCACGCTCCAACTAGTCCGGGTGCTGCACCACATGGCGAGCGAGCTAAACGCGGGCCGATCCACGGTCGGAGTCTTCCTCGATATCGAGAAGGCTTTCGATCGTGTCTGGCACTGCGGCCTCGTGTACAAACTCCTCGCTTCGCCTGTGCCTCCCATGGCCACGAGGTTAGTGGCCTCATTTCTCAACAACCGCCACTTCCACGTAGCCGTGGAGGGAAAGGTCTCAGTGGAGGATCCCATTTACGCTGGCGTACCCCAGGGAAGCTGCCTTTCTCCCGCACTGTATGCATTATTCACCAACGACATCCCCACCCTCTCCGGTCAACTATACGGAGAGGATGACGTAGTCCTGGCGCTGTTCGCGGATGACAGCGCCTACCTCGCCTCCCACAAAATTCCCATACTCGCCGCCGAGAAGATGCAGAGGATGTTAGACGTCCTCCCTTCGTGGCTCGACAGATGGCGGATGTCTGTAAACGTTGGAAAGACATCCGCCCTACTGGTTACCCGCCGTCGCCGCCGTCCACCAAATCTGGGGACAGGAAGTCGAATGGGCCGACTCCATTAAGTACCTGGGGTGTACCATCAATCGGTCGTTGAGCATAAGCCCAATGGCCACACAAGCCATCAACAAGGCCAAGGCCGCTCGCGCTATGCTCCGGCCGGTTCTAAAATCCACCCTCCCACTCCGGGTCAAGGTGTCGGTCTATAAGACCTTCGTTCGTCCCCACCTCACTTACGCGGCACCAGCGTGGCACCAACTACTGTCGGCCACGAACAAAACACGACTCCAGCGCCAGCAGAACATCTCTCTGCGTATGGCGACTGGCGCTCCGTGGTTCGTGCGCAACAAAACCATCAGCGATGACGTGAAGATCGAGCCGTTAGCTGAGTTCGTAGAGCGGCTCGCCCGTCGAATGTACGACCGGGCCGACAACGGACCGCACGAACATCTTCGCGGCATCGCTCCGTTGCACGCACGGCCGCCGAATGGCTGGCCTACGCCGAGAGAGCTTCTCGGCGGCGAGTATTCCCCAAACCCTACCCCACCACCACCCTAAAGTCTCCAACCCGGCGCGCTGCCGCCTGTAACGCGCCGGGAAAAACCAATTGGTTGTAAAACAACATTTAGGTCCCCCCGTCCTTAGCGGGGGACCTCGCGCACACCGCGACAAGTCCCCGGCGGGCTGCCGCCCGCCGAGTCCCTGCCCCGGCAACAGGGCCTACCCTAGCCGGATCTCGGCCCCACCGAACAACCGGGGTCGAAAAGACCAAGTAGTATGTCCCATTCCCAAGACGAACGGGCCCTAGGTAGTCTGTGACCTGTGTGTGAATGTGAAATCGCGAATGGTTTTGATGTTGGTTCATGTATTGATAATGTAATTCGTGTAATTCTTTTATTAATAGGATTTATTTATTTCCGTAATAATAAAATGGGTAACGCGGATACTAAATTAAATTTTAGAAAAGCAGTAGTACAGCTCACTTCTAAAAATCAGGTGAAGTGATATTACTGATATTCATTTTATTATAAATCCATACGCCTACACAAACATCTTTTAACTTATCAATATTTAATCGATTTTAGCCAATTGAGTCGTCGGATGATACCTTCTGGGATCAGTTTTGGTCGGAAAATGTGACAAATGTGCAAGATGTGTTTGCGTTGGTACCTGGGGCTGAAATTCGGGCTTTGCGTGTGGAGTCTCCTACTAATTTAGCTACATTTTGTTACAAAGCCGTTGAAAAGTTAGTCAAAACCGTAGACAGCAGCTGCAGAACTCAACAAGAGCAGCAGACAGGTATGACTTCTAAACAGAAATGGTTATTATTTTTTAATTATTGAGTACCAGAAATATTATTTATCCAGTATGATAAATAATATTTCATTATTTGGCCAGCTATATATATATATATATATATATATATTAATAATTAAAAGAATAGATAGGCTGGATAGCTTTATGATTTAAAACCAAATTGGATCGGTTAGGTTTAGAAGGAGATTCTTTGAGGGTAGCCCGAAGACTGTAGACGCGCGTGTCTATTACGGTTATCAAATTTAATTTTATTGAATATTATTGTGCAAAAGTGTACTAATTTTGTAGAATAAGCATTCGTATAGTAATATTAAGTGTGAGAAGTGTAGTATTTACGCAGTGATCTTGGTGTTTGTGCTATCTCAACGAATCCCTTTATCTTCAGTAAAATGGCGGTACCCATTTTACTGTTGATTATTTCTTCCTCCTTCACTTGACACTGGCATCACTATACCGTATGTTTGCATACGGTCATGTGGCCATTCCTAATTCTAACCTAGTCCTTTCCCTATTCCTTTCCATCCTATTATCCCACTTTTACGGTACAATATTACAATTTTTAAATCTACCCACAACTCGACATTGGTAAAATTATGCTTAAAGCGTAGAAGGCCATTTACATAAAAGAAGAAGAAGGTTTAGAAGTGGCAGTAAGCTTGGGAAGCATACTAGAGAAATTGTGGCAGTAAGTTTCTTGTCTCACAGCATTAGGTTTTTTTTTATAACCAACCAACAAGTTCAGTAGGTACCCAAAACAAGTTTTACAAAAAAATATCCTATAATATACCCTTTATATATTTTTTTCTGTTAGCTTTTTCTATCTCTTTAACTTTTACTTTTTTATATATTACCAGACTAGTAAAAATATGGCTAAATGTACTTTAGTTCCTGCTGATTTCAGCTACACAGATTTTTTATATACACATAAATGTAACAAGTCAATTTGCAAAATTTGAATTGTCGGAAATTAATAGATTTCTAGAAAAAAATATATACTTATCTCAAAAATTTTGGGTAATTATTTTTTATTACTAAACAAAATCTTTAGTTATTTAAACATGGCTTCTAAGCCTGGGTCTAAAAATACATGGGCTATGACCGTTCTTTGAGTAGCAAAATTATATGTTTTTTTAAATAATTTTAACCAAAATTGTATTTAAATTAACTTCTTGTATATTCTATTTTAATTAGAAGTAAAGTTTTTGAAAAATATTATAAAAAGCTAAGAATACAGATTTGACCAGTTTTCAACCAAAAATTCCTGTCTTCGACCACTCATCAGCTAGTTTTCAATCATTTACAATAACTAAGGATTTATATTATTATTATAATATATCTATATATATTATTTAGTGAGATTATATATACCTTATACTCCCACTGAATGATCTGTCACAATAATATAAAAGTCAACTTAAACTTTTTATTAAAACAACAACTTAAACTTTTCTTTTTATTAATATTCCTACGCAGAGCTGAAGAAGACAGGATAACCCAGGGATTGGCCCTTCAACTTTATTTCCGGGAAAGAGACCACCCATCCCAAGGTGGGCGTCGCATTTCTTATCAATAAAGTTCTGAGGAACAACATTGTGGAAGTTTTCAGTGTGTCAAGTAGAGTCTCGTACCTTGTACTTAACCGAGAGATATACACTCAAGGTAGTACAAGTGTATGCACCAACTTGGGCACACTCACACGACAGGTAGAGGCTAAGTATGAAGACATAGCCAAGGCCCTTCACAACACCCACTATAATGTTGTCATGGGGGACTTCAATGCCAAAGTGGGAGTACAAACTGTCATTGAATAAGGTGTTGGACCACACGGATATGGTGCAGGAATGTTAGGGGACAAATGCTGGTCAACTTCCTCGAGAAAGAGGGACTTTTTACAATGAATAAGTTCTTTAAAAAGAAGCCCCACAGGAAGTGGACCTGGAAAAGCAAACGACATGGTCAGAAACAAGAATGATTTCATTATGGCAGATATTCAGAGATGTCTCGGGTTCGGACCATTTCCAGCTAGAGCTGAGAAATAGATTCGAGGCTTTGGAAACCACAATGGAAGATGGAATAAACAAACAGCTTAGAAATGGAAAAGCTCCCGGTGAAGACGGAGTTACATCTGAGCTCCTGAAAGCAGGAAGTGATGCGGTCTTGAAAAGGCTGTAGCGCCTGTTTAACTGCGTCATACAAAGCGGGAACATATCAAAGGTATGGCACAGAGGCGTGGTGGTCATGTTTTTCAAATTAGGCAACAAAACCTTTTAAAACTTTTATACTTTTGAAACTCAGTTCAGTGATGCAGTTGAAGTCGTCTTCAAGACTTTAGATTGGAAAGGACTGGGTATAAATATAAACGGAGAACGCTGGTCATTCTGAGACCCCTCATTTTGGACGGTGTAACTCTCGAAGGGTGCAGTTGGGCTGGACAGCATTCGGGAAGATACGCTACGTCATTACGTCAGACATACCGCAGTGTTTGAAAATAAAAGTTTTCAATCAGTGCGTCCTACCAGTGATTTCCAAATAATTTATATCTGTCACATAAACGCCCAGTGTCCCCGCGCACTATGAAGAACTTCTAACTTCCTTCAACAGTTGCAATATACATATGTGTCTAATATCGGAATCTTTTCTTAAACCCTCTCTTCCGTCCACACTGTACTCTATTCCAGGTTTCACACTTCTCAGAAACGATCGTACTGGTAAGGGCGGTGGTGGTGTGGCCATCTACTTAAGATCTAGCTTGAAGTATATGGTTGTTGCTCAGTCTCCAACTCTATATAACGCTTCGGCAGAATTTTTACTCATCGAGCTCAATTTTAACTCAAGAAAGGTGCTGATAGGGGTGTGGTCTATGCACCGCCGTCTCTGAATTACTTTGACACATTTGAAATCTTACTGGAAAATTACATTCCCAATTATGAGCACTGCATTATGATGGGTGACTTCAATACATGCTTGCTGAAAAAGAATGCCCGATCAAAGAGATTTGAAAATATTATACAGTCAGTAAATATGAAAATTCTCTCATTAAAATCAACTCACCATGATCATAATACCACTGACTCTCTCCTAGATCTTATACTTACTTTAAACTCTGACCGAATAGCTACTCATGGTCAGTGTGCTGCGCCTGGTTTCTCAAAACATGATTTAATATACGCTTCATATAAAATTAAAGTTCCAAAAATAAGGCCAAAAATGGTACTTCAGCGTAGTTTTGTGAAAATGGATAAGCAGGCGTTAACTTCAGATGCGAGCAAACTTAATTGGGATGTACTGCCGCTATTGGATACTGTAGATGAACAAATTAATTTATTTAATAAATACATAAATGAACTTTATGATAAACATGCACCCCTACGACTAGTCCGCATGAAACACGCTCCTACTCCATGGCTGGATAGTAACATCCGCGAAGCCATGAAATTGAGGGACTACTTTAGGCGTTCTCACATTAAGTCTGAGAACTGGGTTAAATTTAAGCGCGCCAGAAACCGCGTCAGCCAATTATGTAGAAATGCTAAACGTCAATTATTCCATAAAACTGTCAGCGATTGTACCCCACAAAATGTTTGGAAAGCCCTTCGGTCTCTTGGAATTGGTAAATCTCGTTCAAACATTCCTTCTTCCGTTGACATAAACACTCTAAACAAACATTTCTCCACCCCTCCCCTCACCACCCAAGTGTTAAAAGATGTCACTATATCAACTTTATCATCTAACAATTCAAGTGGCAACTTTGATTTCAAACCTGTGACTGCCGAACAAATCAAACATATTCTTCTCGCTCTTTACACTAAAGCAGTCGGTTACGATGGTATTGGCCGTAACTTGCTAATGGCTATCATTCACATAATATTACCCTGCATCACCCATATCATAAATTCTTTATTGTCAACTGGAACTTTTCCTTCTATTTGGAAAAAAGCATATATCTTACACATTGCAAAAAAGGCGTCTCCTATTCTTTCCACAGATTTTCGACCTATTTCTATTCTCCCATTCCCCTCAAAAATCCTTGAACGTGTAGTCCATCTCCAACTTACTGCCTTCATGAATTGTCATAATCTGTTTAATCCCTTTCAATCAGGTTTCCGACCTGCTCACAGTACTACTTCTGCTCTTCTTAAAATAACAGATGACATTCGCGCTGCAATGGATTGTCGAAAACTGACCCTTCTCACTCTTCTTGACTTTAGCAATGCCTTTAACTGTGTTGACCACGATATCCTGAAAGCAATTTTGAAGACTCTTAATATCTCTTCAACCGCGCTTAAGTGGTTTAAGAGCTATCTGGGTGATCGTGTGCAACGCATTAAGTTGGATGACGCGTTTTCTGATTGGTGCCCCACACTGGCTGGCGTACCTCAAGGTGGAGTCTTATCTCCCCTCTTGTTTTCTATTTTTATAAACACGGCCACAAAAACCTTAGCGTGCAATTATCACTTATATGCGGACTACCTGCAGTTATATACAGTATTTAATAAGGATGAGGCGACTGACGCAATCAATAGAATAAACACTGACCTTGAGGCTTTGAGGGTTTGGTCTCATGAGTATGGTCTAATGGTAAACCCTAATAAAACTCAAATAGTGATGGTTGGTAGCAGGGAATTGCTGAATAAAATAGACATGACGATGCTTCCAAGTATCACTAGTAATGTCTCAATCCCTTACAGCTTCACTGGAAATCAACCTCGGTGTTCACATTAGTCAGGATCTCTCACTCATGGAATTATCACGTTAATGAAGTCAGTAGAAGGGTATTCGCAACCATGCATACACTAAAACGGGCTTAAATTTTCCTACCTCTTGCCACAAAGCTACTACTAGCAAACACTTTGTTGCTTCCAATAATTGACTATGCTGATGTCTGCTTCTCTGATCTTACTGAAGAGCTACTGAATAAATTAGATAGACTTCTCAACTTATGTATAGGCTATATATTTGGCTTGCGTAAGTATGATCATGTATCCCAATTTCGTATTCAGTTAAAGTGGCTCAATATCCGCTTTCGCAGGCATCAGCATATACTAACTCTTCTTTTCAATACACTTTCCAACCCTCTTTCTCCGAATTATTTAAAAGAGCGCTTCCAATACCTCTCTTCTACCCATGATCGTGACCTAAGGTCCACCGAAAATAACCTTCTTACTATTCCTATGCGTTCTTCAACCAGATATTCAAATTCTTTTACAGTAACCGCAACATCACTCTGGAACAATCTTCCCCTGTCAATACGAACAAAAGTTACTACAGCTTCATTTAAAACCCATCTTCACTTTTTTCTCCTTAATAATCAAAACTGTTAACATTTCTTTTTTTTTTTTTACTGTAAGTATGCGAAATTATTTATTTATGTATGTATATATATCTACTTATTTATGTATGTCTATATATTATTATTTATGTAAGTTTATGTATACATGTTATATGTTATAATACCAGTATGTATTGTCATATTATCTAATAATTTATCTATATACCTTGTATTTTATATTATATATTGCTTTAAATAGCACTCTGCCTGTTTTTTTTTGGTCAATCTCCCAAAGGTTAGCTGGTAGATAATGCCTAAGGCATTAAGCTCGCCTATGTACAATAGTGTTAAGCTTTTGTGCAATAAAGAATTTTACAATACAATACAATGACATACGGCGCCGTGGTACCGAAACGTGGACACTTAGGTAAGGCTGGTCCGCAAACTCAAGGTCGCTCACCGAGCTATGGAAAGAGCTGTGCTAGGAGTTTCTCTCGTGGATAAAATCAGGAATGAGGATATTCATAAGAAAACTAAAGTCACCGACATTTAGAAAACTGAAGAAGAGATTGGATGCGAAGAGCGGAGGATAGGGACCAGTGGCGTGTCTTGGAAGAGGGCCATGTCCAGCGGTGGAGTGCGATAGGCTGATAATGATGATGATTAAAATTTCAGTTAATGCTTTTTTCAGAGCCTCTTCAGAGTATGTAACAGTATTTTTTCTTTTCTTTTTAGACCCCGAAGAATTAATAATAAACAAATCAACCCTTGTAATTAGTAATTCCTGTATTTATGGTTAAATAAATACACTTCATTAAGATTTATTAACAATACTAAAAACAAATTAAAATAAGTTGGTCGAGAAATAGTTTTTTTTTTTAATACAACCTACTTTTCGACCACTAAATAAGTAATATGGTTTTAAATAGTAAACAAAGTGTTAAACTATATAAGATAATGGCAATAAGATAAATTATATTTATTTTCAACTTATTTAATATTTTACTATAAAATTATGTTATAGAAAAGAGTAAATAATCCTAAAATGTATAAAATCAATCAAAAACTTACGCTGGGAGTTGTGGCTGCCACTATTTTTTGAGAACAAATCACACTTCCGCACTCGCTCGAAGCAAACTATAGACTGTTTTGTTTTGTAAACGTTAATCCGAGTACCGAAAGGGTTACTTCGGGGGTGACTGTACAGGAAATTTATTAAAGTTCCTACAAGTACCCTTTTTTTAAATATAAGTGCACCAATATTGCTATTTTTCATTATTTTCTATGAATACCCGACAAATGGTTGAAAATTAGAGCTGGTCGACAAACTGGCGAAGTTACCCTACCGAAAACCTAAATAGATCAGTTAGATTAGAAAATTAGGCACAAAAACTTCAATACCCAAAGCCTAAATTTAATGTAGGTGACACAGAAAGTCTTTAATTTTTTATGGTTAGGACTTTGAACCTTATTCTTTCTCATCTAAAGCCTGTTTTTGTTTCAAAAATCAAAGCATAACCTAAAAACTTTAAACACTAATATCTAGAAAACTAGGCATTTCCGACAAAGGGGGTAGCCCTTTTAATATCAAATGAAGAGATAATAAAAATTGTTGTCCGAAATCTAAATAATAAACCTAATCAAATACTGTCATAGTTAATTTCACACAATACATTGTATGACTAACACACCAGTGTCCTTGGGCCTTACCGGGAAGCCACATCGACAAACCGATCGACGCGTCGATGGATAAAAATGTATAGGAAATATTGTCTATGGGTAGAACTCGATCGCTTAGAAACGTCAAATCACATACATTTTATTTTCGCTTTCGATCGATCGACGTGTCGATCGGTATTTCAAGTGGCTTCCCGGTAGGGCCCCTTATTATCAGCGTATCACTTTTTTTTATTATACTGTACATGTTTGTGATGCGCAATCTTGCTCTTGATCCAGGAAAGCAAGCCTCTACGCTCGCTAAGCCCGCTAGTAACACGGGACAAAAAAATAAACTAAAAAATAATTAACAAAAATAGTTACCGACCTTGATATGTGGTTATGTCCATATAGCCATGAATATAAGGTATACCCAACCAGCAGTGTAAATGGCAGTGGCGTGCAGTCCATATAGGCACAAAGGCACTGCCTACCCCAGAAATTTGGTAATCAAATCATATTAAAAACTTATTATATTTTGTTATATTGATACTTTGTATTTCAAATAGCGCCATCTATAGTTTTTTTGTGGTACTATTATCATATGGTACTAGCGCCATCTATCGCTATTTTTTTGTACTATTCACTCCGTATTATTTTTGGTTGCCTAAGTTTTCCTTACAATTTTTCAATTATTATTATTAATTGGATTATGCTAAATGTATGACAGAGTTAGGCACTGCCTTTGTACCTCAAACAATCAAATATTTATGATAAACTTAAATCTAATAGGACTAGGAGCGCAGAAACTGTAGGTAGCAAGTCGTTAGGCACACGGTATTAATGAAAGAACGAGAACTTCTCTGTACAAAACTGTTGAGAAGTACCAGGAGCGCAGGAGTCCTTAGCGGTACAAATAGGAAACTATACTGTGTCCTGCTCACATGACGCGTGCAGAGCGAGATCGCATGCATCTGAGCGGAGCTTGAAGTCGTGAGCTATTAATATTATCCTACTCATTTGCAATGTTACGTAATTCTAATCAAATTTACCAAAAGTTGTGATATTTTTCTTTTGTCATTTATTAATAAGGTAGGTATTGTTTTTTTTTGTCACTTTCGCATTCTTATTGTACTATTATTTCTTCTGTGAGACGTTTATGGTGATGATTTTAATTTGTTTGTGTAGTGCAAAACCTTTTAATAATAATAAGTAATGGCTTTTTAATGCTGTTTCAACTTATCGCACATTTCGCAAAATATATCATTGTAGACTACGTTGTGATTTTTCAAACATTTAAAATTGTTAAAAACTCATTTCTTTGGTATGTTACTATAAATTATGCCTACCTTATATTGAAACCCTGTGCACGCCACTGGTAAATGGATGTGTGTATGTGATAGTGGTGAGTATGGCGAATGTATGACCTGGAAGAGCACCCTTCGTCCTTTTGTACAATAACAAAGTTTCAAAATCGGCGTCCGCGCCGGTTATAATTTCAATTGTACTTTATCCAAGGTACACACAATAATTCAAAGTTAACAAATACTTCACAAACAATCACAATTTACATAGGCACTAGTTCGTTACAATTACTTAGCAATTACTACAAAAATAAACAATAATAAAGGTGGTGCAAGTTATCAACAAATTTTAGGTTATGTCAAGAGATATTTTTTTTTAATTTATCGCACCAAGGAAAAAGGAAATCTGCCTAGTGCGTTCCAAAGTAATTTGGAGGCGGCGGTTAAAAGCATTTTAAACATCCCCCCAGCCCTGGACAAAAGAAAGTAGTCCATTACACAACAAAAACAAATTACTGCAAAGGGAGACGGGAGAGAGTGGCCACAGCCCGCCTCAAGACAGAGCCTCCTGTTAAAACCTCAGCAAAGCGAGGTATGCCATCACTTCCAGGATGTAAAGTTATAATGCGTCCGCGACGCCAAGATAAGGGTGAAGCATTGGCATCCTTCAATAAAACTAAATCACCTATCCGAGGTGGCTCAGTTATGTCAGTCCACTAAACGCGCTGCGGAAGAATGTGCAGGTACTCTAAAGACCAACGACGCCAAAAGTTCTGCGATAACTGCTGCAGCAACTGAAACCGGGACAACCGGTTAGAATTTACAGTCTGCCAAGGATATTCTGGTAGCGCATTAAATGGCTGACCAACAATAAAGTGGCCTGGGGTCAATACCTCCAGGTCATTTGGATCCGAAGAGATAGGACATAAGGGTCTGCTGTTAAGAACGGACTCAATCTTACAGAGGACTGTGACCATTTCCTCAAACGTCAAAGTGGTTTCCCCAACAACGCGCTTCAAATGAGTTTTAGCCGATTTAACCGCGGCTTCAAATATTCCACCCCAGTGTGGACAAGCTGGAGGACTAAAACGCCATGTAATTCCTAACTGAGAGAGTTTCACTCCGATATCAGACTCTTTCTCTGCCAAGAATTTATATATTTCGTTTAAATAGTTATTGGTACCGATGAAGTTGGTACCACAATCTGAACGAATCAGGCTAGGTAGGACACATCGTGCAACAAATCGTGTCAGAGTTGCAATGAAGGCTTCCGTAGATAGTGAAGATAGTGAAGAAACCAATTCAAGATGTACAGCCTTCGTCGCCAAACAAACAAACACACAGCCCCAAGCCTTTACAACCTTCGCGTTTCGGAGGTTGTGGGTTTTGAGATGGAAAGGTCCACAAAAGTCAGTAGCACATCCAGCAAATGGGCGAGCTTCCGTAACCCGATCGCTGGGCAAATCACCCATTTTAGGCTGCATACAGGGAGCCCTTGTACGATAACACTGCATACATTTATATATTACCGAACGAATAGCCCGTCGGGCTCCAAGAATCCAAAATTCCCGCTGTAAAGTAGCCAACAAGGCATTGCAATCAGCATGAGAGTTTTTAACGTGCCGATCTCGAATTACAAGTTCTGTAAAATGCCCATGCCTTGGTAGAAGCAGAGGATGTCTTGCCCCAAATGGCAAAGACGCGTTTCGGAGTCGGCCGCCGACCCTGAAAAGCCCGTCATTATCCAAAAATAGGCTCAGTCTGCGCAGGGCACCAGGCACTGTCTTTTCTGACTTTAAAGCCTCAAGTACCGGACGAAACTCCTCTACCTGAATGAACTTCACCCAGTAAAAGGAGTGCCTGTTGCCGTTCGTCCGTAGAGACTACTGAAGTCGACAATCGAGATGACCTATTTCTACAATTGTAGATAAAACGCTGTATCCAGCAAGTTACAGCAACCAACTTGTCCAAAGAACTGTAACGGTTTAGGAGGAAGTCTCGGTCAACAGACTCAACTTGAGCAGCAAGGCAACGTAATCCTGGCAATTGAGTCAGCTCAGGGAGACATAAATTGCCATCAGGCCATGTTGACGGTGAACGATCAAGCCACTCGGGTCCCCACCAAAGTGGATGAACAACTAATGTTGGGGCATCGCAGCCGCGCGATGCACAATCTGCAGGATTAAATGTTCCCGGGACGTGTCTCCAAATAATGGGGGCTTCCGAGTCTTGTATTTGAGAAACTCGGTTGGCAACAAACACTTCCAAAGTATGTACTGATGCCCTTAGCCAAGCTAAAACAATCATGCTGTCAGACTAGCCAAACACTTCATTCAAATGAAAATAGGGTTTCAATACACAAAGTGTGTGGTTCAAAAGCCGACAAAGCAACGTGGCTCCACACAGTTCAAGCTTCGGAATTGTTACCCTTTTTCGAATGGGAGCAACTTTAGATTTGGCTAGCACCAAGGAAGTACGGACTTCACCACGGCATTCAACAACTCTCAAATAAACAACTGCGGCATATCCACATTCGGACGCATCACAAAACCCATGTAAGGAAATATGCACAGGAGCGCTAGGCGCTAGAATACGTGGTAGGGCGACCTTACTGAGGTCACCTACGTTCAGAATAAAGGATTCCCATTCATTGGCCAAATTAGCAGGTAGGAATCATCCCAGGACAGCTCAGCCAACCAAAGCTTTTGTAAGAAGCATTTGGCCCAAAAAACAACTGGACATACCCAACCATTGGGATCAAAGATACGAGCCACTACTGATAGCACCGACCGCTTGCTATATACGGGCAAAGGAGGAAATTCTACTTTATAGGTCAATAGGTCCTCAGAAGGCTGGTACTGAATGCCAAGAACAGCAACAGTATGAGGAGAATCAGGATTCTCAAAAGAATGAGTATCCTGACAGTAGTCCAGAGAAAGATCGGAGAGGACACTTGGAGAATTTGACACCCACTTCCTCAACTCATAGCCTCCGGCTTGCAACAAGTTAATAAGCTCGCGCTTGGTTTGTAGAGCCTCTTGCACGTTAGGATTCCAAGATAGCAGCGGCTCGGGGATACGTAACTCTAGAACGTTTAGCCAGCTCTAATAAAGACCGAATGGCTATGAATGGACTAGACCTAAGTCCATAGGTATTTGTTTTTAACTCATACGTCATCAGTGGTTCACTGGGAGCCTCACTCCACAGAACAAGTTGATACTTCCGATCTTCTGGATGTATCAATGTCTGACGAAACATCATTCGAATATCAGCTACAAAAACCACCTGATGACGACGAAATTTGGTTAACACATCACAAATGTCGGAATGTAACTTCGGGCCTGAATGCAAACATTGATTTAATGAAGCCCCCGAAGTTGTGGTTGCCGACCCGTCAAAAACCACCCTAATTTTCTCATTACCCGCCTTGAAGACGGCGTGATGAGGAATATAATAATGCTCCCCAGAGCGCCAGTCGATTTGAGAAATGGCCATGTGATCCAAGTCTATATACTCCCGCATAAACTCGACGTACTTGCTTCGAAAGCGAGCACATCTAGACATTCGGCGTTCCATTGCATTAAACCGTTTTTCTGCAATAGCCCGAGACAAGCCCAATGGAGGGCGAATACTTAAAAAGGGCAGTCTGGTTATGAAACGACCACATGGCATACGCGTGGTGTTCTCCACAAAAAATACCTCACAGTCGTGATGCAGTGGATCAGACTTAGATACAGAAGGTGGCTCTTCCATGTGCCAGAACTGCTGAACCGCGTCGCTCAACGACAGGCCTAGGTAGTCGGAGCGTGCAAAATGATCAGTGGGTTCCCGGAGTCTCGGCCCCAAAACAACAAACCCAAAGATGGAACGGATGGAGCAACCAAACCCAGTATTGCAACCAGGAATACCCTGCGTTCACCAACTATACAATTTCCCAGAACGTCAGCTCCTAGTAACAGGTCGACTGGTGCGGAAATATAATAACTTGGATCGGCCAAGGTTAAGTGTCTTGTCAACCGCCGGATTGACAAAGGCAGATCAACAACAGGTTGTCGGTCTAGGATATTGGTCAAAACAATTGCATTTAGTGATGCTAAAGGACCAAGATTGCCACTAAGGCCAAAAGTGAAACCAATGTGACCTACAACACCCGGTGCTTGTAGGCCACCAATGCCTCGTATAGGACCACAATGGGAAGTTATACTCAGACCCAACCTATCAACTAAGTCTGTTGATACTATACAACCCTGCGACCCAGTATCCAGGAGAGCGCGCGCTTGATGAGCAACGCCAAACTTATCATACACACCAACAACTGCTGTAGGTAAGAGAACCGTATCTGGGCCGCTGGAAGAATGTTGGATATAGGTTGGGGAATCCTCATCCTATTCGGATGAGACCCCTACTAGAGAATCTACTCCTGGTAGTGACTTTGTCTCCAGAAGTGGCAGGAACTTCTGTATTAGATTGGTGCCTATGGGTCACAGAGTCGGAAACAGCGGACACCTGCTCAGCTGAGCCTCGACTAGATCCTGAAGATCTTGCAAGCCTACTCTGAGGCCTTCTAGACCGGCGTGGTGAAGTGTCCACCGGAGCAGCAAAATTAGCACCTCCCCCGCCCGTGGGGGAACCTTGGATATTAAAAGAGCGCGCCTGGGGAGCTGAAAAATGCTCACCAGAGCGATTGGCACACAATATGGGAATATGTCGCCCACGACAATAATTACAGGGTTTCTGGTTAGCACAGTCCCTGTACAAATGCGTACCCAGACAACCGTAACAAAGAGCTCGGGTTCGGGCAAAATGCCTCCGAGAGGAAGTATTCAGCTCCCTGAAAGTCTGACAGGCAGCTACAAGGTGGCCTGTATGCCCATAGTAACCACATTCAACAGCTGAAACAGCAAAAGTTTGTCGTGGTCGGGCTCCAGAACGTCTGGAGTCCAACTGAAAAGTCCTGCGCTGTACCGCAGCCGCAGGGCTAGGTGGGACAGGTTCAGTGTTATCTTGGTATCGGCACTCATCTTCCAAAAAAGTGATGAGGTCCGCAAAGGTAGGTAGGTAGGTCCGCAAAGGTAGGTAGGTAGGTAGCCGAGTCTCCGCCATACCTATGTTCAAACCTTTCCCGGACAGCAAAAGGGATCTTAGTAAGGACTATATGCACTAGCATATAGGACCACTCCTGGACAGGAAGGTCCAGTCGTTTAAGACTGTTGGTAGCCACCAACAGGGGGTTTAATAAGGATACCCTCAAGTCTACAGCCCGGTTTATTACAGGCAAGTTTAGAATTTGAGACACATGTGTGTCAGTAAGTCCAGTCGTTTAAGACTGTTGATAGCCACCAACAGGGGGTTTAATAAGGATACCCTCAAGTCTACAGCCCGGTTTATTACAGGCAAGTTTAGAATTTGAGACACATGTGTGTCAGTAAGTCGCCGAACATTTTGGTATCGGGACTTTAGAATATGCAGTGCCACTTCATAATTTTCATTGTGGAGGGGCAAGTGCTGTACAAGTTCTCTGGCCTCCCCTCTCAAACAAGATAATAAATAACACAGTTTTTGGGAAGCGACAAATCAGTCCGACCGTCAACTAAGCTTGCAAACAAATTGTGGAACCCTACCCATTCCTCGAGCTTACCTGAAAACTCGGTCAAATTTAGTGTAGGTAGGTGGGAAATATTCACAGTCTCCATTTTGGGAGCAAGCAATTCCTTACTTGCACCTCTGCTGGAACGAACAAAGGCTGCCCCTTCAATTTTATCTATGAGTTCATAAGCCTGATCGAACTCTGCATTTAAATCAGCCAAGACCTCGGCATGACCTTCTTCCGGAAGACAAGTCAGGGCTTTCTGGTAGGCAGTTTCCAAACGATTAATATAACCATCCAGCTTTTCCACCCTAGCCAAAAAGGCTTCTAATTTATCTGGCCGATCTGCTAGCAAGACTGCAGAGGCCAACCACCTTAAAACTAACCTTATTTCAGCCGTAAAGGATACATAAGACATTTTGAAAAATGTGTCAGTACAGATTTTAAACAAAAATAATATAACAAATTAAACTTAAACTTATTATTAAGCTGTAGGTAACTTATAAATGAGGTTAAATTACCCAAAATTAACAACACCAATATACTAGCCTGCTATATTATTATATTACAATAGAAAAAAAAAAGAAAAAAAAATGTTAAAAATGGATAGGGTAAATATTAACCTAACCACGCTCTGCTACCATATGTTTGTGATGCGCAATCTTGCTCTTGATCCAGAAAAGCAAGCCTCTACGCTCGCTAAGCCCGCTAGTAACACGGGACAAAAAATTAAACTAAAAAATAATTAACAAAAATAGTTACCGACCTTGATATGTGGTTATGTCCATATAGCCATGAATATAAGGTATACCCAACCAGCAGTGTAAATGGATGTGTGTATGTGATAGTGGTGAGTATGGCGAATGTATGACCTGGAAGAGCTCCCTTCGTCCTTTTGTTCAATAACAAAGTTTCAAAATCGGCGTCCGCGCCGGTTATAATTTCAATTGTACTTTATCCAAGGAAATACTTCACAAACAATCACAATTTACATAGGCACTAGTTTGTTACAATTACTTAGCAATTACTACAAAAAAAACAATAAATAAACAATAATAAAGATGGTGCAAGTTATCAACAAATTTTAGGTTATGTCAAGAGATATTTTTTTTTAATTTATCGCACCAAGGAAAAAGGAAATCTGCCTAGTGCGTTCCAAAGTAATTTGGAGGCGGCGGTTAAAAGCATTTTAAACAGTACATATGTATCTATAATGACTGTAATGCAAGGTTCTTATTTATAAAAACATTTTTTTAAAAGTAAATCAGCCTAAAAGTTTACTTTTATAAAATAAGCCCCTTAACCTCTGCTTAACTTGCAAGGGTGAGTAAAAAATATTTATATAACAAGCTGGTTTTTTTTCAGCATTGAATTGTGCCAGGCTATTAACCCGCATACTTCCATACCTGTTAGAGGATCCAGAATGGCATGGATTTTTTTGGTCATCTTTACCAGCTTCAGAAAATGAATCTGTACCTTTGGGACAATCTCTACTTAATGCTGTTTGTGTAAGTCTTTTATTGATTACATCAAAAGTAACGAACAAAACATAAAAGCTTAGATCAATTGTTAATCGAAGCTAAACAATGATAAAATTCAAAAAGTATTCAGTGAAACAATGAAAGTATGTGTCATCAACCTATCTATGCCTCCCTTATTGTATTCACAATAACAGTATTTTTACAATATTTGTATGTACAAAATATGTTAGTAGCATATAACAATGGGCTAATTTATCAATACATAGTTTTTATATTTTATGTTATATACATTTCATATTTATTAATAAATAATATTGTTATTTCAGGATTTGCTATTCTGTCCAGATTTTACTGTCACAAGTACCAAAAGGTCTGGCCCTGTAAGTATGCAATATTAAAACATCTAAGTGATATTACATTCCAAACCAAACAAGTTCCATTAAATCATTATTATTGAGTTTTTTTCATAAGAATAGCTTTTGATATAGCCACCACTGTGGTTCAGTGGGGTTATTGCTGGCATTGTATCTGGAGATTGTGGGTTTAAATCCAACATGACACAATATAGGTATTTATTTGTACATATCTTCACGGGTGCCTTACGGCGCCCGAGACCGCCTGGGCGGCCCCAGGGAACCCAGCGGAGGGGTTTTAATCCCACCTCGTCGTAAACGATGGTATGAGTCTACACCGAACAAGTGGCTAGCTCGTCGCGATTGTTTAAATAGACTCTATAATCCATCTATAAACAGTTTCACAAGTTGGTATATTGAAACCGGGACCGACAGCTTAACGTGCTCTCCAAAGCACTATAGTGGTGTTGTCAAACAAATGTACATATTTTTTTAATTAAAAACTCATTGGTACACACCGGGATTCGAACCAGGGACCTAACTGTTTTTAAGTCCAAGGTTTAACCACGTATATCTTATTATATTTATTTGTCCTAGACATGACTGTATTTTAGGGTTGTCAGTTGTTTGGGCCCGGAAAATTTGATCCCGAAGACTAACGCAAATATGTATCATCACGGGTGCCTTACGGCGCCCGAGACCGCCTAGATGGCCCCAGGGTACCCAGCGGAGGGGTTTTTAATCCCACCTCGTCGTAGCCGATGGTATGAGTCTACACTGAACCAGTGGCTAGCTCGTTGCAATGTTTTGAATAGACTCAATAACCCATCTATAAACAGTTTCACAAGTTGGTATAGTGAAACCGGGACCGACAGCTTAACGTGCTCTCCGAGGCACTATAGTGGTGTTGTCAAACAAATGTACATAATTTTTTTAATTAAAAACTCATTGGTACACACCGGGATTCGAACCAGGGACCTAAGTGTTTTTAAGTCCAAGGTCTAACCAACTAGGCCACCACGTATATTAACGCAAATAATAATAATAATAATATTTAGTCATTTGGGCCCGCGGGAAACTAGCGTTAGGTACATCTTATAGTTATATCTACTTGTACTTATATTTTGATAACTTATAATGTATATTTGGGGCGTAAATTAAATGTAAAATAAAACTTTTACAGAGGCGTTACCAAAGAGCCAATCGAAGATCGAATAAAAATACCAATCGAAAACCAAATGTATGGGATTTGACGTTTCTCGGCGATCAGGCTATACCCATAGAGTAAAATTCCTATACATTTTTATCGATCGACGCGTCGATTCGATTGTCGTTTGGGCTCTTTGGTAAGCCCCTGGGGCAGTCAATAATTGACAGGATAATGGAACCAGCTAACCACCTAGTCTTAAACTACTACTGGTTATGTAGCATGTGTTTGGTTTCGTTGTTTTTATTCTGCATCGATAAATTAGCATTATTGTAGTAATGACATACTATGGACATCGTGAGTCATGATAGTTTGGTTTGAACACTATAAGTATAATTCCAAATGCTGATTCTTATGACTTTGATATATTCAATTTTATTATTTATTTATTTTTATTTTCTTTATTGCAGTTACTTTCATTTAATGTTATTTTATCATATTAAGTTGAATATGAAAGGTTCAGTTACAGTTTTATTTAGAGTACTAGTCTCGCTGCTTTATAGGCAAATCAATCACCCTTTTTCGTAATCGCCCATGAAAGGAAACTACCACCTCACCAAGAAATATATGTTGTAGTCTGGTAAACAAGTGAACCCACAGACTAAAACCGAAACATGACCAGGTCACTTGACGGTTTTGGCATCCGTATGAGCGGTTATATGAGAATGTAGGAAACTATAGAGGATCTGGAATATTTCACAATTATTTAGGATGTTTTTAAACATTACAGACTATTTCGAACATTCGGGAGGATTCTGGAATGTTTCACAATGATATATGTTCCCGAACGTTACAGACTATTCTCGAATATTCGTGACGATTCTGGAATACTTCGGGCCGAAACGACCGACAACCGAAAATTAAATATTTATTATTGGTCATTTAGGCCAACACTGTGAACACCGGGCCCAAAACACAATAAAAATAATTAAATAATATGGTATAAGTCATATCGGCCCGCCGGTCCAAATTTTTCGGGCCCAAACGCCCGAATTTTAATGTATTTTATTAGTAAATACGTTTTAGTACTATAGTGTGTTTATCCCATCAATATTTACAGATAAATTCTTACAAATCTTATATCATAAAGGTATTTCCGAAAATAATCTTATATAATGCATAATCTCTAATAGCCTGGCTTTAGTCGAATAGAAACATGACGTCACTTGACGGTTTTTGCATCTATATATATCTATGGTAACGAGACCGGCCGGTCGGTCTAACGAAGTTATAGAGACCTCCCTAAAGCAGGTTATATGATTAACTCAGGAACGAGCAGAAGAGCTCTCTTCTCTTGATAGCTGTGAGTACATTTGGGCAGCCGGCGTGGGGTTCGCGCGTAACCCTCCCCGCGTGTCTACGCAGGACGCAGCCCGCTGTGAGCTGCTAAGGCTGCTCCTCACGTGCTGCAGCGAAACCATTTATATGCCTCCTGCTGTTGCCGCCGTTACACATAATAAATGGACAGCGTAAGTATTACAGTTGTTATTGGACGTAATATTAAGGCAAACACTTATTAATAGCTGAAAAAACCTCTAAGAAACCCGTCACCGGGCACGCAATACTTAACATGGCACGTGGCACTATAAGTTTTTCTGTAGGCCGATTTTGATTAAATGTTACTACTCCTAATAAAGCTTCTTTCTTTTCTTTCAGTAATTATATTTTTTAATCCAATGAGTGGCTTTTCACAAACAAACCGACAAACAAAAATATAAAAAAAACTTTAATCACACATGGCAAATAAATATAAGTACATTTAAATAAATTAGTTTATAAAATACACACACCGGCAGAATTAGCGGTACACAAAAAAAGGAAGAATTAAGAATTAATATATCTTTTTCGTAGCACTGGCCGGTTACATTACTTTTTAATAATTTTTTACATATATTTTTAATCTATAAAAAATATGTCTAATTTAAAAATGTCAACAGTCATTTTTTTCATTCGTTTGTTTTAATATTTCATTCATACATCTCTATCAGTCGATAGAGATGAGCTTCTTGATGACCTTCGAAGTAGATTTTCCGTTTTCGTAAAGTTCATAAATTCCATTTGAAAAACATTATATTGCAGTTTTATGAGACTTTAATGTTTTACTGCTTATTGATAAGTTACGAACATCTAAGTATGCCTGATTTAACGCTATCAGAAATCATCAGGGCAGATGAAATGAGAAGAAATGGTCAATCCTACAGATCGATTGAAACAAGATTTCGACGATCGTTATCAACGATTCAACGTAGCATCAAACGGTACAGATTGACGAATTCGCTAGTGAGGAGAAGAGGACAAGGCAGGAAAAGGTGTACTTCAAGGAGAGATGACCGTTTTCTACAACTTCAAGTTCGTCGAAACACGAGACTTACGGCGGTGCAGGCCCGAAATGCATTGGAGGAGGTTCGAGGAGTAAGAGTGAGTGAGCGGACAGTTCGCAGAAGATTCGAGAAAGTTGGAATAGGCTCATTTATACCCGCCAAAGCACCAAAACTTGAGAGACACCACCGTTCAAACCGACTATACTTTGCTCGTGAACATCATCATTGGGACTTTAACGAGTGGGGACAGATTCTCTTTACTGATGAATGTAGAATTCTGTTAAATCGGATTGATGAAAGGCAGCGAGTATGGAGACGCAAAGGAGAGCGTTATTTACAGTCTAATTTTGAAAATACAGTGGCATATGGCGGCGGCTCAACTATGGTCTGGGGAGGGATATGTTTAGGAGCTCGCACGGAGTTAATGGTAGTCGACGGCGGGAATCTGAATGCTGATCGGTATATCAGGGAGATTTTAGAGGAACATGTTGTGCTATTTGCCCTATTTATTGGTAACGACTTTATTTTAATGCAGGATAATGCTCGGGCTCACAGTGCTCGCTCAGTACAGGCATACCCAAACCATGTTGGTGTTACGGTGATGGAGTGGCCAGCACGGTCCCCGGATATAAATCCGATTGAACACGTTTGGGACTTGCTAAAGAGGAGTGTCAAATCAAGAATGCCACCTCCTAACAATCTGGGCGAGCTGAAAAACACATTAGTTGAAGAATGGCAGAGGTTGCCCCAAGAAATCATTGACAACATCATTCGCAGCATGCCCAGAAGGATGGAAACCTTAATCAGGGCACGGGGGGGAAACACTCGTTATTAAACATTCATTTAATTAATTTTAAACCGTCATAAAATCTAAAAAAATTAACTGTTTCTCTGTCACTACGAAATCTAAGAAAAATGCTTTTTTTTTTTCATAAACTTTAAGTATGGTGTTGCAAATTAATGTCAAAACATATTAATTTAATTGTTGTTTCATGTTTAATTATTATTTGTTTAAAAATAAAGCTAACTATTTTATACTCTCCCTTGTTTTTTGTGTTCCGCTAATTCTGCCGGTGTGTTTATACACATGTACTGATAACATTGTTACACATAGTACAGACCTAGAGCTTAAATAGTTGTGGCCAGAGCAATATGTTTGTAATGTCCTTCATATTATTATTTATTATTACAAATAAAAATGTTTCATTATTATAGGAAAAATCTTTAATAATTACAGACATGGACGATTTACGATTCTATTATGTGTTTTACAGAATCCTGGCTAAAGTCCGACAAAATGTGTTTTAATGTAAATAATTTCTCAGTTGCTAGTTTTTTTAATAGAACCTCCTGTGAAGGAGGTGGCTCTATAATTTTAATTAAAAATACTTTAAAGTATAAGGAACGAAAGGATATCGTAAAACTATCTGTTGAACGTGTTTGTGAGATTTCATGTGCAGAGATGGACTCATATATTATCCTATGCATATATAGACCCCCAACATCGTCTTTATCTTACTTTATAGATACAATGGAGGATATACTCTCAAAAATATTAAATTTAAATAAACGAATATTTGTATGCGGGGATTTTAACATTGATATTTTATTAGATTCATGTGACAGACAGAAGCTCATTTCTCTTTTTAACTCCTTTAATTTAAATAACATATTCACAGAACCGACTCGGATTACTGCAACTAGTCAGACTTGCATTGATAATGTATTCACTAATTGTACCATTTCAGATCACTCTGTCATTACTGGTGTACGCTCTGATCATAAATGTCTGATGATTAGCTTTAAGGCGCGAATTAAACCAACCAATAAAATAATTAAGTATAGACCTCTTACTGAAAATAGACTAGAAATTTTAAATAATAATATCATACATAAAATTAATAATTTCAAGTATAATACAAATAAACCGAATACAACATATTCGAATTTACATAATTTAATAACCCAAGAATTTGATAAAGTGTGTAAAGTAAAGACAAAGAAAATAAATGATAAATTTAATTTTGCTACTTGGTCAACTAGGGGTATTAGGAAAAGCAGGGATACTTTATATGATTTATGATAGGAGATCCTATACATTAGATCAAAATTTTCATAACTATGTTAGAAATTATTCAAAAACATTTAAAAAAGTTTGCCTTATGGCAAAATCTAATTTTATTAGCTCCAAACTACAATAATAAATAATGAAACTGGTAAAAACATACATAAGCAAAATGATATTTCCATCAGACAAAATGGAGTATTGATATCTAAGAAAAATAAAGTTGCTAGCTTATTTGAAAAGTTTTTTGCTGATATACCTTTTAAAGTCACGAATAGTATTAAGTCGTCATCTAGTATGACTAAGGAACTATTAAACCGTCATGTTAAAATACCAAATTTTACAGAATTTAATTTTATACATGTCTCAAATGAGGATATTATAAAACACTTCAAAATGTTAAATAAAAAGAAAACGGAAGATTTATGGGGATTATCCGTGAAAAGCAATAGAACCTATTATTTACACCATTGGGCCTATCTTAGCCGACATTTATAATAGTTGTGTGGATAACGGTGTCTTCCCAGACTTTATGAAGCGCAGTAAAATAGCCCCTATATTCAAATCGGGATGTAAAACAGACCCTACTAACTATTACCCGCGCTTATTATATTTAAAAAAATAATGCTAAGTCAGCTATTAAGATATTTTAATATCAACAAATTATTACACGATCGTCAATATGGGTTTACAAAAGGTAGAAATACAACAGATGCTGGTACTGGATTGATTGAGGAAATATTTAGTTCTTGGGAAAAGTCTCAGGATCTCATTGGTGTCTTTTGCGATCTGTCTAAAGCATTTGATTGTGTAGATCATCAAACTCTATTGGGTAAGCTGGAATTCTATGGAGTTCGCGGAGTAGCGTTAAACCTTGTTGAGTCCTATCTCTCTAATAGAACGCAATGTGTTAACATTAATGATACTGTATCTAAAGGATCTCTTGTGAATATGGGAGTCCCCCAGGGATCAATTTTAGGGCCTTTCCTGTTTCTGGTATATATCAATGACCTTCCGCAAATGGTACATGAAACAGTGCAGATAGTGCTGTTTGCTGATGACACGTCCCTGTTGTTTAAAGTTGATAGAAAAGTCAACATATTGTCAGCAGCAAACAATACTCTGTCTATGGTCTCTGAATGGTTCACAGAAAATAATTTGGTTTTAAATACTAAGAAGACCAAGTGCCTCAAATTTTCTTTGCCAAACGTTCAAGTAATTAACTGTTCACTGAAGTTAGGCGGTACTGAACTGGAATTTGTTGACTCACGACAGACGACAGTCATTGTATGACCAATAAATTAAAGTTAAATTTAAATTGATTATTGCACATTTAAAAAAAAACCTTTGTGAATAGAAGGAGTATAAACCGAAAATTGCGTATTTTTTTATACTAAGCCATAGCTGAACGTTGGGATGAGAAAATAGTAAATAAGTAGTTATTTATTATTAAAAAATGTGATTTAATGTTTTTCTGATACAAATTAATATTAAAATTAGTGCATATATTATATATTATTGATATTAAAATAGTAATATTAAATTAGAGCGGACAGATATTTATTAAATAATCCTGGCATGGGCGTAGCCAGGACTTGATGATTATCTGGGGGGTAGCCTCGTAAATTTTTAATGTTTTCTTGAATGAAATGAATTTTCTGAATTTTTAATGAGCAAAAAAAAAAAACGCCATCGTCATCATAATATCACTTAATATGTTTAACCCATCACCGGCTACGCCCATGAATCCTGGTATAATAGTATATTAAATTTCCAGTTTAAAACCTCAGACGGTTGGTGGGTGATCTTCAAAATAAACCATTCTTGTAAATATTAAAACTTTATTGCTTAATAATAAGGAATTTGGGGAACCCTCACCTTTAGCTCGATGTAATTGTACCTTGGGTCGCCCCGGCCAAACTTCTTATTATATCCCTTTTGTGGTTCATTTTATTTGACATAAGCTTCATCCACTTGATAATTCACTGTAGTATCTATATGCACTGATATATTCCACCACATGTGTATTAATTATTGATTTTAGTACTGGTCTGATGTTAATTTGTCGCTTCTATATTATTGAGGGCTTTGGATGGAACATAGGTTTGGGTAGGGAAAACATATGTTTATCTGCCTTCAAATAACATAAGTTAATGTTTCAAGAAATGTTCAAAAATAAATTTTAAGCTTATAAACTTAACACTTACAATAAATCTATGATTAACTTTTTTTAGCTACATAACAAGTTCAGAAAACCGACACGCTCTGCCTTTGTTTACTTCTCTACTAAACACAGTCTGCTCATACGACCCCGTGGGTCTGGGGCTTCCATACAATCACCTTTTGTTCTCCGATACGCTGGAACCCCTGGTGGAGACAGCACTTCAGCTGCTTATTGTCACATTGGACCATGACACTTCTAATCACCAGGATGAAGAGGTAAGATTTTCCTATGAACTATGAACTGTTTTTTTTTTATTGTTCTTTTATTAACATAAATTAACTATATTATGTGTACTGTATCATATTATTATGTAGTACAAACTGACCGACGACGTAACTAACATGCATATACATATCATCATGGTGCCTTACATAGTCCCCTGAGACCCTGAGGGGGTGTCGGACTCCGTAATGCGTTAGTTGCGTCGGTATCTCAGTTCCCTCTATAAACAGTTTCACAAGTTGGTATAGTAAAACTGTTTAGGGTGTCGTTAAACAAATGTACATATTTTTTTAGCTTAAAACCTCTTTGGTACACACTGGGGTTTGAACCAGGGACCTAAGTGTTTTTAAGTCGAAGGTCTCACCAACTCGGCCACCATGTATATACATACATTACTTACTTCTTAAAAAATACACACATCAAAAGTGTCTAGGGATCAACATATATTTTTCCAATAACTTTTCTCCTGATTGATATTCATTAAAAATTTTTTTAAGGATTGATCAAATAAAATGTTTTCGTTTGTCTACAGTAACGATAAACCAAGTCACCTTTGCATTAGTAAAAAAAATTGCCATTTTCCTAATAAAGGGATTTTTGACATTTGAACCACTAACATTAAAGTTCGAAAAAAAGACTGAAATAACAGTTTTTTTTTTAATTTTATTGGGTAACTTAAACAATTAATAATCCGTGTTTCTACCGCGAACACTAACAACACAAGAACATCGGTTTGGCATACTCAAAATGAGTTCATCCAAATCACGCTGTGGAATGGCCGCCCATGTTCGTTGCAACAACAAAAAAAGGTCTTCTTGCGACTGGATACCCTCCATATTCGGCAGAGCTCTTCTCTGAAGAATATCCCATGCATGCTCAATCGGGTTCAAGTCTGGCGACTGAGCAGGCCAGGGCAGGACATTGATGTTAGCTGCGGCGAGAGTCTGTCTTACAACTCTTGCGGTGTGCGGTCGTGCATTATCATGCATTAACTGAAATAAGGGACCGATATGCACTTGTAGAGGAACGATGACGTCTGATACAACCGTCTCAGCATAAATTTGAGCGTTGAGGTTGCCTCTGATCCAAATCAACTCAGTTCTTCCGCCGATCGAAATACCCGCCCATACCATGATGGTTCCACCACTATAAGGATGGACTTCCTGGCAGGATTTTAATCGCTGTTGGCGTCCAGGGGTTCTCCAGTGTCGTATACGTCTTGTATCCGGCCTCATACCAAAACGAGACTCATCAGAAAAGCACACGAAACGCCATTGTTCTTCTGTCCAATTTCTGTGTTCAAGAGCCCATTGATATCGAGTCCTACGATTATGCATTGCTATAGGTGGTACCCGTAGCGGTCTTCGGGAATGAAGGTTTACTTCATGCAAGCGGTTTCTGACTGTTTGGTCGCTAATTAAGTTCCCTGAAGAGCGATGAAGGCTCACGGCTAACATCATGGCGGTTATTGTTGGAGCTCTTCGAGCTGTGATTTGAATGTATCGGTCTTGTCTCCGTGTGGTGCAGCGATACCGTCCTCCATGGCGCTCAGCCACGGTACCAGTGGTTCGGTAACGTGTCCAAAGTCGACTGATTACACTCTGACTTGTATTCAGAGCTAAAGCCACAGTACGTTGCCGGGAACCAGCTTCTATCATTCCCACGGCTCTGATCATTTCTTCCCTGCTTAAATGACGTCGCCGCTCCATAATAACGTTGGTTTTAATCAGTAGTAGGGAAACAGTAGCACTAATAATGTCTTCAATGCGTCTTATGTTTTTATAGGGAAAATATTGACAGCTGATTTTCATCTTTTACTCGAATTTGATTGACAGTTCCTGTTTTAAATTATAAAATGCACCAAAAAGGATCCATATAAATTTATAAAATCATAAATTTATTACAAAGCCACATCTCAATCACAAGAAATCCGCATAAAAATGCTTGATCCCTAGACTTTTTTGATGTGTGTATTTAATAAACCAACAATTAATTACTAGACTTTATTGATGGACTACCCTGAGTTTTACCCTGTTACCTTTTTATAAGAAAATATTGAATATTCAATTAATATAATTTGTAAAATTCGTATCATGATGCATGTTGCTTTATGGTGTGTAGAGTTTTGCAAAAATAAACACCAAGTATTTCGATTTTTCGCACGTTCTTGCAGGTGTTACCAGATAACCTGTTCATCAACTACCTCTCCCGCATCCACCGCGACGAGGACTTACAGCTGGTGCTCCGCGGGGTGGCTCGTCTCCTCAACAACCCCCTGCAGCAGACATACCTACCCAACTCCTGCAAGAAGGTCCATCTGCATCAGGAACTCTTGGTGCTGTTTTGGAAAATGTGCGATTATAATAAGGTGAGCTGGTTTTAATTGTAGCTGCTCATCCACTAAAACTTATTGAATCCTTAAAGAACGCTTTAGTTAAAAGGTGTTTTTTAGCAAAAAAAAAAGTTTGCGTAATAGAGACAAAACAGATTTTAAAATGATGTTCTAAGTATTGAAAGGTAAAGGGAAATTCGCGATCGCTATGTCTGCTTTCTCCATACAAAAACGAGCATTCGCACTTTTTGTATTTCTCCACTGGAACACTAGTCGCAGAATTAAAAGAATATTTTGGCCGGTCATTGTGTTTATTACAATTACCGATTACCGATGTTTTAAAGATTTTTTCAATATTACCTACCAATACAAAAATATTTATTACAACAAAAACAATTACCAACATGAAAATAATAATTGAACTACGACTAATAGCTTAGTTGTAATATTGGAAGTGCGTTTGTATGGGCGCCATGTCAACTACAGAGCCCTTAAGTATTAAGCTATACATCTAGACAGTAGGCACTTGTAATACATTTTGCTAACTATGTAACATAATCTTTAGGAATTAAGTGTTTGATATACATCTAGACAGTAATTGTAATACATTTTGCTAATTATGTAAGATTCCAACAAGCTAGCTTTTACTTTATTCTCTGTATATGCAAAATACTTAGGTGTTTGTTATATATAATGCCAGCACCCCTAGCACGGCCAAGCCAAGACAAGATATAAAGTCGCGAACCAATGTCAAAAGTAACTATTTTTTAATATCAACCAATCAGAGCGCTGCAAAGTTGCACCTGATTGGCTGATATAAAAAAAATGTTTTGTTTGACATCCGCTCGCAACTTTATGTCTTGTCTTGGCTTGGCCGTGCTACGGGTGCAGAACTTATACGATATGTCATTACTTTTAGGTGCTTGGTGCTTTTTACCTTATACACACGCGCAAGTGCATTCTTCTAATTACTCTTTATTAGGGTGAAGTTTTTGCAGTCGTGTTGATACATGGGTGTCAACACGACTGTGAGTAACATATGGTACAAATACTTTTCACGAAATTTATCATTGGTTTTTATGTGCTCGGTGCTTTTTACCTTCGAGAACAAAAAAAAAACGATAATAACTTTGTGCCACGATAAAAAAATGTAATGCGTTGCCAGCGAATGTCTTTACTTTGACAGCCTCCCTAGACTAGTGGTTGCGCCTTTGGCGTTGTATCCGGGGGTCGTAGGTTTGATTCCCACCCATGGCAAAAAAAAAAAATAGTACGTTTTTCTGTACAGTTTGTATAATATGTATTACATCATTGTTTCCGGTACACATAGTACAAGCATAGAGCTTAGTTTGTGACCAGAGCAATATGTGTAAATTGTCCTACGTATTATTATTATTATCTTATGATCCTTGTTCTTCAAACGAAGCGTGAATAAAGCAGATATAGTAGGCACTAGGCACCACCAATTTTGGTGATACTAAAATAAACAACACCAACGTTGTTTATTCATGGACATGTACTTACCATCTCAGGGATAAACAGTCACATGTCGAGCTCCAAAGTCGTACACTATCCTAGGGTAAATAAATCGATGTTGTTTCAGAAATTCATGTATTATGTCCTGAAGAGCAGTGATGTTCTGGAGATTTTAGTTCCTATACTATATCATCTGAACGACTCGCGCGCCGACCAATGTAAGTTTTCTATTTATTGCATTACTTTACATTTAATATTTTATTATTACACGTATTTCCCTCTTATATATATTTTTTATTACAACTAAACAGCACGTGTTCGGAAAGCGAAATCATTAGCTATATTTATGTGTTAAATACACGAACCAGATTATTTTTTTAGTTCAAGTCACTGTTTTATCTCTAGTCTCTCGTACCTACATTAAAAATGCAACTTGTTTCTGTCCGTTTGTGAGCTTTTAACTCGAGAACCACTTATTTGATTTTCGTAATTTACAGGTATGTTCTATGGTCAGGGGGATGATTACGCGTCCTAAGCTCGCTCGCACGCTAATCGTTATAACGTCATCTGACGTAGTCAGTCAGAAGCTTGGCTCCTTTAGAATGGCTTCAAAAAATCTTATAATACTACGTCATTGCGATTAACATGCGAGCTAACTTTGATGCGCGCAATCTAGGCACTAGGTATAGGCTTTATATTGATACGTTAGGTATATTTTGAAACCCCGCTTAAAACATTATCAGTCGGATATAAAATTCACACTTTAAATAAATTATAACCATATTCTACGATAACTACCCACCACGAAAAAAAGTATGTTTACATTATACAATAATTATCGAAACAAAGTATTTATAGTGAGTTTTGTGCAAATTTAAGGACTCAAAAATTTACAGATACTAACTGTGACCAGTTGTAAGTGTTTACAGGAAAATCGCACCATTTATACCCAGTAAAATCCAGTGTTATAAATTTCCTACTACTTACACCGTTTTCGTGGCCAGTGAATCTTGAATTAGTTTTTAACAAAGTAATATAAATCCGTATTTATTTGTATGTGCTATTTGGACGGGATACTAAAGTGACTAGACTAATAATATTAGATTTGGACATAAACGCTAAATATACAAATTAAGTAAATTTATGTGGCGCCATCTATACCGTTTGTAAGGAACTAATTGTCAACTTCCTATGCTTTTGAACAATACCATTTGACAATATAGTGAGCTGTGTCTGCATATAGTTGTGATAAATATCAAGAGAGGGCGTCTTTGTTGTTTCCAATAGTCAATAATCAATCATAGATCTTCTAAATCAAATACGTGCTATTTAATTGGATATTGAAATTATTATTTAAACCAAGAAAATATAAAACTACTCCATCAGTATTCACATGGTGCACTGCGTTAACTTGGAACTGCAAGGTCGGCAATGATTTCTCATAACAATATCTCAGATTACTAGCGACATCTATATTTTGGTTGAGGAACCTCTTAGTCAATGCCGTTTGCAGATAAAAGAAATCCTTTATTTAAGTAAACTGCGCACAGTTACTATTAACTGTCAAGAGAGGGCGTAATTGTCTTTCACAATCAATCAATTTGATTTAAATATAAACTACAAACTAAAAACCTTTTCTGAAACCGTAAATATGATCAGATCACCGGTATTAAATAAATCGGCATCTGAGTCAGACCTATTAAATCTTATAGCTCAAAATGAGGACGGAATCCTTAGATACACCCTTAACAACAGTTACATTTAGACAAAAAAAGCGAAGAATGTCTTTTGAAAAATGTGATTCTGTTACGATGAACAACAGTCAGGATATTAAGGAAATGTTACAATTAATGATGACTTCAAATAATCAACGCTTCGAAGCGTTGGAACAACACTTAATAACAGTAAAATGCCAAAATGAATCCATTCATGCATCTAGCATCGAATTGGATAAAAATATTATAGCTTTATCTGCGTAATTGAAAACCATGGAGACTAAAATTGAAACGCTTGAGAAAGAAAAGGAAAGTATCTCTGGGTGCCTAGTGGTATTGGGGAAAAACATAGATAACATAGAAAGAAACAACACCAAGTACTGTGTTGAGATAAGAAATATACCTAAACGGAAACAAGAAAACAAGGATCACCTATATGGGTATGTTGAATCTCTTAGAAAGACGCTTAAGATTGAAACGCCAGGTATGGAAATACGCGATGTTCACAGATTGCCCGGAAAAATGGATCAAATAACCTCCACTATAATGATTGAATTTTCAAACACCCTTTTCAAATCAAATTTCCTTAACGCTGCAAAAACCTATAACAAAGTTAATCCATTTGCAAAATTACATAGTGGCCATCTAGGTATAAATGAACTGTGTGTCCCGATATACGTCAACGAACAACTTACGGTGAAAAATAAAAGGCTTTATTATCTTGCTCGCGAAGTCAAAAAGGCACATAATTATTCCCACTGCTGGACAGCCAACGGAAATGTGTTGATGAGGAAGAAGGAGGGACTCCCTTATATTATCATAAAGAGTGAAGCTCAACTGGAGATCATTAAGGCGAATAAAGAAGATTGACTAGGCCTTAATTATTACTGGTCATTAATGCTGATATATATTAATGGCAATGTTAATGTGAAAATTATTTTTGTAATCCTTACTTTCATACATTTAAATTATTATTTTATATTTATTTTAAGACTAAAACTTGCGGTGTTATTATACTTTTGTCAACTTATGCTATTACACAACATACACATAATTAAACTAAAACGTACCATGGACAGGTCTATCATTGACCCACCTATTTATAATTGTATACATTATTGTGAGGGTATTGGCCATGCTGAAGAATCAAAATTGATCCTGCACTTAAACACATACCAAATAATGTATTTAATATATTGTACGGTTTGTTTGATGTATTGTACAGTCTATTTAACATTTTGTACAGTCTATTTAACATATTTTATACATATTTTAAAACTAAAACTTGCGGTTTTGTTATACTTTTACACTACTATTTGCAGTAAACATAAGCTATTATACAACATACACAAAATGGTACTAAAACATAATCTGGATAAATATATTTATAACCCACTTGTATATTATTGTATAATTTTTTGTGAGGGTATTGGCCATGCTGAAGAATCAAAATTGATCCTGCACTTAAACACATACCAAATAATGTGTTTAATATATTGTGCGGTTTGTTTGATGTATTGTACAGTCTATTTAACATTTTGTACAGTCTATTTAACATATTTTATACATATTTTAAAACTAAAACTTGCGGTTTTGTTATACTTTTACACTACTATTTGCAGTAAACATAAGCTATTATACAACATACACAAAATGGTACTAAAACATAATCTGGACAAATATATTTATAACCCACTTATATATTATTGTATAATTTTTTGTGAGGGTATTGGCCATGCTGAACAATCAAAATTGATTCTGCCCTTACACACATACCAAATAACTTATTTAACATATTTTACAGCCTACACATTGATTTATAGAACACTATATACACGCAATACATATATTCTACAATCACTATGGTTAACCATTTTTTTTATTATTTCGTATTCCGTGTATCTGAAAATTTTAATTTATACATATAAACTAAAAAATCGTTATTTTAACTTTACATATTTAATTACAGTTTCGATTTATGCATACCTGTGTGTAAGCTCAAGGCTTCGGCACAATCTTAGATTTACAAAAAAACTAATTGAAACTATACAAAATATAAAATCACTCCACTTAAAAACTAATATCGTTACCCAATTTACCTCCCATCGGCTGATAGTCACGCGCACCCAGGAAAGTATGCTACCCAACCGTCTTTTTTATAAATTTATTAAATATTTTTATTTAAAATGGTTCAAAACTTAACATCCCAGTTATTCTCGGACATTGACTCTGTCAGTGTCTCGAGATCTGTGGCATGTGCTCCTGAGGAATGTGCGCGGTTAATTGGCGGAGGAGGCGTGGATAACGTAGGTCTAACGATTTTGGCACAAAATATTCGAAGCATCTCCAAAAATTTTGATAGTTTAACAGTCCTGCTAAATAGGCTTCAAGTAAAATGTGATATAATAATATTAACAGAATGTTGGCTTAATGTCAACCCATACCTTCCTAATATAGACGGATATTACTGTGTTAATACAAATAAGAACCCAAATCAGAATAGTGGTATTGTAATTTACGTACGAAATAATATTCAAATTACATCTTTCGAACCGGATATGAACGAAGCCAATTGTATTGTTTTAAAGACTAATTCTAGTCACACTATATTGGCAATGTACCGTTCACCATCTTACCACAATATACAAAACTATCTTACATCGTTGAATGCTCTACTTGATTTACATAGTAACGATCATAACCTAATATTAATAGGTGACATTAACATAGACATCTGCCCTGAAAGCACTAGTACTAATAAAGAAGATTATCTCACTATTCTGGCAAGCCATGGCTTGCTACCCACACATACACTGCCTACACGAGGTAACAGTAGTCTGGATCACATAATGTTAAGAACATACCAATCGGCTAGAACACTAGTATTAGACACCCCTGTCACTGACCATCATCCAATTATTCTCAACCTCAAAATCCATAAAAGTAAATTTGAGAGGACAAAATCTGTCTCGACACACATAGACTACGACAAGGTGGGTTTAGATCTTCAATTAGTGAACTGGGCTCCTATCCTCAATAGTGATGATGCTGAAGACGCAACCAACTCGTTCATAGAGACAATAAGGTCAATTATTGAAATAAATAGTAAAACTAGCATTAAACCGCGATCAAAAACCAACTTAAAAGATTGGATCACCCCAGGCTTAATACGGTCTATAACTAAAAGAGATAAACTCCATCTTGCAATACGTAAAAATCCCTCAAATTTAGAACTCATTAACCAATACAAAAAATATCGTAATTTATGTAACATAATTTTGAAAAATGTGAAAAATTTATACTATAAAGGAGAGCTAATGAAACACAAACAAGACCCTAAACAAACGTGGAAAACAGTTAAAAATATTTGCTATCTCAACAACAGGCAACTGAAGGTACCCACAGAATTGATAAACAGTTCGGATACAATTCAGGAGTCTATCAATTGTGTGAACAAGTTCTTTGCAGAAATAGGTACTAAACTGGCTAACGAAACCCTAAAAAAATTAAATACTACTGAAAAAAACCTGGCAGTTACTGCTATTGACCCGGACCGTCAACCTAACTCTTTGGTCATTTTGCCTACGGATTCTATGGAAGTAAACGACATAATTAACAAATTAAAGTTAAACTGTGCTACTGGTTGGGACAGAATATCATCAACTATTCTTAAAAAAAATAAAAATGCAATAATGGTACCTCTAGTCCATATAATGAACCTGTGTCTTATAAACGGTACGTTTCCAACTGCACTCAAAAAATCGATTATTACTCCCATCCACAAGAGTGGCAATAGAGACAGTGTCGATAACTATAGACCAATCTCAGTTTTAAGCTCATGCTCTAAAATTCTTGAAAGACTGATGAATTCTAGACTTGTCTCTTTCCTGGAAAAAAATAAGCTGTTATCACCAAACCAGTATGGTTTCCGTACGAACAGGTCTACGGAGGACTCGGTAACTTTCTTATCCAATTATATTTCAGATATACTGGACAGGGAAAGAAAATGCGCTGCAATCTTCTTAGATCTTGCTAAGGCTTTCGACACGGTCTCTATTCCCATTCTTCTATCAAAAATGGAGAGAATCGGCATTCGTGGGATGCCACTACTGCTTTTTACGGATTATCTAACGGGACGCACCCAGAGTGTTCGTATCGGTAACTCCTGTAGTGAGTTTTGTCCTATGCAATATGGCGTACCTCAGGGGAGTATTCTGGGTCCTACATTGTTCTTAATATATATTAACCAGCTATGTCAAAAAACAATAAAAAATGCTCAGTTTATTACTTATGCTGATGACACCTGTAACAGAAACGCCTGAAACAAGTCGCGTATGCTACGCTCGCTAGTAAACTTAGTAATAAAATAAGTCAGGCGATTCATTCCATATACGTATTCGGTGATGGATGGTCACCTAACCTAAAAATAAAATAAATATAATAAAATACAGTGCAGGAACCCCTCTAGGGTGAGTACCTTAATGATAAATAGATTATATATATATGTTATAGAATAAGTTTATTAAATAAGATTATGTATTACATTCTAGGGTTCAGTGTACTTAGTTAAATTGTAACTAAATAAAAAAAACTACAGTCCAAGAAGCTACCTATTTTATTTATACCTTCGGAACCCAAGACCCACCTATCTATATATTTGTTGGCGAGGATCAGAGGTAACAGGAGTACAGGAGACACTAAGGATCCCGCTACAGTGGCGCCCAACTGGTTGGTTCTTTCCATTTTAAAGTTTTACTACCAAACTTAATCTAAAATTCTTATTACTACAATTAAAACCTATAATTCCTAAAAACTGGTTTAAAGCTATGGTCTAAACTCATAAATAATACTGTAAAAATAGTGTAAATATTTTCTGTAAATTTAATAACTTTGGTTACCCTCATACATTAATAGATTAAAAGTGCTGATTCATTCTGTTTTGATTTGTACAAACATAAGTCAATATTCTAACTTACTGTTAATATAATAAGTACCTATTAAAAATATAGGAATTGTCTACATACCTATGTTGCACATTGTAAACAATAGTAGATATATAACAAAGATGAGTTAGCACTTGTTATCCAATTATTTTAACTAAGTTAATGTAAAATAATTTGATTAGTACTATAGTATTGAATAGTACTTACCTATTTATGAATATTTACACTCAAACTTACTCTTTATTTAGTAGGTATCTAAAAGTGTATATAAACAATAATATCTAAAACTATTAAAAAAAAAAACACTTTTAGCAAATATTAGGAATAATTTTATGTTTGTATACCTGTTCTATATTACTTTGGTTAGGTGTGTATAATCAAATCATTATAAATTAATTACTGTTGTAGGTAAACAATTATATATTTTCTTCATATTTTTTTTTGGCTTAATAGTCATTTTTGTATTTTGTATAGTATTTTAGTTTAAGGATATAATTTTATTATAATGGGTACTCATCCTGTCAAATATCTGTTGCTAAATAAGCATGAGCTATGCTATGAAATCCTTATTCGTGGTGAAGACCCCGCCGATACTGTCCTCGAATTGAGGAAACAAATAACAAAATTATCGCAGCTGTACCCCGTCGAAGATATAGTAGACTCTGGTATTGATGAAGCAATCGATATACAGGGTGTTTTATTGTCACTTAGTTAAGATTAAGTTAAGAACTAAGTTAGATTATTCTCAGACATTTGTAGCAGCAGGTGGTCAAAGTATACAAGCCGATGGCTATATGAACCTTCCTATTAATTTCGAAAATAATTGTCAAATATTAAAAGCTTATGTGATACCTAAGTTAAGTTCTTCATTAATTTTAGGTATAGATTTTTGGAAAAAATTCAATATCTGTCCCAAATATTTAAATACTATATCCCTAACTAATAATGTAAATAATTTTAATCTTAATACTAATGAACCTATATATCTACAATCATACGAACATTTATCTAACTATCAAAAATCTACCGCTGATAATATAATTAAGAAATTCTACGATATTTCTGATGAAAATAAAGGTTTAGGTCGTACTAATATTATAACTCATCATATTGACACTGGTGATGCAGTACCAATACGTCAAAGATACTACAGGATGTCGCCTGAAAAGCAACGTTTAATTTGTGCAGAGTTAGACGAAATGCTAAAACTAAAAGTTGTCGAACCTTGTGAAAGCCCTTGGTCTAATCCAGTATTACTAACACCCAAAAAAGATGGAAAACAACGGTTTTGCTTAGATAGTCGAAAACTTAATTCTATAACTAAAAAAGACGCCTATAATCTACCCTATATCTCAGAAATATTAGATAATCTAAAAAACGCGAAATATCTATCTAGTATCGATTTGTCTAAATCTTTTTGGCAAATAGGTATATCCGATAAGGATAAAGACAAAACCGCATTTTATGTACCTTCCCGGGGAACTTTCCGATTTTGCACTATGCCTTTCGGGTTAACTAATGCTCCGGCAACCCAACAAAGACTTGTAGATAAGCTATTTTGTGGTCCTGAATTTGAAAATTCTGTATTTGTATTTTTAGACGATATTGTTATTATTTCTCCAGATTTTGAAAAACATATTTCCTTATTACTACATGTATTAAATAAACTTAAACTAGCTAATTTAACTATAAACTATAAAAAATGCAATTTGTTTCGTAATGAATTAAAATACTTAGGCTACATTGTAAACTCAAAAGGTCTACACGTTGATCCGGCAAAAGTTGAAGCTATATTAAAATTCCCTACCCCTACAAACAAAAAGGAAGTTAAGCGTTTTCTCGGTACTGCATCATGGTACCGTCGATTTATTTCAAACTTCAGCACATTAGCAGGCCCACTAAATAGACTTACTTCTACCAGTAAAAAAGCACCTCCCTTCTATTGGTCTACGGAAGCTGAAGAATCATTTAATTCTTTAAAAGAACGCCTAATTACTGCTCCAGTTTTGTCTTGTCCAAACTATGACCTACCTTTTGACGTCCATACAGATGCAAGTAATTACGGTATTGGTGGACTCCTAACTCAAACTATCAACGGTACGGAACATGCTATCGCGTACATGAGTAGGTCCTTATCGCGCCCAGAATGTAATTACAGCATTACAGAGCGTGAAACATTAGCCGTACTTGCCGCAATAGAACATTGGAGATGTTATTTAGAAAACGGTAAAAAGTTTACAGTTTATACAGATCATTCCGCTCTTAAATGGTTCCTTAATCTTAACAACCCCACAGGACGCTTAGCTAGATGGGGCGTTCGTCTATCATCATTTAATTTTGAAATAAAACATAAAAAAGGCTCTGATAATATTATTCCAGACGCCCTTTCTAGATCTTGTCCTATTTCATCCATTGACTACAACATTTCTAATACTAATGATGAGTGGTATAGTAATATATTCTATGGCTGCCAAAATTCTCCAACATCTTTTCCTAACTATATAATAAAAAATAACAAACTATATAGATATATGAAATCCAATAATCCCTTAACTAAAGAGTTCGAATGGAAAGAAGTTATACCTGTTGAATTTAGAATCGATATTATCAAACAGAACCATTCGACTCCTACTACAGCTCATTTTGGAATTTTCAAAACTTACAAACGTATTTCTTTAGATTACTTTTGGCCAAAACTACACGACGACGTTGTTGAATTTGTCACTACATGCGAAACTTGCTTATCCTACAAACATCAAAATCATACTGTACTAGGTGAAATGGGTCGACCAAAGGAATGCTCTAGACCATTTCAAATGATAAGTATTGATCTCGTTGGTCCACTACCTAAATCTAGGAAACAAAACACTACATTACTAGTAATAACTTGTTGTTTCTCAAAATACTGTTTATTATTCCCTATACGTAATGCTACTGCCGAAATTATAACTAAATTAATTGAAGAACAAGTCTTTCTAATACATGGTATTCCTAGTACAGTAATCATGGACAACGGAAGGCAATTTACTAGCATTACCCTCCGTAACCTATTCAATAAATATAAAGTTCCTTACGTTCATTTCACGCCCAAATATACTCCCCAAATGAATACCGTTGAACGATACAACAAAACTATTATGGTTGCTGTATCTTCGTTTATAGAAAATGACCATCGCTCTTGGGATTCTAACCTACCTAAAATACAGTTTGCTATAAAGTCAGCTGTAAATGAAGCTACTGGTTACACTCCCTCATTTCTGGTATACGGCCGTGAACTAGTCAGTTGTGGTTCACATTATCTAGATGCTGATAAAATTAATGAAATTATTTTTCAACCTAGGGATAGCTATGTCGAAAATATAGGTTATCTATCTTCTATTTTTAATAAAGTACAAGCTGCTCTTTTATCTGCCTACTCTAGAAATTGTACTCACTATAATCTCCGACGTAAACACGCCGAATTTAACGTGGGAGACACCGTATGGAAACGTACATACTATCAAAGCGACAAAGATAAAAGATTTTGTAAAAAATTGGCGCCTAAATTCATACAATGTCGAGTTGTAAATAAAAAATCACCCTTAGTATACGAGTTGGAAGATATGCATGGTAATAACCTTGGTAATTGGCATATTAAAGATATAAAATTGACCAATTATAGAAGCTAAAATAATATACTTACTGTACATATAATAATGTTAATTTTGTTTTAAACAATCATGTAATTATATTCTAAACCCATACTTTTATTTTTAAAAAAACATACATTAAATAAAAAATAATAAAGCATGTTATATTAGATTAATTTAACATAATATAATACATATTTACTATACTTACCATAAAAACAAAAAAAAATAAAAAAAAATAAAACAAAAAAAAAATTACGTACTGTATATTTGATCTTAAATTATCTTAGGCTTTATTTTTTATTTATTAACTACTTACAACTAAATATCAAATTATGTGTATGTACATAAGTACAAACAAAATAAAAATCCATATTTGAATCATACTGTATATATTAGAAATCTGTCCCTTTGGTTTACAACTTATTCAACTACCTACTAAAACATACATTACGTTTACTCTTTACATAAAAAAAAAATAACATTCTACCTATAAAATATTATCGTTAGATTTTTTTAAATTTTATTATACTGTTTAGTGTATAAGTATATTATATTAAGAAGATTGCATACCTAAACTATTACTTAGTTAAGGTACCAACTATTATATACCTATAGGAAATTATTATTTTTTCCTTTATGAGTTAATAAATTTAAATATTATAAACTCTTTAATTCACAAATTGATGTGTTATTTATAGCATAAAAAAAATGTTACCCTTTTTGGCAAGTCTAGGGTAATAGTAATAAATAATATTTATCTAGGTATTTAATTTTGATTAAAATAAGTTTTTAAGAAATAATACCTAATATTTAAACTACTGTTTTCTAACTAAAAAGGCATACAAATTACTAGTGTTTGTAGCTTTTCTATATGGGTGACCACATAGACGAATTTTACCTAGGTAAAATCCTATTCTAACAGGCGGGGTACTGTAACAGAAACGCCTGAAACAAGTCGCGTATGCTACGCTCGCTAGTAAACTTAGTAATAAAATAAGTCAGGCGATTCATTCCATATACGTATTCGGTGATGGATGGTCACCTAACCTAAAAATAAAATAAATATAATAAAATACAGTGCAGGAACCCCTCTAGGGTGAGTACCTTAATGATAAATAGATTATATATATATGTTATAGAATAAGTTTATTAAATAAGATTATGTATTACATTCTAGGGTTCAGTGTACTTAGTTAAATTGTAACTAAATAAAAAAAACTACAGTCCAAGAAGCTACCTATTTTATTTATACCTTCGGAACCCAAGACCCACCTATCTATATATTTGTTGGCGAGGATCAGAGGTAACAGGAGTACAGGAGACACTAAGGATCCCGCTACACACCGTTGTGATTTTTAGCGGAACCTCGTGGCCTGAAGTAGAAAAAAGTATGGAACATGGGCTACACAATATTATTAAATGGTTAGATACAAATTTATTAACCCTTAATCTAAAAAAAACGAAATATATATGTTTCTCAATAAATAAATCCACTCAACCCAAATCAGATTTTAAAATTAAAGTCCATACGTGTGGCCTCGATAGTGGCCGAAATGGTTCGTGTGACTGTTACATAATTGGCAAAGTTTCTCACCTAACATATCTTGGAGTCATAGTAGATCAACATCTAAACTGGTCAAAACACATTGACATGATTTCTGGCCGTATGCGAAAAATGATGTTCGTCTTCAAACGCCTTAGACAAGTAGCCGACATACCCTTATTACGTATAATTTATTTTGCATTCGTGTATTCTATTTTGTCGTACTGTAAAACTGCATGGGGCGGAAGCAGTAAAACTATATTACTGAAATTAGAACGTTCTCATCGAGCTGTACTAAAAGTTATGTTATATAAACCATTTATGTTCCCCACCGAACAACTTTACTCGATAGCCAATGTTCTTTCTATACGAAAGCTATTTATATTAAATACGTGTAGAATTCAGCACAAAAAAGTATATCTTATAAAAGATCTGCCAGAATTAAAAAAAAAAAGACGAAAAGACCAAATATTTCCTACGGTTAAGGTTCGAACCACTTTCGCTCAAAGACAGACTAACTTTCTAGGCCCACATTTATACAACAGGATTAGCAAATTTATTAACATCATCGACCTATCCAAATTTTCCTGCAAAATATGCATCAGCAAGTGGCTCATGACCCTAAACTGTATACAAACCGAAGAATTGTTAGAGATTACGAAATAATATAATCCACACTTCGAATAAATAATCAAACAGCCGTACCATAGGTAGCATTCACATCATCACACTTAAATTGGTACTTACACACATAATAATAATGCATAATCAAACACACTTATATTTATTTATATATATTACATATTTTTATTTTTGTTATATTTTTATTATATTATCACATGCACACACACTATAGTGATACACACGCACGCATTTAGATGGCTCACAACTTAATTATAAAAACACAAATAGTTATAAACCCGCAATTATTTTTTATTTTTTTAAATTCCTTTTTATATTCCTACAGTGGTAGCAACTGATTCTCACGTGACAGGAAAACCTAGTGTGGGAATCAGGGACTCACCCATCTTTGTTTATTTGTATTTCTTCTGTTAATTTTTAAATAAATAAAAAAAAAAAAAAAAAAAAAATCTGTGAATAAAGATTTTAGAGATTAATTTCAAGATCCAATTTACTGATTTGGCAAAAGTCTGCATTTTCTGTAGTGTCTTACAGTCGTGGTGGTTATATTCAACGTTTTGTTTGTTTATATTTGATATGTAGGCATTATATAACATATATTCTATTCCACGAGAAATGATAGTAACGTTAACAGATAATGCAGTACTAAGCATTACTAAACGCCGACCGGTGGTACCACGAATCGTCGTTTTGTTTATTTAAATGTATTTAGACAATTAGCGACATCAAAATGATATTTACATTTTTGTGTATGGGTACGATTAGACGCGATGACATCACTATCAGTCCTCGTGGAATAGACGTTAAATTGTAAGCTATTTGACCTGACACGCATATTTTTGGTGGCAGCTCGTGTAGGATTAATGCACATAGCAGTGTTTATCCTACTACTACTGAGCGGCGAGCGTAACTTCGGGGTCCGGCTGAACAAGCCATACACAGCCACGGTACCTATGGACATCCCGGTGTTCACGGGCACGCACGCTGACCTGCTCATCGTGGTCGCTCACAAGCTGGTCACTACTGGCCATGTCAGATTGCAGCCACTGTTTGATTGCTTACTAACTATTTTGGTTAACGGTAAGTTCTTTTATCTTAATTAAACAAAAAAAAGCGGCCCAGCCAACAAGGCCGGACCTGGGATGGGTGACCGCTTTATATAACGAGGCTATACCATCATAAACACCGCAACAAGCTCGCCACTTGTTAGGTGTTGCCTCCAAATACCATTGGCGAAATGAGGACGGGTTAATCCCTCCGCTGGGTACCTTGAGGCCGTTTAAACGGTTCTCGGGAGCTAAAAAGCACCCGAGAACCGTTTGTGGTATTTTAAAAGAAAAGAGCGGTATTTGTAATTTTAGTAAGCAGACATAAAAGTCATGAGTGGGAGTTATTCAATGTTAATTAAAAAAAGTATTGGTAAACATTGCGGTTACGAAATGGGCGGTGAAATTGTACATATCGTGCATGTTATATTTATATTATTATACTAGCATAGAAATTAATAAAGTTATGGTGGCATGTATGTTGTACAAAGCTTGTTTCTTTAATACTTAAAGATAAGTTTAAAACCAACCACAATAAGTTAAAACGGTAAATACTATTATTTTAACATTTAATTAACTTCTCACATTAAGTATCGTGATACCTAAAACTACCAGAGGAGGGCGCATTTGGCTATGAAAAAAAAAAGTATTTATATTTTCTTGTTTTTTTTCTATATAGTATCGCCATACCTAAAGACCCTGTCGATGGTGGCGAGCAGCAAACTGCTGCACCTGCTGGAGGCGTTCAGCACACCGTGGTTCTTGTTCTCCCGTCCCAATAATCACCAACTTGTGTTCTTCCTATTGGAGATGTTCAATAATATTATACAGTACCAGTTTGATGGTAAGTTTATTTCTATTGATTGACCACCTCTAGTGGTCTAGTTTACGACTTTGGGTTTTTATCAGGAGGTCGTGGGTTTAATTCCCGCTTATGGCAATTGGATTTTTTTATTGGAGCACGGCATTTGGCTTTGTATCTACCTGGTGGTGAGCAGACCTACAAAGTCCATGAATAGGATCAATAATTGTTCTTAAACAACATCGCTCTCACTAAATGTGCCGACTAAATGATGCGATTACGAAATGGGTGGTGACAAATTTCATTACGAGTAGGTATATTTTAATATACTTCAATTAATACTGTCAATTCAACCCATTCCGTAACCCCACCCTGTAAGGGGACTACCACCTCGACAATAACCAATGCAGTAATCTCCTGAAAACCGGTGAACCCACAGACTAAAACCGAAACATAGGTCACTTGACGATTTTTGCATCTGCATGGGCGGGTGGTAACGAGACCGGTTTCGGTCGGCCTACGAAGTTATAGAGACCTTCCTCCCACCTAAAAAATTAAGTGTAAAGTATCATTGAAAGAATGAATGAAAATGTCCTACATATATTGAATGTTTGAACGTAAGCGCAAAGATTACATTTGCTGGTATGTTGACCTTTGGTAGCATTACAAAATGAATAGTTTCTTTCAATGTTAACATTGAACCTGCAGTAGTGTTGACGCCTATATAACCTGCAGTAGTGTTGACGCCTATATAACCTGCAGTAGTGTTGACGCCTATATAACCTGCAGTAGTGTTGACGCCTATATAACCTGCAGTAGTGTTGACGCCTATATAACCTGCAGTAGTGTTGACGCCTATATAACCTGCAGTAGTGTTGACGCCTATATAACCTGCAGTAGTGTTGACGCCTATATAACCTGCAGTAGTGTTGACGCCTATATAACCTGCAGTAGTGTTGACGCCTATATAACCTGCAGTAGTGTTGACGCCTATATAACCTGCAGTAGTGTTGACGCCTATATAACCTGCAGTAGTGTTGACGCCTATATAACCTGCAGTAGTGTTGACGCCTATATAACCTGCAGTAGTGTTGACGCCTATATAACCTGCAGTAGTGTTGACGCCTATATAACCTGCAGTAGTGTTGACGCCTATATAACCTGCAGTAGTGTTGACGCCTATATAACCTGCAGTAGTGTTGACGCCTATATAACCTGCAGTAGTGTTGACGCCTATATAAACTTACTTACAAAGACATATGCAAAAATTCTGAAATACATAGGTGTGGTTTTATATTTTACAGCTTTGTCAAATTACAAAGCGCGCTAATTTTAAATGTAATATATATATATATATATTATACTTAAATGTATTTACCTAGTTATATGTACCTAGTCTTGCCATAAATATACTTGCCAAAGAAAAAAGATAGGTTTCTTACTAAAACTAAAATGACATGAGTACTTATAGATTTATTTTTCATCTCATAAAAATAGCAGTCAAGTGCGAATTTTGTTCGCGCACTTATGGTACAAAAGAAAATTTAGCCATTTTAGATAGAAATTTTAAATATTAAACACATATTTTTTCAAATTTATTAATGAGTGCGAAGCGAGTGGCCACAAGTTAGTTGTTTATATTTATATTTTTGAACTGTTTCAAGGTAACTCCAACTTAGTGTACACGATAATCCGCAAGCGCTCAGTGTTTCACTCACTGGCGAACTTGCCTCACGAGGCCGGCGGGCTGGCGCGCGTGCTGGCGGCCAGCGGGGCCCCGGCGCACGTGCCGCCCGACGTGAGCGCTCCGCTGGTGGGGCCCGAGCCCTCCATGGACGGGGCCCGGCCCGCCATGCCCGCTCCTCCGGGGACCCTAGATCCTTCGTTGCCTGCTACTCCTGGTGAGTTTTATATTACAAATACAAGCTAGTATAATTTTCAGATACCAAAAAAAACTTTTTACATCCATTGCATATCTAGATGGAAAGAGTGGTGTCTCTAACTTCCCTAGGCCAACCGACCATGTTTCGGTTTTAGTCTATGGGTTCACCGGTTTTTAGAATGCTTGCGACCATTTCTTATCGAGGTGGTAGTCTTTTTAGGGCACGGTTGCGAAACGGGCAGTTGATTTGACAATAGGCCACGTTGCTTTATTGTCAAATCAATCGCTCATAGGGTGAGTTTTTTATTACAAACGATATATGGACACTTACAATATTATCGTCGTAGTGGATCATTTACCCAGCCACGTCCATTTCTCTGCGGCGGCGTATTTGTATGCTAGAGAGTCTAAATTCAAATAATTTGAAAAAAAAAACTCTTTTTTTTTTTGTTTCTGGTTTTCTTAACCTAAAAGAGGAGGCAGGGGGCTATGCTTTCAAATTAGAAACTTTACAATTTACAATATTATCAATCAAAAAATCCCTACAAAAAAAGCCCCATAAAGAAAAAAACGTCCCAATTCCGGAGCTATGTCATTATCACATAGGTACGTATTTTAACCACCATGAGATGAGACGATGACAGATGTTTCTCCTGTACCTCGGATATAGATTTCAACAAGATTTCTTTATAAAAAACCGATGAGAGCTTGGTGAATGGGATCTGTACCAGTAAAGATGATGTGGGTATGTCATTTAAATGAGACAAAATAATACTCTTAACAACATTTTCAAATAATACCTAATTTAAAACTGCTTTTTCTACCCTTCTAGTTAACAAATTTAACTATTTAAAAATATAATTGTAAAGATTACTAATGTTTCTATAAAATTCACCCAAAAAAACTAAAGTGTTAATTGCACCAATAATTTGATTGTTGTCATTAATTTATTAACGTATAACCAAGTGACTATATATTCTCGTCAATATTTAAACTTTTATTAGGAAAATATAACATAGAAGGTGGGAAAAAACTTTTGCGACATGAAAGTACCTAAAATATAAAATGTATCGATTACCGAACTTTCATTTTAAGTGTATCTATTGTAATAAACAAGTACTTAGCCGTGAATATACTCAATCTTACACTCACGTGAATATACACTTACTTATCCGTGAATATATACTTATCCGTGTCATAACCATAACAACGAATAGTGCGCACAACGTTTTTAATTTACCTTACAATTTTAACGACCCTTATGGCGCTTTTGTATTATTCGAAGAACTTACTGTCTTTAACAAAAACTCGCTAATGTATTTATTTATCTAGATAAATAACGAATTTCAATAAAGGCAATTTGCAATTCGCTTAGGGACTTGCAAATAGGACTGGCTTCTGTTTAAATAATATATACTGTTTATATAAAAATAATCGCCATAATATTCAATGAAAAAAATACACACTTTTTTGTTCCATATCCAATCAACGGAGAGGATCGAACAAGTATTAAAATGAATTATACTAACATAAATAAACTATCTACCACAGCAATCACGACAATGACAGAACGCGAGTCTGTTCATCCTACCACTCCTTCCGACTCCAACTACCTGGAACAGCCTCGGTTGGGTGGGGACGGGCAGGATCATAACTCCAAATCACCGTCACCAGACACCAGTTCTAGAAAGAACAGCGCCACTGAGAGTGAACAAATACAGGTAATAATACTTCATACTGGTATGTCCATTTATCGATCCTCACATTCCATATACCTAGGTCTGGTGGAAACGGACAAGATTACAACTCCAAAGAGCTTATTATAAGATTAAAAAAAAAATGTCTGTGGGGTCATTTGGTACTGGTGAGTGTCAACTTCGTCATGTTTGTAGATGTCTCTGAAAACTAAAATTTTATAACAAAAAGCTCGTGTGATGTGATCGGCGACGCCAGTATAAATAATAATAATGAATGTAGAAAAAAAATCACATATTGTCCTGGTCACAAACTAAGCTCTAACTTGTACTACGTGTACCAGAAACAACGATATAATACATATTATAATTTATGAACACCCAGACCATGATAAACTGTACAAAAAAAGTAGTAATATTTTTGTACAGTTCCAACCAACCCACGACTTAAGAACGACGATAAATCGCCAAAGCAGCAACGCAATTATTTTTTTGTTGTTTGGAACCCAAGTTTATTATTTTATTTAGTAGCTGGATTTGGATGCAGCCGCGATATAAAGTATAATTATTATTTAATTAGTTCCCGGCACACTCAGTGAGGGCGCTTCAAATGGCCATAGAAAGTAGCTGTCACTTTGTATGGTAAATCGTAAATCCTTTCTAATGTTTATATGGAGCACCCGTAGCATGACGTCGACCAAGATTGTATGATGTAGTTGGTACGTCAAAGTTTTGTATTTAAAACAATAACAGCCTTACTTAAAAAAACACCTAATTAGCTGTTTAACAACGTATTAGCTAATTACTACTTAAACTCTTAAGTAGTTATTATCTTTTTCTTACTTATAAAAGATTTTTGAACGCTACTTAGCTAAATGACGTTTTACAATATTTTAATCGGTATACACCGACTTTGTTATCAAGAGAGACCCAAAAAGTGGTAATAATGACGAATTCTCTTCGTTTGATTGAAAAAATTAAAAAAAATCTGTCAAAACGTATTTTTTTGGCAATAGTTTGAAATGAAAATTGCGTGATCAAAGCAATATTTAAAATTGTTTTTTTATGTGCATATTGACATGAAAAACCAAAGAAAAACACCAAGATCTTCTAACTGGGCTGACCAAGAATAAGTATTTTCTTAACTAAGGGTCGGATTAAATCAATAAAATTGAACTTCGAACTGTCAATCTGTATATGAAAAAACTAAATTTTGACAGTTCCAAGCAATGGCTCAATGGCTTAGGCTAAGCAACGACTATTAGATCGGACATAAAAGATTTATGATTTCCCTTCGACTAAAACTTATTATTTCATTAAAGTCAACTAGTTTAATTTTCACTTGAAACACAACAAACATAAAAATATCACAACAACAATGTCAACAAGCAAACAGCTGATGCTAAAAGACGTCATCTTTGCGCTTAGTAAGCGTTTAAACAAGGGTCCGAGGGCAATTAATTTGACAACTACTTAAATAGGCATAAAAAATAATAAATAATAAAAAAAAAAATAGCATGAAGGTATAAACCGTGCCCGCCCGCGCGCCGCTACTGGAGTAAGCATCTTTCAATTGGCAGGATGCCACGCGAGTGACAAATTTGTCACTCACACATACTTTCACATTTTTTACATCCTCAGTCTGATTTGTGCGTTCGGTGGAGAAAGTGGAAAAGAGCTCCGCTTTTATTGTCGATAAAATGGTTAATTGTGCAAATCTGTGTAGAAACTACTCTTAAAAAAAAGTACCTAGTGTCACGTTTTTCAAGTATCTATTTAACATGTTTTTCTTATATTAAACCTTAATAAAAGATAATAATAAAACCCATAATTAAAATATCAAAATCTGACGGTAACTGTCAAACTATGTGCATCAGTTAGAAGTTGAAGAACTAGTGATGTGTTTTTATTTTTAATGAGAATTTCGATACTTTAAAATAATTTATAATCATTTAAATTGAATTTATTCAAAAGGTAAGTATGGCGACAACAGAACCGTCCAGAGATTCTTTGAGGGTAGCCCGAAGACTGTAGACGCGTGTGTCTATTAGAGTTATCAAATTTAATTTTATTGAATATTATTGTGCAAAAGTGTACTAATTTTGTAGAATAAGCATTCGTATAGTAATATTAAGTGTGAGAAGTGTAGTATTTACGCAGTGATCTTGGTGTTTGTGCTATCTCAACGAATCCCTTTATCTTCAGTAAAATGGCGGTACCCATTTTACTGTTGATTATTTCTTCCTCCTTCACTTGACACTGGCATCACTATACCGTATGTTTGCATACGGTCATGTGGCCATTCCTAATTCTAACCTAGTCCTTTCCCTATTCCTCTCCATCCTATTATCCTACTTTTACCGTACATTATTTTTTTTTTTAAATCTACCCACAACTGTCATTGGCATTATGCTTAAAGCGTAGAATGCCATATAAGTAAAAGAAGAAGAAGAAGAACCGTCCAATGAGGTTTGTCAGTTACAATATAGTGATGTGATTTTATAGTTGATAAACTCGATTTTTGTAAATACTTTCATGGTTATGAAATATTATACAATTATTGTTTTTTTTTATATAATACTAATTATATTTTCTATACATACAGTTTCCGAAAGATCCGGCATTAAAACGTAAATGGGTAAAGGCAATTAAAAGAGAAGAAAATTGGTTACCAACAATCATACCCGTGAATGTTCAGTACATTTTGAGGAATCAAGCTACGATTTAATTGTTTTTCGTCTTTTGTAGTTTTCATCGACTTTTATAACTTCCTCTTGGAGGTCGATCAAAAATGTTGAGATTGCGTTTAGTAGGTAACATGTAGTTAGTTGTGCATGTGTTTTAATTTAATAAATAATTTAATTTAATAAAGTAGGTATTTTAATTTATTGTAATATATACCTACATATTTTAAATCCACTAGTATTATAAATGCGAAAGTGTCTATAAGGGTGAATTTGTATGGATGTACTTTGGGCTAATAAATGTTAATTAATAATGTGCTGTTCATAAAATCTAACAACTTTTTCTATGGAACCATATGTCACAAATGAAAAAAAAAATTTACTTCCCCATACAATTTGGTCATTTTAACGTTACTAGTTTGTATGGAGAAGGCCATTTTTTTTTTCTTTTGTGATACATGGTTCCATGGGAAAGTTGTTTGATTTGATCATATTAACCCAAAGTATATCCTTTCAAAGTTATTGAGTCTATTCAGAACATCGCGACGAGCTAGCCACTTCTTCGGTGTAGACTCATACCGTCGGCTACGACCAGGTGGGATTAAAACCCCTCCGCTGGTTACCTTGGGGCCCGTGATGATATGTGTGTGTATTACAATTGTATATCGATAAATAATTATTAATCTTTGATGATCTCTATAAATCCCAAAATATTTGGTTTATATCGATAAGTTATAATATTTGTTGTTGGTGGCAACACTATCGAAACTATTAAGTATGCAATTTAATATTTTTTTTAGCTTTTTACAATAAAAAAAACAATACACTTCATAGACACGCGCACACATTCATGTTTGACAATAGCTAACTTGTATCTCTTATTTTCTCAAGCAGTTTGTTAAGTGTCAGACGCGTTGAGCTGCCATTTGGAGCCACCCTTTTTCCCCGTTCTTCATTTGTTCGTCTCAGAAATTGGCGACACCGGTATCGTATTATTATGAAACAATTTATGTATCATGCTTACTCCATTGGCGCAAGGCGCGTTTTTTTAGCTTCATGCATATTAGTGGCTCATTAAAGGACACGTTTATAAGTAACAATATTTTTTAATCACTGTCTGATTACCTATTTAACTTTAATTAACGTTTATACAGGTAAGGCTGTAAGTATTTAAAATAAATTTTCGTTGTCAAAAAATATTTTATCACAGTTAGCGTGCCGTTGTGCTGGTGGGGGTAGGTAAATAAATAACAGCGTTCGGTGTATGATTGTGATATATTTGCAGAAGGATCCAATCCCGAGACCCGATGGTGTGGACCCCGGGTGGCGAGCCAACGCCGAGTGGGTGTCCAAGTGGAGGAACAAACTGCCGCTGCAGACCATCATGAGGTTGTTACAGGTTCTGGTGCCGCAAGTGGAGAAGATATGCATAGACAAGTTAGTTGTTTTAGTATAATTAAATGTTTGTTCAGTAAAATCATCTCGGCACCTCACCGTCGTTAGGGCTTAGTTTCCAAATGTGGATTTGAACACCCTTTGAGTTTTTTTTTAAGGATGTATAGTAAAGTGGGTGAATGTAAACAGAGGTAAATGGAAACTCTTCCAAATAATACTCCAATATAACATTTTACATGCTTTGGAACGCATTTATAGTCTATAACGGCCATTTTAAATTATCAGTATTAAAAAGTATTAAAACGTATTTTGGAGTAATAGTTGGAAGCGTTTTCATTTACCTCTGTTTACATTTACCCACTTTGATCCTACATACATTTGTTTGACAACAACGATTTTACAGTGCCGTGGACAGCACGTTAAGGCCGATTATTAGAATACCTCAAATATATAAAAGAACATAGTAATACAAGATATTTAGAAGTAACTGGCTCTTTGAAAAACGTAATAGCATAAAGTTGCCTCGGTAGAAAAAAGAAAACCGCAAAGTTACCGCCATTTTTTATAGATATTTTTATATATTATCGCCATTTTTTGTTAGCTGGTAGATAATGCCTAAGGCATTAAGCTCGCCTATGTAACATAGTATTAAACTTTTGTGCAATAAAGAATTTTTATTCATTCATTCATGTTTTCTATTATTTATAAGTTATCGTTTTTTATAAGTAATGTAGGTATATGTATAAGATCTAGTGCATGGCCTACCGTTTTTGTAAAATTCAAAATATTTTGAAAGTTACGGCAAAAAAACATTTTTTTCCAATAATACTGCGTTACATTTTTTTGTTTCTCACTCGCACGATTTGTAAAAAGCATGTTTTATTGCACTTGTTTTATTTGTCTTTATACGCCCTCTTAAGCTGTCGGTTCCAATACGCACACACACAATTTTGCATTTAATATAAAACCTATAAAAAAAAAACACTATCGAGTTTTCGTAATATGCCGCTTTTTTTTATTGGTATTTCACGTTTGATGTGAAAAATATTTTTTTTATAAAAATGGGTATATATGTATGTGTACACTATTCTTAATAATACAATAGTCTGATTTATTAAAAGTTAAATTGTTTTATAATGTATCGAAATAACAAAATTATATAATTTTGGATATTTCTAAGATTATACTAAAAAAACATAATCAACGAGGAACATAATAACATAAAAAGGACTTATTCTGATGAAAATGTTTAAAAAAAAGTGTTGTTTATACAATATACTTAATTATTGTATTGTCTTTCATATCCTAAACTCGAGTAATCATTTGATTACTATTACACTTAAAATTACTTAGTAGTAGGTACTGATTTATTGTGTTTATTTATTTTTAATAATAAATAAATCTCTAAATGTCCTTAATCCTAACCGCGAAATTCTAAACATAATAGAGTTGGAATGTGTTATTTAGTTAGGACTCTGATTTAGATACAAGAAGTATGTAAATATAGCCTAATCTGAATCAGAATCGTCAATTCGAATGCAGACTACATTGCTGAATAAAGTCACTGCACGCACGCCTCATGCACGGTATCTATACTCCAGTCGTACACAGTAGCTCTCTCTTCCTCCTATTCTTGGTATAACTCCGAATGGTTCAGATTAGACATAGTCTAAAGTTGAACACATTGTCCACAGGCAATTCACTGATTTTCTAAACAAAAAATATTTGATGAACCTGCGGCAGTCTGGCTTTCGATTGTCTCATAGCACCAACTCTGCTATAGATGCTATAAACAAATGCTATGGATGAGAAAAAACTAACACTGCTTGTTCTTTTGGACTATAGCAACGCCAATTAACTGTGTAGATCATGATATTCTCATTGGTTATCTTCGTTCACTAAACATTTCTCCTACTGCGGCACAGTGGTTCGATTCCTATCTTCGCGAACGCAGGTAGCGCAAACGGGTAACTAATCCGAAAAGACGTTGTCGTCTTTTCGGATGGTGCTCCTTGGGTCACCTGCATAGACCCGCTGGGTTGGGTGTTATCTTCTTTTCGGTTTTCATAAATGCCATGGTTTAAGTAATAAACTTCAGTTCCTACCATCTGTATGACGATGACTAGCAACTATCGTTTTGAAATGAGCGACGTAAATGCCGCGAATACCAATGTGAATAGCGATTTGGTGGGCAATTCTCGCGCTTTCGACATTCATCTCGATTCGAGATTTTTAAACGAAAAAAAAAATAATTTGCCATTTTTCGTTCAAAAATATCGAACATTAAACGAAATAAATAATAAATATACAAATATTGAACGAAAAATGACATATTTAGTCATTTTTCGTTTAAAAATCTCGAATCGAGATGAATGTCGAAAGCGCGAGAATTAATTCGCGTACGTTCGCAAAGTCTCGGTATCCTAGTCAACCATTGTTTCTAAACACATGCTGAGCAGATTGGATTTGGGTGACATCCTCCAGTATTATTTAATAATTTACCACTTCCCTTTTGCCAACATGCTAAGAAGCTTGCTTTACACATGTCCTCCGATCTTTCCAGGAACTACCACGTCGCTGATATTAAGTAAATACATTTGCGCCAGTATGCATTCACTGAAACGCTCCCAGTATCTTATTCCTTTTAAGGCTAAGTTGTTAGTCAATTCTGTATGTATCATCACGGGTGCCTTACGGCGCCCGAGACCGCCTAGACGGCCCCAGGGTACCCAGCGGGGGGGTTTTAATCCCACCTCGTCGTAGCCGATAGTATGAGTCTACACCGAACAAGTGGCTAGCTCGTTGCGATGTTTTGAAAAGACTCAATAACCCATCTATAAACAGTTTCACAAGTTGGTATAGTGAAACCGGGACCGACAGCTTAACGTGCTCTCCGAGGCACTATAGTGGTGTTGTCAAACAAATGTACATAAATTTTTAATTTAAAAACTCATTGGTACACACCGGGATTCGAAAATATGTATATCTCGGTGCCCGCGACATTGCCTAACTTTTTTAAATCTTTTAAAAAAAGTTTCTAGTAAAAAAAAAGTAAAAAAAACATTACGTGAGAATATGCATATATGATAAAGAGGGAATTTTGGGAACGTGGGAATTGTAAAAAGTAGTCAATGTAAAGGTTGGAAAATGCTATAAGAGAAAGTATGCAATAACGTGGGAATTTTAAAAAAGTACTTCTACATGACAGAAATTAAAAATTCCTACTTTTAAAAAGTGGGAAATAATATTTTACCCCGCTTTTTATAAAATGGGATTTTTTTCCCACTAAAAATTTTTTTTTTCGCAAGTGGGATTTTTCCTTCTATAAAAAAAAGTGGGACTTTAAAAAAATTCCACAAATTTTTCCCTACTTTATTTATAGGGTAGAAATTTTTGCCCTCTTTTTCATTTAGTGGGAATTGTTCCCCATCGTCACCATAATGTGCTAGCAAAAAGTCACGCCACATCGTTTTGACAATTGGCCGTGCTAAGGCTTATGTTTACTCAAGATCTACTTAATACATTTGTGATATGTAGACGTTTTGTCTTTGGCCTGCGCAAGTATGACCTTATTTCCGAAGTAGTTTAAGTATTATTATGCAACATTAATAATATATAATATTATATCTATTTAATTTTTAGCGGAACTTTTTTTCTATATAATTTTACGCAATAAAATCCAATTATAATTTAAATAATGAATTTTCATAATATAAAACATATTTACTTAGTACAAAATAATGAGGAGTTTTCCAGTAGTTATTATTTAACGCAACAGATGGCGTTTAGTCGCTATCTACAAAAACTGTCAAAATAGATAGTGGTAATATATAAAATACACCCAAAATTTAGGGTAAATAGGAAAATAAATAACTTTTTACGAATAATTTATAAAATTAACTTTGTTTATTATATACACTAATATCCTGAGCACTTTGACTTACAGCACCAACTTAAGTATTTTTTTTCTTTTAAATATCATCATATCAGTAATTAAATTTGAATTTATAAGGTAGATACCTTAGAAATTCAAATTGGTCTTTTTTACGAAGTTTCTCTTGACACGGTATCTACTAAAGATTATAGAGAGCAAGAATATAGAGAAGTAGATAGGTACATACAAATGTGACAAAATATGGTAAAAAATATAACACGTCTTGCAATACCAAAATTTAGTTTTAAGTCATAGAGATTTTTTAGTCTATATTTGAGTAGTCTATATGGAAATAAAGACTACTCAAGTAAAGAAACAGCCTTTTTTTGACAGTTTTTGTGGATATCTCTCCTGCTGACATCTAGTGGAATATTTTGGAACCGTCAAAAAGAAAACACCTCATTGAAGTTTTAATACATGCGTAAAATCATTAAAATTCGGAGTTTATTAGAACAAAAAAATTTTTCACTCGATTTGAAATTTTTCAAGGTGTTTTGAAATTTTTCATATATTTCACATATTAATATAATGAGATCACTGGAGATTCCCGGTCCGGATATTTCTTTAAACAAAGGATATCACTGGCAGTACAAAGAGGTAATGCTGCCAGTGTTATGGGAACCTTCGGGCCGGGACAGAGTCGGGACATAGTGGATATTTTTTTATTGTTTTATTATGTAGTAATTAATGGGTTAATTCAAATTAATAAATACAAAACTTAGGTAATTTAAAAAAAATGTTTTTCACTTAATTTCACACATTTTTAATTTCATTGAAATGAAATTTCTCATTGACCCATCCCTAGGTGCAACCAGTCGAACGAAGGTGGTCTAGTATAGTATACAATATTTATATAGCAAAGGTTTTATACTTAAAACTCTGGTGCTTTAATAATATTTATATCAAGAATTATAGTCGTTGCTTAGTAAGCGCTAAGACTAAGCCATTGCTTCGGACTGTCTAACTGCATATTAAAAAAGATGACTTGGGATATGCAACATATTAATCCTGCTTTAAAATGTGTAGAGGTTAGTACATTTAAACATGTTTCCATTGTACAGAGGACTAACGGACGAGTCTGAGATCCTTCGGTTCCTGCAGCACGGCACGCTGGTGGGGCTGCTGCCCGTGCCGCATCCCATCCTCATCCGCAAGTACCAGGCCAACGCCGGCACCGCCGCCTGGTTCCGCACCTACACCTGGGGAGTCATCTACATACGGTAAGAGCTAATGTCGTGTTTAGACCAAGTTAAACAGATCGACTTGATTTGCTTAGGTAAACGAGAAGCATCTGCCGAAACTATATAAAATGTAAAACGGCGGGGATGTAGCGACATAAATAAAATTATAATAAGAATATACTGATAAAGGAAGGCATTTATAAAAATGTAATAAAATACTTAAAATCTTGTGACATTAAAAAATAAATGTTCCAATACTTTTGGGAATTATTTACTAAAAGCATATTCTTTCTTATACGTAATCATAAGCAGGTAACGGTAAACGGTAAAATATTATAAACTACCCACCTAATTATAGTTATTCAAATTCAAAATTTGTAAATAATCGATTGATTTATTATTAAATGCGCGAATACTATTCGCACTGATTGCATTTTTATCTAAGGACGGTCTATAAATATATTTAAGTCTGAAAAAAAGTAGCCCCAGCCTAGCGGTTAAGTCACTGCGCAACTGATAACAAAGTTAAGCAGATGACAACAAGGCCGGACCTGGGATGGGTTAATCCCTCCGCTGGGTACTCGTTTAAACGTTTCTCGGGAGCCAAAAAGGCACCCATGATGGTATTCTTTATGTATGTGTTACAGTAACGTGGACCCTCCCATTTGGTACGATACTGACGTCAAACTGTTCGAGATACAGCGGGTATGAGGCACGCCCCTTATTCCAGCCCTACGCCTGCAATCACTAACAAGCATTGTTAATTGAGGTAAATGTTGGAGTGGAAACGATTCATACTAAACAACTATTATAATTATTCTAAACATAAAGCTACCGTAGCTCTACCACGAGTCATTGCAAACAGGGTTTACTATCGGCGCGGTCCAATTTCTGATTCCATTGGATACGTATACTGTATACTCCATAAACATAGGATCAAGATGCTCTTTTATTCGAACATATTTCGAATGACGTCACTCGCATCGCATATATTATTGCCTTTGGGTCGAATACGTCTGCTCACGGAATACATGTGGAGCACTATTCGTCTGTCAGTGTATATCATGAAACTTAGAATAATATATGGAACCGCACCTAATGCCTAAAATCGCCTATAAAACGAAACGTGTTCGTTGCCGCCATATTGTGTTCTCACTTCAACCAATCAACATTCCGTGATTGCTTATAATAAATATTTTTGTTTTGAGTTTATATTGCGTCGGCCATCTTGTGTTTTCACGGTGGGAAAAGCGATTTTAGGCATTAGACCGGTTCAAATTGACCAGAGATTATATACGCTCGTGATAGTATTTGACTGTATTCATTTTAAGTGCAATTTGGACCACACGAATCACATCATTTATTCGAATCACACTTTATTTTTCAAATAAACTTCTCTTATTGGTTGATTCCTAGTTATAGTTACTAGCGACTATAATAAATACAGGTGATAAAAACTCATGGTAGAGCTACAGAATCATGCTATAATCGCTGCCAGAACGAGTTTCAGTCTCAAGTACAAGAAAAAGAATGGGACAAAACTCACAGCGTTTGAAGTGGTTATGGTGTAAATAAATGTCTATTTACCACAGTTATATAAGGTATATATCTGAGTATATCTACTATTTATTTTTATATGTAATGTCTTTCATATTATTATTATATTTAACTTGTATAAAAACATATATTAGAAGACATTTGTAAAAAAAGTCATTCGTTATACATATCTTCTCCAAATTTTATCTATTTATTATTAATTTGTGACAAGCAATATTAATTTTATTTAAGGTATTGGTTGCTCCCACTATACCTAGAGTATCTGAAAATGTATCGTTTTCACTCGGCTGTGTTATTTAAAGCTATTAAACAAAAGATGAGAATTTATTTATTTAGCTACGTACTTAATTATTATTGTGTTTTATATTTTCTATATATTTTATTTTACTTGTATATCTAATAATTATAATATGTACATTTTTGAAATCAAAACAGGACTGTAATTCTGTTAATATATATTTCACTGTCATTTTGCATAATTATCTAAGTATATGATTGGAAATAATTATATTACAGACCATAAAAGGATTTTAAAACTAGTTTATACATAAAGTCGTAATTAAATTATTGGTGGTTATCTTGTCACAGCTTTTTTACCTTAACCAATTTACTATTTAATTTTATTTATTAATTTACTAGATTTAAGACTCTTTCACATTCCATTAATATACATTTCCTGATCTCTTTGAAAGGTTATACTTTGGGCTAATATGAGGTTCTACTGATCAAATCAAAGACCTTCTCCCATGGAACTGTGTCGCAAATAAAAAAAATTGCCTTCTCCATACAAACTTAAGAATAAAAATGTCTTACCCATACAAATGTTAAGATGACCAATTTGTATGGGTAAGACATTTTTTTTTCATTTGCGACATGGTTCCATGGGAAAAGTTGTTTGATTTAATCAGTAGAAGCTCATATTAGCCCAAAGTACAACTTTTCAAAGTTACCCTGTAAATTAAAAAACAATTTACTTAGTAATATATCATTATATTTAATAAATAACAAATATGTACATAAAAAGGTTTGCTAATACCAGGCTGCTCGTTTTATTTTTGTTAAATTATTTATCTATAAACAATATTTGTATATATTAATAAACTAATTATTATGCATAATACAAATTCGAATATTAGGAGTTTTTACAATTTTATTGTTATGAAGAGCTTTTGTTTAAATAGTAATGTACTTCGCTTTATCATTTATATACGAGTCGAATTAATGCAAAATGAGAAACCTATTTATTCGATGTGAATAATCGATTCAATTTCTATAATGTTGTATTTTTTTTTAATAAATATTTTACTTATATTTAATAACATTGAAAAAAAATAAAATAAATATAATCTGCGCCAGTCAAAGAATTTTGACTTTAACTCGAGGAGACGTTGTATTTATATCAGTTGACAAATAACAATTGACATTATAGTGAAATGTGACATTAATTTATTTTAATAAATAGCTTTTAGATAGTGAAATTTTAGTGTTTGCTAGAAGAGTAATTGGTACTTTATGAATTTTATCACATGTTATATTATTATTATTATACAATAAGTATTTATTGTAAATGAAATAAAATGCCTTTACACTGTACAAAATAAATTAATGGAAAAAAATGTATACAATTTAATTATACAAATATATACGTATATTTAAATATTATGTATGTAAATATTTAACAATGTATTTTAATACTTCCATTTGAAAGATACATTTTTATTATAAATTCAATAATAAGATAAAATTGACTACCTACCTAATATACGAGTAATAATAATATTTACATGTCCACTATATCCGAACTCTGATCCGATTCGAATGTACCCATAACACTGGCATTTCCCCTTTGTACTGCCAGTGATATTCGATGTTTAAAGTAGTATCCGGATCGAGAATCGCCAGAGGTCTCGTTCAGAAGAGCACACAATATCTTCCCAAAGTCCTTGGCTTCGGAACCCCAGACACCAGTTGTCTCCACAGCGAAATGCTGCCAGTGTTATGGGTACATAAGGATCGGATCAGAGTTCGGATATAGTGGACATGTAAATATTATTATTATTAGGGATATTAGGTAGATAATAAGATATAAAAGAGTTATATATATTTATTAAACAATGAGATATAAAATTATTATATACAAATAGAGATTATTTTTACTCTGCTACTAAATAGCAATATTACCTAAGTCCTTTTGTAAAGATACCGACACATGTTAAGTTCAGGTTTTTATTTCCTTTTTGTTTATGCAGTGGATATTTTTTAAACGGGCCTTCATGGTAGAACCACAGAGGTTTTATGAGTTTTCGCTTCGTATTAACGTAATGCTAATACGTGAAAAAAGAACAATGGGTCGCTTTACTTTTACTAACAGGATTAAATAAAGCGATCCTATTGGTGTTCGTCACGTTTTAAATACTCTTGGTCTTAGTTGTTTACGATATGTTCCAAGTGCAATATTTGTTTTTATTAGGTTTGATTTTCGTGTCTGCCTATAGAACTAGTGTAATCTTTAGTCTGTGTCGGTGTCTGTATTTAATCTAATGTCGACATTTAGATATATTGACTGCGTTTAACAACACTGCATTCACGGTGTTAAAATAAATAATAATACTTAACCCGTGAAATAGGATAAAATAAAAGTACTGAATTAACGAAGCACACGTTATCAAGCGTTATTTAGTTAGAATGGTATATCGCCACTTTGTTACCAATGACAATCATCTTTGACAAAATGAGATAAAATACAATTTTAACTAAAATGTTCTAATATATATTTTTATGAAATAATATTTATTAAATGTCCAAATTTAATAGTAATGATAATAAAAATATTTAATTATGTTGAACGCAGTTATTCTAAGGCTGTTTCTAACTATAATACTTATCGACTAGTCAATCAGATCAGTTAGTATACATTTTTATAAGTTTTTATTTATAGTTTTAGTGTTAATTTTTGTTCGGCAAATAAATGTTTTAACTGTCTGTTAAAGTATTATACTATCGATATAAAATGAAGCGAACTGTCACGCAATAACAACGGCCCGTCATTCATTTTAAATAAACAGTATATTGCTTTATGAATCATGCAAGATGTATATGAAATAAAAAATCGGCTCTTAGTACTCAACTGTGCCGAAATTCATCTGTCGTGGGTTTGGTGCATGAAACCATAGATATATTTATAGGGAGGCGCTCTTGGGCCTTCAATCGCGTTTTCAAATGTGAGAACACAACATGGCCGCCAGCCATACAAACTCAAAACAAAAAATATTATAAGCAATAATTGAGCGTTGATTGGTTGAAGTGAGAACACAATATGGCGCCTACGAACATGTTTGGCAGTTCGTTTTTAGGTGATTTTAGGACTTAGGGCGGTTCTATATATTATTCTTAGAGCTGCACCAAAGTGTCCGTTAAAGTAATTGTAACCATTAAATGTTAAAAATGGCATCGAAGGTATCAGCTGTCATTCGACTTTCAAAATTAAACTGCCATTTTTAACTTTAACGGGCACTGATTGCACTGGAGCTTAGTGCCATATATAAAATTAAGAACAACAGAAGTGGCCCAATGCTTCACATTTTATTTAGTTCTGCCTATTGAATGAAATGTCAAAACTTTTCGTTGCCCCCATATTCTGTTGTCATTCCTTTTGCATTGATTTAATTGGTTATAATAAATTTAGTTCTTTTTGTATTTATTTATTTATTGTTTTTAGGGATACATACAGATTATAATCAATTAATCTTAGAAGAATAAAAACCAAAATAGCATACACAAATTATATGTGGTTTGTATAGCGGGCATCTTATGTTTTCATGTCTGAAAATGCGATTTAGGCCTTAGCACTTCCCTATTAACCCCCATGGTTAGGAAAGCGATTTAGTGCTTTTATAACTGTTATGCTATTAATGTTGGATAATTTTAATTGGGCTATACTATTGAATATTTACTGATAAATGGTTTACGTTATGTACAAGCTAGGTTTATTTTGTTAATTTATATTTCTTATGTAACTTTCATGTGTTTTTGTTAACCTAAGTTTGCCTGTTGATCACGTTAAGTGTCTGAATAAAATGAATGCCTGTTTATTACCAGTTTTAAAGTGTATTAAACAATTAGGCTAGAATTTTCCAAGAAATGTATTTCGGTAATTGTAATAATATTAGTAGTTCAGTTCCAGCTGATATCTCTCGAATAGATATGAAAAAAATCTACAAAATAAAGCCGTATTTTCGATAAAAAATATGACTTTATTTTTTTATCAATTTAGTCCAATAAACAAAGCAATTAAAATCACATTTAACCAGTTTTGCACCAATTCTGTGCCTTTGTAAGTAGTAAGATCCCGCACAAAGAAGCTAATAGATAAAGTTGTTTTAAATTCTTGTATTAATTGCTATTTTTTGCTGCCTGTATTTCCTCATTCCGTTATATATTGTGCATATGCCACACCGTTTAGCCAAGCCTTTAACTAATGGTTTAGAATGAAACTAATAGAAAATGCGTTTTTAGTGAACCAACTAATTTTTGTTATCTACACACATAGATATATTAGCTTATATTAAAACATCGACAATGTGTATGTTTCCAAGTTCGTCTTAATAATCGTAAATATTAAAAGTTTCACTGTAGCAACTTTACACTTTTGTATTCGCTAAACTATCCATACCCAAGAAATATAATATTTAGTATCGGCATTGTCTTTTGCGTTGCATGAATTTTTTGTCAGCTGTCATCCATCTATATTCATCACGAGTATAATGGCGATATCCAAAAATCTGCGGTAGTGGTACATCAGTATGTGACAATATGTTTATTCAGTTGTGCAGATAAGTGTAGATACCCTATGGCTTGTGGTATTTATTTATAGATGACCGCTCACCATTAAAATCTACGAGTACCATGGAAAGAGATGAATAGATACTAGCGCCAACCAACATGTTTAACATTTCATTCGAAAACAAAAAGAAAGTAAAATTATCTATTCACCGTGGAAAATCATATACCTATTCATAAATCAAATTATATAATTACCTCATTTCCATGTGTAGATTTAAACGAGTGCGACCGAGACAGATGAATATTTGTGATTTCCCCTTTAAAATGTGCACTGCCATTTTATTCATAGAAATATGAACCTTGATGTCACTACTTTACCTCCTTAAATATTATACTGGATAAGGAACAACTTTGTTTCCAAATAATTTCATAATAAAGCTCTATAATTGTGTTGCCTAGATAGAACCAAATTACACTATTCTATAATAGTTATTACTTATAAAGGAAAATGTACTTATTTACAGAAGTTTTGTTAATTTATTATGAGTATATTTATTGTGTACATATTGTACCTACTTGGTAAATTAAAAGTTATATTTAAATAAATTATGAAGCAAGCAATATTTTGTTTTATTATTTACAAAAATAAGAATTGTAAGGAATTACATACAAATCCATTTTATTAAATAGTAGATTTTACCATTGTTATAGGTTTATTTTTAGTAGGTAAATAAAAAGTTGTGATATTGAAGTCACTATTTATTTTGACTTTTCAATTGACATATTCAAAAGTAATATAAGTAAATAATATTCCCAACAACCATAAGGGCGTAAAATAATATTTTAACGGCGAGGGCGCTATTCCAGAGGACACGATCCGGAATGGATGGACTTAAAATACCACAGCAAAATACCAATAGAAAATATTTTGCGGCCCAATGATGCACTCTACTTTTTATGTCCCTTTATGAGAAATACCTTAGTGACCAACAGGTCATCCTTTTAAGTACTGACAAAAAAAACAACAAATTACATTAAAGTTCGAATCAACATTTAAATAAGAAATAACATCAGATAAGGCTTTGCCTTCCACTACGTGGGAAAAAAAAGTACAAAGCACTGAAACGTAATAGTATATTTCCTCATATTAATTATTAATCTGAGGATATTTCATTACAAGTGCGGAAAGCCTGTCATTGCAAAGAGTTCCGACAAATGTCTACCCGAGCCGAGGCGCAGCCGAAGTCGTGCGGAACCGTCATTGCAATGACTATCTTGATTTATATATTGACGAGAAAAAAAAGGAAATTATATTCTAGGTACATTGTCAGTCGTCACCAATATTGAATATACCTATAGCTATAATAATAATACTACCGTACCTATACATATAAATTTTGTCTTATTAGGTCGTTCTACATAGTTGGTGCCAACTTCAAAGGATAATATAATAAGGGCTGATTTTTCAATCCTCAGATAATATAGCCAAGTTGTAATACTTATTGGAGGTACGTTTGTATGGGTGCGGGCGTCAAGACGGTTGCTTAAAAATACGCTTGAATAATCTGTTTTAGTACCTAGTAGGTAGTTGACTATTAAAAATTATTTATTTAAAAACTTAATTCTACAGTAAGCAAAAGTTGTGTACAAAGGAGACTATGTACTTATTGCCTTAGGCATTATCTACCAGCTAACCTGGTGAAAGAGTGAAAGATCATCCATAGGGTGAAAAAAAAAAAACTATTTAAAGGGAGTTACATCATGTAAACCACGTGTAATAGTTTATCTAAGTGTTATTTTAATTGTTATCATCTCATTGACGTCTTATTAGAACAAAGAACCCCTTTGTGATATTATATCGCGCCCATTCATTTTATGATTAAGATTTGTTTGTATCACACTATATAAGAAATAAGCAATAAGTACATAGTCTAACCTTTCGCTGCACGGTTAACATAATTGGCGCAGTCGGTAGGATACCGCAGTAAAGTTTGGTTCCGCGAAGTTATATTATCAAACTCTAATATTCTCCGCATCCGAATCGAACGGGCTCCATCAAGAATCCTAGCTGTGGTATCAAGAAGAACATCCTGTAGCGGCTGGCGTGAAGACAAGACCAAGCGACACTCACTCACTCACAGAAAGAACGAATAATGCTCTGGAGGTAAGATAAAACTCTCTTTTCTCCTGTGTTATCCTTTCTGTCCCAATCTTATAAATCCAAACTCTCAAATCGTGTTGGTATTTTTAATAAGAAGGAAAAACTAATCCTCAAATCGTTTTAGTTATTTCCAAAAAGAAAAACTAATCCTCAAATCGTTTTAGTTATTTCTAAAAAGAAAATCTAACCTCAAATCGCTTTAGCATTTTCTTTCAATTATTTTATTATTATTTTTTTTTAATATAGCTATAATGGCTCTTAATGGTGAATCGTCAATGATACAGAACGCACCAGAGAACCTTATAATTGTACAGGATTACAATATTTTAAATGCGACATTGCCGTCATACGATGGTAACCCTAAAAATTTAAATTATTATATAAGAAGTGTAGACAATATAGTTACTACACAAAAATATAACGTAGCAGACCCAATTTTAACAGGTCTAATAAGAGCAAAATTAAGCGGTAGAGCTTTAGAAGCTCTTTCTTTAGAAACAGATATAGGTAATTGGACTAGCATTAAAAACGCTTTAATGTCTAGATTTAAGGAACAACGTAGCGAAATGCAATTATTAAGGGAATTAATGCATTGCAACAAATCCAAAACGGAAAGTTGCGAACAATACGGAAAACGTATCCGTGATATTTTAGATGCGATATGCGCTGTAGGAACTAATAATAATAAATACTACCAATCAGTAGCGGTAGACACTTTTATACATAACCTAGAATATAATATAAGTTTATTGGTAAAAATTTCCCAACCTAAAGTTTTAGAAAACGCAATTGCTATTGCGAGACAAGAAGAAATTCAATTTAAAAATAGAATCATAAATAATAATGTAAATAAACCACTGATAAAGTATCAACCTACACCTACAAATATTAGGCCCCAAAATAGTAATTATAATAATTTTAATAATAGAAATAATAATGGATTTAATAATTATAATTCACCAAATGGTTATAGACCGCCATTTAATAGATTCACTAGAAATTACCCGACTAACGGAAACGATAATAATAGATTTAAACTTAAAACAGAAGAAGAGAAAGGAGCTCTTGTCCCTATTAATAGGCTAAGAATGTTCCAAATAAATGGAACAGAAAATAACAATGGTAGTAATAATAATTTAAATTCCGAAATGGAAACATCTGAGGAAAACCAACCTTGTTTCCCAGAAAATATAAATTTTCACATAAAAACAAATCAACAAAATCAAATATAACGAATATTGAATACCTTAGAGATAAGTTACCATATATATTTATTCCCGAATTTAATGGAAACTTTTTAATTGATACAGGAGCAACAAGGTCCTTGCTATCAACATCTATATTAAATATCCCCTATTATAAAAATTATATTTTAAATGAAAAATTTGAAATTACAACCGCACACGGTACTTCAGTCCATAATAAAGTAGCATTTATAATGTTACCTAAAATATTTTGTCAAAATAAAAAACATAAATTCCTTATATTTAACTTCGACCCCGATTTTAAAGGTCTCATAGGTAATGATATATTAGAAACTTTAAAATGTCGAATAGACTTAAATAAGAAACTATTATTCACTCAACGGACAAAGATACCGATAATGTTTCATAATATAAAAATAAATAGAAAGATAAGTAATACGGATAAGTTTGCTATTAATAATATGAACATAGATTATGAATTAAAAAATAATATTAAAAGAATCCAAACGGATCACTTAAATGATGAGGAAAAGCATGAAATAAATTCGTTATGTTATAAGTTTAGAGATATATTTTATTCAGAAAAATTACCTTTAAGTTTTACTCATTCAGTAAAACATAAATTACGGCTTACAGATGACATACCTATTTATACAAAGAATTATAGGAAACCACCATGTCAAGTAGAGGAAATTCAAAAGCAAGTAGATGAGCTATTAGAAAAAGGAATTATAAGAGAAAGTATTTCCCCGTGGTCAAGCCCGGTACACTTAGTACCTAAAAAGCCTGACTTATCAGGAAAAGTCAAATGGCGTATGGTTATTGACTTTAGAAAATTAAATGAAAAAACTATTGAGGTTAAATATCCCATACCAAATATTAATGATATTTTAGATAGATTAGGTAGAGCCCAATATTTTACGTGTCTAGATTTAGCTTCTGGCTACCATCAAATTGAAATGCATCCTAGTGATATTGAGAAAACAGCTTTTTAGTACTAATCGACATTATGAATTTTTAAGAATGCCTTTTGGCTTAAGAAATGCACCAAGTACGTTTCAACGTCTTATGAATAATATATTACATGATTTAATACCCCAAACGTGCTTAGTATATCTTGACGATATATTAATATATTCAACATCATTACAGGAACACCTTGTAAAATTACGTAAAGTCTTTGAAAGACTACGCGAACATAACTTTAAAATTCAGTTAGACAAATCGGAATTTTTAAAGAAACAGGTAAACTATTTAGGTCATGTACTTTCAGAAAAAGGAGTACAACCGAATGAAGATAAAATAAAAGCTATTAAGAAATTTCCAATACCTAACTCACAAAAGGAAATAAAATCTTTCCTGGGTTTAGTAGGATACTATCGAAAATTTATACCCAATTGTGCAACCATTAGAAAATAAAGATGGTTTATTAGTTATTAAGGAGGCTCAAGCACTCCATAGAATAGATAGTTATAACTTAGTTTGCGCTTATAATATAACCTTGCTTTATGATATATTTAGTTCAAGTAAAGATGTATATGCATCTATAATTACAATAGAAAATAAATACCTACTTCACAACGAAGCGGTATATAGAGATCAGATTAAGTATATGATAGATAATATAGAAAGTAAATTCTTTTATTTAATCCCTGAGAATGTCAAAAGACAAAAAAGAGGACTAATTGATGGCTTAGGTTCAATAATTAAATCCATCACTGGAAATTTAGATGCTAATGACGCAGTTAAATTTGAAAGACAAATAAAAAATGTTAGAAAGAATTGTAAACATATGAATTCGCAACAACAAAATTACATAAATATAATGCAGAAGTTTATAAAAGAATATGAAATGAATTTAATTAGAATTAAAAATAATCAAGACATTATATCTAGAAATTTATATAGCTTAAGTCAAAATATAACTTTAATAAATACTCGTTTTAACTTGTTGAAAGTATATGTACAATTAAATAATAATCTTCAACAAATCTACGATAAAGCTATATTGTTAGAAACTGCTATTGCATTTGCGACATTAGGAAAATTGAACCCAAGCATTGTCGAACCTAAAGAACTTGTTTATGAATTAACTACAGTTGAGGATGAAGAACACTTATTATTACCTTTTGAAGCTACGAGAGCAAACATTCACCTCTTAGAAACCGCTATTACGGTAAAAGCTTATAGTACTCAGGATAGTCTTACCTTTATATTAGAAGTACCAATCGTGAGTCCTAATCAATATGACCTATTACATTTATACTCTATCCCGTCCTCACTAAACCTTACTCGTGTCCCAAAAGCACCTTACCTAATCCTAGGAAAAGATGAGTTCGCATACCTTCATGAGCAGTGCCAAGTTCTTACCGAAACAATTATAATGTGCGAACACATACAACTTGAAAATATAAAGGATACCGAGGATTGTGTTGTCAAACTAATAAGACAACTAACACCAAAAAAGTGTGATACTATTAAAATAAATATACCAAGCTTAAAGATAGAACAAATAAAAGAAAATTCATGGATTGTTATTCCCGCTGAACAACAAATTCTCAAAACAAAATGTGGAAATAAGGAAAGTTATCAAAGAATTAAAGGACCTCACCTACTAACGACGTCTGAACAATGTTATTTCGAAATAAATAAAAATAAACTTCAGACTAATAAGAAGAAAATCAGCTTAAGAGAAACGATACCACTACCCGGTATTGAAATTAATATAACGGAACCTATTGTTATGGAACCTATTCATTTAGAAAACATAAAATTAGATAAACTACATAGTTTTATAGACAGTATCAAAACTGCCAAGAATAATGAACCTGTAGAAAATGGATTACCATCCACTCGACCAAGTTTTATGACAATCGTACTTACGATAATCATAGTTTGTTTTGCTATTTACAAACTCTATCATATAATACCCAGCAGTTGGTTTAAACTAATAAAAAGAAAAGAAACCAAGGAATCTCTACAGGAGAAGAAAATAATACAGTTGCAACAGCAGCCTGAGCAGCCGTCGCTACCCTCTCCAGCAGCTCGTCAGCAGCAGCGTCCCGAAGCATCCCTACCTGTACGCTTCGCACTTGGGGTGGAGGAGTTACATCATGTAAACCACGTGTAATAGTTTATCTAAGTGTTATTTTAATTGTTATCATCTCATTGACGTCTTATTAGAACAAAGAACCCCTTTGTGATATTATATCGCGCATCATTTTATGATTAAGATTTGTTTGTATCACACTATATAAGAAATAAGAATGTAAAAATAAAGTTGTAGTTGTCGTCTTGAACCAAAATTGTCTTTTTAAAAACACCTTTCGCTGTTCGCGGTTAACATAATTAGGGCTAACCTTTAAATTGTTTTTTTTACTTTTAAAAATAACAAAACTAAAACTTACTCTATTATTAATAGTAAACTTAAATTGTTTACATTGCAAAAGAGAAAGCACAACTTTTAGCTAAACTCTTTGCATCGAATTCCCGAGTCAATGATGGACGCGCGCTTCCACATACTATAACCGACTGTGGCTTCACAATGCCTAATGTTCGCATTATATAGGCAATGCGATGTGCGCGAGGCCCTCCACTTGACATTCGGAAGGCCAGTGGTCCTGATGGTATTCCTGCAGTTGTATTAAGGAACTGGTATGTTGAGTTGTCTGCCGCCCTCACTCGACTTTACCGCCTTTTATATTCCTCTGGAGTTGTCCCTGCAGCTTGGAAAGTAGCCAATGTGCAACCAATTCCGTAAAAGGGAAATCGATCCGACCCCAATAACTACCGCCCCATTGCCATCACCTCAGTCATGTGCAAGGTTTTAGAAACCATTATTACACAGGTCATGCGATACCTTGAAGGTCACTCTATCCTGAATTATCGTCAATATGGTTTTCGCCAAGCAAGATCAACGGGTGACCTTCTCGCGTTCATTACTCATGTTTGGGGTGAGGGCAGTGGACAACTGCCAAGGCCTCCAGTTGGTTTAGATATTTCTAGGGCCATTGACCGTGTTTGACACACTGCTTTGCACTCCAAGCTGCCTTCTTATGGATTTTTGACGCGGCTATGCAACTGGATATCCAGTTTCCTCTCTGATCGTGGCATTAAGGTCCTACTAGATGGCGTAGCCTCCGACTGGGAGTCTATTGATGCTGGTGTACCCCAAGGATAAGTGTTGTCTCCATGTCTTTTTCTATGACCTATTGTCATGTGGCAACATTCATTGTTATGCAGATGATCAGTCCACGGTCGGTACTTTGCTCAACGTCCACCTAGCCGCGTCCAAACAGAGGAATTCAGAAAGGTTTTGATAAGTGAGTTGGATCAAACCCCGCTAAAGTTTTCAACTTGAGGTTCGAGAAACTTGGCCCAATTTAATCCGAGCAAAACACAATGTTGTGTAATGACGGCGATAAATTCCCCTTTTACTCATTTTCCTTCTCTTCAGAGCACCCAGCTATCGCTTTTACCATCCCTCAATGTCCTTGGTTTAGATTTACGTTCCGATCTTAACCACCGCAATTGTATCGAGAGCATTGCAAAAACAGCTTCAAAAAAACTTGGCATCATAAATAAGGTGGGTCGGTTTTTCACACCCAGGTTCAAAATAATGCTATATAAGGCTCAAATTCGACCGTGTGTGGAATATTGTTCGCATCTTTGGGACGGATCTGCCAAGTATCTGTTATCTGCTCTCGATACCCTGCAGAAGCGAGCGACTAGAATTATTAAAGACGAAAAGCTCAATAAAACCTGGGAGCCGTTGCAGCTTCGCAGGGATGTGGCATCGTTGAGAGTATTTTACCGCCTATACCATGGACAATGCTCTGAAGAGCTTTTCAACATTATTCCCCCTTCCCCTTTCCTTTACAGGACAACACACACTGGTTGCAAAATGCATATGTTTACCGTGGCGGATGTACCAACTCGTACTAAACATTTTGGCGATTCATACATCTGCCGTACTATTAAAATGTGGAATGCCCTACCAGCTTGCGTGTTTCCTTCCTCTTATAACCTAGAGACCTTTAAACGAAGCGTGAATAGGTATCTTAAGCCGGCATAATGATGGCAACCAGCGGTGCACCTGTATGCATCCGCTTCTTACTATCATTCCTGGACATTGCATACTGCTTAACACCAGGTGGATGCAAGGTCACATGCTGAGCTCTTATAAAAAAAAACGGACATAATATAGCGAATAGTATATAAAGTACACAATACCTACATATTATACTACTTATATAAATCATACAATACAATACATACCAATAATATTACCATACCGAAACAGAAAATGCTAAAGGAAAAAAAGAGGTAGGTACATATGTAGATAATGAGTGGTGAGTAGACGTTTTAATACACCGCTGTTTGATATATTCCCTCAGGGACTCTATTTTCATTTAAATACATACCTATGTAATATAATTAGAGTGACATTAATTATTTTTATTGTAAATACCACAGATACCTAATCACAAGCACCATATAATTAATACATGTTAGAGAGACAGATTCAGTAAAAATTGGCGCCTTTTGACCAATGCTTTGATGGTCTCCGGTTGTAGAAGAGGTGAGAGTTTGAGGTGTGTGTCATTTAAATATTTTCTCTGTGATTTATTTAAATCTTTATTGCATACACAATACAAAGGCGGTCTTAATGCCGCTAGGCATTCTCTACCAGTCAAACCTTCGGGACAATCAAAGCAGTTAATAAGTGACGTAGGTGCAAAACAGTAACCGAGTATATAATGCAGTAAATATTATAAAAATACAACCTAATATACTTAAATATATATACATACATAAACTACATAAGTATACAAAATACCACCAACTGCAAAATGAGAAAGGAGAGGTAACAAAGTCGAAAGGAATAGAATAAAAACTACCTATGAATTTAGATAGTAATCATAAACTCTATTTTTAAATATGACAATTTGGTGATTCATTTATTTTGACATTAAACTGCTACTAATATAAGAGTTAAGCGGGCGCCAGTATCTAATGTCCAGCGTTTTGCCTCATGAGGGATTTCAGGAATTACTCAAACTCACACATGTTGGTGATAAAATGACGTACACATTGACGACATTTTGATCATACAATAATTAACATAATAAAGATTTGGGGTATGTAACCGTTGTGTTGATATTCTAGTGAATGAAAAAAGGGCAGATTTATAATAAAAACAAAAATTTCTTCACAAATAATATTTTAATGAAGCTTCGTTTAAAATTAAATAATCACAGAGCATCTCCTAAGAGAGCAAATATAAAAATAATAACATTTTTTATAAATAACAGCCAACAAATTTAACATACAAAAATGAACAATTTATTACAATATTATAAACTATCTACAATATAATATTTTAGACATTTACTTTTATCTACAATATAATATTTTAGACATAAACTGTGTATTTGGGTTCATTTATTCCATATCCAGTCTAAGGGGCTTACCCGGGGACGTATGCCCATCCTATTCATACTAAATCCAAAGTTCATAGCAGATTCTCGGACATAATTTTGCGCGGAACTACCTTAAAGTGGATAAAAGGGTTCTGCTTGAGTTGAGTTATAATCTGAAAATAATTGTTTATTTTCTTACAACTATTTGACACGAGATGGCGCCACTGTCTTGTTAATTTGGACTTAAGTTTCAAATTGTCTCATAAAACGAGTATATAGCTTGCGTTCGTGTTGGGACAGAAACATGTTCACAACGATCACGATGTATATTTATGCGGTTTTTTTGAGATTTCGGCGGCACAAGTGGCGATGTGATCTGCCACAATGGTCGTTTTTTTTGGCCCAGAATGCTACCGTGAACTGATCACAATGACCCCAGTCGATAGGTGAGGCGTTGTAAACATATTTTGACATTTGTGGTTGTGACAGTTGTTGTTGTTTTAATCATCGCAGCCGTATTATATTTTTAGGATCAAATTTATTGTATTTTAAACTAACCAAAACAAACGGAAGTTCGCATAATGTCATCATGATCATTGTGATCATGTCTCATTCCCAAGACGAACGGGCCCATAGGGAGCTTTATTTTGACAACCCTCTGCTGAAGCAAGTAGATATTTTGCTTCAATACAAACTATCAACAATAATATTAATAAATTCCTATTATTTTTCCGGGAAATGTATCAATAAATAAATTTTATGATTTATATGACAATAATTTAATACTAGTTTTAATTCCAGTATTTTGTGATATACCTACTTATTTAAATTAGTCTTTATTGGTATCCCGTTCCCATTACATGATTCGATTTATATTATTATGCTTCTGGTACACATAGTACAAGCCTAGAGCATAGTTTTGTGACCAGAGCAATTTGTGTAAATAGTCCTACATATTATTATGTTATTATATTTTATACGGACACCAAAGCAGGTTATTTTAAAATCAAAAACCCGAATACACAGTTTTAAATTACCACATGACGGTTACATACATCAAAGACTAGAATCAACGTTCACCTAACATACATTACACCAACTAATAAGACCTACCGTTGGGTAAACAATTATATCATTAACTTTTACTAACACTTTTATGATTATAATAAATAAACCAATCGACATTATTTTTTTCATCCAATCAAATAGAAACACTGACCGTGCCATATTCAATTCCCATAGGGTCTTATTACATTTTTTTATGATGAACTGTAAGGTTACCCTAATTCAATACATTCATTACACAATAATAATCAAATATAATTATGTTTTCTATACCTACATATTAATAATAATATAGCCGAATAATAAAATATTATTAATAATGGATGACAATTTCATCTATTCTATACTAAATAAATTATTTTATAAGAATACATTTTTGGTTTCTTTATACATTTTGTACCGAACCAGATATGGTACAGTAAATAGTAACTTGGTAAAAAATATTTTTTAAAACCCATTTCTTAAATTACTAATAAAAAATACAATAAAAGGCGAAATACAAAACAAAAATAGGCGTGTTATCAGGTACACAATAAAATTATTAATAAAATATGTTATTTTTAAATTCAATAGGCCTTAATTGTGATTCGTTTTTGTGCATTTATATGAGCAGGCTTATGCCACTTTCTTTAAAACTATATTCATATAATACAAGAATAAATGTGGTGGAAAAGGAAACCAAAGCCGCCATCTTGGTTAATTTACTAGAGTCCAGCCACCAAAGTAATCCATAAGAAGCGGCGCTCCAATCGCGCGAACCTATGTTCTTTGGTGGCGATTACTCTAGGTATATCATAGAGATGGTGAGAAGAAAATGTGAAAAAATCCAGACAAGGATCATTTTAACTCGTACTTGAATAAAATTCCGAGTGCGAATGTAACTATTTGATGCCAACTTTTTTATAGTACTTCAACATGTAATGTTGTATTAGTTGTCCAGGAATGCAGGATGCGACCGCTGGTTGACACCAGTTTGCTTTCCTAGTATGAAATGCGCTTGCTTTCCTAGTACGTCAAATAATTTCGTCGGTATATCAAACATGCACAATGACAACATGCACTTTGTGGCGTGTATTATATTAATAATAACTTACATTTTGGGGCCGCAAAATTAGGTGGCTGAGGAAAATACAATATTGTCACTTGGTGCCGATTTTTCAATCGTCAGATAAATTTATTCGATAGTTAACTTGTATGAAGAACTGTCAAATTTATTAATTTTCCATATAAGTTAACTGTCAAATAACTTTAACTGACGATTGAAAAATCACCCCTAAGTGTTACGGCCATCTCAATACTCATCGTTAGTTCAAATTGCTTAATATAAAACTAATTCTCATTTTTTTTATTAACAGTTTCGACAGGTGCACTATATTGTTCCTAAGTTCCTTTATGTGACACTATGGTATTTTAGAAAATAATTGTTAGAAATTGTGCATATAAATATATGTTACATTTTACACAAATTGTTTTTGTGCGTCGTTTGCACTCTTTGCGGTATTTTGATGCAAATGAGGCTTCAGAAAACCATGGAAGATATCCGATATTGTACCTCACTTCCAATATAGCTACACCGCCCTTGGTTTTTTAAGTGATGCCTAGAACTCTTCTGAGAATGCTAATTCGGCTTCTTAAACGCGCTCAAGTCCTGGTCGAATTTGCATAGGTTTTCTCCGGAACACCACCTTAATACTTTACTAAAGCTGTAAAGTATGCGCAGGTAAAATTCCATCAAGCCTAACCTATATTTTCTTTCTTTACAAAAGCATTTTTGAAAGCGTTAGAACTGGCTTTGAATCCATCAATTTGACAATGCAGGCCTTTTCATGCCTCCATATCATGTGTACTTTTTTCAATGTATTAAAACTAAAATACATCAAATTAGTATTGAACGCTGTAGTATAACTAATAATCAATCCACTTAGATAAAAAAATAACAAAATTATGAATTATTTACGTTCACGATACATTCTTACCAACTAGTTTACCCACAAGCTATGGAAAGCAAGTAGTACTACAAATGCATCAAAAGATGTCTCATTAAAAAATCAAATAGAGAAGCGCACTAGAGTGTACCATAGATCTCAAGGCTATTGATAAAAAAAGAAGACAAACAAAATAGTATATTTCATTACGAGTGCGAAAAGCCTGTCATTGCAAAGAGTTCCGATAAATCTAGCCGAGGCGCAGCTGAAGGTGAGGGTTGACAGTCGGAACAAGTTGCAATTACGGTTCCGCACGTGTACTGAACAACTATTTTTAATACAGTTGCGAAAAAATGAAGCAATTTAATAAAATAATAAAAACACAACTGAACTCATACATACATACATATCATCACGTATGCCTTACGGCGCCTGAGACCGCCTAGACGGCCCCAACTAAACTCGCAAAGAAAATTTCTGGAAAATGGCGCCAACCGTAAAAAATATAAGCAGAGATTTTTTTTTTGTTTTCTTCACCCATTCTGGGTAGGCAAAGGGAACTATGCCCATACAGCCAAGTCTTCAGTAGAATTTTTTTATTGATATGAAATGAAAATGAAATTTAATGAGATGAAATGAAACCCTACCTAACCTGATACTGAAATAAATTAGTAGCTTCTTTTTAGAAATATATGCATGAATCATAAAAACTTCTATGATTTTTTTAAATAAAAACTTCGTAGTTGTTTTTTTTTCTTTTTAATAGACATTATTTTGACAGTTGGGAAAGAGAACGCACAAATTCGGAAAACGTAAAAAAAAAGCTCGAGTATGTAATAGCCCACATCCCGAACGCTATACGTCCCTGCAATACGCCACTTTTTGAGCAACTGTATTAAAAAGACCATTATTGAGACTGGCCGCTAGACAATATGTTGATAAAGGTGAGGTTCTATTTATGCAATTGGAACTATCGTCATGAGAATATATATGATAAGGACACTGCATTCACGATCACGAAGTCAACGTTCTCCATACAAAATTAGTTTTTGCATTTCCAATAATTCTCCACTGCTGTTTGTTGCAGAATTAAAATATTTTTATTAGTATGTACTTATTATATTATTTCCTTCTGTTTTTTTTTATAATCGGAAAAAAATTCCTTTTAATATTAATAATATAATTATGAATGAATAATACAAAAGTATTTATTATAATAAAAAAAATAGTACATTACCAACATAAAAATAATAATTAAACTACGACCAACAGACTAATTTTAATATTGGAAGTACGTTTGTATGGACGTCAACACGACTGCAGAATCCTTAAATTAGCTATTTACCTCAGCACCCAAAATAATTTAGTCCCCAAATATACTTTCTTAATGTTTTATAATAAGTATTTCAATTACTACTAAACCGGACGTTACTTAAATATACTAAGTATACATTACTAAATTATATTATTATACTATTACTAATGTTAAATGTAAATAGGTACATGTGACACGATAAAATACACTTGGCTCAAGCCATTAAAACTTATAAACTACTTACAAGAAACCCCTTGATATATTTATATTAGGTAGGGTTAATAACCAGTCATTGGACACTTCACAACATGACTAGATATTGGACACTATACAACATGACTAGTTATTGGACACTATACAACATGACTAGTTATTGGAAAAATTTTGTTTGAATTAGTTTTTAAAAACTATATTTAATAATTGCACTATTTCTGTCTGTGGTATTACTATTTATTCTCCCACATAATTGTAAATAGTTCAATTATTAAATATAGTTTATAAAAAACACAATTAAACCAAAAGTGTCTCATCACTGGTCATACCCAATGACGGGTCAGTTACCTTATATTTAAAAACAATTAAAGCTACTTTTATACCTATAATTCTGTGTCAAAAATAAATGCTTTTAAAATTTCTTTGGCAGTAGTAACATTTTAGGCAAATTATTGGTACATAAAGCACATACTTATAGGTAAAATTATTTTAAAACTTTAAAACAGCGTTTCATTTAACCTACAATAATTAAAACATGTAAACACACATTCAATTAAAATATTTTTTCCAATCAGATTTGATTTAAAAACTGACAATGACTAATTTATTCACCTCATATACAAGTCATAAGTATTTAAAATTTAGCTTACGGAATATATATAAATATTCACAATTTATCATACTCCCAATTAAATACCAACAAGATATTTTTCCAATATCTTGAAAGCTGACGATGGTAAAGATCAAGAATTTGTGACATATGGCCATACCGAGAGGGTTGAGAGCAACTGATCCTTAACGACCAAGGGCCTTATTCCAAGATGGTAACCGCTAAACAAGGCAAGACGTTGCGTAAACTATAAATAAGCAAATAAAAGTTCTATTGTAGTTAGTATACGTGGTGGCCGAGTTGGTTAGACCTTGGAAACACTTAGGTCCCTGGTTCCAATCCCGGTGTGTACCAATGAGTTTTTAATTTAAAAAATTATGTACATTTGTTTGACAACACCACTATAGTGCCTCGGAGAGCACGTTAAGCTGTCGGTCCCGGTTTCACGATACCAACTTGTGAAACTGTTTATAGATGGGTTATTGAGTCTATTCAAAACATCGCGACGAGCTAGCCACTTGTTCGGTGTAGACTCATACCATCGGCTACGACGATGTGGGATTAAAACCCCTCCGCTGGGTACCCTGGGGCCGCCTAGGCGGTCTCGGGCGCCGTAAGGCACCCGTGAAGATATGTACTCGTAAGTTGGCTATAATAATGCCGCCATCTTGAAATACATGAATCCTTTGCCAGTTTGAACATGTGTGTAGCATTGGAATTTTAACTCTATAAAAAACAGGATAGAACTTATATATATATATATATTATATCAATATTTTTGTTCACGCAACGTCTTATCGTGTTTAGCGGTTGCAAACTCTGAACAAGTCCAAGTGCTTTTGTATGTATAGCAGAAGACGAAAATGGGAAAGTATTATCAATAAAGATCAGGGGGGCAATTGCCGCGCTTTCAACATGCATGTCGACTCGATATATTCTAATTAAACAGACAGCTTTCTGTAGAGTTATGTCAATTTTCATTCGAATATATCGAACCGACATGTAAGTCGAAAGCAGCAGAATGCAGGCCTAGGAGAATTAGAGAATAATATATAAAACAAAGTCGTGATTCTCCGTAAGCCGAAATATATCTCGCTAGCGACTGTAGCTAACTAGTTACTAAAAAGGAAGTATTTTGTCACCTCCAATTTATGGCTAAATTCGTAGCTCCTAAAATTTGAGCATTATAAAGGTATCCAAGTTAAAAATGTCGCTTTGCACCTTCAATGCCAGCACTTTGTGAGCAATAAAGTCGTCAATTTGGAACAAAAGAGATATATCTACGAACTCTATCAATCAATTAAACCCACTGATTGGACAATACTGCAAACAAAAATATAACAGTCAAGTGGGCCTAAACAACCAGAACTGCTTGCTATATTCAACTTGTGGCCTGTACCACCAACTTAAGTCGTCGTGCAGTATACCATTTTACTTGGGGGTACTTGGATCGGAACTGTCTGCCGATTGCATAGTACATGTGCTGAATTTTGGCCGATTATTTTAACCCGGCGAGGATGTGGTACAAAAATGGTACGTTGAAGATGTGGAGGGTCATGATGACACTGTATTATTTTCATTACTTTGTTGGTATTTGTCAATTAAGGATGAGAAGTGAACTTACGAATTAGTTACTAATTAAACAAAACATCTACAAGTATAACGTTTTATTATTTAAATTACACGAGAAGTGTAAAAAAGAATCTACTTTCGCAGGACAGAGTATGTTAGATATTTTTTCAAATCAAGAAAAAAAAAACCTATCAATAATTAGGATTTTTTGGTAATTATTTATGACATGAGTCTTCTTTCACCATAAAATCAGTAATAAATCAGTCTTATGTGCTATTTTGCTTTTACTTGTTTACAGAACGGCACCATATGCGCTTGACAATTAATGTAGGTGCTTGGTACAGGTCGACTGAATGGTGACACGCAAAGGGGAGGGTAGGTCAATGGCTACAGAGAAGTTCGACAGTTTTCGACTGCGCCGGACAAATAACTGTACACAAAATAAAATGACCAGGGTCAAATTGACCCTATCACATCCTCGCGGGTTAAGTAATAATAATATTTTATGTATATAAGCCACTTTTAACATTTGTACATATAATAAATATTAATAGCTAACTGTGAAAACAGCGATCCATTAGCGAGGCAGTGAGCAAACTATTCCAAACTTATATCGACTCGTCGGTATGATCTGCTTAAATACCGTTTTGTCCCGTATGAGGGTGATCCCCAAGTCCTAAACACTATATTAATTTATTTTTTATTAAAAATTTAACAATTCTCTTTGTGAACAAATGACGAACAAAACAGTCATAAGAAGCGCCCTCTGGTTTTATGTTTGCGTTTACAATCCCATTGGCCTTTTCTTGGCCAATGTTCAATATTCGCACACTTGAGGGGAAATACTGCATAATTATATCGTTATGCCTCTTTCACGTCTTTTCGCTGTCAAAAGACCTATTAAAACTTTTTGCTACCTAATGTTGATCAAATTATTCTATGAAGTAAATTCCCTAACAGAACACACAATTGATGTAATGTCACGTCACGTTAAAATTTCACCAATAATATGCCTTCATAGTTAATTTTAATCATATATAGATTAAATTAATTATTGTTCTAGAAACTGAGGGGTAGTTTTGTATATTTTTTCAAATACCCAGATGATAGTACTCCCAGTTAGCTGAGCGCTTCGTAGGCAGGAGGCGGCGGCGAGGCGGTCTCTCTGGGGGGCAACAGCACCGCGATGTGGTAGGGGGGCGGCGAGCCCGGGGAGGGGGTCAGCGGGTCCGAGGGGGGCGAGGGCGACGCCGGGGTGGGGGGCGAGGGAGGCTGCTGGGGGGCCGGGGGGGACGACTGCAACTGTAACAAACAAATTAAAAAAATAAGAATAGATTATGTTATTAGAACACGGCATGCGACTTTGGAACTACCTGATGCTAAACAAAACTACAAAATATAAATTCATTAATCAATAAATTGTTGCTTATCAGCATTGATCGCTCCCACTATACCTACTAATAGATTCGGTTACGAACCAGACAGCGATAAATGAATTTGCATTACGAGTATACTTTAATAGCCTCGCTTTCGAGTAGAGAAATAAACGCGTATACGCGCGTATTCGACTAAAACCAAATGAGACAAGAGATGAAATACGCTTTAATTTTTTTTTTCCACAAAAATACAGATGTTTAAAGGCGTCTCTGATTCCCACACTAGGAATCCTGCCACGTGAGAATCAGTTTCCACCACAAAAAAAAAATGGTTATTACATTATTAGTATGAATCATAAATACTACCAATGTATTTATGAAACTATTTACTTATCTTATAGTAGATTTAAAAAAAAAATGTAACTTAAAAAAAATAATCTAATTAACAAAAAATATAAATACTAGTAACAGTAGTTAACCAGCATTTGAATAACAAAGAGAAAACACAAATACACAAAGCGTAAAAATAATAAAAACTTACAAAATATCAAAATTTAAAATCTGATTATTTATTTGTTCCATTTGCTGTGGAGACAACTGGGGTTTGGGGCTCTGAAGCCAAGGAATTCAGCAAAAAGCTATGTGCTCTTCTAAATGAGATCACTGGAGATTCCCGGTCCGGATATTTCTTTAAACAAAGGATATCACTGGCAGTACAAAGAGGTAATGCTGCCAGTGTTATGGGAACCTTCGGGCCGGGACAGAGTCGGGACATAGTGGATATTTAATTTTTTTTTATTATGTCAAAAATTTATATATTAAAATAATTTAATTTATATCTATAAATATATCTAATAAAAACTTTAAATCTATATATTTAAATAGATCATTTATGGCCTTACCCATAAAAACCCATTGGATCTCCGAAGAACACTCCAGCCACAGAAAGCTCTGGCTCCTTTTATTATGAACCAAATGAATATGCGTAAAAGAAACAAAACCCTCCATAACTAAAGAGCTCCCCAAGGCCCCAACAAGCTTTCATGAATAAAGGGCATTAAAGTAATTTTTTTTTTTTATATTATATTACAAAAACATATACAATATAAAAGTAAGTTATAAACGAAAACTGAAAAATATAAACATTAAGAAATATTGCTATACCAAAAAAGAATAATAATTATTAATAATAAAAAAAAAAATGCAAGGTTATTATTTTAAAGATACGTGTGTATTTTGTATGTGTTGTGTAAATGTGTGTATGTATGTATATAAATGGGTTCATTATTTTGAAATCTCCTGTAGTTTTTCAGTCTGGGTATAGTTTAGCGAGATAAGCCACTTGCTAACTGTTATCTTGCAAGACCAGACAGATTTTTTGACAGATTGCCAATACTAACTAATTTACTAATATTGTTATATAAATGAGAGCCAAGAAAACTGACTTGCCTGTGTGCAAAGGTAGTTCTAACGTTTACTAAGGGAAATATTTGGTCTTTTCCTCTCTTAAGTTCTAGTTCCACTAGTTATCTTTTAATATGTTATTTTTTTGGTGTTGCATTAAACAAAATTTGCCTTACAGACAGTACCTTTGCTGTTTGGTATAGTTCATCCGTGGCGTATTGAAATGGTTTTGAGAACATAACCTTTAGTACTATGTTTTAAGTTTCAATATCAATTTTACCGCTGTCACCCCATGCACCTATACAGTAACAAAGAACAGAGTATATGAATGCATAATACACCATACGCAGTAACTCTGTATCAGCAACCAGTCTCAGATGCTTGAAGATAAACATCATTTTTCTCAAATGGCAAGAGATCATAATATGCTTACACCACGAGAGATGTTGATCGACAATAACACCTAGTTATGTTAACTAGGAGACTCTGTCTATTGTATCACAATCGCATGCAACATCATTCTGATTACCATAGATATTACAAGTATGGGCTTTAATTTTGAAATCCAGTTTGGGTTGTGTGGACTTATTTATGGAAAAACAAATACATTTCGTTTTCTTAAAGTTAAGAGTCAATAAGTTCTCATCTAACCATTTTATGACTTCATACAATCCAATTTCTATGTTTTGCTTAACCTTAGTCCATGACAATCCATTAAATATAATAACTGTATGATCAGCATAGTTAATGATTTGAGCATTTTTTAATTTTTTTGGCATAACTGATTAATATTGCATTGGATAAAAGTCACTGCGGTAGTGTCCGATTCGCACACTCTGTTCCCGTGCAGTTAAATAACGATTAAAAAGAAGTAATGGCATCCCACGAATACGCAATCTCTCCATCTTAGCAAGAAGAGTGGGTATAAAGACAGTGTCGAACGCTTTCGCGAAGTCTAAGAAGATAGCAGCGCATTTCTTTCCTTTGTCCAGGTGATCAGAAACATGATTTGACAGGAATGTTACCGAATCCTGGTGATAATAAATTATTTTTTTCTATGTATGCAACAAGTCTAGTATTCATCAGTCTTTCCAAAATTTTGGAGATTGCGCTTAATACTGAAATTCTGATCTATAATTATCGACACTGCTTCTATCACCACTCTTATAAATAGAGTAATAATAGATTTTTTGAATGCACTTGGAAACGTGCCACACTCAAGGGCTGTCTTGAGTGTGGCACATTCATAATGTACACGAGAGGTGCCATTATAGTATTCTTAATGTTTTTTTATTATAGTTGTTGATATTTTATCCCAACCCGTAGCACAGTTCGACTTTAGTCTATTAATAATTTCACCAATTTCTAATAAGGATCTGTAAGTAAAATTACTAAAGAACGAGATATGATACGCGTTGTGTCATCAGTAGCTGACAGGTTTGATTCTGTTGTATTCAATCTATTTAAGGTTTTATTAGCCAATTTAGTACCTAACTATGCTAAGAACTTATTCGCTTAATTTTTGGCCCCCTATATTGTGTCTCAATTATCTAATAATTCTGTGGGTATTTTTTGTTGTTTATTGAGGTAACAGATTTTTTAAATCGTTTTCTATGTTTTTTTGTGATTTTATTTGTTCTGTATCAGTTCTTTCTTGTAGTAGAAATTCTTAACGTTTCTTAAAATATAATTGAAAGAAAGAAAAAAACTTAATTTATACAGCAAACAACACATACTTACTCAAGTTTGACAAATTATTAATCTTATAACTATGAACCATGAAGGTAAAAACCGTGCCCGTCTGCGCGCTTGGCGCGGGGCGCGTTTCTTTAGCTTCATGCTATGAACAGATTGCGTGGTGACAAATAGGTAATCGGCTCAGCACAAGCTACAACATGTATGAATTGCATAAATTTCGATATTATATATATTGCATTGCATAAATTTCGATATATTGATTATTTAGTTCTAGATTGTTGGGATCTTCATGTATTCTAAGATGAGTCTTATATCTTTTTGTTGTACATGGAATTAGGCCCGGTGTAATCCAACTTTTTAAATTGTTTTTAGCACGTGATTTAGTGATTATTTTACTATGTAATTCAATAGTTTGTATAATTTGTAGAAAAAAGTTACTTGCATCTTCTGCACTATTAAAACAATAGAACGGAGATCAGCCCATCGCTTGAAGAGATGTTATCATAGTCAATCAGTGTAAATGATAATTTATTATAATAGGGTGATGATCAGTCACTAAAGTGTCGACAACCATTGTTACAGCTGTTTCATTAGTTTTCAGCACGATGTGATCTAAACTAGTGCATCCTCGTGTGGGTAGTGTATGTGTCGGTAGCAAACCATTACTTATATATATCGCCTACTAACAGAATACAACGATCTCTTTTTTGTTTATTAAGTTGTATTCCTTTTTATTTTTATTATGATTTTTAATTGTGTGTATATAGTAATAACCCTCTAAAGTTGGAAGATATGAATTTAAATTAAGCCTACTTTCCGTCATTATTACAATACCAATTTGTAAATTAAGCCTCTTCAGTAAAACCATAAATCTATCAACATTTTTTGATTTACTTCGAATATTTTGTGTCATTATAGTAAGTCCTCGACTACCTTAGTCTCCACCCCCAATGATCCGCGCACACACCTCAGGAGCACATGCCACTGATCTCGAGTCACTGACCGAGTCAATGTCTGAGAACAAATCTGATGTTAAGGTTTGAACCATACTTTATACCATTTATATAAAAAATTAAGAGAAAATTGTAGCGTACCCACCTGTGCCCGCGCGGAATGGTAGGCCAATGAGATACAAGATAATGAGGAATATGTTCTGTGTGATGCTAACGTTACCTTGTATATTCTTATCATATATCCGAATTTTGTCAATTCTATCGTTTAGAGTCTTATGTTTATAGGGTATGATCATATTATAATATTGTGATTTTTGCTCATAAACTTTTTTGACTGTATTCGATTTAAGCGCAATAGGGTATTTGGCTCCTTCTTGAAACCCGTTTTATATGATTCTTCATTACATAATAAGCACACTACATTTATATTTCCGAAATGTCTACTCTTTTATTAATAAAAATCAATGTTAAAGTTTGAATTTCCACAATGAGACCACAGGGAAGTATGTAGGTGTATTTGCATGCCTGTCTGTGTCGGCGCGCGGTGGAGGACACGCGCTCGGGCGGCAGCGGCGGCGGCGCGCGGCGCGGGCGACACGCCGTGAGCGCGCACCCCACGCCCGCTGCGCCCGCCATCACCACGCACAGCACGCTCGCCTCGCCGCCCGTCAGCCCCGTGCGGACCGCCTGCGATCATGGACATATACAGGGGCCAATTAAAGGGTTGTACTTTGAGCTTAGTAAGGCTCTACTAATCGAACTACATTTCCCATGGAACCATTTGTCGCAAATGAAATATTTTTTTGGCTACAAACCATTTTAACATTAACATTACCTACTAGTTTGAAGAAGGGTTTTTTTTTTAATTTGCGACACATGTTTCTATGGGAAAAGTGGTTGGATTTGATCAGTGAACCTCATATTAGCCCAGAGTACAACCTTTAAAAGTCACCATGTATAGGGAGCCATATACCATAAATCGCTTTTTCAATCATGAGTTCACGAGATGGCCAGCGCCATTCAAACTCAAAACAAGTGAGAACAATAATTATTATAAGCGATCACTGAACGTTGATTGGTTGAAGTGAGAACAAAATACGCAACGAACGCGTTTGAAATTTAGTTTATAAGCGATTTAAAACATTAACGCGGTTCAATATTATTCATAGTTTCATGCCTGCAATATACAATACTTAGAACTGTAAAATGTAGAACGGAGATATGTAATTTGTGTATATTCCATCTCATTAATTTCTCCAAGAGATAATAATCCTCACAGGTAATAATTTTTGAATAAAATATTCGGGAATAAGAAAGAGACGTATGTTTATGTACGAATGAGATAGAAATGCGTTTTGGGACAGCATAATAATTGTTGCATTATAGTTTTTTGTAATAAATAAACCATATACCTATTTTCATAAAATAACATCTACCTACAATATTATGTCGAGCGAAATACTTAACTTCAAATAAATAAATAAATATCATCACGGGTGCCTTACGGCGCCCGAGATGATATTTAGACGGTCGCCTAGACGGTCTCAGGGTACCCAACAGAGGTGTTTTAAATCCCACCTCGTCGTAGCCGATGGTATGAGTCTACACCGAACAAGTGGCTAGCTCGTCGCGATGTTTTGAATAGATTCAATAACCCATCTATTAACAGTTTCACAAGTTGGTATAGTGAAACCGGGACCGACAGCTTAACGTGCTCTCCAAGGCATTATAGTGGTGTTGCCAAACAAATGTATATACATTTTTATATTAAAAACTCATTGGTACACACCGGGATTCGAACCACTCGGCCACCACGTATAAATACTTAACTTAGGTACCATAAAATATTTAAAATTCAAAAGAAAGACGATTTTTTTATAAGAGCTCAGCATGTGGCCTTGCATCCACCTGATGTTAAGCAGTATGCAATGTCCAGGAATGATAACAACAAGCAGGTGCACACAGGTGCACCGCTGGTTGCCATCATTATGCCGGCTTAAGATACCTATTCATGCTTCATTTAAAGGACTCTAGGTTATAAGAGGAAGGAAACACGCAAGCTGGTAGGGCATTCCACACTTTAATAGTACGGCAGATGTATGAATCGCCAAAACGTTTAGTACGAGTTGGTACATCCGCCACGGTATACATATGCATTTTGCAACCAGTGCGTGTTGTTCTGTAACGGAAAGGGGAAGGGGGAATAATGTTAAAAAGCTCTTCAGTGCACTGTCCATGGTATAGGCGGTAAAATACGCTCAACGATGCCACATCCTGCGAAGCTGTAACGGCTCCAAAATTTTATTGAGCTTTTCGTCTCCAATAATTCTAGTCGCTAGCTTCTGCGTATATCGAGAGCAGATAACAGATATTATCAGATATATATATATATATATATTACTTAGCAGATCCGTCCCAAAAGATGCGAACAGTATTCCACACACGGTCGAATTTGAGCCTTATATAGCATTATTCTTAACCTGGGTGTGAAAAACCAACGCGCCTTATTTATGATGCCAAGTTTTTTGATGCATATCTTTTTTATCAATATTTCCTACTCTTATGATCAGCCCCTGCTACACATATAGTCTACCAAATGCATTGGATTTTTATGTGCTGCTAGAAATACACAATACACTAACCTGTCTATCAAAATAGTACTTAGCGCCTGCCAAGAATACTGTAGCCAAAGCGAAAGAGATGAGCATGCCGAACTTGAGATGTGACGCCATCATGGGCGAGTGCTGCAGCCCGAGCGCGGCGGTGCGCAGCAACGTGTCCGGGGTGACGCTGCGGGCGGCGGCCAGGCTCGCGATGGTCGGGGGGGAGGGCATCTCCACGTACAGGGTATTCTCATCTTGCCTTCGGACGGTTGGTTGGGCCACGGAAGCGCGACTGAAAACGACATCATCATGATTTTAGGCGGGTTGTAAGAGGCCTCACCTACAAAGGGCAATGACATATTGGCAACTTTATTTTTCCTTTGTATTAATGCGTATCTCTTTACCATTTCAGTAGCCGTATAATGTGTGGCAGGGGTAATATGTATGTTGATGCTTTATTTATCGAAGTCTGCGTTCTCGATACAAAATGAACTAACGCACGTCCAGTAATACTCGACCCCTAGTGTGAGATTCTAACTATTACTTTGCGTTTGAGTTAACTAAAATTTGTATGGGAAATGGTTCAGCGCTCCAAGCGGAAATTTTGAGAACTAGAAATGCGGTCGTATGATTGGTCAAAATGTTAACACAGTGGTATAGTTAACGCGAATGTAAATGTTAAAAAAACTCACACTAGGGCTACTGTTTGTCGCTGAATTAAAATGATATTTTAGTTGGTTAATGTATTAATTAATCTTACTGTAGGGTCTTTTTTTGTAATTAAAAAAAAACTTTTTAAATATTATAATACAAAAATACTTATTACCCACAAGAGAAAGATTTTAATGTACAACTAGCTGTGCTCGCGACTTCGTCTGCGTGGAATAGTATTTTTTTTATCATACAAACTTTCATTCCCTATTTTATCCCCTTGGGGGTAGAATTTATCAAAATCTTTTCTTAGCGGATGCCTACGTCATAACATCTACCTGCATGCCAAATTTCAGCCCAATCAGTCCAGTGGTTTGGGCTGTGGGTTGATATATCACTATGTCAGTCAGTCACCTTTGAGTTATATATATTTAGATACAAAAATAATAACTGAACTTTGACTAACAGCCAAGATGTAATATTGGAAGTAGAGCCCTTAGAGTTATTTGAGAATTTTCATGGATGTGAGATGTGTTTTTTTTAGTCTCAAAACTCGAAGCTCAGTTTTATTTACTTTAATATAATGTTGCCTGATTCAATCAATTATTTACTTTAATAGAGTCTTGTCAAAAGATTAGAATCTTTGTGAATAATTGTTTAGAATTTACTTGAAGCAAACCATCGCTCCAGGCTGAGTTCATCTCCAAGTGATTTTTTTTATTTTCTTTCTCGTTTTCCTAATTTATTTTTGTATGACTAGGACAACAGTTACCGCCACTGCTTTAAGTGATTCTCTAATAAAGCCTAATATGAATAACATTTTGCCTCACAGATTAACATTAACTAATAAATAATTAAGTGTTTATAAAAAAAATGTATTGTATTGTTTCTGATACACAAAACACTTGGTGTACATTACTTTTTTCCCGCGTAAAACGTGCGTTCAAAAGTTGGCAACACCCTATATCGGTTATAGCGGGCTGCGGGATTACCCCGTTTAAGTCATTTACTTCAACGGTTCCCCCGAAGTAACACTGTTAAAAAAGTTAACACTGATAAAAAATTACTTAAGAACTTTGATGGGACATGAACCCCAGACCTGTCACTTTTGTCCATAGAGGCAGCAACTTTCCACTATAATAATAAATTTAGAAAATAACTATAGTCATCATCCGCTATAAATGATTTAATAAATAAGTTTGCCGAAAAAAACGCAAGGAGAGTGTATATTTTTTGTAAAAAATTTGGAAAAAGTGACAGATGAATAAATATTTCTTTTAATTTTATACAAACATTTTCTTTTGTGAGAAATCTTTACCCTTCCTAAGGGCCCCCAAACATTTATTTACACAGGGCCCCAGCTAGTCATGCTACCCCACTGATATAAGTGTACCCCTTTCATGGACTTGGTTGGTCTACTTACCATCAGGTAGATATAAAGCTACGTGCCGTGCGTGCTACAATGACAAAAAAAAGTATGTATACACATACCATTTTTTTCTTTAGGTATTATCTATATAAAAAAGCTTCAAGAGTGAATGCTGGTGCTTACTAGCGTTCAGTACATAGAAAAAAGGAGAGAATAGCGGAAAAAGTTTGGTTTTGGATTTAAAAATTAATATGGTTTTAATGACTACAGGGGCCTTAGAGAAAAATCAGGCGAGGCGAGCGACATGATGCCTCAGACAAAAACGGATTTTGACGGTGACAGTAGGCGTGAGGTACACTGTCACCTGTTAAAGTCTATACAGTTTTGATTAAAGGCTTTTTCTCTAAGGCCTCAGAAATATATTAAAAATTTTTTCTTACAAAAAAAACAATTTTTCGACAAATTGATTATTTAGTTGCTAGAAAATATTGATCATTGTTAATCAATTTTTTTCTTTAGATGTCACATCCCTAGATGGATCCCACACTAGCACAGGGAATCCATGAATAGCTAACATCATGTTTATTAATAATCATCCGGCTACTGCATAATCTTATTAACTGCTTTAATTGTCCCACAGGTTTGGCGGGTAGAGAATGCCTAGAGGCATTAGTCAGCCTTTGCACTTTATGCAATAGATATCTAAATAAATAATTCTTCTATTTAATTTGTCTTCGGTCAAGCAAGAGCCATAGATGGAAATCAAATTCACTACCTCCAGATACGGCATCAAAGGTGAAACCACTAATTTACAGAAGCAGTCAAAATTGTAGAACAATATTTAAATTAAATAATTTAACAGCATGATTTTATTCACAGAGTATAGAAAGCCACTTATGTAGGCCTATCCATAGAATTTTCAATGGACCTTAAGTAGATGTTGGCATACTAATTAATCAAAGCATTATAACAAAATCATAAATTAATTAACTTAAACTGGTGATGACACCAGGGGCCTATTTCATAAACGTGACAATTGTAATTTACCATGACAATTTATAATACATTGCTTGGTTTAGTTTGTTCTATGTAAATAATTCTAACAAACTAATCAATGTATTACAAATTGTCATGGTAAATTACAATTGTCACATTTATGAAATAGGCCCAGGGCCCTATTTCATAAAGGCGACAAGTTACAGGTGATAGGTGACAAGTGACATTTTAACAAATATGTAATTTTTCTTTCATATAACTTTTTAATTGACAAGTATATTACTATGAAAATCTGACAAGTTGTGATAATTGCGTTTCATAAAAATTTTTGACAATACCAATTGCATTAGAATTTTTAACAATTGTTACAATTTCGCGACAGGTATATTTTTATTATTGTCAGTATCATTAAAAAAAAACCTGACACCTGTCGCATTGTTTACAATATTTTCCAAATAAATTAATAATTTATATTCACTTTTATTCTGTTTTTTAAAGTAAAATTTATAGTTAAAATATGTTTAAAGTTATAGTGAAATGGTTGTGAAAGTTTAAATCGGAAAACGGATATTAACAACCAAACCCCTATTCTCTTTTATCAGGTGACGTTTGGTGAATTTCTTTCAGCTATCTTTTTTTGCGAATTAACTTTACTGCGAATTGCGAATTTTAAAATTCTATTATTGCTGCGTATTTAATTCATAGCTTGTTGTTTTTTGGAAGAATTTATAAAGGATTCCTTAAACATATTCAATAAAAGGATACCCACTGTCAAATGCATAACATTTAACTACATGAAGATACAAATATATTATTTTTCTATTTATGGAAGCCCGAGGATACTTTCTTCAGTAAAACTCTTGATTTGTGAAGATTTTGGCCATTATACCTACCTAGATCAATCGGAATATCTACAGGAGATTTTTTATAATATCTGACATTGACTATTAAGCAGTATCGATTTATTTAGGTGCTTATTCCAAAGTTATTAAATAATATGTCAAAAATATTTGCATAAGAAGATTAGAAATGAATTTCTTAAAAGATATTGGAAGAATATAAGTACCTATTTATTTAAAAGCTAATAAATAAAATATAAATAGATATATATTACACTAGTAAATTCTACATACATATAATAGTAGATAATAATAACAGACACCTACTTTGGATGGATTTTAATTTGATGTCCTAGAAATCAATTTATGACAATTTATAATTGAGAATTTGAGACTTAAGAAATGATTTAAACAAGACTTATTTTTGTTATGTACCTACATTATTTACATAATTTTTAAGAGTTATTAATTTATATTGTTTATACTAGGTATTTTAGGGTTTATCAATATTTTAAATAGTTATTTATTAGGTTCTTACATTAATTTTGTCTTAGAAGGTCACTATTTATTCGAAGTTTATTCTTATTATTATTATTTTTTAATTACTTATTATTTATTTCTTTATTTTTATTATTGTTACTAGGTTTTAATTTAATACTATATGTCTTTATTAAAATGCTCCTTATGTCAAAATAATAAATTATACAGAGGTGAGCGTGGACTTAATATACACATTGGTCATATTCATAAAAATCATATATCTGCTAGTTGTCCAGCGCCTGACACTAACGCAAATATTAATAAAACTAATTATAGAGCAACATCTACAACTAAAGAACTTATTAATAAATGTTTTCAGTTTAAAAAGAGATTTCCTGTGATCAAACATGTTCCTCGAGCAGCTAGAACCTCAATATCGAGAAAATTAACAGACATTATTAATAAATGCTGTAGTGACAATGAATTTTCAGATTGGGAAAATTTATTACTATTTTCGTTTAATTATTTACATGTATCAAATGAATTAAATTCAGGAAAAAATCTTTCGGCAAAAATCAAACATAACGTAATAAATAACATCAATCATTCTATTTCAGACAATTTTATATTACATAACAATATTCGTAAATCCATCTTTAAAAAAGCAGAAGACAAAGTTTATGACGGTGACATCCGAGGAGCGGTAAGACTTCTATCTAATAATGATACTTTTTGTAATAACAACGAAAACACATTAAAAATACTTCGAGAAAAACACCCATGTCCTTTATCACAAAATTTATGCATTCCACCTGAAAACAATAACAATATTTTTAACATAAATGAAGATGACGTGTACAATGCAATTATGGCTTTTCAACCAGGTACAAGTAGCGGATTTGACGGACTTTCTCCTCAACATTTAAAGGACCTTATTAACCATTCTAACGATATATCAGGAAAAAACCTTCTAAAAGCAATAACCCAATTTTGTAAATTTGTTTTAAATGGAGAAATTAATAATGATATAAAACCATTCTTTTTTGGTGCAAATTTAATAGCTTTTAATAAAAAAGACGGAGGAATTAGGCCAATTGCCATCGGATGTACACTACGTAGACTAATATCAAAAATTGTTTCAACTGCTATTTCGAAAATCCTCAAAGAAAAATTTATCCCAGTACAATTCGGTTGCGCAATTAAATGTGGAGCTGAAGTAATAGTACATGCTACTCGTACGTTTTTAGAAAATTCCTCGAATTTCGATGCACTAGTCAAATTAGATATAAAAAATGCATTTAACACCTTGGATCGAACAACAATTTTGGACTCCATTATCGAATCTTTCCCCATAGCATATAACTATATATTTCAAAGTTATGGAAGCCCATCTTACCTCTTTTATAATAATGAAATAATAATGTCTTCAACAGGCTGTCAACAGGGTGATCCACTTGGCCCCGCTCTCTTTAGTCTAGCCATACATAATAAAATTAATACACTTACATCTCAATTAAACTTATGGTACCTCGACGATGGAACAATAGCAGGAAAAATTACTGATATTATTTCAGACCTAAATAAATTAATACCAGAATTAAATTCAATTGGCCTAGACATAAATTCAAACAAATCCGAAATTTATTTTAATCCCCAAAAATCAAATGAAATACTAAATATGACAAATAAATTCGAAAAGATTCTTCCAAATTTTAAAACTATGAACTCAGACAATTTATTTTTATTAGGCGCTCCTATTTTACAAAATGCTCTTAGGCCATTAATGTTCAAAAAGCAACAAAATTTACTTTATTTTAAAGATCAGTTATTGAATATAGCACCGCATGTAGCTCTAGTACTTCTTCGAAATTGCTTTAGCATGCCTAGGTTAATATATTTTTTAAGATGTTGCCCATTTTGGAAACACACAGATATTCTTCGAGATATAGACTTAAATATTAAAAACAGTATAGAGGAAATTTTAAATATATCACTAATTAACACATCGTGGCAACAAGCTACATTACCAATACGTTTAGGCGGTATAGGTCTACGATGCACTTCCGACATTGCACTCCCAGCGTTCATAGCTTCAATACATAAAAGCTTAACTCTTATAGGTAAAGTAATAAATCCGTCCATATTGGACAATAGAGTAAGCTTTATGGATGAAGCTATAAATGCTTGGAAAAGCAATACTAACTTAATAGACCTCCCTTTACAAAAATCAGTACAAAAACTTTGGGATTTACCAATAATACATTTAAAAATTAATAATTTTATAAACTCATTGAATACCACAGAAAAATCAAGATTCTTAGCTGCTAAATGTAAAGAGTCCGGGGCATGGCTCGAAGTCTTACCGTCATCTAGTTTAGGTACTTTACTAGATTCACAGACAATTAGAATAGCGGTGTCCCTCAGGATAGGTGCCCCCATTAGCCGACCTCACACATGTATTTGTGGTTCTGCGGTCACATCTTCCGGTCATCATGGTTTATCATGTAGGTTGAGTACTGGTCGTATATCGAGACATAATAATATAAATAATATAATAAAACGTTCGATGGCGTCTGCAGGTATACCAAGTACTCTAGAACCAGTCGGTCTTGACCGTAACGATGGCAAAAGACCGGACGGTGTGACCATAGTACCATGGCATAGAGGTCGAGCACTTTTATGGGACGCTACTTGTGTGGACACCCTAGCTCCAAGTTACGTCCACATCACCTCTGTATCTTCCGGTGCCGCGGCGCTTTTGGCCCAAAACAAAAAGATTCAAAAATACAAAACGCATTGCTCCTCTTTTGAATTTCTGGCGTTTTCGGTGGAAACTTTAGGACCATGGTCCCCAGATGCATTAAAGTTTGGTCAACAACTTGGTAAATTATTAATTAATGCATCTGGAGACCATCGCGCTAGGTCTTATTTCTTCCAACGAATATCGCTGGAAATTCAGAGGGGCAATGCGTTGAGTATTTTGAACACGTGCGCAGCATCGGAAGATCTTAATGAAATATTTTATTTAGTTAGTTGTTAGTTACTTTTATATTATTTTTTTTTGTATATTTTATTGAATAAAATTTTAAATCATTGTCAGTATACAATTGGTTAAATTTGTTTTATGAAACATAAAATTTATTTAAAAGTCGACATATTTGTAAAATTGTCGGGTATAATTGACATGAGTTAAAATCTGTGTCACTAAGGCCCGGTTTCTTGATGGATAGTCATCTCGACTAATTGTTAAATAATGACAGTTATGGTGTCTTTTATATGGAATTGAAATATGTTTTGATAAAAATCTCATAGAACACCCGCCATTTTTAACTATAGTAACGTAAACTATCCATCAAGAAACCGGCCCTTAATGACAACTAATAACGACCCATGATCCTATTTGATATAATAATTAATAATTACAGAATTAAATTATAAAATGGCTGTTAATAAAAGTAATAGTGACAATAATGTTTTTGAAGAATTATTAATAGAGTTTTTAGGGAAAGATTTTTTTTTAATAGGAACAAAAAGTTAGTAGGTATTCCTTAAATTCATAAATAATTGAAAATAGGGTATAGCACACGTTACGTTGATAATATTTTTGAGAGCTGTTTATGAAATCCGCCATTTTCAACTATGTACCATTATAATTAAAAGTATCATAAGTACTTATTATTATTAGAAACCGGACGTTAGGCATACGTCAGTATATTATGCTACCTTCATGCATAAATATGTAGGTATTTCTATGGACGCATAAAAAGAAGGTGTCCTAAGGACTAAAATAGCCTTTCTAAACATGAAAACAGAAGATGGTCGCCCGTCATACAAACCACAACAAAAAGTCAGAACAAAAATATTATATAGGTAATAAAATATTATGTACGTAATCAAACATGTTTAACATTTCATTCGCAAAGCAATTTTAGGCCTTCTGTATATTTCTCTTTTTTTTAATGAATAAATAATTTTCCTTAAAAAAATCAGACACAAATTTTTAAATGTTTATTATAAAAAAAAAATATTTCGTTCATTCAACGTAAGAAGAATGAGTAAATGAATTAGAGCCCATACCGCCTACCCTGAGATATTTTATTTTTTATTAAATTCATTGTTTTTATTTACTTTAATGTCTTCAAAGAAACTGTCAATCATAAACAGTTAAATACCTACTGTATAATTAATACAGTATGTTTAATTTAATAAGATCTTATTCGATAAACTTACATAACTATATTATAGAAAACAAAAAGCTGTATAGGTTTAGATCCCTTTGTCTTCCCAATATTTGGACAAATTGAAAAAAAAAACAAGAGTTTTTTTGCTAACTGTAGCTTTTTTATAACTGAAGTTTCAACCATAATATTTTTTAAATTCAATGGAATAACTTTCAATAGCATTTATTCGTAGTTGTAATGCTAAGTATGCTGCCTTAGGCAATCCATCATATGATTTAGTCGACAATTCTTGTAATTTTTTGACAATTGTCGCATCAGTCATAGTCAGAATTCATGAAACAAGAATCACCACGATAAGTCGACTATTCTTGACACTTGTTGACAATTGTTGCAATTGTCGCCTTTATGAAATAGGGCCCAGTTTAAGAAAACGCAGTAAAAAAGTAACATTTTTATATACTAACGGATAGTGTCCTGAAGACCTGTGTGGACGTCTAGGAGGACAGTCAACTGTAGCAACAGCAGTAAACCTGTGGACTGGTGCTGTCACACCTTTTCTGCCCAAAGATCTATTTCTAGGGCGACCTGAAATACATGTTAACATACATTTATAACAAATATATGTTAAATAAATAATACTACTAATAAAGTCAGGTTTTGTCTTTAGTCTGGTTATACCAGTTATCAGAATTCTACAGAATCAATTTACAATTTAATATGGTAGTCTCAGGGTACGATTACAAAACAGGACATTGGCTTGACAATAAAGCTGGAAAGGAAACAAATGCATCTTTCTATAACCTCCCATTTCATAACAGCATCATTTAGCCAGCCAGCAGTGGGAGTGACCAATACTGTTAAACACAACAATACAAAGATTCTTTATTTATTAAATTACAAATAGCTTACCAGCTGATATTGATGATGGCATGCGATGGCGACCTGTGTAGGCGCATTGGTTGCGCTTGTCTATCCAGAAATGCATCTTTATTTACTTACAAAATTTACTTGAATAAATCATCATAATAATTCTAAATGTTAGATCCAAAATCAAATTTCCTTTTATGGAATTCTGAAATAATTAAATCCCATTTAATCTGATAGAATTAAGTTTTAACTGGAAAAACAATAAAAATTTAAAATATTTACATTTTCAATTAAATACAATTTTGTTATTTTATTAGTCATCACTTAATTTGTCATTTTCGTTTTTCAATTGCATTTTGCCTATTAAAACCAACCAACCAAGTTAAATTATCTAAATGTATTTCGCTTGATTGCAATTTTCTTCGGATGGATGATGGATGTCGGAACTGGCAAAATAATTCTAGCTCGGAAAATGGGTTGAGTTGTGTCAAAATTTAGGTGGGGTGCGCGCGCGAAACGGAACCTGTGATGCCGTTATTAAAGAAAAAAAAAACTGTAAACAATATTGTATATTATATGAAAATTCTTCAAATAAAAAAACAAAGTAAATATTCGTCAATAATCAGTTTTTTATATGAAAAATCTATTGGTTTCACAAAAAAAAATTAAAAAGATATCCAAAAGAAAACCGGAAACGACTAATACCAACGTAAGAAATAAAAAGAAAATCTGTGGAAAACCTTATTATTTATACTAAAACGGTAATTGAAACCACTTTTTTTTAAACACAAATCTTGACAATAAATTTATTAGATAAATATAAAGTATAAATAATCTGTTTTATTTAGTAAGAAGGCTACTAAAGTTGTAAAAAAAAAAATTTTTTTTCCTATTTTATTGTAAATCTAGGTTTTTGAACAGATGTTGTCAAAAATAAATTGATTTCCACTACCAACATTTAGATATAAATAAAATAAATTTTGTTGGTGAACTTGTGATGTTATTTTTATAATTTGATAGAATTTGTGAATTTTAAAGCTTAGTGCATGTTTATGAATTTAGAATAAACAATGTCACGTGCAGAGAAGAGTGATAATCGTGCGATTAGCCAATTAAACAAGAACAAAAAGATCGATTTTCTCAAATGTGAACCTGTCTGCCGCTGCTTACCCAGGAACCCTGTCACTTTTAATACCAAGTATGATGATCCTCCTCCGTTTCTGCACAAAAATATGGTTTACTGCAGGTGTGGGGATCCATTAAGTGAGTATAACACTTGCCTATTATTTGCTATTACGAAGAGTCAAACTATGACTGCTACTACTTACTATCTATACGTATATTTTCGAGTTTCTATTTAAAAGAAATGTTAATATATAGTTAAATTTATGACAATACAAAACATACAACTACGACATAGATATTTTAGTTTATTGTACTTAGATATTATTTTTTATTGGAGCATGGCAAGTGACTTTGTCTAATATATCTTATGAAAAGCAGATGTCCATGAATAAGGCTGTTCACCACTGTGCCGGCTGATGATAAACTGAAACATGACTAGGTCTAACGTCTTTCATCTGTTTTCAGTTTATATAAAAATTTAGTACAATAATAATATTGTTTGCAGAAATGGAATGGTTATGGGATAACCAAGTCAAATCAAGTTCTGTAAACATAAGCCCCGATCGGCAACAAGTTATGTTTCATCCAACTTACAGCAATGGAACTGCTTTGGTCAGAGGAGATTCTCCATTCAAACCAGATTACCAGCATTATTGGGAAGTTAAGGTTTTATCAGAATGCTATGGAACTGATATTGTAAGTAAAAAAAAATCATAGGTGCCAAAGACCACATCAGGGTACCCAGTGTAGGGGTTTTAATCCCACCTCTTCTTATATTTTTACAAAAATATTGCATTTTAACAATATTAAGTTTAATCGCAACTTATCAGCATTTATTAAATGCTTCTTATTGGGTGGCAGTTTTAACTGTCCTCAGGAGCTGAAAGCATGGTATACATTAAGGAAAAAACTTTTTTTTTACAGATGGTAGGTTTGGGTTCAGAAGTATTTAACAACTATGGCTCAGAATACAAGTTTCGGTCCTTACTCGGCTGCAACACAGAATCCTATGGGATGTCCTACCTTGGTGGCATCTGTCATGATCAGAGAATATATACAGAAATAAGAGGTTTTAACATTGGAGACATAGTGGGAGTCAAGTTGGATTTGTGGCATGGAACTTTGCAGTTTTATGTCAATAGAAAAATTCAAGGTTTGTTTTATTTACTTTATTTAAAGTTTGTGACTTTACCCATAGTCTTATTATTTTGGATTCTTTGAGGGTAGTCTGAACACTGTAGATGCGTGTTTCTATTACAGCTATCATATTTAATTTTATTGAATACTATTGTGCAAAAGTGTACTAATTTTGTAGAATAAGCATTTGTATAGTATTATTAAGTGTGAGAAGTGTAGCATTTACTCGGTGATCTTGGTGTTTATGTTATCTCAAATAATCCCACAATCTTCATGCATGAGTAGAGGCCATTTATATAAGACTAGCGGCCCGTCCCGGCTTCGCACAGGTTTGTATAACTTTAACTATATGCTCAGCGCACGCCACGGAAGGCCTCAGAAACGATACTTTTCCCCCGTTTTTAAAACATTTTTGGTTACTGCTCCACACCTATAGGACCTAGCGTGATATTATATAGCCTATGTTACTTCTGAATAATGCAGCTTTCTAATGGTGAAAAAATTATTGCAATCGGTCCAGTAGTTTTTGAGTTTATTCATTACAAACATACAAAAACACAAAAATACAAATCTTTCCTCTTTATTATATTAGTATAGATAATAATAATAACACATAGTATTGTATGTGTTTTAGGGCCAGGTCTATTGTGCGAAAAGGTGATAAAGTGGAGTGCTTGTACCAAAAACAAATTTTGACCAAATATAAGTTTAAGGCTCTTTTATAAATTCAACACTCATCTACTCTTTACTAAACCAAATACTGACCCTGTCAGAGTGTTAGATTATATGTGGCTCAACATTCTACATAATGCTTTTATTATAGCTAACCTGTATTATTTGGTACTCTTGAACATTTCTAAAACTATATATTTTATGCAAAATGTATTAGCTACATAAAATAAAAATGCAACAATGTTGGTTACAATAATAGCTTACCTCTCTCATTGTAAAGGTTATAAATAAGTGTACTGAATTTGATGTTTATATTTGCTAAGAATAGGCACTCAACATACATTTCATTACCACAGATGATGAAACTGTCAAGTGACCAAGTATGTTACAGTATCCTATATCAGCATAAATTCCTTATCATTGTGATAGCCTGCTTTCAGGGTGTGGTGGTGTTCATAAACTCACAGTTTATTTTATGGTAAAGCAGATATTAATTCCACTTTCAACCATATCATATATTCTGCATAGTGGTGACAGACTGTTTGCAGATAAATACCATCACATACTTTTATAAATAAAGATTTATCTATAACTTTACAGAAGTGTCATTCTTCAATATGCGTCGGCACAAGAAGTTGCTTCCAATGATTTCCTCGACTGCTGCCCAGTCAACCTTCCGTCTGGTCTTTACAAGCTCCTGGAAAGCCTCTTTGATGTCTGACGCTGCCAAAATGCTGGCTTCTATGTTTATAACAGAAAAGGACAAATTACCTATTGGCATTCAGCGGCAAATGGAGGGAAACTTTTGGATCCTCTACCCAGATAGTAAGTATTTTTACATACATATGCCTTATATTTTTATGTTGCTTTGTTTAGGAGTGTAGTTTCTTCAGGCACAGCACCAGTGGCAGACTCACAACCATTAAAATTTATATCAATTCTAATAATATCTAAGTTTTCATAATGTTATAAACAATTTAGACCAGCTGTGCAAAACATTACAATTTAGGACATTATTCGTAATAGTTTGACAAATAATCCTCTAATAACAAAATAACGCACTTGATAAATTATCCTGGGTACTTATTTGTGTACATGTTACCGGAATGTATGTAATCTAGGAATTGTATACATCTCCTAGGAAATGTATACAATTCCGAAGCTATTTAGAAAATGTGTAAAATATTGTTTTAAAAATTATTTAATACATACATATCCTGGGAAATGTATACATTTCCTAGGAATTGTATATAATTCCAATATCTTATTAAAAAATTTTAATGATACCTATTTTATAGACATTTAATTAATTTTTGTTTACAACTAATTTTACAGTACATTCCCCTTTTATCAGTTATTGACCTTATAGCCAAAACAATCATATCACAGGAATAAACATACTTAAAGAAATTGGGACATAACTGTTATTATTAATACTGATAAAGATTAATATTCAAAATCATTAATATAAACTTTTATTAATGAGTGTTGTTAATTTAAATTGAGGAAATAATTTACCAAATGTTTTTTATGGTTCTGAAAAAAATAATCAAAAAACCGTCTGTCTGTTTATCATCAAACACAATATCTGTACTTGAAACTTGGAATATTTATATAATATTTACCCAGAAAAAGGTTAAGTCAATAATTTTGAAACTGTGACAAAAATTATTACTGCTATCTGGTGATTGTTTTGTTTTATATCCGCGATTAGTTCTTAGGTTATGAACAGATATACAATAAATGCTGTACAACAAATGCTGGTACTAGATTGATTGAGGAAATATTTAGTTCATGGGAAAAGTCTCAGGAGCTTATTGGTGTTTTCTGCGATCATTCGAAAGCATTTGATTGTGTAGATCACGAAACTTTGTTAGGTAAGCTGGAATTTTATGGTGTTGGCGGAGTAGCGTTAAATCTGATAAGGTCCTACCTAACAAACAGAACACAATGTGTCAACATTGATGATAGTGTTTCTAAAGGATCTCTTGTGAAAATGGGAGTTCCCCAGGGATCAATTTTAGGGCATGGTACAGGAAATAGCGCAGATAGTGCTGTTTGCTGATGACACGTCACTATTATTTAAAGTTGATTGAAGACAATATATTGTCAGAAGCAAACAATACTCTGACTATGGTTTCTGAATGGTTTACGGCAAACAATTTGGTTCTAAACCCTAAAAAGACCAAGTGCCTGAAATTCTGTTTGCCAAACGTTCCAGTAATCAACTGTTCACTTAAATTAGGTGGCACTGAGCTGGAATTTGTCGACTCCACTATGTTTTTAGGAATCACTATCGATTCTAAACTGCAGTGGAAAGCTCACATAAACACTATCTAAAAGATTGAGCTCAGCTGCATATGCAGTCAGAAAGATCAGACTTTTAACTGATGTAGCAACAGCCAGGCTTGTGTACTTTGCTTATTTCCACAGTATTATGACTTATGGTCTTATTATCTGGGGCTCAGCTGCAGACATAGAAACAATATTTATCCTTAAAAAAAGAGCTATTAGAGTTATTTATGGCATTAAGACCCGCGAATCCCTTCGGGTTTTTTTTCCTAAAATTGAAGTAATGACACTGCCCTCCCAATACATATTTGAAAATTTATTATATGTTAAGAAAAACTATAATACATTTAATAAAAACTGTGACGAAGTCCTACCTACAGGTATAAATTGGCTGTAAGGTAATGAAACAACGTACATACAATAAAAAATAAATATATATAATAATATATATTAAAAGAAACCTAACTATTTAAAATTTATAAAGAGCGAAAGAGATATAAAAGAATGGGTTCTATCAACATCCAGATTATGTCATGGGAAGAATGCTACTGCCCTGATTAAGCGACGATCGGGGAGGGCAGCATCCAACGTCCTTCAGTGGCAGGCCAGGCTCCGGGCAGCGGTCGGCTATGGCCGGCTATGGCAGGCCGTGATCTGCCGAGCAGACGGTGTCCAGGCTCCGGAAGAAGAATCCAGGCTATCACCAGCTGGGATGTCTGAAGACGGTAGCAGACAGGGCTTCAGGAAAAAAAGGTTCCAGGCCAGTTTCTGCCGTAGAGATTTTTCTACCTCGGAATTGATTCCTGAAATCATTCGAAGGGAAGCCTAAGCATACTGCTTCCAGCTCTCGTTGTCTTCAGTTTTTGGCAGGGCAGCAACAATAATTGTGCATTGCGTAAAACTGCAGGACGGAGGCTGGGGTGCAGTGCTAGACAGACGCACGGACACAGTACAATCTTTATATAATTCTATTGAACCCTAAAAACGTCCCTATGAAAGTACTGTATAATTAACTCACCAAATTAATGTTGGAACTCCGAACTTTGTGCGTCACTATTATATGTTTTTGTAACGAACAAATTATTACAAACACACACTCGCGATGTTAGCAAATTATCAAATGGCCTGCGGTACTCTGACCGCGGCCTATTTATCTGATTTTTAAGTAATACGTTACTTCGACTTGTAAAATGCATTTATTTAAACTACCTGCCTCTTTTGCATTTTGCACTTTTGCAAAGGGTAATTTTAAATTCTAAACTATCCGTTCCATTTCGCGGATTGTCTTAAATTCTGTAACATACAAAGTAACGTTCCGTTACAAAACGCAGATAGGCATACTCGTAACTTAAGAAATATAAACAAAATTGATATACCAAAATATAGATTACAAAAAACTAATAAATGTTTCCTAATAAACAGTATCAGCGGCCACATTCTGTTTCATTTAACGTGGCTGTTAGATTGTCAAAATAACGAATTCCGTTAATAGCGCGCTCTCCTCCAATTAGCGAATATTAAAACAAACTCTGATTGGAGGAGAGGGCGCTAATAGCGGAAATCGTTATATTGACAATCTTACGCTCACGTTATAAGAAACAGAATGTGGCCGCTGGTTATTTAATAAATTGCCAAATTCAATTATAGAACTTAATGATATAAAATTTAAAAATTGTATAAAGCAAACTTTAATAGCAAAAGCATATTACAAAGTTAATTTTAATGACAGAGACATCTGGAAACATACCTCCCTGCGACTGGAATCTCTCAACTAATAAATGTGATACAGTAATAATTCATTACTAAGTACTTATTATATTATTTTTATTCTACATTAGGTAATTTGTTATATTTGGAGAAGGTAATAACTTGTTATTACTATTACTTTTTTTGTTTTTATTTATTTTTAATATTAAGTATTTTGGCTAGGTAATATACCTACTATATTGTCTTTCATATATTTAAATTATCATTTTGTTAACAGAGCTACATAACGCATACCTTATACTAAATATTGTTTTTTTTTTTTGGACTGCATAAATATTTGTAAAGGTTTATATGAAATAAATATGATGTTTCATCTATTGGCGTGCAGAGGGTGCTTTCAGCGAGGGCATCTACAGACCGTTTCACGGCGGGGACTTATTACGGTGTACGGTCTGTACACATATTTAGGTGATCATCGCTCAACAATACAATCGGATCACTCGAAAGCGTTTCAATATCAGTCGAGTGCGACAAAGGTTAAGACAGTTAATTATTACACTTGTAAAGAGATTACCTTGACAAGTGTAATAATTAACGGTGATTTTAAACGGGTAAAGATCACACTGACGAGTCAAGTGAAAGAACAAGAATGGCGGGAAAATTCACCTTCGGAAACGTAATTCTGTACTTATTTTTTAATAAATTATAGTTATAACTATAAATTATTAAAAATATAGATATATATATATATATATTGCTCCACATTAATACTGTCGTTGTTTTACGTAATTATTTATTACCATCTCATCGAAATACCAACTGTCGATGTTGCAGAAACGTGAGAAGTTGGGTTGCACCAAAGTGTCTGTTAAAGTAATTGTAACGATTAAAGTTAAAAATGGCGTCGTATGTACCTGCAGCTGTCATTCTACTTAAAAAAAAAACTGGTACATTCGACACCATTTTTAACTTTAATATTTACAATTACAGAGAGTTCATTTTGGTGCAACTCGGACTTAGGAGCCGGAATAAAAAAAAATCCTTTCAATACATTTTTTGCCCTAAAAATGTATTTGGTAGGCATCTGAAGCTTGTTTTGGGTCTTTGTCGCTTGCGATTATTGTTGTGTCATCAGAAAAGCTTTTGCGATGCAATAATGATATCTGGTGAAGTAGGTAGGCAAGCTGTGTACTGCATTAAGTGATCCCTGTGAAACTCCTGCCTTGATGTCGTGCAAATCATATAAGATTATATGATTTTCACTAGATAGTTTTATCACTATAAGTCCATAATGTTTCTAACATTGTATTTGTTTTCAGGTTGCAGAAAGGAGACTGACTACGAAGTTCTTGTGGTAATTTCTTTTAACTAATTTTCTTGAATATAAGTTGGTAGATATGACAAATGTCTCACTAAGCGAGACATTTGTATATATATTTATACTTTCTGTCCATGTGTATGACCGCCTTTATACACTAGTGGTTGCGCCTTTGTTATTGTATCCGGAGTATTCTGGAGATAGTGAGTTTGATTCCCACCCGTGGCAAAAAATATTAATATTTGTTTTTCTGTACAGTTTGTCATGGTATGGGTGTTTATAAAAATAATATAATGCATAAAGTCAAATTATTTATTTTTTGTATACCTTTACAGGTATTTATGCATAGTCAAAAAAAAAGCTAATTAGTATAAGATCTAAGTGTGCGCTTGGTTAGGCCGTCATTCCTCCCACACATACATAATAAATAGAAACCAAACCGAACACATGCCACATAACCAACTATTTTAAGACTAGGTGGTTATTAATGTTGTTGTTTTGGTACACATAGCTTGTACTATGCTTAGTTTGTGACCAGGGCAATTTTTTTATTTTATTGGAGCACGGCATGTGACTTTGTATCTACCTGGTGGTGAGCATACCTACAAAATCCATGAATAGGGTTAATCAATAATGGTTCTTAAACAACATTGATCGCATCCACTATGCCGGCTAAATGGTGCGTTTACGAAATGGGCGGCGACAAAGACGAATTGCATTACGAGTATACTTTAATATACTCGCTGCCTTATCGTCAATTCAACCACCCATTTCGTAACCGCACCCTGAAAGAAGACTATCACCTTGACTAGAAATCTATGCAGTAATCTCCTGAAAACCGTTTCCTCAAAATGTGTGTAATGTCCATATATATTTATTTATTTTGAATCAAAATAAGGGTATAAAATGTTTGCAGAGACCTAACTTACCCTTGACTGACGAGGAGTTTATGAATGAACGGCAGATTTTTGATGCTGTTTTTGAAAATGAAACACTGAGAAACCGCTTCATCTGGGAGGGAATCGTTGGTGATGATGATGATGATGATAGTGATGGCCATCACTCTGTTTAAGTTATCACCAAACATCTCTGGAAGTAAGTACCATACTTTTAACTTCTTTTTACAGTGCGTTTGTCACATCTTTACATAGTAGGATAAAATTTAAGGCAGTAGGATACCTAAAGAATTCCATAAGCAACTGCAAAACAAGCCAAAAATTAGTTAAAAGTTATCTGTCCAAAGATTTTAATAATAAATACCTACATATAATAAATGTCAATTTTCAGCGTCAATTTTTTTATATCACTCAACCCATTTTAATAATAAAAATAATACAATTGTTTCTTTAAAAAAAAAGCCTGAATAATAAATTATCATATAAATGTTGGGGTCTCAATTGTGGGTTTAGTATAAAACTTTTTAGTGTATTGTAGACTTTTTGTAATTTATTTTATCTTATTGTGTTTGTATGGGCGACATTAAAAGAAAAAATACGTGTTTCATTATTTTCATCATAATATTTTAAAAAATGCCACTGTGAAAAAAGCACCTAGTATACATTGGTGTAGTTATAAATAGGAACAATGACCCCATTTATAACCGCGCCTTGAACTCATTTCAATAATAAGTCCATCTTAACTTAATATTTTAAAAAATACTTCGAAAATCTATAAACCCATCAACTAATTTTTGTTAAGGACAACACCATTCATTTTGGCCTAAGAATAAAATTTAGTTTCTAAGAGAATTTATTGACACACACAAAAAAAAATCTTTTATAAGAAATAAATCCGAAACAAATCAGGAATTCCGTTTAAAAACTTACAATACCATTTCGAAAAATGTAATTTGCAATGCAAATTATTATTATTATTTTTGGAAAAAAAAAAAAAATTGCAGACGTGGTCTACGATTTTATTAAATTATATTGATAATATAATTTAATTATAAGATTTAAAAAAAACGATTATGTGAAATAAATAAATAACATGTACCACTTTGTTTCAGATTATTATGAAAGCTTCGAATCTATGTTTAAAAGTAAAATATATCACTGTTTGTCTGTTCTAACTTGTATTAATATTTATGTGTGTGAATTAAATATAATGTACCTGTATCTGCCAAGTTATAATAACTAAATATCTCCATAGCCCATGGCTTTGTACATGAAAGTCGTGGGTTCGATTCTGTCATTCATACTTCATTACTTGTAGTTTGCTTCGATCTGGTTGTATATAAACATAGTTATGTATATTTCCCCGCCAAACTTCTTGAACATTGTATGTACCTGCGCAAACTTGCCCCCACTACGCTGGTCTGTGTTCAAGTTGTTTGCCGTTATTTATAATAAATGTCTGGTAAACATAGTTTAGGCTTAGTGGCTGGTTTGTAGGCACAACACCATGTGTAAGTCCCACATATAAAACATTATTATATCATTAAGGCCAAAGATGTGATTAAAAAAAGCGACTCATAAAATATCGTCAACTCGTCGGTAAAAAAAGACTGCATTGGTCACTTTAAAATGCTTGTAAACAAGTAGAGATTCCCCCCTAGCGTAGTCTATAGAACCAGGAACATAAACACAATAAGGAAATCTGACTTGAATTCTGGCAGGTGCCAGATTCGAACACAAAATGGCGTCAATATGCAAAGCCTCGACATATTTGACTTTAAGATCCATGTCGACTTTTTAATCATTGTCCAATCAAAACTTCATTTTATCGACTGTTATGTCATTTCAACATTCCAAAAAATGGCATTTTTTTTATTGGAGCTCGACAAGTGACTGCTTATGTCTGAGATTGTTAATAGATTATACACTCCATAAATAGGCAATACCAATATCTCCGAAAGCTAGTTTGCGTCTACTATCCCCGTGGTCCAAATTACACCGATTGCAGTCAAATACGTTCACGAATGTATTTTTCATCTTTGTTCCAAATTGGTTTTAGTCGAATACGGGCATATAAGCGTTTATTTCTATATTCAATTAAGACCGATTGGTATACATTGACAGCCGAATACAGTGCCCTACCTGTTTTCCGTGTGCAGCTGTATTCTACCCAAAGACAATAGTATACGCGACACAATAATATACGCACATTATCTAAACACAAAATGGCGGTTAGAAGACGACTCTTAGACTTAAGACGTTATGTACCAATGAGTTTTTAATTAAAAAATATATATCTACATTTAGTTTGCTAACACCACTTTAGTGTCTCGGAGTGCACGTTAAGCAGTCGGTCCCAGTTTCACTATTGAAACTTGTAAAACAGTTTATAGATGGATTATTGAGTTTATCCAAACACCGCGAAGAGCTGACCAATTGTTCAGTGTAGACTCAGAATAACATCAATAATTACGACGAGGTGGGAATAAAACCCCGCCGCTGGGTACCCTGAGGCCGTCTATCCGTCTCGATGCCGTAATTTCTACGTACGCAAAAATTCGAAATGAAGTTAACCAAAATGATTTGTCTGTAGCGTTCCTGATTCTATAGCCTTATTCCTACGCTTAAGATTTTTCGCTACCGTAGTGTTACTACGTTTTGTGATAAAGAGCGCCACGAAACACTTATCCTATGAACCAGAGCGCTGCTATAACTCACAAAAATACTGACATCCCGTACTTACTAAAAATACAAAAAATTCATTCTGATAACGATTTAATTTGGTATTTTTTTACATAGCGCGCAGAACCCTTCCATACAAACGTAGTCTGTCTTTCAAAATAATGGCATTTTTTTATGATATCGGATCAATATAGCTACGCCGATAGTTGGGACGGTAAATTTTCTTTAACAACAATAATTGATCGACCTCATTCAATTGGAATTTGTAGGTCTGCTAAGTTTATACAGAGTGCTCCAATAAAAAAAATCTGACTACTTTGTATGGGAAGGTGATATTTGAGTGATATAAAAAAGCATTCCGTAAGCTATGGCAGCGTTCCGACGGTTCTTAATTAATTATGGTGACATCTCTATAAATTGTATTTATATTACTTATAAAAAAATGTGATCTGTATATTATTATTATATATATAACTTTAAGTTAACTTTTTATATAACTGAATTTATAGTTTCAAAGAGAGAGGAGCATAGCCAACTGTTTGAGCATAATTCTAAAACTACTAACAAGAGTTTTAGTAGATGTTTAAATAAATAAATATATTTAGTAAAATTTAAAGAAAAGCAGTTTTTTTTCCAAATGTAAAAACTTAGTTTAAAAATCAGTGTAATCAAAAAGCACAACAAGTTTTATAAAAAAAAAAAAAAATCTTATGACACCTATAGTAGGTAGGGTAACGAACCAGTCGTTGTACACTTTACAACATGATTAGTTATTGGACACGTTTTTTGTTATTATTTTTTTTATTTAATAATGAAATAATTCTGTTTGTGTTTTTTAATATTTAATTCTCCAGATAACTGTAAATAGTTCAATTATTAAATATAGTTCTTAAAAACATATTTTGGTACCTGAAGGATTTCGTTATTTTAACAATATAATTGTACCTTAAAAACGAAAATACCTTTAAAAGAAACAGAATGTGGCCGCTCTGGGGCCTGACCAAAGAACACGATCGCCAATCGAATCGCCGCATCGATCAGTAAAAATGTATAGGAATTTTACTCTATGGGTAGAGCCTGATCGACGAGAAACGTCAAATCCCATACATTTGGCTTTCGATGGGTATTTCGATTCGATTATCGATTGGCTCTTTGGTAAGGCCCTGGTCAGTTACTAAAGCTAGCACCCCAAGAGGTAAAAATTTGAATTCTTCATCCCTATTCATTATTTTTGGTAATAATTCTCTCTTGTATGCAGAAATATTGTATTTAATTATTTTTTTTAATAAGGTTTTATTATTTTTATAGAAAAAAAATACTATAGTTTCTAAGAAAAATACTAAATTTTTGGGCAGCACCCTTAAAAATATGTTAAATATGAAATTTATGTCCAATATTTATTATAAATCAATTATTAATTGTTTATTTTTGAACAAAACGTTCAAAATAGAGATGTTACAATAGTTTAGATCGCTTAAGTTCTACTTCGCAGTATACAAATCAAAAAATGCATCTATTTACATTATTATATAATAAACCCTACTTGTGTAATAATAATTGAATAATATTCACCCTACTTGAGTAGGGTGTCCATGAACATCAACATTTCTAGGTTATTGTATTACTATAGTAAAAAAAAAAATATAAATGTCCAAAGTAAATGAAATTGAAACATATTTTGCCAAATTTTATAGTTCCTGTGTCACATTACATATATAGTTTAATATACCGCAGCTGAAATAAAGCATAAATTTAAAATGTAAATAAGATGCATGGTTATATTATTATTACCTAATTATTTTAAGAGGTCATTAGTAGATGCAAATTTCAAATATTACAATAAAAATGGTTTAAGTGCGAATGCTGTTTGTTACAGTAGCGTGAGTTTTTTTAACGTCGAGTTAATTATACTACTGCGTTAACATTTTCACTAATCAAACGTTAGTATTTTTAATTCTTAAAATTTCCGCTTGGGGCCATGAACTATTTCCTATATAAATTTTTGAAAACTCACACTAACTTACACTACTGAATTGTTAGTGTTAATTTAAATTAACGCTTTTCTTCTTTTATTATAATTTTATTAAATTGTTAATTTCGTATCTATTCAACAAATACATTTTTATTAACTATTTGGCCTACCCCAATAAAAAAAAGTACGTATCTCAATCTTTGTTATTATTACTATTACTATTTATAATAAACAGATCCTTTTTACCTAAATGTAAATCTGTTCAAGAAGGTCTTGCTGAACTGTTTTAAATTGGATTAAATTCCAAAAGACAAAAGTCTTATTAAAAGAATTACTATAACTATAAACCAAGATTAGTTATTAGATCAGAGGGGTCATTACGAGACTTAGCAAAATCATTACACCTAGTCGCCAATAACCACGCTGTTTTATTTCTTAAAGTTAACATTTACATATCTCTAACGAGCGAATAAATCGTTAATAGAGCTAAAGTGACATGCATTGAATGCAATTTTAAATTTGTCAAAATAAAGTTGTATTTTGTAAAGATACACCAAAACAAGTGTATGGACTCTTTTAACTCGTAATGACTCCTTGAGCAACCTGTTTTTGAGTATTATTAAATCAGGTTTTATCTTATTGTAAGCATTTATTGTTAGTTAAAAGTAAGAATTAATTTATTGCTTTTGTATTGCTAATATAAATAATTTTAAAAAATACAAAAAAAATGCTTTACATGTTTAGATCCCAAATCCATAACTGTAAATTCATAAAGGCGTTTTAACATAAAAATATTGCATTTTGGGTAAGTTTAGGCCATTTCCTTTCATGCTGCAGTTAAAAATTACAGCCGGAAGGGATATTAAAAAGTTTTATAACAGTACATACTTAAACCGCCCTTATTGTGCAACAACGGGAAATTACCTAGGTATATGCACGCAAACATAATAAAACAGATTTTATCTTAAAACGATTCTATGAATTTAGACCCTAATATAAAGTATTATACTATTATTGTATTAGAATAATAAATAATGATCTTATTTTAAATGTTATTAGAAATTAGATTTTTATTACTCAGTGGTGTATTGCATTTTTTTTACATGTTACAAATTACTACCAAGTGAAGTAAGTAGACTATTTTTTATTTATTTTGTGTCTTCTGAAATCGAGAATACCTGCCATTACCGATATCTGACACAAATTAATAACTAACTTTGTACGTCTGCTTACGATGGTAAGTAGTGTTTGTGATTTAAGAGTCACGTCGGAATACCGATCGACGTTTCGATCGATCGAATTCGAAGAGGAAATTATGTGATTTAACGTTTCTCGTCGATCAAGTTTCACACATAGATTTTTTTTTCTATACTTTTTTATCAATCGACGCTTCGATCGGTATGCCGATATGGTTTTCTGGGGCCGTACCGGGATGCCACATCGACGCGTCGATGGGCCAAAATGTATAGGAAATATTGTCTATGGGTAGGACTCGATCGCTGAGAATCCTCAAAAAACATACAAGTGGGCAATTCTCGCGCTTTCGACATTCATCTCGATTCGAGATTTTTAAACGAAAAATGACTAAATATGTAATTTTTCGTTGAATATTTGTATATTTGTAATTTATTAATTAATATTTATTATTTATTTCGTTTAATGTTCGATATTTTTGAACGAAAAATGGCATATTTAGTCATTATTCGTTTAAAAATCTCGAATCGAGATGCATGTCGAAAGCGCGAGAATTGCCCACCTGTATTTGATTTGAGGATTCTCGGGCAACCTTTCGATCTTTCGTGTCGGTCGGTATTTCATGTGGCATCCCTGTAAGCCCTCTGGTAGCACGTATTAGATTAAAATGCAATACACCTCTAAGAGTGTAGGTATTGCCGTAAGAATGAATATAAATGTTACTTTTAATAAAATATAAGTATTACTTGATGATTTTTTAGTTATTTTCCTTTCATATAATATGTCATATACGCACAAAGTTAATCTGTGTAATTACCATTGCAATTTATCTATAAATTAAAATAAGAATATCTATAGATTATGAAACGACCTTATTTCATAAACGTGACAATAGTAATTTACCATGACAATTCATAATACATTGCTTAGTTTAGTTGGAATTATTGGAATTATTTACTTAGAGCTATCTAAAACAAGCAATGTATTATAAATTGTCATGGTAAATTACAATTGTCACGTTTATGAAATAGGGCCCTTGTCGTTGCATTTTATACAATATCTGTCCGTTTGGGCTGTTTCGTATGCGACCATTTTAGCATAATTAGCTATGTGACAATATTTACTATACATTTTTATCCATCAACGCGTCGATCCGTTTGTCGATGTGGCTTCCCGGTAAGGCACCTGATATTTTATTATAGCAAATATCATTTCATAAATACAAAAAGTGTGTAACTTTTGAATTTATATGAATTTGTAGAATACAAAAAAGCTAATTATGCTAAAATGGTCGCATACATATCGCCCAAACGGACATAGTCAAATCAGTTAGGTATTTAATGTAAATCTTTACAGATATTTATGAATAGTCAAAAAAAAAGTTTGCTTTGACTGGTTTTGACAATGAGGCCTTAGAGTGCGTTTGGTTAGGCAGCTATTCATTAACAAAATCTGATTTAGAACTTAAACGCGATGGAATGGAAATTATAATATGAAAAATACAACCGAATACACACTACATAACCAACTAGTGTAAGACTAGGTGGTTAGCTGATTCTATTTCATCCAACCACCTGTCTTCCACCTGCAACAAAGTAGAGTATACGACAAAAACTCATACGTAGTGGCCATTAAAATATATAACCATGTTCCTGAAATTATAACAGAACTACTGTTCAACAAACTAAAGAAAATATTAAGTAATTAATTGAAAATTGTATTTACGCGTTAGACAAATTTTTCGCTACTAAGATATCGGTCCGAATGGCGATAACACCGCTGTCAGCGCTGACGTTCATAATCACCGGTCTGATTCAAAAAGCGCGATGTAATCACTCACGGTGCTGTTAGTGTGCTAATAAATCGGACCAGTGTTTAAGCGCGCTCACAAGAACCTCTCTTGTATCTCCCTCTATCTTGCAGCTAAAACATACGCTCCTCTCACTCTGTTTTAATGTCAAATAAAATGCCGTAACAAATTAATGAATTTTAATGTATTTTGTTTATTTGTTTACATAAATACCAAAATAAATTAGAACATAACACTTTTAACTATCTACTTAATAATTATTTTAGGAATTTTATTACTTTCCTCAAAATCATGTTTCTACATAAATGTCATTCTGACAGCGCTCACAGCGATTTCACCCAGGGCCGTGTTCGGAAACGTAACACTTTAACACTGGGTAGTGTAACAGAGTGCGACAAAAATATTGAAAAATGCTTAGAGAAGAAGAGATGCTTATAGTGTAGTGACATTACCCAGTGTTAAAGTGTTAGTTTCCGAACACAGCCCAGAAGCAAAATCACTGTAAGTCCAATATGGCGTCTGTAATGACGTCACTATCTATGTCAAATCATCTATCGTTAGCGCGCTTACACCCAATCGGACCGGTGATGACAGCGCTGACATCGATTTTGGCGTGAATCGGACCGCAAGGTAAATGGTTGACTTAAAGTAACAGAAACGGTAGTAGCATAATAAACATACCTATATGATAATAAATTATGAAAAATAATGAAGTATTGATAATATACTAATAATGTGTTTCAAATTGTTCTGTGTTGTTGTATTTGGATATTTTAAATGTAATATTTTTTTTAGAATAAATTATATACCTGTCTACTTAAGATTTGCACCGATATATACCTGAAACCGGTAAAATATTTACCATATTTTAAGGCAAATAAAGAGATCTCATTTCATTTCATAGAAAACCAGTGAAACCACAGACTAAATCAGAAACATAACTACCTAGTCACTTGACGGTTTTTACATCTGTATAAGTTATAGAGACCTCCCGTCTAAAATTTACTTTTTCATTGATTGTATAAACGTTTGTTGAATGAAAACAGATTTAAATAATTTAATACTTCTTTCAGTGCTGGATGCCGCTGTTTACAAAAATCGCGACTTATTACTTTTTTCATCCCATAGATTTTACAAAATTCAAGTCTTAAAACTTATTTCAGCCCAAATGTGGCGCCTTTTACAAAAATCGATTAAAACGTGCATTTTACATAATCGATTTTTCTGTTTTTGGAAATCGATTCATTTGAAAAAAAAAAAATCGATTTTTCCCATCCCTAGTCTAATCTGTGATAATAATATTCTATGGTTGGTATTTTTTTATATAATTTATTTACAATCATTCATATTAGCATAATAAAGTCTAAGTGATTGTGCTCTTCATCATTTTTGTTTACTAAAGCCAGAAAGTAAATTATAAAACTCCCAAATGCCATACGCAGTAAGTATCATGTAAAATTTATAAATGATAATTAAGTTGGATGTTTTACAAAAGGTTTTAGGGCGGCTCCTCTGACGTCATTACATAATTAGGGATAAAATAGCCTTGACATTATTGCTGAAAAATAATGGATTATTTTGTACATTTGTTTGACAACACCACTACCTATAGTGCCTCGGAGAGCACGTTAAGCTGTCGGTCCCGTTTTCACTATACCAACTTGTGAAACTGTTTATAGATGGGTTATTGAGTCTATTCAAAACATCGCGACGAGCTAGCCACTTGTTCGGTGTAGACTAATACCATCGGCTACGACGAGGTGGGATTAAAACCCCTCCGCTGGGTACCCTGAGGCCGTCTAGGCGGTCTCGGGCGCCGTAAGGCACCCGTGATGATATGTATGTATTTTGTACTTCACTAAGCTATAAAGCAAAAGATCCCATAGGGTCAATGTTTTTGACTGATGTCAACCCAAAAACCAGATAAGCAGATGGTCCAATCATCCCCATTGATATTGATGGAGAATATAAGACAAACTATATTTTTATGCTCTCTTTGTTTTGCCTACCTTTCAATATAGGTACTATAATACAATATAACATATTACCAAACCCATTGCACCTCAAAAGTCAATTATAAAGCGCTAACCTATTGAAATCAAAATAAGCATTACCCTTATCAAACTTTACCAAATGAGGTAATCAAATGCCTTTGAAAGTGTAACCAAATGAATGGGAAAGTGTAACCCAATGAAAGGGAAAGTGTAACCCAATGAAAGGGTTTTAAACGATTTTAATATTACTATATATATATGTATATTTTTATATTACATACATTATACTACATGTATATATATTTTTTTTATAAGAGCACAAAATGTGACCTTGCATCTACCTGATGTTAAGCAGTATGCAATGTCCAGGAATGATAGCAACAAGCTGATGCATACAGGTGCACCACTGGTTGCCATCATTATGCCGGCTTAAGATGCCTATTTACGCTTCGTTTAAAGCACTCTAGGTTATAAGAGGAAGGAATGTAAATAAGAGTCATTTTAGCTTAAATATATTTTTTTGTTAGCAAAAGGTTCAATGTTAAAGAACTGCGACAACCATCAACTAATTTTTTTAATGCTTTGTAAATATTTTATTCAATTAGTAGATACTAATTGAATAAAATGTGTTAATTATTCCAAATATTGATTGTGTTTATATTTCTATACTAACCTCAAAATAATACTTATCTTAGCATGAACCAACTGTGGTCGGAGCTGCAAACTTCAATGCAGCAGAGGATGCAGCCACTCTCCGAGGTGCTATGAAAGGTTTTGGTACTGATGAGCAAACCATCATAGATATATTGACCTCTCGCTCTAATGAACAACGCCAGGCTATCTCTGAAGCCTTTACACATGAATATGGCAGGGTAAGATTTTTTTAATGCTTAATAAATAATAATAGTAATATTTATTTATTTTCTTATTACAAACACATCAATACAATAAAATAATACAGAATCCATGTGAGCCTGGAGCCCAAATTAGGCATAAGCCTGTATCTCGTGTCTCCAGGAACCCACTCTAGCATAAAAAAATATTTTACAATAAAAGATGATTAAACAATGACTTCTTTATATAGCCACAACCTGCCCTTTATTAATAATTATTGAAATACAGTTGATACATTCTTTATAATTACTTATATAAAATCAAAATTATTATTATTTATCAGGCGGGCAGTTTAAACAACTGATAGCTTGTTATTCTTGGGTGTAAATATTTCCTAGCTGGTGTGGTTTGAAGTATTCTAAACAATTTTAATAATATGTAGGGCATTTTTATACATAGACTGCCCTGGTCACAAATAAAGCAAAGCTTGTACTAGGTGTACCATATCATCTTTTGAATTGGAAAAATTTTACACATCCAAATTTTATCAATAACATTTAAAAACTATTAAGCTAAGTAATTTAGTCACCAGTAAATCACTATCAGTCAAAGTAAACAACATCAAAGGCCATGAGTCATGGTGCCACACTACTGTATCAATTTACCTAACAGTCAACCTTGAGTCATCTTATAAAAGGTAATTACCTTTAAGGTTATTGTTAAGGCTATTGTTTTTCATTTTATATAGCATGATTCATATTTTTACATAAATCAAAAGGTTTTTCATATCTTATTAAGTAACTAAATTTAGGTTTGGTGATGATGATAATATTATGTTTACACTGACAATTATACTACATATAGTTAATCATTCATAATTCAAAAGACCTCTACATTATCAGAGTGCATGTGAGGAAGGAGGACTGGAATTAGTATATAAAATAAATATATGTACAGTCAACAACAATATTAAGAAATTAAAGATCTGTGAACGCACATCTTATACCTTTGTATTAAGAGTACATTTTCTATAAACATGTTAACTTTACCTTTCTGTTGACTGTACATGATATTTTAGGGTAAGTAATACCTAACATAGTATAAATTATAAATGTTGCTAACCATGAAGGTAAGCTTCATGTTGCTAACAATTTAAGTCTTTGATACATAAATAAATAAGGATTATTGTTATTTTTATTGTAATCTGGCCTGGTTGTAATATAAACCAATAATATATAATTATGCTAATTAATTATATAACATTTTGAAAAGTCCATACTACATTATTTATTTACCATCTTGAAAGAGGCAAGGCAAGTAGTGTAAGATAAATTAACCAATTTATTATTATATTTTTTGGTTGCTTACCTAAAATTGTTTAGCCCTGAGCATTGATTATGTATTATATTATTTTATTTCATTATTTCTTGCTTGGCATTATTATCTATGAGATATGTAAATAAATGTACCTAGGCTAATAGCGTTTAATAAACATTCATTCAGTCATATTATTTAAAAAAAAAAAGTTATTATATTTAGAACAAAGCTTTAGATAACTAAAATAAAATGGTTACCAGGATATCATAGAGGACCTGAAGAGTGAACTGGGAGGAAATTTTGAGGATGTGATAGTGGCTCTAATGAGGCCTCCAGCGGAGTACCTGTGCAAGGAATTGCATCACTGCATGGCGGGCATGGGCACGGATGAGGATACCCTGGTGGAGATCCTGTGCACCCGGACTAAGCCAGAGATAGCTCAGATTGTGGAAACTTATGAAAGTAGTAAGAAAAATTATTACTTATACTAACTTCTTTTTTCCACTTCTTTTCCATTATTATAGGTTGTTGTTATTTTATGAATATTAAAAAAATAGTTTTTAATTTCAAAATGGATTCTGTATAAAACTGAATACTAAAAATCATAACCATTGCAAAAATAAATATCATCGAGTATTTTTTAATTAACCTATTATAAAAATATTTAATAACAATGTTCAGTCATGTCACACTTAACCCGCAAAACACTTGTTTATCTTAAACATTGCTTAAATAAAGTGAGGATATAAATCTTCTCCATTTTTTTGTAAATAACCAGCTTAATTTTGTTAAATGTGGTTGACATTCCACAGATAATTTACTTCATTTAACATTAATTTATTATCAGGCAACTCCTGATAATAAATTAGAAAACCTGAACCATTAAATAAATTGATTATTGACTAACTGGATATCTAAGTCAAAATTTTATATTTTTCTGATACAAAACTTTGTAAATTTTGACTTTGATTTCCAATTCATTTAGTAGAATCAGGTGCTCTGTACCTTGTTTTTGATCTTACTAAAATATTGCATTTAATTTTTTTGTTGTCCCACTGAGTTTATTTTAAGTATTCTAGACTGTTGATCATAAAGTGCTTGTTTAGTATCTAATAAATAATTACAATAATTTTCAGTGTATGATAGACCTTTAGCTGAGCATATGTGTTCCGAGACTTCAGGGGACTTTAGAAGACTCCTCACTCTCATTGTCACTGTGAGTCGTTTGTTTTTATAAATATAATTACTTTTTCACAAAATCTTTGTATTGAGATTAAATTTTTAGAGACAATAATAATCTTGCTGAACACTTGAAAATCTGATAATTAACAATTAGTACATTACTGCCACGGTCTATAATGACTACTTTGCTGGTCGCGCTGATGATGGCCGACAGCGCAGCTTCAGGCCGACACAGCGCGGTCAGCGTGCAGCACTTGATGGACGAGCTGAGATAAAGCCTTTACAGCGAGGACAGCAAGGGCTGCAATGGTGGCCAAGCTGGAAGGCCTAGAGCGTAGCTAGCTGAGCTAGTCAAGGCAATCATAGCGTGACCAGCGAAGCAGTCATAGTGGGCCAAGGCTTGTATAGTGCTTTACTCAAAAATGCAAGTACCTAATCTAAATAAAACCAGCAAGTAATTTAAATAAAATATATATTAAAACGTTGAAACGTCAAAATAGCGGCCGGCAATGTTTTGCCGGCCTGTTAGAGCGACCAGCAAAACTTTGCCGGTCGCCGGTTGCATGCATTTTTGAGTAAATAATATTTGTTACTTCTCCCTCTTAGAAGGACATTAATATAGCTTTAAGTTACTAATTATCTTGAACACTGCGGGTATCAATTACACACAAATCTCTGAATAGCTTATGCAGTTTTAATATTTCTTTTGCATGTAATTTTTCGATTTAGGCTGCTAATTTAGCAAGTTGTAGTACTTTAGTTTAAAGATTTTAGACTTACCAAACTACTTAATCCTTGATTAACCAATCATCAAATTTCACCACCTTTTGGTTGATATTTATAAAGTATGTACTCCAATTAATAATTTTAAGTAAGTCATTCAAATTGTGTGCAAATTTTGTTGGTCAACATCAGGAAGAGTCGAGACCTAAAGATGATTTTTTATGATTGACTGCCTCCGTAGACTAGTGGTTTGCCTTTAGCGTTGTATCCGAAGGTCTCGGGTTGAATGTTTTTTTTTACCAATGGCTGGGCCATTGGTAAAAAAAACATTCTGTACAGTTTGTGTGTTTGGTCTGAGTGTTTATAAAATATAATATGCATTAAATTCGTTGTTTCTGGTACACATAGTACAAGCTTGGAGCTTAGTTTGGGACCAGGGAAATATGTGTGTAATGTTCTCCATATTATTATTGTTGTTATTATCTAGATAAACTCCTGATGGTAACACGCACGTCCTTTGTTTGACCAACTTGACTCAAGCTATTAGTTGAATATACGCGGAGATGACTAGTCTATCAGCCAGTTACTCAATACTCTTAAATTAAGTTTAGTTCAATTGTGTAATATAATCTCAATAGCATATGGTAGTCGGTGGCGGTGGATTTGACGATAAAGCAGCGAGCATATTATTAAAATAGACTCGTAATGCAAATTCGTTTTTGTTGCCGCCTAGTTCGTAACCTCATCGATAAGCCAGCATAGTGGGAGCGATCAATATTCTTAAACAACAATTTATTGATCGACCCCATTCATGGGCTTTGTAAGTCTTAACACCAGTTACAAGGTTACATGTTTTGCTTCTATCAAATAAATTAAAAACATTCTGTATTTTTAGCTACGTCCGTAAAAAAACTGTCAAAAAATTGCGACATGATTATATTATGAAGCGAGTACGATTTAATTGAAGTAAATTAATTTATAGACTTGAGGTCCAGACAGATGGTAGGGATGAAAGACGCTGGACCTTCTGATATTGGACCTTTGAAATGATTTTAATGATTTACTTTAAATTATTTTATTTATTTATTACATTTCAGGTAAACTTACGGCTAACAAATTTATAGTTAGTTATAGTATTTTAATATAAGGCCATTAATAAGTTTACACATATAAATGTAACGTAATGCATAATAATATTCTTATACCAAACAAAAATATAAACAAAAAAAAAATACAAAGAAAATAACAAATAACAATAATGAAGTTCAAACAAAATTACCAATTATACCTAAAACTAAATTCTCTCACAGAATGATCCGGCTAGGGTTTTTCGCGCAAAAGATGGCTTCGTACAGAATAGGTCTAAATCAGAACAATTACTATTAAAGAAACTGCACGTCCTCCAAATATATGCATTTTGCCTTAAATTTGTATGAGCAATAGGCAGATGGAAGATGGCAGAACTCCTAGTTCTCAAGCCAGTGGTCCTTAAGTTTAATTGACTAATCAATTCAAGGGAATCCACCTTACCGCGGAAGGTTAACTAAAACAATTCAGTTTAACAATCTAAGGTTCTTTGGTATTTCTACAAATTCGCCATGAGGAAGCTTTTTTATACACAACAAAAAGTGTCATTACCGACCTGAATAGAATAGCAAAAACTATACAAATTATAGTTATTTATATTGGTGAAGGGCACACGCACAGTTTCTTTTTGCTTGTTGCTATAATATATTAGTACCTGATGAAACAGCTTTTGAACATATTCGATATCTATTTAGAATTACTCAACTGTAGCAATTTCGACCTTCACAGATCTTTCTAGAAAAATGTCACTTTAACTAAAATATTTTTAAGATCCTCACAAGTAGAAAAACGTCCTCTGATTTATACAAACTACAAAATAAACGTAGGTATGTGGTTGATTTCTAATCATTAGACACCTTAAGAGAAAAAAATGGTACATCTATTTGTGTAGATATGTATTATTGGTATCGCTATATCGATTAGATGAGAAATTAAACTTGGAAATAAAAAATATAATAAAAAATACCTACATTATAAAACATAAGACTGAAGTTAGTAGTGCGCCTTTGGCGGTAAATCCGGAGGTCGTGGGTTCGATTCCCATCCATGGCAAATAAATATTAGTACGTTTTTCGGTATGTCATGGTCTGGGTGTTTATAAAATATAATATGTATTATATCATTGTTTCTGCATAGTACAAGCATAGAGCTTAGTTTGTGACCAGAGCAATTTGTGAAAATTTTCCTACATATTCATTTTATTAAGTGGTCTGAATAAACAACTTATCAATATTTTACATAATAATCGATCGAATACTCGAAAGCTGTATCATTAAGGTGTCGGCCCATGAACGGGGTAGCTATGTGTGAATCAGAATGCACACCCACAGGGCGCTCGCGACGAGGAAGCCGGCGCGGACCCCGAGCGAGCACGCGAGTCTGCGCAGGCGCTGTACGACGCGGGCGAGGGGAAGTGGGGAACCGACGAGGAGGTGTTTAACAAGGTTTGTATTCAATCATTATTTATCGCGACGAGCTGGCCATTTGTTCAGTGTAGGTTCAGAATACTATTGACTACAACGAGGAGGGAATATAATCCCACCGCTGCTCTGGCGCCGTAAGGCACCCGTGATGGTACATATTTATGACTGTCAAATTAGCACGCGTGGCGTTACGTGTATTTGATATATTATAAAGCAACGAGGACTCGTAATGCAATTACGTCTATGTCGCCGCCCATTTCGTAACCGCATCATTTAGCCGTAAAAGTGGAAGCAATCAATATTGTTAAAAAACAATGTATTTATCGACCCCATTCATAGACTTTGTAGGTCTGCTTACCACCAGGTAGGTACATAGTCACATTACAATCTCCAATAAAATACAAAAACAATTTTATAAACCATATATTTATAAATACGTGGTGGCCAAGTTGGTTAGACCTTGGACTTAAAAATACTAGGTCCCTGGTTCGAATCCCGGTGGGTACCATTGAGTTTTTAATTAAAAAACATGTACATTTGTTTGACAACACCACTATAGTGCCTCGGAGAGCACGTTAAGATGTCGGTCCTGGTTTCACTATACAAACTTATGAAACTGTTAATAGATGGGTTATTGAGTCTATTCAAAACATCGCGACGAGCTAGCCACTTGTTCGGTGTAGACTCATACCATCGGCTACGACGAGGTGGGATTAAAACCCCTCCGCTGGGTACCCTGGGGCCGTCTAGGCGGTCTCGGGCGCCGTAAGGCACCCGTGATGATATGTATGTATATATTTATAGTAAAATGATATTTTTACAGATATTGGCCCATGAAAGTTTCTCGCAGCTGCGTCTAATATTCGAGGAGTACAAGGGCATCGCGGGCCGCACCATCGAGCAAGCCATCAAGGCGGAGCTTGACGGAGAACTCAAGGATGCTATGTCTGCCATTGGTAATACTGCATTTCTAAAATCAGTCCGAATGGTCGTCTCAGTGGACTAGTAGTTGCGCCTTTGGTGTTGTATCCGGAAGTTGTGGGTTCAATTCCCATTCACGAAAAATATTAGTACGTTTTTCTGAACAGTTTGTCATGGTTTGGGTGTTTATAAAATATGATATGTTTAGTATCAGTGTTTCTGATACACATAGTACAAGCCTAGAGCTTAGTATGTGACCAGGGCAATATGTCCCATGATTCGTTAATTATAATTAATGCTTCATTTGTTTAAATTCGTTTCAAATAGTACAAGCCTATAGAGCTCAGTTGTTACAAAAGCTTTGTGTGAAATAAATACACATAAAAAAGTTTTAATACTGATACTTAAAAATGGTACTTTTGCCTATAAATTAAATAATTCTATGCATCAATTTTAGTTAAAATCGAGATTAATCAAGCATTAATTTCATTCAATGATTCAAGGCTTATTTTTAGGTGTCATTTTTTACCTTCAAAAACCTTATTATTATTTTTAATTTATCATGGTTCAGAATCAAGTCCCTTAACCACGAAAACCTTATATTGAGAGCCACATAAAATAAATGCTAGGGGTGGTAATAAATTTTTTGGCGAGCACATTTATTCACCATAGAAGTTGGTAACAGCGGAGGAAAAAGCGATAATCATCATGTCATTTAAGTATCTTTTACTTTAATTGATTTTGCAGTAACAAAAAATATCACTATAATTTTAGTATTACCTAAAGCTTTATCTAATTGTTTATTTACTAGAAAAATAAAACGGTATCTTTTTTGACCTTTTATCGACGCTGTTATGCTAAGGCTAAAACCTAGATTCTAAATTGTGTCCTCAACTTCACTATTCACTCCAACATCTGTCTCATCCTATTTTTTTTGATTTTACATTTAGTGGAAAGAGACAGTCATTCCTTATGTGAAAAGTAGAGTTAAAGATATGAATTAGAATTAGGGGGTAAAATTCATATCTTCATAATAATATAGGACAGTGGCCTCTAATCGCCTATCAAACAAAGTATGAAACATGTTGGTTCATTGGTTCTGGTTTGTAAGGCGTGGTTTGTATGTTCTCATGTTTGGAAAGGCATTTTAGGCTTTAGGGCACTTCATATTAGTTATATACTTCCAAGATTAAACCTTATTCCTTCTCTTATCCTTGGGGATTGAAAATCCATGTTACATTACATGACACAGTGGAGTGCGTACAGTGCGTGGAGGCTTGGTTCGCGAGCCGCCTGCGCAGCGCTATGCAAGGTCTGGGCACCAACGACCGAACGCTTGTCCGAATCATCGTCTCTCGATCCGAGATAGACCTCGGGGCCATCAAAGAACAGTACGAGATGCTGTACGATAAGACCTTGCACAGCGAAGTCAGGGTATGTGCTAGAAGTCTTCTCACTATGAGATTACTAAACATCTCATGAGATACCTTCGTACTGTGGCCATAAAGTATATTTATTTTTAGATCAATAGTAGATATTTAGTTTTTAGTATAATAGTAATTAGTGAGTATAAAAGATATAAAATGACAGCTGTCAAGTTAATTAACTTTAACGTTACTGTGAGCTTAAGTTTACATTAACTATGGCGTTAGTCAATTTAACCAAACGAAAAAGTTTTGTTTTATTAGAAAATAAACCAGTCCTATTGATGGAATGTGCTCGATTGACTCTTATAGTTAGCGTAAACATTCGGCGTGAGTTGATGAGAGGCTGCGAGTTCACCTTGATTATAAATACTAACAGGAGAACAGGTTTCGCTTTGTTTATAGTAATGTGGACAGTTCTGTTTTGAAACAAACCAAAATTTACATGAATATCGTTCTCCATTTCATCTCGGTTCTGGGGCCTATTACGGACGCTTTCCACCCCACATATAAGTCGACATATTAAAGTGAAACCGACTTTCTTTTTAATTTGAATATATCGGGTCGACATGAATGTCGAAAACGCGAGAATTGCCTCCCAGTAAACGTTGGTGTAATCTCATGAGATGTGGTAAAATCTCTTACTGTCTTTTTCAATAATCGATCTATAATTTTATTGACCGATAGTAACCATGGTTACTCCTGAAATGCGGATAGTTTCTATCCATCAAAAAAGTTTGTTTGGTTATTGAATACGGCCGTTAGTGAACTGTGTATGTTTCGCGGTTGCGGAGAATATTTTGTTCGTGTGGGGTTACTAATTGTAGATGAGAATTGTATTGTGTTTACTTACATTTTCGTTGAATAATTCGTGTGTGATTTTTGTACTCCATCATTGTATTCCATTCCTACTATAAACAAAATAGATTTGTTTAAAAAATTTTTTTTTTTTAAATCTTGCCGACTGTACATGACTAACAAGTGTGTATCATAATTTAACCTCCCTGACAACTACACGGATAAAAAGGAATTCTTCAGAAAAGAATACAAGTATTCTCTGAATATATTATTTCAATACAAGTAAATTTTTTTTTTACTCAAGTAATACTAAAAGAAAACGGGAGTTTGCTTGGCCGAAGGACTTGTTTCCAAACCATAATAAATAAAAAAAAGGGAGTTTGCATTCGTGATTATTCGCACTTCCAGTATTTCTCCACTACTGTTTGTCGGAGAATTAAAATAATATCTTTGTCGGTCATTGTATTTATTAATCTTTATGTTTACGACAATTTTTATTAAATACTATTAATAATACAAAAGTATTTATTAACACTATAAGATTTTTACCAATATAAAAATAATAATAGAACTATGATTAACTGTCAAGTTGTAATATTGAAAGTACGTTTGAGCGGGCAAACACAACTGCAGAGCCCTTATTTTTATTAATTTTAGAATTTATTGTTTCCGCGATATATGAGACAATATTTTGTCTTAGCCAAGAGTTTATAGTTTTGATCCAAGAATTTCTTTTTATCGGTGTACCAGCAACATTCCTCCCAGCCTCACCTGTGTATCGCATACTTTGCAGTGGAATGCGTAGAGAACCCTGCGGCTTGGTTTGCCCAGCGCCTGCGCAATGCCATGCAAGGCGCCGGCACGGACGATCGCGCGTTAATCAGGATCATAGTCAGTCGGGCCGAAGTCGACCTGGGATCTATTAATAGGGAATACGAACGGTTGTACGATAAAACGCTCGCCAGTGATGTTAAGGTGCGTTTAAAATTATTATACTTTGTATTGAGGTTTAGCGATGCTTAGTAGGTGATAAATATAGGTGTAAGATTTCTGTCAAAGAAATTGTATAAATCATAATAAGATATAGAATTGGTAAAAGTATTTCGTAATGGTAATTTTTGTGTTTCTTATTTTTTTATATATTACTAGCGGCCCGTCCCGGCTTCGCACAGGTTTGTATAACTTTAACTATATGCTCAGCGCACGCCACGGAAGGCCTCAGAAACGATACTTTTCCCCCGTTTTTAAAACATTCTTGGTTACTGCTCCACAACTATAGGACCTAGCGTGATATTATATAGCCTATGTTACTTCTGAATAATGCAGCTTTCTAATGGTGAAAAAATTATTGCAATCGGTCCAGTAGTTTTTGAGTTTATTCATTACAAACATACAAAAATACAAATCTTTCCTTTTATATTAGTATAGACAACATATAACAGCTTGAAATAAAAAAAATATTTATTAAGCTAGTTGTAGACAACTTTATATGTTTAAGTTAAACCCATAATTTGTTGCACTGTAACACTAAAAAATCTTATATGTAGTTAATAGACCTATATTTATATTGAAGAAGACTATTAAATATATACAAATAATACGTATTAAATAAACCTATAAAACTAAAATTTTATAATTCCAATGTTAAAAAATATAAATAAAAAATTTCTTGTAGATCCTCCGAAGCTGTGAGTGTGCCCAAAATACATAGAGCATTGCCCCTCTGAATTTGCAGCGATATTCGTTGGAAAAAATAGGATCTTGCTCGATGGTCCCCAGATGCATCCATTAAATAATACGTATTTAGTATTGTTGTTTTTGGTTCACATAAAATCAAGTCTAAGGGTAGTTTGTGACCCGGGCATTGTTTGTGAAATATCCTACATAATAGTATAATGCCTCCGTAGACTAGTGGTTGCCTAGTAGTGCCTTTGTCGTTGTATCCGGAGGTCGGGGCTTCGATTCCCACCCATGGTAAAAAATATTAGTACGCAATTTCTGTACAGTTTGTCATGGTCTGGGTGTTTATAAAATATAATATGTATTATATCGTTGTTTCTGGTACACATAGTACAAGCCTAGAGCTTAGTTTGTGACCAGGGCAATATGAGTAAATTGTCCTACATATTATTATTATTATAATGACGATACTATTAATAATATACACTAATAACTGTATATTAATTGATTTTGATGTTTAACGCCTTAAATGTTAATGCATATCACGGGACAAACTAGTTAACGATTTCATAACAAAATAAACAACATCATGTTTGATTTGTGAAAAAAAAAAAGTGAAGTAACTGAAACTGTCATAATAAGCTAAATTCCATAAATTAAAATCCTTCGTACATAATGCAGTGGTCTAAAGCTTGTGGGTACGTTCTCTAAAACGACTGTTTTTGATATTTAATTATATAAATACATGATTATACCAATATAAATTAATACATAATGTTGCTTACCCTACTAAGTATTGCTAAACTTAAAAACTTACGATTTGGTGTTGGTGAATTTTTTTTTTTTTTATGATTTAGCTTAAATGTAGTTTAATAAGCATGTTAATATTATTAGCAATTTATTTATTTACGCTCGATCTTCCGTGCACCGCCATTGTCTTTTATATTCGCACGTTATACTAATTATTTGTTTCAATTTTATACTGCATGAAATTAATCATTTGTATATTACTTAAAATGTATTTATTCCTTATTCATTATTATAGTGTGTTAATTATAAATTTAATGTCTATATTGTTTGTTCCTCCTTTATTGCCGATGGAAAAAGGAGGTGCGTTCTAAATTATATATTATTTTAAAATAACTTGATTTGGAAAAATTGTTTCCTCTTTGTTTACTATTTTTAGAAATAACTTTGAATAAATTTATAATAAGTAAATAACCGCGATATAACATTTAACTTTCTTTGGCGACATTGTCCATTTCAATGATGAATGATGATATTAGGTATATATATATATATATATATCATCACGGGTGCCTTACGGCGCCCGAGACCGCCTAGACGGCCCCAGGGTACCCAGCGGAGGGGTTTTAATCCCACCTCGTTGTAGCCGATGGTATGAGTCTACACCGAACAAGTGGCTAGCTCGTCGCGATGTTTTGGATAGACTCAATAACCCATCTATAAACAGTTTCACAAGTTGGTATAGTGAAACCGGGACCGACAGCTTAACGTGCTCTCCGAGGCACTATATATATATACTATATATATTAGGTATATATTGTTTTGAATTAAATATTTACTTATTTTAATGACATGTGATTATTTGCACGATTTTTTTATTTGTTTAAGTATAACAATATATGATATTACAGTATACACATACAATAGTGTACTTACAGAATATTTTATACAATACATAAAATATTCTGTAAAAAATGGATCACAATAATAGTAATAAATTTATTCAAAGTAGTCATATATTAAGCATTCCTATTCCTAAACTTATAATGTATTGTTCTTCTTCATAAACACACAAAAATCTAGTCACTAATCTACATACGTTTCCTCTCTTTGCTTGGCCGCCATCTTGTGTGCTGTATTGGCTGCCATCTTGTGTCGTGTATTGACCATCATCTGGTTCCGGCAGCAGGGGGAGACTTCTGGCGACTACAAGCGCGCCCTGCTGGCGCTCATCGGACCCTGCTGAAGTGTCGGAAGTGCGTCTGTTTATTATTGTATGGTTGATACGATGGTTTAGGCATATATGATTGATTACTAGTGTCGCGCGGTTTCACCCTTTATTTTAAAAGAAATCGGCTCGAAATTAAAATACGGCTGATAATGTAGCTTTCTATAGGTGATAGAATATTTAAAATCGTATAATAATAATTTAGAGTTTTTATACATTACAAACAAAAAAATCTCTTTATATGTAGATAGTAATAATTGGTTTCGAATGTTAAATAATAACATCAAAAACACTGTCTGATCAAGTCCATTCTGTAGAAATGCTAAGTTTCTTAAATTATTAACCCAATGTAAAACTGAATTATCGTATCAACATTATTTTATTCAGATTTTACTAATATTATATCAATTATATTTAATAATAAGTTTTTATTATAGATCAGCCAAGAAGATTATATACCTTTCTTGGGTACACTTTTAAGGCCTAATTTTTAAATGTACTATTTAAATTCAATGTAAAAGCTAAGTATTTTTGAATCTCAGTGCAAATTATTTCTTCTATTTTAGGTTCCGAACAAAAAACCTTCACTCAAAAACTACACGTCTGATTTAAATAGAAATTGTTATATATCTTATTAAGCAACATGTAATGTAAAACCTTACTGTTGCAAATTTTTTATTAATTATTTTTTCTTAATAAGATACAAGACCAAAATCTAATAGGTTTAGGTAAAAAAGAACAATAATATCAAATATAAAAAATCGTAAAATGACACCCTCTCTCTCTTATTTATCTATCAAATACAAAGGTTATTGATCGGAACCCGGAGGTGAGAATTTGCACTTGTGTGGTTTTAATGTTAACTGAAATACTTTATTTAAAATTATTATTTATAAATACTTATATTTTGTCTCAAAAATTTTAATCATTGTTTTTAGAATCTAAAATTATATAAAGTGCCTCTTTTTATATATTATTATTATAGATATATTTAAATCTATTTTAGGTAAATATTGGTTTGCAAAACTAGTTGTTTTTTAAAATTATTTAAGGCATAGCTTTACGCGTTTTATTACAAAAGTATTATTGGTGTACACTTGTATTCTTGGATCATAAAAAGACAAACGTTTGCCAGTTTTATACCCGAACCAGCACCTGGCATTCTGACAAATCACAATGCTGCATCTTAAGGCGTTCACTAAGTTTTAGTAACAAAATACAAACAATAACCTATTTCATAACCGTAGAGTAGTATACCTACAAGGCATTACCCCATTCCTCTCCTGCCCTGTCTTGTCTTCAATAAATTTACCATTACAAAAAAGCAGCTTAATCTGCTCTGTACTTTAGCACTTCTTTCGTAAAACCATTGGCTCTTAAATAGATCCAGTTGGTTGCCTTATTGACAATTACAGGTATAGTTAAACATCGCACATCCACATAAGCTTCATGTATATAACATTTTCCATGTTATATACATAAAGCTTAGCCGAATTAGAACCGCTTTCTCTCATGCTATCATGGCCGCCATGCTACAAGGCACCTCTAACGTTTTTATGATCCAAGTAGTTACATACTCTATAAAGTATTATTTGTAGAATGTTAGAAAATCATTCCATTGGCAGCTATCTGTTGTATTTTATTGGCTTTAATAATTTATTTTATTATTTACAAAATAAACGTTTCTTAGATGTTCTTTTTGTATTATTTTCTTATCAAATTCTCCCGTAAAACTGTCTACATAGATAAAAAATAATTCTTCAGCTAATGCAAATTAATATTCTCAGCAATATAATTTCAAAACAAGTAATTTTTGTTTATTAAAGTTCTTAACCCAAGAAAATAAAAATAAAATTACCTACTTAATTTTTTATTCAAGAATATAATTGTTTCCGCCTTATATGAAACAAAATATTCTTGATGCAAGAATTTATTTTTATCCGAAAGTATATTGAACTAACACGTAATCGTAATCATCGTAATCGTAATCATCGTAAACTCATCTATACTCGAGAAAACATTTTGAGGGATGCTAAAAATAAAGTATTTCTTTTAGAAATGACTATTACATTGACACAGTGCGTCCCAGCAAACGCGTTGAGCTGAACGTTTCGCGGGGTGCTCGGGGTGTCAAATATTAAAATCTATGCGCGTCCAAACGTCCACATAAGACGCGTTTGCTAGCCGCATCCTAAGTGGGATTTAAACTGGTCGTTTTATACCTTGCAGCAAGTCACTAGTCGCATACTTGTACAGTAGAATAGCACCCCATATACACAGGTCGATGACAGTCGCAGGTAGGTATAGTGCGGAAAAATAATAAAGCAAATAAGGGATCTTTCGGAGAATTACATTTACATTTCTGCGCTCAAGAATGGATATCATACGCAAGGCGTAAACATATAAACTTATTTTTTTAAAGATAGGTATGAGTTAACTCGTCATCAGTAGTTGATTTCTTTTACCTAAAGCCAAATTGTTAGAATATATTCTTTTTTTCTAAAAATACTTACTAATCTTATGATAATCAATTTTTCTAAGTTTTTTGTCAAAGTTGATTGTAGTAAAATAGGGCGATAGTTATATTATCTTTATTCAGTTTCACTTTAGACACAGTTTCACTTTAGACACAGTTTCACTTTTTGACGTTTGTGACAAACAGTGCAGCCAACATAACGGCAAAGGGAACTTACGTGAAACGCACTATACTCGTAGTCATTTAGCATTAAAATGTCGACAAGTAGCCCTTAAGTTTTCAACCATTACTTTGCGTCTGTGTTAACTATAATTTGTATGGGAACTAATACTTTGCGTTAACTATAATTTGTATAGGAAATAGCGTCCCAACAAGCGGCAATTTTGAGAATTAAAAATGCGAGCGTGGGATTGGTGAAAATGTTTACGCAGTAGTATAGTTAACTCAGAAATAAACGTTAAAAAACTCTCAGGGGATTAGCATAACCACATCGATATAATTTGAAAATCGATAAAGGGGCCGAGCACGCGCGACACTGGTTCGATACATATCGATCAATAAGACGTATATCTACAATGCTAACACGCGCTACCACGATATATAACGAATAGACTAATTAAGATTATCAGAAAATAAGTATTTATGTTTCTAGATTTATGCTATTTAGAAAAAATAATTTAATTAATATTAAAATTCTTGTTTTATTAACGTGTATTTTTTTTATTTAATTTTATGTATTTTTTATTATGAAGTGGCAGTAGGTTAGTCTTAATATTTTAAAGCGAACAAATCCTAGAGGGGACGATCACTACTAGAGTAAAAACCTTTGAACTTCGGTAGACTACGAGGTCTTGAATGCGGAATGTATTGATTGTGTAATGTAATTTGATTATTCAGCAGGTGATTAATTCAGGCTTATAATTAAAATAAGTCAATCACATATCGTTGTCCGCGTGCTAAGCCCCAAAGTGAAGTTTATAAATACAAAATATTTATTGCAATTATGTTTGGTTACATACATTTTAAAAATAGGGTACCGTTACTAACATTAACCCTGCTAGGGCATAGCAAATTATAGATTACAACTACTACTACCTATCTTATTAAGTATTTAGTTTCGATATAATAAAATACTACTTATGAATTATAAATAATATTCATTCATACACAACAGCATTATCGATGCTCGAGGCTCGATAAATCGACAAAATCGATACATATTGATTTTATGAATAAATATTCATTCATAAACTTCATTCTATCGACTGTCAAATTATATCGATGTGTTTATGCTAAGCCCCATAAATTCGATATGGATCGATTTATCGAGCCTATCGATGCTGTTGTGCTAGGGCCCATCATCAATCAAATTCAGTGTAAATCCTGCATAAGCCAATTGTTCCAAAAACAGCGAAGTTTTTATTCAGACACTGAATGAAGTAATTGGTCAAAAGAAGGAATCAGCTTACAGCAAGCCATGTTAATACATGGCCCTAAAATCGCCTTTCCAGTTATGAGAACAGACCGCTGCCATACAATTTTTAAATCAAAAGTGAGAACACAAGCTATCCGTGAGCGTTGATTGGTTAAAGTGAGAACAGAATATGGCGGCAAAGAACTCGTTTGACATTTCGTCTTATAGGCATTTTAAGGCACATGGCGGTTCCATATTCTATTATTAGTTTCATACAGTAACTCCTAGTGCTAGTTTTCTATTACTTTGCGTTTTGAGTTGTATGATCGGTATGGGAAGTAGTTCAGCGCCCCAAGCGGAAATTTTGAGAACTAAAAATGCAATCGTTACTAATAAAAATGTTAACACAGAACTCGAAAGTAAACGTTAAAAAAACTCGCACTGGCGGTAACTACGAATCTATATATTTATATTCATTTTTTTGGCAAACTTGAAATTCCTTAGTGTAAGGCTCACAGGATGAGGGACACAGCGCCGGATTTAGACTTCGGCGGCCCATAGGCAGAGCATGTGATGGAGGCCCTTAAATCGTTTGTGTTTAACTGTTGAAAGTTTATATTACGGTCAAGGTAAAGAAGAGAGCAACTGAATAAGTTGGCTAACATAACATTTATTAAAAATTAAACTTAGGTACCTACAAGCTAAATTATTTTTCGTCTGACTTTCATATTAATAAACGTATCGATAACATCATCGAAGTCTGTTTCCCTCAAAACATCACTCTCTAAACTAAGGAGAGCCAAAATATTTAATCTGTGTTCCTCGGTCATGAAACTTGGGAGTTTATTTTTTATAAGCTTCAGTTTCGAAAAAGATCTTTCAGTCGTACTATTTGTCACCACATAGTGTGAGATGAGTTCTCAGAATTACCTCAACGTTGGAAAAGAACTCTTTAACATTGTTTTTAAACAACAATTCATACATTCATCTCTCATAGCTAATCTCTTCTCTTCTGTTCAAATTCTTCATACTGAACTAAAATCGTTTGAAATGTATGACTTCATTGCCAAGAGTATCATCTACGACATCGCAGTAAGTTTTCACCAAGTTTTGGCTGACATACAAAATTTCTTGATCATTTCCAAATTGTGCATTTAGAAGTGAATTAGCGTCTATTCTCTTCTGAAAAGAGGTCATGAGCTGGTCGACAACTGGGATGTAGCTTTGAGTCCTAAATTTGTTCGAAGGTAACAACTGAACTTCTGGAGCTTGCGGGCAATCTAAAGTGGACAACCGGACCATTCTTTTTGTTTTTCTCCTTTTTTCTTCGTAGTTTCGGCAATCACTAGCTCGAAAGCTTTTACTTCGTATTCATTAAAACTGTCTCTTTTATTTTCAATGGTTGATTTTAATGAAGTAAGCAGTGCTGCAGCAGTATTCAAGGCCAACCTAGGATTTTGTAGGCTTTCGCTGACTTTGTTTATATGTCCCAAAATATCATCCCAAAAACTGTATATATGGCTGTTTCTAACTTTGCCATCCTATCATGCAGACCGACAGCTGTTGCTCTTGATTGAGCTGTGTCTTCTTCGCCCTCAATAACTTCTTTAGGGCATTTATAAAACATTCATAGCCCCGCAAGAGTGCTTTAGTGGCTTTAACTCGACATGACAAGTGGGTTGTTGTCGTTCTTTTCGGCACAAGAATAGGTTGGTCAGTTTTAGCTTCTCTTAAATAACGACTATTGTATCTGTTAGTTGAAGCAGTAAAATATACATACAGCTCTCCTAAAAAATTAAAGAAACTTATTGCTTTGAGACAACAACTGGCCGCCGATTGTATGACAAGATTAGGCGACTGACCAACACACGGCACCCAAGCTGCTAGGCTATTTTTTTCTTGTATTAATGCTTGTAGGTTATTATTTCTTCCACTCATTGCAGAAGCATTGTCGTACGACTGTCCACGAATGTTCTTCAGGTCCAACTCGTTTTGTTTTAGAAAATTAATCAAGCCCTCATACATATCCTTCACCTTATGAGTTAGGCATAAACATAAGAAAACGCTCAACATTTTAACTAATCTCAGTATTTTTTTTTTTATTTTTTTTTTGTGGCAATATAGGCTATGTTGCCTATGCTTAAATCCGGCACAGGAGGGACACCTTTTATTATATGGTTGTTATTAAATTAAGATAGGTGATCTACAATTGTTATTTTTTTAATAAATAATATTATGGTAAAACCGAGGAAACAAAACCGGTTATAAATAAAACTCAAAAATGCTTCTGCAGAATATATTTAATTAATCATTACAGCCTTTATTTAAAAATGTCAAACATACATCCAACGGTCGTCTTAACTATTACGCACGTTATATAAGTATTTTATGATACTATTAATTTATTCTACTTATTATAATACCAGTCTAGTAGCACACGTGTGATGTCAACTCAAAAATATTATAAATTGCACACAAATATATATTTACGTTTCCGGCAACTCCGACTAAATGACGGGCACCGGTTTCGTTCTTTTATTTGAAATTTTCGCGTTCACTTTATTTGAAATTTATAACCAGACTAAACCTGTTTATACAAAAGTGTTTCATGACTTTTGTTTAATATTCCCATTGATATTAGATATTAGTGAGAAAACGGAGGTTTAGCGACCTTGGTTTATTGAAGGTTACTGAATAGAAACATTATCTACTTTAACTGACGGTAAGCTGCTGAGTAGTAATTTTCAGGAGAACTGATAGTAAATACTATAACAAGAATTACACGCTGATCCATCTTAATTTCTCTACAAGCACTATTGTATGAATGAATAATAAATCTTTATTTTAGAACAACCTAAAAACTATTGAACATAGACAAGCTTAATGCCTTAGGCATTTTGTATAGTTATAACTATTTAGTGTCTTATCTCTAACTTATTATAAACTTATGGTATCTTGCTTAAACTTGAGTGCTTTTAAGCAGTATTACAGGGTTCCAAGGTGGGTCAGCAAGTTACTTGCAGGAGAATCAATATGAAGAGTGCAGAGACTGATTTATAGTATGAACCCAAATAATGCATTCTACTCAAGATAAAAGTTTAATTCCAACGTTATTATTTTCAAGGAATATCACTTTGTATGTAATATAATAATATATACTATAATATGTATTTAAAATATTTATTTTACCATTGCAATCACGTTACTATCAGTTTTCGTGAACTAAGTATTAAACTTTTTTTTTTAATATATTTAATTGTTTTTCATTTAAAATATATGTATTTTACAAAATCGTTCTAAGTACAACATGCAACGTCCCTTTTAGTACAAAATATAGCGCAATCATATTTACAATAAATAATATTAAATATCTACTATTGACTATGCAACAACTAAGTCAAATTATTACCAAAGCACACTAATAGAATTAATCAATATTTATATAATATATTTTTCTAATGTTTATATAATATAATTATTTACAAATTGGTCAATTATTTATTTATTAAACAATTTTATTTAAACTAAACATAATTTTGTTAAAATTTTCATTAAGGAACATATAATTTAGCCCCAATATGTAATTTGTCACAATTAGTATCAAAGAAATAATACATACACACCCTTTTATTCATAAAATAGTTAAAGCATTTTAGTTAAAATGGGGTCTTATCTTATTTCTGTCAAAGATAATATTAGAGACAAAACACTATTTAAAAAAAATGCTTAAATATTTTTATAATAAAAAATTGGTTACATCAAGAAATACCTAATAAGAGATAAGATCATTATCACTAGAATTTCTTGATAAAACCAGCCCATGTAGCCAAGAGCATCAACGATATTTCGTAACCGCACCCTGAAATGAGACTACCACCTCGACAATAAATCGATGCGGTAGTCTCTACCTCATGTCATATTAAAAAAAAAAACACGCTTTTAACGCCTATTTTCTTAGATAAGTAAGAGCTTCTTTTATATCATAATTAAAGAATATATCATTTTGTTTTATATATTTTAAAATATCCCGTGTAAATATTTGTTAAAATGTGCTTATATCTAAAAAATATTTTACGACATTTGGCATATTGCACTACAAAAGCGATATAATTAATATATTTGAATTAACAATTCACAAAAGAAAATGTAATGTGCATTGGGGTATTTCGGACTTTTATGGGTTGACTAGACATTCTATATTTCGGTTAATATTAGTAGTTTTTAACACTTCATGGGTAAATTGTGATGAAACTATAGATAATAAAAACAACTTGTAAACTCTGAATTATGCAAATACAGATTCAAATTACATGCTATTAATTTATTTGAGTATAATATTATACACAGAGAACGAAGGTTTGTCTCTCTTTTAAGTATAAAATACCATAATTTTTGTTAATAATAATGTTAATTTAACGAAAATTTGCAAAAATCGCACAGCTTAATGCTTCGCACCCATTGTTAATACAAACGACTAACAACGATTGATGCGACGACATTACAAATGTGAAGAGTAGTGTTGCTAATAATAAAAAATATTGCGTTTAGCGAAAAGTATTTAAAAATTTAGGAAAGTCCCATATTCGGAATTACCCCAATTACATAACTTTAATATCTTATTTAATGGCAGTCGACGTCTAATTTTCATATTATTTATTTTAAATTATTATTTGCAAAACACTTATACACAATAAAATTGAAATAATATTTGTAGTATACTGAATTATACTAATTGCGCGCCAACAGTTTTAGTTAAAAAAAAAACAAAATAACAAAATTGTAATTACTTAAATATTTATTTTTATTTACCTCGTCATATTTTAATCTCAAGCGAAAAATAATATAAAGAAATTTGATTTTCAAAGCTTAAAAATTTAACCAATTAACAGCGATATATAATTAATATTTTTACGTACTTGTTTTAATATCAAAATGACACCGAAGTTCACGTGTCAATTTTTTGGTCGTTCTCTACGCGTTAAGTAAAATTTCCGGATTGAAAAAATATTGTTTTACGTTAATAATAATATGTGTAGGGAGACAATAAAGAAATCCCAACATTACAATGGGTGAGTTATTACTGAAGTTATTATTAAACTCATCTTCCACAGTTTTAGAAATGTGTTAAAAAAAAAATTAGGTACGTAAAAACTTATTCACAGCAATAAACCTCGGTACAATCTGCATCTTAAAGCGCTTCTTTACTTCCAGTGCCCGGCGTAACAAAAGCGTAATCCATTTTTCAACAGATTCCGACATCTCTATTTTTTCCTTTTTCTATAACTAATTTAACCATTAAACAACACTATCAACCTTTATAGAAAATATATTAAATAGAGGATTATATTCATTCAAAACTAGGTACGCAGACAAACTGGTATCAATGTCATGTTTGTGGACAATATTTTCGGAGTCTATTGAAAAATGAATATAGAGCATGGATTGTTTTATTTTTAATTAATCATCTAAAGAATATCCTATGTATCTTTTAGGAAAAATAACAAATAACGCCGCCATTTTGTGTTCTCAATTGTTTTGGCACGATATTTCAGACCATATTTCATTGAACAATATTAGAAGAATAATGACAGCTGAAGTATACTAGAAGCAGGTAAAAAGTTATGGAGATCATCCTCATTTAAATATGTTTCTAATGATATTATATTTGTTAAAATGACTTTAGAGATAGGTAAGGTTCGTCAGCCATCTTGTGTTCAGTCGGCGTTTGGGCTGAAGAAAAAGGATTGTATTTCCTGCAAAGAGAGGAGACGCTCATCCCCGATAGCTGGCTGTTGTTGTGCTCGGGACTCCTCGCGAAGTTCTACATTACAAAAAAAAAATACTAACCTTAGTATAGATCTTTATAGATTCAGGACCTTTTTAGATCAAACGAACTATAGCATTATTTAATTATCATGAGTTACATCTCATAGTATTTCTCTGTCACTAATATTCTACATATTCTTATTATTGTAGCATGGCATGTGACTATCAGACAGATACTATCTGATGGTAAGCAGATCTACCAAATTCATTACAAGATTTTAATAATCGTGTGACAGAGAAATACTAAGAGAGGTAACTCATAATAATTAAATAATGCTATAGTTCGTTCCATAATTATTATTATAATTAACTAACAGTAAGTTTGTGCATCATATTGGTAGTGATATATGCAATTTAAGGTATGGTAAATCTAATAGCGATAACATATTTTTTTATAATAAAGGGTTGTTCAACAAGAACTTTGTTTTTCAATTGTGGCAACACCAACAACATGATAGTTTGGACATTTAGTTTTTTGACGTATTCGTAGTAGATACAGTGGCAATTGTTACAATGAATTCAATTTCGCTTGAAAATCGCATTAAAATAATTAAAATCCACTAGGAAAATGGTGGTTCTGTTAAAGTTACATTTCGTCAAATTCATGATATTTTCTTCCTCCTTTTGAGACCTCTACTTTGGCCTATTATTGATGACGTGGATATCACTGACATATGGTTTCAATAGGACGGTGCCACATGTCACACATCCAATAAAACGATAAATTTATTGCAAACCAAATTTCCCGATCGCATAATTTCACGAAACTCAGTTGTTAAGTGGCCAGCCAGATCGTGTGATTTAACACCACTGTATTTTTTTTTTTTGGAGATATGTTAGTCTGTACATAGCCAATCAATCGATTACAGCCTTAAAACTCAAAATCCGTGATGTGATTAACGAAAAAGTCCCGCCATTTTGTCAAAAAGTGATTAAAAACTTTGATGAACATTTGTGTGTGTGATTAAAAACTTTGATGATCACTTTGCTTGTGGTGGACATTTGCCAGATATCATTTTTCATTCATAATTGCCGAACTTTTCTCTTTGTAATTCAATAAAAATTTTAATCATCTTCATCTATTTTTTTTTTGTTTTATTTTGTTTAAGAAAACAAAGTTCTTATTGAAAAACCCTTTATGTTTTTTTTTATAAATTTATATGGACGGGTTAATCCTTCCGCTGGGTACCCTGAGACCGTTAAATAAACAGTCCTTTAGACAGTCCTTGGTAGCTAAAAAGGTTCCCGTGATGGTATTTATTATTATTTATAAAGGGCTTAGAACTACAGTTAGTTATATGCAACCGCAATCATAAAAACATAATTTAAGTGGAATAATGGACGACATGTGACATTTAAAAAATATATTTACAACCTAAATGCGTTCAACATCTGTCGAAGTTATAAAAGAATTTTGACTGATAAATATATTTATCTAGATGTAAATGCATTTAAATAAATTCACACAAGGCACATGCCGCCATTATTATGCGGTTAGAGTGGACTTAAACATAATAAATTAGTAACTCCTTCTTAATCTCCGTGGACTAGTTTCTCAGAACGCCTTTGTAGTTGTATCCGAAGTTCGTGGATTCGATTCCCGCTCATGGAAAAAATAATAGTACGCTTTTGTGTTTATAAAGTGTAATATGTATTAGTATTGTTGTTTTTAGTACACATAGTACAAGCCTAGAGTTTAGTTTATGACCAGGGCAATGTGTACATAAAAATACTACAAGTCAACTAGTGAAACCTCCTCTAAAATCGGTAAAAAAATCTACTTACGGTACCAACGTCGTAACAGAACCGTATATGTTTCTGCTCTTTCGTGTCGCTTGAGTTGTGTGAACGCGTGGACTAGGCCGCGGTAGTCGTACTCTAGGCCAGAATATTTTTCTCCGTATAGTTTTAAACCTAAAAAAAAGTTAAATAAAAATTAATCACAAGTATATTATTTTTGTTTAGGTAAAAATGCGGTTTCTAAGTGACTCAGAACTGCGAATTATGTTAGCTTACGTAGGGTTCCGTACAATAACAAAAAAGGGCGTTATATGGTATGGAATATGGGACGTATATAGGGAGTCAAAGTCAAAATCATTTATTTCATGTAAATCTTTATAGATATTTATGAAGTCAAAAAAAAAAGAACGACAAATATTTATTATTATGATACATGATATTGTGATGTACAAAAAACAGCTCTTTTAAAACTTATTTTTATTTTGAAACCGCTAGCAAAAGCTAATTAATAATATTGTTGAGTGCTGTTTTGTAAAATTCGCCATTATGTGACTGTTTGAGAGCTAAGTAATATAGTTTCCGAGAAACCGGCGTAAGTCTATCTAAGTAATTGCTTAGAAGGTAATCTTTTAATGTCGTTTAGTAGATATTAAAAATCTAATCAAATAAAAAGTACAGCGTAAACTACAGCAACATTAGAGGAATTATACACATATTATTGACAGCCTCCGTAGACTAGTGGTTGCGCCTTTGGCGTTGTATCCGGAGGTCGTGGGTTCGATTCCCTCCCATGGCAAAAATATATTAGTACGTTTTTCTGTACAGTTTGTCATGGCCTGGGTGTTTATAAAAATATAATATGTATTATATCGCTGCTTCTGGTACACATAGTACAAGCCTAGAGCTTAGTTTGTGACCAGAGCAATATGTGTAAATTGTCCTACATTTAAAAAAAATGTACAAAAATCTATTTTAAGTCGAGCGTTAGAGTAGAATGGTATTATGTAAATAATATTTATGCGGCGCGCACTTAAATATTTCTATAAAATGCTATGCCATTTAATAACAAATATGTTGTTATACATTTCTCCATTAATTGTACTTACTGATAGCAATAGATCTAAGGTACAGGTGCTCTGCGGCCGCGTGCTGGTTCATATGGTAGTTGTACAGAGACGCGAGGTGTCCCACGCTGAGGCCTACTTCATAGTCGTCCACGCCTAACAACTCCTCCTTGATAGCGATCGCTTTTAGGTGCATCGCTTCTGCGTCCTAAAAATTATGACCAAATAATAAATAAAAAATGGCGTCTTTTTCAAAATGGCGTCGACAGCTATATTTTGTGGAATATAGTGGCGAACTAAGCAAACATTATACTTATACAACAAGTTTTATTTAAAATTCTACATTCAATGACATTTTTGTCTGACCATGGATTCTCCGTGCGGGTGCCGGGTCCGTCGTGATTGGAAGGCAGAGGAATGAACGCGCGTTCCTGGACTTGAGACCGAGCAGTAGGGTTAAAGTACTTTTAAACTGTCCTCTGCACTGTGTTCACTACTTTCTACTCAACCAAATACTATATGATCCTGTTAGCGCCATCTTGGAAACACGTTCCATAAAAGTTCCTACGGCCTATCTTGGAAGGCCAAGATCCTTTAATATTAGTGAATTTTTTTTTTGCTAGAATTCCACTGTATAAAGTTGAGTTTTAAAACCCAGTGTGTCAGGTGCAACCCAGTCAAAGTGGTTTCTTGGTAATTTACCTGGAATTTCTGCATACTCTGGTACAGTCGTCCGAGATTACCGTAGTGCTTCGCGGTTTGTACGTTTTTTTCCCCAAACGCCATCATAGACAGGTTGAGAGCGGCCTTGTGTAATGCCTCCGACTCCTCTAGCAGACTTGGCTCTGAAACCATATACGATAGTCTTAGTTAGGAGAACAACATGTGACTCTGTATCAACCTGATAGCAGCGATGTGCCCAGAGTTCCGGGACAGACATTATCAGTACAGCGACAGTACGAGTACGTTATTCCTAGGATACTAAACACACTATGACAAGATCTAAGAACAACGAAAATATCAAAGGTCATCTATATATCCAAGTTAAAGATTAGTTGGATCAGATTGAATCCAACCTAAATAGATTGTTTCTTCCAAAGTTAGCAGCTTGTAAACCTGTACTTCATTCTGTTATTGTTGTATTTTTATTTAATATAAATAAAATATGTAACGAGAGCAATATGCCGACTTACTATTTATATAGTTTGGCAGAGAAATACTTGTAAAATTCTGTATTTTTTTGGTTAAATAAAGAAAAAAAAAATTGTCCTGGATCTCGGCCACCAAGTATTAGATTTTTTTTTCTTCTAAAAAATCTTTCTATATTCTAGACCTTAGGCTTAAAAACACTACAGATTTTAGGTCTCCGTTTCAAACCCCTGTGTGTACCAATGAATTTTTAATAAAAAAATACATTTGTTTGACAAAATCACTGTAGTGCCTCGGAGGGCACGTTAAGCTGTCGGTTCCAGTTTTACTATACCAACTTGTGAAACTATTGAAGCGTTATTGAGCCTATCCAAACATCGACGAGGTAGAATTAAAACTTCTTTACTGAGTACCCTGAGGCCGTCGAGGCGGTATCGGGCGTCGTGAGAGACCCGAGATGATATTTATTACATACATATACATACATATCTTCACGGATGCCTTACAGCGCCCGAGACCGCCTTATTATTAAATTAAGATTTCTTGGAACTTAAATGTCAAACAAGTTTTTGTGGTAAAGGTCACTAAATAAAGTAGATCTCGAATGTTAAGCATGTTTTTGTTGGAAAGATCATTAAACAGAGTGGTTCTTGAATGATAAACAGGCTTTGGTAGTAATGGTCATTTAACATATGTATAATAGTGCATGTTAAATTTTAACTTTAATGTATGTTTATGTATATACATTGTATTATATACCGTATATAAAGTATTGTTATGCATAAATGATAACATTTTATCTGTTTCTTTTTACAAACAGTTCTGCACCCTAAGCATATTCCACTCTCTCAAAGTTTAGCTGGTAGAAAATGCCTACGGCATTAAGCTCACCTATGTACATTTTATTGCAATAAAGTATTTTAAATAAATAAATAAAAATTCACATATCAGTCTACGACCTATTTACATTTTTTATTTTTAAAATCCAAATGGTTTCAATATTTACAATTCGTGCTTCAGACAGCACATTAGGTGTTATTTGACTATCATCTTTCGGTGGAAATAAAATGTATTAAATTAAATAAATAACATTGACAAACTGTTATTTTTGGTAGATTGTGTTGAAATGATAATCAAATGTTGTAACAACTCACCACTAGTGTCGTGCCCCGCGGGGGTGTCAAGCGCTATTTCTTCTAAGATAAGAGCTTTCACGCGTTTTGCAGACGCCAGAAGTAAATGGTCGGGTGGTACCAAATTCTGAACAAAAATAAACAATAATTATAAAGTATGTCTTTATAATATTTTTTGTACAGGAACGGTTTTTATCACTATGACAGCATTGGCAGCCATACTCCAACTATGCTCTGGGGAACACTAGGGCAATACCTTTGTGAGGGAACTGCGATTATACTGGTCATAATGAAAAAAAAAAATACTAAAGGGCTTGCAGAGAAAAATAAAATTTATCTAAACATCATAACATAAATTAAAAAAATCAAGAAAAATAAATAAACTGTTCAGTATGTATGTACGATAATGCAATGATACATTTTATATAACGTGTTAATATAAACCAAATATATGTATTAGACATTATATGGAAATTATTATTTATTCCATGTTTTTTTTTTAATACACTGTTAAAACGCGTGAACCATTTGCACAAATATAATTTAGAAGATGTATAATCGTCTTCGGCAAAAGTAAAAAAATATTATAGGAATATAAAAGAAAACATTAATAATAATTGACTAATCCTAGTGTATCTAATTTATTATCCGCCATCAAAAGAATCTGAATAAAGCTTGTCTAAGGTTATATTACAAAATACAAAACAAAAATACAAAAATGTTTATTTTCATTCACAAAATTATAACAATCACAACGTTACGCTGGAGTCTCCTTTTAAGTAAAAATACTTGTCTAGGGTTATATTATTTATAAAATATGTTATTCTAATGGTAATACAGATTGTAGGTAATAGTTTGGCAAAAAAATAAAAATGCCGCCATTTTGTATAGACAAATTATTCGTCTTATTAAAACATGTTTAATGAATAAGAATTTAAACTCTATGTTTACATACAGTTTATATTTCTAAAATAAAAACTGACTTTTTAACTTACAATTTTAAAAAAACCTAACATTTTCGTTTAGTATACCTGTATGATGCGTATAGCTCTCTCGGCGTGGTCCCTGGCCTTGTAGAACCTCCCAGAAGAGTACTCCATAACATAGAGCGCGTAGGCCAGGTCTTCTTGTGCGGTGGCCACGTGTAAAGATTCTCTGCCAAATACGTTACGTAGTGTCGTTAAAGCTTCCTGTAAACAAATATCATTTGCTATAAACAATATTACATACACTAGGCGGAGAAAACGTATTATTGCATCAATGTCTGTAGTAGCTGGTAGTCTCCTTTCAGTAACCCTAGTGTGAGTTTTCAAACTATTACTTTGCGTTTGAGTTAACTAAAATTTGTATGGGAAATGGTTCAGCGCTCCAAGCGGAAATTTTGAGAACTAGAAATGCGGTTGTGAGATTGGTCAAAATGTTAACGCGAAAGTAAACGTTAAAAAAACTCACACTAGGGCTACTGGACTCGAATTTAAGACGAGCAGTAGATTTAACGATAAGGCAACGAGGATATTAAGTACAGGCTACATATTTATTTAAATTATATTAAGTTTTTCTGCCATATATTTAATCACACTGATGCAAAAACCGACAAGCAAGACTTAGTCATGTTTCGGTTTTAGTCTGTGGGCACACCGGTTTTCAGAAGCCTACTGCATCGATTTATTGTCGAGGTGGTAGTCTTCTTTCCGTGTGCGGTTAGAAAATGGGTAGTTGAATTGACGATAAGGCAGCGATTATATCAAAATATACTCGTAATGCAACTCGTCATTGTCGCCCCCCCATTTCGTAATCGCATCATTTAGCCGGCATAGTGGAAGCGATCTATATTGTTTAAGAATAATTACTGGTTGACCGCATTCATGGACTTTGTAGATCTGCTTACCACCAGGAAGGATACAAAGTCACATGTTGTGCTCCAATAAAATAAATAAAGTACTTTAACTTTCAAAGTTACTAGGTAACGTTTTACCTCTAAATGAATGACTTTATATAATACATACATACATATCTTCACGGGTGCCTTACGGCGCCCTAGGCCGCCTAGACGTCCTCAGGGTACCCAGCGGAGGGGTTTTAATCCCACCTCGTCGTAGCCGATGGTATGAGTCTACACCGAACAAGTGGCTAGCTCGTCGCAATGTTTTGGATAGACTCAATAACCCATCTATAAACAGTTTCACAAGTGGGTATAGTGAAACCGGGACCGACAGCTTAACGTGCTCTCCGAGGCACTATAGTGGTGTTGTTAAACAAATGTACATAAATTTTCAGAATAAAATCTCATTGGTACACACCGGGATTCTAACCAGGGACCTAAGTGGTTTTAAGTCCAAGGTCTAACCAACTCGGCCACCACGTATATGTTTACTTTATACTTTATAAAATGAATAGAAACATTGTAACTGACCTCGTAGACGGCGACGCTGTGGTGTATGGAGTCGACGTTAAGCAGATAGAAGCCGTAGTCCTGCAGCGCCAGCGCCCGCGCCGCGCCGCCCGTCGCCAGCGCCGCCGCCTGGCGCAGCAGCACGCCCGCGCGACCGAACCGACGCTTCACCACGCACGCCTTGCCGCACGCGCGTATCACTTCCACTGTTACTCTACAATACATCCTCTAATAAAGTCTCTATAACTCTGCTAGGCCGACCGACCGGACTACCGTGTCTTGTCGAGGTGGTAGTCTCCTTTCATGATGCGATTACGAAACGGGCGGTTTATTTGACTATAAAGCAGCGAGGATATTAAAATAGACTCGTAATGCAATACGTCTTCGTCGCCGCATATTTCGTAACCGCATCATTTAGCCGGCACAGAGGAAGCGATCATATGTTAAACAACACTGAATTGATCGACCCCATTCACGGACTTATGTCTAATTATCATTAGGTAGATACAAAGTCACATGTCATGCTCCAGTATAAAAAAAAACATTAGGCTATATTTTCGAAAACATTTTTTTTATTATTTTGTTATTATTCTAAGATACAATATACATGGTGACTTTGGGCTAATATAAGCTTTACTAATAAAGTTCGGACTGAATAAGAAGGACAACTTTTCCCATGGACGCTATTTGTAGTAGGTAAATAAAAAAACACAGACGTTTTCATGGGAAAAGTTTTTAGATTTGATCAGAAGAGCCTCATATTAGCCCAAAGTACAACCTTCCAAAAACACCCTGTGTATCACACAAGCATTTGCTACGTAGATAATTACCTAATAGGTGTGCTCGGGTTGAGTAGACGCAGCGCCTCCATACTCCACTTGTACGCCGCGTTGTAATCGCAACGGACGAAGAATAGCAACGAAAACTCCTTGTACAGGCGAATGATCAGGTTGTCTATGCCCTCCACGCAATTGCGGCCCACTAGGCATACTGCGGCATCACTACATCTGAAATACATAATAGTAATATGTAGGATACTTCTCTTCTTTTCATAAAAACTTATTGAATATTGAACTTGAAGAACATTTTAATTAAAACGATAAGATTTTGTCTCTTTTGCGCAAATTCATATTTGTTGCTAAAAAAGGGACAGCACCTTCTAAACTAAATTGTTCTACAAGGCCTCAAATAAGTTAATATAAATAATTAAGAAGACCAATATTACTTGAGTTAATATATTGTATAAGAGATGATCCATTAATAAACGATAAGTACGGACCTTAACATTCAATTTCTATACTCTTTCCAAGGATTTATTTTACTTTTGACATATCCTTAAAGCGTATTCAATGTCAATGCATTAATGCTTCAACGTTTAAAAAAAATGCTTTAAAAAATTTGAAGTACTTTGTACTTACTTTTAATAATAAGAAAATCGTAAAGCTATTACCATTCCCATTAATTAAATAATTATTTAATCTAATAATACCATAAATAAGTTAATTGAATCCAACAGTTGTTCAATAACAAAAAATCGTTTTATTATTTTTACCTCTACTATTGAAAAATTAGCTCGTTTGAAAATCTATCAAGTTTAATATTTTGTGATAGTAAATTTACACAAAACAAATGTAATACTTTGCTGTTGCAGGAACCAAAATGTCGTTTAATATAGGTGTAATTTTATTCCTAATTTGTTCCATGTATACTTACTTATACACTATGTTAAATTTAAAATTAAGTTTATGGAAATTCATTCAAATTATTTATTCATTTACCTTCATTAAAGAAACATACAGAACTATTAACTTGTAATACAGTAGTTATAAGATAATACAGAATCCAATGAAGTCTCCGCCTATAATTAGCATCTATATAAAATTAAGCTCATATGTATTTTCTCAAAAATGACATTATAAACAAAAACATAACCATTAAAAAACAAAAAAGTACCATTAAAGTAGGTACCAATCTGAACTCGTACTAAAAATAATAATAATATAAATAAATATTATACCCACTGAGGCTTAACTATTTACCAAGAAAATAGTTATTACGAAGTATTTTTTTTATGCCTGGATTGCTAACTCTAAACAACTCCAAGAGTTGAAAATCTTGGTTATAGATTAAACAAGATCTTAAAACAAAAGAGTTTTTACATAATTTGTTCCAGTATGTTTATACCAAATAATTGTTTGGATCTACTTCTTCTACAACTGCAGTTAAGAGTAACTTTACTTAAGTAACTTAACTTAGATAAGGGGATTTAATTTTATTCGATGATCAATACTCACTTATGATTATAAGTATCTTTATCACAGAGCGGTTTATAGCAGTCATCATAGTCTGTCTGCACTGCCTGGTCCGACATGGCGGAGAGAGCGTACGGGCTCTTGGGTAAGGTGGGCAGGCTGGCCGCGTCATTGGGGAACCCGAGCAGCAGTAGGGCTAACTCGTACGTTTTGGCGGCGGCTGGGAAGCAACAGTACGCAGACTGAGTTCTTAGTAATCTGAAAGTATTAACAAATAATTATCATCTATCTACGAGTATATAAATGAAAATCAATTGCAGAAGGTTTGTAAGCGCGTCAGAACGGCTGCACCTATTTGGCTAATTCTTTTTTGTTGTGTTTGTAATTGTCAGGACAAGGTTTGTATGAAAATGTTAAAAATTTTTTGGTTAAGAAATTTCCATAATATAGTGATAAAATAAGCGAGTGAGTTGAGACAGAAGACATTAAGATCTTTAAAATATTAAAAGAATTGACAGATTTACGTTCAGCTTCTTACATAGTTTTATCTATTACATATCCTACATGTTACACTAAGAACATTTGATGCCGATTAATCAATTCAATCATTTGTCCGAAACTTGTTTTTTTTTTGTTATTTTGTGACAGTAGTAATAAAATAAACATAGTCGTAAAGGGAACATTTGGTCTCATTTTATTCATTAGAACATCCGTGCACGGCTTTGCACGGACGGACAGCTAAGCTAGTATATTATGATTGACCGATGCAAAAACAGTCAAGTAACCTAGTCATGTTTCAGTGCTAGTCTGTGGGTTCATTGGCTTTCAAAAGTCACTACATCGATTTCTTGTCAAGGTGGTCTCGTTTCAGGGTTGGTGACAAAGCTAGGATATTAAAGTAGACATGTTTGCATATTCGTTTTATCGCCGATAATTTCATAACAGCAGTCTCGTTTCAGGTGGTCTCGTTACGAAACGGATTTGGCGACAAAGCTAGGATATTAAAGTAGACATGTTTGCATATTCGTTTTATCGCCGATAATTTCATAACAGCATCATTTAGCGGGTCTACAATTCCGCATTTTTCATAAATGAAATACCCCAAATAATAGTGAAGCCTTACCTATGGCAGCATTCTAATGTTAGCCTTCTATAGAAGGTGGTATCCGCAGCCGCTAAGCACAGCTTCTGACAACGAATGAGAACTGTCTGAGCCTCCGCGTACCATCCTGCTTCGTTCAGAAATCCACCTGAAATTAAATATGCAATGTGTATTAGCATGCCAATAAGTCCCTAACGATCTACCTAAAGAACAATCGCGAAGGTGACAGAATTGCGTACGTTTACCCCCATGACAGATTTAATTACAGATTGAAACTGTCTGAAAAATAAGAGGCAATATCTGTACTGAAATCTTTAAAAAAAACTTCTTTAAAATTGGCCAGCTGTACTCTACATATCAATTTATGGAATTATGGGTTAAAAGTTAGGTAGATCGATTATAGAATTTTCTGCAGTAGTACCCTTTTCCCGGATTTTATCACCCTTTGTTACTATGGACGAAATAACTTAAATTTTTGGCTGTACAACGACCCTGAGCTTTTGGCCTCTACAGTAATATTGATATAGCACTAAGCACCAAGCATTGGATAACGAATTAGACGAGATAAAATATTATTATATATTCTTACCAAGTCTTAATCCTATGTCGATGAGAAAATTTCTATTCATGATACTTAAGTCGTTGTCCTGATTTTGGTAAGTCAATTCATAATTGGCTGCGAGATCAGACGGCAATTTGTTCCCATGTTCTGTGACGGCCTGAAAGCAAAATTCACTAGGTAAATATAAATCTATCCATTAAAACAGCATATACATTTCTTGGGCTCTTAAAACAAAAGACCTAAAGGTCCAATAAAAGACAACAATTGGGGTTTAAGGCACCAGACAATAATATAAAAAGCCTCAGAACATCAGAGGCATTTTTTTCCCACTAACCTCACCGATTTTTTTAATTTTTTTATTCATACATATTGCTTAGCGGCACTACCATGGGTTGTACTATGTATACCAGATACAAAGAATATACATACTATATTTTATAAACACCCAGGCATAGAAAGCTCCAGATAAAAACGTACTAAATTATTTGTCATGAGTGTCAGTGGGAATCGAACCCACAACCTCTGGATACAATCCTACGAACGATGATATTCTGTGTACACTGAATAAAAGGCAAGTTTGTCGCAATCTTTATAAAGCCTTAATCTAAATCTACTAACAATTTGGAAATTCGGATCGCCAAGGCACAACGCCTTGGCGATCCCAATTTCTTCAGTGGTCTTGCTAAACCAGGTGAAAAATTATTTATACATTTCAGCGATCGAACTTATGACCTGAAAGAGGAAACAATAGAATTACCTGAAAACACTGTAGCAGACGCTGATGTGTTCCAAACAGTCTCAAGAGCCTGTCGAAGACTCCCAGTGCCGACAGCTCTGTTCCCAGGATACAGAGCCGCCTCTCCTGGTACATCTGCAAACAATAGAAAAAAAAATGTTAATAACAACGGTTGAGTAATTTGAAAGTCATTTAAAACAAGTGACATTGGCTGGGGATTAATGAACTAAGATCATTTGCTTATATTATTTAGTATTGATAAATAAAATAACCTAACGAAAGCAAATATTCTTCGAAACAGACAAAGAATTAATTGTTACATCAAACAAACTCGTCGAGTGATTGACCGAGCATGCAAACGACCGGCTTTAGCTAACAAACAACGGCTATTCATTTGATTACATACACATAACAATACATGAACCCGTTACGTGTTTGTAGTGGCTTTAGAGAGGCAAATAGCGGCCAATCTGATTAAAATTGTATTTAAAATATTAATATTATTAATATAAAAGTCAAAGTCAAAAGTCAAAAGTCAAAATCATTTATTTCATGTAAATCTTTACAGATATTTATGAATAGACAAAAAAAAAAAAAAAAGTTTAACAATGAGGTCTTAGAGTGCGTTTGGTTAGGCAGCTATTCATTAACAAAATAACGACAAATATTAATTGAACTTAGACACGATGGAATGGAAATCTTAATATGAAAATTACTACCGAACCGAACACACACTACATAACCAACTAGTGTAAGACTAGGTGGTTAGCTGATTCCATTGACCTGTCAATCATTATTGTATGGCAGACAAGAGAGCCACCAAGGCGACCAACTTCACCGACCATATCCATGCCTTAAATATTTATTGTAAATAAAAGCTAAGTAACCAATCACATATAAGTAAACACATCCTAGCTTGTGTAACGAGTGACAACTGGTAAAATATATCAGACGATTTTTTTTATTGGTTATCACTTTATATCGACTTTATGGTAAGCTAAACTACAAAGTCGACCTCTTACTATGCCGACTAAACGATGAAGTTTCAAAATGGGCGACGACTAAGACGATTTGCAATAAGGAGGATGCGAAGCTAACTGCAAAAGAATTAAATTAATTGAAGAAAAAACCAATCATATAATTGACAACATCTTTTTACTCGGTTACGAACTAAGCATAGCTCTTATTTTATTCTCTTCCCACACGTTGTAATAAATAATATTATTATATAATACATTCATATAATTAACACAGTTTGTTACACACTATCGTATTACTTACCTATCAAATAGTTAACAAATAAAATAGTAAATTATAAAAACAACAGGCAACATTAAAATTGACTGGTCTTACGAAAATCTAGCATTATAATTATTAAAATATAGATACTACATGCGACGAGTAACCATAGTGTGTTAAGGTCTTGTTTAGGCTATGGATAAAGACAAAGAATAAACTTGTTTGTGCGGCTAAAAGTTGAGCAAAATGTATAGAGGGGATGAATAAACCAGGAAGAAAGATGAACCTTCAAATTATAATGATATCAAAAAGGTCTAGACACTCTTTAAAAGAAATAAACACCAAGGCAACTAGTTTAGTGTCCAATTGATTAGCTTAACATACTCGTGTCATAAATTACATAACTGCTGTAACAAGTGTATGTTGATTGGACAATTATTGTGTCCCGCTGTCCTAGACATTGACCCTTTATTGTGTTTAACAAAGGTTTTAAGGATAATAAAACTACATTCGAGCCATTAAGGAGGTTTACACCAGGTTTATCGTTATTTTTAGTAACGCCGAATTTTACAAAAAGTTCTCAATTGTCAAACATATTATTGACAGGTCCTAAGAAAATTCATATTTTTTATTATTATTTGAGAGTTTAAAGTTTAACCGGCGTGACTCCATGAATCATAGCTGCTTGGTCTAAAACAATTCCCTTTGGTCAAAAAGTGATCAACTCTGCAATCATCATCATCATTCCAGCCTTTCACGCGTTCACTGCTGGATATAGGCCTCCCCCAAGGATCGCCACAACGGTTCTGCGCTGCCTGTAGCCATCAGCTTCAAGCGACCTTTTTTAGGTCGTCGGTCCATCTTGTGGGGCAAACTCTGCAATATTTATCTATAAATGTGCAGTATTGGAAAGACATTTAAGCAAGTCTATATAAATCTTAAAAGACTACCAAGATCTGATGATGAAAACCAAGAATATTTGAGGGTATCCTAAAATTCTAACAGTACATGGCAATTTTTTTCTGTTATTTCATAATTGTAACCAATTTCAAGTAAAATAATCTTCGTTACTGACTAAAAGAATAGGTATACTGCGGTAACATTGAAAGGTTGTACTTTGGCCTAATATGAGGTTCTACTGATCAAATCGAACAACTGTTTCCATAAAACCATGGGTAGTAAATGAAAAAAAAATGCCTTATAAACTAATAATGTTAAAATGACTAATGTGTATGGGGAAGCCAAATATTTTTTTATTTACGTCACATAGTTCTATGAGAAAAGTTCGATTTGATCAGTAGAACCTCATATTAGCTTAAAGTAAAGCCTTTCAAATTTACCCTGTATATTTATTGCCAGAATTAGTATCATATAGATTATGGTTAATCGGTTGCTTTTTTATTAAAACCTGGTGAGGTCTAACATAGCTAAGGTTAATCCAGCTGGTGTTTGATACTGTTGCAGTTTAAATATATGAGGAGGACAAGTAGTCTCAAACTGCTATAGGATTATATATATAATTGAGTTCAAGAGTAGTTATCTAGATAACCTATCCTCAGGTCAGCACAGCATCCATAATGACAACTTTGTTAAATATATTATCACTAAGCATAAGTCTCATGTGTTTTCTGTCTGCATAATAGTTTAAAGGACACGACACAAATATTGCAGTCACAATAATAGAAGTATATTAATGTATTTATCAATCGTTTTGTCAATAAATGACCATAGATAGTATCTATACCATGACTGTTCTGGGAGCGTTTTAAAATCCATATGATGCTTTCCTGTATATGTATGATAGTCCGGATGATTTCCGGATGCTCAAACCTCACAGAACCATGAACAATTGTCATGTTTTGTGTCATACACTATAGCTTTTCAGAATTACCTGTGAACCTTGACATGAATACTGAGATTGTTTTGTTTGTATAACTTTGTTAAAACAATGTTGAGTGGTTTTCGTAGATCAGTAATAATTATTAATCAACCTACTCTATTGGACAAGGGACAAAATCCCAAAAAATCCCTTGTTGAAGCTTTTTCTCCTCCACACATAAAAAAACGAATAATTGACACATTTTGCGAGCAAGATTTATCACAAAACGTTGTACAGCTTTTGGTTTGTGCGTGCCAAAAAAGTCATTGATTTGAGTATTAGCTAGCTTTGAAGTACTGCAATAAAGGCCGCAGGCATGAGTGAATATAGGGGAGAGCAGGAACATACAGCTGTCTTCCTTGAACCTGACTTGCCATCAACATCCTTCCTTACTTACATACATTTAGCTAATACATTTGGTTCAAGCGATGTTCTATCGACAAATATTGGTGGGAATTGAAACTGCTGAAGCTAGGTATATAAAAATAAATACAGTATCTTAATTTTTGGAACCAAGGGAATTTTTTTATTCTATTTTAAGAGGTTAATAAATTTTCAAAAAAAGTTTTTTTCAATTATGTTATCAAGGTAAATTATTATAATTATTATTCGACGGGCACTTGTATGAAAAACTGACAAATTTATATATTATCCAAACAAGTTATCTATTGGATAACTCAGACGAATAAAATATCATAGATATTCTAATTTTAGAATTTGAAAGTAGAATGTTATACAAATATTATGACAGGCGAAGCTGGGTCAGCAAAAGAGTCTATAGGTAGTAATGTTATAAAGAAAAAAATCAGCGAGTAACATGTGCTTTTATTTTCAATCCTATATTTTTTTATTAAACAGGAACAAAACGCGGGGCATAGCTATTATACAAAATCTATAAACTAAATAAAAGGATCACGATCTTGCTCTGTTAACTCTAAAAAATAACAATCAATTAGAAGCTCTATATAAATATAATATGACAATAAGGATACTTATATAATATAGATAGTGCGCAAAAACTATAACTAAATATATACCTAATATAATTTATTATATATTTATATATAATATATTTTTTAGGAACGCAAAGGAATAATACAATGGAGTGTTTTGGATCCCAAATATTATTAAAACGACCTCTTTCCAAAAGAAGAGTTTTTAGACCACCATACTTAAATTTAAGCAATATTACCTGGCCCACAGTCATAGCTAAAAGTAATAAACTTAATAATGGACAACTCAGGTCAAGAATCATAGCTTTAGTTACATTAAGTTTTAAACTATAGATGTTATAGTCAAGAATCGTCGTGATCTATTCATATAAATAGATAGAAACGTCTTGTATAAAGTCAAATAAATATATAGATATGCCCTTACTTCATTATGGGTTGAATACATAGACCGCATTATAATATGACTAATGATCGGAAATTGGGGTGCAATTATACAATTATAACTTATTTTTTTTTCTGAAAAAAAAAATCCTTTGACAAGTATTTTTTTAAAATATTTTTATATAAAAAAACTCAGATTCCCGGGATGTATTATATGACAATATAAAACAAAATAGTCAGATTTTTTTTTCTCGGAAAAAATTAAGTTTAGGTAAGCCGAAACAGTGTACGATAATACATTGGGAATTTTTCGGGTGTCGAATGGTATCCTCCAGAACAGCATAGATGTGGCTCAGAAGCGGGGAGAGGTCTATAGCGTTAAAATTGTAGGGATAGAAAATATTTTTTTCGATAGTATAAATAAACCCTTTCTCTTGGTGGATATACTACAGTTGGTAATCGTGTTACAACTACAGAAGAACTTTCTATGTTCTTTAGACTGAGACATCAGAAAGCTAGTTTATCGTGGCGTTATTGTGCCGATTCGATTTCGGATAGTTTTTAGGGTAAAATATTTTGTTTTTATGATATAAGTCTGCTTTGTATAGGGTTTCTCTCAAGCATGAATACTTTGTACAGGAAACAAGATTCTGTTCCGTACGGTGAGTATTAGGGTGACAGAGGTGTTGCAGTACAAGCGTAAAGTACAAAATCTACGTATGCACTACAAGACTGTAGTTTATCCCGTACTAAACTCCAACCAGAAATTTCTTCGCAGATGGTTTTTATTACTCGCATTGTATTTCTCCAGTAGGATGTTTCTAGGTCTATCTAGATTGATATCGAAGAAACTGTCCAATAAATTACACCGGGGTCTTACTCGAAGTTTATGGCATTTCTTAATATTTTAATAGCTAGCTGAGCCACGCAACTTCGTCTGAGTAAATTTAACTATTCACGCACACCTCACGCAACGGAAGCTCTCAAAAGGAATCATTTTTCCCCGTTTTTGCACCATTTTCTATTGATGCTTCGCTCTTATTGTCTTAGCGTGATGTTATATAGCCTTGCTCGATAAATGGGTTATCCAACACTAATAATTTTTCAATTCGAACCAGCAGTTCCTGAGATTAGCGCGTTCAACCAAACAAACTCTTCAGCTTTATTATATTAGTATAGATTAGCATGATGCACCGTAGCAAGGTGATAACTCAATGGCCGAATCTCGAGTCGCTCATTAATCATGTACCACATAAGTCCGATTTAAATTTGATTTACTGGTGTATTAAATACTTTTTTATTCTTAATGAAAAAAAAGTTAGGTTCTTATTTTTCTTTGGTGCGGTTATATACGTTAAATGACCTATTTGACATTGGGGATAAAATTTATCATTGAAAGTATAATTTTATCCTAAAAAACAATAACAAATTCATACAAAGAGATAAGCAAACAAAAATAAATTATAATCAAAACAGACAAACAACAATAACAAAAAGTTAATTTTAAACCTAAATATTTGGGTATTAAGTCTAAAATTGGACATGACAACTATTCAACAACTTGCTTACAATGTGCCAAGAATATCATACAAGTCGGGTCCTTGGTTTGAGACGTCAACAAACAATTCGCCAATACCATAGAAGTAGAAAGTGCACTAGAACTCGCAACCATCCAAATAGGAAAGTTATGTCGATTCCCATACCTTTACAGATATGCCTACAAACACTGTTTAAAAAAAATCAAGAATCATGAAGACCATTTTTTTAATTTATATTATTTTGTTAATTTGGGTATATTCTCGTGTGACATCAATGTAAAGTTTGAACATTAACCTTTACACCTACTTTATGCCTTTGTATTAGGGTTCAATGTACCTTAACAATGAGTAGTAAATGTACTTTATTATTATTATATGGACATGTCTTTCTTAATATTATTTTTTATATTTTCATATAAAAATCTGGGATTTTTTGATGAAAATATTTTAAAAACATATGAAAGGCTTTTTCATTCTTATATGAAAATGTCTTTAACTTTTTATGCCTTTCTTTTTTGAATAAAGGTATAAAAAAGTATAGTTTGCACCCGAAATTGCGATCACTAGTTATATGGCTAACCGACTAAACGATTTTCCCGTCAATGAAAATCACTATGAATTTAAAATTCTTTATGTTAATATAATAATTTTGTGCAAATTACATAAAAGCAAGCTTTATGCATTGAGCAACTTTTACCAGCTATTCAATATTTAATGTACTTTACTTTTTTACTACACTTTGATCTTAGCCAAAAAGCCGAGAAGCGATGTACTTTTCTTCCATACCATGTCTTATTCATTTATTCCGCATATCCTGTGATCTGTGATGTGAATGAAGCCCTAAGATAGGATATTGGAAACATACTTAGCACTAATACTACCAGAGTTACAGTTTAACGGAGAATTGTTTTACATTTTGTTTTAAAAGATTTGATTGTTAAAATGATATACCTATTTAAAAAAAATGTCATTGAAGATATTGTTATTGCTATTTGTGTGGGACTCAAAACGTACCTAATTAATATTACTTCAATCAATCGACAAAAAATTTAAAGACAGAGCTTTTCAACACATTTTTTAAAGTTACATAAACGAACAACTACGTCAAAATAAGAATATGCCAAATAAAAATACACATCTTTTATAAAAAAAATGTGGCAATATCAATGATATTTTAAGTAAAGTACTTTTGTTTTTTATAATATCATTGGGCAATATATTTACTTTAATGGTTCCAAAAGTTGTTTATCAAAATAATAGTAAAAAATTGGCCTTCTTGATTTACGATACTGATTCGGCCCGGAATACTTAAAAACTGTACAGTATACGTAAAAGATTGTATGTGAGCTACTGTGACTGTAGACGCTATAGAGCAGGATATGTATTTTTTGATAGAAAAGGCACCCGCTATGCTATTGCAGAAAGTACAGCGTAGCAGTTAGCAACAGAGCGTTCGCACATCTATGGTCAATATATTATGCAGTCGATACGGAAACGGCGGCACACGTGAATTAAAAACAAACTATAATAATTGTTTTACTGTTTATATAAGTACCTACATCGTAATAAAACATTTGGTTGTGAATTTAAAATGCGGGAATATTTTATGTAAGTATTATTTTATCGATTGTATTAGGTATATCCAACATTATAGCGAGATCTTTTACCAAGCTGGTGTATAACTAACGAACGACTCCCCGGTCTGTCTCATTGCGGATCTACAACACTAGACCCAAATAAACAAATTAATTTATGATGATTAGAATTAGCTAACACGGCACAAAATTGGTGGAAAAATTACGTGATGTGACATTACACCAACCATTCATTTCTATTTCATTACAGAATCACATACGAGTATATAAGTTACACATAGGCCGCTGTTACGTTTCCATTTTTTTTTTAAATGAGTTGTCTTATGTCTTTGTTCGGCCGCTTTCAAAATATCTCGAGAACATGGTAATAGTTTTACTTGGAATTGTCTTGATCTTGTTGAACCACTACACAAAAGTATATTTTAAAAATATATGAATAAAATAAATAAAAACCATCACGGTTACCTATTTGGCTCCCGAGAACCGTATAAACGGCCTCAGGGTACCCAGCGGAGGGATTAACCCGTCCTCATTTCGTCGATGGCATTCGGAGGCAACACCTAACAAGAGGCGTGCTTGTTACGATGTTTATGATGAAATAGCCATTGTATAAAGCGGTCACCCATACTAGGTCCGGCCTTGTTGGCATCTGCTTAACATTGTTATCAGTAGTGCAGTGACTTAACCACTAGGCTGGGGCCTGCACTTTTTTGAATAAGTATCAAAAATATCAAGAGTTGCGACTAATAGACTGCCTTTCGGTCTAGCTAGGGGTTGCACCTTTGGCGTTGTATCCGGAGGTCGTGACGAAAATAAAATTAATAACAAAATAATATTAGTACCCAGGTGTTCTGTACAGTTTGCCAGTCTGGGTAATTATAGTGTTTCTTGTAGGTACGGGTAGTACAAGATTAGAGCTTATTGATTAGATTGTGACCTGGATAAATGGGTGAAATGTCTTACACGCCAGCATTATTAAATAAACTGCTTGTGGTACCAAAAGGAAGCTGTAACTTTGCTTATTTAAAAAAAAATTCAACTCCAAACGTCTCGTCGCCCTGAGTAATAAGTAGCCCTTATTATTACATAAAATCTTATTGTGTTCTTGAAAAACACTTTAGTTAAAATAGGAATTTGTCTCTTTTACGTACATCCATTTTTGTTGGCAAAAAAGTGACAAAACCTACTTCAACTAAAGTGTTATTCAAGGATTCAATAAGTTTTTATGAATACCGGTGTATGTCTGTGAGATTTACACAGTTTTTAAAGTAAGTAATAGTAATAGACGTTTTATTAAAATAAACTATTTTAAATGATATGTGATTGAAAACATTAGTCATATTCTATCTAGTGTAGTAGGCCAAATACACGGATTTAAAGTGCAAGACAAACAAGATAGGTCGCGGTTCGATACCCGTTAGTCGGTCAAGGATATTTGCAATGCGATATTATTACCGTTAATAAGTTTCGCTTATTACAAATAGCTGGCGATTTCCTTTGCTTGTGCTTATTAGAGTTTACCACCGCGAGTATTCGACATTTTATTACGGAAATTATTGGTGTGGTTTTTTATTAACACCGGTATTCGTAAAAACTTATTGAGTTCTTGAACACTTTAGTTAAAATAGGTTTTGTCTCTTTTACACATATTTATTTTAGCTGTTTCTAGAGTTAAACGCAGCAAGACCACTGAAGAATTTGGCTGGCTAAATATGGATGTTATTTATGCGTGTTCAAGTTTAAGACCAAAATAAGTAGGGTTATCATAACAATCGATAGGAATAGGAAGCAACATCAGACCAACAGTAAAAATAACTATTTGATAAAATTCAGAGTTCCCGAAGTTATATTCAATGCTAAGCAAGGCATACAATTTATCTAAGTCGTTATGAATTACGTTTTGGGTCTTCAATACTACAATACTTAGTATATTATACGTCCTTGGTTCATACAGAAAATAACAAAAAAATAAAGGTTGCTATAAGTACCAATATACCTACAGAGCCTTTTACAAAAAAAAAGGTACTCTGTAGTATTGAGGCTTACATTCTACCAGTTTAAGTTTAATTTTAACTGCGTTTATTTCTGATCGACCTTGCACCAAAGTACTTATACCTGCATATGAATATAGTGTAAATTGATGCACAAGTAGCAATTTATTTATAAAGAAAATATATACTGGCTTCCGTTGGAGTCAAGGTAGTGAACTTAAATCTTGCGTGAGGTAGATTCCCGGGAAATTACGGAGGGAAGGCCATTGCCGAGAAATTTACAGCAGCGCCTCTTCAGGAAGTTAAATCCTATAGTAGGCGCGCAAACTCCTACACCAAATCCTAACGTCCCCCTCTGATAAGGGTCGGTCACCGCTTTCGCCCGCCGTGATCCTGCCTCTAGCAGCGAGAAAAATCCTCTTATTAATATTAATAGGCATCACTTATTAGACCCATATAAGTCGTCTAAGCCAAAAATTCATAATAGCACCTTATTTTTAACAATATATACGTAATTTGATCAAATCATTCTATGATTAACATAACGTAACAAGTCACATGATTGTGAAAAATTGCCATGACGTTACATTCTACCAATACAATGTTAACAAATTTGAACATATAATAATTTGGATCATCGTTCTAGCTAGAAACTGGGCGGGAGTGCTTTGTGCTCAAGAGATATTTCACATTCATTCAATATTTATTATATACGTGGTGGCCGAGTTGGTTAGACCTTGGACTTAAAAACACTAAGGTCCCTGGTTCGAATCCCGGTGTGTACCAATGAGTTTTTAATTGAAAAAATTATGTACATGTGTTTGACAACACCACTATAGTGCCTCGGAGAGCACGTTAAGCTGTCGGTCCCGGTTTCACTATACCAACTTGTGAAACTGTTTATAGATGGGTTATTGAGTCTATTCAAAACATCGCGACGAGCTAGCCACTTGTTCGGTGTAGACTCATACCATCGGCTACGACGAGGTGGGATTAAAACCCCTCCGCTGGGTACCTTGGGGCCGTCTAGGCGGTCTCGGGCGCCGTAAGGCACCCGTGAAGATATATATATATTCAATATTTCTAGACATGATCTTTGCTGTCAATTTGTCAAACGCCACTTTTTTCTCTAAGGCCCCTAGTTCTACAAGCAATCAGTTTGACATAGGTATAAACATCCAGACAATTCTTTCACAAGGTTATTATAGCGTATCAATTTAGTTTGCGACTGTTCAATTAATTTAACAACAGAGGCGGTTGCTAGGCTCTCGCTAATTTTGCCGTCTTTAAACATGATATTGTTAGACTTTATGGATTTAGACGTATTAATGAATCTAAACTATAATCATATATTTTACTTCTGTCTCAGGTACATTTAGATTTTTCCAATTAAATAGATATACGAGTTTATATATATATATTATAGGTCCGTCCTTCGAGTTTGGCCACATCTGTCTGCGAAAATCACCTTGTGGTTTGACCTTAATTTTATTATTTATTGGAGCACAGTATGTGACTTTGTATCTACCTGATAGAGCAGACCTGCAAAGTTCTTAAATGGGGTCGATCATTGTTGTTTAAAAACATTGATCGTTCCTTTATTCTGGCTAAATTATGCGGTTACAAGATGGACAGCAACAAAGACGAATTTGAAATACAAGCCTATTATATGTTCGCTGTTTTTTCGCCAAAGAACGGCGCATTTCGTAACCGCACCCTGAAACGAGATTACCACCTCGATAACAAATCGATGAAGTAGTCTCCTGAAAACCGATGATCCCACAGACTAACCGAAACATGACTAGGTCACTTGACGGTTTTTCATCTGTAAGAAGACCGGTCGGTCGGCCTAACGAAGTTATAGAGACCTTCCTTCCACCTAAAAAAATCGGACAGATTAAAGACGAAACATGATGGTTTTTGCAGCTTTTGGTCGGCCTAGTGAAGTTATAGATACCTATCCCACCTAAGCATCATGCCTCTGAGATTCGTGCAATAAATTGTTATGATTGCACATGGCTGGTGAATGTGGCATTCTCGTCAACAATCATAATTAAGCATATTGTTGTTTATCTACTGCTTGCGACCTTGGCCTCTTCGACGAGTGCGCTGGCAGAATCCGTGAAAAGGTGAACGTACTCGACTAGACAAACATTGTGCATTATTGCAACATTTTTGTACTTTAGAACACAATCGATATAGTCGACATTATCATCTTTTATTTTACTAACTGTTATATATTATCCACTTTCATTATGGTATTTGTCCTTTGAATTCCTATGAAGGAGAGTATCTCTAATACATATAAAATGCAATGTCTCTATGATCTGTTTTAATGGTTTTGGAGCCGACTGTCTGTCCGTTTGCGTGTTGAGAACCACTTAATATAATTTCTTGGTTCTTTTTTTTATTATAGATAAAAGATTTAGTTATTTTACGTTGACTTCAAGGAGTTTTAGGCATCTGACTACTTTTAAGGACACTGAATTCGCAATCGCGAAGTCTGCGTTACATACATACATATCATTACGGATGTGACTTACGGCACCCGGGACCGCCTAGACGGCGCGGCCCCAGGGTACCCGTAGCGAAGGGGTTTTAATCCCACCTCATCGTAGCCGATGGTATGAGTCTACACCGAACAAGTAGCTAGCTCGTCGCGATGTTTTGCGCTCAGTAACCCATCTATAAACAGTTTCACAAGTTGGTATAGTGAAGTCTGCGTTCTTCATACAAAATGAGCTTTCGCACTTCCAGTATTTCTTCACTACTATCATAATTAAAATAATAATTTTGTCAGTCATTGTATTTATTATTTGGTCGGTTCCCAACTGTAGATATAGTATAAGATATATTCATGAAATCAAAGTCTTATACTCGTATTTCGATCTAAAAATTAACGAACTGACGTAGCGGTGTGCTCAATAATAATTAGCATTATTGTAGCAAAACTGAGTTGAAATGAGTAGAAAAAAAACTTCTATCAAAAACCCCACTGAGTGATTAGTTTGTGTTAAGTTAAACCATAAGACAAAATTGCATTGGAATTTAATTTATTACCAAGACTGATGAACTATATAAGTTGGATTACTATAATAAAACGTATTTTAGATTTAGTATCAATTAAGTCATACCAGTACTATTATTTCTTCTGTGGTCGTACTGAATCTAAATAGAAAAAGGAAGAGCAACAAATTAACCACTGCACTGGACCACAGTTGTAGATAAAACATGGACAATTCGGTCAAATGATGGCATATTGACATTTCCTCTGTTGCAACACGCTTATCATGTTTTGTATTATGAAAGCAATTGCAACATTAGTCCTATGTTTATTACACACTTCCAAGTCCAATACAACAGGAAAGTCATTGCGATATTGTACCAAACTAAACATACATTTTTTACCCCAGTAAGTGCACTTTCTCTGGGCCAAATATAATTGTCATAAACAAAACATTATAAATGTGTACTTAATTATTAATTAGGATCAGTTTATTTATTTAAAATTCTTTATTGCTCAAAATTGTAAATAGGCGAGCATAATGCCTTTTCATTAGGCATTTTCTACCAGCTAAACTTTGAGAGTGAAATATGCTTAGGGTGCAGAACTTTTCAGTTCTTCCAGAAATTAAAGAATCTAAAATTATCTTCGGAAATTCAAGCTCTATTTTATCTTATTAGCCCCTATTGACTAGAAAAAGTTTAGTTAGTAACAAGTAGGTTTACGTGTATGGTTCTGCCCATGAAGGTATAAACCGTGCCCGTCCGCGCGCCGCTGGTGCGTTTTTTTAGCTTCATGGTTCTGCCTGTAAGCATGGGTGTTCCACTCCACGCTTTAGGTATGAAGCTACAAGTACCCGGCCGTACCCACGGATGGGTTTTATTTTTGAGGGCTGCCGCAGTCGGCCGTGGGCTGGCGCGCACCGGCCGAGTCACACGTTTGTATGATACTCACGCGCCTCATCACGATATTTAATCTAAAATGAGGTCTTAAGTTTATTGTGCCACATTCGGTTGCTTAAATAATAGTAACAAGGATCCGGACCTTACGTTTTTCATACTTCCAAAGGACCTCAAAAGGTAAATAAATCCACGCCTACCACGGTTATTATTAGGTAGGTACACTAAAAAAATATCAAAACGTGTGTCTAATAGTCTGTTTATAAGAATGCGAATTTTCATTTCTCGCCACCTTTCCTTTGTACCAAATGTTGTCCTTTGTTATAGTTATCTAAGTCTCTCGTATTTACGTACTATGTTAGATATTTAATTACTATAGAATATAGTTTTGTTTGATAAGTATAGGTAGTAATAGTTAGTGCACTACCATGAACTAACTATTACTAGAAATATTATGCAGTTTTGATAAGTAGACAACATACACACTTGCTCGTACATACTTATTTATTTGGCCAATTAGGTATCTACGTAGGTTGCTTAATAATAAATAACATAGACTAAGCAAATATACTGAGGCAATGTTTTTGAAAGTTTTTCTTTCAACTTAGTAGGTAGGTACAATCTGTTTCCTTTAAAGGTATTATTCGCACTTATATCATTCCACATAATCTACCTACTTGTACCTACTATTATTTATTTTGTGCCTATACACTGAAAAGCAATATTTAGTTTCATAGACAATATAGTGTGCCTTCCGTATCTCTTTAGGTTAAAATACCTATGCAGCAGACATCCTAAAATATAATTGTTTTATGATCTACGTACTTACTACTAAGTACCTAACCTAGGTTTTGTTTAAAAGAAGACAACCCTAACGTCGTCAGAAAAGTAAAAAATGACGCCATAGAAAGAGAGGCAACTTTAGGTGAATATAAATGTAGGCCATTAGCGCTGTGCGATCTGAACTGAGCTTTATTTTGTCGGTGCGTCGGAGAGTCGCTATTTATTTAATTGATCTTTCGGAGTGAAGCTTCTGTACTTGTACTATTATTTCTTCTGTGCTGTAAGGTAACATTTGTCCCTAAATCTGACATACCAGAGCAATATAATTTTATGTTTTAGGTATTATGACCAGTAACTTAACCGATCGTATTGCGAAATCGAAATAACAGTCTAGTAATACCATAACAATAATATTATAAAGAATGTTAAGGCTAACGTCTCTGCCATATTATATGGGTCATTCTACGATAAGAGGTAATGTGTACGGCAATCATTATAAAACAGCATTTTTATTCTACATCTTTTGATTTTATGAAACAAATCACAGCATCTTTATGTATTTTATAAATAGCATTATAATTAAATTCCAAATTCATGTACATTTTCCTGATATTTCATATTTAAGTCTGAAATAGTCTCTACCCTGGCCTGTCCCTTTGACGTTTTTAGTTAAACATGCAGACATTACATACTTTTTTCGCCGCAATTTCCATGTTAAAGTATATTTAGAGTAATAGTAAAAAGTGTACTTAAGTATTATGAAGGTAAAATACAACTATATTTGTTTATTTTCAACAACTTTCGTACTTTATTTTTGTCCCGCTTTTTTTGCATATCTACCCTGGCGAATTTTGGTCCTATAAAACAAACAGAAATAATAGACGGCTATATTCAAAATGGCGCTCAAGGACGCGTATCAGCGTCAATTTAGTAATAATTAAAACACAAACCGTGAGATCGTTTTTATTTGTTAGTTAGCGCGACGCGACAGTGTAGTGCAGCGGTTTTGCAAAGTGATTGCGTCTCTCCACTGGTAAGTCGTAAAATTTATAAAATTCACTTAATTGATTTGCATTTTCTGCCTAAATTCAACAATACTGTTAACAGTGGTGGCGTGATATAATATTAACCTAATATTAACTTATATCAGTGCTTTTTTAAAATTTGTTACGAAAACGTCTCTCCCCTGGCATATTTACCCTGGAAATATAACAACCAGGGGAGATACTTACTGGCCAGGGGAGATAATTCCAGTGGTAAAATGATTGTGAAAATTAATTCACTATATCTGAATTAGTGTGATAACTTCTATGAACGTTCTCGAGAAGCTTATAAATGATTATTGTAAAAGAAAAGCAGTATGGTAAAAAAAATGAGGTTCTCGGTTTATCCGTCATATTTTTTTAATATATGTTTGGATATTTTCTTTGTTTATGATGATACTATGTTTTTTATTAATTCAATACAGAATATAAATTGTAGATCTCATAATATTGTTACAGATCATGGCACCATGCAAAAATTTAACACGTGAAGAACGATTAGAAAAGAAGCGTCAAGCAGAGAGAATGCGATATCAAAAGATTAAAAATGATCCAGAAAAGTACGAATTACAAAAGCAAAAAGATAAAGAAAAATATTTGAAAAAGAAGGTGACAGAAGTAATAAAAACCGCGACCAAATAATTCCCAGCAGAGACCAACGTAAAGCACGTAAAATTTAGAAAGAGAAAGGAAGAGAGCGTAGGGGACGACTTGCCCTTCAAAATATTAGCAATGTTCCAGTAACGCCATCTATATCTTATATGTTATGATTATAGATAGATGAGTTGCAGCTTCTAAAATTAAATCAGACCAAGCTAGGAGACAAAGATACCTCTAATTAATAAAAAAAAAATAGAGTTCTTCTAGATACTTTTAACAATCTCCACAAATCATTTATAAAAAATAAATACCATCACGGGTGCCAATTTGGCTCCCGAGAACCGTTTAAACGGCCTCAGGGTCCCAGCGGAGGGATTAACCCATCCTCATTTCGCCGATGGTATTCGGAGGCAACACCTAACAAGTGGCTAACTTGTTGCGGTGTTTATGATGAAATAGCCTCGTTGTATAAAGCGGTCACCCATCCCAGGCCAATATTTTATAAAGAAGTGCATTATTACGATCCCATTGATTTTTTATAGGAGCTCGGCATAAGACCCCACATCCCCCTGATCGAAAGCATTATGCAGGTCCAAGAATGAATACAACCAGCTCTTAGAACTGTGTTGTAAGAGCTGGTTTCATCCATTTTGCCGGCTTAAGATGCCTATTCACGCTTCGTTTAAAGGACTCAAGGTTATAGGATGGAGGAAACACGCAAGCAGGCAGAGCATTCCACATTTTAATAGTGCGGCAGATATACGAATCACTAAATCTTTTAGTGCGGGTTGGTACATCGGCCATAGAATGCGCATGCATTTTGTTACCTGCTCGTGAGGTTCTGTAACGAAAAGGGGAAGAGGGAATGAGATCAAAAAGTTCTTTAGAGCACTGTCCATGGTAAAGGCGGTAAAATACGCTCAACGACGCTACATCTCTGGGAAGCTGCAGTGGCTCTAAGGTTTATTATATTCTCTCTTTTGCCGCCTAAAGCCATTTTGGATAGTACAGCCGAATTGCGACAAACGTGACACTTGTCTGTGCGTTACTCACGCTGATATGGATCTGATTCTTACGGCTCTATTTCAAGCCAAAGTAATATCTATATCAAAATATTATATAGACCTGCTTAATACAATTTGTTGCAATAGGTGTAAGGAGCAGTGACTTTTACGAGAATGCGAAACTTATAAAAATAAAGGACTTGCATGTAAAGTATTTGATAACCATATTCAAATTGTCTACAAAAAGTGAATCACGGTGACAAAACCATTATTTTTTGTGATGAAGTAAAATTTATTTTAATTTGTTATCTTTTTTAGTATTTATCATAGTTGATTTAATAAATAGTATACTACAAGTAGGTATAGGAATATGAAAATTATTGTTATTATCACAAGTCTGAGATATTAACTTAAACGGCGCTAGTCTACTTAATTAGTTTTGTAAAACAATACTTTATTATTTGTTGAAGATGCAAAGTTAATTTATTTATATTTTTGTTAATGACACTAAAGAAGCTCTAGTTTTAGAGTTAACAAAAGGCTGTTATACCAAAATTATGTTATTATTATAATTTAAGTACAATATCTAATAAAAGTTAATTTTATTCACTGTTTTATTATATCATAATCTCTCCCCTGCTCAAAAAAGTATCTACCCTGACCTCAATGTATCTACCCTGAATGGTGTATTTACCCTGGCCTTCTAAAAAGTAACTAAATATGTATAAAGTGACTTGCCCTTATGTATATGAGTAAATAAAAGGGACTAAAATAGTAATATTTGTGTTTAATCGAAAAAATCCAACTTTTCCCCTCGGCCGCATCCTCTATGGGCTCAAAACCTCTTATCGTAGAATCACCCATATATAACATTACGTCATACAACAGTCTACTCCACCTAGAAAGACAAACAAAGATATCGGGGCAACGAACGTGTTGACTGTAATCACGAGCAGACTTACGCAAATTAGAGTTGTAAATAAAGAGGCTTTAAGAAACAAATTAGTTTGCTCTTGACAAATGGTTATATAGAAGGAAATTTACGGGACTGTTATGAAAATAGAAGTGCGATTGTTTTTGTATACCATTAGTACATTTCCAGGTGTATGTTACGTTTCAGTAAACCTTTGTGTTCACATGACAACGATTTGTTGACATTGTCGGTTTGGTTGAGACTAGAACTAATTGGATATGCTTGTCTGTCTAGCATAAAATGACAAATGACAATAGATATTTATTTACAAGAAACTATTGGTAACAGACGTCCCAAATTACTATTCAATCTCCATTATGTATATTTACGAAAATTTTCCAGGCAGAGTACTCTTATCGAGAAGAAAAACATAATATTTAAAATATACCAATAATATATAAATATAATACTATTTTTATTCGATTACGATTATGAAATGTACAATCTGTTTTGCAATAAAAAAAAATATTAAAAAATCGGAGCAGTTGTAAAGCTAAAAGAAAAATGTCTTACAAATATTTATGTCTAGGTGTGACATACTGGATTCCATGGTACTAATTTATGGAATCCAGTAAGTCACACCTCATATATCGATGTCTGTTGTGGTGTGTCACCAGACCAGCAGAAAATCACATAAACAAAAGATAAATAAAGAGCATTTTAAAACAAATCTAATTCAGTATTCGAGATAAGAAATATTTGACCCATTAATTTCGGGTTGAAATATATTATTTATCTGTATCGAGATTTTTCCATAAAATTTCGTGTAACAACATTAAAACATATTATTCGTGAATATAAAGAATGTTCCATGCATTCGGCCATAGTAGCCACTCTTAGATGATTCATTTATCTATTTTCGTATTACATTCCTCAATTACAAATTTCCGTAATGAATGCCATATATGTGATTAATTTTCATTTTAAATAACAGCACGACATGAGGCTGTTAAAACTCTGGGACGAAAGAAGTTTAAGCAATCCATGAATACTCGTTACCAAACAACGTGAACGCTAGAATCAATTAATCGCTGGTGGAGTCTACTATATCAAGTTATTTTAGTTGCAAATTCACGATTCGCTTTAAATAGGAACCAGGGATTATACGTTAAAGGAAAGGAACACGCTGACTATGTACGTTATATTGTACGACAAATGAAAGTATTGTCCTCGAAGGAATAATTCCCGCGACTGACATACGGGAATGTAAATATTGAGGATAGAATTAAATTACCTATGCAGTTCTTCAGAAGTATCTTTATAATAGAGGCGTTGAAATACGATCAGAGATGTCTTGTCCTTACGGCGCTGTAGAGATTGACGTGTATTGGAGACTCCTTTCACTTATATTTCCGTACAATCCTTATACGAGGAACTCAACTGACAACAAAAGTTACCACAAATCTATCCCTGAAATTATTGCGGTGTTGGTAGTTTTTAACACAACTGCGTGAAATATCCTTATGAATGTTTCAAATTGAGGAACTGCGTCTTACCCCCGTATTCTATGTCGTATCTTCCAACTCCACTTTTCACTTAAGGAACGTCTCACTCTTTCGATCTTTCTCGATTTGACATTTGGTAGAAAGAGACAGAGTGAGAGTGGAGTTGAGGATACGACTTAGAATACGAGTGATAGTCAGCTGCCATAGTAAAATATTCTTGAGTAGGATAGATCAGTCGCAAACAATAGTTACAACACGTAGTATGATAGTTAGTTGAAGCCAAATAAATATGTATAATATACTTAAGTACAATAAACAGCAAACAACATCAAATGGCATCATGGTCACCAGCCTGCATAAAGCAACTCCACCAAAACAACAACCTGTACTCGCTACGACAAACACCTGCTTCAAGAACCATCAAAACAAGAGACACTTGATCCTCGATTGAACTTGTGTATTGGTGATTCACAACACGACCCATTTATGTCCTCTCTTGCATTTAATTGAATACGTAGTGCATTCAGCATACTTCTATCCAGATACGGGTCCTATCAAAGTTTATCTTTGAATACGAAAATAACACTATAGGAGGAATGGTGTGTGGATTTTTTAATATACTTACTCTACTATTATATTATCCACTTTTTTTTGTTTTTGTATCGTATTTTCAGTTGCCTCTCCATTAGCATGTTTCTGCTTATAATTAAAAAAAAGGATATAAAACCGCAAGATATCTGACAAATGTCTGTCTGACAAGGTCGACAGATTAATTTATTAAAATACATATGTTTAATTACTTAGTACCTATATTTATCAGTAGGTAGATTATTATTCGAGTACACAAGAATAAAAACAAATCCACTGATTCATCCTTAAGTCACATTCATTACACCAAATGCACTTAGCCATAAAATTATGCTTCATCTTCAAATGTTAATTGAAGTTCTTTACAAATATTTTTTGTATGGTTAAATCGAAGATGTGTAAAGAGGACACGCAATTTTATATTTAAAGAACTTAATTTTTACACAGACACTCCAAAATAACAAAATAATATGTAAATATTTGGATTGGTAAAAGGCGGAAATTGCATGTTTAACTTGGATTGGAAAGTTCTAAATGGATATAAGTCTTGTTAATTTTCTACCATATCAAGACAAAATTCGTCCTAAATCTAAGAACACGTTACGATGGTTTCCAGCTTCTGATTCCAAAAGGTTAAATTAACGATCTGATCAAATAGACAATGCATTTTTGTTTAATATTAAACAAGTTCTTTAATCCAAGAATCAAATCACTTTGATCTTCAGTTTCTACTCACAACAGGTCTGATGAACTCTTCTCAGATCTTTCAAAACAGAAAAAAAAAAGTTTTTTTTTTTAAGAGCTGTGTCACTCTGATCTCCTATCTATACTATCTATACTATATCTATACTATAATATTATAAAGCTGAAGAGTTTGTTTGTTTGTTTGTTTGAACGCGCTAATCTCAGGAACTACTGATTCGAATTGAAAAAATATTTTCGTGTTGGATAATCCATTTATCGAGAAAGGCTATAGGCTATATAACATCACGCTACGACTAATAGGAGCGGAGTAACAAAGAAAAATGTTGCAAAAACGGGGAAAAATTATTCCTTTTAAGAGCGTACGCTGCGTAAACGGTTAAATTTAAACGCGCAGACAAAGTTGCGCGGGTCAGCTAGTCTCTGATAAAATCAAACAATGACATAATTTTAAGAATAAAGAAATATAACCCCTATCCAGGGAGACCATACATTTTGTACCAGCACCGATAACGTCGTTGCCTACGGTACTGTATCTATTGTCGCCACAACGGCAGGCGTAATGTTGGGACTAGCATTGAGGCTCATCACGATCGTATTGCCCTCAATCACCGATCCACTTTTACCTGCGATCAGTGCCAGACGCGAACTAGACAACTACCATACCATAATTCTTAGGCGTTTTAGATCTTATTAAGTTATTTTCTTAATATAATATTAACCTGCGTAATTTTTGTGTTTTCATTCATTTACACTATTTTCAATGGTTAGCTGGTATAAAATGCCTAAAGCTTCGTTCGCACGAAGCGAATACCAGCTGTTAATTTAATATAATTACGAGTTTGTTCGCTGGTAATAAACTCTACAACTATTTGGTGGGGATGCGATTTTGACGCGGCTTATTTGTACAACATTTTATGTAATGATTTCAAGCTAATCAGTACTGGTCGGAACTGCAAACTTGTATAAATGAGGACAAACAATACTTTGTTAATTAATATTAATAACAGTTGTTTTAACCAACGCTGATCAAATTACAGTGACAAGAGTAATCGTACTTAATCTAATAATAATAATAATAATAGGAAAATTTGTTTTGTTCTATTATAGTGGGTTTATTTAGAAAGCTTTTTATCATCTATAAACAGAAACTGATTTTATTTTCCTAGTAAATAATTAAATTAACTACTACGGCTTGTAAGAAACTATAATTATGTCTATTCTTTTTCATTCTGCACTTCATCGGTATGGGCTCGCAAAAACCACGATCGTGTGAAGTGTGCATACAGGCCACCAGGTGACCGCGTTAGGTAAAGCTTAGCAATCTAGACATAAAACTAGGAAGCATGTGCCACATACTCATTCTAGTACTTGTTTCTCCTTACCTGTAGTGTGATAAAAAATAAGTACTTAGCCAGTTAAGAAATAGTGCTGGCTAAATATTCTTGTAAGCATTAGCTTAACATATAAAAAGAAAATTTTGGGATGAACAAGAAAGTCAAAAAGGTGGAATGTTAATTTTTTTTTTTTTAAGGCGTGTAAAACTAGAAAGAGATTATGATTGATTTAGGTAGCAAATATGTAGGAAAGTACAGAAAGCGGGTGTCCCTAATTTATCGTTGGTGAAACCATGGAGCAAAGCGTCTATTAGTTATTCATAAAATTAATAGACGTTAAAAATAATAACAAAGGTCATATTAATGTACTTATCTGAAATGCCTTTCAAAACATAAATGAGAACTGTAAAAATGTGTGTCACGGTACGTACTTAATTAGAAAGCAAACATATAACAGATGCAAATATAATTAATATTAATGAACGCAACTAGATAAATATATTTTTTACAGATATGATATGGAAATAATATACCTACTGATAACAATGTAAATAGAATAAAAGATATTAGTAACGTGACAAATACTTTGATATATTTAATCTAAAAGGGCATTCAACAGTCAAATAGTAAAAAAACAATATTATAGAATAAGTATTTAAAGCAATTGTAAAATGTATTAATTGTAGTTAGTTTAAGGCTTAAAAGTTTAACAAAAGAAAAAACTTACATTGATCGTGATAAATCATACCTGCAAACAAAAATACAAATATATATTATTAGGCTTTAGTTAACAGTGGAAAAACTTAAAGTGACAAAGATAATAAACATGTTGTATGATTTTAAGGAAATTTTAGCGATGAGTGTAACATTTTTTGGTCGGCAGCTGAACACTACTGGCAAATAACATTGGATGATATTCACGTGCGTTGACGCAATAATTGACGTGCTAAGATATTACTAGGTACTATAAATCGTGAAATTTTGAGAATGATATACATCTCACAATGACGTTTCAGATGCTAAGGTTCAGCTGAAACAGGTATCAACTAGTAATAGTGATGTTGATTATGATCAGTGACAGATCTGACAAGGAAGTGATCTATCATCAGATTGTTGTCACTCTTCGTGATAACATCGAACACCATATCGGTGGTGGTAACGCTCCTATACTTGTGTACATTCACATATTAAAGGCGTGAATGTTGACGTCATTTACACAGCTATAAATTTCAGCACGTAAAATTTATTGCTAGTTAATGTTCGCTTTAAAAAAATAGTTTTCATTTACTGAGCCAGCAGCCGTATTCTGATTCTTTGAAAGGTAACTGTAGATTATCAAAATAACGAAATTCTAAATGTACAATGGCCACGACATGGAACGATAATAACTTTTAAGACCAAACCACGTGCAGCCTTAGCACAGCCGCTCACAGTCTTGTCTTAAATGGTTGTCACAATGATACGAGTTCGTCTCCTATAGTAAAATAAATATGTTTGATTAGTAATTAAACAGTCATACACGGCTTAATACTTTGAAATTTTTTAAACAATAATTTCAAAGATATGAGTTTCGAATCATGAACTTCGAGGTAAGTTCGCGACTCCATCTCGTGTCTTTGGTTGGCTGTGCTAAGCTAAGGCTGCTACAAGGGAATAGAGTACATGCCTTTTCATGTTTTCCTTGTGCTGATGTATTTCGTTATTTTGACAAGAGTTTTCGTTTTAAGAAACATAATATGGCCGCATAACTTTTTTGAGAAAGAGAATTAATTGTAACCATTGATTATGTGATGTTACCTTTAAAAGAACCAATATGGCCGCTGGGCAAACTACGTCAGAATGTGTTTTTATCGCTATTTTCTCGTCATAAATGTGTAATAGAACTATGTTGAGAAAATAAACGGAATAACAAATGTACGGGTATTACTAAAGGGTACCTTAGGTATGTATATACTTATATGTAAGCGCAATACGTCATAGCTCTAATTAAAAACTTTTCCCATGAAGTAGGTAATTTATACCACTTTGCATATTACGTGGGTAAATATATTTAGAACTGCTCCAAATTAAATGTCGACCGGACACAAAATGATATGTGACAATCTGCATATGTAATGGTAATTTTTTCAATATTTTTGGTTTTAAAAACTTAAATCCAAATAAAGTTAACCCGTTATTTTCATAACCTACAAGACTTATTTTTCTCAACTTTTTTGACTTCAATATTTTTTCATGTGAACTATTTATAACTAGAAGTTTTTAAAAACTCTTTTGCCATACATACAGGGTCTAAAAATGTCAAGTACCTACCTAACCAAATCAGACTATTGGTTCTTGAGATATTTGATGCAAACAGTTAGTTGGTCACATGAGTCTTACCTCTTCTATTTGAGAAATGTCTTTCTCAGAACCCTAAAATCTAATCTACAAGAAAATTTGAAATCAAAAATGTTTTCTAAAAACAGACCTACTTATTTAACACTTTATTTATTATAAATGCAGTTGTTTTTAAGAAACCGATCCATTCAGCTGGTCTAGTACAACTGGGTGCTAATGGATATTCATACCGATAACATTTGAAATCAGGTTACAAACGACTCACTTTCGTTTGCACCAGCAGTTGTTAGCGGAGAAATTTTCCTTGAAAAGCGAAAGGTGAAGTGACGCAAGCCTCACTTGGCGTTCTAGACATATTGGACCGTTTTCCTTTGTTGGCAAGCAGGCTTGGTTCCAAAATTAATATAAGTGAATGAAAGTTACAAAAAATATTTGGTCCATCATTATTATGCTACTACGCCAAATTGTATTTCACAATGAAAGTGAAGTATATAAATGATAACCAGAGCTTTTTCTCTGGAAAAACAAAGTACAATCTAACCATTGCTAAGACCGCCCTAACTGAAATTCCATCAGTGGAAAAAGAAGTGAAATATGACCATTGATAATATCACTAATACAAATTTCATTTACCATGTCTTATGAAAGTAGAGTAGGTACAACAATGTCGAATATTATATTGGTCAATCGAAGTGAAGTACAACTATTGCTAATGCCGCTACTCTGAATGCAGTTGATCTAGCTAAGTAGAGTACCATTAATGATTTATAAGGCTGAGATTAATAGTCGTTGGTTAGCCCAAGTCGTTGCTTCCAACTGTCAAAATTTTCTTTTTTGACTATTAATCTTAGCCTTAGATTACTCTGAATGCTTTGGTCAAAAGAAAATAAATATAACCATAGCTAATACCAAACTATGAAATTTCCATAATCAAATCACATTGTTCAGGAATTATGGAAAACGCGTCGATAGAATTTCTCTCATTCCTTGGCAAGACGGAATATTAATTTGATTATGAAAATTTCAGAGTTGGGTATTACGATAGTCCATACTGTGGGACGCTGGTTCAAGAGAGACAATGTTATTAGCTATCCGTGGATTCTTCGTGCCGGATCCATCGCGTGGTTGGAAGGCAGAGGAATAAACTGCAGCGTTCCCGGACTTGAGATCGCGAAGTAGGTTTAAAGGCCTTTTAACTCTCCCCTGCACTGTATTCACTATCCTCTCTAATCAACCAAATACTATATGATACTGTTAGCGCCATCTTGGAAACATGTTCTATAAAAGTTCCAACGGCCGATCTTGAAAGGCCAAGATCCTTCAATAGACTATGCAAAGACTTTGCTGGAATTCCTCGGTAAAAGAGACTTCATAAAGAGCTGCATAAAGTTGAGTTTTAAAACCGTTTCTAATAATTTAATTTGTGAGATCAATAATGGTGTGGTCCTTAGGAATGTTTGTTTCCCACGGAACGATGAGTTCTATAAGTATTAATTTCTTCAAGCACCAGTGATAGTATACCTGTATGTCTGGTCTATAGGCTGAAATTTTGTGATGTATTTTGAATGTATCCATGAATATTTTCCAGTCTGGTGCTTTGAGTTTTCTTGAGTTGACACTCCGTTACAAAAGTAGTTAGTCTTTCATTTGTTGATACTTCTTTTCTGGCTCTAAGCAATACCGAGACTTACAACATCACGAATAACTTTTATCATGTCGGTGCGAATAATGGCATTTTTCAAGTAGAATCTTGCACCCGCAAGTATATGTCTGTCAGTCCCTACGACAACACCGCCATGTACATGTCTTATCTGTTGCTTTCCCCCATCTTACCAGATTACTCTGGTAACATCTTTATTACATTCCTTTTTTTTTCAACCCAACCCCTTGAATTAACAATACAAATTGTTTATTTCATGTAAATCTTTACAGATATTATTCATAGCCAAAAAACAATTAACAATAAGGTCTGGAGAGCTAATATAATCATTATCAAAAGAACATCGTGTATTTTTCATTACCTTTATACAGGAATTAAACTATTGAAGTGGAATGGTATAATGTGTTATATTTTATGAAAAAAAACTACCCAAACGAAGGCACGTTACATAACCAACGAGGGTAAGACTATGTCGTTGGCTGATACCATTGCATTGCATGTGTGGACACTCTGGCTCCCTCGTATACCTTGGGGTCTACCTACCACCAGCCGGATTTGCTGTCAAAGCCTATGCCGTCAAAAATAAAATCTAAATAGACCCAAATGGGTAATTTCTATTTCTTCTTCCCATTCATAGTTGAGACAATGGGTACTTGGTCAAAGTCCTTTATATTTTCATTTCATAGAGGTAACGAAGGTTTATCGTTCAGGATTTTTTTTAATGGTCATACAACGCGGAAATACTATAAGTGCTATGGGCTAAAGAAAAAATACTGACAATAATATTATTTTTAATAAAGCGATACCTACTATTTTATACTATCAAACAAAGACTGATAAGTTAAACCTTGCCCAAGCGATAAAACTAAGTTATCAAAAATTACAGTTAATTTCCTTCTCGGACAAGATTTTTAACGTCAAAGTATTCGCAGTAGTACCGTTAGACAGTCTGCTATAAGCATCCTTGACATGCATTTACCTACTACTTACATCTACATCTCCCTAGGTAGTTGTAGCTACTCTAGGTATACCAATGATTTTTAATGAAACTGAAAATCTTTGTCGCATTATTTGTTGTTATAATCGTCTACCAAAGAACAATGTACTAATTATTGCAAAAATCGTATTAAAAGTTTTATTCTTAAAACAAATTAAGTAAAAATCTTTCTTGTTTGGGTCTTTAAGGTTTTTGGAGTTTTTTATGTCAGAACCATAACTGATATGTCCTAAATTATAAGGTTTCAAATTCGTTCGACGCGTAGCAGGTCTAACTAATCTATTATTCTATAAAAACTTGGATTTTAATAATTCGCCACTGCCCTTATCTAAATCGAAATAAAATAAGTTATCATCGAATCTATATTCAGTTAGACAAATCGAGAAAAACTTGATCCTCCCCATAAACTCGTTCTATAGTCACATCGGCTATAACGGTAGAAATGTTACGGTATATCTTATGACTCAATGCCAATGCTGAAGGATGGTATGGCTGACCGATTTATACGGCAAGTTTTTCGCCCTTACGCGCACAAATTAAGAGAAAAAATTCAATATTTTATAATAAAAAGATATTATAAAATACTTTTTTTTTTTTTTATTCTCTATGATCATTAGGTAAATGATCAACGCTACAAAATCAAAGAGAATACGCTTGTAACATATTCTTTGCAGATTTGCTAACAATTTCAGTGATTTCCTGTACACTTAATGTTTAAAAAATATAGTATGGTGGGATTGTTGCGGGATCTCGAGATTAACTGTTCTTTTCAGGAGCTACTCTACACCCTGCTACCATGGGCATATCAAACGATCTAGGGCTATTTTCCAGGGGGGGGGAGCCCCCCCCGGAAAATTGACGCACAATGTCCACGATTATTTATTAAATGCCTATACACCTTCTACACCTTCTATCTCTTACGAAGTCAAATAACATAATACCCAAATAGATATTCCTATTTTAACGGTCATAAAAAAACGAGGTATATAAGTTTAGTTGGCATGGCCTAATGAGATACGATATCCATACAAAATGAATTCTGAATATGGATATCTTCCTTTTCTTTTTTAAAGAATTAAAGATTCTAATAGGATCACTCACTCCATCTGTTTGTCCAGCAGACTGATATCTCAAAAACCGATTGAGGAAAGAAATTTCTCAGTGCCCGAACTAGTTCGGGTTTTTTCATTAGGTATGTGAAAAAAGATCCCAAGATGGCATAGGAAAATACCTAGTTGGATTTTAGAAATTTTCTTTGCACCCATATGAGGAAAACTTTCATATAGATACTTCAGTCCAACTACCAACTACTAACCAACTGTTCTAACTACCCTTAAAAATATATTAGTGGCTGTGGCCACTGTGAAGTCATTATCTTAATTACGCTACAATAAACAATAAAGAAAATAAATGTTTATCAAGCAATTTATAACATCATTTATTTGTTGACACACCCATCCTCCATGTGGTAGATAACAAACTAAGTATGTATACCTACTTACATATAGATATAGGTAGCATGTGATAGCTATGATATTTCAAAATGCGTTGATATCCAATTAATTTTGTATAATAACGCCATTGGTTCTCTATTTCCCAGATTTTATGGCTAGCATCTTTATTCTATCACTATAATTGATAGAATTGTTTTTGCTTGGTAAAAGTAATTATAATATAGGTACTATGGCGAACATACAAGGTCAACTTAAAGCATCCATGAATGACCACTTTAAACTGCAACTGAAAAATACTAGCCTGATTTGTATAACTTGTAAACTTTAAATTTTTTATTTTTTTTATGTCATCTTACCTGAAAGTTGTTTTCAATATCACACGAGCTGACACCTTTTTTTACCTATTGCTAGGTATCAGACTTAAGTGATTGGCGAAAAATATGTGCAAAGGGATAAAAATTAAAAATATGGAGGAGGCCTATGTTAAAGACAAGCTGACCATAAAACTAAAATAATATATGTTAACCTATGTTAGTTGTAAGGTCAGAGAATAAACACTACTTTTTGTTTAAATAATAAAATAATAAATAACATCACACTTTTTGGCTCCAGAGAACCATTAAAATGGCCACAGGGCAACCAGCAGAGGGATTAACACATGCTCATTTTGACAATGATAAATAAAATTTGTTTGATGGTATTTCAAAATATTTTTTCCTGGCTATGCACAACATAGTACAAGTAGCTAGTGTGAATTATATTTGAACAATAATATCGGGTAAGTCAATACTTGAAAAATACTAGTTTAATAAAGTGGACAGGTGACAATAGAGCCAGTTGTGTATTGAATTTTGGACTTTAATAAAAAGAACTCTACATAGGTAGTGTTCTGTAACAATAAGCTATTTTTAAATAATCCATCAAATTAAAATGTAAACTCCTAAAATGAACCTATTTGAACCGTGATAATAAAAATAACAATTAAACTATTTTTAAAACTTTATTAAACTTATGAGCTATTCTGTAACAATGAGTTATTTTTAAATATTCAATCAAACAAAAACGTAAACCCCTAAACAAACTGACCCTATTTGAACCTTGATAATAAAAATAGCAACTAAACTATTTTTAATCATCTATTAACTTTGTAACTTGGATTTAAAAGAAAAGTTAGGTAAGTAGGTATATAAAGTATTTGTGCCAGAGAGCTTAGTAATACAGGGGCCTGACCAAAGAACACGATCGCCAATCGAATCGCCGCATCGACCGATAAAAATGTATAGGAAATTTACTCTATGGGTAGAGCCTGATCGACGAGAAACGTCAAATCCCATACATTTGGCTTTCGATGGGTATTTCGATTCGATTATCGATTGGCTCTTTGGTAAGGCCCCTGTTTATAAATGAGATAGTGAGTCTGTCTGTCTAATTATGGTTATACCTGTCTAAACTGATTTTCAGGAACATTGGTAGGAAGGTAAATTGAATTCCAATGAACATAAAAAGTAGATGTAATTAAAAAGGTACTGTTGCCATTATTTATAAATGCTACTCAAACTCAATATTCAATTAAGTATGTCTTATTTCTTTCATCAAAAATCAAGTCAAGAAGGAAGGAAGATCGATATTAAATTGCATAGTAAGATAATCCATAAATAGGTGCAAGTAGCATTATTATCACATTATCATTAGATATCACAAATTGTTGTTAAGCTTGAGTTTAATTTTATATTTTGATTTTGTAAAGAGTGATTACTCAAGAAATCTTTTTACAATCTTAGTAGTTTGTAGCCTAATTTTTTTAACAATGTAGCAGTTTCACCATTTAGACCAGCAGACATATTAGTTTACAATGTGCTAGAACAAATCGACAGTGGAGAACTGGCCATTACTTATTAAATCAAAAATTACTAGAAATGGTCCTGAATATACATGGTGGTCGAGTTGGTTACACCTTGGACTTAAAAAGACTTAGGTCCCTGGTTTAAATCCCCGTGTGTACCAATGAGTTTTTAATTAAAAAAATTATGTACATTTGTTTGACAACACCACTATAGTGGCTTGGAGAGCATGTTAAGCTGTCGGTCCCGGTTTCACTATACAAACTTGTGAAACTGTTTATAGATGGGTTATTGAGTCTATTCAAAACATCGCGACGGGCTAGCCACTTGTTTTTGTAGACTCATACCATCGGCTGCCACGAGGTATGAGTCTACAAAGGATTAAAGCCCCTCCACCCTGGGGCCCTTTAGACGGTATCGGCGCCGTAAGGCACCCGTGATGATATGTATGTATGTATGTTCCTGAAAATGAACTTTATGAGATAAATGCCAATATTTATTATTGGCAAGGATTATTTCAGCTAAGTCTATTGAATCTTGGACTTTAAAAATTGTGAGAACTTAAGCTATATTACATAGGAGTTGACATAGCATAGAATTTGGTTGGGTAGCTGGTGTAATAAATGTAGTGGAGGTATTGAGATATTGTATAATGGATGTTCTGTATTTTCATCACAAGTCTCTAACTACATTCACTCCCCTGCCTCCAATCCACACAATAGACTCTCGAGAAAACCCCAATAACATTGTCTCCCAAAATCAAAATAGAAACCTTAAAATGCAGTCTAAGTTGGTCTCCTCTAAAGACTTTTGTGTTAAGTATATAGGCGAAAAAGTATATAAATTTTCAACAATTTTAAAATTCATAAAGAGTTTAATAATTATTAACCCTTTAATTCTAGTAAATGAATTGCAAAATTCGATTTCAAACATTGTCAAAATGGTTCAGAGATCAAACTTTGAAAAAAGTTTTGAAAGAACTATCTCTTTTGAACAGCCTCAGGGTATCCAGTGAAGGAGTTTCTTGGTTATTACCACTTTGTTGTAGTTAATCATAAACTGAGTTGACACAGAACAAGTATCAACCTCATTGTAATGTTTGTATCGACTCAATAATCCCTCTATTACAGTCCCACAAGTGGTTATCACTTGTTCCAATAGCTTACACATTTTCTTGGGCACTATTAATGTAGTGGTGTTGTCAAAATTTTTTTGAACCTATGACCTAAAACTGTAGTGGGTTAAGTCAAAGGTATAGACAACTCCAATAATAACTATAGTTAAACATATAATGTTATGTCCTAAACATTTCACACATATTGCACCGGTATAACTAGGCAATTGGTTTTAAATACAACAGTACCAATAAGTATTATATATTATACACCCAGTCAATGACAAACAAATTAGAAATTAGAGATGGTTTAGTGAAAATTATTTGGTAGAATTAGGCCCCTGGTGACAAATCTGCATGACTTATTCTACTTTCCTGCCTTCTATACTGTGGAGCCAAGAGTGTCATGGAGATATCATTTGTCTTGGAATATTAGGCCAACTAAGTTTATGTCTTAGACTTAATTAGTTTTAAAGAGTCTTGTAGTAGTGTGTTTATAATAAAGATTTACTTAAGGATTTTAAATATTTTTTTAGTAACTAGTTATTTTAGTTTGTGTGAGCAAACAAGTGTCAATCATTAGGAAACTTATTTTACGTATACATAGATGTAGGAAAGTATACAAAATAAGCCATAGCCTCTTAGGCAAATTTAAACGTTAATCATTTCCTATCAACATTCCTTATCTTACTGATTTAAACTAAGAAACCACTAACTAGGAGTAGTTACTAGTTTTATTTTCTTCAGTGGAGGAAACTAACAGTTATGTATGATTTAGTATATTATAAAGTAATGTGCAAGATTTTTTTTGTCTTAAAACTAAAATATTTTTGCACGCCAGCTGTTTCGTAACTAACATCCACATGATACGATGACGTAGGGTGAAAGTGATCACTAATTACTCATTTTACTTTACCTCCAAAATATTGTAATAATATAAATTACCAAATATAAAATAATTATTTACCTATTAACCCTTAAACACTATAAAGTAAAGAATTTATAGAAGAACAAAAATAAAACCTCACCTTGTAATAAACATCCATAAGAACACTGTCCGGAATTTGTCGTAAGCCATTTCTGTAGAATCTTAGTTTTTGCACATAATTCACCAAATTAGATAAACACAATTCATATAAACTATCGGGCTGTTTTTTATTTACCGAATTAGCCTCCATGTCTAGCCCCTTCTCGCGCAGAATGTCGGCGAGATAATAAATCAGCACCTTGAACATTTTCCAATACGAGATTGTTGGTTGGTTATTTGCAGTTGGTAACTAGCCAACTTCACACTAATGTCAGATTTCTAATGCTACGATTGGTCAAATTTATACAAACACTAGTTTCATTGGCTGCAAAATTCTTCAAACAAAAAAAATTAAAGAGGGAAATATTCAAACAATAACAAAAAAGAAAAAGGTGCTTTTGCACAGGGCAGATCTCAGATTAATAATAATGCAGAGCTAGGGATCTGCCGTTGTAGACAGTAAAAAACGAAGATAATGTTCAGTTTAAGCAGAATTTTTGTTACACGCTTTGATACGCGAATGTATACTATTTTATTATTTCACTTCGTAATACGTTTTATATCATATAAGTTTATCTTTAGTTCGTACAAAGTCACTTTTCTTCCCTTATCAATGTTGCTCATTAACGATAGTATTACCTCTTTACGATAGCAGTAGGGTACACACAATTTAGTGATAATAATACACTGAAAAAACTATTTAGACTTATTGTAGACAATTTTAATTTGACCGCCTTCGTAGAGTAGTGGTTACGCCTTTGACGTTGTATCCAGAGTTTAGCTCATCAATTTATATGGAAGTAGTTTTCAAAAATGCGACGACGATTAAAATTAATAGATGACATCAGTGGCGGGTCCAAGGGGGGGAATGCAGAGGGCTATGATGACTGCCCATGTTACTCCTTTGACGTTGTACTCGGAGGTCGTGGGAAGGTATGAAAATAATAGGTAGGTATTAGTACATTTTCTGTACAGATTTCCGTGGTCTGGGTGTGAATTTAAATGTCCTACATATATCTAATTAATTTTTTGGAAATCTGTGATTGTCAAGAACTGAGAACAGAATATCCCACAACGAATATAAATATAATACAAAGTTAATATTTTGCATAAAAAAAGTAATGCATATGGAAACGGCTATCTGTCTACTTTACCTACTTATCTTACCTTACTACCTTACCTACTAGTCAGTGGCAGATCCAGAATATTTTTTTACTGTTACAATACATAGGTATACATACATATCATCATGGGTGCCTAACGGAGGGGTTTTAATCCCACCTCGTCGTAGCCGATGGTATGAGTCTACACCGAACAAGTGGCTAGATCGTCGCGATGTTTTGAATACACTTAATAACCCATCTACACAGTTTCACAAGTTGGTATAGTGAAACCGGGACCGACAGCTTAACGTACTCTCCGAGACACTATAGTGGTGTATCAAACAAATGTAGGGGAGAAGGTACTATCTTTGGCCCCCCAGAGCCGCGTTCGTAAACTGACACTGGGTAATGTCACTACACTATACAGGGTGAATTTTTCCAGTGTGCCTTTTAGGCCAAATCCTAAACTACAAGAAATATCGAAAAATGCTCAAAGGAGTATCGGGGCTGATTTTGGTAAAAACTAAAACTGCATCATTAGATAAAATAAAAATCTCCTAGCCGGGAATCGAACCGATTGATTTTGAGAAAAAAAAAGTTTTGCTGTATTATTACACCAGCTGAGAGTGTCATTTATAAAAACTAAAACGGAATCATTAGATTTAAAAAAAAAAAAATCTTCTAGCCTAGGGTATCGAATTCAATTTAAAAAAAAACTTACCTGTATTATTGCACCAGCTGATAATGCCGCTTATAAGGATTAAATTCTGGTAAGTATTATTAAACGATTAACTAAAGTAAAGTGCTAATTTTTAATAAAAAAATATAACATACTTTTCCACCATCTACTTTACCAACTAATCAAATTGTTTAAAATAATGCTCTTCAAAACCCATCCTCATTGAAAACAACGTCATATTTTTTTTAATAAACGTAAGAAAAAATAAGTTTATTAGTTAGGGTTTAAATTTTTTTAACATATTATCTTTAAAATTATCACTTTTTTTAGTTCACCGTTTAATATTACTACTAGAATTTGATACTTATAAGGGTTACTATCAGCTGGTGCAATAATACAGCATGACTTTTTTTTTCAAAACAACCGGTTCGATTCCCGGCTAGGAGAATAAATTTTTCAAAAATCTAATGATCTAATCAATATTTTTATCGCACTCTGTGGTATTACCCAGTGTTAAAGTGTTAGTTTTCGAACACGACCCTGGATCTGAGTCGCGCTTTTTATACAGTAAAACATGATATACTTTAGAAAAAAGAATAATTGAGACTAAAATTTGGTATGAGCCAGTTAAATAATATAAGATGGGGTACCTCCTTATCCAATGACTACAGTCTATCGTGTGGTGTGAGGCAGGGTGGTTTGATCTCTCCGGATCTGTTATACTTGTATGTTAAAGACTTTTCTGATCGAGGAGCTCAGCAATACTCGTATTTGGCTCAAACTGTTATTACCGGTATGTCAATAATCTTAGCTATGCTGATGATATTGTGCTGCTAAGTCCCTCAAACAAGGGTCTCAGCAAACTCATTTCAATATGTGAGAGATTTTCCTGTGAACATGGCCTCAGTTATAACATCAGAAAAACTGAAATGATGATCTGAAGTGAAAGGTGGTCGCAATACGGTACCTTGAGTCTATCTTAATTAATGGACAAGAGATTGCAACTGATAGTTTCAAGTATTTTGGCCATATTATGACTTCATGTAGAAGAGACGATCGCGACATGGAAAGGAAAGTGTCGTGGGTAACCAGCTGTCGTTTTTTCAGATGTGCGAGGTCTTCCAGAGTTTGTACACCTGTCAATCGTGGACAACCTATACGAAGAAATCTCATGATAGCATCCGTGTACAATATAACAACAGCTTTAGACAGCTTGGGCTAAAACGTTCCTGCAGTGCTTTGGGAATGTTCACTGGCTAGGGTTAATACATTCGAGGCTATTATGAGACGAAGAGTGGCGACTTTTCTGCGCCGCCTTCGCTCATCTGAAATAATTAGAGCACTCTACATGTTGCCTGTGACGGGAACGTACAAGAAGTGGATTGAACTGGCCACCTAATGGCCGCTCCCGATCAATCTGAGGCTCTCCCATGGGTTTGCGCATTGTAGCAACGTTACGTATATTTGTATACCTACGTATACCCGTGTATACGTGAGAAACAAACAATACGGTCGCTTAATTTTTGATAACAGGATTGAATAAAGCGATCCTATTGCTTGTTGCTCACGTATACGTAAACAAATATGTTACGTTGCTACAATGCGCAAGCCCATGGTAGAGCCTCTGTCCTTTCCTGGTGGTTGTGGGTCGGGGGGAGATGGTTTGATTGTTGGAAGTGGCGTAATAACGAATATGTGCAGGTGCATGTTAATAGGTCCGATTTTTCTAATTTGTAATTTATTTTTATTAGATATATTGTATAGGTACGTACCTATATTGTATGAAAATTTGAATTTATGTAACATTATTTAAAACTGTGGACACATTCTGAAAAAAACGTATTATATTATAGCCCCCTAGGCAACTGGCACTCGAATATAATAATATGGACATTACATTCATAATGCCCTGGCCACAAACTAACTAATCAGAGACATTACAAATTAGGGCATTATCAATACTACCTATACAGATGCAAAAACCGTTAAGTGGGCAAGTCATGTTTCGGTTTTAGTCTGTGGGTTTACCGGTTATCAGGAGATTACTGCATCGATTTCTTGTTGAGGTGGAAGTCTCCTTTTAGGGTGCGGTTACGAAATGGTTATTTGGATTGACGATAAGGCAGCGGGTATATTAAAATATTCCTTTGCAATTCGTCATTGTCCCCCCCCCCCCCCTTTCGTAATCGCATCATATAGCCGGCATAGTGGGATCGATTATAAAAACCTAATAGTTTTGACAATCCTCATTATATTGCCCAAACTGGAGTAGACCTGTGCGAAAACGATTATTCTAATAATTTAATTTCGTATTAACATTTAATATTAATAGTAATTTTGAGCGAAGTTAAATAAATATCATCACGGGTGCCTTACAACGCCCGAGACTGCTTTAGGGTACCCAGTGGAGGGTTTGTAACCCCACCTCGTCGTAGCCAAAGTTATGGGTCTACGCCGAACTAGTGGCTAGCTCGTCGCGATGTTTGGATAGACTCAATAACCCATCTATAAGCAGTTGCACAAGTTGGTATAGCGAAACTGGAACCGAAAGCTTAACATGCTCTCCGAGGCACTATAATGGTGTTGTTAAAAGAAAAATTGAAAATGGACAGACAACTACGACATTTTAATTAAAGTTGTGCGGCGTAATGGGCCTTCTGGTCAACAAACTAAGCTAAGCTTGTATAATTTTATTATTATTTTAAGTATGGTATGGCTTCCGGACGGTCCAAGCTTCACTGAATACTAAACTGTGCTGTCCAGTTAATTAAGGATGTATTGGGAATTTAATAAGTTAAAACATTTCCATAACATATTGTTTATTCTACCAGCAGTAACTAAAACTATTTTAATTCTAACAAGTTTACACAATCACTGATTCATTGAATTATAAACCAAAGGTGGTCCATGAAATAAAAAAAAATAAAAAAAAACAAAAAATAAAATTATACAATTGTGACTTCACATATATAAATATAACACAATTCAAATATATAAGAAATGTACCACCATATTAAGAAATAAATAAGTTATATTTCATTGTATTATAAATAGCCAGTACCATACTATTATTTATAAAGTCTAAAATTGAGGTTTATAATTCAATGTCTTTAAAAACTTTAAAGCTGACATCCATAACACAAAACCAAACATCCTTACTGTAATATATTTTATAATTTAACAACAACATTGAAGATTCTAACAATAGTGTTGACAATATTAAAAAAAACTTATTTTCCGATGGTAAATTTGGAGATACCTTCCAGAAGGTTGATGTATGCTGAATGTTCATATGCGGTGCTGAAGTCAGATATTTTTTGTACGAAGTCATTACTGATGCCTTTTTCTTCTAGGACATTCATTAGGAGATCATAGAGGTACTGAAAAGTAAAAAAACTTAAAATTAATTTATACCTATATATAAATAATAAATAAAATTGTCACGCCCTTTTCCCACGGGGATAGGCAGAAACAAGGAAGCGCCACCTACAACGATCCTGGCATAACTCTCTCGCTTCCTTCACATCTACCACTCTCTTCATACGCTTAATTAATACTAATAATAATTAAGCTCTACGGTTATGGGCACTACGGATCCCAGCTTTTTTGAGAATGTCCCCGATTTGGTCAAGGAACATTCTTCTGGGTCGTCCCCCGTCTTATTCTTTCATTCACCTCTGATTCATAAATCTCTTTCGTCGGTCTCTTTTCATTCATCCTCTCAATGTGCTAAAACCACCGTAACATTCCTTTCTCAATCCTTGTCACTACATCTTCTTTCAAAACACACATTTCACGCACAACTGTATTCTTCACTCTATCCGCAATTTACTCCACAAGCACTCCTTAATGACCGCATTTCTACGACATTAATCCTACTTTAATGCTTCCTCTGCCATACCCAGCATTCACTTCCATACATTAATGTAGGAACAAGCACCGCTTTGTGAACAGTCATCCGAGATTTTTTGGACAAAATTTGGCTGCTGGATGATTTGGATGCTGTGTAATGCACCATTCACTACATTACCCTTTTGCACTCGACTTCCAATATCTTCCCCACACTTACCATCTCTTGTAAACACACTTCAAACAAATTGTTTAACTTGTTCCACTTTCTTAGTATCTATCATTATCTCACATTCTCTCATGTCATCCTCTCTCTCCAAAACCAAAACTTTGGTTTTATCCACATTCATTTTCATGCCTTTCCTTTCTAATTCTCCGTTCATAATATTCGGCATAACTCATATGCCGATGATGCAAGGATGACTTGATCATCGGCATATAAGAGACATTTCATTACCATCTCATTCATTCTCACACCGCAATCTCTTTCACGAAACCCTTTCAGACAGCCGTCCTGAAGAGATTGAAGAGTCACGGTGACGCCACACACCCTTGTCTGACACCTCTACAGATGTCAAGCCGTTCGGATAACGTCCCGTTAATTCGAACACATGCACTGGAATCCTTATAAAGAGATTTCAGTGCACAGATCATTTTGCTTCCCAATCCAAACATCGACAGTTGCTTCCATAACTCTTCTCTACTCACACGACCATAAGCCTTCTCAAGGTCTAGAAAAGCGCAATACACTTTTTGGTGTGAGGCTAGCATCTTTTCACACATCTTAAAGAGAAGACTTGATCCATGCATCCCATACCTTTCCAAAATCCCGCTTGCACATCCCAAATTTCCTTATCAGTTTCATTCCTCACTCTTTCAGTCAAAGCCTTTGCATACAACTTGCCAACAATGCTGAGAAGGCTGATGCCGCGGTAATTCTTTCTATATCTATATGTGTTATATCGTTGTTTCTGGTTTACAAGCCTAAATCTTAGTTTGTGACCACAGCAGTAGTCCTAAATATAAACAACAAAAAAAAGTAATTTATTTTTTTACCGTAAATAAATATTACTCGATTTAAGTGGTTAACGGCAGTAACCACTGTATCAATCGGTGGTTACCGATAATAATAATAATAAGTAGGACAATTTACAAATAATTCTCTGGTCACAAACTAAGCTCTAGGCTTGTACTATGTCTACCAGAAATACTTTTTCAATGTTTACAAATCTAAAATGACACCACCAATCCTCTGACAATTATCTTTTTATTTTGTTATTAATCAATTTAAGCCTCAACATAGGTAATACATATTATATTTTATAAACAACCAGGCCATGACAAATATACAGAAAAAAACTTAGGTACTACTTTTTTATATGGTTGGGTATCAAACCCAACGCCAAGGCGCAATCACTAGTCTAGGGAGGAGATAATATATATATATATATATATATATTTAAAATGTGTATTTAAAGCTTTTAAATCTTACATAAAATAATAATATGATGTAAAAATAATAATGTGATGAAATAAAAAAATCTTAAAAACATATTTATATTGTATATTAATAGTTGTAGCACTTCAGTGAAATATAAACATATTAATATTAATACACTTCACCTCTGCACATTTCTTTACCCCGAGTTTGGCACTTGTTGACTACTTGTTTAATAGTATCAAGCGTGGCGAATAGATCGGGGTGTCTTGGAATAATATAAGTACATCAGCAGAGGTGCTTCGTTAAGTTTGTTTTTTAATTTAACACCGGCCCCAACTTCACACGGATTAATACTAATTATATGTATATGTATCTATCTATACTAATACTAGCTGACCAACATTTAGTTAACTCAAACGCAAAGTAATAGTTAGAAAACTCACACTAGGGGTACTGAAGAGTTTGTTTGGTTGAACGCGCTAATTGCAGGAACTATTGGTTCGAATTAAAATTTCTTTTAGTGCTAAATAGCCCATTTACCGAGGAAAAATGTAGCAAAAACGGGGATAATTTATTCCTTTTAAGAGCTTCCGTTACGTGCGCTGCGAAAACGGATAAAGTAACGCGGGTCAGCTAGTTATATATCTACATATATAAACCTTCCGGAAGGAATTTCAAAAAAAATGGTGAAAACCGCATTAAAATCCGTTTCAAATCTAACAAACAGACAGACAGACAAGGGAAGTACAAGATTTATATTATTCATTGATAGAGCGACCGTTAAGGTTCGTCCAATTGACAGTGCATACTTCTTTTATTAATCCAATTATTGACAAATAAAAAAATGCACTTTCAATTATAGTAAGTATGTAATATCTTCCTGTTAAACTCTATACATTTTTCCATAACTTTTATAATGTAATACCACTTATAATAATTTGATAAAGAGCAATTTTTTTTAGCGTTGTGTAGGGCACTTCTAAATGATGACTCAATTATTAGGTATTATGATTATGGAAAACCCACAAAAAATCACGTACCTACAGTATAGAATAACTCCCGACAGAGATTTAACAACAAACAATACCTTATTACTAGATACAAAATAAATACTCACCCCATCAAGAACATCTCCCGCGACTGCATACAAAATAAATACTCACCCCATCAAGAACATCTCCCGCGACTGCATACACTTTGTCATTCCATTCTCCTTTGTAGAGTGTCACCTCATCAATGCCAAACACGTCATCTAAAAAAAGAAAAATAAAACTATTTTTAGTATGTTAATATTTAATATAAACTTTAGGTTAGTTCTATAGGTTGAGGATAAACGCGATAGTAAATAAAACTTCGCATTTTGACAGCAGTCATGCATGACTATTATTGTATACACTGTTTTAATTTTTGACATTAGTGGTGTGAAGGTTTGACAGCCTCCGTAGAGCAGTGGTTGCGCCTTTGGCGTTAAATCCGGAGGTCGCGGGTTCGATTCCCACCCATGGCAAATAAATATTAGTACGTTTTACTGTACAGTTTGTCATGGTCTGGGTGTTTATAAAATATAATATGTATTATATCATTGTTTCTGATACACATAGTATAAGCCTGGAGCTTAGTTTGTGACCATGGCAATTTCCGTAAATTGTCCTACATATAATAAAAAAAAAGGTAATCTTCAAAATGGTGACTCAATCATTGAGTATTACCAACCAGTAAGTCAACCCTACAGACTCCTGACAGGATTGAACAACAAACAAAAAGGACATTAACTTACTATATTCATCAGCAGATTGAGAAGGAGGGTCTTGGATAAAACTGCAAGTGAAACTAAAGGTGGTATCTCCTCGCACAAGGTCCACTTCAAACTGTGGCTTGGATCTCATCTCAGCAAACTCTTGTTTTTCAGTCTGGGCTTCACCATCAAAGTCTTCAGAGTCTACTGTGTGGTTCACATTGAATGTAATTCTTACTCTGAAGCAGAAAAATGAGGATAATAAAATCAATTGTCAATATGAACACAACATCCTAATGAACAGTGGGGTCTCGAACGAGGCTATTTTTATTATTATTTATTGGAGCACGTCTTGTTACTTTGTATCTGCCTAATGGTAAGTACCTCTACAATATCCATGAATGGGGTCGATCAATAATTATTTTTAACAATATTGATCGCTCCCGCTATGCCGATCGTAATCGTAATCGGCCTATTTCGTAACCGCATCGTTTAGCGATGCGGTTACGAAATAGGACGAAATCGAAAGACGAATATGCATTACGAGCATAATTAATATCCTCGCTGATTTATCGTGAAATCAGCCAGTCATTTCGTAATCGCTCCCTGAACCGGTGAACCCACAGACTAAAATCGAACGGTTTTTTCTTCTATATGGGCGGTGGTAACAAGATCGGTCGGTCGACCTAACGAAGTTATAGGGGCCTTTTCCCACCTGTGTAAATATCTATTATAATAAAAATAAAAAAATATCTTTTTATTTGTTAAATCATGGACAACCATGAATTGCAAACTTATCGAGATAATCAGACCCAGCCCAAACAATATGATCCTTGCAGTATCTGACACGAATATAGGTCGTGAATAAGTGTTTGTACATTATGTCTATATAATCACAAAATTATATCATCATAAGATATCTTTTAATCTATAAAAAAACGCGTGTTGGAGGCATGTCCGTCCATGCCTTCATCATGCAATACATTAAACATGTAGCTATGGATTGATATAGAATTATATTTATCTGGGATAGTATACATACTGAATATACTGAACCTAAAAAAAAAAAAAAAACTAAACATCCGTTTATGGCCGTTTTTATTTGACGCACAAATAAAAGAGGAGTTCATGGAACAAAGTATAAATTTGGCCCCTATAGGTCTTTCTCATAGATCTAAATCGAGTGGATCTTTTGCAATGCTGTTTTTCCTTTAAGATGTTGTTTTTCTGAGAGAGTTCTTTGATATACCTATTCATAAAAATGAACCTAGACAGTAAATAGTCGTTGCCCAAAAAATATCTGTTAAAAGTGCACTCTGTTAAAATATTAATTATAAAATTAATCAGAGCGATCATTATAACTTTTTTTTGTTTAGTACTTGGCTGCTTTGATTTGTATTTTTAGCGTCAGAGCAGTGGATTTATTGCAAAACATTAAACTTTGGTTGTTAATACATGGTTAAGCAGATGACAACAAGGCCGGACCCGGGATGAGTGACCGCTTTATACAATAAGGCAATTATATCATAAACACCGCAACAAGCTCGCCACTTGTTAGGTGTTGCCTCCGAATACCATCGGTGAAATGAGGACGGGTTAAACTGTCTACTGGGTACCCGGAGGCCGTTTAAACGGTTCTCGGGAGCCTAATATAATAGGCACCCGAGATGGTATTTATTTAATATTATTATTAATACATGGTCAAGTTCAACGGTACCTGTGGTCAAGGTAACAAACATATTGATAAAATACAGAGATATTACTAATGTGTAACATGCAACTTTCATCAAATCGCAAATTCGCTATGAAATGTTGAAATACATTTAGGTGGACCTCCCATAACTTCGCTAGGCTGACAAACCAGTTTTGTTACCACCGCCCTTCGATGCAAAAATCTTCAAGTGACCTAGTCATGCTTTGGTCTGTGCATTCCCCATTTTACATGAGACTACTGCACCGATTTCTTGTCGATGTCTCCTTTCAGGGTCCGATTATAAAACGGCAGTAGATTTCATGTTAAAGCAGCAAGAATATTAAAGAAGCCTCGTAATGCAAATTCACCTTTGTTGCCGCTCATTTCGTACCCGCATCATGCTGCTACAATGAAGAATTGACCACCACCATTAATGGACTTTGTAGTTCTTTAGGTAGTCATAGAAACACATGCCATGTGTTTCTATGACTACCTAAAGTAAAAAAAGGGTAACTAAGTCACATCTGTATTTGCCTGATAGTATATAAGATTTTTTTTATATAAATACACACAGAAAGTGTTTAAGGTACTTAATAAAATTAAAACCGAATCAGCGACTGGCCCTGATGGTATTCCTGGGATAATCCTGAGAAACTGCTCTGAAACTTTGTCAACATATCTCGCAGCGATCATGGAGGAATCATTCGTCTCAGGGCAATTGCCAAAGGTTTGGAAACATGCGGAGGTCACACCAATATTTAAAAAGGGGGACAAACTTCAACCTGCTAATTACCGTCCAATAAGTCTCACCAGCATCTCTTGTAAATGTATGGAGCGCATTATATGTGATGAACTTAAAAAGTTTCTCTCCAGTGAAAACATCATTGCTAATAAACAACACGGTTTTGTGGAAAGACGTTCAACGGTGACCAATCTGCTGACATGTCTAAGCAGATGGTCTGAAGAATATGACAAGATGTCTCCAGTTGATGTATTTTATCTCGACTTTGAACGTGCATTTGATAAGGTTCCTCATAAACGGTTGCTGGTTAAGCTGGAACACTTTGGTATCCGCGGGAATTTATTGACTTGGCTTAGCAATTACCTATCAGGTAGAACTTTCCAAGTTATAATTGGAAACTATCATTCTGTAACTAAAGATGTTTTTAGCGGAGTCTTCTTATCTTATCTTATTAGTTTTTTGGGGCTGACATCAGTCAGGACACTTCGACCCAGTGGGATCTTTTGTGTATTCCCCAGTCCTTTACCCCTCACTCGTCCTTCCCATCCTCGAATATGCTGCAGACATATTTGAGGACGTCCTCCAGTTTGAGGAGCCTGTAGCTTTCCGGTTCCGGGTAAGCCTGTTGCAGGTATTTTAATCTGTGTATGGCCCTTGCATCGCACTGGCACAGTAGATGCTGCATTGATTCTAGCTCATCAGAGCAAAATCTGCATCTGGGAATGTCTCTAACTCCCATTGTATGTAGATGTTTATATGCCGTGTAATGTCCCGAGAAGATTTCCACCAGTAGCCTTATTTGTGTTTTGTTAAACTTCCAGATCTTATCCAGACCAATTGCCTTTGTACCAATGAATTTCTTGGAGTGTGTTAGGCCTTGTTGAGTTGACCACTAAGTTGTATGTTTCTCATTGGCAAACTCCTTTAGTGCATTGTTTATTGTTTTACTGGGTATGCCAATAAATGGTTCAGGTCCCATAAAAGGGGTTTCTGATCCCTTTCTAGCCAGTTTGTCAGCCCTTTCATTTCCCTCGATTCCCGTATGCCCCGGAACCCAAGCTAGTCTCACCCTGTTGTTCCTACCGATTTTATTCAACAGTTTAACGCAGTTCAAGACCAGACCAGATTTCGTCTCATATGAACTCAGCGCTTTAAGTGCCGCTTGGCTATCGCTGAGAATGTTGATAGTTTCTCCGTGAGAATTCCTATCTAGGATCTCCTTTGCACATACAATTATTGCGTACAGCTCCGCTTGGAAAACTGTAGGGTAATGGCCCATGCTTACAAGAATATCGTAACCTTTGGTATGTATTCCTGCACCCGTTCCTGATATCATTTTTGATCCATCAGTAAACCAGTTTTGACAATTACTGTCCAGTTTAGAGCCCCTTTCCATTCCTCCCGTAACGGGAAGTATATATTATAGTTCCTTTTGAATATTCGAACAGTAGAAATGTTGTCAGCACACATTTCTAGAATCCTGTCGAGATTTTTATTAGTATCCATATTTGTGTGAACAGTTTGAGGCATATTTGGAAACCACTCGTCACTATTTTGTAGACGATAGAGTGATTTCCTAGCTTCTATCTCTATTAACACGTGTAGAGGTTTCAGATTTAGTATAACCTCCATTGCTGCCGTCGGTGTTGTTCTAAAGGCGCCTGATATGGACATACATGCCAATCGTTGTAATTTCGCTAGCTCCTTTTTACAGGTGCCAAGCTTAGTTCGTAGCCACCATACAATGCTTCCATACATCAGCATTGGTGCCACACTGGTATCGTATATCCACCTCATTACTGTTGGCTTTAATCCCCATGTTCTGCCATATGCCGATTGACACATAGCAAAGACTCTTATTGCCCTTTTAATTGCCATGTCAACATGTCGTTTCCATGTGAGATTTTTATCCAGAATGACTCCTAGATATTTTACCTCTGTTGACCACTGTATTTGAGATCCGAACAGTTTTAAAGATGTTAATCCCGCAAGATCTCTTTTCTTTGTAAACAGCAATGCTGTTGTATTTGAGATCCGAACAGTTTTAAAGATGTTAATCCCGCAAGATCTCTTTTCTTTGTAAACAGCAATGCTGTTGTTTTGCTCGGGTTTATTGATAGATGTTGTATGTTACACCATTGTTCAATAGTTCCCAGTGCCTTTTGTGCTACACTAATTGTTGTACCCACAAATTTTCCGTTTACTAGTATAACTAGGTCATCGGCGTATCCTATTGTTTTATATGGGCCAACATTTAGCTTAGTAAGAATTGAATCCACAACAAGGCTCCACAGTAAAGGAGAGAGCACTCCACCCTGTGGGCATCCTTTGGTTGTAGTTATCCTCATTTCCTCTCCTAGTAGTTTTGATATAACAATTCTACCCCTTAGCATATTTTGTATCCATCTACAAATGGTTGGTTCTATGCCGCGTCTTTTTGAGGCACTATCGATCCCTTCAAAGGTTGTGCGATCAAATGCCCCTTTTTAGCGGAGTACCACAAGGATCTGTGTTGGCCCCTACACTGTTTGGAATATACATTAGGCCTTATCAATTACATGAGGCCTGTTTCTTCGCCGATGACGTCAAATATTTTGGGAACCCTTTGGTTAATAGTGGAGAGAGAGACAAAGTTCTTAGCAAACCATGGATTCACCGTGCGGGTGTCGGGTCCATCGCGTGGTTGAAAGGCAGGGGAATGAACTTCAGCGTTCCCGGACTTGAGACCGCGAAGTAGGTTTAAAGGCCTTTTGAACTCTCACCTGCACTGTGTTCACTACCCTCTCTACTCAACCAAATATTATATGATCATGTTAGCGCCATCCTGGAAACACGCTCCATAAAAGTTCCGACGGCTGTTCTCGGAAGGCCAAGATCCTTCAATAGACGGTGCAAAGACTTTGCTGGAATTCCTCTTGCACCAACTTTCACTGCATAAAGTTGAGTTTTAAATCCGTTTCTAGTAATTTCGTTTGTGAGATCAAAATATTTGTTCGACTTGATGTTGTGGTCCTTAGGTATGTTTGTCATTGTCAGAAGATTTGGAACGTATATCAGAGTGGACAAAAACCTGGATAATCAAACTGAATCCGTCTAAATGCACTGTACTACACATAGGTCCAAACAATCCCAACATTGAATATAATTTGGGAAATGTTCAAATTACTCCAGTACAGATGCAGAAAGACCTTGGCATAGTGGTTACCACTAACCTAAAGTGGGCTGAACATATAGATGGCATAGTTAAGCGTGCTAACTCACTTCTCTACGCATTCAAGAAATTATTCCAGCAAATTACCCTAGTCATGTTCCTCAAAATCTATAAAACATTCATTAGACCACTTTTGGAATATGGGTTCCAAGTCTGGAATCCGTATTTTAAGGATATAAACCAGCTTGAAAGTGTACAAAGACGGGCAACGAAATTACCTTATTGCTTGCGGAAAAGGACTTACGAAGAAAGGCCTGCAATCCTTAAACTACCAACACTGAGAGACCGCCGATCACATGGAGATTTGATCGAGACCTTTAAAATCTTCACAGGCAAATATGATTGTCCCCGCTTGGCTGAAATGTTCCATTTCAACGATTCTATATTTCCCCGTCGTGACCATGACATGAAACTGTCAAGAACACTTAGCAGCAAAAATGTTGGATATAACTTTATTAGCAACAGAGTGGTGAATATGTGGAACAGGCTGCCACAGGACATGGTCAACTCCTCTACTATTAACACTTTTAAGAATAAACTGGACAAGTGGCTATTAACTAACAAACTAGACAATAAATAAAAAATTAAGAACTATACACCAGTGCTTGATATAGGCATATCAGCAATACACTGCTCGCCTATTATTTAATAATAATAATAATAAAATATTACATACATACTTACATATCATCACAGGTGCCTTACGGCGCCCGAGACCGCCTAGAACGCCCCAGGGTAGCGGAGGGGTTTTAATTCCACCTCATTGTAGCCTATGGTATGAATTATTTATAAATATTGAGTTCATAAAAGACTCATAAACCTGCCACTATTTGGGTGGGTGTGGAATAATAGTTACACACTCTATGGTTATACAAACTACTATGTAACAAAAATAAACAGTGCAACTTACTCTTCATCCTTGAGTGTTTTAACTAGATTAACTTCAGCCCCATCGCCGTGCACCTTAAAGCCATCTACTTCAGTGGGCAAAGACTTTATTTTCTGAGCTTTGCGTTCCGCTACTATCTCTTCTGTTAAAAATTCAACCAGCTCCCTTTCGCCTAATGCAAAAACACATAAAGTAGCATAAAATATATTGTTGATGTAAGATTAAGAACTTGAGGAGCGGCTTTTTACCACTGCTGCTATTTCATTTTAAACCTCAATGTGTGGTTATGTATCATTATTTATTAATTTGTTATGCTTGTATTGTTAGTATCATTCTGATACACATAGTACAAGCATGGAGCTTAGTTTGTCACCAGGGCAATATCTGTGATGTGACCTACATTTCTTTTAAGGCTGATGCAGAACCTTCTGAACAAAGATATAAATTTCTTGAAAATAGTTTATCCTCTCTTCTACTACTGTGGATTTTAATTTTAATGGGGTGAAAGAAAAAGGTTGCTATATATTTTGATCTCCCAAACGGATTTACTAGAAACGGATTTAAAACTCAACTTTATGCAGTGGAAGTTGGTGCAAGAGGAATTCCAGCAAAGTCTTTGCACCATCTATTGAAGGATCTTGGTCTTCCGAGATCAGCAGTCGGAACTTTTATGGAGTGCGTTTCCAAGATGGTGCTAACAGGATCATATAGTATTTGGTTAAGTAGAGAGGGTAGTGAACACAATGCAGGCAGGTGAGAGTTCAAAAGGCCTTTAAACCTACTTCGCGGTCTCAAGTACAGGAATGCTGCAGTTCATGCCCCTGCCTTTTAACCACCCGATGGACCCGGGACCCACACGGTGAAGCATATATGAGACAATGTTCTTAGCTATCCATAGCTAAGAACATTGTCTCATATATGCAACTATCATCTAGTTTCTCAAGATAAATTATTAAAAATGGCGGATTCTCATTGGATGTCAATAAGATTTTTAAAAACTGTTACTGAAATCTGCTCAAAAAGTTAATTAACTTCTTGACTTCTTAATTTAGTACTGTGAATCTGTGAGAAACATGAAGATTATTATATTTCATATCGCATCAAAATAAGCGATAGAAAAAGCCAGAAGAAAAAAAAGTTTTAATAAAAACAATGTAATTTTATGTCAAAGTATCAGAAGAGTTCTTTGATGACTAACAGCATGAGTATAGTATGGTGGCAAAAACTTAGGATTTATCATGTTAAATGTGCAGACTTCTGAAAGTACAATCCAGTAGGACTAAATAACACTTCTAAATATTTTATACTTTTTAGGGTTTCTGAAATTGTTTTTTTTTTCATAAAAAGTTTTATGCATTTGTCAGACATTATGTGTGATATTGCACAGGTTTGTATAATATAGTTCTGGATTTAGTCACTTAAAACCTGTAGTTTTAGTTAAATTCAGTGCAATGAATACAAATTGTTCCTGTATTGGTGTCGCATACATGAAGTTCTTGCTTATAATTTGTGCCTCAAAGAGAATGTGTTGGACATATATTCACTGATACAATTTGACAATCAAACAATGTACCAATACTGAAAATTAAACTAATTTTATCTATATATTATTATAATTTGGAAGGATCATACTTACTCTTATATACATACCATGACATGACATTACAACAAGTTACTAAATAAAAAATAAATATATAATTATAATGTATCTCTGAGGAGCAAACAGTCACACAAGGAGAGAAAGGGTAAGGAAGGAAGGTTGACTCACCCAAGGGATGTTTGGACTTTAAATTCTGGCTATCATCTTCAGCTATAAAATAAATTAAAACATTAAAGAAGGGGTTAGTCAATAGGATACAGCATGGTGCAATCAATATAACCTCAAAATTCTAACACCGGGAAATCTTACCTTTCGTATGCAACGCCTTTAGTCCACATCCGCAGCTACATGTGTTGGAATGATTATGAAGCAAGCCAGTAGCAGAAGGACCGTTTATAGTCTTCGAGCAACTCATGTGCCATATTCCTCGAGTAAAGTCTCTTTTAGCAGGAACATGCACACGGTTAATTATACTATTGGAAAATGCTGTATTTTTGGCACACTGTATTACTTTGTGAGCTGTTCTTACCAATCCACTCATTTTGTGTAGAAATATTATTAAATTACAATTAAAACGAAAAAACAAAAACTTATCGCGCCCGATGAAGGATTCTCTTTTTTTTATAAATTAATTCACAGATTATATAGAGATCCTACAATTTGTACTCATAATAGTCTGTGCAAGGAAAATGCTGTTTCCAACCACGCCGTAATTACCGTAAATCTACCGTAATTTTTATAGATCTAGCACCTACCGTAGAGATATTATTACGGTATCACTTTCTACCGTAATTTCATATGTATGAATCGGGCCTTAACAGAATCATTATTAAATAATTTTAGGGTGAATTCCATACATTTTAGTAAATAATGTTTAGATAATAAAAAAACAAACATGTTTAATACTTTTTTTTACATTTTTACTCTCAATTTGATTAGTTCGCCGCGCGAATTACTTACGATGAGAGAGGTTCTTTTTTTTTTTTGCTCATTAATATTTTGAGGGGGTGTAATCGACGCCTATTATATATTGCTTTTTTTGTTCACATTATCATTTTGTAAATTACTATGGCAATACTGACATTGTCATTAAATTTAAGCAATTGTGTGTTACGGTATTTTTACCGTATTTTTTTTTTCTGCCGTAATTTGATTGCATTTATCGTATTTTTAAACTAACAACACCGTATTTTTGACAGAAATAGTCGGAGACACTGATGCAAGGGTAACTTAAACGACACGTTACTTTCCTTGCGGTCCGATTCACGCCAAAATCGATGTCAGCGCTGTCATCACCGGTCCGATTGGCGTAAGCGCGCTAACGATAGATGATTTGACATAGATAGTGACGTCATTACAGACACCATATTGGACTTACAGTGATTTTGCTTGTGGGTGAAATCGCTGTGAGCGCTGTCAGAATGACATTTATCTAGAAACATGATTTTAAGGAAAGTATTAAAATTCCTAAAATAATTATTAAGTAGATAGTAAAAAGTGTTATGTTCTCATTTATTTTGGTATTTATGTAAACAAATATACAAAATTCATTAATTTGTTACGGCATTTTATTTGACATTAAAACAGAGTGAGAGGAGCATATGTTTTAGTTGCAAGATAGAGGGAGGTACAAGAGAGGTTCTTGTGAGCGCGCTTAATCACTGGTCCGATTCATTAGCACCACGGAATAGAAAAAACAAGTGGAAATGCTATAAAGCACCAAATGTATTAGAACCGGTGTCGCCAAAATCATATATCTATAAGTATTGAATCTATAACCACTTCGTCCTGATTGGTTGCAAATATACACAGCAATTTTAAACACTATTCTCCAAATAATTAGATTTAAATTCATATAAAAAAATAAACATGCCATCTATCATAAAGTAGTAAGAACCTCTTATAAAATTTGTTCTGCTATTCAAACACAGATGGCGTGATTACTACAACATTCGAATAAATGTTTTGTTCAGTCGACATAAGGCATATTATCTTTTATATAAAAAAGTATTTTAGTTTATTCTAGAACTTTCCTTGCATAAAAATATAATAATTGAAAGGCGGCGACATAATAAAATATTGAAAGTATCGATATCGATGCTTTTTTAAAATATAAATTGTGCTCTATATATTTAAACGCAGATGGAAGGGAAAATTTTTAGAAAACATAGCTATAAAACTTTTAGAAAATATAAAGGCTTAAACACTGATTTTTGAGATAAGTATATTTTTTTAAGTTGAGTTGGGTGACGTTGTTGTGACGTGAGCACGAAACAAAACTTTGGGACGCAATCTTAACATAACTAGTATTTTTGTAATAAAAATAAAGAAATTAGGCAAAATGAAGAAATTATTTTTGCCTGGAATATTACATTATTTTATAAAAATAATTTTTATCGTTATTTAAAAAAAATGAGTTTTTAGTCGCAATGGTACAGACCCCAATTTTGTTTGTGCATATGACGAAGGTTAGAAAGTTGGTTAAGTTCTTATTGATGACCTTTCAATGATTTTAATGAAATTATATATAAACCGCTCATTATAACAATATGGTAAATAGTAAGTAATGGTAATGGTAAGTAATTGTAACAATGGTAGCCTAATAAATTTTGATTACTCAATTTTATAAACTATTAATTTCAATTTATTTTTACAAACAACTGTTACTGTGTCTAAATATGAACACAATTCTTCATAATAGAGAATAGCTGCTGCGCTATAAATATTTTTTTATGTATGTGGTAAACCAACCAAATTGTGCTGACTTCTACGTATAGGGAGTTTATCGTTATAAAGAGTTTACACGTACATTTTATTATTCTAAGCCCACACTATTAAAAAATTGTATGCGATACAATATGAATAAATATTTTAAAAAATATGTAAGTATATAATTTTGTATAACTGCCGAAACTGTTCCTTCTTTTCTTTAAATAAATAAGTTATATCGATAAGCACCCACTACAACACTAACCGAGTAGCAAGAACTTTTGAAATCCAATGTTCAATCTAAAGTATTCTTTATTACAATTACATAAGGTTGATTTTAACTTCATTTAAACTACAATTATTAGTAAACTAAAATAAGCTAAGGTTTTTAAAGAATACTAACAAAATCGTACTTACCGATGATACGAAACACCTCCATTACGAAGATTTTTTCTCCTACTATCGTTTTTGCACTCCAGAATGCAACAATACGGCATATTTACAATAATTATGCGGAAAAATCAGGAACGACGCGAGACTACCAACTCGAAGCGATGTTAGACACGACTGATAACGACTGGGATCAAATAAGCGTAGCTACGCTTAATTGTACCACACTAAACACGCCTACTTTGCACTTCCACTTGTTTTTTCTATTCCGTGATTAGCACGAATTATTAGATTTAGCACTAATAGCACCGTGAGTGATTACATCGCACTTTTTGAAACGGAATGGGGCCTTACCAAAGAGCCGATCGATAATCGAATCGAAATACCCATCGAAAGCCAAATGTATGGGATTTGACGTTTCTCGGCGATCGGACTCTACCCATAGAGTAAAATTCCTATACATTTTTATCGATCGATGAGGCGATTCGATTGGCGATCGTGTTCTTTGGTCAGGCCCCCGGTGATTATGAACGTCAGCGCTGACAGCGTGTTATCGCCATTCGGACCGTGAGGTTTGTTACAAAAGAGCCAATCGATAATCTAATCGAAATACCCATCGAAAGCCAAAAGTATGGAATTTGACGCTTCTCATCGATCAGGTGGGCGATTCTCGCACTTTCGAGATTCAACTCGATTCGAGATTTTTAAACGAAAAATGACTAAATATGCCATTTTTCGTTCAAAAATATCGAACATTAAAGGAAATAAATAATAAATATTAATTAATTAATAATAAATATATAAATATTGAACGAAAAATGGCATATTTAGTCATTTTTCGTTTAAAAATCTCGAATCGAGATGAATCTCGAAAGCGCGAGAATCGCCCACCAGGCTCCACCCATAGAGTAAAATTCCTATGCATTTTTATCGATACGCAGTGACCGAGTTGGTTATACCTTGGACTTAAAAACACTTAGGTCCCTGCCCGGTATGTACCAATGACTTTTTAATTTAAAAAAAAATGTACATTTGTTTGAGAACACCAGTATTGTGCCTCGGAGAGCACGTTAAGCTGTCAGTCCCGGTTTCACTATACCAACTTGTAAAACTGTATATAGATGGGTTATTGAGCCTATTCAAAACATCGCAACGAGCTAGCCACTTGTTCGGTGTAGATTCATACCATCGGCTACAACGAGACGGAATTAAAAACCCCTCCGCTGGGTACCCTGGGGCCGTCTAGGCGGTCTCGGGCGCCGTAAGGCACCCGTGATGATATGTATGTATGATTTTTTATCGATCGATGCGGCAATTCGATTGGCGATCGTGTTCTTTGGTCAGGTCCCCGATAATAATAGTTGAATATTGTATAAATTACTAAATAATTATTATAAAATATTGATTTTCCTACTTACACTTAATTTTGGGTATATTTTTTATATTACCAATATCGGTTTTGACAGTTTTTGTAGATAGCGACGCGAGGGAAGTTGACTCCGCCGCGCTCCACTGTGAGTACTATTGTGCTAAAACGATATTCGGATAACTTAAGATTAATAATCCATTTTCATAAAAAAAAATAACACCACTCGCATCAAGATAAGCGATAGAAAAAGCCAGAAGAAAAAGAAGAACAAAATACCAAAATCATGAAGTATTTTTTTTTATATTAACGTCGTTTCTTTTAAACCGTAAGAGATATTATCAAACATATTAAAAAAAAATATTCTAGAACCTACATTTATAAGTATTACAGAAATATAACGTTCATTGGAATCCGACTGTAAAAACTAAATTTATTTTCAGTATGGAAACTACCTAAGTACCTACCTTAAAAATTTTATTGATCATAGTTATAGCAATTTTGTTAAAAGCTGCATTTTCTAATGGAAACCAGCCAATTTTCACAGTACCAGTATGTATTAATTTATCTATATACCATTATTATCAATATCCATTCAATAATATGTTATTAATAAATTATGTCTGAACATAAGTGTGAAAGGAAACAAGATAATTTGGGAATGGGTGTTGTAAATAGATATTGTATAAATTAAACACAAACTGTTGAAAAACATAAAAAATAAATAAATCAATACTTAGTATTATAGCTATGGGCATATCTAGGACTATTTTCCAGTCCGGAAAATCGACGCTCAATGAATATCGATGTAAATGACCACGATTATTTATTAAAGCATCCGGGATTTAATGCTATATATTGTGTAGCTTATACATGGTGTACTTTAGGCTGATAGGAACAACTTTTCCCATGGAACTATGTGCCGGAAATGAAAAAAAAAATTGCCTTCTCCATACAAACTAGTAATGTTAAAATGACCAATTTGTATGGGGAAGCCAAAATTTTTTTTCATTTACGACACATGGTTTCTTTCTTGACTTACTTTATAAGTATTACAGAAATATAACGTTCATTGGAATCCGACTGTAAAAACTAAATTTATTTTCAGTATGGAAACTACCTAAGTACCTACCTTAAAAATTTTATTGATCATAGTTATAGCAATTTTGTTAAAAGCTGCATTTTCTAATGGAAACCAGCCAATTTTCACAGTACCAGTATGTATTAATTTATCTATATACCATTATTATCAATATCCATTCAATAATATGTTATTAATAAATTATGTCTGAACATAAGTGTGAAAGGAAACAAGATAATTTGGGAATGGGTGTTGTAAATAGATATTGTATAAATTAAACACAAACTGTTGAAAAACATAAAAAATAAATAAATCAATACTTAGTATTATAGCTATGGGCATATCTAGGACTATTTTCCAGTCCGGAAAATCGACGCTCAATGAATATCGATGTAAATGACCACGATTATTTATTAAAGCATCCGGGATTTAATGCTATATATTGTGTAGCTTATACATGGTGTACTTTAGGCTGATAGGAACAACTTTTCCCATGGAACTATGTGCCGGAAATGAAAAAAAAAATTGCCTTCTCCATACAAACTAGTAATGTTAAAATGACCAATTTGTATGGGGAAGCCAAAATTTTTTTTCATTTACGACACATGGTTTCTTTCTTGACATTACTAATTGGCTGTTGATCTAATACTCGTCTAATATCATTAATAAAGCGTGCTACAACTAAATCTAAGGATGGTATTATTTCTTTGAAAGACATGGATATATTTCCTTGGGTAGCCACCGCGCGGGGGGGCGAGGGGAAGGGGAGGGGGGGACTCCGCCGCGCATCCCTGTGAGCGCTATTGTGCTAAAACAAATGCTATAATGGCAAGTTTAGTGTCGTTTTCGAATAACTTAAGGATTAATAATTCATTTCCATAACAAAAACAATACTAGAAAAAAACAAAATTATTGAACAAAATCATGAACTTTTTTTTTTACATCAACGTCGTTTTTTTTTAAACCGCAAAAGATATTGATATAAAAATTTATATTCTAAAACCCACATTTACTACAATTCCAGAAGTATAACGTTTATTATAATTCGGTTATAAAACCTAAATAAAAAAAAAATTTTTCATCACAAGGTAGAGTAGCCAAAGTGGCCACTTTTTTTCGGCTACGAATTTTTCTTGAATTTTCCAGGTTTTCCAAACACATTTTTTCCTGGCACATTTTAATTGGCTTCGAATAGAAAGTATTTTCATGTCTAAAAAATACATAAGTAATTTAGATTTTTTTATTATTTTATTTTTGGAAAAAAAAGGTTTTTGTGTTAAAAATATAATATTTAAGAAAATTAATATTTATCGTTTTAGCTATATTTCCAGACAATAAGGTATCAAGTTTATTTGTTTATTTTTATCGAAAGACCTTTATTTTAAAATATTCATTAATTATAGAAAAGTCAAGGAAAATCACCCAATTTGACCTTCATATTTTCCCTGACCTTCATATTTTCCCTGACATATCCATAACTTTTCCAGATTTCAACAATTCCCTTACTTTTCCCGGTTTCCCAGAAAGTGTTTATCGAAGTGACTGAGTGAATAGTTAGACTGTTCTCACTTATATCAAAGTTAAATGCCTTAAAAGACTTTTTTTTTTTTGAAGTTAAAGTTTATTTGTAGTAGTTGCCACTATACAGGCACAACTCTGAACAACTTATTTGCATATTAAAACAGTTGCACCTGGTGCTACATTGATTTTTAACTATAGCAGTTGCGATAAGTCCGTCCATATGGGTTGCCAGTTGTCATCAACTTTAGTCCACAACTAATTAGATGAGCAGGGTCCTTACCAAAGAGCCGATCGATAATCGAATCGAAATACCCATCCAAAGCCAAATGTATGGGATTTGTGATTCGTTTCTCGGCGATCGGACTCTACCCATAGAGTAAAATTCCTATACAATTTTATCGATCGACGAGGCGATTCGATTGGCGATCGTGTTCTTTGGTCAGGCCCCAGGGTAGTTTTTGAGATGATGACCACTGCCCCCCTAGCCAAGAGCATGGTTGCTTTTTACGCTCGAACGTCGCAGAAGCGTGACAGAGAGGAAGATAACAAATTGATTATCCTATTCGTGTATCTATATTGTTGTCTCGTTTTGGTTATTTCTGCAACGATAAAAACGAAAGTGACGTCATCATCAAATGTCATCTTCATACAAAACTTTCGTGCGCGCTTTTAGCGCTCATGCTCTTGGCTAGGGGGTCTGGTGCCAAACATGGACTCCATGGTAAAAAGCTTCAGATTTATCATTACCAATAAAGATGTGTTCACAGATCCTCTTCAATATATTGTTGGGCTATTTCAAGGCTGTTCCCTTTTACCAGTAGCTTTCAACAATAAAATTATCTGTGTGAAGGCATATGAAATACTAAGTTCTCGTTATACGAACTAGAACGTTCATCAAGGCAGAAAATAGGTTCAGCCATGACTCTTAAATTCTTTCAAAGAAATAACACCATCCTTAGATTTAGTTTTAGAACTTCTGTACATTGGTACAGTAACAAATAATCTGCCATGGTGTATTGCGCATGCTGATCGGTGGGGTGCATTTTGAGTATGCTACTATCATGAAGGTAAAAACCGTGCCCGTCCGCGCGGCTGGGCGCGTTTTTTTAGCTTCATGGCTACTATATATATATGCTATATAGCATAAGCAAATCAATGGCTGTGCTCCTCTTTTAGTTTGTGTGAAGCACTAGAGTTTTTTTTTTGCCGGTTTATTTTTTTCCGGGGTGTCACTGTGGGAATCGACTTTACATTTAGTATACCCGCACTTAAAAATACCGATTCTTATACCTTTACTTATATATATATATATATATATGTGATTGGTTACTAACCTTTTATTTAGAATAAATATTTAAGGCGTGGATTTGGTCGGTGAAGTTGGTCGCCTTGGTGGCTCCCTTGTATGGCAGATAATGATTGATAGGTCAATGGAATCAGCTAACCACCTAGTCTTACACTAGTTGGTTATGTAGTGTGTGTTCGGTTTGGTAGTAATTTTCATATTAAGATTTCTAAATTTAAGTTCTAAATCTGATATCGAGGTATTATAAATATTTGTCGTTCTTTTAATAATGAATAGGTGCCTAACCAAACGCACTCTAAGACCTCATTGTTAAACATTTTTAGCTTTTTGACTATTCATAAATATCTGTAAAGATTTACATGAAATAAATGATTTGATTTGAACGCTTTATTAATGATATTAGACCATCAGTCAATCTCTCGCGCATAAAACCTGCAACTGACCCTAAATTGACTGCAGATCACCAGTTTCTGTTCACTGACGTGTGCAGAATATGCCTGAGTCGCAACAACAAGAGAGGCCGGGCTCGTATTAAACATAAATATGCTACTCTGCCATGTGATGAATATATTTTTTATTTATTTAGTTTTAACAGTCGGATTCCAATAAACTTTATATTTCTGTAATCCTTGTAAATGTAGGTTCTAGTATATATTTTTGTAATGTCAATATCTCTAACGGTTTAAAAAAAACGACGTTGATGTAAAAATATATAAACTTCATGATTTTGGTATTTTGTTCAATAATTTTGTATTTTTCTACAGACGAGTGTTGTTTTTTTTATGGAAATGAACTATTAATCCTTAAGGTATCCGACGATACCAAACTTGCCATTACACCACAGAAGAAATAATAGATTATACCTTTAGTTTTAGCACAATAGCGCTTACAGAGGAGAGCGGTGGAGTCAAACTTCCCTACCTTACCCTCGCCAACTGGTAACTTATTACGCTTATCACTAGCTGCATTAAGCTGTGTTTAGCCTATACTTGTGTTCTATTCGTGTTTACCTCCTTAAAGTAATATATACATACGGAAATTTACCTCGTCCCCAAGGAACATTATACCCTCTACGAGTTCGTCCCGCACTAGAAGTGGCAGAAATAAATGCTCGGGAAATAAGACCTTTGCTCCGTCCATTGTTATATTGCTATATAATCTGAGGCTTTATTCCGAGTTTTGACGCGTTTTGCGTAAAGTATGGGTATTGAAATGTAAGTTCTATCCTGTTAATTATAAAGTTGAAATTCCAATGCTTCATACATGTTCAAACTTGCGAAAAATTCGTGTATTTCAAGATGGCGGCATTATAATAGCCAACCTAATACATACTATATGTCCATTGGAATAGAGCTTATATTTCCATATTTATAGTTTGCGCAACGTCTTGTCGTGATTAGCGGTTGCGAACTCGGAATAAGGCCCCTGTGATTGTTATTTCGTTTGAGATTTGGGAGGGGTAACGTATTGGAAAGGCGATTTTAGGCGTTAGGGTGGTTCCCTTTATTAACTAACTATCACCGCGTTCCGTGCTTAGCATCGCTGCCACGGAATGCTGGTTTTTTTTAGCCAAGGTCGTTTCACCGCGCGGAATGTGCTAACATTCAAGTTACCATCAATCGTTCCGCGACCAGAAATTTTAACACGAAAAGTTAGCATGGCTACTTTTTGACAGATGTTTGTTTACATGTGAATATCTATCTACAAATTGGAATTTAATTAATTATTTTATATATTCATATCTGTTTTAGTTTTAAAAGTTCGATTAAACCTAAAAAATAAATATCGTGTAAATAAATTCAGCTTTGGTATGTTTAGTTTGAGGTTGTTAATTAAATTAATATTGTGATATTATAAAATTATTGTATTTAAATAATAGTTAATTAAAAAAAAAAGATTTATTATATAATGATAAGGTAGTAATATTTTTAATTTCAATTATTTAATTCATAATAGTGCTTCTTGTCAAAAAGTGGCATCAAAAATCAACACCGATCGTTTCCGAGCTGCATTTTAGCATCGCTAAAAAAATTGACATGGCTGTGTTGAAACGGGCGGTCGCGCTGGTTTTTGAAATCAGCACGAGAAACTGCCCGCGTTAGCTCTCGGAACGCAGGCTATTCATACGAAAAAATAACAGCTGGGCTGAGTGTGCTTTTATTCCTTTGCCCGTTTTCGCAAAAAAAACTACAATAAAAAGTAAACACGAAAATTCACGAAATGCACCCACGTGTTTTAATACTTTTAAAATATTAAGTATAGTTTTACATAATTTAAGAAACAAATTATTATTTATATAAGAAATGGGTAAACGAAAAGTGGAACCTAAAGATCTTATAATTAAACCATTGCCTACAGAAGTAATTGTTAAAAAAACCGACGAGCATCCACTATGTCTACACGGTCCAACATTACTTTTCTCAAACACCAAAGGTCGGTATTTTAGTTGTGCCTCCTGTCGGAACAAGAAAGATTGTACTGTGCACATAACTGAAGAAGACTGGAAGAATGATAATGTAAAGAAACTGAATCAAAAATATTTGAATTTAATTCCTAAAATTGATAAGAGAGCAGCATTTGAATTGTTAAACAAGGTTGGTAAAGTAATATCTTAATAGAAGGATACTGAGAGGAACTCGAGTGTTTTAGACCAGACACCATAAAACGAAAAAAATAGGTAATTTACAACAATAATACATTGCACTGTTTAAATGAATTTGACACATTACCATTTAGTTCACAATCAGGCTGTATTCAAAACGGGGTAAAAATTAACCTGTGTAATCTCTTGGGAAAAAGAAATAAACAGAGATATGTAGGCCGCGTTCTGACCTTAGCATCGCTGCCACAAATGGCTGGTTTTTTAGCCCAAATCGTTTCAGCATGCAGAAATATTGGAAATTCATCAATCGTTCTGAGATCAGAAATGTTAACATTAAAAGTTGGCCATTGTAGCTCGAGTTAAATGATCGAATTGAATGGAATGTGAAAACATGAATCGATGGTTTTTCGTGTTACTTTTAGATAGATTTTTGTTTACATGTAAATTATCCATCTACAAATTGAATTAAAAAAAAATTTTATATATTAATATGTGTTCCCTGCCTTCCAGTTAATAACGCAGCTAGCTTCACGCGCTAACATCAAAAACTAGCACCACCAACTGTTTCATTTAAACCATTAGTTTTTTTTGCATTGCCGGTATGAGCTTCTGAATCAATGTAGGCTACTTTTTGATGTTAATTTTTAAGACTTTGAGGTTATTAATTAAATTAATATAAAATAAATAACTAAATAAATTAATACCTATATAATATAAAAAAAGAACACTCCTAAAACAAAAATGAAATTCCTACAATAAAAATTAAACCTACCAAAGAAAATATATTATATATATTATTTATTGTCCACCATATCCAAACCCCGTCCCGGTCCGAAAGTACCCATAACACTGGCAGCATTACCTCGTTGAGCTGCCAGTGTAATACATTGTTTAAAAAAGTAACCGGACCGAGAATCACCAGAGGCCTCGTTGAGAAGAGCACATAACGTCTAAGACCACGGCTTCGGATCCCCAAACCCCAGTTGTCTCCACAGCAAATGGGACAAATAAATATTCAGGTTTCAAATTTTGATATTTTACATGTTTTAATTTAGAGGCTGCTTCAGCAGCTGCACCTGACGAGCACATTTATTATTTTTAATTCTAGAACACTGATGTTCACTGACTGCCTCCACCACAAGATGGACAGATGAAAATGTCACCCAATTAATATTGTAATATCATAAAATTATTGTATTTCAACAATAGTTAATTAAAAAAATATATTATATTTGATAAGGTAGTAAAATTACTAATTTCAATTATTTTATTAAAAATAGTTGCTTCTTGTCAAAAAGTGGCATTAAAAACCAACAATGATTAATTTAGAGCTGAATTTTGTGTTGAAGTAGCGGTCGCAGTGGTTTTTGTTGTCGCCATGAAGTGCTGTCCAATTTGTGTATATTCCATTTTGAACCAAGTTTAGTGGCCCTAATTCTAGAACACTGATGTTGACTGCCTCCACCACAAGATGGACAGATGAAAATGTCACCCAAACTGAATCCAAGGATCCCCAAGAACATTGTTTTACACCTTTAATTTTATTCTTTAGTAATCTATTGCAAATCAGTTCTAAAGTCCTTCCTCTATTTACAATCTGCTAATATTAATAAAAAATTTTAGATCAAAGAAGAAACTTTATCAAGCCGACAATATTGTATTAATTGTGATGAACTATTTGTGCCATTACGAAGAACAAAACATGCTCATGATCACAAAATAATAAGTGGTATTACGAATGAGCAACTAGCTACTCCCTCGTCGTGGCTGCCGGCTTTAGAAAATGATTCTATTGAAGCTCAATATTTGTTTGCAAGAAAGTCTGTAAATGTAATTTTAAGTATTTTACAGAATAATGACATTAAGTGAGTATATCTAAATTTGCTTGTCTGTTATTGTATCCAGATGCCTTTTAATTTTTGTAACATAAAGAACATATTGATACAGTACACCCTGATATTGACATTTTTTTTAACCTCTTGCATCCAGTAAGCTTGTTAAAATGTTTTTTGGGATTTATATAGCTTCTCTAATAACTCATAATAAAAATGTGTCTGTCTTTCCAAAGAATACATAAAACTTTGTGTACATTTTTTTAGCATGTTATAGCTGAGGGATATTTAATTAAAGTAGTATTTATTTTCAGAAATGTGTTGTGTGTAGGTACACCATCTATACATGACGCACTACAAAAATCTCCAGCCCATGATTCTATCCTGTTGGACTTTGACAAGAGATACCATCACTTTCTACATCCCAATAAATTTATTTGGTATAACATGTTTAATAACTATTTATTTAATGGTGCAGCAGATGAAAAAATATTGGATAATTTTATTAAATCAAGCAGGTACATATAATTTTTTTTAGTCTTAAAATCTTAAGGATTATGGTGTAAGCACAGTTTGGAGGGCATGGTTGTGTTTTTTTTTTTCTGTGTCCATTGAAGGTTTGTTGTCTAAAAGTGTTTTGCATTTTCGTGGAATATTCACTGATAATTTTATTTTGTCTCAAAAAACCTTAAAAAAAAAGTATAGATAGGTGTGACCAAGTGAATGATAATTATTATAATATAAAGGCCATTAAACGCATATTTCTCTAGACCAAAATTAAGTTCTAGGCTTGTACTAAGAGTATGTGCACCAGAAACAACGATACTATTACATTATATATTTTTTAAAGAACCAGAACATGACAAACTTTACGGAAAATCTTCCTTATATTTTCTTGCCATAGCTCATAGTTGGGAATCAAACTCACGATCTCCAGATATATGGTGAAAGGCGCAATCACTAACGTTCTACTTCAACAATACATAGACCGATTAAGTAGTTACAGAAATTACAATTAATTGCACTTAAATCTGCCTAAATGCATTTGTATTACCCTTACCAAAAAATGTAACAAAATATGATTTTTATACGGACTTCAGAAAAGCTTTCAATAAAGTTTCATTAAAGCGAGGCAATATTTTTTTTAAGAAAGTGACTGTTTTTATGTGACCACAACAAATATTTTCTTAATCTGGAGGATAATAGTGATATAATTCGTAAGTCAGAAATGTAAAATAAAATAGTTTGTTCGATAGAAATACATTATGAAAATAGCTCTGAAATTTTCTTTTTTCGGATTTTATGACATTACTATAAATGTTTAACATGATTTTTTTGTTTATAAAAGTGTATATATTAAGTTCATTATATTAAATTAAGTGTATAAATTAAGCCTTTGTACAATTTTAGTGAAATAAAGTTTAAAAAAAAAACGATTTTCTTAAATTCTTATTTAAACGCATTGTGACTTACAACATTTGTTTCCATGCGACTTTTGGTAGTCCGCACTGCCTACTCTCATCAGAAACCGTACTTATAAAGCTAAGATAACACATAGAAAACTAGATACAAATACGTAATTTCACAGACGAGCATACCTCACATTAAACACACAGGTTGGCTTCTTACATTGACAACAGAAATAAAAAAGTTGTAATCAAAAAATTCAATTCATTCTATTATTTATTTTATATTGTTTTTATAAAAGATATTTGTTAATTAAAAATTTCTTATATACCCAGACGACTGAAAAGTTAATAAAAAACCACAAAGACTACTTCATATTCATGGCGGGCTCATTCAATAAAATTAGTTAAGAGGTTTGACCTTTTCTAAACAAGTGTTAAAGTATTGGCAAGACTATTCTAGCCAGCCCAGCTCTTCCCGAAGGCCAAGTCCGGGGCTCCATAGACCTTAAGTCTGTTGTGAATCCACCCCTTTTTTTATTTTATTGAAGCATGACATGTAACTTTGTATAAACCTGATGATATGCAGACCTACAAAGTCTATGAATGGGGTCGGTCAATACAACATTGTTGCTTAACAATATTGATCACTCCCTCTAAATGACGCTTCATTGGAAGAAATATTGCATAATAAATAATGACCATTAAATACAACAAACTTTTACTCTTTATTGTATTAATATGTATTATTTTATTTCAGTGATAAAAACTTGTGTATAGTTATGGATCCACCATTTGGAGGTAGAGTCGAGCCTCTGATTCATACTTTAAAACAACTAAACAGTAAATACAAGAAACTGTGTAATGCAGAAAAAGATATTTCTGTTATTTGGGCATTCCCTTATTTCTCAGAACCTTATATTCAAAACTTGAAGCCAGAAATGTTGATGCATGATTATCAGGTACTATTATTTAGTTTTTTCACTAAAGAATAAATTGATGTTTTTTGAAAATGATACTGAATGCATAATCAGGTGGTAGGGATATCCAGGCGGTATAGTGGGAGTTATTAATATAGTTTAACAACAACATACTGATCAATGCCATGGACTTTGTCATATTATAATGTATGCTATGAAACTAGCGTCATTACACTGGTAACACCAAAGCATTAAAAAATTGTGGATAGCAACTAATGGAATCTATTTTAGTATCGTCAAATTCATGCATTTTAGTGCAACTCAGGATTGGATTTTGTTCTATAATTATAGTATTTGTACCATAATTTCATACCTGGTACTATATACTATGCTATGAGTAGGATAGTACACTTAAGGCCAGTACCAACTTGAAATCAAAGGAAAAAGAGTAATTTTTATTCGTCTAATTTGATGCCTTAGCGTTAAATTAAAAACGCAAAAAAATACAGTATACACGTTAAATTATGAATAAAAATAGTAATCGATTTTTTATTTAGCTTATTGTTTTTATTGTTATTAAAAACCTACGAATTTTGATTATAATTTACGAATTTTTGTCACATCACACAATGTATTTGTATGCGTGCAAATCAGTTTTGTGATTCAAGTTGGTCGCCGTAAATACTGTAATTTTCGTATCTTTACCGTTCTATGAAATAAATGATTTTTGGCCGTGAACTGGAATGCAGACGGGAATTCCCGAACTATAGCTATTCAAATAGAATAATTTTTTCCTTAAAAAATTCTATGTGAAAATGTTTCTTAATCATAGTATATACGTACATTGATTGTTTCGTTTTGAATATCAATTATATAATTAGCTAATAAAATATCAATGTACAATATTTAAAACAGTTTTGCATAAATAACATCTAATTAAATGCAATGCAACATGTCCCCTGTTTTGTTTTTATGGGTGTTTATTTTATAAAACCAAAACGTATTTTTTTTAAACCATAATGGCCTTTATACCTACTTCGCGGTCTTAAGTCTAGGAAGGCTGCAATTTATTCCCCTGCCTTCCCGGCACCCGCATGGAGAATCCATAGATAGCTAAGAACATTGTCTCTCTTATATTTTTACTTCAAAGATACTGTAATCTAGATAGCTATAATACTAGTGCAACTAAAAGCCTGAAACTAGTGAGGTGGCCAGTGTCGTGCTACTAGTTTTGTAATTTTAAAGGTCCATGTCTTGGTCAATGTTTTTACCCGTGGTTGCTGTCTTATAAATACTTTAGTATTATAACTTTGTTACACCTAGTTAAAATATTTGTTAGGATTACTAAGACCCTCTTAACGCATTCATTCACAGTAGTATTGTTATTATTTTTTACAGGTAGAATATGATAATCACAGCAAATTCCATCAAAAGAGTACCAAAGGCCGTAAATTTGGTTCCCCAGTTCGTCTGTTTACCAACATCCCTTTATCCAGTATTGATTTATCCAAGGAATCTAATTACAAGAAGTGTAATAAATGTAATTATTGGGTGTCAAGTACTAACCAACATTGTAATAAATGTAGGTGTTGTACAAGCAAGAATGGCATGACCTATAAACATTGTTATGTTTGCAAGAAGTGTGTTAAGCCTACATTCTTCCACTGCGCCACCTGTGAGCGTTGTTGCCAGAAAAAAGACCATCAGTGTGGTGTTGCTGTTGTATCACAGGTATATTGATGTCAATTAAATTTCCAAGCCCAAACAACTTTTGGAACTTTGACAATTGTATTTAAAGTTTTATATTATTAACTTTAAATTTTATAGTTTTAAAAATTAATTATGTATATATTTGATTTTACTTAAATAATTATGACATACATTTTCTATAGTATCAATTTTATATTTTATTTCCATAGTATATGCTTATGTCTAAAAGATATATCTTAAGGTTTAGAATAATAATTAAAAAAAACTAGTTTTATATCTCATGTTAAACTCTGCTAGGAAAGAAAATATATTATATAATAAATTATATTTCAGTCATGCTACAACTGCCATGAGATGGGTCATAAGAAATTGGACTGTCCTAATTTACAATCTGAGGCAAAACAAGTGAAACGAAGAAGAAAACATGCATAGAATACAACATTGTATATTTTAATATAAAGTAATTTATATATTAAACTTATTTAATAAAATACATATTTGTAATGATTTAAATTTAAATATAAAATGAAAGAAAAGTTTACATAAAGTAATAGGTAAGTATCTATATAAATTAATAATAAAAGTATTCTCATCGAATATTTAAATTTTATTAACTGCCACTGCAACAAAAAATATTAATTAATAAATAATAATATTAAGGACATTAGATACATATTATATTTTATAAACACCAGACAGAGGCAGTTATGAATTTAAATTGTATTAACTGCCACTGTAACAAAAATATTAATTTAAAAGTTTTATTTATTGTATTATTGTACTAAAGATAAATATTGTATGTAGGGTGACCGACCAGTCTCCACCGCCCAACAGATGCAAAAACCGTCAAGTGACCTAGTTGTGTTTCGGTTTTAGTCTGCGGTTAGTTAACACCAGTTTTCAGGAGACAACACAGTATATATTTATTGCTGAGGTCTCCTTTCAGGGTGCAGTTATGGAAAGGGCGTGTGATACTTCGTGGCCCCGCCACAGTAGATATTTGAACCGTACCTAATACTAAAAATATGTACGTAATTGTTCATAAAATTAAAAAAATATGTACTATAAAGGTTTCCAAGAAATTCAACAAAAACAGTTGGCTTCCTAGCCCCGCCACAGTGTACACTGCAATCAATGGTATAATAGTGCTCAAACTTAGTGTTAAAAAAATGGACATTTATTGTTCATTATAATCATAATAAGAAATGTACAAAAAAATCATTACATGATAAAAACCAAATTAAAAATAGTACTATGGCTATAACGAAATTATCAAGCGTTTCTGATAGTTTTGTCATGGATTTTATTTCATAGTTATTTATTACTCACTGTTACTAATTTTCTAACTATTACCCATGGCTTCGCCTGTGTTCAGACGAACTCGTTGTTCTTTAACGGGTTCGTTTTTTTAATGCATTAAAACATATGTTTTAATAAAAATATTATATTAATACTAAAAATATGTTCATAATATGTACGTAATTGTACATAACTTTAAAAAATATGTACTATAAAGGTTTCTGAGGAATTCAACAAAAACAGTTGGCGGGGCCAGGAAGTATGCTTCCTGGCCCCGCCACAGTGTACACTGAGATCAATGGTATAATAGTGCTCAAACTTAGTGTTAAAAAAATGTACATTAATGTTCGGATTAATAGTCGTTGCTTAGCCTGAGCCATTGCTTGGAACTGTCAAAATTTAGTTTTTTCTTGTGCAGTTTGACAGTCCGGAGCATCGGCTAAGCATTAGCAATTGCTTAGCATCGACTATTAATCCGACCATTATTGTTCATTATAATCATAATAAGAAATGTACAAAAAAATCATTACCTACATGATAAAAACTAAAATTAAAGTAGGCTATGATGAAATTATTAGGCGTTTTCTGATAATTACATCATGGCCGCTTTATTTTTGGTAACAGAATGTTAATAAACAACGATGTATTGATCGAACCCATTCATGAACTTTGTAGATTTGTTTACCATCAGGTAGATAACAAATACAAGCCATGCTCCAAAAAAAAAATATTATCATGGAAATAATGTAGTATTTCCATGATAATTTTATTTTTGTAGGTAATATTTTTTTTGTACATTTCTTATAATGAGTATAATGAACAATAACTGTACATTTTTTTAACACTAAGTTTGAGCACTATTATACCATTCATCTCAGTGTACACTGTGGCGGGGCCAGGAAGTATGCTTCCTAGCCCCGCCAACTGTTTTTGTTGAATTCCTCAGAAACCTTTATAGTACATATTTTTTAAAGTTATGTACAATTACGTACATATTATGAACATATTTTTAGTATTAAGCACGGTTCAAATATCTACTGTGGCGGGGCCACTAAGTATCACACGAAAGGGCAGTTGATTTGACGATACAGCAGCGAGATTTTAAAATGCAATTAAAATTGATCTTATTACCACATATTTTGTAATCGCATTATTTAGCGGACATAGTGGGAACGAACAAGAACGAAGAATCAGTCATGGACTTGTAGGTCGCGTTAGGATCAGGTACACCTGATTGTTAGTAATGAAAAACATTTTTTTTATTACTAAAAATAGTTTACATTTTCCATGAGTATTTTGTTTTTGGGCCCCAAAACTTACTTGATAGTTATCCTATTAAGAATGTCCTGAGTCTCTTTATATCTCTCCTCCACTTTGTTAGACTGTTGAAGCCAGGCGCGACGCACTCTGCTCCACCGACACAAATGGGAGCTAATCAGCTCTAATCGAGTTGGTAGAGGTGAATCTGACTATAAAATAAATAACGCTATATAAATTTGAATATTAAAATGGATGACGATGATTATTTAGTTATTATTTATTATCAAGGATTTAATAAAAAAATACTGGTATGAAAGCCACTTGTTTGTATTGGGTATTTTGACTCAATAAACATCATTATAATACACTAGCTGATAAGCGCAACTTCGTTTGTGTAACTTCAACCACACAGCGCATGCAACGAACTCTCAAAAGGAATAATTTTTAAACATTTTTCATGATGCTCCAATTGGGCGTAGGATGATGTTATTAGCCTATAGCCTTCCTCGATAGATGAGCTATCCAACACTAAAATATTTTTTTAAATGGTTCAGTATATCCAGATATTACCCCCTACAACCTCACAATCTTTACCTCTTTTTTAGTGTATCAAATTTAAAGTCAAACTTTAATGTGAGTAACTGTTGTGTTCTGTTTAAGACAAACCTAAATTGTTCAAATAGATTTTCTTGGTTACCCAATAGAAATACCAAACAAAAATACTTACATAAACCAGATTAATGTTATCTTTATTTACCGCTACTTGCTCTGGAAGTAGCTCTGGTATACGGGGAACTTGCGGACCCTTTGGCCCGGGCAAGTCAATGTGCTCCGTAGTAATGTTGGGATCTTCTGTTTCTTCATCAATTGTTTTACTAAAAAATATTGGTTAAAAATAAATATCATAGGAGACCTCCTAGATGGCCTCAGGGTACCCAGAGATGGTATGAGTCTACACCGAACAAGTGACAAGCTCGTCACACAATAGTGGTGTTGTCAAACAAATGTACATATTTTTTTTTTATTAAAAACACATTGGTACACACCAGGATTCGAACCAGGGACCTAAGTGTTTTTAAGTCCAAGGTCTAACCAACTAGGCCACCACGTATATAACATAACACCAAGTATTTACTATTCGCCTTCTTTGCCCAAATATATCAAATAGACATGAATAGCGCATAATAAATAAAATTTTCTCATCCAAAATTTCGAGGGAATCCTGGACTGTCCTACAACTAAAATTATTACTTTAAATTCATACTTAAAAACGGTATAATCAGCTTTAGGTTGGTTAGCAATCCATGCCCTGCAGATAGGATACAGCGGGGAATTGTCTCTGAACTGTGACAGGTCTACGCTGCGGTCAAACAACTTGAGCACATATGATTGGCGGACTGGGTCTGTGATTTTGGGAGTCTTCGATGGTCTCTCTTCAGAGTCTATATCATCGCTTAAGGATCTGAAATTAAAAAATATATATATAAAGGATATTATCATATCTACCTGTATTAATTGCTGTATTAAAACTACTTGATAATAAAGTATTTATATTATTTTACTAGCTATTGCTCTGTATATTATTATACTAGATATTACTGCCTCTAAACAGCTGGATTGATTTTTTTGTGTGTTTGAGTGGTTTTGGGATAGTCTAGATTTGATAATTTGGAGTGTAACAAAACTATTTTTTTAATATAATAATAGTACTAATAATTTGAACTGGTAGGTGAAGCTATTGATTTCTAGGCTATATAATTTTTGTTCAACTTCATATTCCGATTAAATTCTAAAAGTAACAGATCTTTGAAGCACAACATTTTAACATGAAATTTTTTTTTTTATGAAATACATATTTTTTTGACGAGCTAGCAGTTTCAGCCTATTAGTGGGGTATTTAGTGCGATGTACCCTGCATTTTGTGATTAAATGCTCAAACTTGGCACAGTTATTCCTTGGGTAGTTTTGAGTAGATTTCACCCAGTAGCCGTCGGTAGCCACCGCGGGTGGCGAGGGGAAGGGGGGGAAGTTTCACTGCGCCGCGCTCCACTGTGAGCGCTATTGTGCTAAAAGTTAAAACTAATGCTATAATGGCAAGTTTGGTGTCGTTTTCGGATAATGTAAGGACAAATAATTCATTTCCATAACAAAAACAATACTCGTCCATAGAAAAAAACAAAAATAATGAACTATATTTTTTTACATAAACGGCGTTTTCTTTTAAACCGCAAGAAATATTGTTATGACAAAAAATATATTCTAAGACCCACATTTACTAGGATTCCAGAAATATAACGTTTATTGCAATCTGGTTATAAAAACTAAATTAAAAAAAATATTATTCGTCACAAAGCAGAGTAGCGAAAGTGGCCACTTTTTTCGGCTACGAATTTCTCTTGACTTTTCCAGGTTTTTCAAACACATTTTTCCTGGCCTTAATTTGTTTGGAAAAGAAAGTTTTTTTTTCAAATTCTTTCAAGATTAATTTCAAAGAAATAACATCATCCTTAGATTTAGTTGTAGAATGTTTTATTAATGATATTAGACCAACAGCCAATTAGTGATGTCAAGCTTGGATTTATGACAGATACTTAACCTCGTCTAACGTGGCATTTTCTTGTACACTTTTCTTGGACTTCAACACTTTCAACACAACTTTTTTGTTAAATGTAAGTCTTGTACAAACTCTCGTAATAATCTAATTGCATTTCTCCTAAAAGATCTCTGAATAGCCTCTGAGATGGAATCAAGACTTCAGTTACATAAAATAATTTATGAGTGGCGTATAGACACACTCCACTCATAAATTATTGCACAGGGGAGTTGGAAGAAAAATGATTGTCGTGTCTGTATTATAGTTTTCCTTAAAAACGACAAAGTACATGGCTACAGAGTTGACGCGATGACCGTATAAAACCCTTTAATAGATTGATGCAGACTTTACTGAAATTCCTCTTGCACCGACTTCCACTGCATAAAATTGAGTTTTAAAACTGTTTATAGTCATTTCATTTATAAGATGAAAATATTTGTTCGACTTGATGGTGTGGTTAGGGATTTTTGTTACCCACGGAACAGTGAGTTTTATAAATATTACTCTCTTCAAGCACCGAGAGTATACAAGAGTATACCAGTATGTTTGGTCTATTAGTGGAGTATTTAGTGCAACATGTTGTATGGGAACCCTGCATTTTATGATTAAAGGCTCAAACTTGGCACAGTTATTCCTTGGGTAGTATTGAGTAGATTTCGCCCAGTAGGCAAGTTTGGTGTCGTTTTCGGATAATTTAAGGATAAATAATTCATTTCCATAACAAAAACAATAATCGCCCATAGAAAACAACAAAAATATTGAACAAAATCATATACTATTTTTTTTTTACATCAACGTTTTTTTTTAAACCGAATATATTCTAAAACCCGCATTTACTAGGATTCCAGAAATGTAACGTTTAATAGAATCCGACCGTAAAAAGTAAATTGAAACTTCATCACGGTAACCGACATCTGGTATTAGCGTTACCGTGGTAACGCTTATACACACGTTGCGTATGACTTTGGCAGTTTCTTGACGAAGCTGAAATATGACCTACACTCAGTCCAGGTATTAATCCCATCGAGCATTTATAATATGTACTCAGCCCCCCTCCGTTTTTATTATGTTTTTTCAACAGATTGTGTTTAATTTATATAATAACCAATTACACCACCCATTCCAAAATTCTCACGGTTTAAAACCGTCCACTGGGTACCCTGAGGCTGTTTAAACGGTGTTTGGGAGCCAAATAGGCACCCGTGATGGTATATTATTTTTATCACTGTGAAAATTGGCTGGTTTCCATTAGAACATGCAGCTTTTTACAAAATTGTTATAACTATGATCAATAAAATGTTTAAGGTTCTTAGGTAGTTTCCATACCGTAAATAAAATTACACAATGTAGGTATACAAATATATATTTTTATATTTGGACATTAAAAATATCAATATGATTATGGTTTTACCAAGTAACCAATGGTTACTTAGATCAGTGCTCGTATAATACATAAATATGCTACTCTGCCTTGTGATGATTTTTTTTTTTAATTTCCTTTTTACGGTCGGATTCTATTAAACGTTACATTTCTGGAATCCTAGTAAATGCTGGTTTTAGAATATATTTGGTTTAAAAAAAAAAGTTGATGTAAAAAAAAATAGTATATGATTTTGTTCAATATTTTTGTTGTTTTCTATGGGCGATTATTGTTTTTGTTATGGAAATGAATTATTTATCCTTAAATTATCCGAAAACGACACCAAACTTGCCTACTGGGCGAAATCTACTCAATACTACCCAAGGAATAAATGTGCCAAGTTTGAGCCTTTAATCATAAAATGCAGGGTTCCCATACAACATGTTGCACTAAATACTCCACTAATAGACCAAACATACTGGTATACTCTTGTATACTCTCGGTGCTTGAAGAGAGTAATATTTATAGAACTCACTGTTCCGTGGGTAACAAAAATCCCTAACCACACCATCAAGTCGAACAAATATTTTCATCTTATAAATGAAATGACTATAAACAGTTTTAAAACTAAATTTTATGCAGTGGAAGTCAGTGCAAGAGGAATTTCAGCAAAGTCTGCATCAATCTATTAAAGGATCTTGGCCTTCCGAGATCAGTCATCAGAACTTTTATGGAATGTGTTTCAATGATGGCGTTAACAGGATCATATAGTATTTGGTTATAGTAGAGAGGGTAGTGAACACAGTGCAGGTGAGAGTTAAAAGGCCTTTAAACCTACTTCACAGTCTCAAGTCTGGGAACACTGTAGTTTATCGCCCCACCTTCCAATCACGCAATGGACCCGCCCACACTGAAAATCCTGGATAGCTAAGAAAATTGTTTCTGTTATTACTATAAATGTATTTCTTTTTTAATTATATGTAATTAATTAATAAAAATTAAGAACTATATTATTATATATAATTAGTATGTTTTTTCTGTTCAGATTGTCATGGTCTAGGTGTTTAAAAAAATATAATATGTATTATATAGTTGTTTCTGGTACACATAGTACAAGCCTAGAGCTTAGTTTGTGACCAAAGCAATATGTGTAAATTGTCCTACATATTATTATTATACACCAGTACTTGATATAGGCATATAAGCAATAAGCTGCTCGCCTATTATTTAATAATAATAATTACTTCATTTAAGAAAAAACAATAATTTTATGTGTTTGAACCCTTGTTCCCTAATTACATTGAATTAAAAATAAATAAGAACCTTTATCTCATTCTATTCCAGAAAAAAGAATGTCATTTAAATAGCTTTTTAATTATTATATTTTTGAGTCTGTAAAAGTAATAATAACTTTATAATGGTTCAATATTCTAATTGATTACCAGGGTACCAAGCTTTGTTCAACTTAAAAGCAAAACCTTATCTAAATACTAAATTATATCCAAATCATTAGAGCAATTTCTGAGATAACGAAGGAATATTTATCTAATGCTTTTTTTAAATTTATTAGAATTTTGTATCATCAGTAGGCTTACATCCAAGAAATGGTGCTATAGTTTTTTTTTTTTTGATACAAATGATGATTTTTTTATGGCATATTTTCAGGAGACCTAAAGGCAAAACTTTCTCTATATAAAATTGTACCTACTTATTTAATATATAATAATAAATAATATTAAAAAAAAAATACTAAAATTACCTATCTGATCTATCTATAGATTTCTTTGGAGAAGCTTCTGATTTTTCATCACTAGGTTCCAGCTGATCTAGTAATGCACCTTTGAATCGTCCTCGAGCTGATGTCATGCCATCGTCTATAAAAATAATAAATTGATATTTGGTTATGGAATATGTTAAACCACATTCACCTTTCGAATTGTGTTTGGGGTTTGTGGGTTCTATTCCCACCCAAGGAAAAAAAATATTAGTTAGTATTTTTTTCTGTACAGTTTATCTTGGTCTGGGTGTTTCTGGTTTTGTGTGTTATGGATTATATTGTTGTTTCTGGTACACATAGTACAATCTTAGAGCTCAGTTTGTGACCAGAGCAATAAGTGTATATTTTCCTACACATTATTATTATACAAGGCCCGTTAAAATAAAAGTGAGACCAAGTATATTAACATACTGTCTCGATTTCAACAAGGACCCAGGAGGGGGATTATATTCCCACATCGTTGTAGCCAATGATAGCTAGCATGAAGTTGCGGACAGCAGTAACGTTGTTAGTTTCTTAGATCCTGTAAGTGATCTGCGTATCTAGATACGAAAAATTTATAAAATAGGTAAGATATAGAGGAATATACCTTTTTGGTCAGTGTACGATTTGTTCTTCGCCTTTAATAGTAATCTCCTTCTTTTAGGCATTATAGTAAAAATAAAAAACTTATGAAAAGACCACAGAACAAGTCCCAAAGGTTAAAAAAGTTTAATTTAACAAAATTTCAAAATTCGAATTAAACACCGTCCATAGATAAACTAGGGATGTGAAAAAAAATCTATACTTTTTTAAAAATTAATCGATTTTCAAAAACACATCTATATTTATCAAATCGATTATGTAAAATGCACTTTTTAATCGATTTTTGTAAAAGGCTCCATCTATGAGCTAGAAGAAGTTTTAAGTCGTGAATTTTGCGAATTCTATGAGTTGAAGAAAAGTTTTAAGTCGCGATTTTCGTAAACTGCGACATCCAGGCACTGGAATTAGTGTAAGTATTTGATTTTATTTGAATGCTTTTTTGTTCAGCCAGGGGTGTTCCACTCCGCGCTTTAGGTATGAACCCGGCCGTACCGACGGATGGGTTTAATTTTTGACGGCTACCGCAGTGGGTTGGTGGGCTGCTTGCTTCGGCCGAGTCGCACGTTTGTATGATACTCACGCGCCTCGTCGCGATATTTAATATTAACTAAAATGAGGTCTAAAGCTTATTGTGCCACATTCGGTTTCTTAAATAATAGTAACAAGGATCCGGACCTTACGTTTTTCATACTTCCAAAGGACCTCAAAAGGTAAATAAATCCACGCCTACCTCGGTAATTGTTAGGCAGGTACCTACACTAAAAAAATATCAAAACGTGTGTCTAGTAGTCTTTTTTAGAATGCTAATTGTCATTACTCGCCACCTTTCCTATGTACCCAATGTTGTCCTTTGTTGTAGTTATTTAAGTCTCTCATATTTACGTACTTTGTTAGATATTTAATTACTATAGTATATAGTTTTGTTTGATAAGTAAAGGTAGTAATAGTTAGTGCACTACCATGAACTAACTATTACTAGAAATATTATGCAGTTTTCATAAGTAGACAACATACATTCTTGCTCATATATACTTATTTATTTTATTATTAAGCAACCTACGTAGGTACCTAATTGGGTACCTACGTAGGTTGCTTAATAATAAATAACATAGACTAAGCAAATATACCGAGGCAATGTTTTTGGATGTTTTTCTTTCAACTTAGTAGGTAGTTACAGTCTGTTTCCTTTAAAGGTATTATTCGCACTTATATCATTCCACATAATCTACCTATACTACTTGTACCAACTATTATTTCTTTTGTGCCTATACACCGAAAAGCAATATTTAGTTTCATAGACAATGTAGTGTGTGTGCCTTGTGGCTTCCGTATCTCCTTAGGTTAAAATACCTATGCAGCAGACATCGGATCGAAATATTCTTAAACATCAATGTATTGATCGACCCCTTTTATGGACTTTCTAGGTCTGCTTACCATCATCAAAACAAAGTCACGTGCCGTGCGTGCTCCAATAACAATAAATAAGAAAATTACGTATTACGAATATAGTTTTCTTATTTTATTTTAAAGTTATCTATTCTTTAGGTATCTATATATAAAAAAATCCTTCAAGACCGAATGCTGGTGCTTATTAGGGTTCTGTACATAGAAAAAAAATAGCGAATAACGGGATAAAGTTTTGTTTCTGATATAATTTCAATATTAAATGTCTACAGAAATGCCTTTATTTAAAAAAAAATAGATTTTTTGAAAATTCTTTATTTTTGTCTAAAATAATCGAAATTTATACATCCATTTTTTATTTATTTCGTTTTTCGTACGAATATCGGTCAAAAGTATTAAATCCTATACAGCCTATAAAAAATAAACTATATTGTATACAAGTCCAACAAGCCTAATACGTCCATGGGCCTTACTAAAGAGCCAATCGATAATCGAATGGAAATACCCATCGAAAGCCAAATGTATGGGATTTGACGTTTATCGTCGATCAGCCTCTACCCATAGAGTAAAATTGGACACATTTTACTTTCGCTTCGATCGATCGATCGTGGCGATGGGTATTACTTTTCATGTGGCTCCCCGTTAGGACCCTTAGTCCCCTATACATTTTTTCCATCGATCGATCGAAAGTAAAATGTATCGAATTTTACTCTATGGGTAGAGGCTGAACGGGACTATCGCGTAACTGCAATGGTAATGGAAATGCGCCAGAATATTATTAATTAATGTTACAAATAAAATACAAAATAGTTGGTCTTTTAAATAATCTATTATTCTCAATTTTTTTATTAATTTCAATGTCCATATATAACATTCACTACATCATACCTACTTACTAATTTATTATTTTAAAAGAAAACTCTTGTGTTACCGATAAAAATACAAAGTTTTCATTTGTAAAAAAAATATGATTGAATTTGATGCTGACTGGACAAGAGTAATCTATAATGTAAAAAATAATATAAACATTAAAACCAGACTTTTCGTATTGTCGCTAAACTTCGCAATAACCATCTCATTATTGTAGCACGTGTTTTTAAAATGAAGTAAATATATTAATCGACTTGGCTATATTGCTCATGCCCTTGCCTTTCCCACAAGGATGAATGGCATCATAATAATCATCGAACAAAAAAAAAGTGCAAAAAAAAAAAAAAAGTAGAAAAAAGTCGCGATTATACTTAATTTTATTTGCTTTGTTTTTCAATGAAATAGCAAACCGAGTAAGGTTTACTTGCAGACAGATAAACTGCCTCGCGTTACGTTATGGCCTCCACAGCATATACACAAGATGCGGACGGTATGTTTTTATTAAATTGAAAATACTTACAGCATAACTATTACAAGATGTTGAATGTAACATTGTTTTTGTTCAACTAAATTTACCTTTGGAGAAAGATACGCATAAGTTTAGGTACATATAATTTCACTTCAATGCTAAATTTTATAAAATTTAACAAATAATGCCAATATCATTGTAGATTTGGCTCTTCTTTTATATCTATACTAGTCTCTATTTGGATGAAAGACCTATTTGCCATAGACATTAATATTGTTATTATTCTTGTATGTATTCTTGTTCAAAAAAATAAATAAAATACCTACTTTAAACTTTTGTATGACTTAATACATATTATTATAAGCACTTAGGTCCCTGGTTCAAACCAATGAGTTTTTAATCAAAAAATGTATGTACATTTGTTTAACAATACCAGTATAGTGCCTCTGAGAGCATGTTAAGCTGTTGGTCCCAGTTTCACTATACTAACTTGCGAAACAGTATATAGATGAGTTATTGAGTTGATCCAAATATCGCGACAAGCTAGCCACTTATTCGGTGTAGACTCATACCATCGACTACAATGAGGTGAGACCCTACTGCTTGGTACCCTGAGGCCGTCTAGGTGGTCTCGGGCGCCGTTAGGCACCCATGATGGTATATATATTTATATAAGGGGTCTCATTAAGAACTTGAATTTTAAAAAGTTAAATTTTTTTTTTTTAATATTAAGTATTGTTAATATTAATAATACTTAATATAAAAAAAAAATGATGAGACTTTAACGCACACCATGAACAATGGCTTGGATCCCTCAAGACTGATCTCGCTGGTAAGTCTTCTCACCATTTTGCCCTCTCACATGGTTTGACCCAACTGGTAGACGAATTTACACGGATACCTGATGTGGCCGACCATACACCTTCCAAACTCGACTTATTGCTGACGAATCAGCCGACTAACTACAATGTCTCCGTTCTCAGTCCACTGGGTGGATCGGACCATTGTTTAGTTACAACGACTGTACAAACTGCTATCTCACCTCTTCAACGCAATATTGCACGAAAGGTCTGGCATTATTCGTCAGCTGACTGGGAAGGGCTTTGTGAATACTTCTTAGCACTTCCTTGGAGGCAACGCTGCTTTAGGGACAAAGATCCATCAAGGTGTGCATCTTTACTTGCTGATGAGATACTTCTGGGTATGGATTATTATATCCCCCACTCGTATGTCGTCAGCAAGGGTAGAAGCAGACCATGGTACAATAGTCACTGCTCGAGTGCAGTGGCTAACAAGAACACAGCGTACCGAAAATGGGTGAAAGGTCGCTCATGTGGTGATCCTAACCTCGCGTCCCTTAAAGCGGCATACAACCTTGCCACCAAAGTCTGCAGGAAGGTGTTCAAACGGGCAGAATCTGAACATATTTCACGGATTGGGCAAGAACTGCTTAATCGCCCGGCTGGTAGTCGCAGTTTCTGGCAGCTTGCAAAATCCGTGGAATCCAACTTCTGTCGCTCCTCACTACCACCGTTACGTCTGCCTGATGGATTGCTGGCAAACTCGGCAAAAGATAAAGCCGAACTACTGGCAACTCTTTTCGCCTCAAACTCTCGGCTTGGTGGAGGCGCGCAACCGCCTCGTATTGATAATTGTGGCTTCTCAATGCCCGATATCATTATAAGACAGCGCGACGTGCGTGCAATACTCCGAAGTTTAGATACCCGGAAGGCCAGTGGTCCAGATGGTATACCAGCAGTTGTCTTAAAAGAGTGTGCACTTGAACTGTGTCCTGCCCTCACGCGTCTATATAGATTGTCCTACTCCTCCGCAAAAGTTCCCACAGTTTGGAAAGTAGCTAACATACAGCCAGTGCCAAAAAAGGGTGACCGCTCCGACCCAAACAATTATCGCCCTATTGCCGTAACCTCAATCTTGAGCAAAGAATGTGAAAAACTGATTAATGCACAAATAGTGCGATACCTAGAAGATCACTCCATTTTGAGCGATAAACAATATGGATTTCGTTCAAAACGATCAACAGGTGATCTCCTAGCGTACGTCACGCACGTTTGGGGAGAGGCAATAGACCAACACGGCGAGGCTTTGGCAGTTGGCCTAGACATCTCCAAAGCATTTGATAGGGTCTGGCACAGAGCCCTACTATCCAAGCTGCCTTCGTATGGACTTCCCAATCGGTTATGTGACTGGATCGCCAGCTTTCTTTCGCAAAGGAGTATTAGAGTCGTTTTAGACGGGTGTGACTCAAAATACAAAGACATAAATGCTGGCGTGCCTCAGGGATCAGTGCTGTCACCAACACTGTTTATTCTGCATATCAATGACATGTTAAAACTTGGTAACATTCATTGCTATGCAGATGATAGTACTGTCCATGGGCGATACCAGTCCAAGACACCGTTAAGTCTAATCGAAGTAGAGGAGTCCCGACGTTCCTTGATCGCAGAACTGAACGAAACTCTAGACCGTATATCTGCGTGGGGGTCAGATAATCTGGTCCAGTTCAATGCCGGTAAAACGCAAGCGTGCGCAATGACGGCAAAGAAGTCCCCTTTTTCCCCACTTCCGTCTCTTCAGAACACCGCTCTTAAACTAACGTCCGTTTTTAATATCTTGGGGATAGAATTGCGCTCCGATCTTAACCACCGCAACTATATCGAGAGCATTGCAAAATCAGCATCTAAAAAGTTGGGAGTCTTAAATAAGGTGCGGCGGTTTTTCTCACCCAAACTCCGATTTATGCTATATAAAGCTCAGGTACGGCCATGTGTGGAATACAGCTCGCACCTTTGGGACGGATCCGCTAAATACCTGTTGAATGCTCTCGATTCACTGCAAAAGCGTGCAATTCGTATAATCAACGACGATCAGCTCTCTAAAACACTGGAGCCTTTGCACCTGCGTAGAGAAGTTGCATCGTTGAGCGTATTCTACCGCCTATATCACGGACAGTGCTCTGAAGAGCTGTTTGAACTCATCCCTCCTTCCCCATTTCGTTTCCGTACTACACGCACTGGCAATAAAATGCATACACATACAGTGGATGACAGGCCCACCAGAACAAAAAGGTATGGTGACTCTTATATATGTCGCACGATAAAAAGGTGGAATGCCTTGCCTGCGTGCGTTTTCCCTTCTTCCTTTAATCCAGAGTCCTTTAAGCGTAGCGTGAATAAGTTTCTCAAGCAGACATAGTGGAATCAACCAATTGAAGCAAGCAAAATAGCTACTATTGGTTGAGAACATTCTTGGACGTTACATTGGCACTTACCATCAGGTGGATGAAGGTTCACATTTCCTGCTATATAAAAAAAAAAAAAAATTTTTTGCTTTTTAAAATTCAAGTTCTTAATGAGAGTGATGACATTTAGGGTAATTGTCCAACAATGATCCACATAAAATTCAAATTATTATAACTCCTCATTTTTATTTCATATAGTAATGCGTCTCAATATAGTAACAGTAAATTTATAGAATATTAAAGCATTGGAAACAATAATATCTTTTAAGAAATCCTTGAATTGTATGTTTTGAATTTATAGGCCATTGATAAGGTATTACTGGCGTAATTAAGTTGAAAATATTTGAAATATACTTTCTGTATAATAATAATAAATAAAATTAATTTGAGAGACAATGTTCTTAGCAAACCATGGATTCACCGTGCGGGTGCCGGGTCCATCGCGTGGTTGAAAGGCAGGGGAATGAACTTCAGCGTTCCCGGACTTGAGACCGCGAAGTAGGTTTAAAGGCCTTTTGAACTCTCACCTGCACTGTGTTCACTACCCTCTCTACTCAACCAAATATTATATGATCCTGTTAGCGCCATCCTGGAAACACGCTTCATAAAAGTTCCGACGGCTGTTCTCGGAAGGCCAAGATCCTTCAATAGACGGTGCAAAGACTTTGCTGGAATTTCTCTTGCACCAACTTCCACTGCATAAAGTTGAGTTTTAAATCCGTTTCTAGTAATTTCGTTTGTGAGATCAAAATATTTGTTCGAGTTGATGTTGTGGTCCTTAGGTATGTTTGTTTCCCACGGAATGGTGAGTTCTATAAGTATTACTTTCTTCAAGCACCGAGAGTACACCAGTATGTCTGGTCTATAGGCTGAAACTGCTAGTTCGTCTGGAATCTTGTAATGTATTTTAAATGTATCCATGAATATTTTCCAGTCTTGTGCTTTGTCCAGGATTAATATTTAATCCTAAGTTGCGTAAACCATAAATATTGAAATATAAGTTCTATTCCAATGGTAATATAGTCTGTATTAGGTTGGAATGGCTAAAATAATGCCGCCATCTTGAAATACACAAGTTCTTCGCAAGTTTGAACATGTTTAGAGCATTGGAGTTTTAACTCTATAATTAACAGGATAGAACTTATATTTAAATATTTATAGTTTACGCATCGTCTTGTCATGTTTAGTAACAAACATACCTAAGGACCACAACATCAAGTCAAACAAATATTTTGATCTCACAAACGAAATTACTAGAAATGGATTTAAAACTCAACTTTATGCAGTGGAAGTTGGTGCAAGAGGAATTCCAGCAAAGTCTTTGCACCGTCTATTGAAGGATCTTGGCCTTCCCAAAAACAGCCGTCGGAACTTTTATGGAGCGTGTTTCCAGGATGGCGCTAACAAGATCATATAGTATTTGGTTGAGTAGAGAGGGTAGTGAACACAGTGCAAGTGAGAGTTCAAAAGGCCTTTAAACCTACTTCGCGGTCTCAAGTCCGGGAACGCTGCAGTTCATTCCCCTGCCTTTTAACCACGCGATGGACCCGGCATCCGCACGGTGAATCCATGGTTTGCTAAGAACATTGTCTCTCTCTTGCAAACTCGGAATAATGCCCCTGGTGAGTCGCCGCCGAAAATTACTCTCGGCAATACCCTTCCCTTCAGTGGACGTGCGTGCAGCGGCGCGATTTCATGAAGGTGATCGTGGGGTCCGTTGTCTGCTCGGTCAAACATCCGTCGAGCGAGCCGTTCAACAAACACTTCCACTGATTCTACCTTTAGGTCGCCGCTGATTGTGGAATTGCGCATAAACCACTGAGCGCCATATGGTGTAGCACCCGGGTGAGCTGGAGTGTTGTACTATGGTCCTCGCGAAAACCGAACTGCTCTATACGAAGATCGATATAGGCTGTCAGTCACCGGAGGAACAATCTCTCTAACAGCTTCGCCGGATGCGGAAGCAGGGTGATCGGACGGTAGCTGACCGGCAGACGTTTGTCTTCGCCGGGCTTTGGGATATGATGACTTTCCCCTGCTTCCATGCGCTAAGGAAATTACCTGTACGAACTATACCATTGCATCGCTCTGCGGGGGAGCTGCGTTAATTGTGGATCGGTAACCCCATCTGGACCGGGGCCTTTTTGTGCTTAAGGCTTTGCGTGACTCGCTCCACCTCAGCTGAAGAAATGAAAAAGTGCCCCAGAAGGGGGTCCTTATTCAGATAACCCCCAGAATTCCCGTACCCTATCCTCTGTATGCCCGTTGAAAGCCTGGTCGATGACGGGGAAAGGTTTGAATTACCCCTCCAGATGCCTGCCAAGTATATCGGCTCTGGCTTGGGGGGCGCAGTAGCGGTTTCCCGCGTCGTCGTCGAGCAATGGGTGGACGGCTTCGGGCGTTCGGGTTAGTCTCCTCCGTTCGCGTTTCGTGCTGGGGTCTCAGAAGTTCGCCCAGCGCCTCTGGAGAAGCCTTTTAAGTTGTAGCTTAAGTCGGAGGGGGTGTGAGAGAGTTTCACACTTTAGGCTGATATGCGGAGGCAGCTCACGAAACAACACAAAACCAACCTCGACTGCCAGATTAAAACAAACATATTATTTTATTTTAACAAAGTACGTAAAATTACTCTTGAAATCTTGGCAATTATAGTAATGTGTTTATCTGTCACTTTGACACTATTCAACCCATGAAGCTAAAAAAACGCGGACGGGCACGGTTTTTACCTTCATGATTCAACCATTAAAAAATCCAATTCCTTGTTAACTATAGAATAACTGCTATCAGACTTTAACTGGGTATTCAAAAATCGGCCCATAGTCTATTAGAGCGTGTACGTAGTACTCTATTTAATCTGTGATAGCGTGTTTGTGATGTTACGCAGATTTTTTAGATTTCAGATTTCAAATAATAATTATCAAAAATTAGTTAATTATTTTTAAAATAATCGAATATAGTTTCTCATTGAAGGCTATGTTATATATGCACAAAAGACAGAAAAAAACAATTCCATTCCTTAGTAAGTAAGAAAAAGACGTTAATTGGATAGAGAAAAATTGTTACCATATTTTATCAATTTAGTTACGTGACCACTGACCACCCAAGATTTTAATAAATCAATTTAATATTTTGAAAATAAATATAACCACAGCGAACGGTATTAAGTATACAAAACTTTAAAAGTCAAATTTCAAACTAAATAATAACAAAAGTATGTTTTACTTGCCTTTAAAAAAACAGGAGCCTTACCAAAGAGCCAATCGATAAACGAATCGAAATACCCATCGAAAGCCAAATGTATGGGATTAGACGTTTCTCGTCGATCAGGCTCTACCCATAGAATAAATTTCCTATATATTTTTATCGATCGATGCGGCGATTCTATTGGCGATCGTGTTCTTTGGTCAGGTAGGCAATTCTCGCGCTTTCAACATTCATCTCGATTCGAGAATTTTAAACGAAAAATGACTAAATATGCCATTTTTTGTTAAAAAATATCGAACATTAAACGTAATAAATAATAAATATTAATTAATAAATATACAAATATTGAACGAAAAATGACATATTTAGTTATTTTTCGTCAAAAAACGGTGCCTTTTTTGTTACGACAACACCACTTGCATTTATTTAAATACTGTGGATGGAGAATTTGACCTAAGCCGACGAGTGGAAGCAACAGGAGAGGAAATAATACTAAATCCGTAGTATTCAAATTAAAACGGATAATATTTAATGAATCATTTATTATTGGAATATGATGGAAAAGTGGTCGACTAGCTGACCACCCTATATCAGTAAGTTTAAAAAAATTGCATATAAGTATCCAAAACCTGATTTTTATTCAAAAAAACTGGATAAGTTTCGTTTAGAATGAGAGCCAGGAAGGCAGCGGAGCAAAGCTTCCTACCTACCTGACTTTAGGAACTTCAAAGAAAGTCTTAAATTGTATAACTAGGAGGGTTACCCTAGGCTCAAGGGTAACCCCCATAAACCAAAATTTATAATAATTAATTTCTCAAAACTAAAGGTTTCACAACTCCCCTACCCCCGGGGTCCTCCCCCTGCACCAATATTAACCAATCTAAAGAAATTATCTAAATGATAGAGTTTTATGGCAGTTGTGTAGTTTAGAAGATCTAAGAGTACAGACAATAGCCAAACTCGTAGGTATAAGCGACTTTATACCTACTATATGCTTGCAGGCCTGGGTTTTTTAGGCCTTGAGCTGGACCAAACTATAACAACCCCAATTAGAATTATCTTATTCTTTTCTGATTCAATGCTGGAAAGTTGACAAGCCAAGTATCACCCGTGAACAGTGCTGTCATCTGCATAGTAATGAATGTTACCTAGTGACAAGTTGACAACATATCATTAATATGCAGCAAAAATAGCGTCGGCGACAGTACCAATCCCTGGGGTAACCCCACGTAAATGGTTTCTCGGCCTGAGGCCATACCATCAACAAGGAAGCTTACAGTTCATTTTAGCTAGCGTATAAAGCAATTACACTTTGTACCGCAAGATTTAAAGCACCTGAATCTTTCGTCCTAGGCACGCTTGAGCAGCCATGGCACTTTGAGTCCAAAGTGGCATCCAGGTGTCATTTTCTTTCTGCCAGCCAAATTCAGAAAGTCAAGGTGTGTTTTGGTGTTTTATTAGACATTGCCCCCAAAGGTGCATGCCCTGAAAATTGCCTTTAATATATGCTGTTTTAGAGAAGCTATACCCCCACAGAGGGGGGTATTTGGAATTTGCCTGTCCTTATTTGTGAACAAATATTTTCGACAAAAAATAGCTTTCTCATCTCCTTCATAGAGAAATTTAAATCCCTGTGTTGTTTGCTTTCCCTGCCTCAAAGTAGGTTTTTTTACCCCTCCCGTTAAATGATGATATCGTGTCGCACCCAGTTAGTGAATGGAACAAACGGTAGGACGTATGATTTTTCAGGACCCAGTTATTAAACCTGCAGAAGTCAATTAATTCTATCTAAACACGACTAATGTGTGGCAGGCCAGATATTGGTCTCATTGACCAGTCTGGTGCGACACCGGATTCTATTTGTATCTCAAATGTAGCGATTAGATTTAATTTTTTAATTGCCGGGAGTTTGATACTTTGACCCCCTCCCCTTCCCTCTTGCGCGGCTAACGGGGTTTTTGTGCTCAGTTTGGTCCATATAACGTCCATGCCAAGTGGCATTGTATGACTCGAAATTGTAAAGGTGTCCATTGGATACAACGATGCTTAATAGGACCCCAGCTATTTGGGTCATCTACCTTAAGGATACACTGCATTCGCAATCGCAAAGTTCGTATTTTGTTCTCCATTTCTCCATTCAAAATGAGCTTTCGCGCTTTCAGTAAAACTCGACTACTGTTTGTCGCTGAATTAAAAAATATTTTTGCATCTTTCATTTCACCTGTGTTATTTGCTTTTATACGCCCTCTTAAAGCAGTGTTAGCACCATGGTGAGGCAAGAATGTACTCCCTAAGTTCGTAATATACCGTACTGTGATCACAAGACAGTGATCCGAACCAGCCAAGAGGGCCAGGACTGTGTGGCTCTTCAAATCAATCAATTAAGTAATTAATACTTGAAAAATAAGAATAAAAAGATATTTATGTCCATTTTGATTATGTTGCTCTATGTAAGTAATAGAGTAGACTGGTTACAGTTGTGACAGTTTTGATTTGATCGTCCATAGTTTCACCTATATAACGGTTAGGTGGAAAAATGATATTGATTATATTAGTGTATACATTTGTCATTATACGAATACCAATATTCGGCCCCAAGGTACTATAATTATTTCACAGAAAAGTTCCAAAAAAAGTACCTATTATGTCACATCCGAACCTATGCCAGGTACTTGTACTATTATTTCTTCTGTGGCCAGGGGCGGTTGTGACTTGTGACATACTCAAATAGGGTTTCAAATCGTTTTGAATCTTAATCTAATTTAGTTTTTTGTTAAGGCATTTTGTCATCACTTTTAATTATTATTATAACTTCTTTAAGCTTAAGAATCACTTAAAAATATTTAGAATCAACATTACAAATGATCCATAATTATTAACAAATATTTTTGCGTAATGCTGAAGCAAAACATACGGATGAGATTTTTTTTACAATTGAGCAACATTTTAACAAACAAAATTACCGTATTTATGAACATTTCGGACTTCATCAGAGCTGAAGACTGGCCGTCGTCTAGTCCCGATCTTAATCCGCTGGATTATGATTTATGTTCAGTTTTAGAGAGTACGGCTTGCTTTAAACGCCATGATAATTTGGAGTCCCTAAACAATCCATACGATTGGCAGTGAAGAATTTTTGATGGAAAATCCCAAAAAATAACATTAGCGGAAGGTTTTCAATGGGTAAATTTTAATAAATCCAGAAGCTTCCAAATCCATTCATTATAGGATCAGTTGATTTGACAATAAAGTGAGGAAATTAAAGTAGACTGGTAATGCAAATTTGTCTTTATCACCACCCATTTAATAACCACATCAGTCAGCTAGTAATCCATGTTAAACAAATCGATCGATCCCATTCATTGAGTTTGTAGGCCTGCTTACAATCAGGTAGATACAAAATCACGTGCCATACTTCAATTTAAAAAAAAAAAAAATTATCAGTAGTAATAAATAATTTTCAAAATTAGATTTTCAGGTACCTATTGGTTTGTTAGTTCATCCTATTGGCTCCAATATCATTCTATTTTGTGGTATTTGTTTTGTTAATAGGTGCGAAATTTATACCAGCTACGCAAAGACCTGACGGAACTTGGCGTAAACCACGAAGAATAAAAGATGGATACATCCCTCAAGAAGAAGTCCCTTTGTATGAAAGTAAAGGAAAACAGTTTCGAGCCAGGCAGACAGGATTGCCTGTGGGACTGACTCCAGAAATAGTAGCGGCAGCACAGAAGCCTAAGAAACAGCAAAATAATACTGTTCAGCCTATCCCAGGACTGATCCTTAATGTGGACAAATCTAAGAAGAAGAAAAAGAAGAAAAATTGTGAGTATATTTTTGTTTATGCTAATATACCTAATGTGTAATGTTCTGTTTTTTTGTTTGTTTGTTATGTAGATGATCAAATGATTTAATTTATGTTCTTTATTATTCTATTTTGGATGTTCAAATTTTTATTTCTGAAAAGTTTTCCTAATCCTCATATACATATATATATAAAATGTCAGTAAGTTTAAATATACGATTGTATATTTAAACTTACTGACACGCACATCTATGTATCGTTTTATGATGCATAGTGACATTATATTTAATCGTTTCAGTTATAGATTTTGGCATGATAGTACAAATAAAATATTTTAACAAATAAGAGCAGTAAAATGTTAAATTACATGTTTTCTGATCTGCATTTATTTGGCTAAGACATAATGACAATGGTAATGATAGTGTCTGATTAATGACGTTAACACTACGTCAGGTTGTTGGTGGGGAACTGATGACATTGGAGCAGACCTACAAATATTTTCTGAGGGGGTATGCTCCGACTTTAGGGTCAGTACGACCTTAAACCATTTGGCTGATGATATCTTTTTGGTGAAAATATATACTTGGAATAAGCCAAAAATATGTATTTATTTTTATGTAAACCAAAGGCATTTTTTTGCGAAGAGTCAAAAAAAGTACAAGGGTCGTTAAGTGTGAGCATGGGCAGGCCGCCATTCTTGCCACACTAATGTTTTTAATTTTAAATGTCTTGTTCTTAACTTGCGTCAGATATAAAAATTGAACGCGGAGAATAATTAAATAGCAACTGCAACACACGTCGCATAACCAACTGGGTGTAAAAGGGATTGGAAGGTTTACGTTAAAGTTTTTATGTATGTAACAGTTGGGCTGAAAAGTTCGTACTTTTTTTAATAGAATTTTGAATTTTTCGATACCATTTTTATAGTACGATTTGTCTTTAGCCTTAAAATAGGCTTCAGTTTCGGTGATTCATCGGCGCTAAATTTTTGTTCAGCGAGCATTCTCTTGGTCTGAATACAGGAAAAAGCCGCTGGTGGCCAGATCTGGAAAATACGGTGGATGCGGAAGCAATTCGAAGACCAATTCATGCAAATTATACCATCGTTTTCGATCGATTGTAAGATCGCGCGGCACTCACTTTAAACAGAGCTTTCACATACCCAAATATTCATTCACGCATATGTCCAACACGTTCCTTTGATATCTTTAGGGTCTCAGCTATCTCAATCAACTTCACTTTACGGTTATCCGAAATTATTTTGAGTACTTTTTTGATGTTTTCATCGGTAACAGCCTCTTTGGGGGCGTCCACAGCACAGCGTGCATCGTCCTCGGTGCTCATTTCGCGACGTTTAAACTTAGCGAACCACTTTTCAACGGTTTATTTTCCTGGTGCAAAGTCCGAATAATGTTTATCAAGCCAAGCCTCGGCTTCAATATTTTTTTCGCCAAAAAAACAATGCTTTATTAACACACGAAATTCCTTTTTATCCATTTTTTCAAACTAACAAAAGTTGCTTCACTAAAAATGCTATAACTTACAAAGCTCACAAACTAATATTATACACGTGTCTTTTGCCCTAACCTTGGCTAACAAAAAATCATATGGATTTAATACTAGTAGCACCATTATGTCAGCTCGAACTTTTCAGCCCACCTAAATGTTGTTTATTGAAGGTCCATGTTTTGGTATCCGTATGTTAGAACACTTAAAACTGGCAAAATTTATGTGTCTAATAATTTACTTATAATATTTTTTTGTACGTGTGTCATAGCGTTTTTCTTATTCATTAATAATACCCAGTACAAGATGTATAATAGTACTTGAGAAGTACAACTAAAAGAGGATGAGATAAATAATGAAAGGTTTAGAGCCGCGGACGTCAAACTGCGGCCCGCGACAAGGCAAATAATTTCAATAGTCAACTATCACAAAGTTAAATAAATAGGCACCGATGCGAGAAATTGAGGGAATAAACAGAGACCGCGGTCGGCTTGACTAATATTTTTGTTACATTTGCCACTAGACATTGTTGGTTTTCCATTACTTAAATAATTTATATAGAAAACGTGCAATAGAAACTTGTATAGGTATACATTCTCTCAAGAAAGTACTGGAATTCTATAATTTAAAAAGCTTTCATGTCGAAAATATTTTTGTTGTATGTTGGCACATTGCGATTTTTACAATGGATTTTTTTTAACAATCGTTTTAAATTGCCATGTGCTTCAGCAGAAGAAATTATATCTGTAATAAAATTTCTTATGCTGAAGCGCTGAAATTGTTACATAAGTCTTATAGTCAATCGATTTTTTTGAAAACCGATCGCGATGTGGTGAAGGTTTGCTTCAATATTAAAACAAGCCTTTGTGGACGACTATTTGGTCGTCCATCAAAGTCTTCATCTGAACTTAACATCGTTAAAGTAAAGGAAATGGTGACTGAAAATGGTCGTTTAAGTCTGAAAGAGATAGCCTTTAAAATTTATGAGGTTCACGAATCAATTTGTCCCATTTTTAACAATTTTGGACATGAAACGTGTACTGAAATACCTGAATTTTCTGCAAAAAAATAATCGCGAAAAGGCTATATTATTTGATAGAACTAATTAATTTCAAGCCCACATTCATAAGGTCTTCTATGACTTTGTTCGACCGTCCGATTGATTTCATTACCACAAACCGACAAGTGATCTAGTCACATATTTATGTTTTAGTCTGTGGGTTCATAGGTTTTTTGGAGGCTATTGCATCGATATTTAGGATGCGGTTACGTAGCGGGGTTTAATGACGATAAAGCAGCGAGGTTATTAAATAGACTCGTAATGCAAATTTGTCTGTCGATGCCTGTTTCGTAACCGCATCAATTCGCCGCCAAATATATATTAATCATAGTGGACGCGATCAATGCTATTAAACAACAATATATTCATCGACCCCATTCATGGAATTTGTAGATCTGCTTACCATCAGGTGGATACAAAATAATATACCGTACTACAAAAAAAACAAACAGAATAGGTGGTATTTAGGTAGATAACACCCTTAGTGTGCGGCCCGACAGTGATACCCACATTGTCCTATGTGGTCCTTGGCCGGAAAAGTGTGACCTGGTTTAGAGGATAGTGTTTCTCCTACTCCGTTGCTATCCCAGTATATTGTTTTGAACACAGCTGATATACTGTGATAGCAACAGTAGGAGACCCACTATCCTCTAACTAAACCAAACATTATTTATCTCATCCTCTTTAATTTCTAGTTTAACCCTAGGTGTACTTCTCAAGTACTATTATACATCTTTATGAGTTTGATGTATCAATATGGGGCCGTTGGTTTCTTAAAATCTAGGTTCATATTATTATTATATAAATATTTTTTTTAATTAGTTTTGTAGAGTTGTTAATCACGCCATTCATTAAAATAATTACTTTTGTGAAATCTTTTTTTTTTGTATTTAGTAAGTGTAATGTAAATGTTACATAAATATTCAATCTATTGCAACAACCACTTTATTAAAGTGGTTGTTGCAATAGATTACTTTGTACTTATACTGGTTGTGTACAATACTTGTACTATTATTTCTTCTGTGGTACAACAGTAATGGGCTTCAACGAATTTCGTTTATTTTTAGATTAATAGACGTAGCTTAGCCTGAGCCATTGCTTGGAACTGTCAAAATTTAGTTTTTTCATATGCAGTTTGACAGTCCGAAGCATCGGCTAAGCATTAGCTTAGCATCATGAAGGTAAAAACCGTGCCCGTCCGCGCCGCGGGGCGCGTTTTTTTAGCTTCATGCTTAGCATCGACTATTAATCCGACCATAAAAGGTCAGATTAATAGTCGTAGCTTAGCCTGAGCCATTGCTTGGAACTGTCAAAATTTAGTTTTTTCATATGCAGTTTGACAGTCCGACGCTTTGGCTAAGCATTAGCAATTGCTTAGCAACAAGTATTAATCCGACCCTGAAAACAAACTATAGAATAAATGTGGTGCGATATGCACATTTATTAAAAGAATGCGTAATATAATATTATTATTTTTTTTTTTCATTTTTCTCGGAAGCCCATTCGGCCCAGATGTTCGTTAACCCTGGCTGTTTCTAATTTTGTCGCAGTAAACACAAGGGAAACGGAAAATATAATATTTATGTTGGCCTGCTTGTGTGGCAATACTGGAGAGTGACCACCGACTTCTATACCGTGAGATCTGTGGGACGTTTGAGTTGAGATCGAAAGTGACGCATTTCATACAAATGTTCTTAGTAATTTATTAAATACTCGAACTAGCTATACAATTCTCAAGTCAAACAACGTTGTTTCACCAATTACATAATTTTTATCTCAACTCGAACAAGATCTTATGGTATTGAAATTGGCGGTGACCTTCCTGATGTTGGTTTATGTCATTTAAATGTTTTTTTGTTTTTGGTATTTCCAGCTACAGAGGAGGCTACAGAAAAATTAAGTAAATGTGCTATAAGTGAACCTACATTTCGTGATTCGCCAGTTGAAGCATCTAATTCATCTCAAAGTAGAGCTGATGAATCGCCATCATTTAGCCCAGACCCTTCCAAGAAACTCAAAAATTTAAGAAAAAAACTTCGGGATATTGAAATGTTGGAAGAGAAAATAAAATCAGGAAGTTTGAAAACACCTGACAAAGATCAAAAAGAGAAATTAACAAAGAAAAGTCAAGTTATATCAGAGATAGAGATTTTAGAGAAAGAAATAGGTGTTTAAGCCAAGTTTAGTTTTATATTAATTTAATCATCTTTTTACTTTTGTTATTATGAATTACTTATTATTAATGACTTTTTACATTTCATTTCTTTTATTTGATGTGTGGGGGGTGAACCCTTAGTCTGTCTGTGGCTTTAAAACCGATGGATCAATGTCAATGCTTTTTTTAAGTATATGTAAGTCGAAATATAAAAAATATGATTTATGAAAGTCATTCAGAAGTTATAAGCTCTTATTGAATTACATAATATAGCGCATCGGCACATTAAAAAAATAATCTCAGTCGAATCAGATAATCCATCGGTCTTTTAAATAATTTTAAGTCCGATTGATCATCAGGGGTCTGACCAAAGAACACGATTTTACACATTCGCCAATCGAATCGATCGATAAAATGTATAGGAATTTTATTTGCCTTTCGATACGATTATCGATTGACTCTTTGGTAAGGCCTTATATTTGCGCACCATAACTTATCTATAGGTTAGACTAAATTATAGTAGGTACCCTTAACATGACCTGAAACACGTTTTTGGGATCAGGATTCCATTTTGGCCAAAAATAAAGTATCGTTATTAATAAAAAATCCTACCATTTTCATTAATGAGCAAGAAAAAACACCATTTTCAATATAATTGTTATGTTAAATTGTTGTCGTCGGGCCATAGCCCCCTGGACTCTTCCCTCTTATTTTTTATTTTTATTTATTTAAATCTTTATTGCATACAAAATACAAAGGCGGACTTAATGCCGCTAGGCATACTCTACCAGTCAAACCTTCGGGACAATAAAAGCAGTTAATAAGTGAGGTAGGTGCAATATAGTAACTGAGTATATAAACCAGTGAATATTATATAAAATACTTACAATCTATTATACACTACTTAAATATATCTTATATATATACATACATAAACTACATATACACAATACTACCAACTACAAAATGAGAAAGGAGAAGTAACAAAGTGGAAAGGAATAGAATAATGAAAGATAAATAAAAACTACCTATGAATTTAAAAAGTAATCATGTACTCTTTTTTTAAATATGACCCTATTTGGTGATTGTCTTATTTTGACTGGTAAATTATTCCAAAGTCTTGCAGCGACAACTCTTATTAGAATTAAAACCTTGTAGATAACTTAAACCGGTCATTGATTAGGCTTATTGGCCAGTTGGTATTTTAAAAAACATAGGTAACCGTGGTCAAAATTTTAACTTTACCTTAGAGATAATAGTTAGGCACCTATATAGCAAGTACCTTTTTTAGTTTATAATAAATAACACACACACGAAGTTGCGGATACCTTCATCTTATTTTATACAAGCTGATCCGCGCAACTTTAACCGTAGGTACGCTCTCAAAAAGATTTTTTTTCTCAGGAATTGATTTTGCAACATTTTTCATTGTTACTCCGCTCCTATTGGTCGTAGCGTGATGTTATGTGTAGCCTTCCTCGATAAATGGGCCTATCAATTCAATAATTATTCAATTTGAACCAGTAGTTTCTGAGATTAGCGCCTTCAACCTAACAAACTCTTCAGATTTATAATATTATAGATTATAAAGCAATGTCAAGGGACAAATCTTATGTCATTATTTTTCCATATGTCAAGGCTATGTTGTTTAATTCACTCTTATTTGCCTGCTGATAAGAACAATTGTAGTTCCTTTAAATATACAGGGTGATTTTTTTAAGAATGGTTTCAATACAAAATCCTAAACAACAAGGAATAGCGAAATATTATGCTGAAAGGAGTCTCAGGTACAGAAGAAATAATAGTACAAGTATCTCAGGGCCGATTTTGATAAAATTAATAATAATTTATTCTCCCAGCCGGTAAACGAACAGTGGATCTCGAAAAAAAAACTCACCTGTATTATTCACCAGCTCATAATCAGTCGAAATTTCTTTGAGAATTTTTCGCTATTCCCTATTTAGGATTTGGCCTTGAAGGGCCACTTAAAAAAATCGGCCTGTATATACCTATATAATATGAAGGACATTACACACATATTGCCCTGCTCATAAACAAAGTCTAGGCTTGGATTATGTGTACCAAAAACTACCAAAAGCCAGGGAAAATGCTCTAAATTTACTATAGCCAATTTTCTGCTTGTTGGTTTTAGTAGTATGCATAAATTATGTGCATTTTGCATCTAATATTTATTGGATGCCGCTTGAACACATTGTACCTCTATATGTTTTGTTGAACTACATTTTTTTTCTTTTGTTCTTATTTTTCCTATAATTTTTTTAATGTTGTTATTGTAATTTTGGAGGCAATATTTTTTTTAATTTTCATTAGTATTTGTATAGACACACATACTGCAATCAGTTAAGCAACTGTAGAAGTAATAATAATAATAATGTGTAGGGCAAATTACACATATTGCTCTGGTCACAAACTAAGTTCTAGGCTTGTACTATGTGTACCAGAAGCAACGATAATACATATTATATTTTATAAACACCCAGAGCATGACAAACTGTACAGAAAATATGTACTAATATTTTTTGCCATGGGTGGGAATCGAACCCACGACCTCCGGATACAATGCCAAAGGCGCAACCACTAGTCTACGGAGGCAAAGTGTCATATAATATGTAGATATCATTACGTAAAATCAGCTATAGTACCTAAATTCAGAATATTTTTTTCCCTGGCTAAACAGAAACTATACAGAAATACTGTAATTTTTTTTTTTTGCCATGGGTGGGAATCAAAACCACAGTGAGTGAGTTCTCATGTGGAGGTCCACATGAGAACTCACGACCAAGAATGTCTATATATGGTAAAAAATATTGAAATCATGGTATTTGTGGTGGAAGGTAATTAATTAATCATTTAGTGTGCCCACTATCAATGTGAATGTAAATTGAATAAGGCGGAAGTTTTATTTTAGAACACAAACATTAGTCTTTAACTTTGTAAAAATAAATATACAAATGGCAATTTGTGAGTCAAATTGCAGGTGCAGGAAATATTTTAGAGAGGAATTTTGTACATACAAATAAAAAAATACATGCTTTTTAAGCTTTATTAAAATATATTTATTATCTACAAAAAAACTGACTGTTTTGTTAATACATTGGGGATTATACAATATAAAAGTATTTAAATCAAATAGGTAAAATCCAGAATAGCATTACTGCAAAAGATATAAGCAGCCCCATAGATAAGTCCATGCTATCTAAAACATTTCTTATTAAGAGGATATACATTTTTGCTGTTTTTAACATAGAAAACTGTGCAGTTAAATGTGATTATGTTATGATCTTCTTTTCTTCCTTTCCAGACACTCAAATCTGAAAAAAAAAGTATAGGATAATAAAATAAATTAAAGAGAATAACAATAGTATGGGTTTGCTTGGCCCATTTAAGACCCCAAGAAACTTTTCATTTCATTAAATTGTTGTTTTTTTCTTTATTAAAAAACAAATCTAATTCAGCACAATGTTGGAATTAATTCCACAAAGGATTCTTTACCAGTTAAACCTTCTTCACAAGTTGGTGCAATATTTGAAAGAAATGACTATACACATATTATTTATGTATACATAGAACTTGACTATGTAATTTTTTTTAGGATCAATAATTTGAAATAAAAATCTTACTTTCACTGTGTTCCAGATATAAACTTAGGAACTCTTTCAAATAAACCAGGCTAGTATTATCAATAAATTTCTGGAATGAACAATGTTGCTTTTTGATAAGAAGCAATTATTGTAAATGAAAATAAGTAATTGGAATTAAGCTTTTACTAAGTTTATATAAAATAAAAGTTTACATATAAAGTTTAATAATTTTAAGGGAGATTTTTCAATCCTCAGTTTAAGTTATTCGACAGTTAACTTGTATGAAGAACTGTCCAATATTATCATTCTCCAATTTATCTGTTGAATAACTTTATTTGACAATTGGAAAATCAGCCCAATTAAATATATCAAAGCTGAATTATTGGCTGCATTTTGTTAGCTAACCCGTACCAGTATTTCGCGCTAGCATGAAAATCAGCAGTTTTGGCATTTTATTTAGATCATGTTAACATTTGTTAGTATTTATAGCAATGCAAACAAAACGAAAATTACCACAAAATACTGATTTCTGACATCTGCCATTTTGACATTTACCATAAACGTAAAAAAGGCAAAAATATATATAAACAAATTCTATTTCATCATCATCCAGAAATTCATGTTTTTATAATTTGTATCTCCAAATATTTTTCTTCATTATTCAGTAAATTAAATAAAAAACTAAAATCTACAAAGTAATTAAACAAAAGTATATTATAAAACCAAATATTTATAGTTTGAAAGATAAATTTAAGATTAATAACCTAATACATTCGCAGGGAAATACGGATTGTTTGACATCTGTCTAAGATTAACAATAAAAATTCACCTCCAACGCGATGCTAAAAATGTTAACATTTATTGGTAACATTGTGCAAAAAAAATTACTGTTACTAACGGCAGATGTTTGGTATTTATCAATATTTTTTCCCAAAAGAAATGACAGCGCCGCTCTAACATTACCAGCTAACAAAACACTCTCAAATCATTAAGGTTTTATTGCATATTTATCATTAACAGTTATAATTTATAAAATATTTAATTAAAAACAATTTGTAGGTTGATATTTACATGTAAACAAATCTCGTCAAAAAGTAACATAAAAAATACTTTTAACTAAATGTAAATGGTAGATTTTAATGTTAAAAATTGGATTTTCTGGTAATGGAACGGCTTATACCAAAAATTTCATAATTTGTTGACCAATTAACACTTTCAACAAAATGTATAAATTCAATCAGTCTATAAAAGTTGGCCATGTTCAGAGTTTGTCTAATATCCACCAGTAAATTATTTCAGGGTGTTGTGATGATGACAACAAAAAGAAAGAGCAAAGTTATGTCCTGTTTGAGATGATGAGAGAATGTATATAAATAATACAAGGTGGTATGGTATCACTTATGTGCCTATAACTTAGAATCCTGTAAATATTACCTTTTTGTGGTAGTTAGATAAAATCATTTCTTGCCCTTTGCCTTGCATAATTACCAAGACAGGCAAGTATCCCAATCACAGCGACTCCAAGTCCTATGATTGTGGCAAAGAAGTCTCCAAAATCAAATCCTTGCGAAGCTTCTACATTGTTTACAGCGAACAACGCAATCACTATCAAACAAAGTTTAAAATACATTTTATTTTACAATAAAATAATAGTTATTATCATACTCAATCTGTTCAAAACAATATATTAAAACGTATTTTAAACGTAAACGCACAGAGTATATGGAATAAATCGTAAACGTAACAAAACAATCGCAAATGACGTATTATTTTTTTAAATTTTATTATTATTTTTGGTGAATGGCTTTTCGCTTGACGCGTAACTCTGCCAATGTCAAGTTGTTGAAAAGGCACCTATGAGTATAAAGGTCATTGGGCACAATCCGACCCAATTTGTGACGGTATGCCTACAGAAACAAAATTACTTATAAATTAATAAGGTATATCCCACTTTCCATTTTATTTATTTTTTTAAACCATGGGAATAAAATATTACAAGTGATTTAAAAGTTGAAGATATTTATTGCAAAGAACAAAATAGAATTTAAATGAAGGAATTGTATTAAAAAACACCATGCGTATGAGTACTCGGTCTGGCGGCATATATAATGCTATCTCTCTCGCACATTAGTCAGGTATAAACCGTCCTGCGTTCGGGGAGCTAGCGCGGGCAGTTTTTCGTGCTGACTTCAAAAACCAGCGCGACCGCCCGTTTCAACACAGCCATGTACTTTTTTTTAGCGATGCCAAAATGCAGCTCGGAAACGATCGGTGTGGATTTTTGATGCCACTTTTTGGCAAGAAGCACTATTTTGAATTAAATAATTGAAATAAAAAATATTACTACCTTATCATTATATAATAAATCAATATTTTTTAATTAACTATTATTTAAATACAATAATTTTATAATATCACAATGTTAATTTAATTAACAACCTCAAACTAAATATACCAAAGCTGAATTTAGTTACACGATATTTATTTTTTTGGTTTAATCGAACTTTTAAAACTAAAACAGATATGAATATATAAAATAATTAATTAAATTCCAATTTGTAGATAGATATTCACATGTAAACAAACATCTGTCAAAAAGTAGCCCGGCTAACTTTTCGTGTTAAAATTTCTGGTCGCGGAACGATTGATGGTAACTTGAATTGCTAACATTTCCACGCGGTGAAACGACCTTGGCTAAAAAAACCAGCGATCCGTGGCAGCGATGCTGAGGTCGGAACGGGAGAACGGTTTCAACACGTTCAAATTCAAACGCTTTCACATGGCACGTTTGCAGTCTCTCGTCATTTGTCGTTGCGATCAGGGGCCTTAGAGAAAAATCAGGCGCGGCGACGTGTCGTGTCGCTTTCAATCAAAACTGTATAGACTTTGGCAGGTGACAGCGTACCTCACGCTTACTGTCACTGTCAAAATACATACGTTTTTGACTGAGGCGACGCGACATGTCGCCTCGCCTGCTTTTTCTCTAGAGCCCCTGTGCGTTCTTCTATTGTTTTTATTATCAACTACTATTGCGTGTTTACTGGACTGATTGTTTGCTTTTGAATTGGATTGCGTCGATATGGAAAAAGTCAAAAGTCAAAATCATTTATTTCATGTAAATACAGATACAGATATACATGATACAGATATTTATGAATAAACAAAAAAAAAAAAGTTTAACAATGAGGTCTTAGAGTGCGTTTGGTTAGGCAGCTATTCATTAACAAAATAACGACAAATATTAATTGAACTTAGACACGATGGAATGGAAACCTTAATATGAAAATTACTACCGAACCGAACACACACTACATAACCAACTAGTGTAAGACTAGGTGGTTAGCTGATTCCATTGACCTGTCAATCATTATCTGCCATACAAGAGAGCCACCAAGGCGACCAACTTCACCGATCATATCCATGCCTTAAATATTTATTGTAAATAAAAGCTAAGTAACCAATCGCATATAAGTAAAGGTATAAGGATCGGTATTTTTAAGGGCATAAACACTAACTGTAAAGTCGATCCCCTCAGAGACACCCCGGAGAAAAAGAAACCAGCAAGTAAAAAACTCTAGTGCTTCACACAAACTAAAAGAGGGGTACAGCCAGTGTCTCCAACTATTTCTTTCAAAAATACGGTGTTGTTAGTTTAAAAATACGGTAAATGCAATCATATTACGGTAGAAAAATAATTAAATTACGGTAAAAATACGGTAACAAATAATTGCATAAATTGTATGACGATGTCAGTATTGCCATAGTAATTTGCCAGAATTACCGCTCAAAATATTAATGTGAACAAAAAAAAAAAGAAAACAATATATAATAGGCGTCGATTATACCCCTCAAAATATTAATAAGCAAAAAAAAACCTCTCGTAAAGAATTCGCGCGGCAAAAAGTGGAACTAATCAAATTGAGAGTAAAAATGTAAAAAAAAAAAGTTAAATACCTATAGTACCTTCGATTTTAACATATTTATTTTTTTATTATTAAAATTTTATTTACTAAAATCTATGGAATTCACCCTAAAATTATTTAATAATGATTCTGATAAGGCCCGATTCATACATATGAAATTACGGCAGAAAGTGGTACCGTAATACTATCTCTACGGTAGGTGGTAGATCTATAAAAAATACGGTAGATTTACCGTAATTACGGCGTGGTTGGAGACACTGGGTACAGCTATTGATTGACTTATGCTATATAGCATATATATATAATATATATATATAGTAACATACTCAAAATGCACCCCACTGATCAGCATGCGTAGAACACCCTATGGCAGAATATTTGTTACGGTACCAATGTACATAACTACACAGTATACTATTAGTATAAATTAAATATAAATAAGTAGGTAATCATCAATGATTACCTTATCCAAAGACAAAATTTACATAATGTAATGAAAATAAATTATGTAATATAAAATTATTACAATATCGGACATTATATACCTACTAAACTAGGGTAGATTCTACATAAGCAATTTGTTTACTAGTTGCGAGACCTCAATTGCATATCAGGGGCTTTATTCCGAGTTTTGACACGTTCACCGTCGCGCATTTTGCGTAAAGAAACGGGTATTGAAATGTAAGTTCTATACTGTTAATTATAAAGTTGAAATTCCAATGCTACATACATGTTCAAACTTGCGAAGAATTCGTGTATTTCAAGATGGCTGCATTATAATAGCCAACCAAATACATACTATATAAACATTGGAATAGAGCTTATATTTCCATATTTATAGTTTGCGCAACGTCTTGTCGTGATTAGCGGTTGCAAACTCGGAATAAGGCCCCAGGACGGTTCCAGACGTCTTTATCGTTAAGATAGTCTTTTACACTATAGTAAGCCTTATTGATTAATATGTGTTTTATACAATTTTTAAACTTTATTTCACTCAGATCTATAATGCTTTTAGGTAATTTATTAAATAACCTTATACTGACGAAACATTTATTAGTTTTTTGCAGTCTAAACTTTGGTATATCGATTTTATCTATGTTTCTTAAGTTTAAATTATGTCTATCGCCATTTTTACTAAACATATTTAAGTTTTTCCTAACGTACAATACATTTTCATAAAGGACAAAATAGGTGTGTTTCTGTCTGATTCCCATTATTTATGGTAATGCGACCCATATATTCGTAAACCAGAGATATATGTCGAAACATCCCACCCACATCAATTAATTTCTGTAGGTCGTGGGTAAATTTTTCATACTTAAGTGCCCAATGACCTTTAATATTACAATTATTATTGTTTTATAAAAATAAAAGTCAATAAATATTAGTTAAGGTTAAATATTTAACACTAGGTATAAACAGTACAATACAAACAAAGAAACTCAAATAGGGGAACACAAGGGCCCGTGGACAATACAGGACGGCACACAGATCTGAAAAAGAAACATATATTACTTAAATATATAATTTAACTTCTATTATATATTAAGGCACAAACTTATACAAGGGGCCCCTGAAACTAATAAAAACCGGATCCAGAGGTCCAGAAGTAAATATTCATAGGAAGTATAATAGGAATATATTTATAATTAGAATCTTAATTTGAACTTTTTTAAATATTTTGCTATAGCCAGTATTCCATTATAATTGGGCAGTGATAAGAGAGTAGTTGAATTGGTGGGACGAGGGATTATGGATGAAAGAATATCATATAGGGAAATATTCTGATTGGGACAACCAAATAGAGAGTGTTCTAATGTTCCCAGATCTGTCCCACAGTCACACAAGGGGCTCTCTCTAACCCTGATTCTATGTAGGTGGCAAGGTAGACTATTATGGCCCAGTCGAAGTCGACAGATAGTAGAGGTGATTTGTCTAGTTTTAATGTAAAAAACCAAAGTTTATTGAAAATGGTAGGTTGGATTGATCTATAGTGTTTAGCCTTAGTGGGGTCAGAATTCCATATACTCTCCCATGAGGCAACTTGATCCCTTCTAGCCATAGGGATCAAGTCCTGCGGGTACAAAACAAAATTGTACATTAAGCCAGTGGATGAAGCCTCCTTGGCAAGTAGGTCAACTGCCTCATTGCTCACTATACCGCAGTGGCTTGGAATCCACGCCAGTACAATGTCCAGTCCAAGTCAGTTGCATTGCCATAGTTGGTGCTTAATTTTCAGAGTTTTTTGAGGTTTTCACAAAAGGGGTTGACCGAAAGTGCTTTCAAGCAACTCTGAGAGTCACAGAATATTATGGATTTCTTAATATTGTAGGATTGGACATATTTCACAGCTTCTAAAATAGCAAGAGACTCGGCATACTGTAGAATATTACAAAATGGTTTAACCGTAAGGTGGAGATCATAAGTGTAAATATTATAGAGAAGCGGGCTGAGCACAGAACCCTGAGGGAGGCCTCTCTAGATAGTACGCGGGGCGAGGTGGTGACCCTGGGGCCTGACCAAAGAACACGATCGCCAATTGAATCGCCACATCGATCGATAAAAATGTATAGGAATTTTACTCTATGGGTAGAGCCTGATCGACGAGAAACGTCAAATCCCATACATTTGGCTTTCGATGGGTGTTTCGATTCGATTATCGATTGGCTCTTTGGTAAGGCCCCTGGTATCTAATAGATATTGACCGGGCAGATAATAAGTTAGATATGAGTTGAACAGTCATCACTGGTATGCTCAGCTTTAGCATTTTCTGCCTGAGCAGAGGAAGAATGACGTGGTCATATGCCGAACTTATATCAAGGAAGACACCCACTACAGAGTCCCCCCTTGAGAAAGCACTACGGATGTCTGTTAATATAATACCTAAACTGTCGTATGTACCCTTGCCTTTACGGAACCCAAATTGGGAGCTGTCAATAATACTCCGGCTTTCAACATACCATTCCAGACGATTTTTTATTAAATGTTCTAGTATTTTACAGAGCACTGAGGAGAGGGCAATGGGGCGGTAGGACGATGGAAGGGTAGGATCTTTATTGGGTTTTGGAATAGGTATAATAATTTGGTTTTTCCATGAGGTAGAATACCATTAACAAAGATTTTGTTTAAAATTTTAAGGAAAATATTTTGGAAGAAGTCTAGATTTTATAATAAATGAATATGGAATACCGTCACAACCAGGGGAAGAATCCTTTACCTTAAAAAAACCAGCTACTAGCTACTCTCTAGTAAAAGGGTCATCCAAGGGGTCATGGAGATTTAAACTTCTTGGCAAAGGAGGGATGTTATCCAGGGATGGGTTATGAGGAGGGGACATGGCATCTGCAAACTGCAGCAATCAGCCCGAAGAAATATTGGATGAGACAGAAGTGCTAGAAGACAATGAACCACGAAATGTTTTTATATTTTTCCAAACCATAGAGGATGGATAATTGGGGGAGAGGTTTTCACAGAACTTATTCCAGCCAGTTTTTTTTTTTAAATGATATTAGTTTTCTTGTTTCTGCAGCTATTCTTTTATAATTAATAAAATTATCCATTGTCATTGAGATGTTGTAAAGCCTTTCTGCATGTTTACGGTCCTTAATCTTTTTAGTACAATCTGCATCCCACCATGGGGGGGACAAGACTCTATGAACTTGAAAGGTTTTTTTGGTTATGGAATCATCTGCTGACGCCACTAGAGAAGCCAGGAATAGATCATACTTTTGTAAATAATTATTATCAGTAATTTCCGTAAATAGCTTAGATTTTTGACCAGTTAGAGAATAGAAAAACGACCAATCAGCTTTATTAGTCTTATATTTCAATAAAAGTTCAAAGACTACTTTAGTAGGGCAGTGAATATGAGATGAGATTAGGATAGGGAAGTGGTCACTACCATAGGACTCTGGAAGGACGGACCAAGAAAAATTTGGAGCAAGGGAAGGAGAGCATAATGAAAGGTCTACAGCACTAGATTGCTCTCCATGTCGGAGAACCATCATTAAGAATAACCAAATTCTTAGTGTCAATGAGGTCCATAAGATCCAAACCAAAACTATCAGCTGAACGTGGGCCCCAAAGAGGATGATGGCAATTAAGATCCCCAAGAAATAGAAGGGGAGAGGGTTCTTTTTAATTTATTTTAACATAACACTGGATACAAGTCCATCTGCCGTTTAATGACGTAAATTGACTGACGTAATTTTTTTATTTTATTTAAAGCATTGGTATTAAAGACCATCAGCCCTATGCTCCGTATTGCGCTTTCATCGAATACAGTCAAATACGTTCACGAACGTATTTCATCGGTGGTCCAAATTGGTTTTAGTCGAATACGCGCGTTTACGCGTTTATTTCTATATTTAATTTGGACCGATTGGTATACATATACTGAAAGCTAGGGTTGCCAGCCCCCGTTTTGTTATATTATATTATGAGATATTTATTAAAAAAAAAAAATCTTTATCTTATCTTTAATTATTTATTTACTTAATACACTACGGTTAACAATCACGAATGCACAGATAAAATAGAGTACCATGAATGTTTGAATTGTAACTTAAATGAATTATATTATATAGATTGTTATCCACAGGTGTGGAACAAATGAAATTAAATAGATCCAGTCACGGCTGGTATCTTGCTAACAAAAAATCTAACCGTAGTGTCTATGGTTTCAAATTAGAACATGACGTTAAATTAGAACGGCCTTTCGCCCCCCTTACCTCCCCTCTGCTGCGCGGGCGTCGTCTATCGTCGGGTAAAGTGGGGTTAAGTCGGGTTTTTAATAACAAACAACATCCGTCCGCCATTACTGTTTTTTTTTGTCGATCGAGTAGTAAAGTTTGTATCTTTTTTGTGCCTCTCCGTTTAAAATTATAATATTTCACGTGTTTTTCATGCATCAATATATATATTCCATAACGTGTGCTGTGTTTGTGGGTGTAGTAGTGTACGACAGAACGTTAAACTTCACCCACTACCAACTATTGAACAAAAACTATTAAAATGGTTAAAATGACTTCAGGATTCTGAAATTGAGAGTTTAATCTTGGAACAGCTTTACAAGCTCCACTTGTGTCACAAACATTTTGAAAAAAGGTTATAACGGTTCGTCATATAACGAACCTTTTAACATTATTAATTGCTGATGAAATTTCTACTGGCATACCTCAAAATACTTTCGAAGATATCGGTAAGGTAATTTGTATGCAATAAAGATTTAAATATAGGAATGTGGGCTAAACTGTACATTAGCACCCGCTGATTTCAGCGTTCATATTTTTTTGGCAGAAGCACTTATATATGAGGAGTCTGTATGTAAAATATTTTTCGTCGGAAATTCCTAGTTTTATTATTATTTTGATGAATGGCTTTTCGCTTGACGCGTAACTTTGCCAATGTCTAGTTGTTGAAAAGGCACTGAGATTGTTAATTATAGTTAAGTACTTGAGTTCCCTTATAAAAGTCAAAAAACCTGACATTGATTAATATATTTTAACACTGCACATAAAAAATAAAACAGTAAAATATACAAGGGTAAACGTCACAATGGGTTAAAATGGGGCCCAGGGAGGGACAGCACAAACCAGCACACAGATCTGAAAAAGAAACAAATACTGATGTCCGGATTAATAGTCGTTGCTAAGCCAGTGCTTAGCACGAGCCATTGCTTAGAACTGTCAAACTGACAGTTGTTTCTATAATAGTCGGTGCTCCGAGCGGTGGCTCAGGCTAAAGCTTGAGCCGTTGCTCGGCTAAGCATTAGTCTCGATATTCCTTTACTTAAGTCATGCTCAGCGTTAGATTCTTCATGTTAGACTGATATTTTTTAAGTTTCTGTTGATTATGTAATTATGAAATTTTTAGTCGTTTTAAAAATATTGCTCCCTATTCTTCTAGTTTTCTTTTATTTATTGTGTGTATTTCATAATTTATTCATACAAAATCTATGATTTCTTCTGTTTTCAGTGAAAATTAAACATTTTATAATATAAAACTTCAACAGTAGAGGGTTACCTATCTCCATGGAAATGTAACTTCTCAATACTTTAAGGTTTTTTGCACCAGGATTCCAAGTAATGTACATTTCAGCGCGCTTTCGCTTGAGACGTTGCTTGGCTTAGCTGCGTATATTTACTCGACTATTATAGTGCGAAGTGGTTGCTCGGCTAAGCATCGTTTGAGTATTACTTTCGTGAGCACGACTTGAGCCAGTGCTTAGCCATGACTATTAATCCGAACATGAGTATATATAGGAATTAAATATTTAATTTAACTCCTATTATATATTAAGACACAAAAAACACAAGGGGGCCCTGCAACATACAATAACTGGACATTATAATAGGTATAATAACAATTGGTGATAGATAATTATTATTAATAAATTAATATTTTAATTTTAATTTTTTTAAGTACTTGGCTACAGCCATAATACCGTCATAATTTGACAATGATAAGAGATTATTTATACTGGTAGGTCGAGGGATGTTGGGAGGGAGGATATCATAGAGAGAAATACTCTGGTTTGGACAAGTAAATAGTAAATGTTCGACAGTTCCAACGTCCAAGCCACAGTCACACATAGGGCTCTCTCTAACCTTAATCCTGTATAGGTGAGTAGGAGAACTATTATGCCCCAGTCGCAGGCGGCATATTGTTGAAGTGACTTGTCTAGACAGGTATTTTATTGTAAAGAACCATGGTTTATTACAAATAGTTGGCTGGATGGATCTATATATTATTATTTTATATATATTTAGCCTTTGTAGGATCTGAATACCAGAGTTTTTCCCATGCAACAACCTGGTCAATTCTAGCAATAGGACCAAGGTCCTGAGGGTACAGAACAAAATTATCCAGGGAGCCAGTGGTTGTGGCCTCCTTAGCCAGCGCATCAGCCATCTCATTACCCATAATACCGCAATGGCTTGGAATCCAAGCCAGAACAATATCCAGGCCAAGATTGCTGCACTGGAAAAGGAGGTGCTTAATCTTCAGTGACAGAGAGTGAGGATTACCACAGAAGGAGTTCCCAGATAAAGCCTTCAAGCAGCTCTGGGAGTCACTAAATATAATAGACTAGCTATGCTCGCGACTTCGTCCGCGTGGAATAGTTATTTTTTTATCATATAAACTTTCATCCCCTATTTTATCCCCTTGGGGGTAGAATTTATCAAAATCCTTTCTTAGCGGATGCCTACGTCATAACATCTACCTGCATGCCAAATTTCAGCCCGATCCGTCTAGTGGTTTGGGCTGTGCGTTGATAGATCACTATGTCAGTCAGTCACCTTTGAGTTATATATATTTAGATTATTCTTTAATACATATTTTTTGTGTATCTTGAACCGTTTTCACGGCGCACGCAACGGAAGGCTTCAAAGATGAAATAATTTCTCCCGTTTTTTACACATTTACCACTATATCTTTGCTCCTATTGGTCGTAGCGTGATGTTATATAGCCTATAGCCTTCCTCGATAACTGGACTATCCAACACAAAAAGAATTATTCAATTCGAACCAGTAGTTTCGGAGATTAGCGCGTTCAAACAAACAAACAAACAAACAAACTCTTCAGCTTTATAATATTACTAGCTGACCCGCGCAACTTTGTCTGCGCGTTTAAATTTAACCGTTTACGCAGCGTACGCTCTTAAAAGGAATAAATTTTCCCCGTTTTTGCAACATTTTTCTTTGTTACTCCGCTCCTATTAGTCGTAGCGTGATGTTATATAGCCTATAGCCTTTCTCGATAAATGGATTATCCAACACGAAAATATTTTTTCAATTCGAATCAGTAGTTCCTGAGATTAGCGCGTTCAAACAAACAAACAAACAAACAAACAAACAAACTCTTCAGCTTTATAATATTAGTATAGAAGTATAGATAAGTATAGATATGTATAGATTTGCAGATATTGTGGGATTTAATGTATGAGACAGCTTCCAGAAGAGCCAGAGACTCTCCTGAGAAAATTGTTGATTGGGGAGGGCTTCTAAAGTTAAGTATAATGCTATACCTAGGGATCCACACAGCTGATCCCACATATGATTCATTGTCAAATTTTGAAGCATCACAAAAAACTAAAAGTCTGTCTGACCAGTTCTTTTGAACTATTCTGTTAAAAAGGATGTCAGCTCTGGCCGATTCCTTATCAATATCAAAATAAACTATTTGGGGGGAGAACATCAATGAATCAAATGGATATTTAAATATGGGGTACCAGTGGCAGGAATATAAAGGGGCCCTCAGCTTAACAAGCTTCATGTAGCTCTCTAACAGACATGGATTTGTTTTATTTTTCCAATAGGGAAAGTTTGTAAGTTTGGATAGAGTATCTAATTTTTGCATTAGTGGATGAGTAGGAAATAATGAGATTTTGTAAAGGAACCGATCGGTGGATAGCGGAGGTTCGGCCGATTCATTTTGAAGAGCAGCAATAGGAGTGGACTTCATGGATCCAAGAACAATACGAATACTCTTAGCTTGAATTTTATCTAATTTATTTAATACTAATTTGTTACATGGTGGAAGAAAGCATGAAGCATAATCTATATTGCTTCTAATTATAGCATTATAAAGAAGTTTTTGAGAATAAGGATGGGAACCCCACCACACCCCTGAAAGGCATCTGAGGACATTAATCGATTTTTCACATTTATCAGATATATAGTCACAGTGAGGGATGCCTGTCATTTTGGAGTCCAAAATAGCGCCTAAGAATTTAAAAGAAGTGAGTTAGGGAATAAGTTGGTTATTAATTTTAATAAATAAGGGAGGAACTTTATACTGTCTAGAGAAAGGTACCACGGCGCATTTAGTGATAGAGATAAACCATGGTCTGTGAGCCAATTGTTAGCATAATATAGAGCATTATTTAAGGGGGTTTGAGAGTCAGTGATATTTTTAACTGTGGAATATAGTACTAAATCATCAGCATATTGGAGAATGTTACAAAATGAGTTGACTGAAAGGTGAAGGTCATGTGTATAAATATTGTAGAGGAGGGGGCTTAGCACTGAACCCTGGGGGAGGCCTCTCCAGGTAGAACGAGGGGCAAGTTTATTACCCTTGAATCTAATAGAAATTGACCGGGCAGTTAATAAGTTGGTTATGAGTTCGACGATCCTCGCTGGGATACTCAGCTGGTGCATTTTCTGCCTGAGCAGAGGAAGAATGACGTTATCATAAGCCGAACTTATATCGAGGAAAACTCCTATTAAGTAGTCTCCCCTTGAAAAAGCAATACGGATGTCTGTAGTTAATACACCTAGGCTATCATTAGTCCCTTTGCCTTTGCGAAAACCAAATTGAGAGGTGGCTATAATATTTTGACTTTCAACAAACCATTCCAGGCGGTTTTTGATCAGATGTTCTAGGATCTTACAGAGCACAGATGAAAGGGCAATGGGGCGGTATGAAGAAGGTAAAGACGCGTCTTTATTGGGTTTTAAAATCGGAATTACAATTTGGTTTTTCCATTCTGGAGGAGGATTGCCATTAAGAAAAATTTTGTTGAGAATTTTGAGGAAAATATTTTGAAAATTTACACTAGACTTTGTAAGAAAAGAATAGGGAATACCATCTGACCCCGGGGAGGAATCTTTTAGTTTGGAGAAAACAACATCCAACTCCGCCCTGGAGAAGGGATCATCCAAAGGATCGTGGAGATTTAGGTGACCCGGAATAGGAGGTATATGGTCGCGGGATAGGTCATAGGGAGGAGACATAGCTTTAGCAAATGGCTCTAACCATGCGGTAGAATCGTTGGATGTGGCAGGATTGATAGGAGACATAGCACCACGGAATCTTTTGATGTTCCTCCAGACTAGGGATGAGGGGGAGAGAGGGGATAAGGATTCGCAGAATCTTTCCCAACCAGACTTTTTCTTTAGGGAGAGCAGTCGTCTAGTCTCTGAAGCAATCTTCTTATAATTAACAAAATTGGCTCAGGTCATATTTCTATTATATAATTTTTCAGCATTTTTACGGTCCTTCACTTTTTTTGAGCAGTCCGCATCCCACCAGGGGGGGGACAACATTCTTTGTCTTTTGCACGTTTTTTTAGGGATGCATTCATCTGCTGAGGATATTAAGGAATTCCGAAATTGGTCATAAGAAAGTAAGTAATTATTATCATTGATATCATTAAACAATTCAGACTTTTGATTAGTTAAAGTGTGGAACAGAGACCAATCTGCTTTATTAATTTTATATTTTAACAGGGGTTCAAAAACTGCCATAGCGGGACAGGGGATGAGGGATGATACTAGTATAGGGTAGTGGTCACTACCATAGGACTGGGGAAGGAGAGACCACATGAAATTAGGGGCAAGGGAGGAGCAAAAAGAGATGTCGACAGCACTCGCCTGTTGATTGGGATAAGTTCTCCTGGTTGGAGACCCATCATTTAGAATTACAAAATTCCCTAAATCAAGCAGATCCATTAAATCTAAGCCGAACCTATCTGCTGACCGGGGGCCCCAGAGAGGGTGATAGCAATTAAGATCTCCGAGGACTAAAAGAGGAGAGGGAAGGGAGGAAAACAGGGAATCTAGGGTGAGTATATGAGAAGAGTTAGGGTATGGAAAATAGATAGAAACAATGGATATATTTAAGGCTCTGATAGCAACTATGTTAACCTCAGGGGGATGATTAGGAAGGGTGATTTGTTTAAAAGGGATGTGTCTTTTGATAAATATAGCAGAGCCTCCATAGCCATCCTCCCTGTCTTCTCTCACACTGTGAAATCCAGACAGGGCAAACCTAGCCCCTGGCTTAAGCCAGGTTTCGCAGATGGCCAGTATACTGATATTATACTTATTAACTAAATTAATTATTTCAGGCTTTTTGTTTCTCACACTGTTAGTGTTCCACTGCACAATTTGTGTCTGGGTCGTCTTGCACTAAACAGAGGAGTTCATTTAATTTATTAAATATATTGTTCGGTAATTTGTTGTTATACTTATTGTGGCAGATGTTTATTAGGACTGAAAGCAATATTTGCAAGAGGTTTTCGGTGGAAGAGTCCTCTTTTTTGCTATTAAGCGCACATCCATTGGAAGGAGGAGGGGGGTCATAGGATCCAATAATGGAGCTATGGGCCTCCTGGTCATATCCTTTGGAATAATAAGATTTTTGGGATCTAGGGGGCAATAAAATAGTCTTTTTATAAGATTTTTTTGTGTTTATTCCTAGTTTTCCAGAAATTAATTATTGAAATTCTTAAAAAATACGACTTTTTTTTTCAATTCTGCATTATACCTTGGCTTTTAGCATTTTTTAAGTTGTTGCCAATTACCTTTCGATAACAAAAATAAATTATAATTTAGTCAAATACGTTTTTTATTCACTACAAATCGTTTATAAAATACAATAATGTTTTTTTTTTATGATAAACATATAAAAAGTAATTAAAGTATTGCAGAAATTATAAATATAAATACTTTTAAAAATTTCGTGTGGAAACTAAGACTAGGGCACTTTCTTCATATTAATATCTATGTCAATTATTTTTTTATGGGGTGATTTACGATTACCCAAAGCTTAAATTTACGCCACTTGGAAAGTTTTCAAATTAGGCAGCAGGAGCGAGCGAAGCGAGCGAATGGATAAGTACCCAAAACCGAATTGGATGGGTTAGGTTTAGAAGGTGTGCAGGAAGCGAGCGGAGCGAAGCTTCCTGCCTCACCTTCGGCATTAGGTGATTTTTTTATAACCACGCAAATACTTAAGTACCCAAGTTACCCTTAAGTATCAGGAGCGAGCGAAGCGAGCGAATGGATAAGTACCCAAAACCGAATTGGATGGGTTAGGTTTAGAAGGTGTGCAGGAAGCGAGCGGAGCGAAGCTTCCTGCCTCACCTTCGGCATTAGGTTATTTTTTTATAACCACGCAAAAACTTAAGTACCCAAGTTACCCTTAAGTATTTCCGTTGAGGGGGGGCAATGAGGGGTAGCCACCCCACCGCCCACTCCCCCTCACCCTCAAATCAGCGGGTGCTAAAGTACACTTCTACAGACATAACCTCAAAACTTCAACCTTGAATATCTCTAAAACCAAGCATCTCCGACGAGGGGGAGGGGTACCGGGGGGTAGCCCTCCCTCCCCCCTTTAATAAAACATATATTTTAGGAATGGCCTGTACTTCTTCCTGCTCAATAGATGATGGTCGACAGACTGCCATTACAGGTACTTCAATATTTATTATGAATACTAACAGGTACCCTGAGGCCATCTAGGCGGGATCGGACGCCTTAAGACACCTGTGATGATACACCACATATAATAAATATCATTTTCATTATCAATTCACAGGTGCCTTTCGGCGCCCAAAACTCATCTATAAACAGTTTCACAAGTTGGTATAGTGAAACTGGGACTGACAGCTTAACCTACTCTCCGGGGCACTACATTGGTGTTGTCAAACAAATGTACATGACTTTTTAAATTAAAAACTCATTGAATTCAAACCAGGGACCTAAGTGTTTTTAAGTCCAAAATCTAACCAACTCGGCCACCACATACTAAATGAATATGGATGTATATACCGTACATACACCATAATAATATTTTTTTCAATTTTTGTCTGTCTGATTTTGTTCCTGCTAATCTAAATTTAATGTGAAAAAATACTAGCTATATTAAATTATTCAAGAATAACTATAATTTGTGATTGTAATTATAGCTGAGGGCTATTCAGGCAATATATGGCATAAAAGCTCGTGATTTTCTCCGGGAAACATTTCCTATGATTGATGTATTGACACTACCATCTCAATATATTTATGAGAATTTATTGTACGTCAAGAAAAACTTAAGTATGTTTAGTAAAAATGGCGACAGGCATAATTTAAACTTAAGAAATATAGATAAAATTGATATACCAAAGTTTAGACTGCAAAAAACTAATAAATGTTTTGTCATTAACAGTATAAGGTTATTTAATAAATTACCTAAAAGTATTATAGATTTAACTGCAATAAAGTTTAAAAAAAATATAAAACAAACATTAATCCATAGGGCATACTTTAGAGTTAATGACTATATCTATACTAATATAATAAAGAGGAAAGATTTGTATTTTTATATGTTTGTAATGAATAAACTCAAAAACTACTGGACCGATTGCAATAATTTTTTCACCATTAGAAAGCTGCATTATTCAGAAGTAACATAGGCTATATAATATCACGCTAGGTCCTATAGGTGTGGAGCAGTAACCAAAAATGTTTTAAAAACGGGGGAAAAGTATCGTTTCTGAGGCCTTCCGTGGCGTGCGCTGAGCATATAGTTAAAGTTATACAAACCTGTGCGAAGCCGGGACGGGCCGCTAGTTAATGATAAAGATGTCTGGACCCGTTCTGATCTGCAATTAAGGACTCACAACTAGTATTACCTTTTCAAATGAGTACCCTAGTAGGTTTATTAAATCTGATATTGTAATAACTTATTATTACTTAATTTATTTTTTATTAAATTTAAATTTTATCTTTGGATAAGGTATATCTTATGATTACTTATTAATATTTACATTATGCAGGTACTCTGTTATTATATATTATTATTTAGTAAAGTGCCTGTACTCTTTAGTATTTGCAGTTCTGTACATTGGTACAGCGACCAATTGCTAAACTGTTAAATAATCTGCCATAGGGTGTTTTGCGCATGCTTTTAGTAGGGTTAGAGCATTTTATGTATGCTGCGATATGCATATCGGTAACTCAATGGCTATGTTCCTCTGTTAGTTTGTGTGAAGCACCAGAGTTTTTTACTTGCTGGTACCTTTTTCTCCGGGGTGTCTCCGGAGGGATCGACTTTACAACTAGTGTTTACGCCCTTAAAGATACCGATCCATATAACTATGTTAATGCGATTGATGGTCATTTAAAAATATCTACAGCCAATATAATGATAATATAAGAACTTATATTTAAGGAGTGGATACGGTTGGTGAGGTCGGTCGCCTCGGTGGCAGATGATAATCGGAAGGTCAATGGAATCAGCTAACCACCTAGTCTTACACTAGTTGGTTATGTAGCGTGCGTTCGGTTGGTTGTTTTTTTTAATATATTTATTTAATGACACCTTTTATTAATTAATCTATAATGGTTATATATATATATATATATAGCAGCCTAACCAAACGCACTCTAGACCTTGGGCTTTATTCCGAGTTTTGACACGTTCACCGTCGCACATTTTGCGTAAAGTACGGGTATTGAAATGTAAGTTCTATCCTGTTAATTATAAAGTTGAAATTCCAATGCTCCATACATGTTCAAACTTGCGAAGAATTCGTGTATTTCAAGATTGTGGCATTATTATAGCCAATCTAATACATACTATATAACCATTGGAATAGAGCTTATATTTCCATATTTAAGTGTTTGCTCAACGTCTTGTCGTGATTAGCGGTTGCAAACTGGGAATAAGGCCCCTTATTGTTAAAACTATTAACTTTTTTTTTTTTTGACTATTCATAAATATCTGTAATCATAAAGATTTACATGAAATAAATAATAATTGATTTAATTTGAGCTACTTCTCATAAAAAATAACTGTATATGATTGTATTATTTTAACATTTACTATATAGGTAGAAAATGCCTAAGGCATTGTGTTCAATTTTATTTTGTAATTTTGTACAATAAAGTATTTTTAATAAAATAAATACTGTTTAAATACATAAATAAAATCTTTTTAATTCTGTGTTTTTTATGATTCAAATATTTTTAGATGCGGTAATAGAAACACCAAAAAGAAGAGATTGAGTATAATGAGAAGAATCAATGCCATAAGAGGCAATGCCAGGAAAATGAAAATCTGTCAATTATGAAATAGAGTCCCAAATGTTACAGATTTTTAGACAAAATTATTATTTAAAATAATGCTAAATAAAATGATAGATAAACTAAATTTGGATGTTGGCATCAATACACAAATTATAGAGTTATTAAAGAATGAGGTAAATATTTAAATGTATTGTTTAATAAATAGTTCATGGTTTACATCTTCGAGTGCCTTTAAAGGGTTAAGACACCTTGTTATATGTTTTAGGATTCTGAAAGTACTTCAATGTTGCAAAGTAGTTGCTGTTATTACATAGGCTATCCCCATCTATTAACTAATCCATAAGTTGGTTTGGAACTGGCCTTCATAACTTAAAATGCAGTGGACTACCGTACTATTAGCTATCATTTATATGAATGAGACTAAAATACATCCTTAATATTATTAATAGTATGAGCGGAGAACCCAAGATCCATTGGCATAGCAGAACATTTAGTTAAGTGGTGCTAAGCTTGTGTTGTTTATGTTTCATAGGCTTATCTTTGTATTTGATATCCAATTCTTTTAGTAGAAATCAAGCCCTCTTTATGTGTATTCAGAGTCTATAGTTGATAGAATGGATGGATGAACAAAATAAAGATTCATGTACCTATACATAAGTGTATTAAAATGGATGTATAATTAGTACTGTGTATTCACGGAATAAATAAAACAAGTGGAAGTGTGATGTGGGCGTGGCTCCTGTTCCAGCCGTTTGCGCTGGGGCTCTAGAGAAAAAGCAGGCGAGGCGACATGTCGCGTCGCCTCAGTCAAAAACGTATGTATTTTGACAGTGACAGTAGGCGTGAGGTACGCTGTCACCTGCCAAAATCTATACAGTTTTGATTGAAGGCGACACGACACGTCGCCTCGCCTGATTTTTCTCTGGAGCCCCTGATCCGCAAATACCATTTTTTTTTGCGGTTAGTTGAGTCCTCTATGCCACACTAACGTTCTCCATTTTCTGGATAATAAAATTGCATGAAACTTCGTAAATATGCCTTATTGTGCTGTATTGCGGTGTAAAAACGATAGTCGATATAAAAATGTTTTAAATGGTGGTGTATCTTATCATTCTTATCATCGGTAAGTTCATTTACTAATTTATTTGATATAAAATCTAATGCATTTCTATTTGAGAGCTATACATATTATAATGGACTTTATTTCATCGTCGCTAAGGTCGAGTTTGTTTCTATAAATCATGAAGCTAAAAAACGCGCCCGCGCCAATGGAGTAAGCATGATACATAAATTGTTTAAAATAGTACGATACCGGTGTCGCCAATTTCTAAGGCGAACAAATGAAGAACGGAGAAAAAGATGTGGCTTCAAATGGCAGTTCAACGCGTCTGACACTTAAAAAACTGCTTGAGAAAAAAAGAGATACAAGTTAGCTATTGTCAAACATGAATGTGTGCGCGAGTCTATAAAGTGTATTGTTTTTTTATTATAAAAAGTTAAATATTAAATTGCATACTTAATGGTTTCGATAGTGTTGCCACTGACAACAAATATTATAACTTATCGATAAACCAAATATTTTGGAATTTATAGAGATCATCAAAGATTAATAATTATTTATCGATATACAATTGTAATACACACACATATTATCACGGGCCCCAAGGTAACCAGCGGAGGGGTTTTAATCCCACCTCGTCGTAGCCGATGGTATAAGTCTACAACGGACAAGTGGCTAGCTCGTCGCGATGTTTTGAATAGACTCAATAACTTTGAAAGGATATACTTTGGGCTAATATGATCAAATCAAACAACTTTCCCATGGAACCATGTATCGCAAAAGAAAAAAAAAATGGCCTTCTCCATACAAACTAGTAACGTTAAAATTACCAATTTGTATGGGGAAGTCAATTTTTTTTTCATTTGCGACATATGGTTTCATAGAAATAGTTGTTAGATTTTATCAGCCCAAAGTACATCCTTATTAGCCCAAAGTACATCCTTTCAAATTCACCCTGAAAGACACTTTCGCATTTATAATACTAGTGGATTTAAAATATGTAGGTATATATAACAATAAATTAAAATACCTACTTTATTAAATTAAATTATTTATTAAATTAAAACACATGCACAACTAACTACATGTTACCTACTAAACGCAATCTCAACATTTTTGACCGACCTCCAAGAGGAAGTTATAAAAGTCGATGCGAAAAACAATTAAATCGTAGCTTGATTCCTCCAAATGTACTGAACATACACGGGTATGATTGTTGGTAAATAATTTTTTTCTTTTTTAATTGCCTCTACCCATTTACGTTTTAATTCCGGATCTTTCAGGAAACTGTATGTATAGAAAATATAATTAGTATTATATAAAAAAAAAACAATAATTGTATAATATCTCATAACCATGAAAGTATTTACAAAAATCTAGTTTATCAACTATAAAATCACATCACTAAATTGTAACTGACAAACCTCGTTGGACGGTTCTGTTTTCGCCATACCTTTTGATTAAATTAAATTTAAATGATTATAAATTATTTTAAAATATCGAAATTCTCATTAAAAATAAAAACACATCACTAGTTCTTCAACTTCTAACTAATGAACATAGTTTGACAGTAACCGTCAGATTTTTATATTTTAATTATGGGTTTTATTATTATCTTTTATTAAGGTTTAATATAAGAAAAACATGTTAAATACATACTTGAAAAACGTGACACTAGGTACTTTTTTTTAAGAGTGTTTATACACAGCTTTAATGCACAATTAACCTTTTTTCCGACAATAAAAGCGGAGCTCTTTTCCACTTTCTCCTCCGAACGCACAAATCAGACTGAGGATGTAAAAAATGTGAAAGTGTGTGTGAGTGACAAATTTGTCACTCGCGCGGCATCCTGCAAATTGAATGATGCTTACTCCAGTAGCGGCGCGCGGACGGGCACGGTACGATTCTTAAACAATTACTCGCTACTAAATTAGAGCTGGGAAAAGTATATTTATTAAAAAAATCGATATTTTTCTTTATCATTATATTATTTTGTATTTGAGATTATTTTCTTGTTTCACCGCAATAATTAAGGTATTGCGATAATCTTCTCAATTTAAAACAAAAATGTCGTATATACTTAAATGAGAATATCGACTTTTTATTTAATCAAATAATATTTTTTTCAGCGAATTTTTTTTTTATTTTGTTTTAAATTTCCTATTGATCCTATCATTAAAGAAAAGTGGATTGACGAAGCGGGAAAAAATAATTGACACGTGAAGAAAAAAAAAAAAATGTTATGACAACTTTACTTACATTTTTTCTTTTTTAAATACCTACTTTTTTTTATTGTAATTAATACAATTTGAGTGCTTAAAAATATTATTAACATTGCTAAAAATATCACCCAGTATAATTTAATCTTTATCTAATGAACAATAAACGGTAATTAAAAATAACGTCTATTCGTTTTATTTTTCAATATTTCCGATGAGAATAAAAAATGTATGTGACATATTATGAAATATAATTGTGCATTTTCACAGTTTTATTTAAATCGTAATTGTAAATTTATTTGTTTTGTAACCGCATCAATTAGCCGGCATAATGGGAGCGATTAATGTTATAAAACAACAATGTATTGATCCACCTATTCATGGACTTTGTAGGTCCGCTTACCACCAGACGCAGAGTCCATAATCTGCTCTCACAATATCAGTCGTCTCCATTCATGGACTCAGTTGATCTGCTTACCAACAAGTAGGCACAGAGTTACATGACCTGCTCTTATAATATCAATCGTCCCCATTTATGGAACCTGTTGACCTGCTTACGAACAGGTGGGTAGCGTGTTATGTGACTCTACCTACCTTTTATTAAGCAGGTCTACAGACTCCATGAATGAGGACGACTAAGTAATAGATTATAAGACGTGCATCTACCTGGTGGTAAGCATACCTCCATAGTCCATGAATGGGCTTCCACTATGCCGTCTAAATGATGCGGTTACGAAATAAGCGACGACGAAAACGAATTTTTTTACGAGTATTTTAAAAACCTTGTCACTTTTTATTTAAAAAATCAGCCGCCCGTTTCGTAACCACACTCTGTGTTAGGAAACTAGTACCTCGGCAATAACCGGTTTTTGAGATTACTACAACGATTAGTAATCTCAAAAACCGGTAAACCCACAGACTAAAATCGAATCATGACTAGTCCCTTGACAGTTTTTGGATCATACAAATGCAAAATTTGTCAAGGGACTAGTCATGATTTTGGATTTGGGCCCAGCGGCCACATTCTGTTTCTTATAACGTGATCGTTAGATTGTCAAAATAACGATTTCCGCTATTAGCGCTCTCTCCTCCAATCAACGAAGGTTAAGAAACTACTCTGATTGGAGGAGAGCGCGCTAATAGCGGAAATCGTTATTTTGACAATCTAACGATCACGTTGTAAGAAACAGAATGTGGCCGCAGGCCTTACTCCCACCTAAAATATTTTTTACTAACATTTTAAAAATATAATTTACTACACACATTAAATTTAAAAAAAACATCGATATCAATACTTTCAATATTTTATTATGTCCCGCCCTTGAATTATTATATTTCGTGCATAGAAAGTTCTAGAATAGTGAAACATACTTTGGCCTTATAAACTATATTAGGCCTTATGCCGACTGCATAAAACAATTAATCGGATATTGATTAAATCACGCCACCTGTGTTCTAATAGCAGAACCTTTTTAGCAGAGTGTTTAGACAGTTTATTTCTACTAGAAACTAGATGTCATGATTTTTTGATATATTAATTTAAATCTTATTTCATAGTATATAGTGTTTAAAATTACTGTGTATTTTTGTAACCAATCCGTAAGATACAGTTATAGATTCAACACTTACACGTTAGATATATGATTTTGGCGACATCGGTTCTGATACATTTGGTGTTGTATACCATTTCCACTTGTATTATTTATTCCGTGTGTGTATTAGTAGGCTCAATATTTGAGCGTGTATTATATGAACATACACCTATCCAAATGTCCAGAGATATTTTTATAAATTTTAGAAAAGGGGTAATAAAATTCGGCTATTCCAATGTTTTATGATTTTGTTCTAATAGTAGATCTTTTTTTATTTTTGTTATCACACTAACTAAGATCTCTCATTTTAATCATAGACGTCCCTTAAAATTGAAAAATAAATAATAAAAAATATATGTTGTTTATTTACTATTTATGCGCTGCCTCCATATTCTGTTTCTTTTAAAGGTAACGCTAGATTGTCAAAATAACGAAATCCTATATGTACAATCTACACGACAGGAAATTTTAAAAACTTTCAAGCCAAAAACACCTTTAACTGGAGGGAATAGAGTGCATGATTTTTTAGGTTTTCCTTGTATATAGGATTTGTTTAATGTCATTGTTATAGGCTCAGATTAATATGGGATTTTCTTATTTTGACAAGCTAACGTTTCCGTAATAAGAAACAGAATACGGCCCCTGGTTTTGTTTCCCAACCATACTATTTCTATCTAACAAATAAGTTGTTTTTAGCTAGCAGACTGCGACGTGCTTGTATAGTTATCAAGAGACATTTATGGTCAATGCTAATACATTGTACATCTAACCAGCCCCCCATTTGAGTGTGACCTCAGTTCTCACGCGGCATAAATAAGTATGACTCATGGCATTCTTATTTAACGTCCGTTAAAATCTAGTACATTTCGTGATCATCTTTGTTTGACCTAATTATTGATGCAAGCATGTCACATCTTGCTACCTTTAACGCTGAGTTGTACCAAAGTATCTGTTAATGTAATGTAACGATTTTACAGATTTTTGCAGTTCTAATGACTGCTGGGGCTCTAGAGAAAAAGCAGGCGAGGCGACATGACGCGTCGCCTCAGGCTCCATGGGCCTTAGAGAAAATTCAGGCGAAGCGACGTGTGTGTGTCGCCTTCAATCAAAACTGTATAGACTTTGGCAGGTGACAACGTACCTCACGCCTACTGTCACTGTCAAAAAACATATGTTTTTGACTGAGGCGACGCGTCATGTCGCCTCGTCTGTTTTTTCTCTAGAGCCCTTGGTACATTCGACGCTATTTTTAATTTTAATCGTTACATTAAATTAACAGACACTTTGGTACAACTCAGCCTAATAGTGCACAGTGCACCTAAACAAAGCTGAAGTCTAGCGATCCTATGCCTATCCATTAAAAAAAAAAACAATTGGCAGACGTTATAACATTGCCATTTTACAAAAAAAAAAAAAAAACTGTCATGTTCTAATTTTAAACCAGGGGCTTTATTCCGAGTTTTGACACGTTCACCGTCGCGCATTTTGCGTAAACTACAAATATTGAAATATAACTTCTATCCTATTAAATATAGAGTTGAAATTCCAATGCTAATCAAATGTTAAAACTTGCGAAGAATTCGCTTATTTCAAGATGGCGGCATTATTATAGCCAACCTAATACAGACTATATATCCATTGAAATAGAACTTATATTTCAATATTTATAGTTTACGCTACGTCTTGTCGTCTTTAGCGGTTGCAAACTCGGAATAAGGCCCCTGACTACCATGAAGGTAAAAACCGTGCCCGTCCGCGCGCCGCTACTGGAGTAAGCATCATTCAATTTGCAGGGTGCCGCGCGAGTGACAAATTTGTCACTCACACACACTTTCACATTTTTTACATCCTCAGTCTGATTTGGGCGTTCGGCGGAGAAAGTCGAAAAGAGCTCCGCTTTTATTGTCGAAAAAATGGTTAATTGTGCATTAAAGCTGTGTAGAAACTACAAAGTACCTAGTGTCACGTTTTTCAAGTATGTATTTAACATGTTTTTCTTATATTAAACCTTAATAAAAGATAATAATAAAACCCATAATTAAAATATCAAAATCTGACGGTAACTGTCAAACTATGTGCGACAGTTAGAAGTTGAAGAACTAGTGATGTATTTTTATTTTTAATGAGAATGTCGATACTTTAAAATAATTTATAATCATTTCAATTTAATTTAATCAAAAGGTATGGCGACAACAGAACTGTCCAACGAGGTTTGTCAGTTACAATTTAGTGATGTGATTTTATAGTTGATAAACTGGATTTTTGTAAATACTTTCATGGTTATGAGATATTATACAATTATTGTTTTTTTTTAATATAATACTAATTATATTTTCTATACATACAATTTCCCGAAAGATCCGGCATTAAAATGTAAATGGGTAGAGGCAATTAAAAGAGAAGAAAATTGGAAATCAACAAGCATACCAGTCTATGTTTAGTACATTTTGACGAAGCAAGCTACGATTTAATTGTTATTCGCCTTTTGTAGTTTGCATCGACTTTTATAACTTCTTTTGGAGGTCGGTCAAAAATGTTGAGATTGCATGTAGGTAACATGTAGTATTATTTGATGTAGGACAAATTACACAGTTATTGCTCTGAGGCTTTACCATGGGGTTGTGCATTGTAGCAACGTAACGTATTTGTATACGTATACGTGAGCAACAACCAATAGGGCCGCTTTATTCAATCCTGTTACCAAAAATAAATCGATCCTATTGGTTGTTGCTCACGTATACGTGTACAAATACGTTACGTTGCTACAATGCGCAAACCCATGGTAGAGCCTCTGGTTACAAGCTTTAGGCTTGTACTATGTGTACCAGAAGCAACGATATGACAAACTGTACAGAAAAAAAAAGTTAGTTGTGCATGTGTTTTAATTTAATAAATAATTTAATTTAATAAAGTATTTTAATTTATTGTCATATTATTATATACTTACCTACATATTTTAAATCCACTAGTATTATAAATGCGAAAGCGTCTATTAGGGTGGATTTGAGAGGATGTACTTTAAGCTAATATGAGGTTCTGCTGATAAAATCTAACAACTTTTCCTATGGAACCATATGTCGCAAATAAAAAAAAATCACTTCCTCATACAAATTGATCATTTTAACGTTACTAGTTTATATGGAAAAGGCCTTTTTTTTCTTTTGCGATACATGGTTCCATGGGAAAGTTGTTTGATTTGATCATATTAGCCCAAAGTATATTCTTTCAAAGTTATTGAGTCTATTCAAAACATCGCGACGAGCTAGCCACTTCGGTGTAGACTCATACCATCGGCTACGACGAGGTGGGATTAAAACCCCTCCGCTGGTTACCTTGGGGCCCGTGATGATATGTGTATGTATTACAATTGTATATCGATAAATAATTATTAATCTTTGATGATCTCTATAAATCCCAAAATATTTGGTTTATATCGATAAGTAATAATATTTGTTGTCGGTGGCAACATTATCGAAACTATTAAGTATGCAATTTAATATTTAGCTTTTTATAATAAAAAAACAATACACTTCATAGACACGCGCACACATTCGTGTTTGCTTGTATCACTTTTTTTCTCAAGCAGTTTTTTAAGTGTCAGAAGCGTTGAGCTGCCATTTGAAGCCACACCTTTTTCGCCGTTCTTCATTTGTTCGCCTCAGAAATTGGCGACACCGGTATCGTACTATTATGAAACAATTTATGTATCATGCTTACTCCATTGGCGCGGGGCGCGTTTTTTTAGCTTCATGCTGACTACGGTCAAAGATTCTTTGAGGGTAGCCCGAAGACTGTAGACGCGTGTGTCTATTACAGTTATCAGAATTAATTTTATTGAATATTATTGTGCAAAAGTGTATTAATTTTGTAGAATAAGCATTCGTATAGTAATATTAAGTGTGAGAAGTGTAGTATTTATGCAGTGATCTTGGTGTTTGTGCTATCTCAACGAATCCCTTTATCTTCGGTAAAATGGCGGTACCCATTTTACTGTTGATTATTTCTTCCTCCTTCACTTGACACTGGCATCACTATGCCGTATGTTTGCATACGGTCATGTGGCCATTCCTAATTCTAACCTAGTCCTTTCCCTATTCCTCTCCATCCTATTATCCCACTTTTACCGTACATTATTACATTTTTTTTAATCTATCCACAACTGTCATTGGCAAAATTATGCGTAAAGCGTAGAATGCCATATAAGTAAAAGAAGAAGAAGAAGACTACCGGTCAAAAGTCTACTGTATGAAGATTGCCATCTTCTCCTATATCATCTGTGGATCCAGTATTGAAGGTCAGCACAAATTAACAACAAGCATCCAGTGAATGAGTGTAGACAAAGGCTGCGTTTTGTTAGCTAACCCGTACCAGTATTTCGCGCTAGCATGAAAATCAGCTGGTTTGGCGTTTTATTTAGATCATGTTAACATTTGTTAGTATTTTTAGCAATGCAAACAAAACGATAATTACCACATAATACTGATTTCTGACATCTGCCATTTTGACATTTACCTTAAACGTAAAACAAGCCAAAAATATATATTAAACAAATCTATTTCATCATCACCATAATCATAATTTCTTCCAGAAATTAATGTTTTTATAATTTGTATCTCCATTATGCAATAAAATCTACAAATTAATTAAACACATAAATTAAACAAAAGTATATTATAAAACCAAATATCTATACCTAGTTCGAAAGATAATTTTAAGATTAATAGTATTAGGTTATTAATAATAATTCGCGGGAAAATACGGATTGTTTGACATCTGTCAAAGATTATCAATAAAAATTCACCTCCAACGCGATGCTAAAAATGCAACATTTATTGGTAACATTTCGCAACTAAACGACTGTTACTAACGTCAGATGTTGGTATTTATCGATATTTTTCGACCAATGCTAGCGCCGCGCTAACATTACCAGCTAACAAAACGCACCCAATGGTTCATTAATACAATGCTTTTAGTTTGTTCGTAGGACCAGTAGGAATTTTTTTATTTGACCTTTACATGTAAACTTTTATTCTTCATATTAATCAACCTCACAATCTTATTATAAATAAAGGGAACCAAAAATGAACTAAATCTTTGAGCAAATTTAGTATTTATTTTGTAGGTGGGAAAAATAAATTTTCGCTTTAAGCACCTGTATTGATAGTCAGCACTGTTGAGTGCTAGTTTATGTGAAAATAGAGACGCCTTATGTATGTATAAACGTAGTACCTTTGTACAAGTAGTACCTTAGTAAAACACTTAGTACCTTTGCATATCCATAGAGGTTTACAGTTGGATAGCAAAAGGATTTTTTCAGCATTACCTCCAAGACTGATATTTGAGCTTTCCAAGATTATAAGCGTTGAGGCACAGAAGAAATAATAGTACAACTACAGAAGCTCCACTCCGAAAGATCAATTAAATAAATAGCGACTCTTGGACCAACACAATAAAGCTGAGTTCAGATCGCACAGCGCTAATGGCCTACATTTATATTCACCTAAAGTTGCCTCTCTTTCTATCGCGTAATTCTTTACTTTTCTGACGACACGTTAGGGTTGTCTTCTTTTCTTTTAAAAAAAACATAGGTAGATGCTTAGTAGTAAGTACGTAGATCATAAAATAATTTTATTTTAGGATGTCTGCTGCATAGGTATTTTAACCTAAGAAGATACGGAAGCCATAAGGCACACTACATTGTCTATGAAACTAAATATTGCTTTTCGGTGTATAGGCATAAAATCAATAATAGTATGTACAATAGTATAGGTAGATTATGTGGAATGATATAAGTGCGAATAATACCCACTGAACAAATAAGTAATAATACCTTTAAATGAAACAGATTGTACCTACCTACTAATTTGAAAGAAAAACTTACAAAAACATGCCTCAGTATATTTGCTTAGTCTATGTTATTTATTATTAAGCAACTAAAATAAATAAGTATGTTTACTTATCACAACTGCATGTTCATGGTAGTACTAACTATTACTACCTATACTTATCAAACAAAACTAAACCTGCGGCTACATTCTGTTTCCTATAACGTGAGCGTTAGATTGTCAAAATAACGAATTCCGTTAATAGCGCGCTCTCTTCCAATCATAGAAAGTTAAAAACTGCTCTGATTGGAGGAGAGCGCCCTAATAGCGGTAATCGTTATTTTGACAGTCTAACGATCACGTTATAAGAAACAGAATGCGGCCGCAGACCTTGTAAACATAATTTATAAATACCTAGCTATACTATAGTAATTAAATATCTAACAAAGTACGTAAGGCACATAGGAAAGGTGGTGAATAATGAAAATTCGCATTCTTATAAACAGACTATTAGACACACGTTTTGATATTTTTTTAAATATATTTTAGGGGTTCGGATTTCCCTTATTTTTTTAGGTGACACAATAACACTACAAAGTTAATAGCAAAAGTGTTTATTTTCCGTATGAAACAGTTAAGACTAGGTGAACTATTTCTAGTATAACTATTTTTATAACTAAACACATCACTATTATAATCACAACAAAGTTTACTCACGGACGACGAACAGAAACCCTCTTGTGGGTCTTGACTGTCCACGGTAAGTAATTGTACGTCAATAGCTGAGGGGCGGCGCGAGCGGCGGCGCCGGCTTGTACGCGGCGGATCGACGCGCACCTCCGCGTCGCATGAATCGGCAGCGTAGGCCTGCGTAGCCGGACTACGCGGCTGTAACGCCTCCTCGCTACCCGTTGAACTGTTCCCGACCGAGACACCGGTCGGCAACGTCGGCGACACTACACTACTACACGAACATTTATAATCGACACAACTATTTAGATTTACACATGATTTATTATAATAACCACTAGAAAAACGGACACTTCCGGTCGCGGGGTAGTCGGCAGCGTTGTCGGAGCGTTTCTCATACACGCGAGACCGGGACTGAGACGGCGACTCCTCGCCCGATGATGTAGTGGCGGCGCTAGGCGCGTAGCGTTGGCGCGCCGCCGCCGGAAGGGCGGGCGACGCGTTGAAACTGCGCAGCTGCGCCTCCCGCGCGGTTCTACGACGACGTCGCGCACACCAGTGTCTAAAGAGCAGAATGCCGTTTTTACTTCCTTATTATTATTACTGCATTTAGGGCAGTTTGACCGGACAACATTCTTTTGACCACATCCGTAACAACTAACAGACTTTTTTCTCGTGCCAACATTTTCCTTCTTTGCAACCAGCAACTTTGGGCAGGACTCCTTGACATGGTCACTCTTTTTGCAATAAAAACAAAATTGTCGTTTATTCGACTTTTCTACTATACTATTTTTATTTTGTGTAATGGAGTATTGAGACTCCTTGTAGGCCTCTTCAATTTCACGTGCTCTCCTGAGTAACTCTTCGAATGAGTGCACGGTAGACCTCTCCAGCCGTTTCCTCACCCGTCTATTTAGCAACCCAAAAACCATATCAAGCTGTACTTTTTCTTTTAGATCGTCTGGTGGAAGTTTGGAGAGTAACGCTCTACATTTTGCGACGAAAACATCTGTCGACTCGTCTTTGTGTACGAGACCGAAAATTTCTTTATAAATATTTGAAGGCGTTCGTCGTTCTCCGAACGCAAACTGAAACCTGGCTAGGGCATCACTCCAGGACGTCGTCGACTGTTTGATACCCTGCCACCATAGCGCTGCATAACCCTCTAATAGCATAGGGAGCGCACGTAAAGCATTTTCATCACTTACGTTTTCACCTAGTTTTAATGATTCTTTTGGAGATGTAAATTCTAAAATACCTACGAGTAAAAATATTTGTTTGTATTGTAATTGTTTTATTTGTGTATGCAATGATGATTTTAACATTTTAAATTTTGTGTCTGACGGTAACGAGTGCACATCGGGTTGCGGCCAGGGGGAGAGCTTAAGTACTTGTTGTTTAACAGAAACAAAGTCAAATTATACAGATAATAATTTTTCAAGTGTTGTCTCCACTGGTCTTCGACCAATTTTTGATATTAAAATTTTGGGTGCACACGGAACCGCGTTAGTTGATTCAGCTGCTAAGAGTTGCATAGCGGGTCGCACGCTTTATTCTCACCTTCGTGCGGTACAACATCCACTGAACCCTTCACGCGCTACGGTTAAGCTTGCAGACGGAGTTAGTAGGTTGATGGACGTACTTACAACCCAGGTAAATGTAACTTTAAAACACAAAACTGAAAAAGTTAATTTTATTATTCTTCCCGAAGCTGAAAACAACGAGTCGTTGTTGGGAATAGATTTTTTAACACGTTTTAATGTAGTGATTAATTTTGGTAATTCACGTTGGAATTTTGTCGAAGACACGGATAAATTGTACGTATTAAGGTACGAGTCCGTTGAAAATTTTTCTTCGTATGCGTCCATCAATCTATTAAGAAACAAAGAGGGAATTTCTTTAAGTAGTAGTGAACGCGATGAACTTTCTAAACTATTGTCGGAAAATGATGATATATTTAAGGTAGGGGGAGACCCGACGCCTTATGCGGAGCACTGCATAGATACGGGTGAGCACCAGCCTATAGCCGTACCACCGTATAGGGTGACACCTGCAAAACGGGAACTGATGCAGTCGGAAATAAAAAAAATGTTAGAAAGCGACATAATAGAGGAATGTGAGTCGGCTTGGTCTTCTCCGGCTTTGTTGGTCCCAAAGTCTAATGGAAAGGTACGTTTTTGCATAGACTACCGTAAGCTAAACGCTGTTACAAAGGCGGACGCTTATCCAATGCCTCTAATAGACGAATTGCTTCAGTCCACAAAGCCAAATTGTGTGATGAGTAGTTTGGATATGGCTAGTAGTTTCTGGCAATGTTCTGTAAGAATGTGTGATAGAGATAAAACGGCTTTTGTAACACCGTTTGGTATGTACCGCTTTAAAAGAATGCCATTTGGGCTGAAAAATGCTCCGCCAACCTTTCAGCGTTTAATTGATAGGTTTAGGGTCTGTTCGTCGCTAAAAAATATAACATTATTAGCGTACCAAGATGATTTACTAATAATTTCTAGGAATTATAAGCAACATTTAAAAGACTTAGAATTAGTTTTTCATAGGCTGCGGAAATTTAAATTACGCGCTAATCGTGAAAAGTGCGTGTTTTCACGCCAAAGCTTAAAATATTTAGGACATGTTATCACGGAGAATGGTGTATCTCCCGATCCGGGTAAAATAGACGCTGTTTTAAATATGAAGCCGCCTACGAACCTGCGACATTTGCGCACGTTTTTGCAAACATGCGCTTGGTTCAGAAAGTTTGTTCCAAACTTTTCTAATGTAGCTGAGCCACTTACCCGCCTGACAAAAAAAAATCAGGCATGGCAATGGGGGCAAGAACAGCTATCCGCCTTTGAAGAGTTAAAAGTAAGGTTAACGTCTGCACCCATTCTTATTCAAGCTGATTATGATAAGCCCTTCGTTGTTAGAACGGATGCAAGTGGATACGCCTTAGGAGCAGTATTGTTGCAGGGTGAGGGAGTTAATGAACGACCAATTGAGTTTGCAAGTCGTCTTCTTAATTCTGCTGAAAAAAACTATAGTACAATCGAGAGGGAAGCCTTAGCAGTAGTGTGGGCTGTCGAACGCTTTCGTGGATACATTGAGGGACATGAGGTTATTGTAGCCAGTGACCATCAACCGTTAAAATGGCTTATGACACTAAAGTCACCAACAGGTAGACTAGTGCGCTGGGCACTAAAGTTGCAGGCATTTAATATAACGTACCAATATACTCCTGGTAAAATAAACGTGGTTGCAGACACTTTAAGCCGACCAGCTTGTGATCAAAATACGCAACCAAGCTGTGGGTTATGCTCAGCTGTTGTCGACTTACCGACGAGAAGTCCTAGTGAGCTACGGATAGTTCAAGTAAATGATCCTGAGTTATTAAAGATTATAAACGACCTCGAAAGCGATGTAGAAGTAGTAACAAAACGTTGGACAGATTCATCTAATACTAAACCATCAGGGTTTCTACAGACTCCGGTGCTAGCTCAAAGATTTGAGGTATTAGCTATAGATTTGTTTGGACCTCTACCATTAGGTAATAATGGTGAGAGGTGGGTACTCCTAGTAGAAGATACCGCAACCCGTTGGGTTGACGGCACGGCGTTGACCCCACGTTGGGCGCCAATTTAGGGGTTCGGATTTCCCTTATTTTTTTAGGTGACACAATAACACTACAAAGTTAATAGCAAAAGTGTTTATTTTTCGTATGAGACAGTTAAGACTAAGTAGGTACACTATAACATTTAAACACTAAAAACTATAACTATTAACTAACGAGTACGCGGTGGCGTGAGCGCGTGTCGAGCTCCTCAGAGCGTCACGCACAGGGGTGTGTTACTTATCCTGCTTGCCAGCGGCCACTGCTCGTCCAAGGATCTCGCTTCCCGATCGAAGGCTTTCCCCCACTGCTCTAAGCTCCGCCCACCCGATCACACCACCGCATCACGCCATATTTGGCATTGAAATTCAAACAGTAGGTTGGTAGTACCCGTTCTCGTGCAGGGTAAGCTACTACGTTATATACCACTATCCTACTATCGGTAACGAGCGGGTTTTATTCCCCGACTAGAGCGCGGGCCGCACGCTACAATATAATAATAACCTATAGGTAGGCGTGGATTTATTTACCTTTTGACTTTGGAAGTAAGAAAAACGTAAGGCCCGGATCCTTGCTACTATTATTTAAGCACCCGAATGTGGCACAATAAACTTTAGACCTCATTTTCGTTAATATTAAATATCGCGACCAGGCGCGTTAGCGAGTATCATACAAACGTCGTCGACACGTTTGTATGATACTCGCTAACGCGCCTCCATAAAACAAAAACTACAATCAAATTAATGGCATTAATAATCTAGGAAATAAATAAAATTGGTTATTAGTCTCGTGACATAATTATTTGTTATTATTATTGCATTATAATTGATACCTATACCTAATATATAGGTATCAGCAATGATATTTTTATAATATCATTGGGTATCAGTTATTAATCTTGTAATTGTTTTAAATCTGGAATGATATAATTTAATAGTTATCTCGAAAAACGAAAAATATTATAATTTATCGCCACCACAAGTCGTGTTCAAATATTGTAAAACTTACATTGACATGTAGTAGCGGATGCCTAGGCGCTGACCAAATGTCGATATATCACATAACTATATATCGATAAAATAAGGATTCACAATAAAACAAAAATAAACTAAGTACCATTTATTATTTAAAAACCAATATGTATTTAAAAACCAATACCTTTAGTGAAAGAGTTGCTCCGAAGAAAAATACATAGTACTGGCACAATAATGGTGAACCGAATACCGGGGAGAACGGGATTCAAATTTAAATCTGATAGATCAATGTTTCGCGGCGAACATCAACAATTTGTCAGAGATTAGTAAATGGAAAGACAATCAATCTGTTATTATGGTATCTTAATGTACTGGTCCTCAATTCACTGATTATGTCAAAAGATGGGAAGTGGAAAGGATGGGAAACAAACCAAATGTTACAAGGATATTACGGCTCCAAGAGTGATCGCTAATTATAATAAGCAGTAAATGCTTGGCGTAAATATAAAATTCATTGTGAGGCAGATAAGCATCCCAGGAACAGGGTTATGGACCCATTAGATTTTAAAATGGATGTAGCTATAGCTTTAATAAACATTCCTTCTAAAAGACGTCGTTTGAGTAAAGACTTAGACACTGATAATGAACCACCACCTGTAAAAAAGAAATATATCCCAGCAAAACCCTCCGAGTCTAAGAGTAACGATGGCTATGTTCACCTACCAACTTTTGACGAATGGACGACTCCACGAACGTGTAGACGCGAAATATGTACCAGACGAAGCAAAATTCGCTGTATAAAATGTAACGTGTATTTGTGTCTCTTGCGGGGAAAATATTGTGTCTCTTGCGGGGAAAAACTTTATCACACACGTCCTTAATTAATTATTATATTTAACAAAACTTATTAGATCTCGTAATTGTTCTTACTTATTTTGTTAATTAGAAGATATTAATTTTTGTTTTGTTTTTATTTTAGTTTATCGGGAATTGTTATTTTTTTACTAACAAAAATTATCTTAATTAAGGAAATTTTTTGTCTGAATATGAAAACTTAAAAAAACGGAATAGTAATAAATAAATAAACTGTTTTTTTCATGCAAAGAGAATATAGCGTCACGATCGTGCCGCTCTCGAATAAATTCTGATTGACACGAACGTGCGTGTTACTTTTTCAGAAACCATTATTTTCAGGATTTATTTAATATTTTTTTTCGTGTCCCCTATCGGGCTATATTACATAAATTATTAGTTTAAATAAATAAAAAATCAGTGTGTAAAGGGATAGAGATGCTAAAACCGTCAAGTGACCTAGTCAAGTTACCGTTTTAGTCTGTGGGTTCATCGGGTTACTGCTTAAATTTATTATCAAGGTAGTCTTTTTTCTTTACAAACCTAAGCAAACCAAGCCTAATGCTCTGTTTGAATTTGTGATAGCTTCTTGAAGTGTGCCAAGTGTGAAAATTTATTAACGAAAAACTTTGTCTTTCCTTTGGTTCAGTCACTCAGTCAGTTAGTTGGATTCTATTTAAAATCTGTGGCCTGTGGTTGGTGTGGAAAAAAAAACATCCGACTGTTTAAGTTTTTTGGCTCCCGGATTGGGGATTATTTAATTGATAATACAGTGAAATTATATTATTAAAAGTGGATTTTTAATTAAATTATTTAGTATCTACTGTTATTTTTCATAAATATTAAAAATGAGTTACAATTCGGGCGGCGGGAGTGGCAAAGGGTTTGGGTTTGCTGGATTTACGATGCCAAAAAGGAATCCTTCTAATATATCGTTGCATGCGGTCCCACCACCCAACATGAATGCCGTACCGCCTCCAAACTCTGGCCTCTCCAAGCAGGGATATTCTACTATGAATGCAATAACACAAAATGCTATGACTGGACATTGGGGTAACATTGGAAAGAAGCGCTCTAAAACTGAAGATGAGTGAGTTTTTCCCTACCGATTACATTTTTATTTTACTACCCTTTGGTAAGCAGAACTAGACGCCACCAAGATTTATTAAAAAATAAAGAAAATTATAAAGTAATTTATTTATCAAAAATACCATATAAAAGTCTAAATACTATGTCAGAAGAAATACAAGATCTTAAATAAAGAAAACCAATAATACGCAAAGAACAACTCAAAGGGACATATACCCAGAGTAGTATTAAAAGCGTTATTAAAGTTTTAGGCATTATCAGCTATTTTCTGGCTAAATGATGCGGTTATCAAGGGCATAGGGGGGGTTGGAGGTTCAAACCCCTCTCGAAATGTATAAAATAAGAATAGCCGAGGAGTATAAATTAATATAGTTTTTTTTTTCTCAGGAGTAATGCACTTGTTGTTTTATTTTCTTGAACCCCCCTAAAACTAAAACCTGGCTACGCCCGTGGCTGTTATGATAGAGTGGTAAAGAATTTAAATTAGACGTAGGTGTATTTATAAAATCCAATGGAATATAAAAAATATTTATCCAATACAATATAATGACAAATTGTAGAGTAGACATTTAAGTTGAAGAAATAAAACTAGTTTTGTATTGTATTCATTACAATATTTTATATCTATAATTAATACCTTATGAAATGTATCCTTCATACTACTTTTTGGGCTTGCATTTTGTTTTGCTCTTATTTTTTTTATAAATATAAATTCTAGGTCAATATATCTATAATTAATACCTTATGAAATGTATCCTTCATACCACTTTTTGGGCCTGCATTTTGTTTTGCTCTTATTTTTTTTATAAATATAAATTCTGGGTCAATAAGTAAATAATACTGGGCTGAATTTCTTTCTGTTAATAATTAATTTATAATATTTTAGATACTTTGATGAGGATGATGAGCCAGCAACACCGGCTCTGGCTTATATTCCTGCTCCAGGAAGTCCTTCATATGAAGCTACACAGTCAAGCTCTCAGGTAATTTCCATCCTTATATTCTAGGTAATTAATTAAATCAATTTTTATTAATATTATATGTTTGGCATAAGCTATGAGTGTATAAAATACAAAAAAAGGTCTTATTTTGTTAACTTGGATGTTCTACAGATTGACATAAATTTGACATTTTTATTTTATTGAATGTATTTATTCAATAAAATAAAAATGTGTTTATTTATGTATCTATTTATATTCTAATGGATTTTATAAATATACCTAGGGGCTTAGCATAACCACATCAATATAGTTTGACAGTCGATAAAATGAAGTTTATGTATGAACATTCATTTATAAAATCAATATGTATCGATTTTGTCGATTTATCAAGACTTTCAATGTTGTTGTGCTAAGGCCCCTTCTTGTAATTAAATTCCTTTACCGGCTATCATATCAGCATCATTAAGCCACCAAATAGTTTATAATGACTAAAACTTTGATAACACTTATTTAAATATTTTTGATTCTGATACATATTAGGGTTGTTACGGATGCAAAAATTTAGGCATCCGCGGATGCAGATGCGGATGCGGATTATTAGAAGTTCACATCCGCAAATGCGATTTGATGTGGATTTTAAAAGGATAATTATTTAAATTTTAAGTGAATAAATAACTGAAAATCAATTTAAGTTTATCATATTTTTAGAACTAAATTACACAAGTTTTAGTTTTACTTATGGCACAACAGAATTTTAAGCTTCGAGTTCCATAATCAAAAATCTTTGTTTAATAATTAAACTTAAAAGTTGGTGAATTATATTTAATAAATAGCAATATTGCAGCATTCTCAGCTTCCAACCTGTTTCTTAGTGGATTATATATTAACCCAGCTCCACTAAATAGTTGCTTCTGGGAACACTGGATGGTGCAGGTGATAAATATCTGCTTGCTAATTTGGATAGAATTTTAAATTCACAAAGGTTAACTTTCCACCAATTAAGTCGATTTTCATCTAAATTCAGTCTTTTTTCCAAAACAAACACGAATCACGTGCCACTCTGGCTCCGCCCACTTTCTTTACATATAGTTAGTTGTTGATGTGAATCTGCATCCGTGAAAACATGTGAATCTGCATCCATAAAAACTCCGCATTGATTGATGCGGATGCAGATGTCTGAATTAATGTGAATATTCCGCATTTACGGATGCGGATGCGAATATTCGTAACACCCCTGATACATATGGTAATATATATCAGAAACAAAAATATTATTAAAGCCTAAGCCTAGAGGTTTACTTCTGATATGGGCAATATGTGTGACATGTGCTATAAATTATTTCAAAAAACAATAACAGTATTATTTGGAGCATTGTTTTTACTGATCACTAATTATAACTTATAAAATGTAAAAAGTAATTTCAACAAGAATTTTTGTATTGAAAGGCAAATTTTCTTGCAAATTTTTTATCACTTGACTGTCAGTGTACTCCTTATGTGGTTGAAAATACATAGTATGTATACACATAATATTTATAATTAATACTAATTTGGACATGGCTAGTTTTGAAACACATTTCAGTGATCACCCGGATAATTATTAACTTATTTTGGAACAAAATAAAGATATATCCAATATTTGTATTTTATAAAAATATTTGTTGACTTGTAATTAAATAGTTTTATGTAGAACTGAAATGAAAGAGAGTTCATCGAACCATTATAATAATATACTATTCTCTCTCTTTCAGAAAAAAAGTCATGATGATGATGAAGAAGATCCCTTAGATGCCTACATGGCAGGCTTAGAGCAACAGGCGGCAAAAGATCTGGTGACCAGCAAGGAGAATGAGGCCAAGGATATTATATACAAGGGCACTCGGGGAGATATAGATGAGCTGGATGATGAGGAATCCTATTATAAGTATGTAAAATTTACCTAAACATCTACATGTCAGGCTTAGAGCTAGAAATAAATAAGTAACTGGGGACCAGTGCCTAGAATAAGTGCACCAAAGTTAAAAATATTCGTTTTAAAGTGGCTTGAACTACTTTCAAAACAATTTGCATGCAAGCTATGTTTTTAATATTTATAATCATCCTGCAGAAAGGAGAATAAGGTTAAGATATACAAGGGAATTCTAGGAGTATATAAGTAAGTAAGGACTCAGCTATAGAGTTGGATAATAGGAGCCTTTTCATAAAAAGATAGTTTGTTATAAAATATTCCTCTAGACACTGACATAACAGGCTTAAAAGAACAACTGCCAATGCATCTGGACCCTGATTCTACTAAATAAATTGGAAATTAAAGTAAAAAAAATATTTTTTCTTATAGACTATGTGTCAAATTTTGCTTCAATGTAAGCGGTCAAGTGCAACGCTGTTGTGTACTTAAGGGTCAGTAAGACTAAAGTAGAATAGGAGGTATAGGGGAAAGTAAAGTAATTACAAAACAAAACAGTTATTAATGCAAGTGAAGCTGTAGTTGCCTATACTAGTATATTACATGTGGTGTTTTCTTTCTCTGGTGTTTTCAGTGTTTTCTAGTATTTCTGTTTGTGATTTTGTTTTACCAATATTTTATTATTTCTAAAATGAGTGAAATTATGCACAAAGTTTCTCCATTGATGGTCACTCTAATTGCGTCTGTTAAATAACAAGTTGTATATTATCTGCAAAAGCAATTTTTATTTATATACCTACTTACCTACCTTGTGAGAAATTTTGATTTCACTTAAAATGGTTCTTGCTTCAAGCTTTAAAGATGCGGAAACGACGTATAAATTCATCCCACTGATCCCAATGATTGTTTCTTGTTTAAACAACATATGGCCTATTGTAATATCTATTCATGTCATTTAACTCGTATAACATCTCGATTTCTGAATCACTATCGTAATTTTCCATTTTGCAAAAAATAATATTTCGTACGAACAATGCCTTACTTCAAAATAATGGCATTTAATCAGTTTAACCTATACAAAGGAGTTTAACCCTCCCTTTAGTCTAGTTTAAACTATTTATAGTTTAATCTGCTCACAATTCATCACCGACCATTGATCTTACGAAATTATCCATGACTGTAGGTTAAACTCTATCTCGCAGTTTAAACTACAATTGATCTTATGGCCCTTAGACTGGTTATCTTGTACTTGTAACATAACAATTATAACATAATAATTTTGGTATTCACTAAAAAAAAACTGACAACCAGGATTCAGAGCACTGGTGAATCTCATCAACCTTTAAATGTATTAAAAAAATTACATATTTATAATATTTTTATCAATATTTAATTTTTAGGTACATAGAAGAAAACCCCTTAAGCACAGCAGATGATGGTTCAGATATTGAAATAGAATATGATGAAGAAGGAAACCCTATTCCACCTCCAAAAAGAAGAATCATAGATCCTCTTCCACCCATAGACCATTCACAAGTACATTATGAACCATTTGAGAAGAACTTTTATTCTGCCCATGAGGATATTGATAGGCTGACTCATCAGCAAGTTGAGGATTTAAAAAAAACACTTGGTGTTAAGGTAGGGTGGCTTTTTATATTGGTTTTATTTTATTAGAGCATAGCATGTGATATGCATATCCTTGAGATGGTAAGTAGATTATACAGTCCATGAATAGATAACACCAACACTTTGTCATATTTTTGAATTTGTTGAGTTACCATCAAGAGGTGGTTTTTCATGTTACTTTTTGGCAGAAGTTTGTTTATGTAAATATCTATCTACAAATTGGATTTTAATAAGTTATTTAATTATTTTATATATTTATATTATATTATATTATTTATATTTATATCAAGTAAATAAGAATAGAATAAGAACAAAAACGTTTATTGCCACATCAATTCATAAAAATTACAAATTATATTCAGCTTTGGTATGTTTAGTGTGAGGTTATTAAATAAATTATATATAATAGCTATTAAAAAAAATTTACTACTGTGTCCCAAAAGTACCCGGAAATTGTAAATAAAACACAAGGGTAATTTTTATCGTCCAAATTTATTTTGCCCCCTTCAAAGTAACTTCCATTCTTTGAGGGTAGCCCGAACACTGTAGACGCGTGTTTATATTATATTTTTCAAAATTAATTTTATTGAATATTATTGTGCAAAAGTGTACTAATTTTGTAGAATAAGCATTCGTATAGTAATATTAAGTGTGAGAAGTGTAGCATTTACGCAGTGATCTCGGTGTTTGTGTTATCTCAAACAATCCCGCAATCTTCAGTAAAATGGCGGTACCCATTTTACTGTAGATTTTTTCCTCTTCACTCGACATTGGCAGGACTATACCGTATGTTTGCATACGGTCATGTCGCCATTCCTTTCTCTACCCTAGTCCTTTCCCAATTCCTTTCCATCCTATTATCCCTCTTTTACTATAAATAATAAAGTTATTAATCTACCCACTAGACATTGGCAAAATTTCGCGTAATGCGAAGACGCCATTAACCCAAGAAAATAATAAAGTAACTTCCATAAAAGGCAAAAAATACGCTTACGCCAGCGCTTCAACCAGTCCTCGAAACACTTTTCATACGCCGAAATAGGATATTTGACATTAAAAATATACTATAAATTGTGGTCATCCTATCAGACAATAGCGTAAAAAAGCATATTTCACTTTATTTTAAACTAAATTATGTATATCTTTTGTAGATTACACGAAATAAAATTGAATTTTATTTACAATTTTATTTATAATAAAAACATCTTTCATTGGTTGTGCCCAAAGAAAGTAAAATAATCTGTTCTTCCGTCAGTAGTGGGAAGTTCCCTATCCCCGAGGTCTAACAGTCACCGTAGCAACAAAAAACAAATCTTAAAAGTAATACTACTTTTTTCAAAAGTCATCTCCATTATATATTATATAGTATATCACGATATATTATGCATGAATCGTAAACACAATACATTTCTCGTTTTTTGTTGTTTTACATTGTTATTTTTTTCAACCATGATAGGTACGTAATTTCGTATTTTTGCAATTATGATATCTACTAAAACTGGAACTTTTGGAGGCTTCCCGTGGTTTTCGGACAAGGATTTGGGACAAGTCGCCATAGTAAATATTTTTGCATATTAAAAGACCTATCCAATGACACCACAATGATTGCTATTGGAGCGAGTACCAAAATGCCCATTCTCCTTTCAGCCCGATTATATATATTTAGATAAGGTAGTAAAATTCTAAATTTCAATTATTTAATTAAAAATAGTTTCTTCTTGTCAAAAAGTGGTATCAAAAACCAACACCAATCATTTCAGTAGCTCTAGTGTGAGTTTTCTAACTATTACTTTGCGTTTGAGTTAACTAAAATTTGTATGGGAAATAGTTCAGCGCTCCAAGCGAAAATTAACAGTACTAGAAACTGCGAGCGTGTTATTGGTCAAAATGTTAACGCAGTAGTATAGTTAACGCGAAAGTAAACGTTAAAAAACTCACACTAGGGCTATAAAGTTGCATTTTGCCATCGCTAAAAAACGTGGACACTGTTGTTTCTGTTACACAGGCAACTGAGTTTGTGACCAGGACAATATGTGTAAAAAATATCTTACATAATATTATTAACATTTTTTTATAAGGTACCTTATATAATGGATAAAAATAAATTCTTGATTCAAAACCATTCAAAAAGAAACTTTTTTAATTTATGGCAGAAACAAAATATTGTGAATGAAAAAAAAAAAAAAAAAAATTTTATATATTTTTTTAGTTCTCTTGGGTTAAGTACATTTAATAGATAAACAATGTTCTTAGCTATCCATGGATTCTCCGTGCGGGTGTCGGGTCCATCGCGTGATTGGAAGGCAGGGGAATGAACTGCAGCGTTCCCGAACTTGAGACCGCGAAGTAGGTCTCTGAACTGTCACCTGCACTGTGTTCACTACTCTCTCTACTCAACCAAATACTATATGATCCTGTTAGCGCCATCTTGGAAACATGTTCCAAACAAAGTTCCGACGGCTGATCTCGGAAGGCCAAGTTCCTTCAATGACAAAATATTTGTATACTTTGCCGAAAAAATCCTTTTTATTTGCGGAAGATGCATTGTTATAATATTATAGAGCATTTTTCTAATTTTTTTTTTTTTACTTTTGATAGCTTGAGTATCAATTAGTGATAACCTAATGCCATAACAGTTTCTTATAATAATCAAATTTAATTGTTTATGAATTAAACATTATTATTTAGGCTCCGGCAACAGCAAACACTTTACTTTACACATTTATTTTTATCACAAAATATGAAACTGATAGGCAAGAAATAAAATCGATTTATTTAAATACCATTTAGCTAGTTTAAAACGCGCTTCAAAGATGGCGCTGACAGGATCATATAGTATTTGGTTGGGTGTAATGGTTACTGACCACAGTGAAGGGGAGAGTTGATATTGGAAAGGCCCTCAATCTCGCTTTGTGTCTCAAGTCTGGGAACACTGCAGTCCCTGACCAAATTAAATATTGTTTGTTAAAAATGCCTATTAATTATGGTGCTTTAAATATAATTAATAATATAGTTTAATTGTATTTCAGATAACAGGCCCGGATCCACCAAAGCCCGTCACGAGTTTTGGTCACTTTGGGTTTGATGAGCAACTGATGAAAGCTATAAGAAAGTCTGAGTACACCCAGCCTACTCCAATTCAGTCTGCCGGCATACCTGCTGCATTATCTGGAAGGGATTTGATAGGTAACTTATATACATGGTGACTTTATAGGGATGTACTTTGGGTCTAATATGTGGCTCTACTAGTATTGTTAGACTGGACAATTTTTATGGGAAAGCCAATTTTTTTTTCCATTTGCAACAAATGGTTCCGTTGGAAAAGTTGTTCAATTTCATCAGTAAGGCTGCATATTAGGCCAAAGTACAACCTTTCAAATTCACCCTGTATAACTTATACTGTGGTAGATATTACTTTGTGCCAATACTTATTTTTTAATAATTTGTACCATCTAATAGCACTTTTATGGGACGCTACTTGTGTGGACACCCTAGCTCCAAGTTACGAGTACGTCCACATCACCTCTGTATCTTCCGGTGCTGCGGCGCTTTTGGCCCAAAACAAAAAGATTCAAAAATACAAAACGCGTTGCTCCTCTTTTAAATTTCTGGCGTTTTTGGTGGAAACTTTAGGATCATGGTCCCCAGATGCATTAAAGTTTGGTCAACAACTTGGTAAATTATTAATTAATGCATCTGGAGACCATCGCGCCAGGTCTTATTTCTTCCAACGAATATCGCTGGAAATTCAGAGGGGCAATGCGTTGAGTATTTTGAACACGTGCGCAGCATCGGAAGACCTTCATGAAATATTTTATTTAGTTAGTTATTAGTTACTTTTATATTATTTTTTTATTTAGCTAAGTAGCTAAATATAAATCTAATTATATTAAATTGATAAATTATTTTTTTATTGAAACTTGGTTTTTATTATTTAAAACGAAAATATAGCCTACAATAAGAAATTAATTTGTTTAATTTTGTAATAAAACACTTGTTTTTGAGATATTAATATTTGAAATCTGAAAGAAAAATCTCTGTGACATCACAAGCACCCTATAATAGACATAGAAAACAGTACTAATGAAAAATGGTACAATATACACCTTTATAAAAATTATGTCTAATACAATCTTTTAATTTTTTAAGGTACTCAAATCTTGTAGCATGCTAATAAGATAATGTATAATAAAAATGATTATTGCTATTCTTATTGGTAAAAGTCAAAAGTCAAAAATCATTTATTTCATGTAAATCTTAATGATAAACATGAATCTTTACAAGTTTTCTAGTTTCAAGAAACACATATACCACTCATAAACTGTAGAGTATTATCGGACCAAAACTTTCACTTCGCTTCGCGGTAATTCGCACTAACCTATAGAAACGCTTGCTTGTGACTATGACGTATCACAAAAATAATAGATAAAAAAATTCAAATATGAATATCTTAAACACCAGTTTTTTTTTTATATAAACAAAAACAAAATTAGTTTCTTATTTTAGGCTGTATTTACAAAATTAAATAAATTTATATATTTTTTTAAGATGCCTATTCATATACAATATTCCAACTATATATAAATAATAAAATAGCCCAGAAAAGTCACAATTTTATTACATAAACAATATAATTTCTGGGTTATTATACTATACGCAATATCTCACTGCACACGGGGTCATGTTGTTGTTTAGCGTACTGTTCTTGTTTGATTTTAATTTTGTAAACATTAACCGATAACATCGATACGCGCGTTGTGTTCACTACGCGCTGCCATAAGACCCATAAGTGAGAGTGAGCGCGCAATGTGCTCGCTTCGGCTAGCGATTCACGCAGCCACGCAAAACAGATAATGCCCCTAAGGCTCTCTATAATAGTCAGTCAAAAAAAAAAGCAATATGCTTGCACTTTGTATTGTCCTTTTTATTGTCACTGCATCGAGATATTGCGACCAGTATAGTTCTAACTCTATTTACATACATATAAAAAACGATTACATTTAAATATTTTGAAGCAAACCTACAATTCAGAATAAAATTTAAATGCGTATAATTTCTTTCTGAAAAAAAACCTCATTTATTATTAAGTTGTGCCGTTGTTGTGAATGTGCAACAGTATTCACACTTCACCTTTTCACAGTACGTCTCGTTATATAATTGGATGTAAATATGTTGATAATACCCAGGTATCGCAAGAACTGGTTCTGGTAAGACGGCTGCATTCCTCTGGCCTCTTCTGGTGCATGTGATGGATCAGAAGGAGCTGGGCCCCGGCGACGGACCTATTGGACTCATCTTAGCTCCAACTAGGGAGTTGGCTCAGCAGGTAATACATCCATGCATGGATAAACTGTGGCAAGTTAGCAAATACTGATCCCAACTTGTTACACTTTATGATCTTGAATGATTGTACTTTGGGCTAATATGAGGCTGAACTGATCAAATAAAAAAAACTTCCAATACAACCATGTGCTTCTCCATAAAAAAATGTTATTTTAACATTTGTATAGGTAAGCGATTTTTTATCTATAATCCTTGTTATATTAATACCACACAACCTAATATGTTTATTATTTTTGACTTGAAACCCTTTTCACCTAATAAAATAAATACATATAATTGAAATTGTCCACATATTTAATGTGGGTGGGTAAAAAAGATCTAAATTAATTAAAATATTTAACTATACTATTATTTTATTATAGATATGGAAGTATAGATGTTACTTAATAACTACATAACAGCTAAACCACACGGGCAAGGGGGGGCGTTACCAAAGAGCCAATCGATAATCGAATCGAAATACCAATTGAAATGTATGGTAATTGACATTTCTCGTCGATCAGGCTTTACCCATGAGAGTAAAATTCCTATACATTTTTATCTATCGATGCGGTGATTAGATTGGTGATGTTTGGTCAGGCCCCTGGTCAATACTATGGGTATATATTAGTAAAAACTTCTTTTGAAATTATTGAAGTTATCTATGTACAATAACTTTGGATCAACCCTATAATATTTATTAAACTGAAAAAAAGATGAAAAATAAATCCTTGCTCCTGTATAACTAAATGATAATATTTTTTTGTAATGTTATTGTAGATCTACATGGAAAGCAAAAAGTTTGGCAAAGTGTACAACATCAGGACTGTGTGCTGTTACGGAGGTGGCTCTAAGTGGGAACAAACAAAAGCATTGGAAGGTACTACTCTAAATAGTATAATGTGGTCCCAAAAAACATATCTATGGGGTAATGATCAATTTCGGTATCTCGTAAGTAAGATCTCGTTTGAGATTGATGGATTTGGTATTATGAGAAGTGAAACATTGTTTGAAATAACTACTTTGAACTAACTAGTATTAGTACTATTGAGTACCTAATTAATTACAAAAAAATATATATGATATTATAAATTTTGGAAAAATCATTAGTATGAAATGACGTCATTTTTTATCTCTCGAACGAGAACTTACGGTATCGGAGTCGATTGTTACCCTGTATATAAAAAATTAATCGCCATTCGTTAGTCTCGCTAAAAAACATTAATAGAGGGGTGGTTAAAAAATAAAAATAATTGAGAATATGCGAAACGGGCGTCGCTTATCATCAGTTTGCGAATATTAAGCGACACGTTATTTTAATTAAACTTTGCAATTATAGGTGGAGGTGCAGAAATTATTGTGGCAACTCCTGGCAGAATGATAGACCTTATCAAATGTAAAGCTACCAATTTGAGCCGCGTCACCTATCTTGTGTTGGACGAAGCTGATCGCATGTTTGACATGGGATTTGGTAAGTTTTATGTTTAGACATTTAATAATTACAAAAAAAAAAAAAACAGCGGTAGAGAAGGTACTGTTTATTACCTTGCATTTTCGGTAATATTTACTCATTGCACTGACTTTTAAAAATCGGAACTCTGATGAATTGAAGTCGGTGTTCATGTTCATGTTCATGTTCATGACGGGCTCGTTTTCCGCAATTAGCCAAGAGATTAGGCCTTTTTGCGTGAGTCGGCTGACTATTCTAGCCAGCCCAGCTCCTTCCAGAAGGCGACAAGAAGTCCGGGTCTTCCGCAGGCCTCAAGAAGCGACCTCGGTGTTCCGAGGATTTTCGCCCGTTGTAAAGCCACCCCGGTGCAATGAAGCAGCACATGGGTGGGTGTTTCTTCCGTTTCCATGCAACCTCTACATAGAGGGCTGTTGGTGATACCTAAAATTGTAAGGTGCCTGTTTAATGGAAAGTGTCCGGTAAGTATACCCACCACCATACGAAGGTTACCTCTGTTGTGATTGAGCAGGTTCCGAGCTAGGCGTGGGCTAGGTTTGGTGACCGCCTCTCTGCCCTGCCTGCAGTTTTGTAAGTTAGCCCAATACTTACAGTGATGGTTGAAGGTATTGTCGCGTAGCCAACTTTTCAACTGATTAAAAGATAAAGGTACATACGGTTTGGGTCCTACGGTTGGGTAAGTCGGTGTTGTATTTTTTCTAAAGGTTAAGTATGAGATTCAAGCGGTGCTATTTAAGTGTTAATGTTTTATTGTTATTCCAGAGCCTCAAGTCCGCTCCATCTGCGCGCACGTCCGTCCGGAGCGGCAGACGTTGTTGTTCTCCGCGACGTTCCCGCGGCGCATCGAGCGGCTGGCGCGCGACGCTCTGCACGACCCGGTGCGGGTGACGCACGGCGCCGCGGGGGAGGCCAGCGCGCTCGTGCGGCAACACGTGCGGTCAGTACCTCTTACCTACTTGCTTATCGGGGGTGCACAATCCCCACCTCTATAAACCCTATTTTCTGTCGGTTCCTTGTTCAAAACCCGGTGTGTACCAATGAGTTTTTAATCTAAAAAAATATTTACATATATTTAACAACATCACTATAGTGCATCAGAGAGCACGTCAAGCTGTCGGTCCCAGTTTCACTATACCAACATGTGGAACTTTATATATGGGTTATTGAGTCTATCCAAACATCGCGACGAGCTAGCCACTTGTTCGGTCTAGACTCATACCATCGGCTACGCGGAGGTGGGATTACAAACCCCTCCGCTGGGTACCCTGAGGCCGTCTAGGCGGTCCCTGGTGATATTTATTTATTATAATATGTATAGCAGTCTGAACGGTCCGGGAATGCTGCTGTTCACTCCCTTGCCTCCCACCCACGCGATGGGCCCGGCACCCGCAGGGATAACATTGTCTCTCTCGTTTTTAAAATTATATTATATATGTATGTTTCAGAATATTTAAAAGACCAGAACATAAATGGACTTGGTTATTAACAAACTTGGTGGAGTTCCTCTCGGCCGGAAGTATTCTTATATTTGTTACCAAAAAGGTAAGAATTGCAAAACATCATTAACAATTTTAATCGCCTAGTGATTACTTTATCGGTTTTGTATCCGGAGATTGTCAGGTCGATTCACACAACAAAATAATATTAGTATGTTATTCTGTACGGTATTTATAAAGTGAATATGTATTAGTATTGTAGCTTCTAGTACACTCAGTATAAGTCTAGAGCTTAGTTTCTGACCAAAAGGTCTTAAGTGAAGCCACATCGACATAACGATCGACGCGTCGATTAAAAAAAATCTAAAATCAAATGCACGTTTCTTGATGATCGGGTTTTATCCATAGACTATTTTTTCCTATACATTTATATCAATCATGGCGGTATATATAGGGAAGGCCCACAAAGACCTAAAATGGCCTTTCCAAATATGATAACACAAGATGGCTGCCTGCCATACAAACCCAAAAAATATTATAGCTGTGACATTGGAGTTGGTAGTGTGACAACCCTTTTGGGTGGTACTGACATTATTAATCTATGCTCACAACTCCGGACTTGAGGCGCCTGCTGCACGCTAACGAACTGTAGTTTGATTTACAATACACAAGCCTAATCTCAAGGTGTACGATAATTAAGTGGTGAACTCCACAATAACCAATAGGCTATTTGACTACATTAAAAATATACTATAAATTGTGGTCATCCGATCAGACAAAGACGTAAAAAAATATATTTCACTTTAATTTAAACTATTTTTTTTTTTGTAGATTACACAAAATAAAATTGAATATATTTTACAATTTTATCTATGACAAAAACATCTTTGATTGGTCGACGACTGGTGACGTCACACGCAAGTAAACAATACACAGATTAAATCAAAGTTTTCTCGACTGATTAATGTTACGTTCTATGTATTATCTATCTCTATTTATTTAATCTGACCTTGTTTGTTTACTTGCATGTGACGTCACACTGCGCCAAAACCGACACAGCGTTTTTAGCGCCATTGTGGAAATTCAAACTCTAACGTTGTTTTTTATTAATAATAGAGCAGAGGCTCTACCATGGGTTTGCGCATTGTAGAAACGTAACGTATTCATTTACGTTTACGTGAGCAACAATCAATAGGATCGCTTTATTTTTGGTAACAGGATTGAATAAAGCGATCCTATTGGTTGTTGGTCACGTATACGTAAATGAATACGTTACGTTTCTAGAATGCGCAAACCCATGGTAGAGCCTCAGACATCCCGGAAATATAAATGAAGTGTGCTTATTATGTAATGAAGGATCATATAAACCGACTATCAAAAAGTAGTCAAATAGCCTATTATTGAGCGTTGATTGGTTGAAGTTGTTTTTGAACAGAATATGGCGGTAACGAACATGTTTGACATTCCGTATATTATTCTTACTTTCATAATTTTAATCGACGCGTCGATAAGTATGTTGATGTGGCTTCCCTGTAGGCCCTAAAGGCAACACACGTTTGTGATATATATATTACACGAAATAAAATTGAATATTTTTGAACATTAAATATAAAAATGGCAAATGCCGTCTGTAATTCAAATTAAATAACTCACCTTGAGCCTAAAAAAATATTTGCATTCAAAAATGTTTACTTACAACGCAAAAATCATAACATAAAACCTGAACAGGGGCCTTATTCCGAGTTTGCAACCGCTAAACACGACAAGACGTTGCGTAAACTATAAATATGGAATTATATGTTCTATTCCAATGGTTCTATAGTCTGTATTAGGTTGGTTATAATAATGCCGCCATCTTGAAATACACAAATTCTATGAATATGTGTGGAGCATTGGAATTTCAATTCTATTATTACCAGGATAGAACTAATAAAAAAATAAAAAAATTGTGTACGCAACGTCTTGTCGTGTTTAGCGCATACAAACTCAGAATAATGCCCCAGAACATTCTGTCCTTAATGCTGGATATAACTTCCTTTGCAAAGAGTAATGAATACCAGCTACTAAATGATAATATAGTTCAATCTTCCACTGTTAACACTTTCAAAAATAAACTGGACAAGTGGTTAACCGAGTAAATGAAATAGTAATAAAACAAACACTATAGTTTTATGAACATTAAACCAATGTTTGATATAGAAATATCAGCAATGTGCTGCTCGCCTATTAGTCAATAATTAGCAAACAATAGCAACACTGCAAATATACAATTTCGTTTTATTTATTGCACTGTAAATAAAAGTTATATACAAAGGCGAACTTAAAGCCTTAGGCATTATCTACCAGCTAACCTTTAAAATTACCTATGTATGAAGATGAGTTGAGTGCTTAAGTAAAAATAAATTAATATAAATCAATGTACATACAATATATCATAATACATACACATATACAAACATACATATAGTTACCTACACTATACACATATTAAATGATTACGTTGTTGATTATTTGTTTTGTTGTTTTATCAAATCTGAAACTGAAGATGTTCTGGTATAACATAGTCTGTTAGTTAGAAGCAGAAGAGACGGCCGCCAACCTCGGGGTGCAGGAGTTTGACGCCCTGCTGCTGCACGGAGACATGGAGCAGGCCGAGAGGAACAAGGTCATCACGGCCTTCAAGAGACAGCAAACCAACATCCTGGTCGCCACAGACGTTGCTGGTAAATTTCACCTCAAATCTTGTCGGATGGGTTCGATACATTGAGTTATTATTAAATACGTAAAGAGACAAATGCTAAGCCAAAAACCGTCCGCGCTCCAGGTATGTCCGCTGACATACCATGACTCAGTCTTACCTCCAGCGAGCTAGCTTCTGTACGCGTTTCACACGTGTTTACGGGCGTAAATATAATAAGAGAGCGTTCATTATAAAATTTAACTTAATTGTTATACAAATAGGATTTCAATTTCATATTATTAACTAATTTACTTTCTAACGTTTAAGAATTTTACGTATTTTAGGCAAATTCCCACCTATGGAAAATAATATCAAAAAGTATACCATAACAGATGCCGACGGACTTGTATCCAGTGCTATATTAAAATAAATAAATAAACCATAACTGGTGCCTTTTTGACTCCCGAGAATCATTTTAAATATTTTATTGCTACTTTTATAGGTAATAATATAATGAAAGGTTCACAATATTTCTTATATAGAAGATTAGTTTTTAGAACACGTATACACCACTCAATAAACTACAGTAGGTATTATCGGACCCAAATTTTCATTTCGCTTTGCAGTAAGCAATATAAACGCTTTCTTGTAACATTGATGTGTCAATTTCGCATTATATATATTTTTTTAAAAAGCCGTCTGGTTTATTTGCCATATCGATAATGACGTATTACAAAAATAATAGATTACAATATTCAAACATGAATATCTTAAACCTTAAAAAACCAGTTTTTTTAACTTGATAAAAACGTTTTTTTTCTTATTTTAGCTTATATTTTTTATATTAATTATAAAATGTACTTTTATTACATTTCTTAACTCGCGAGTATAGTTGACATCACCCAATTTAGAAATAACTTAACCTCAACCTGTTCCAACCCTTCGTAGGTAATTTTATTGATATTTTAAAAAAATCCAGGGAAAATATGTTATTTTTAGAACATAAGATAAGGTTCTATGGTAAAAAAAGCAGCCCAGCCTAGTGGTTAAGTTACTGCGCAACTGATAACAAGGTTAAGCAGATGACAACTAGGCCGGACCTGGCATAGGTGACCGCTCTATACAACGAGAACATTCCACCATAAACACCGCAAACAAGCTCGCCGCTTGTTAGGTGTTGCCTCCGAATACCATCGGGCAATGAGGACGGGTTATACCCTCCGCTGGGTACCTTAAGGTCGTTTACACGGTGCTCGGGAGCCAAATAGGCACCCATGTTGGTATTTATTTTATTATTATGTATGGTCGAAAGATAAATAATTTGCCTTCGACAGCATAGAAAAAAGGTTCTTTTAAGGTTCTATATACGCCATTTTAAGGATAAATGAATGAATGATTCTTTATTCACGGGATAAGGTGTACATATTTGTTTTTACAGATTTTTAGGATATCTTATTCAATTATTTGTGGTATGTGAATTTATTTAGGTAGGTACATTTTTTACACTATTAAGTTTTATTTACACTTGCATTACATTATTTATTAACAATATTTGACACTACACAAAAACATACTAGATTACAATAATAATAATAATATATAGGACAAATTACACATATTGCTCTGGTCACAAACTAAGCTCTAGGCTTGTACTATGTGTACCAGAAGCAACGATATAATACATATTATATTTTATAAACCCCCAGACCATGACAACTGTACAGTACTAATATTTTTTGCCATGTACTGTACTAATATTTTTTACCATGGGTGGGAATCGAACCCACGACCCCCGGATACAACGCCAAAGGCGCAACCACAATAAAAAGAGAATGTCACAATATTATCTGACTAGATGTATAAGACCATGTCCACTTGATATTAAAAAACTCTGCCAAATTGTAAAAGCATTTCTCGTGCAGCCAGTTTAGTAGACATGTTTTAAATTTCTTTTTTGGATGATCCTGCAAAGTTTTGGGAATCTTGTTATATATTTTTATTGCCAATATTTTTTTTACAAAACTCTAGTTCTTATATGTCGGTCTATTATAAATTTATTTGGATATCTAGAATTTCGTCACGTCTTTTCTTAATTCGAATAGGTGTATATTTTGTTTTGCAAACATGACCATTTCGTAGATATACAATCCTGTTAGTGTTAAAATTTCTTAAATAATGAAATGATATGTGTAAACAATCATGAACGCTTCACAGCCCGAGGTCTAGACATCCCTCACATTCGCACGGTGATAAACTACACTGTGGCGCGCGACATCGACACGCACACGCACCGCGTGGGGCGCACCGGGCGCGCGGGCGTGCCGGGCAACGCGCACTCGCTGCTCACCGACCGCGACCGCGAGTACGCCGGACATCTGGTGCGCAACCTGGAGGGCGCCAGCCAGGTATACCATGGAAGCATTAAGATATATAATAGGGAGCCGCCCTAAGGCTTAAAATCGCCTTTCCAATTGTGATAACACAATATGGCCACCATACAAACTCAAAACCAAAAGTAAGTACAAATAATATTATTACCTATTCTCTATTCATCTTTAAGTGACAGGGTGGCCACCCTGGAAAATATCGAAAACCGGAAAATGTCCAGGAATTTTCGGAGACTGGAAAAGTCATGGAAATGTCTGAGAAAACGCTAAAAGGCCAGGGAAAATATTTAAAATACACACACAACTTGCTACTAAACGACTGGCAATCTGAGGGGCGATACCATCGAAATTCAAATATGCAATTTTTTTTAAGAATGTGAAATATATTTTGTAGCTATATACTCGTATTTTCCAAAAATATTGCTAAAAATAATTGTTTCTATTTTCTTATAATTTTTATCTCCTTTTTCTTGATAGATGGCTTTTCGCTTTACGCGTAATTCTGCCAATGTCTAGTTATAGAGAAGGCACGAAGGAGTATTTTTATCTCAAATACCTACTATTTTTTTTTTCCAAAAATCAATTAAAATAACGAAATAATATACTTTTGGGATTTTTTCTTTTCTTTTTGACGATCATTAAGGTCAGGGAAAATCTAATAAAAGTGTAAAATCTGGAAAAGTTAGGGAAATTCGTACCCGAAAAATAGTGCCACCCATAGTGAGTCCACAAAAGCATCGTGTTAAGAGATGATCTTATAAATAGATGGATTTTGTGTTTTATTTAAATATTTTTTTTATAGCCCTTATTATAATTAAATGTGCTGATTAAATAATTTTTTCCAACGGTTTTTGTTCTATTATAGTCGATTTATGTATTTAAATAATTTATATGTATATTGGTTACGTATGGGCCCATTTTACTATAATTAGCTTTTTTTGGATTCTACAAATTCATTTAGATTCAAAAGTTACACACTTATTGTATTTATGAAATAATAATATTTAGTATAAGAAAAACATTTTTTTCGCAATAATATTATATTAATTTTGAGAACAAATCTACCTAGTATATCAAGGCTCATACCTTCGGCTTCGACTAGGTGGGATTAAAACCCTGGGTACCCTGGGGCCGTCTAGGCGGTCTCGGGCGCCGTAAGGCACCCGTGATGATATATACATACACATACTTTGGTCTAATATGGGGTTCTGCTGATCAAATCGAACAACTTTTCCCATGGAACCATGTGCCGCATATGAAAAAACATATTGGTTTCCCCATACAAATTGGTCATTTTAACATTACTAGTTTGTATGGAAAAGGCAATTTTTTTTTCATTTGCGACCGTGGTTCCATAGGAAAAGTTGTTCTATTTGATCAGCAGAACCTCATATTAGCCCAAAGTACATCCTTTCAAAGTCACCATGTATTTTTTATTTAATATATTTGGTAGAGTTGGGTATATATAGACAGATTATTGATAGGTGGGTAATCAATAATCTTTCTAAGAAAACTTGGAAATGGGAAAAGCCGGAACTGACTTTTATTTTCATAGCAAAACTGATTTTGTAATGAAAAAACATATTAATATTACCGTGAATCGTATGATAAAACTTTACTTCACGCAAAAACTTGATACATTGCCTTGTACTTATATTACATTTAATTATTTACCTTATTTTTCTACAATATATAAAGATATTTTTACAAAAATACTCTATTTTAAAACATTTTTCGTTACAAAATAAGTTTTTCTATATATTAATATTTAGTCTTTTAATCTCTTATGTCTATTTAAAACTTTTTTAGAGTAGTAACATTTATTTATAAACAATTAATACTTTTATCAGAATACTAATTTTATTTGAACAGCACTAGTTTAAAATAAATACTAGATCGTAACCGCCTTTTTCAATAAAAAATAAAAAATTACGTTCTACTCCCTGTCAACCTTCAGCGTTTAGAAAGGTCCTTTCTAAACGATCAATCAATGATTTTTTAAAATATATTCTATTATTTAATTGTCTTACAGTGATTATTTATATAAAAGTTAAAATTTGCCACTTTTTAAATAAAAATATGTAAAATATTTAACTTTTATAAAATTAATTTTGTCCACCGCCTCTCTTGCTTTCAAGTACTGTTTATTTTTACTGTTTTCGAACCACCGCAATAAGTTCGCCTATGTACAATTTTATTTTGTAATTTTGTGTACAATAAAGTATTTTAAATAAATAAAAAATTCGCATGGATGGCAAGCAGGGGAGTGAATTGCAGTGTTCCTTGAACTAATAACTATAATTACTAAACCATATTATTTATTTGTAGGAAGTACCAAAGGAGCTAATGGACTTAGCACTCCAGTCTTCATGGTTCAGGAAATCTAGATTCAAAAAGGGCAAAGGGAAGAATCTGAACATAGGCGGCTGTGGCCTGGGGTACAAAGAACGGCCCGGTCTGCCGAACAAGCCAGAGAGCGACGAGCTGATGACCAACAGCGTCGATAAGTCACAAGGCGGACCCGCCACCGATAGACTTTCCACTATTAAACAAGCGTTTAAGGTTCAATATAATCAGGTATGTGTTTTTTTTTCTATTTTAAATGACTAACTATTTATTTATTTTTTATTTACTATAGATATGCAAATGGGTATTAACAAAAGCTTATATAATGCAATATTTTTTGTTTTTATATACTGTACTAGACTGATACCCAGAAGCCCGTATACACCATGAATTTGCACAGATTTATACATAAATATAAATTAACTGCCTATCTTTAATATAATAAAAACAAATATCTATATAAAATAAAATAAATTGGTATCATTGTTGAATTAATATTTCACATATATTCAAATTCATTTAGCTTTAATTTTCAATATTATTCCGATTGGGACCGATATTGAGCATATTTTCATATATATTAAATAGCATCAGCCTATTATCAATCAAGTTTTGCTTCAAAGAAAATCCTAAAACTTATTATTTTTATATTAAATGTTTAGAAAATACCCACATATATTGATTTTGTTTTTGAATAAGAATTGTTTTCACTTTTTTTTTTGTAGGTAATTCTTGTAGTTAAGTTCATAAACGGTAGGAAAAAGACATTGTGTCATCATTTGCGTCTTTTTTGTTATATTAAAACTAGATGTGCTCGCGAATTCGTCCGCGTGGAATAGTTATTTTTTTATCATACAAACTTTCATCGCCTATTTTATCCACTTGGAGGTAGAATTTATCAAAATCCTTTCTTAGCGGATGCCTACGTCATAACATCTACCTGCATGCCAAATTTCAGCCCGATCCGTCCAGTGGTTTGGGCTGTGTTGATAGATCACTATGTCAGTCAGTCATTCACCTTTGATATTTAGATTCTTTATTAAAATACTCTAATATTAAAAAAAATATAAATTATATAATTTTTTATTACGAAGATATAGCCTAAGAAACTAATTACGTAATTTTTTTTAAATAAAAACTAGTTTTTTTAATATCACAAGCACCCTATAATAGGCTGATATTGAAAACAGTACTATTGGATATAAGTGGTGCAATATTATGGTTCTTTATAAAATAAATGACTAATATAAAGTTTTTTTTAATGTATCTTGCAGCATGGTAATAAGAAAACAGTATTATTTTAATAAACAGTAATATTATTGCTTTTTTATACATAATGATAAAAATAAAGCTTCACAAGATTTCTTGTACAAAAGATAAATTTCAAGAAGCATGTAAACCACTAATAATCTTTTAAGTATTATCGGACCCAAATTTTTACTTCGATTTGTAGTAACCAATAGAAACGCTTGCTTGTGACATTGACATGTTAACTATGCATTATATATTTTTTTAATACCTAGTAGTCTGTTTTCTTTGCCATCGTGATAATTATGTATCACAAAAGTAATAGATAAAAAAATTTAAACAAAAATATCTCAAAAACCATTTTTTTTAAATTCATAAAACGACATTAATTTCTCGTATTGCAAATACGTCCATGTTACCGCCGTTTTTGTAACCGCATCATTTAGCCGACATAGTGGGAGCGATCAATATTGTTAAACAACAATGTATTGATTGACCCCATTCATGGACTTTGTAGATCTGTTTACATCAGGTAGTCACATACCGTGCTTTATTAAAAAAAAAGGCTATATTTTAGTTTTTTTTTTAATTTTTAATTATTTATTTCCCATATTATTTAAATCAGTGTAATATTGTCTCGCCCTCTTTTTGTAAACTTTAATCTTTTTTTTTTTTAAATTAAGTTCGCAGCCTCATCTGATCACTCATGGGAACAAACTAGAGCGTCTGTACAGCCCGGTGTCAATGCCCCCGCCAACCCGGAGACCGAACGGACGAGAACCGAACGGAAGGGCGGCAAGAAAAGTCGCTGGGAATAACTATTTGCTGCTACTGAAACGTATGTGTGAACTCTATGATCGTACTTATGATATCATCCACCGGTTTCTGACTTGTGATTATAGAATAAATATATATATGTGAGACTTTTTTATTATCCTGTATTACCCTGGCCACACATTACTTGTAGTTTGTGTATCAGGGAAAAGATACTAATACTTATTATATTATTTTTTCTTCAGATAATAACTCTTTTTTTAAAAGCTCAGGGGTGCCATTTTTAAATATCAACGGATGACTAAACATCACTGAAATGACAAAATAGTAATTGATTTCAGAAGTTTGTATTTTTGAATCTCATCGGGTGACTAAAATATCGTACCTATGATATCAATACCTACCAATAAAAAATAAATCCACCGATGACAGATAATGTACATTAAGTTCCGTTCCATTATTGAGTTTTTTACCGGTATTCATAAAAAATATTGAGTCCTTAAAAAACACTTTAGTTATAAAAGATTTTACCTCTTGTCAAAAATGAATATGCGTAAAAGAGATAAAACCTTCTATAATAATAATATAATATAATATGTAGGACAATTTTTTTTTGCCCTGGGTGGGAATCGAACCAACGACCTCCGATACAACGCCAACCACTAGTCTACGGAGTCGGTCAAATATGTTTTCAAAGTGTTCAAAGTGTTTTTCAAGGCCTCAATATTTTATAATAAATAAGGCCATTTATGTTTTAGCATAGAAATGTATTTATTATGAGAAACAAGAACGGCAATTCGAACGGCAAACAATATTTAATATTTTCTTTTTGTAACATCGTCCTAGCCTTGATTTGTGTTCTGTCTCTAATGAAATTATGTATTTAATTTAATATCTTTGACAGAAATAGTTATTTTTTTTAAATTAATTAATAATTTAAATAAAATGCATTTGTTGATGTGTCAGAAACCAGTATAAATGGTGTATTATGTATTAAAAGAAACTGTATGGCGTATTTAACTCACGAAGGCGCGTGAAATTAAGTAGTTAATACAAGTACCAATAGTAAAAATTAACAATAGAAAAAAAAAACTAGGTGTAATAATCTTCCACTCTCTCAAAGGTTAGCTGGTAGAAAATGCCTAAGGCATTAAGCTCGCCTATGTACAATTTTATTTTGTGCAATAAAGTATTTTAAATTAATAAATAAAATGTATCAAAATTAAATTATAATTTATTATATTTTTTCATTTGTATCACATTTTGTTAAAAATGTAGGCATAGTAATTATTAAAAAATAAAAATATTGATTTTGTCCTATGACAAAAATGGATTATATATAGAATTTTACATTTTTATTTTACCCAATCAATTGTAGTTTTAGCAGTTCGTATTTATTTGATCTTTTTTACATAAAATGTATTTATTTTATTTAAAACCATTACTCAATAAAATAGAAAGAAACAATAGCTTTTTTAATTGTTTAACAGTATTTAAATAAAATTAAAATTTTATTTACAGCCGGAACACTCTAATCCGAACACTACCCTATCTCTAAACCCTGTTCGGATGTATAAAGCGTTTGGATGTATATATAAAGCGTTCGGATTACGATATATAGGGTGGCTTTGAAATATTGTACTTTGGGCTAATATGAGGTTCTACTGATCAAATCGAACAACTTTTCCCATGCAACCATGTGTCGCAAATGAAAAAATCTCAATACAATCTTGTGATATAACGTTGAAATTACCAATTTGTATGGGGAAGACATTTTTTTTTTCATTTGTGATACATAGTTCCATGAGTAAAGTTGTTCAATTTTAAATTCACACTTAGCCTTTGAAATTCACCATGTGTATGTGTAAATATTTGAAAAAACATTTTTCTAAATAAAACTGTTTTTTTTTGTGATTAAATAATTTTATTTTATTGGAGCACGGCTGTGTCTTTGTATCTACCTGATGGTAAGCAGACATACAAAGTCCATGAATGGGTCGATCAAAACATTGTTGTTTAACAACATTAATCGCTCTCACTATGCCGGCTAAATGATTCGCTTGCGAAATGGGCGGCGATAAAGACGGTTTTGCATTACGAGTCTAATTATGCAAAATAGTTATATAATTACGCTATTTTTCAATTTTTTTTAAATAATCCCAATATATTGCTTTGACGAGTATTATTTAGCGACATGAAAACGCTTTGTCTCTTAATTTACAGTTTTTTTCCGGATAAGCTAGGGTTTGGATTATTGATGTCATACTGTATCTTTATGTGTAAATTTTCATTTGCTATGTTCTATGTGTAAGAAATATATCTATTGATAATTTTATTCATGTTTTGTATATTGATATTATAAACAACAGGGCTTTAAAGGGCGCGTCTTCGTGAGGGTAAATGACTGTTAGTAAATAAGTATTGTAAGGTATAGAAACTATGTTTTATTACCTCTATTGTACATAAATGAAAATATATTATGTATTATAATAATGTCTTTTATTTTATTTGAATTAACCTAAATAATATTACAGGGAGACATCTAGGGGCTGTTACAATGTAATAATTCACCTATGTGATCTCTCGGGAAAAAGAAAGGGACAGACATAAACGGAAAGAGATAGAAATGTGTTTTGGAACGGCACTGTGTAACTTGGCTGCATTTAAAATAAATAAAAAAATTACAGTATTATGTGAAGAACTTAAAATGTTTAAAAAAATTTTTACTCACTCTTATATCACGGATATTCCTTATCTTGTGTTTTTTTTATAACTGTGGAGTGATGCCATGATCACTCAAGTAAAAATTTACTCGTTTTGGAACTCGCCCCTTAGTGCGTTGTATCTTCTATAGATATAATGTAAATAGAAATAAAACATGTATTTTATTACATGGGTTAGGAAAATTATCTGTTTTAGAATCGTGCCTGTTTCTTTGCTTGTCACGCATCACTTAAAAACTGCTGGATCTTTTTTTTTTATTGAATAGCTTTGGGGGTGAAATATGATATATTTTTTATAAAACTTAGTTAGATACACCCACAGATGAGTAAAATATACCTACAGTGTGGTGGTGTATAAAAAAAAAGAAACAAAAAGTGTTCTATGAAACAAAACCTGCAACAGGTTTTATTTCATTGTTTTTGTATTACGAAAAAAAATCTTAGTTTTTCCCTCCCTCTTCAAATTTATTTAAATAATAGTACTACGTATCCAACAGTTTTATAAGAAGGATCTACATACGAGGCTTAAAAAAAAAAGGCAATTGTTCCATATTGAAAACATACAGATGCAAAAACCTTTCAAGTGACCTATTCATGTTTCGGTTTTAGTCTGAGGGTTTACATTTTTTCAGGAGATTGCATCGATTTCTTGTCGAGGTGGTTCCTTTTAGGGTGTAGTTGTAAAACAGTCGGTCAATTTGACGATAAAGCAGGGCTACTAAAGTAGACTCGTAATGCGAATTTGTCTTTATCGCCGTCCTTTCGTAAGCGCATCTTTTAGCAGAAGCGATCTATGCTGTTAAACAACAATGAATTGATCAACCCCATTCATAGATTTTGTAGGTCTTACCTTCAGGTAGATACAAAGTCACATGCTGTACTCTAGTATAAAAACATAATTTATTAAAAAAAAAAAAAAGTAAGAAAAAACTGATAAAATGTGCACTGTCCTTTAGTTTTTTTTTCAAAATCAACCGGTTTGTTTTCCGGCTAGGAGTATATTTACTTCAAAAATGTAATGACGCAGCTTTAGTTTTTATCAAAATCGGCCCCGAGACTCATTTGAGCATTTTTCGCTATTCCTTGTAGGATTTGGCCTTGAAGGCACTCTTGAAAAATTCACTATAATACCTACTAGGTAGATACATATACTTGGATATTTTTTCGATATTTTAACTAAAAAAAAGGATATTTATTGAAGAATAACAAGTTTACAAATTCAAGTCTGTCTGGCCCCCATACTACGAAAAACCTGTGCTTATAGGTAGTTTACAATTTATCAATAGTTTGATGTCTTAATTTAATATATACAAATACAAACAATTAATTTACTTATTACATAGTTAATTTATATGTAATAAAAGAGCATGCCTATTTACATTGAATAACAATAAACAAATTGTACGTTTATGATTAGAAAAGTAAAATGTTTGTGATTTTATAGTATTTGCACAGAAGAAACAATAGTACAAGTAGTATTGGGTGAAATTATTAGAGAGAGTCTGCTGTGTGAATATTTGGGGAGAGAGTGAATGCTGTTTTGTTTCACTAGAAATGCGGTGAAGTAAGATATGTTTTGGCAATGTGTCATTTATGTATGTTTGCATAGTGGGTGATGCTATGCTATTGGTGACAATAAATGAGGCGAGTTTAGATATACAGGGTGAATTTGAAAGGATGTACTTTTGGCTAAATGAGGTTGTGCTGGTCAAATCGAACAACTTTTCCCATGGAACCATGTGTCGCAAATCAAAATAAAATTTAGCTTCCCCATACAAATTGATCGTTTTAATATTACCAGTTTGTATGGAGAAGGCAATTTAGTGTTATTATTTAATACATAGGATTGGGACGCCACGTGTATAGATACAGTAGCGCCATCACACGTGCAGGCCTCCTGTACATCAGCAGGGACAGCCGCGGTACAGGCTGAAAACTTAAAGCGGGCCAAGTACGCCAGTGTTATGAGCTCCTTTGAATTCCTAGGTTTTGCAGTGGAAAGTTTCGGCGCGTGGTCCCCCGGTGCCAAAGATTTTGACAATGTATTTCTAAAATCTTGAAGGAAAAGACCGAAGAACGGCGCGCCAGATCTTTCTTTCTTTAAAAAATAAGCCTGGAAATTCAAAGGGGTAATGCCGCTGGCGTTCTCGGAACTCTACCACTCTCTGCCGGTCTAGAGGAGTTCTATCGCCTATAGGACGAATACCTCCTAAACTTACCTTAATTTTTTTTTTTTTTTTTTTTTTACAATTAATTAAACAACAATTATTATGTAAAGCAGCTTTTAAAGCTAATCTTATGTAAATATAATAATATGTATATAAAGTAAATACATAGGAGAAATTGTTTTGTATCATTGTATAATTATCTTCTATACGTAATAAAATTACCCTCAAATGAAAAAGTAAGTAGGTGTCGTTTGACCACGTTGATCATAATATTTTATTTGATAAACTATATAAATACGGAATAAGAGGAAACGTTCTTAATCTAATTAAATCCTACATCACTAATAAATAAATAAAATGAAAAAATAAAAAAAATGACACAAATAAATAGAATATATACAAAATCCAAAACAGAAGAGTGAGTGGGCCAATAAAATGTGTACCTTGAGGTACACCATATTTAATTGGCCCACTCTTATTTATAATTTATATAAATGACTTTCCCAATTGTATTGAGTATCCGATGGTATTATTTGCCGATGATAGTAGTAAATATCTTAACTTTGCCTAGCATTTATGTGTTTGAAACTGCGGGGTTAGAGTGCAGCCATAAAACGAAGCTTCGTTTAACGCTAACGACTGCGTTTTTGAAAATCGGTAGATTAGCGGCATCAAAAACGACGGTCACGTGGCACACCTTGCGGCTTTCGTTTTTTGAGTGCGCTAACGAACGGTAAAACGTCGGTAAAGCCTAAAATCGGTAGAATAAAGCGCTGCAGCTGCTGCTATTCTCACCGAAAAACGCATCTGTGTGCTGTCCGTCTGACGTCTTTACATGGCTCACGCACACATACATAAGTTTATAATGTTGCCAATAATAATATATATTATATATAATATTTATTATCCAGAAAATGGATAACATCAGTGTGGCATAGATCACAACTAACCGCAAAAAAATGGTATTTGCGGATCAGCGCAAACGGCTGGAACAGGAGCCACGCCCACATCACACTTCCACTTGTTTTATTTATTCCGTGGTTTGAATGAATGAAAAAATATTTATTGCACAAAAGCTTTTTTTTTATTCGACCACGTCATGTGACTTTGTATCTACCCGATGGTAAGCATATTTATAAAGTCTATGATGGTGTAGCATGCGTGACACCAGCAGGACCACCACGTGTGATTTCGATTTTAATTATGCCAGGTTTTAGACGTAATTTGTGCGATTTCGTTAGCTAACATACAGATTTTTTTGTCATTTCGTTCAAAAGTTACAGGAATGCATTTGTGGCCCTGCCGTAGTCACGTTACTTCGTTGTTGCTCTCGTATACCTACGTATACAAATGCGTTATCAAAATCGAAAGCACACGTGGTGGTCCTGCTGGTGTCACGCATGCTACACCAACATAGACTTTGTAAATCTGCTTACCATCAGGTAAATTCAAAGTCACATGACGTGGTCGAATAAAAAAAATTATCTGAAATCGACGTGCCTTTAAGAGTAAAAATATAAATGACTAACTGGTGCCCGCTACTTGGTAAGCGTTTTTATTATAGAACAAATTAAAACTATTTTTGTTATTTTTTATAGATATCTACTTATTTCTACTAAGGTAAAGTAAACATGTTAATCATAATATGGCTACAATGCCAACCAAAAAGAAAATAGAAAATATTGTAATGCATTTTTATGTAAATAAAATATACCCAACTTTGCAATATGAAACATTAATTTCTATCTTGTGTATTTAAAAACTTTTCATAAGAGATCTTAAAACACAAACATCAGTATATCTGAATCCCTATATGTATATCAAATATAATATTTTACCCAGAGAGGTTAAATAACTATTCAACAAAAAAAAACCGTATTAAAGTAAATAATAAAAGGTGGCGCGGGCGATCCATGCTACGTCGTTCTTCTGTGGCCTATATTAATATATAAATTGTTTAGCAGTTTATAAGTGATGCCCCGACAAACAAAAAAACAGACATACACGAATTCTAAAAATAATAGATTATTGTTCATAGCCGGATCAATCCCGCTATTTTTTTAAATCAGATCATTGTACAGATTTTTTTCATTTTAATATAGCAAAATACCACTTGTTAGTAAACAAAAGCAGAAGTCATATTGGTCAAAAGATGATTAGATGTTTAATCCGGATTTCTTGAGACTCTACAGATCCTTTTATCTGTAAGGTATTAGCTTGTCTGTGCTTACACCGTAAGGGGCCAGCCGTGATGATAAATTAATATAGAATACAATTTAATTTTAAATAATAATTTAATATGGGGTTTGACAACTCTGTGGGTTGACATGGATTGACATGCTAGCCAGTTAGGTTGGTTTCCTGCGTCACAAAGTATAATTCCTCAAAACAAAACTTTAATATCAGCGCCTGGAACATCACAAAGCATTTGTAAGCACAGATAAGATCTAAAAAGCCTCGAGTTATCGCATTTCCATCGGCCCAAGTGTGAGACTAACTTTTAATTTATTCGTTCTAACTGCGGTCTGACACGGAATCCGGCGCCATCTTGAATTGCAACTTTCAGGACTAAATTGCTGTTACGTGCAAATTCACGTAAATTATACGTTTAAGGTGCTTCTATTTTATTGTTGAATTAAGAGGAGAGGTTATTAGGTGGTTTTAGATACAATATTTTAATCGGGTTGGTACGAACGTCGACAAAATACTGAGGACGTAGGTTTGAATGAATGAAAAATTATTTATGGCACAAAAACTTTTTTTATTGGAGCATGGCATGTGACTTTGTATCTACCTGGTGGTGAGCAGAGCTACAAAGTCCATGAACGGGGTCAATAAATAATTGTTCTTAAACAATATTGATCGTTCCCACTATACCGGCTAAATGGGCGGCGACAAAAGTGAATTGCATTACGAGTATATTTTAATATACTCGCTGCCTTTTCCGTCAGTTCAACTACCCATTTCGTAATCGCACCCTGAAAAGAAGACAAAAAATCAATGCAGTAATCTCCTGAAAACCGGTGAACACGCTGACTAAAAATGAAGCATGACTAGGTCACTTGACGGTTTTTGCATCTGTATGGGCTAACGAAGTTATAGAGATCTTTCCTCCCACATAGAAACTATTGTACATAGGTGAGCTTAATGCCTTAGGCATTAACTACCGAGTAAGTAAAATCTACACCTTTATTTTCTTTTTTCGCTAAACTAATGGGAATGTACCATCACGTGTACGTTACGGCGCCCGAGGTCGCCTAGACGGCCTCAGGGTACCCAGAGGCGGGGTTTTATTTTTATTCCCACCTCATAATTCTTAGTTTACACCAAACAATGAATTACCTCGTCGCTGTGTTTAGACACAATAACCCATCTATAAACAGTTTCACAATTTGGAATAGTGAAACTGGGACCGACAGAATATTAGCTTATTATTAGTAGATGAATTAAAAATATTTCTTAAATACACGAGATTAGATATTTGTCATTAATTAACTTAACTATTTAACTTAAAGCACAGTTAAATAGTTAAGTTAATTAATGACAAATAGTTAATCTCGTGTATTTAAGAAATATTTTTAATTCATCTACTTGACCTATCTCAATGAATAAGTGTGATTAAACATTATTACTCAAGGAGTGCGAGAACATAATACATACTTAGGCCACTTTCGTATTTCTTACTTTCTTAACTTACGATTATAAAAGTTATATAATGTATACTATCCGCTATGCTGTGAGAACAATACCTACTAAATACTCAACCAAATATTGTTCAATATTATAGGAATGACAGATAAGGAGTGAGTCAAGATTCCATTTGTAAATCTCACTAAAAACCCATGAATTACACTACACGAGTAGGTAGATAATAAATTGACACGTTCCGGTTCTTTAATTCGTTTTTAATTTGTTTGCGTGTTGGTTTATTTTAGCGGTTGGTATGTTCCTAAGATACCTCATCACAAATTCTTCTTCTTATTATTATTATACTTATTATTGTTAGTATTATTATTATTATTCTGGTAATTTCTAAACTAAAGACACGGCGTGATCCAAAAGGTAATTATTTACTTGAAAAAGATTGAGATAATTTTATAGGTAGCAAAACATTTTTTGCACATATTGCTCCGTAGCTCTACCACAAGCTTTTACCAAATACTTTTTACTATAGTCGCTAGTAACTATATACATGGTGACTTTGAAAGGATGTACTTTGGGCTAATATGAGGTTCTGCTGATCAATACGAACAACTTTTCCCATGGAACCATGTGCCGGAAATGAAAAAAAAAATTGCCTTCTCCATACAAACTAGTAATGTTAAAATGACCAATTTGTATGGGGAAGCCAATTTTTTTTTCATTTCCGTCACATGGTTTCATGGGAAAAGTTGTTCGATTTGATCAGCAGAACCTCATATTAGCCCAAAGTACATCCTTTCAAATTCACCCTGTATAGGAAACAAACAATAAGAGAGGTTTATTTAAAAAATAAAGCGATCCTACTGGTTGATCCATAGTTACTATAGACTATAGTAGAAACTTTACAAATACTTGAGGTAGGGCTACTAGTCAAGATCTAAGCTCTAGGCTTAAATTTATTTACACTAAAAGATTTGTACAAAGGCGAGCTTAATGCGTTGGTAGCCTAAGCTAACTTTAAGGAGAGTGAAAATTGTAATATAGAACAGAGTAATGTAAAAGACTACTAGATTTAAGATATAAGTATAAGTAGATATAGCTTATACTATATGTATCAGAAGCAACGATACTAATACATGTTTATATTCTATAAACACCCAGACCATGGCGAAACTGTACAGAAATACGTACCTACTGATATTGTTTTGTCATTAGTGGGAATCGAACTCAAGACGTCCCGATGCAACGCCAAAGGCGCAACAATGATTTTTACTTTGGGCTAATATGAGGCTCTACTGATAAATTCAAACAAATTTTCCCATGGAACCATGTGTCGCCAATGAAAAAAAATACAATGTTTAAATAAGCAATTTGTAGGAAGAAGGGATTTTTTATTATTTGCCACACATGGTGCCTTGGGAAAAGTTGGTTAATTTGATCAGTATCCCAAGGTAGAACCTTCCTAAGTCACCATGCACACTTCACTTATCAGTTATTAATTGATATTTGATTTTTTTTAGGTGGGAGGAAGGTCTCTATAACGACTCTAGGCCGACCGACCGGTCTTGTTACCACCGCCACACATATGCAAAAACCGTCAAGTGACCTAGTCATGTTTCGGTTTTAGTCTGTGGGTTCACCGGTTTTCAGGAGATTACTGCATGGATTTCTTGTCGAGGTGGTAGTCTCCTTTTAGGGTGCGGTTAAGAAATGGGTTGAATTGACGATAAGGCAACGAGTATATTCAAATATACTCGTAATGCAATTTGTCGCCACCCATTTCATAATCGCATCATTTAGCCGGCATAGTGAAAGCGATCAATTTTGTTTAAGAACAATTATTGATCGAACCCATTCATGGACTTTGTAGGTCTGCTCACCACCAGGTAGATACAAAGTCACATGTCGTGCTCCAATAATTAAAAAAAACGCACCATACATAAAACGGCCAAATGCACGCCACAGTATTTTAAATAGGTAAAATAAAATTAATATCCTGTGGCATATAAAATGAGATAAAACTAAACAAAAGCGAGTTCCAAATAGGTTGCAAGTATTGTGTGTGACCAGCGATTGTGACAGCGCAAACATTCGGTTGTGTCCCGCTGCGGTGTTGACGCGCGCGAGTTTTCGCTTAAATTGTTATTCGATTAACAAAAGTTTCAAAGACGAACGCTGTGTGCCTTTGCCATTAAAATTAAATTAATTTTGTTTTGGCTGTGTTTTGGAAATGGAACGCTAATAAGTTAAGGTAATTAATTTATTTTTTTCTAAAATAATAAATAATAATACGAGGTAGTTCGGGACCACTATAGTCTATGTATTTGTATAATATAAACGTCCAACGCCGATACGCACCTTTAAAAATGATATAATAATATAATTTAATATTTATTTATTTATAATATAAATTATACTTCATAAGGTCCCTGGTTCGAATCCCGGTGTGTACCAATGAGTTTTTAATTTAAAAATTTATGTACATTTGTTTGACAACACCACTATAGTGCCTCGGAGAGCACGTTAAGCTGTCGGTCCCGGTTTCACTATACCAACTTGTGAAACTGTTTATAGATGGGTTATTGAGTCTATTCAAAACATCGCGACGAGCTAGCCACTTGTTCGGTGTAGACTCATACCATCGGCTACGACGAGGTGGGATTAAAACCCCTCCGCTGGGTACCCTGGGGCCGTCTAGGCGGTCTCGGGCGCCGTAAGGCACCCGTGAAGATACATACATACATATATATATACATATATATACTTCATAAATTATACATGTTTAAGTAAGTAGGTGCTCCTATCCTCAAGGTCAGATTAAGGAATATTTAACTTCACACAAACATAACTTATAACATTATTTTCGTCGGGGGTTAAAAAAAACAAATACCTAATAGATTTACAAGCTTACCTGGTACAATCCCCATGATGGGAACAACCAATTAATAGCCCTTACTATGCCGGCTAAATAATGTGGTTATAAAACGGGCGGTGATAAAGATGAATTTAAAATAAAGTTAAGTCTAAGGACTAATACCTACTATATTAATAGTTTTTTATTATGTAAGACATTTTTACACATATTGCGCTGGGTCACAAACTAAGCTTGCTCTAGGCTTGTGCTATGTGTACCAGAAGTAACTACACTAATACATATTATATTTATTCTTTATAAGAACTCAGACCATGGCATACTGATCTAAAAAGTGCTAACATTGTTATGTCAATGCCATGAGTGGGAATCGAACCCATGACCTCCGGATACAACGCTAAAGGCAAAAAGGTATAGCCGAAAAAAAAATTAAAGAAGTAACTATAAACAATAAGAACTACTTTATGACAGCCTCCGTAGACTAGTGGTTGCGCCTTTGGCGTTGTATCCGGAGGTCGTGGGTTCGATTCCCACCAATGTAAAAAAAATATTAGTACGTTTTTTTCTGTACAGTTTGTCATGGTCTGGGTGTTTATAAAATATAATATGTATTATATCGTTGCTTTTGGTATACATAGTACAAGCCTAGAGCTTAGTTTGTGACCAGAGCAATATGTGTAATTTGTCCTACATATACATATACATACATACATACTTTAGTATAATATCTACGTGTTATTTTTTAAAATTCCTTAATAATCTATTATTGTGTGCTTGTTATCTTAAGTAAAAATATGGGTTGGGTGTGACAACGAAATCAAATATGCTAGGTATGTGGTATGTAGGACATATTATTATACATAATAACGAAGTATAAATACGTAGGTAAATCTAAATTCTATAGGTATATATAACCGCCTCCGTAGACTAGTAGTTGCGCATTTGGCGTTGTATCCGGAGGTCGTGGGTTCGATTCCCACCGATGCATTCTGGTTTGAATTGAGAAAGTCTTTTAGTGTTTTCATTTATGGAGGAAGGCTATAAAAAATATTGTATGTATTAAAAACATGTTATAATATATTTTAGGCTATAATAATATAACATAACGCTACGACCGGTAGGAGCAGAGTATCAATGAAAAATGTTGCAAAAAACGGGGGAAATGAGCTACCGGTTCGTGCGCTCACCGTCAACGGGTAAAGTTACGTAGACGACGTTCGTTGTGCGGGTCAGCTAGTTCCTTATACATAATCACTGTATGAAAATCAAACGCATGACTTTTGCATTGTCGAGACGGCACACCTACTGGGGAAAGAGCTTTTAACTTTGATGAAACTACTTAACCGATTTTGACAACTACATAGACAGCCATATCGGGAAAACCAGATGTCATATTAAAATCACTGCCTTAAATTTGGTCCACTAGTTAGACAAAAGACAACAGACTAAGAGGCCACTTTTTTTTGTTGGTATAAAAAATTAGTAAGTACCTGAAACAAAATCTGATTCACCTTAGAACCTGGTCCCGATATCTATTATAATTTTCTTAATTTTTTTTTAAATTATATTTATTTTATTTAGTCTATCAAACACTGTGACGAGCTGACCAGTTGTTCAGTGTAGTGTCAGATTAACACCGGTTACGACGAGGTGGGAATAAAACTTCACTGCTGGATACCTTAAGCCGTCTATGCGGTCACCCGTGATGGTACATACACATATATATTTATAAAGGTTAAACAGATGACAATAAGGCCGGACCTGGGATGGGTGACCGCTTCATACAACAGGTTAATAATAATAATATATGTAGGACAATTTACACCAATGTACCATATACCATAGACACCGCAACAAGCTTGCCACTTGGTAGGTGTTGCCTCCGAATACCATCGGTGAAATGAGGACGGATACCCTGAGTCCATTTAACCGATTCTCGACTAAAAAGGCACCCGTGATGGTATTTATTTTCAATCGAAATTCAAAAAGGCAATGCTGCCAGCGTTCTAGGAACATTTACTGCTGCGACTTCGAAGGGATTAAAGCAAATATTTTATTTAATATAACCTTTTTTTTTGTTTTAGTTATTTAATTTATATAGTATATTCCTATTTTTAATAAAATCTATATAACATAATATAAAAAAAAAGTATTATATTTATATACGAGTATATATAAAACTTTAATAAATAATTTCTTTTGACATAGTGTACTATGGGTCAGTATGTATGTGTGTATATTGATTCATAGTCTATGAAGGAGTATGTTTGCAGTCATCATTAATTTTCTTATAGACGTGTTTATTGGGCGATAAATATTTGCTAAGCACTTTCCAGCCAAGATTTAAATATGGTGTCAATTTATTTGATAAATAACTTCAATTCGTATTGAATATAAATATAAAATATATGAAGAATATATTTTCAAATTTTCAGTGAGCCGCAAAATAGTGTTGAACATTGCACTTTTCTATAACTACAATCTACAAAGTTATAGAAAAGTTCAATGTTCAATTCGATATCGTGAGCGCGAATTTTCTTTAGCATAAAAATTAGGTGGGAGGCAGGTCTTCAACTTCGCTAGAGGCCGACCTACCGGGCTCGTTACCACAGATTTAATACCGCCCGGCCCATACAGATGTAAAAAGCGACAATAGGGACCAGTTTCTGTTCATGTTTCGGTTTTAGTCTGTGGGTTCACCGGTTTTCCGGAGACTACTGCATCGATTTCTTGTCGAGCTGGTGATCTCCTTTCATGGTGCGGTTACGAAACGGGCAATTGATTTGACGATAAAGCAGCGAAGAAATTTGAAATACTCGTAGACTCGTAATGGAAATGCGTCCATATCGCCACCGATTTCGTAACTGCAACATTTAGCCGGCATAGTGGGAGCGATCAAAATTGTTTGAACAATATATTAATTGACCTCATTTATGGGCTCTGTAGGTTTGCCATGGTAAGCAAATGCAGTGGTCCAATAAATAAATAAATAGTTTAATTATTATATACATATTTATAAATAAAAATCGTGTGTTATTACTAGCCCGCCTGGTTTAGGGTTGTATCCCACCCTATGCTGATAAATATATAGGGCCATTGAGCACAGCATATTTTCTAAGTAAAGAATACCATCACGGGTGCCTATTTGGCTCCCGCGAACCGTTTAAACGGCCTCAGGGTACCCAGCGGAGGGATTAAACCGACCTCATTTCGCCGATGGCATTCGGAGGCAACTCCTAACAAGTGGAGAATCTAAGTAAAGGGAATCCGATGTTTTTATAAGGACCGACACCGTTCGCCGTTTTAAGCTTTATATTGTTTTTTTTTGGAAAATCAATAAAAGAAAACAAACTTATAAAAATATAATATCAGAATTGTGTGCTAAAATATATTGTAACTAAACTAGAGAGAAATTCGTGGTCATAATAAAAAAAATGTCTGACACATGCGACCCTAACTGTAGATCACTGTAGACGATAGTGCCTATAGCTAGGAATATATTCTGATTTGTTACGTTTCTAACCAAACAAAAAAAATATCTGCCAAAGCCATACCTATCATCAGCGATCGCCACACATGAGTGAGTTGGCCTTCCTATGCAGTATGGTGTATCAAAAACGCTGTGTCATTGTTATGGTACATTGTCCAGATGATACATAATTGTAAATAAATACAATCAGCTTCCGACTTTTTTATACATGGTGACTTGGAAGGTTGTACATTGGGCTAATAAGAGGCACTACTGATCAAAAATCAAAAAACTTTTTCCATGAAACCATGTGTCAAAAATTATTTAAAAAAATGGCTTCCCCATAGAAATTGGTTATTTTAACATTACCTCAAGTTACTTAATAGTCATTAACCACCTAGTCTTACACTGGTTGGTTATGTGGCGTGTGTTCGGTTTGGTTTCTATTTATTTTTATGTTTGCATGAGCCTAACCAAGCGCACACTTAGACCTTACTAAAAATAGTTTTTTTTTGACTGTAAAGGTTTAAATATTTTTGACTTTGACTTTGATTACTATAGTCTGTTCGCCGCTATAATAACGACTGTCACTTAATTATCGCAACCTGTATGACGGGCGTCGTTTATCGTACGTACTGAGTATCGTGGTACGAGGCACGCAGTTGTTGTCAAGCGCAGCACCAGACGGACAAGCAGATGCTAGACGTAGTACATACAAATAATTAGCGGGTAGTGAGTTAGGAAACCCTACGGTGCGATTTTCGAATCTCACCGATGACTTTGATATCATCAGTGAGAAAAATATAACCGATAATGATTATTTATAATTCTACATACTACTGGGATCTTTTTTGGCAAAATTTTGTGTTCTATAATGATTGTCAAGAGAAGGTTTTTTATGTGAGGGTGCTTAACTTCGTTAGGCGGACCTACTGGTTTCGTAAACAAGACACACTTAGGGAAAAAATAGAATTTAGTGACAAGCTTAAAAATATTTTTTTATAGAAATGAAAATACAGATATTTCAAATTTAATTTTTATATCTTCAGGTGATTAGATTCTAGGTTATAACTGCGTAACATTATTCAATACACAATGAATATAAAATTGTATCTATTGAGCAGTCAATTTAAGAGGATCAATATGCAATGACGGTGACCAGTGGTCGAGGTAGGTACGTAACACAATGATAGTGTAATAGTACCACTTCCGGCCGGAAGCGCCGCCATGTTGTGCGACATTGTGCGCGGGAGTCGCGTGACATGTCAAGCGCAAATAATAATGGCCAATTACAAGCGAATGATTTTTATTAATTTGTTGGATGAATTAAGGTTTCTCCAGTACCCAAATTAACTTAGCCCGAATGACCAGTTTAACTAACTTTTAGAATATAAGAAACATATGGTATTCCACAGAAATATATTATTTACAGTAATTGATAGTGCATTTTTCTTTTATTTTCTCTAAGAAGTATTCTTGTATGACGGCACTGTTGACTGGAGAAACCTTAAGTAAGTTTGCTATTATAATTCGAGTGAAATGGCCCTTTAAGTGTAACTTCATTTCAGGGTGCGGCTACGAAACGATAGTATAAATTATTGTATCCAGAGCAATTATTGTAAAATGTTATACATAGTATCTTTATAAGGTTGTATTCTGTGCTAATTGGTGTTGCCATGACCATTCTTTTAGCAGAAATTCTATTCATATTAATGGTTTCAGAATGGGTTCAGGAGTATCTGCAGGAGTTAGTGAGACTCCTGGAGGAGACCTGAGACTTCCAGAAACCAAGATAAAGTTCACCAGCACCCAGCTTCGGGCCCTCAACTCACATGTGGAAATACTCTACAATGCTGATCAACAACGTAAGCATACCTTGATAGTTATAAAAAATATGTCTTTAAACTTGCATTTTTCTGTATACATTGAATATTTTTCAAGTGGTTCTAAATTACGAAGAATAGAGAAAAATATTTATTACTTTTTCAGTAACCACGTGAAATACGACGTTGAAATTAATACGGTTACTGAAATAATAATAATTAGATGAACATTTTTCTCTATTCCTCGTAATTCAGGATTTGTAATAGAAGCCCACTTAAAAAAATGTCCCTTTTTACAGAGTTCTAAAACTGCAAGTTATTCCAGGATTATAAATCTATATGTTTTCTAAGGAGAGCATGCAATAATTATTCCCAACCACGTGGAAATTAAACCTACCAATTTCTGGTGCTACATGTCACAATAATTCTGTACCTCTTCTATTTCATAGAGCGCATGTCAATAGAACTAGAAAATAGAGTGGAAACTCTGGTCCAGCGGATTGTGGACGGCGCTGGGCAGAAGGATCCGAGGTTCAGGTGTTGCCATCTCATAGCTCTGCATAGGGGCAAAAAGGTATGCCTTTAACTAAGTGTTGGATTTTATTGCAGTATGGCATCATTATTAGTCTGTTACAGTACTCTGGACCATACATAATCTTTAACTCACAAATCATTGTGATTCTAATGTTTCCGCATTTAGGTGAAACTACACATAATATTACACATTTTTTTTACGTCAGCAGGTTGATTCTAAATCACTTGTATATCAAAGTTAAAATTTGACTATTTCCCATACGAAATATTGCCTTTGATATCCAATTAATTTATTTTATAACCTTTGAAAAACTGCCTCCTAACGTTATGTGCCGAAATTACGTATTTTAAGACTTTAAGTGACGTTTAGAAGTTGGTGAAAACGAAATTATACTTAGGGGTCCCTCAATCAGAGAACATCGCAACAGTGCAATTTGTCTCTATTTTTACTTCTGCTGTGTTATATCAGTCACTCTTGCGCCCAGTTTCTAAGAAATTAAAATTGTTAAATTAGGTTGTAGTAAGTTTACGTGACGTGATATTTAACATTTATTTTTTGTTTTAATTTGATCAAAGTTATAGAAACTGGGGGTTAAACACGTAGATATATAACTATTAATAATCTCTGACGGTCATAAATGGAAGTAGAATTAATAGACGGATAATGTGAATTGCTTTAATAATTTATTCCCTTTATTTTTTAGATGCGATCTCGCTCACTAGAGTACCTCGTGACCCTAGACGCCTTGCCAGTTCTGAATGCTGGTGAAGAAGACTGCGTTCTCCAAGAAGGTCCACCTGGTTACGCCAAGATCAGGGTGTCAGGCCGAGCGTCTGACCGTTGGGAGGAGTTCCTCACACCTAATGGATATTTATGGAGGTAAAATTTTATATATCAATCACAACACATTTAATATAAACTAATATAACATTTAACTGTAAGGAGTTTGATATATTTGCTTCATCTGAGACTGAGACCAAAAGAGTCGTCCTGAGGTACTTGGAGCCATTATAATTTTGTAATGTACAATATTTCTATAATAAATTTATTCGATGAAATATTTTACAAAATAAAGGTACCTAAATATTAATATATTTATAATTAAATTAAAGAGAAAAAATCACTGAGAGGGGCGCCACTTGGTAGAGTATCTAATTCGCTGGCAGCATTGCCACGTTGAATGGCAATGCAGATTTTTTGTTTTAATATTAAATAAACATGTGTGTTAATTTCTATAATTACAATGAAATGACATTTGTTTGACAACACCACTATAGTGCCTCGGAGAGCACGTTAAGCTGTCGGTCCCGGTTTCACTATACCAACTTGTGAAACTGTTTATAGATGGGTTATTGAGTCTATTCAAAACATCGCGATGAGCTAGCCACTTGTTCGGTGTAGACTCATACCATCGGCTACGACGAGGTGGGATTAAAACCCCTCCGCTGTGGCCGTCTAGGCGGTCTCGGGCGCCGTAAGGCACCGGTGATGATACATACATACATACATACAATGAAATGATTATAATTTGCAAAATTTTCTATCTATTATTTAGACGATACACCATACCTTTGTCGTAGCCGATATGTTCTGTGTCTGCACCGAACAAGTGGCCAGTCGAGGTTATTAGGTATAGCTGAAATGTAATAAATAAATAAGCTCATCTATATCGTTTCACATGTTTTTTGAATCTGAAACCTGGTACCGACTGCTCTCCGAGGCGCTATATTGGTGTTGTCTAACTCATGTACCTACATACATTTTCTAATTAAAACTCATTTGAACCGAGGACCTAATAAAAACTGTAGTAATTTTAAGTATAATGTCTAACTAACTCGGCCACGTATATTTAAATAGGTAGGTAATTATAATTCATATACGTGGTGGCCGTTGGAGCAGGCGGATATTGGAGTGGAGACCACGTCTTGGCGCACGTAACGTAGGACGCCCCGCAGCTAGATGGACTGATGACCTGCGGAGGGTGGCTGGCAGAGACTGGATGCGAAGAGCGGAGGATAGGGATCAGTGGCGTGTCTTGGGAGAGGCCTATGTCCAGCAGTGGACTGCGATATGCTGATGATGATGATGATACGTGGTGGCCGAGTTGGTTAGATCTTGGACTTAAAAACACCTAGGTCCCTGGTTCGTATCCCGGTGTGTACCAATGTTTTTTTATTTATGTACATTTGTTTGACAACACCCCTATAGTGCCTCGGAGAGCACGTGACAATAGATGGGTTATTGAGTCTATTCCAAACATCGCGACGAGCTAGCCACTTGTTCGGTGTAGACTCATACCATCGGCTCCGAAGAGGTGGGATTAAAACCCCTCCGCTGTACCCTGGGCCCGTCTAGGCGGTCTCGGGCGCCTTTAGGCACCCGTGAAGATATGTATGTATGTAATTATAATTAATACATATTTGCCATCTTCCAGAGACAAGGTGGTAGAACGTTGGGTGGAGTTAATCGCCAGCTGCGCACATATTCGTGGCGGCGGTGGATCCCGAGTGGTATGCGCGCGCGCAGCTCTCAACGCAACTCCTTATCAATATTGCTACATGGAAAAAGGTATCTATGACTTATTCACATGTCTTATTCGCTTTGTTAAAGCAGTTATTTTCTTCACGATCCCAATCATAAAACCGCTCCACTGTGATCATTACGCTTTTCTTATTTATCTTTACGCCATGTCCCTTGCGTGTAAGGTAGAGAACACCGAATTCTATCTCTACTTTATGCTGCTTTGGTTAAAGAACTATGTTGAAATAAAGCTAAGGAAAAAATTCAATGCAATTTTCATTGTCGCCCCCTATTTTGTAATCGTACCATTTAGCCGGCATAGTGAGAGCGATCAATATTGTTTAAGAACAATTATTGATTGACCCCATTCATGGACTTTGTAGGTTTGCTCATCGCCAGGTAGATACAAAGTCACATGTCGTGCTCCAATAAAATAAAAGAAAATACATCATATAAAAAATATTTTATGTTATATTTAAAAAATAAAAATAGTCTACTCGTACGACCCAGACTCCGAATATACACAAAAAAATCATAGAAATCGGTTACGCCGTTTCGGAGGATTTTATATATTAGGTTTAGCAACCACTACATATTTTAACTAGATTTTGGAATCAATAGACCTGCGAGTAAATGAACTAATTGTTCTCAGACCTACTCCCATAATATCTGCGCCATGCGTATGTATTGCATGACAACCACCATATTTGCATGATTATGTAAACCATTTCATCTTACCAACTCAGACCCGAGCCAGTGCGAAGAGTTTTAAACCGTTTACAACTCTCGGGTACAAAATCCTTGCTCTTAATTAATGCAATGCTCAACTCCAAACTACTTAGCCGAGTTTGTTAACTTTCGTGTTTGATGGTTAGTTTTCAGAACCTATAGCTAAACTATAATAAAGTAGGTAGTTTTCATTATTTTTTATTGGAGCACGACAAGTGACTTTGTCTCTACTATCTACATGGTGGTAAGCAGACCTACATAGTCCATGAATAGAGTCGATCAATACATTGTAGTTTAAAAGATAGCTCTGACTATGCCGGCTAAATTATGCGGTTAAATAACAAAATCTCGAAGACTTAAAAGACCGAAAACATTAACACGTTCGTTCAAATCTCTAAAGAAATTGTAATATATAATTTTATATGCTTTTGCACCCTCTCATCTTTCACTCTCTCAAAAATTAGCTGGTAGAAAATGCATAAGGCATTAAGTTCGCCTACGTACAATTTTATAAAGTATTTGAAATAAAATAAATAAATAGTTGAATTTATAATTACGAACATAGTACAGTTAACGGAACACAGAAGTATGTAGCATAAATTTGTCAAGGCTCACCTAGTTTCTAGTTCCCCGTAACTGGCGAACAACAAGTACCTAGTTAAGTAGAACTTTTGCGGGATAACCGCTAAAATATGCCAATAGCAAACGAAATAGCTTTGTAGTTAGTTGCTCGACTACGTATGACTGTTTTCTATAGTTTTATTAATGTTCCAAGCTAGGAGTTTTGAATAACTACTGGTTAAAATGTTAATTAAATAAGTTTTGTACTTTTGTAAAATGCTTTGACGTGCTTTTTGAATTTATGTTTGCGTTTTTGTATATTAATTAAGCTTTTATAAAGTTGTTGCTATTTATTTATACCTGATAGCAGTTCCATATTTTTCAAGCCCAATATTTAACTTTTATTTTTGTGCCTCTGTAAGCATTATGATGTTTTTGCCTACCAAAATTGGTGGTGGAGTGAGGAGGTATATTTTAAATATAATTTAATTGAAGCACAGCCTGTGACTTTGTATCTATCTTATATAATGATGTATCTATCTTCGAAATGATCAATACCTTATTGTTTAACAGCATTGATTTTTCTCCACTATTCCTGCTAATGCAGCAAAGAAGAATTCAGCAGGCATAGTGGCAATTTATATTAGGAGTTCGATATTTTTCAGGCCCAATATTTAACTTTTATTATTATCATACATATCATCACGGGTGCCTTACGGCGCCCGAGACCGCCTAGGCGGCCCCAGGGTATCCAGCAGAGGGGTTTTAATCCCACCTCGTCGTAGCCGATGGTATGAGTCTATACCGAACAAGTGGCTAGCTCGTCCCGATGTTTTGAATAGACTCAATAATACAGTTTCAATACAATATAAACAGTTTCACAAGTTGGTATGGTGAAACCGGGACCGACAGCTTAACGTGCTCTCCATATTATAAGTTTACTTCACTCGCTCGCTTTTTATCGTCAAATCTACTGCCGTTTCGAAATCGCACCCTAAAAGGAGAATCACCTCAAAAATAAATAGATTCAGTGATAACTGGTGACCCAAAGATTATAACCGAAACATGACTTGGTCACGGCTTTTGCATAGGTTTTGTTACCCTTCAGGGTAACAAAACCGGTCGGTTGGCCTAGAAAAGTTATATGTGATGATAATTAAAGTAGCGAAGTTCTGAATGAAATGTTGTTAGCGGCAATTCTAAAGGAAACGTTGTTGTTAGTAAATACAAATACCAATTGCTATTAATATTATCTTACAGTAATATTTATATTAGGAATTATAAATTTATGTTAAATAAGATAATAACATTAATTTGTAAAATATTTGCACGCTATTTATAATATACGTGGTAGCCGAGTTGGTTAGACCTTGGACTTAAAAATACTTAGATCCCTGATTCGAATCCGGGTGTGCACCAATAAGTTTTTATGTACATTTGTTTGACAGCTCCACTATAGTGCCTCGGAAAGCACATTAAGCTGTCGGTCCCGATTTCACTATACCAACTTGAAAAACTGTTTATAGATTCGTTATTGAGTCTATTCAAAACATCGAGACGGGCTAGCCACTTGTTCGGTGTAGACTCATACGATCGGCTACGATGAGGTGGGATTAAAACCCCTCCGCTGGGAACCCTGGGGCCGTCTAGGCGGTCTCGGGCGCCGTAAGGCACCCGTGATGATATATATTTATTGTGGGAGGTTCTGATGGTACTAACTAGCACCCTAACAACGAATTTTACTTAGAAACTAGGCAAATAGATTATTCAATTTCATATATGTACAAAAAAGAGCGCAAATTTTAACACAATTTAAATTAACAGATTATAAGAACATTTTCTTTCAAAATATTACCAAGGGCATAATTCCTACAGCAACACCACAACAAAACTCAAACAACACCAGGCTGGCTATCGTTGAAGGAGCGGCCTGGGTGATGGTGCGAATCGGAGCAGGTCAGGCCGAAGCCAAGCTGGTGCTGGGTATCAAGGCTGCAGGGTGTACTGCCTCCGCATATACCAGCAGGATTCCTCTCACGCATCCTATGGCTATGTTGCATTATACTACTGCACAAACTGTGAGTATTGATTGGACCACACCAGGCGGAAGTCAAGCTAGTGCTTAGCATTAACGCTGGAGGATGTACAGTCTTTGCGTATACCAACAGGATCTCCTTACAAATATTATGGCAATTTGCATTATACTATTGCTCATAAGGTGAGATACTTAATAGTATCAATTAATCAAAGAATGCATAGTATGCAAGTATTTATTATTTATTGGGGCAGGCCAGGTAGAAACCAAATTGATGCTAGATATCAAGGGCTGTAAATCCTGCCCCTGGTGTATACCACCCAGATCACGCTCACCCATATAATATAATAGCCATGTTGATTTTTTTGTGGGTGACTCACGGCTAAACCCAGCCTAGAAACCTTTAGGGTACCCAAAGAAGTGTTCTCTATATACCACCTCTATATACTCGTACCTTTTAAGTATTACAATATACAACAAAATTCCCTTCGGCTTATAATACCATACTTCCACGGGGCACACAAAATTCAAAATTTATTAAAGGATAGCTTCTCTATCCTTAAAAATAATAATATTACACGAAATCTTTTGGAAACGTGCCCTAGTGTAACGTATAAACAAACTCAAAATTTAAAAGCTATTTTGGCAAAAAATAAAAATACACGGAGCAATAACACATTGTTAGGTACACACAAGTGCAACCAATCTCGTTGCAAAACATGTCCCATAATAAATTCTGATATCAATATACAAACTCATCATAACCCTGTTGTCATCAAAATTCAAAATTTCGCACAATGTACTACTTCTCATTGCGTATATATGCTGGAGTGCAGATTTTGTAACAGTTTTTATGTGGGAGAAACTACGACACCCCTTCGTACTCGCATGAATGGACACAGACATTCAGTAGATTCTCAAATTAATAATATTTTACCTGTGCCCACCCATGCGCGTATACATAACACTACCTTTAACAATTGTTTCACAGTAAGAGTATTAAAGAGTTTTCCTAAAACTATTCGGTCTATTGATTTAAAAACATGGGAAAGCTCTTTTATATGGCAGCTTGGTGCATACTATAGCCCTGGTCTGAATGTAATGCATTAGGTTTTGTCTAACTTGTTTTGTAAATTTATTAATATCGAACCAACAATGGACATAACATGCTGATGATGTTTTCCATGATGGGCTAGGTGGTGATGATATTTTTCTAAAAAATAAATACAAAACTGTATAGTGCATTGCCTTTACCATTGCTAAAAGACATAAAATTACTTCTTCAAAATTTACGACAAAGACCTTCAGTCACTGTCACTGATGACGCCGCTCCATAGAGAGGCGAAATATTTGGCAATAAAATTTTATAGCTTCAATTTATATATTTTACCAAGTAAGAAACACATCTAACACACTTTATTTGTTTCAGATAATACCTTTTAAGTATATAATTATATGTTTTTAGGGTTTCTACGCAGTTGCTATAGGATCACCGTCATCTCTATCCTGCTCCGACCGTCAAGCGACGTGGCAACTCTGGCATCCAGCGCTGGAAGCCTCGTTGGACGCTCATTGCGCTGAATACAGCGCAGTGGGGAGACTCTGTGGGGCTTTAAATGCTTTAATTGATCGGCTACGGGATGGCGTTGTACAGGTATATAATTAAAAAATATAAACGTAATCTGAAACAATCATCGTGGAAACCTATCTACAAATACAAATAGGTACATTTATTAGATAAAAATACACAATTTCTTTTACAACGGGCCCCGCACTAGGAAAACCACATTATTATGAATTTAATAATACAATTTAATAACACATAACAAGTAGATTATTCCAATACTGTTATTTCTTCTTTTTTCTTTCTTTCAATTTTGTAGGTAGGTAACCATATTATTAACAAAATATAAGAAATATAAATGAGAATGCTTTAATTTGAAAAGCTCGTTTGTAAATTAATAGAATATTACAAATATTATTGAAAAATAATTACTTAAATATAAATTCACAACACTGAAAGCTTCAATAAATCGCTTTCTTCATATGTCTGGTCAAACTTGATGCAATACATCGTAAAAAAGCAAACTCATTATAATATTAAAGCAAAAAAAACTTATCCGCTCGTCTATTAAAATGGATGTCTTATTTAGTTTTTATCTAAAGAGCTAAGATTTGTTTTTTATTCTTTAGTTACTTCAAAATATTTATTTATTTAACCAATTTTACCGTGTAATAAAAATAAAACAACTACAGTGGTTCTTGTGCTGAGAATTTAACCGCCTAATAATAATTACCTACGATAGAGAACTGGGTAGCCAACCGCTACACCGCGTGTATTGTCCTACACAGTAGGCTTGACTTGTGAGGTACGCGTTCGCAGCTACCCGCTGCGGTGTCCGTTCATACTTACCATCACCTGCCCCTGTAGCACGGCCAAGCTAAGACAAGATATGAGGTCGCGAACCAATGTCAAAAGTAACTATTTTTTAATATCAACCAATCAGAGCGCTGCAAAGTTGCACCTGATTGGCTGATATATATTTTTTTTGTTTGACATCGGCTCGCGAATTCATCTCTTGTCTTAGCTTGGCCATGCTACGGGTGCTGTTACTCATATTAGACCGGCTAATAATTATTACCTTCGCTCAGCTCAGCTCGTAGTTAGCCGCTACGCCACGTGTATTCTGCTACGGCGTAGAATTGAGACTTGAGCGGTGCATTGCGTACACGCTAGCAGCCAATCGCTGTGCAGTAACCGTTCATACTTCTCATTACCTGCAATCCATATTAAAACGCCTAATAGTTATTTCCTTCGCAGGGAGCTTTGCGCGTTGTGAGCCGCTATGCCGCGTGTAGCGTGCTACGGCGTAGGCTTGAGCGATGCGGTGCGTACGCGCTCGCAGCCACCCGCTGTGCGGTGTCCGTTCATACTTCACATCATCTGCTACTTATATTGGACACGTAAGTTATACTTTTGAGGTTATGCATTTATTTACTCCACAAAATCAAAAATATAAATAAATCTGAACTAAAATAAAATAAATTAATGTTCCTCTATGTCCCAGCTATCGCTGTGGCCAAAAGTACCTAGTATGCTCGCAACATTGCCTCTTTGAATTATAAATGATATTCTTTGAATGAAATGATAGTGAGCCCGGGCATCACCAGATGTATCCTTTAAAATAGCGCCCAGCTCACACCCAAATTTTTTTGCTTCTGCAGACCAAACGCCTGAAGTTTCAACAGAAAAAGGTACAAATATATAGTTTTGTTTTAAAGTTGAATATTTCAGGTGTTTGGCCTTAGCAGCCGCCTCCGCGGCTGATCCTGCTTTGACAGAAGAACCATTAATATGGGATGCAGCATATGTGTCTACACATGTCGCATCCCAAACTAGACTGCGACCTCTGCGCCATGGAAGAAGCGTTATACTTACTTGTTATAAAAATAGAATGTACCCCTGAGTTTTAATTAAAAAATATTACGTTAACCACCGACTAGTGGTACTTCTACTATCATTTCTTCTGTGCTAGTGGTTATATTAGGAGGTCATGGGTTCAATTCAGTAAAGTTTTCCATTTTCTGGGTGTTTATTAATTTAATTAAATATTTTTCTGATACACACAGTACATTATAGTAGCTTAGTTTGTTATCAGAGCAATATGAGTTAAATGTCCTACTTTGTTTTATGTTCGAAATACCTTATGCCTTGGAGAGAACGTTAAGATGCTTGTCCCAGGTTAACTCATACTAGTTTGTGGAATTGTTTACTCTTCTCTGGGTACCCGTACTGGGTACCGCTACGTACTCTGTCGCTGTTTAGGATAATACATAAAACTTTTTGGACTAGCAGTAGTAATCGCTGATAAACCGTTTTTGGGATCCCAGTTTTGAAGGTATAGGTATATACATATATATCACGGGTGCTTTACGGCGCCCGAGACCGCCTACATAGCCCCAGGGTACTCAGCGGAGGGGTTTTAATCCCACCTCGTCATAGCCGATGGTATGAGTCTATACCGAACAAGTGGCTAGCTCGTCGCGATGTTTTGAATATATTTAGTGTTTAAGTTATCAACACTAATAATATAATATAATAAAAATACGGACACACTTTTTAATGTTTATTTGAAAAGTAATTACAAACTAATTAGGATCTAAGCTAATTTAATCTAAGTACTGAACAACGTACGCCCCGCGGTATCTCGATTTCAGACTACCCGTAGCGCTCGGCGCGAAAGTCAAGTCGCCCGCGCGCGACGGCTGGCTGGCTTACGTATTAGCGGTCGGTACAGTCGCCAGCGATGTAAACTGCTGAGCTTAACTTTTTGCATAAGTTGTAAGGAGTGTTATGGGTTACTTTGTTAGTATTCATGTAGGTATGTGTCTCCTACATCACCCCCTTCCAGTCCGTTCCTACGGGCGATAAAAATCAGAGAAATGAACGCGACGTCCTGATTACGTGACTCTAACTGGAGATCTAATTCTAGTGTCTTTTTGATGTGTTGTTCGCAATGTGGTCTGCTGGTGCTGGCCATCATCCAATATGTAAGCTGGTTTGAGGTGATCGATGAAGACGGTGACTAACCTACCTTTAATTCTTAGTTTAAAAACTTTATCACTCCTGTCTACGACTTCGTGGGGCCCAGTGTAAGCTGGTTTTAGTGGGCTTCGCACCATATCTTCTCTAAGGAAGACTTGGCTAGTAGTGGTAAAGTCCTTAAATACGAAGATCTTCTTGTCGATATGGTGTGATGCTGGAGCAGGCTGCAGTTTTTGTGCGTAAGAATGACGGTCGGTGAACTGTAACATATCAGGAGTATCGCCGTCTACATTTCGTTGCAAGAACTCACCAGGTAGTCTTAGCGTCTCGCCATATACAAGTTCCACTGATGAGCTTTTTAGGTCTTCTTTGAATGAATTCCTGATACTCAGGAGCACTAAGGGGAGTATTTCTATCCAGTTTTCAGTAGCATTACACTTTATAGCAGATTTTAGTTGTCTGTGAAAACGTTCGACAAGACCATTACTTTCAGGGTGATAAGCTGTGGTTCGGTGATATTTGTATCCGACGGTTTGTGACAGCTTTTGGAAAAGGGCAGATTCAAACTGTCGTCCACGACCTGTTACACTGTCGGTTGGACAGCCGTATCTTGTTGTCCACGTTGATAGCAAAGCCTTTGCCACGGTCTCCGCTGTGATTTCAGGAATCGACTCTGCTTTTGGCCATCGCGTAAAGCGATCGACGGCTGTAAGACAGTATCGATATCTGTTCGATTTTGATAAATAGGCTGGACGCTAATCTGTGGGCATGAACGTTTTGACAGGTGATAACTTGCAAGTCAGTCTAAAAAATGGTGTAATTAATTCTTAGTCCTGGTTTAATTATTTTGTTTCTAACTTTGAATAGCGTTCTTGCTCCGCCAGTGAGTTTGGGCGGCCTATTAGAAATCCCATTTACATATGTAGTGTTTGTTCGCCATGTATTAGGCGCCTACAAATAGTGATTCAGATTTGTCGCGTTGTGTTTGTTATATGGTTCTAACGCCGTATTTTACGTGGCTTAGTGCTTTTGGTTCAACATCGAAGTTATTGCATCCCTTGGGTACCCAGGGATCTCGACGCTGAAGCACCACAACAAGCCATTCGGTGAGTTTAGATTTTAAGTTTTTGCGGTGCGAATCGCACCCGTGTAAGAAGCCTGGACGAGGTTTGTTTCCCGGCTTCTCGCACAATATCCGTCCGAAATAGGTAGCGGTCTGTCTAAGTCAATGTGTACAAATTGAAATCGTGCTCGAGGTAATATAAAAGTGACAATCGGAGAAGATACGTGTCGATTAACCTTAACCATTTGATACACTAAGCACGCGCGGGACCATTCTCGACAGTCTTTTCTTACGCTAGGCCAAACGAAGCGCTGTGCTATTAGTTTAGCGCTTGCATTCGCGCCAGGATGACAGAGGATGTAGACTGTCAATAATCTGCTTTCGTAACATCCTGGGTACGAAAGGTCTAGGTGTTGATGTACTGACATCGCAATATATTTCTGCTCTGCTATCGTCTAGCTTGATTTTTTTGAGTCGAAGTGACGATGATGCATCGGTAAGGAAGTAATTCAGCTCAGGATCGGTGATTTGAGCTCTAGCCAGCGTATGGAGATCGACTCGGACCTCTAGTTCATTAACACGAGATAAGGCGTCGGCAACGACATTATCTTTGCTAGCGATATGTCTGATATCACTGGTAAATTGATAGATAAAATCTAGGTATCTATACTGCCTAGGCGAACAGTTATTTTTCCTGCCACGGAAAGCAAAACAGATCCGTTTGTGGTCAGTATAGATAGTAAAATGTCGTGCCTCTACCATATGCCTAAAGTAGTGGATTGCCTCGTAAACTGCAAGTAGCTCGCGGTCATAAGGCAAGTACTTCTGCTGGGCCAGGTTGAGATTCCTGAAAAAAAAAATTCAGAGGCTGCTAGACGCCATCCTTGTGCTGCTGAAGGACTGCACGCGTCCATAACGATCGCTAAATTGGCGTTACAGTCGGGGTGTGTAAGGAGAGTGGCTCTACAGAGGCTATTCTTGGTAGCGTTGAACGATTCCAACGCATCACCTGATAACGTAATAGGATGGGAACCTTTAACGGAACCTGCTAAGAGGGCGTTTAATGGGGCTTGAGTTTGAGAGGCGTGAGGTAGGAATCTCCTGTAAAAATTGATCATTCCCAGATATCTCCTTAGTTGTTTGACGGTTGTGGGCACTTAAAAGTCTTTGATAGCCTTAACTTTTTCGTCCAATGACTTAGTACCCTGTGCTGAAATATGGTATCCGAGAAATGTTACCCCAGGCACGCCAAAGACGCATTTATTAGTATTGATAACTTTTCCATATTCTATATCGATTGCTCGGTGCGTTTTACGCTTCGAAATCACATGGTTGTTGACATGTTCGAGCCTGATTGCCAAACTGCATGTGGTACCAGCACATCGGGTACCTTCTGTGGCTAGATTGGATCTTTGTCGTGACGATGATCGCCGACGTGGTCGTGAGAGCACTTACTTGCTTGGTAAGATCAGAGATCTGCTTGGCCATGGTTCCCATTACTGACTCTAGCCGAGTGGAAGTGGCTGCGACTTGCGGCAACGGTGGTGCGATATCGTGTACTCGTTCAGCTGGGTCCGAAAGCGACTCGAGCGTGGCTTTCGACTGGGATGCTACGATGGCTTGAGTGCTGGCAGGTAGACGACTCGTAATACTCGCATAAACTCCTCTGGTACATCGGGTCCGGCTAGGTGTTGCAGGTTCCGTAAGAATTGCGAGGGTTTACGGTCCCCTAGTTCCTCTTGTGTTAATAATTGTGTTACCTTTTTATGCCTAGATGCTGAGAGCCGTTTTATCAATTGTGTCTTCAATGTTTCGTATTTATTTATTATTGGTAATCTAAATGAGAGATTACGTGGTAAAATTTTGTTGTATCTGCCATTACATTTGACAGTTCAAATTGTGCTTTCAATTGGGCGAACCAAATGGCTGGTTTCTGCGGCGAAAATGGGGTAACTCGTCACATAGCCACACGGTCAACTTCGGGCAGTGGCGCTGCAGGTGGTGGTGCAATCGTCCTTCCGGAAGTTTTATAGGAGTCGTCGTCCATCATCGTGTTCTTCTCGAAGTCACCACTTTAGTGTTTAAGTTATCAACACTAATAATATAATATAATAAAAGTCCGTATTTTTATTATATTATATTATTAGTGTTTTTTAATGTTTATTTGAGAAGTAATTACAAACTAATTAGGATCTAAGGTAATTTAATCTAAGTACTGAACAACGTACGCCCCGCGGTATCTCGATTTCAGACTACCCGTAGCGCTCGGCACGAGAGTCAAGTCGCCCGCGCGCGACGGCTGGCTGGCTTACGTATTAGCGGTCGGTACAGTTGCCAGCGATGTAAACTGCTGAGCTTAACTTTTCGCGTAAGTTGTAAGGAGTGTTATGGGTTACTTTGTTAGTATTCATGTATGTATGTGTCTCCTACAGACTCAAAAACCCATCTATAAACAGTTTCACAAGTTGGTATAGTGAAACCGGGACCAACAGCTTAACGTGCTCTCCAAGGTACTATAGTGATGTTGTCAAACAATTGTACATACGTTTTATAATTAAAAACTCATTGGTACACACCGAGATTCGAACCAGGGACCTAAGTGTTTTTAAGTCCAAGGTCTAACCAACTCGGCCACCACGTAAGATATAGGTATAGAGAGATTAAGTTCTAATAGTAGATTTGGTATCAGATTAATATCAGTTTGTGAGCGGCGTCACCCGGCGGGCTACATCTACGACCTGGACCGCAGCAGCTTTGCGCGCCGGGGCGTCCGCACAGTGGAAACAGATTGGACCACCGATGCTAGTTGCTTGAGGAATTATATACTACATTTACATGCAGAGACTTCTAAAGGTTTGTTATGTTTTTTTAAAGAAAGCACAGCATGTGACCTTGTATCTACCTGACGTTAAGCATACCTATAAATTACATGATGAACGATCAATAAATTGTTGTTTAAAAAATATTGATCGCCCGCACTATGCTGGCTAAATGATGCGGTTACGAAAAGGATGAATTTGCATAACGAGTCTATTTTCATAATATTCTCCCACTATGCTTTATCGCCAAATCAACCGCACCCTGAAAGGAGGCTACACAAAAAACTGATGCAGTAGTTTCCCGAAAACCGATGAACTCAAAGACTAAAACCAAAACAAGACTAGGTCTGTATCGTCAAAGTTGATTGGAAATTTTTAATCAGTTCAGATCAGTAGTTTTTGAGTTTATCTGGAATAAACAATTACATATTTGTTCTTTATTATATATATAATAGTTTAGGTTTAATTTTAGAGCGATTAGATTGGAGATAGTGAAAATGACGCTATATGACACTTGAATTTGTGTCATTTAAAGATGTTCATTATTTTCAAACGTTATTCGTCTTTGTCGCCACACTTTTCAAAACCGAATCATTTAGATAGTATAGTGGGAGCGACAATTCTTTTAAACAAATATATCTTGATCGATCTCATTCATAGACTTTGTAGGATTGCTTACTATCAAAGAGATATTGATATCTATGAAAAAAAAAAAATAATTTTCAAGAATAGCTTAAGATTTTTTTAGAAAAGAAAATGTATAGTAATGTTTAATCAGACTATGGTAAATTATATTTTCATAAGTAAAAGATCACACATTGCTTATCTTTGATGAATTTCACTATGCATTTTCTTTTTCTAAAATATTTTAGAAAGTTCAAAAATATTGTAGAAAAATATTCCCAATTATTTTTTCTTTGTCGCAACTCTAAGGTATTACACCAAAGTATCCGTTACTAGTAAAGTAGTAATTGTAACGATTAAAGTTAAAAATGGCGTCGAATGTACCAGCTGACATTCGACTTTCAAAATAAAGCTGGTACCTACATTCGACGCCATTTTTACAATTTAGTACAACTAAGTGCGCGAACAGAAGTCGTACATGAAAGCTTTTAACTTTTAGCTGAAGAAATCCCCTTATCACCATCAGAAACATTGGAATCAGTATTATTTCGTCGTTGGGAGAATTTAGTAAGAGAATCCCGAGCTGTCTCCGCCACAACCTCTCCTATATTCTGTAGAAGACAGTTACGATATATATGGAGATTGACACGAGAGCTGGTGAAAATGAAGAGATGTATTGCTCGTGTAAGTTTCTTTAAAAGTTATGTTTTAGTATCAGTCTATGTGTTTATTATTCTTAAAAGACTACTACATCAATTTCTTATCTAAAGATCCCTAAGTTGACAGGATGCGGTCACGAAAGTAAAATAATTTACTTTAAAAAAAATGCTATTGTTTTTTAATACATACCTATTTAAGGTAAAGTAATCATGTTAACAATACAAATACAAAATTTATTTATTTACCAATAGATGTAGCTACAATTTGACGAGCCTCTTCATTTAAGTTAACAAAACCTGTGTTAGAAGAGGCCCGCTTTTTCAATTTAACAATTATTATCTCATTGGTGAGTGGGTAGGTATGTGAAATTATGTATTGTGAGTATGTGAATTCCTGTGTGTGAAACAGTTGAAATAGTTACAAATATGTTTGTTTGAATATGAATGTAGATATACTGGTGTGTGAGTGTGTATGTTTGAGGGTATTACATTTAATATAGTTCACACAAATAAATAAATAAATATGTTGTCTATTATAGTGTTTTTTTATACAAGTATAATATGTAATCATTATTGTTCACAACAATACTGGTTACATATTATATTCGTACATAATAAACTATCATTGGGTTATACGTCATTTATGAATAGTTTCTCTGTCGTTTCATAGTCTAGAGTTTTTAACCATCTGGTTACAACTTTTTTGCACTCAAAATTTGTAACAGTATAAATATTTAGTAATCTGTTAATTCTATTATATAGTGATATTGACTGTGAATCAAATTGTTTGGAAGCAAATTTAGTGAAACATCTAATAGGTGTTATAACGTTGTAAGGATTTCTTTTATTTATAATGCTAATTTCCGGTTTATTATTTTTATGTACTTTTTTTAAACAATTAAGGATATATAGTTTTCTAATAGATAATAAGTTAGTAGAAGAATACAGTTCGGTAATAGAGGATCTATTTTTTTTAAACGTCATTACTTTTAATAATCCCCTTTGTGCTCGTTCAACTTCAATAAATTTAGTTTTAGCAAAACCACCCCAAATTGTTATGCAGTATAGAATAATAGATTGAATAAGCGTAATGTAAATATAAGTAATCAGTACTTTGTCTGTTATATGTCTTAAATATTTAAAAAGCCAGATCATTTTTTTTATACGTTTCATTACTTTTTCAACTTGAGATTTTTATCAATAATGATACCAAGATATTTAGTTTCATTTACATTGTCAAGTCTTAAACAGTTACAGTTATTTTGATCTAAGTAGTTACACGAATGAGCAGTAAGTTGTAAGTCATTTTTGGGCTGGGAACTATTAAGTATGGAAAAAGTTATGTAGTTAGTTTTTGTAACATTTAAAGTCAACAAATTTAATTGTAGCCATTTAATAACAAGGTTTAGTCCCGCTTCAGCAGTTTTGAAGACATCATTCCATGAGTCGCCATTAAAAAGTAAAACAGTATCGTCAGCATAAGAGTAAACTTGTCCATTGTTTAACGTCATATTAGTTAAGTCATTGATATATATTAGAAACAGAGTAGGCCCTAAGACACTACTCTGTGGAACGCCAAATTTAGAGTTATTGTCATAATCACTATAGGTATTGTCGTCAAGTTTAACTTTTTGATTTCTGTCTTGCAAGTAGTCAGTGATTAGTTTAAGAAATGTACCACGAATTCCTATTAGTTGAAGCTTATGTAGAAGAATGGGCACAGATACGGTGTCAAACGCTTTTTTTAAATCCAAAAATACAGCTAGTGTTTTCTTCCTTTTGTCAAGTAAATTAGTTATTCTATTTGTGAGAGAAATTATTGCATCTTCAGTACTTATTCCTTCTCTAAAACCAAATTGAGATTGAGATAATATGTTGAACTTCTTTAGATAACCCATTATTGTTTTATTAATTATTTTTTCAATAACTTTTGATATAGCTGGTAGTACTGAAATTGGTCTATAGTTATTTATATCGCATCTGTCCCCATTCTTGTACACAGGATGGATAATAGAACGTTTTAGAAGTTTAGGAAAGGTACCTTGCTCAAAGCATAATTTACACAGATAGGTGAGAATAGGAGTCAGTTCATTTTTTATACACTTTAAACATTTCGTTGGAATATTGTCACATCCTGCAGCTGATTCAGATTTTAAACTATTTATAATTATGCCTATTTCAGAGTCATCCGGTTCTACTATACCAATGGAACCAAGTATCGAGGGAAGGGAAGATAGAAGGGGAGAATGGGGGGTGGTTGAGAATATACTTGACTTAATATCGTTTGCTAATTTTTGACCCGCTTGAACAAAATGATTATTAATAAAGTTAGCAGATTCTTTTGGTGTGTTTTTTAGATTCAATAATTCTAGGTTTGTATTTTTAGATTGATTTAAATTGGTGATATTTTTTATGGATCTCCATAATTGATTATTATTGTGTTTATTATCATTTAATAGGTCTCTTTCATATTGTCTTTTCATTTTCTTTATTAAATAGTTGCAGTAATTGCGATATCTACGGTAAGTTATTTTAAGTATTTCATTACTTTCATCTTTTCTCAGCTTTGCCTGTAATTTATTTCTATGCTTTATACAGTTTAGAATACCAGGAGTAATCCAGGGTTTAATGATTAATTTATTATTTGGTATTTTTATTGTATGTGTATTTTTATTAAGAACATCTTTAATTGTATCTACTATTTTCTCAGTTAAAAGATTAGCATCGTTTATATTTAAAAAATCGTTTATGTTGTATTCTTGAAATGTTTTAGTTGCATTAGTATAATTCGTTATGGTTTTATATTTATTTGTTTTAGTCAAAATATTATTTTTATTATAGATATTCAGTAGTGTCATAGCATGATCCGTAATTGTAGTCTGTAGTACAGCGATAGAAGCAGAATATTTTCTTGGTTCAAGCATTGATATAATATGGTCCAGACAACTATTTATTCTTGTGTCAAATCTATGACTAGGTAGTAGTCCATGTTCAGCCAGCATGTTAATGTAGTTATTAGAGTTTTTATCATTGTTCGTTTCTAATATATTAATATTAATATCTCCAGTAATAATAATATTTTTCTCTGGATATGTTGTCAGGTAGTTATTTAAAGAATTAATAAAATTAAAATTATAAAATTATTAGGGTTTTTAGTTGAAGGAGAGCGATAGATGGATAATATAGTTAAGTTTGGTAGGTTGATTTTAAGGCAGGAAGCTTCTTCTAATTCTATTTCATTCACTTTATGAGGAAGGTTTTTATTTATGTAAACTACCACCCCATCATTTTGTGTAACTTTTTTTGTGTTACTATAAGAGTTGTAATTCGTTCTAGCAGGAATGGGTTTTTCCGGATTTAATCGGCACTCTGTTAGAATTATTAAGTCAATGTATTGTTTAAAAGACATTAAATGAATATCTAAATCATCATAGTTACGATATATACTCCTAATATTTTGTAAGATAATAGAATAAGCCGGTTCTTGTTTTGGTAATTGTTTGGGTAGGTCATCAATAGAGCACTGAAAACTTGTAACGTTGTTAATATTATCTATTTCTTGTAATATAAAGTCAGGGTTATTATCCATATTTGGAGATAATGTAACATTGTGTAGGTATATGTGTTATATATTTTATGAAACAATAAATTATAATAATATAAGTGTATGTAAATAAAGTGAAAATATCAATGACCTTTTTTATAGTAAAGTTTTTTATTGGTGAACGCATATAAAGTTGGTTTGTTATAGAATTTAATAATTTGTAGTTACTGTATATATAACTTCTACAAAATAATATATTATATAGGTCTACATAATATAGTGGTTGAGCATTATTGGTAATATATAATAGTTTACTTAATGTCTTATATATATATATATTATTTAATAGTATTTGTATGAATTCACTATTTTTACAATGGCACAATATATAATCGCGTTTGATAATGTATTTACTATGTACATTTTGTAACAAAACAGTGCAATTTAACAAATCATTCATATTACAGAATAAGTATGAATAAAATTTTGTTAATAAATAGAATATGCCAAACTGGTAAAAATAAATATAAATTTGTATAGATACTCCTTACACAATAGAATTTGAGCTTTAGTTATAATAAAAAGTGTTATATTAATATTCAACATATTTAGGTTTATAGATATAATAAGGCTTTTATAGTATAATTTAAGGTGTGTTGTGTGTTTATTGGTATTAGTAAAGTGTAATGTAAATAGGTACTTAGTTTTTAAATGTATATAAGTATGAAGATCTATTTTGAGAGTATTATAGAAGTTGTTTAACTTACATATTTTATTTGTTACACATATTGATAAAGAAAAAAACACCCTAAACAATGTACACTGATAGGTGAGTCATTTAGAGAAGAGCTTTTGGATTTGATTTTCATTGGTAATATTAATTATTGGAGAATTCTCATCTTGCCTTAAATAAACTTTACCATAGTTTGTCCAGCAGTACATGTATTTTTTTATTTTCTTGAGATCACGAGCTAAAAAGAACAGTCTAGAAGATTTCATGGTTAGATTTTCAGATATAAATATAGGTTCATCAGGGTTAGATGTAATTCCTAAGTGCTTGGCACTTAGTTTATAACTTTTGTTTCTTATATTATATAATTTGGCTGCCTTGATAATGTCGTTTTTTATAAAGGTGTTGTTAAATTCCACAATAATTGTATTTTTATTATTTTTTGATGTTATTTTAACAATGTCCTTTATATCATATCTATCTATTTTTAAATTTAAATTTTTCCCAAGTGTGTAAACCATATTATTTATCTCATTTTTTGTTGTGTCTTTGTTTAAAGATACATTCTTTATTTCGATGTTGCACTTTTTATAAATTCTCGGTTGTTCTTCAAAATTATTTTCCAACGTAGTTATATATTCCCGGTCTTGCTTTTTTTGTACCTCCAATAGCTCGATTTTGTTTTTCATTTCAGTGTTTTGTTCAGTTAACAATATAATATTATTTTGCAGGTCATTATTAAATTGTTGCATGTCCTTTAGAGTAGTTAGGATGTCATTGATCTTATCTTCTTGATTAGCCATAATTTGTTGAATAAAGTCCTTTATATCAGTAGTTAAAGTCTTTCTGTATTCATCCATATCCTTGTCGTAGTTACATGGTCTCCTCTTCTTTGGTCTCTGCATTACAAATCCAGACGGAGAATTCTCATCTTCCATTGAGGCTATATTTGGCACAGAGTTAGACTTTTATGGTGACTGAAGCATTGTGCACTCGTCGTTATTTATATTGCGTAGGTAGGTATCAGCAGGTATCCGTGTCTTGTTGTTCAACCTAAGCGAGCGGGCTAGTTGCGTGGAGTTGTAGCACCGGCGGCTGCGCGGCGAGAATGGTAATTCAAAACAACGTGTAAGAAAGGGATAAAGATATCACCGCACACTCTTTACACCGAGCGCGCCACAAAGCTCTCGCAGTGGACAAGCGGAGCGTCGATAGTCACTGTTATAATTTGTTCGTATTTATAATATTACACAGTAATCCAGCACACACGTCCGCTTTCAATCGTGGTCGCAACAAAAAAGGAAACAATGGCTACCATGCCCATGCTTTAAAAATATGTCTATAATATCCCGCTTTACTACAGTTGCGAAAAAGATGACATAAAATGTCAACTTTGAACGAAAAAGCTAATATTTCTTAAAAAGTTAAAATGGGACATTTATATAACTTTGACAATAAAATAAAACATCAAAACACAAAATCTACATCACTGCTGGAGCAGGGAAACGTCCCCATAAGGCTTGTAGCATTCCCTCGTTGAATTGCAATGGAAATTCTCTGCGCAAGGAATGCACCAGCCCTCGGATCTCGGGTAACTTCGAGGAGCCTTTTAGACAGCTCCTTGAATATACCATGAGCACCCGGTCCCCAGGGTCCGAGTGTGAACCCCAAACGGCTCAAATATGCAATCTGTACTAGATTTAAATATTTAAAATTAAAGTTAAAAATTAAATCAATTTTTTTAATGCAGTTGTATGTAATTATAATAAACACAACTTTTCTTCATAGAACACTTCTTTCTAAACGGTGTATTACTATAGTATATATATATATATATATAGTGTAGTATATATATACTTTTCTAAGAGACTCTTATTGCACAAAAACCTGTAGTTAAATCGAAATATAATATACCCTATTTTACCCCAGAGCTAATAGCTAATCAATATAAAACCGCATTAAATCAGTCCAGTAGTTATAAAGTGATACGCCGACAGACAAACAAAGAAACAGACAGACAGACACGAATTCTAAAAATTATAGTTATATGTTCTACAGCCTATTTAGATTCCTCCCGCCATTTTAAAAATCAGATTAATGTAATTCTTTTAAATTGTTAGATCCCACAGTGTGTTTTCATTCATTTTAATATCATGAAAGTACTTTTTGAACTTTGATAGTATTAAGATTTATACGTTTTTAATAAATTGATTAGAGCTACAAGGTAGAGGATGTTAGCCGATTTTTTGCTTAATTACAATTATACAAAGGAAAGAAAATTTATTGACACTAAAAAAAATAATAACTTAATATTAGATTCAAATTGTCATTTATTTATTACAGGATAATCAAAGCACCTTTAAAACTAACTTAATCAATGCAACCTCCATATATCAAGAACCAGTAGAAGACCTCATCCACATTCTTGCCATAATGTTAGATCAAGCGAGAGACCTGTATCTAGCAAATAATTTCTCACATAAATCGACCAAGGATCTAGACCGAGAACACATAATTTATAGATCCACAAAATGGAATAAGTTAAAAGACTACTTTGACGCATCTTCAGCATTCCTTATTGATGCTGTCAGAAGAGATCCAGAAATACACAAAGAAGATTTAAACGAAGATATTGTTTTTGTTAAAAATATATTAAATTGGCTTTATAAAGGATCTAAAGATGACAAAAAATATTTAGGTCCAGTACTAAAGCCTTATCTGGAATCATTATATTTAAGTTCTTTAGAAACTTCTTGGTTTTTAGAGGATTTTGATGCGAAGAAATGTGTAAAAGAGTTTGAAGGGTTAAAAGATTATTGTTTGAATGTACATCATAAGGATTTGGATCCTTGCATGGGACTTCTGGATGCCGCTAAAAAATTGTCGTGGGCAAAAGCAATGGTGAACTTTATTGATCATTCAAAGAATATTAGTAAGTACCGTACTGCTATTTTATTAAATTTTCTTGTTATTTTGAATAAAATAAAGTACTACGAGGTCCAAAAGTTTATAGTAATTCATTTTGAGGCGAACGATAAAAAATAATTTTATGATGGTTTAGAAAAAAAAAAACATAGATCTAATAAATGTATTCAGCTTAAGGGTGATTATACCTATTGAAAAAAAGAATATATTTATTGTTTCATTTTATTTAAAACCCCTTCATTCCACGAACTTTTGGACCTCCCCTAGTATATTGGTCCACGTCTTAACTGACCCTAGAGCAGCGGCGTTTTTTTTCTCAGATAGTTAAATTTACTATACAGAGAGGAAACTTTGTCGCATGCTATGTAGGTACTATGCCGCGAGGTACAAATTTAGATTGTATTTTAACTTTATAGTTTTATTTACATAAATTTATTAGTATATAAAATACATATATAAAATATATTTTATTATTTATTAAGATTTTTTTTTCTTTTTTATGATTCAGTTATTTATTAAAATAAAGGCACTAAAATATTAACTAAAAAGTTAGTTATATGAAACTTGAAAGATAATATTTCATTTGTAGATTGAAATATAAATAGAATGGAATGACTATATTATTTCAAAGTTCACTTAGAAACCTTCTCCTTCATAAATATTCCTTCCTTAACTACCCAGCTACTCGAAACTCTGGGTCTTGCACATTCAAGTTTCGACTTTCTATTTATTCTTGAAATTTAACTTCTAAAATTCTAAACTAGATTTGACGGGAGGTTCTGCGAGAACTTCACAACTTTCTTCTCAATTCGAAAGTTTTGGAAATGTAATATCTAGGACCACGGAAAGTTTTTATACTTCGGGAGCTATGTGTACATTTTGACACGAACTTTTATTTCTTTTTGAGATGCTGCTGCAGTAGTTATTATACGAATGTGCGAAGAGTTTGTATTTTAAGTATATAAACTTGTAAACTGCATAATGTAGTAGACATTTTGTGAATATACAGGGTGAATTTGAAAGGGTGTACTTTGGGCTAATATGTGGTTATGCTGATCAAATCGAACAACTTTTCCCATGGAACCATGTGTCGCAAATGAAAAAAAATGTTGGCTTCCCCATATAAATTGGTAATTTTAACATTACTAATTTGTATGGAGAAGGCAAATTTTTTCTTCATTTGCGACACATGGTTCCATAGGAAAAGTAGTTCAATTTGAGTGTAGTATATATTTATATACTACACTATATAAATTATTGTCGTTGTTATATTACCAGGAATACTTATCTTGGGGGTCTATCACGTAGGTATTTTTACAGATAGATTAATTGTTTTTTTTACAGATAGAATACCTAATATAGATTAATTACTTGATTTTGACCATAAATCTTATATTATACTTGCTGTGCTCGCGACTTCGTCCGCGTGGAATAGTTATTTTTTTATCATACAAACTTTCATCCCCTATTTTATCCCCTTGGGGGTAGAATTTATCAAAATCCTTTCATAGAAGATGCCTACGTTATAACATCTACCTGCATGCCAAATTTCAGCCCGATCCGTCTAGTGGTTTGGGCTGTGCGTTGATAGATCACTATGTCAGTCAGTCATCTTTGAGTTATATATAGATTGAGATGTGTTCCCCACTGGTGATGGATTGGCAGTCTTCTTTCCCATAACATTACCACCACATCGGGAGCATTACCTATACTGTTTGGGCAGTAACGTAGAGTCGTTGATATAAAACTGTTAACTAAGAGTACGTTTCCAGGTCTACGCCTTGTGTTCCCCACTGGTGATGGATTGGCAGTCTCCTTCCCCATAACATTACCGACACATCGGGAGCTTTGTACTGCTCGGGCAGTAACATTGAGTCGTCGAGATAAACCTGTTAACTAAGAATACGTTTCCAGGTCTACGCCTTGTGTTCCCCACTGGTGATGGATTGGCAGTCTCCTTTCCCATAACATTACCGACACATCGGGAGCATTGTACTGCTCGGGCAGTAACATTGAGTCGTCGAGATAAACCTGTTAACTAAGAATACGTTTCCAGGTCTACGCCTTGTGTTCCCCACTGGTGATGGATTGGCAGTCTCCTTTCCCATAACATTACCGACACATCGGGAGCATTGTACTGCTCGGGCAGTAACATTGAGTCGTCGAGATAAATCTGAAGCCAAGATACGTTTGGCTAAACGATGTGTGGTGGCAGCTTTTAATGCTGCATTGACTGGAGAAAGATTGTAAGTCTTTAAGTATTTATACTATAGTGCTTCAAAGAACACAGCTCTGTCTCAGCTTTACTAGTTATACTAGATACTTAGATGGTTTATTAAGTTTAGATAAACATCGCGACGAGCTTGAAGCTCTTTCGAGTGGACTCAGTTTACCAGCTGATACGACTAGGGGGGATTAAAATTAAGCCATTGTCTGTCCGAGATTACTCAGCGACCTGTATTATTTGACCGATAATAAATTAATTAAGTCTCTGGGTTTGTTAGCCGTGTTTAAAAATAATACTAAAAGAGTAAAACTTTTTTTATGAATAATTTAAGAACTGCTAATAAAATCCATATTAATTAATATTACAAATTTGAAAGTGAGTATCTATCTGTTTTTAGTTATTTATATAAAGAGCTCTTTTTCATTGCTTACCATCAGGCAAAGTCTATGAATGGGGTCGCTCAATGTCCTATTATTTAATAACATTGTTCGCTGCCATGACATTATACCATTTTTTTTAAATTGCTATAAATGTGATAACAATGCAATGTAACTGATATATTATATTGGTGTTGCGTAGACATATAGACAGACATAATATTTATTTATTTAAAAACTTTATTGCATAAATTTAGTACAAAGGCGGACTTAATGCCGCTAGGCATTCTCTACCAGTCAAAACTTTGGGACAAATTAAGCAGTAAGTAGGTAAAATAGGTGCAGTAAAATACATTTAAGAAATAGAGTATACAAATATTATACATACACACTAATGCTGACTACATATACATACATATCATAAACTATATTAATAATATACATACATAATAATAAAATAGCAAATATTACAGCCACAGCACAATAATTATTTAAAGCAGAAAAACAGGATGAGATGAGTGAGAGAGAGCGAGCCCAAACGAATAATAAAAAGTAGACACAATCACACATTCAGAAAGTGTTTATACACTAATCTCTTAAAGATATATAGATATTATTGTTCATCTATATATTAATTTATATTTTATTTTGTTGTATATAAGTTAATTAGAATCGCGGGTTCTGCCGCTGCAAAGGCTGAGAATGCAAAACATATTAAATATTCTCATATAAAAGATAATTTTGTATTCTCGGCTTTTGCTGTGGAGACTCTCGGTCCTTGGAGTAACGACGCACGGCAGTTGGTGGACCTTATTGGCCAATTATTGATTCAGACTTCAGGTGATAGTCGGGCGCGATCATTTTTGGCCCAAAGAATTGGTCTGGCAATACAACGTGGCAATGCCGCTTCCGTTCTCGGGACTATCGGTGCTATGTCCGGGTTGGACGAAATTTTTTATTTAATTTAATAGTTTTAATTTTTATTTCCTTAGTTTTATAGTATTACTTAATTATGTTTTATAAGTTTTTTTTTTTGTGTATATAAATAAATTATATTTTAGTTATTAGGTAATTAAAATAATGTTTTGCAAGTTTATCGTCGTCGGTTTAGCTTATGTTACCTACTGCAAGTTTCTCTAAGGATAGTTAATTAGTTAAAAGCCTCCGTAGACTAGTGGTTGAACCTTTGGCGTTGTCCAGAGGTCGTGGGTTCGCTTCCCACTCATGGTAAAAAATATTAGTACGTTGTTTCTGTACAGTATGTCATGGTCTGGGTGTTTATAAAATATAATTACATAAGTAGATTAATTCGCCTATGTACAATATTTAAAAAATATTTAATATTAAAGGAAGAAAAGATATTATTTTTTCTTTCTTTTTTCTTAGTTCATAAGAAGTGTATGTATAAATATAGAAGTACATACATACATATCATCACCTACACGGCCCCAGGGTACCCAGCGGAGGGGTTTTTAATTCCACCTCGTCGTAGCCGATGGTATGAGTCTACACCGAACAAGTGGCTAGCTCGTCGCGATGTTTTGAATAGACTCAATAACCCATCTATAAACAGTTTCACAAATTGGTATAGTGAAACCGGGACCGACAGCTTAACGTGCTCTCCGAGGCACTATAGTGGTGTTGTCAAACAAATGTACATTTTTTTTTTTGATTAAAAACTCATTGGTACACGCCGGGATTCGAACAAGGGACCTAAGTGTTTTTAAGTCCAAGGTCTAACCAACTCGGCCACCACGTACTAATACAGTAGTGTATGATAAAATCCTTTTACTATTGTGAGATGATATCAATAACGCTTGATAGGTAGGTGAGAAGGTAAGAAAGAATTTATTTCTTAGAAAATGTGATTACTTCACAATTTGGGAAGGGATGCGAATAAGTTCCCATTTCCATACAATATGTCAATTGAAGCGATTATCCTTTACGGGATTCACAATAATTCACATATTAAATCAGAGCCTTTTTTATTTTCATTACAACTACTTTTTCCCCGTTTATAAAACTATTTAAAAAAGCGGCACCAGCCTAGTGGTTAAGTCTCTGCGCAACTGATAACAAGATTAAGCAGATGACAACAAGGCCGGCCTGGGATGGGTAACTGCTTTATACAACGAGGCTATTTCATCATAAGCACCGCAACAAGTTCGCCACTTGATAGGTGTTTCCTCTGAATACCCTCGGCGAAATGAGGACGGGTTAATCCCTCCGCTGGGTACCCTGAGGCCGTTTAAATGGTTCTCGGGAGCCAAATAGGCACCCGTGATGGTATTTTTTTATTTATTATTTATAAAACTATTTATTTTGTATTGTAGCTCTACCACTAGGTTTTGCAAATAGTTTCTACTGTAGTCGCTAGTAACTATAGATAGAGACTGCTTTATTTTTAAAATACACCTCTCTTATTGGTTGATTCCTATCTATAGTTACCAACGAGTATAGTAAAAATTTATTGCAAAATGTGGTAGAGCTACTAGCAGTAGCTCTAATCAACCCTATGTATGTAAATTGTAGGTTTAACATACATAGGGTTGATTAGACCAGCTTTTCGGGTCCAAACCCCGGTAATAGACAAAAGTTTGGAATGATTATTATGTAGGTGGGAGAAAGGCCTCTATTTCACTAGGCGATCGTCCGGTCTTCATACCATCGCCCAGACAGATGCTAAAACCGTCAAGTTACCTAGTCATCTTTCGATTTTAGTCTGTGGTTTTTGGGGGACTACTGCAACGATTTCTTGTCAAGATAGTAGTCTCCTTTTTACAGAGTAAGCGTGCTATCTCTGCGACCAAACATTTGTTTCACTACTATATGTAGTGCCTCGGTCCCAGTTTTACTAAACAAACATGTGAAATTGTTTATTGATGGGTTATTGAGTATTCCCAAATACTTTGGCGAGCTGACCACTTGTTCGGTGTAGACTCAGAATACTATCTGTTACGACGAGGTTTTTTTTTTTTATTGGAGCACGGCATGTGACTTTGTATCTGGTGGTGCAGACATACAAAGTCCATGAATGGGGTCGATCAATAATTGTTCTCAAACAAAAATGATCGCTTTCACTATGCCGGCTAAATGATGCGATTACGAATTGGTTGGCGACAAATTGCGTTACGAGTATATTTTAATATTGTCAATTCAACCCATTTCGTAACCGCACCCCGAAAGGAGACTACCACCTCGACAAGAAATCGATGCAGTAATCTCCTGAAAACCGGTGAACCCTCAGACTAAAACCGTCTAATGTAAAGTGAGAATAAATTCCCTCCGCTAGGTACCCTGAGGCCATCTAGGCGGTGTAAATTACATACATATAATGTTTTCGTTACAAATTATATTCTTAGTAAAAAAAACATTGACCAACCCATGATCTAAGCTAAAATCCCATTTTAGAAAAAGAATGAAACAATAAAACGAGACTAGAATAACATTACATTAAACTTGAAACATATATTTTCGACTTAAAACTAAAGCGGATAGAGTTTAAAATTGTTGTTGTGTAATGTGTAAATTAAGGCTTTATTGTCTCAAATGGTTGAGGTCAAATTAGATTAGTTCGTCGTGCTTATTGTAATTTTTGGCACGTTTACGGGACTCGGCAACAACTCTATTATCTATTTTCTCTATTATCTCTAATTAAGCACGAGGTGTTCAAAACTATTGATAAGGAGAACTTAGGATACTTTCCTAAGTTCAGTTTAAAACAAATTGACTTTAAAAAATAATTTCACGGTCATCGGTAGAATATGTTAAGCGCTAATATCATATTTGAGATCTAAATTTTGCCAAATAAATATATTTATAAGTTCTTGTATTATAGAATGGTTTCGAAGATATAGCTCTGGGCAGGTAAAAAAGTTTCAACCTAAAATACAATTTACATATCTAATATAAAGAAAATTTTAATTTATTAAAGTTTCGCAACTAAACTTTTACGGACTATTTTTAAATACATCACCTCTGATGTTTTTATAGTACTAAATGTGGCCAGTTAATGTTCCTTTATAGCTTAATTAATACATTAAGCCATAGAGAAACATTAACCGCCCATAGAAACAAAACTACATTTTACTCTTTCTAACGTATTATTTTATTTTAGCAAAATGCCACCTATGAGCCGCCACAGCAGCACCGACGAAATATTAAAAAGTGTAAAAACTGGTCAATTTTGGAGAAACAGTACTAAACCTGACATAATACCCAGTGGCATAATACACGAGGCCACCCAGGACGACAGACCAAAAGACCGCAGAAGATCTAGAAGACAAAGACCATTGACTGCCTATGGCTTTCCGGAGATTTCCCTTACTAATCAAGATGTAAAAACTATGAGACGAAAGTATCATACATTGAAAAGTTTAGTATATACGGAGCCTGTAGAGAGTTGGAGGGAGTTACGGGAAAGACCGAGGTCTGCTGGGTCTACTCTGAGGGTCAAAGATACAATGAGTAGACCCAACCTATTGGAAACTTTGGACTTTATTAATGGAGTTAGGGATGCTTTGTGCGGTAAGTTCCTCACTAGGTATCCAATCTCTATATGTACCATCACGGGTGCCTTGACCAGCCAGAGGAAGGTTCATGTGCCTAAAAGAATAAACGTTAAACTGTCGGTCTCAGTTTCACTATACCAATGTGAAGCGGTTTATATAAGGGTTATTGAGTCTATTCAAACACTGCGAAGAGTTGACCATTTCTTCAGTGTAGATTCAGAATACCGTTGGTTACGACAAGGTGGGAATAAAACCCCACCGCTGGGTATACTGAGGCCGTCTAGGCAGTCTCGAAGGCTGGGAGGCACCCGTGATGGCACAATATTTATTTTAGTTTATTTTGGTTCAGTGGAAGAATCTGGAACGTCTGATATAGAAGAATCAGCATGGAGCCCAGAAGACGATTGGCTCTTAGGACAAACTGCACCCTTGAATGTTTTGGCCAGAACTTCTGGGAGCGACCATCTTCATTACGCATTGGGGGACTTGGTAGAAGCTATGCTTTATCGAGGAAAATTTACTGTAAGTATTATGTGACAATGTTTTGACTGTTAATTTGATTTATTTATTAAACTCTATTGCATAAAGTACATACAAAGACTGATTATTTATTCATGATATTAGTAGATGACCCTAAGCATTATTTTACCAGTCAGATCTTCGAGACAATCAGACTAGTAAAAACGTTTTAAAATACTATAAAATCTTTTTGGAATTTAAGGTAAGAGAGAGTTACTTCTGTTTACCTTCGTTAGGTCGACCGACCGGTTTCGTTACCACCGCCCGACAGATGACAACACCGCCAAATAACCTAATCATTCATTGATATTTCAGGAATGCTGAATCGAAAGTGAATTTATGTTTTTTTTAGTCAGTTTATAAGGACAATAGAAGACTTGTTTCCAAGTCATAATATATAAAAAAATAGTATATAATAGTATTAAGCTACAAAAGGTTGTTAAATAGCCGTGTGGGTGAGAGACCGTTTGCATAAACTTAAGTACTATTTATGTAAATCGTTACGACTTGCCACTTGTTTACAGGGGTGCGAGTGGTAGACATCACATTAGCATACTCAACTCTCTTTTAACACATTTAAATCTATAAATAATCCCTGAAATACATTTAGTTAAATGTATAACGTGTCTCTTAATATTAAGTAGGATCCCTTTCTCCCATGAAATTATAAATAATATGGAAATGCTGTACAGATCTTGTAAAGTTAAAATCACAATTGGATGTAGGTACTCATTCGCATTCATTGAAATCTACATATGTATGAGATATAAACATAGGTACTTTTTATTTCTTTTAATTTTAGAATGAAATGTTAAAGATGTTTTTTTTGCCGCCATATTTTGTTCTCACTTCTTGAGCATTGTTTGGTTATAATAATTAGCTCTTACTTTTTTATTTTGGATTGCATATCTTCTGTTCTCATGTTTGGAAATGTAATTTTAGGCATTATGGCACTTGCATAGGCAAGTAATAGTACTTACCAGTGACTTATTTAGTTTAATAGTGGTTGCTAATGCTTAGCCAATGCTTCAAACTGTCAAACTGCATATGTAAATAAAAAAATATGACAGTTCCAAGCAATGGCTCAGGCTAAGCAACAACAATTATAGTCTTGTAATTTTTTTATTGGAGCACGGCATGTGACATTGCATTGCATCATATACTTAAAACTAGGAATATTATATGGAACCGCCATAAGTCCAAAAATCTCGTTCCCGCCATATTGTGTTCTCACACTCACCATGCAATGCTCACAATGATAGGTTAGAAATTTTTGTTCTCAATTTTTTTTTGTATGTTGGCGGCCATTTTCTGTTCTTACGAATGGAAACGCGATTTAAGGCCCAAGGGCGTCTCTATCTATATCTCCATGATCTTATATCATGGTACACATATATAGTACAAGCCTAGAGCTTAGTTTGTGATTATTAATAGATATTACTATCTACCTGGTAAGCATAAATACAAAGACCAAAATGGGGTCGATCGAATACATTGTTGTTTAACAGGATTAATCTTGCTCTCAGTATGCCGGCTTAATGATGTGGTTACGAAATGGGTGGCGACAAAGACGAAATTGCATACGAGTCTACTTTAAAATATCTACTTGCTGCTTTGTCGTCAAATCTACTGCACCTTTAAGAAAAAAGGTTCAGTTTTATTACAGTTTTTAATTAGCAGCGATATGGAAGAAGCTATTTACCTTAGTTTCGGTAGGTATCCTCAATGAATTAATTAGCCTTAATTCATGTTTAAGATTTCTTTCACAATTATATAGTTACCTAAATAAGAAGTTAACAATATTATTCATATATTTTGAAATTTATTTTTTGATTTAATATTAAAATATAAACTAAAAAGTAAATACTATTAACTATTATTTACAGTTTTATAATTATTTTAGGTGTTACAAGAACTGTGTTCTTGGCTGGGGGAGTCGCGGGAAGGTGCCCTGCTAGCCCTACACCGGCTTGCGAGAGCCGCGCGGTCTCGTAGCAGTGAACGGTCCCTGAGGTTAGTATTTGTTTTTTTATGAAGCTATGTGACTTTGCGTGGTGGCCGAGTTGGTTAGACCTTAGACTTAAAAACACTTAGGTCCCTGGTTAAACCCCCTGTGTGTATTAATGAGTTTTTACTAAAAAAATTAAGTGGGTAAACACTATAGTGCCTCGGTTTAAAAAAAACACTATAGTGCCTCGGAGAGCACGTTAAGCTGTCGTTCAATTTCACTATACAAACTTGTGAAACGGTTTATAGATGGGTTATCTATTCAAAGCCTATCTAAAGATCGCAACGAGCTAGCCACTTGTTCGTTGTAGACTCATACCATGGGCTACGATGAGGTGGGATTAAAAACCCAAATTTATTTAAATATATGACTTTACATCCACCTTATGGTAAGTGGCAATGTAAAGTCAAAGTTGAGCCTACTATATTTGCTTTCGACGCCTATTCATTTTAGTATCGATCGAGTTCACATCATCAGCCTGATTTAGACGACCTCTTAAACTGTAGTAGGTAGGTATTCTAAATAAAAAGGTTTGGGGATGCAGAATTTATATTCTGTCAACAGATACTTGTTAGAGGAATAAAACTTCGATACTATATTCAGAGAAATTGATATTGAAAGGTTTGCAACTTGTTTTGGTGCTGCATATTCGGGGCTTTTTATTAATTTTGATAATATTAAATGACACTAAATATATATTTTATACTATACCTGCTCGGCAAACACTTACTTTTTTTAAAACAAGGCAGTATATACTACCATATAAATAGGCATGTAGAAAAGGTGTATAAACATCCATTATTAATGTGCTTACTTAGCAGAAACATATATAAAAATCTGCCATTTTTATGATTTTCCTCGTAGGTGTAGTAGGTATGAAGCACTAAGTATTACTCAAGAGAAAGTGTATAACTCAAACTATACCCAACTTTCACTGGTCACTTTCTCCCTGAATAAGCACTAATAACTGAAAATATATCTGTAAATATATTATTTACCAAATGAACTAAAAATATGTGTCCCATAATTCTGCATGACGTTGTTCTACAGTGCCATGCCTGTAGCTCTACCACAAGTTTTTGCAAACAGTTTCAACTATAGTCGCTAGTCACTATAGATATGAATAAACCAAGAGAGGTTTATTTGAAAAATAAAGTGATCCTACTACTACTATACTAGCGACTATAGTAAAAATGGTCAGAAAAAACTTTTATTTGTTTAGTGTTATTATATTAAGTGTCTTTGTATCTTCTGTACGTAGTCCTATTATATGTTCTTTGACAGTGCCTGGAAACTGCCCGAGGCGGAGAGTGTGATAGCGGATTCTCCACAACGTTACAGAGTTCGTCCCCCAGACTATTTCTCCGGGGACGAAGCGCCTCCACCACCACCTTTACCTAGAACCAGAACCAATTTGCCATGCCCGGTAAGTGATCCCTTATCCGTAACTCTTGAGGCATAGATTGTTAAGAAGACCTCGCTTCTTAACAAGTATGTTAATTATAATCTATAGTAATATAATAAAGAGGTAAAGTTTGGGAGTTGACGAGGTTGTAGGGATCTCTGGATCTACTGACCTTATTTTGAAAATTCTTTTAGTGTTGGATAGCCTATTTACCTAACTAAAGGCTATATAACATCACGCTACGACCAAAAGGAGCGGAAAATCAATGAAAAAAATTGGGAAAACGGGGAAAATTTGATCCTTTTCGGAGCTTACTTTGCGTGTGCAAACGAAGTTGCGCGGGTCAGCTAGTTCTATATAAGTATGCTAATTTTGAATATAAGATTCATTTATAGAGCTTTCTCGAAAAAACTCACAGAATCTGTTCTGTATCATTCTCACGATGTAAAGACCTGTGTGTTCTGTATCTCTTCATGGATTCTCCAATATTCGGCGTACGTGGATGAAGGAAAAGCAGTAATCCAGACTTATGAGCGAAAAGCAAATGCTATTCACGAATTTGATACTCACTACCTCTACTGCGTTTAGTAACCTTCGTGTAGACCCAGCCAAATATTACGATGCTGTCAATGTTATCTTGGGTATGCGTTCCATTAAATTTTTGACAAACTATTCTTGAAGGGATAATTAACAATCCCATAATGATATTAATTCTCAATCTGTTTACATTACTATTGCTATGATCAGACTAGTAGGTTACATTTTAGGCAATTTTTAAGACTTTCTAAAAATAAAAAAAATAATCATTACGAGACCGCTTACAACGAGCGAGACGGTCTTAGGGTACCCATCGGAGGGGATTTTAATCCCACCTCATCGTAGCCAATGGTATGAGTCTACACCAACAAGTGGCTAGCTCGTCGCGATGTTTGGATAGACTCAATAACCCATCTACAAACAGTTTCACAAGTTAGTATAGTGAAACTGGGACCGGTAGCTTAACGTGCTCTCCAAGGTACTATGGTGGTAAATTGGTACACACTAGGGTTTGAACTAGGGACCCTAGTGTTTTAAGTCTAAGGTCTAACCAACTCGGCCACCACGTAAATATTTTGTAAATATAATAACTAAATCTATTATGACACATTATTTATTATGTTATGATATGACACATTGCCATTCGTCTGCGTGTTTAATTTCTATATAAAATTTAAAGCTAAAGAAATTTCTATAAACTATCGATATATTTTAGTGATAAATACTCGTAGAAGCCTAAGCAAATTATTGTTAAAATTTGGTGGAACTTCATAAATATTTACATGAAATAAATAAATAATTTGAATTAAATTAAATAAGTCAAGTAGTCAAACACATCCAGCAAAGACCAACGATTTAATATAAAAAGATTTAGCTCATTTTTACAATTCAAATTAATATTGAATTTGCTCCAAAAAAAAACTTCACACAGCATCCCTGTTCTTCAAAAAGTTTTGTCTCAATCGAACTTCTATATGAAAACGTAATGAGCCTACAGATCAAACAACTTTCCTAACTCACTTTCCTTTTATCCGTTCAAAAGAAATAAGAAAGTGGAAGTGAAGAAGTCATCGTTGAATAGTTGTAACTTATGTATAAACAAGTGTAAGATGGACCAAAAGACGAGGGTCATTGCAATAGGGTTAAATGTACATTGATAACTTGCTGACCGAATTGTATTATGATTAAAATTGGCTTCGTTTATTTTAATCCATTTCATAACCGCATCATTTAGTCGGCATAGTAAGAGGTATCAATGCTGTTAAACAACAATACATTGATTGGTACCATTCATGTAAAAAAGTTATCCTCTATGATCTCTATTTATGTGATTTTTTTACTGTTAAGAGAAGCGTCTGACACAGATTTCCCATAAAAAAGCTTGCGACTTTCCTTATTTTTAAGTTTGGTATATGTATATAACTTCAGAAGAATAATTCCTCATATTAATAATTCCTATAAAATATCAAGACAGAAAATTAAAAAAAGGAAAACGTACCGTCATTGTTTATTTTTTCTTTAATAAAATGAGACCATTTTCAAACCCATTAAAGTTTAGGGGCACAAAACAGTTTTAGCTCGAAAGTCGTTTTGCTGCCGGAATTGTAGGTATAATCTCATACGTTCTTTTTCTCTTATTGAAGGTCGAGGGGAAGGTTTACACATATATCTATGGTAGAGTTACCGACTTACAGTCATGCGCGAGCAGAGGTAATACTTTGCAGTCGATTCAGCATGAGCATCAAAGAGCCTCATCAGACGCTTCTCTTAAGACATTTTGAAAAGACCAGCCTGCGTAATGTAAAAGGCCGAAGTCTAGCAATTCAAAAGCCTTCAACAGGCTTAACAACGATATATTTATATTGTATAAAAAGCGGCCCCAGCCTGGTGGTTAAATCACTGCGCTACTGATAACAAGGTTAAGCAGACGACAACAAGGCCGGCCTGGGATGGGTGACCGCTTTATACAACGAGGCTATTTCATAATGAACACTGCAACAAGCTCGCCACTTGTTAGGTGTTGCCTCCGAATACCATCGGGGAAATGAGGACAGGTTAATCCCTCCGATGGGTACCCTGAGGCCGTTTAAGCGGTTCTCGGGAGCCAAATAGGCACCCGTGATGGTATTTATTTTATTTATTTATTATATTTATTTATATTTTTTGTCCTCAGGCACCAAGACAACGTTACCCAGACTACTTGCCACCAAAACGCCTACAAGACCTAGAAAAGAACTTGCAGCAACTAGAAGTTGTGAACTCCAAGCTAAAATCAACTAACCTACACAACTATCCCCCCAAAAACAACATCCTAGCCGAATCCTATACGGGGATCCTAAACCCAATGTACGACGAGAAAAAAATACCCAAAAACAAATTCACTAACAAAAGGTCTAAATCCCTAGGTCGTAATTTTAGCTCTAGACGTGCAGGCTTAGAAGTTGCGAGGTATAATTTAAGTTTAGGTTATAAATCAGGTAAGAAAACCAATGATGTTGTAACAGCTATAACGGGTTCGAGTGGAGATTTGGAAGGGAATGGAAAAAGTGAGTTTTTTCAAAAGTATTCTAGTGTTGCCAGTGTTGCTGGGAATACTTATAAATCTATCAGAGGAACTATAGACTAGGATTTTTGGTTGTTTTTTAAGTCCAGTGCGTTAACAGTTATTATACTTCAGGTTTTGTGTTGGATAACCTAAAAATAATCTGAATTTATGTCATTTTTCAGTACAATAGTTAGTACCTACTGCTAACTTAACAGAAGGCGATTAATGACAGTTGTCAGAAGTAAAATAACTGTGAACGTGAAATTTTAAATTATTGTAATGTTAGGTAAGTTAATTTGAAAATTAACCTCATTATTATTTTTAGTGTTACCAGATAAATAAACAAAAACTTTAACTTAAAGAATATATATTTCTGAAAATAAACGCTTTTATTTATTTAAAACTTTGATTAACTTACTCCTTACAAATATTCTTACTAATTGATTACCTTGTCGGTCAACAAGAGAAGAAGTCGGTCAGTAACTTTAAGTAATTAAAAAAAATTAAGTAAAGGTCGTAGTCCTTTTAGGGCGCGGTGACGAAATGGGCAGTTGATTTGAAGATTTAAAAAGTGAGCATTTCAAATTCGTCTGTTCCGCCAGTTTCGTAACTCCATCATTCAGTTGGGTGGGACGATAAATAGTATTAAACAACAATGTATTGTTCAATCCCATTTATGAACTTTGTAGGTCTGCTTACCATCAGGTACAAAGTTATGACGCGCAACAATAAAAAAAAATCTGTAGTCACCGGAATATTCTTACAAACCGACAAAAAAAAATTAAACAGTGAATGACATATTTTAAAAGCTTCTTGTACTCTATAAAGCACTTAAGTGGCACAGGGGTGGGAATCGAACTCGCATTTCAGTGGAACATAACACGTATTGCATTACACAGGCAGGGAGTGTCCATAGACGTACATTATATAGACTTGTAGAACCTATCGAACAAAAAAAATGCCACTGAAGGTAACATTTTAGTAGGTACAACATCCCGATATGGATTTAAACTGACTGTTAATAAAAGTTCAGGTTCATAAGTGTATATCTGTAGGATATATTTTTATAAAATATAAAAGAAAATAGTAATAACTCAAAATATCTCATTTGTGGCCCCCCATTTTGTAATCGCATCATTTAGCCGGCATAGTGAGTGCGATCAATATTGTTTAAGAACAATATTCTGCTCACTACCAGGTAGATGCAAAGTCACATGTCGTGCTCCAATAAAAAAAAAAAATCTTAAGTAGTTTTATCATATTATTGATATTACTTTATACATAAAATAATTTTACAGACATACAGTATTTTTTATTTCAGCATAATCAAAAAAAAAAAAATGTTGTGAATTATCAAACATGTATCAATCTATACATACTCGTATAATAAAACCGTAGACATTAAAGATTTCCGCAAAAAAATACTGAACGACAAAAATATACTTGTTCGGTTTGTAGTTTCAGAAAACATTCGGTGACGACAAAGGTGGGGAGAACCTATTCAGTGGGTACCATAAATGCGGATTGAGTGGTTTTTATGTGACAAACGAATACATATGTGTTTATGTATAAACACAATAGACAAAAATTTCAAATTAAGTTTTTTACGTCCCATACTTATTTTTGTCGTTCAGTATTTTTTTGTATTTATCTACGGTATTATTATACGAGTATGTATAGATTGGTTCATTTTTGATAATTCACAACAATTTTTTTTTTAGATTATGCTGAAATAAAAAATACTGTATGTCAGAGGTCATACAGTTTTTTTAATTTCATTACTATATATTTTATTCAGAAACAAAAACGGCTTATTTTTTAAATATTGAAAATTACTGAAAAAATATACATTTTAAGATTTCGAGGCAGAATGTCTATATAACCGCTGCCTCTATTTTTTTCGTATAAAAAAAACTATAATAGAATAAAAGTATAAATCGGTATGTATGATTAACCAGTACCCCTTAGTGTGAGTTTTCTAACTATTACTTTGCGTTTGAGTTAACTAAAATTTGTATGGGAAATAGTTCAGCGCTCAATTGGTCAAAATGTTAACGCAGTAGTAAAGTTAACGCGAAAGTAAATGTTAAAAAAACTCACACTAGGGCTACAGGACTATTTATTATACGAACATCTTGCTGCATCTGTGCAATATGTTCTTATAGTGTTAGCCAAAGGTGTAAGTTTAACACTAAATGGACATACGCTTTTTTACAAAAATCATTTCTTAAAAATTAATAAATCGTTTATACACAAAAATAAAAAAAATCTCAACGAAATTTTATATTTATTGTAATTTTTTTTTGATAATTTTATATGGGTTTACCATAAGATAAATGTAAATAAAAATAACGACATTGTAATATAATAATAAAATAAACACAAATAGAATATACCTACCTATAAAAATTTTGAATATGAGACAATGGGCGTGGTGTACCAAGGACGTTAGCGACGCTACCCCGTTGAATATCCTTTGACTCTGTAGGTATACCTATGAAAATTCCTTTTTATATTTTTTCGTTTTAATTTATTTTCACAATTATTTACCTACTCAAAATCCAAAAAATAAGTATGTTGTTAATTTGACACATCTGACTGATTTATAAAAATATAATAATAAAGAAGTTGATGTTTATTCTAACTGTTAAAATATCTATTATTCCAATAAATCAATCCTAATAATATAGTGCAGTGATTATAACTCCTTATTCAGAGGATCACCAATTTTTTTTTTAGATCACGGATAAATTCGCTAGCACTCTCGGACCACGGACCCATTGTCTCAACGGAAAACGCCAATAATATGTGCGAGTTCAGGAGAAACTTATTACGCTTTATGTGTACTGCTTGTTTAGCTGCAGCTCGTTTTGGGAGATGACGAAACGTGACTCCGACAAAGTGTGTGGCGCAGGTCGCATCCCAGACCAAATCACGACCACATTTGTATGGTATAATAATAATACTTGAACCATATGAAATTAATTTTTAATTATAAAAGTCTAAATTAATTAAAAAAACAAAAAAAACGATTTTATTTTATTATGTTTAATAATCATAAATAAAATTAAGTGAGAAAAAACTTTGAAATGTTGAGAATTCCTTGCGCTTTACCCGTCTAGTGGATAAAGGGTATAGGAGTAGTGTGATAAAATTTCAGAGCATATAAGGGTAAGGGACAGAATCGCCGCAGGGGATGATTCACAAAGGTTAGAGTTTGCTCAAGTTTTATGACTGCGAAGTTATGACTTACTGTCCGTTTGGCAAAAAGTTTTTTGGACGGAACTTCTTTGTTGTAAGACACTGATTTATTTCATGTCCGGTAGTTTGCGTATATTATTACATTATACAACAGGATGTTTTTCAAAAAAAACTACAACTTTTAATGTTTTTTTTTAAATATATCCAGATAAGAGTAGTAATAACAAGCCTGTTAAGATAAATGTGTTAATTTTTAATAATAAAAATCCATTTGTTTTTATTCTATTTTTTTTAATTATAACGTTCCAAGCAATTAAATCACAATTATCCAGAGGCTCTACCATGGGTTTGCGCATTGTAGAAACGTAACGTATTCATTTACGTATACGTGAGCAACAACCAATAAGATCGCTTTATTCAATCTTGTTACCAAAATTAAAGCGGCCCTATTGGTTGTTGCTCACGTATACGTAAAAGAATACGTTACGTTTCTACAATGCACAAACCCATGGTAGAGCCTCTGGGCGCCGTGCTACGGTATTCCCCCTGCATGTAAACCCGGTCTTGAGTAGTTTATGTACTCAAACTTCAGTTTACCTTAAAAAGTGTTTTGATGAGAGTAAGAAATAGAATCGTTTGGCAACAAAGAATATTTCGAGTTGATTAATCGTTTTTCCGTAAGTACAATAAAAGTTATTCACGATTTCTGTCATTTCTAGTACTCAAACCTCAGTTGGTCCAGTAATTAAGTTTTTGTGTAAAATTATCATTTTTTGCTGAGGCATTTTTCCTCAAATCATGCAGTTCAGCATATCTCAAAAAATTATGGATTGTCTCCTTGGAACGTTTTCTCCTAACACCCACTTCAAGAGCGACATATCTAGACGATATCTCTGGATAAGCTTCCACACATAGGTTAACATAGCAATCTCTGTGTCTATGCCCAGTATACGAGGCTGCCGCACTAACTAAAAAACCTTTCTTAATGGTACTTATTTGCGTACCATACCAATGCAGCTTCCGTGTTTCTATTATTTACAAAATACGCTTCAATTAAGTCCAAGCTTTTGCGATTTGAAGACATTTTTTGACAAGAAGTACATAATATACACACACAGGACATTTTACACACATTGCTCTGGTCACAAACTAAGCCTAGGCTTGTACTATGTGTACCAGAAACAACGATATAATACATATTATATTTTATAAACACCCAGACCATGACAAACTGTATAGAAAAAATGTACCAATATTTTTTTTTGCCATGCGTGGGAATCGAACCCACGACCTCCGGATACAACGCCAAAGGCAACCACTAAGTTACGGAGGCGGTCAAAATAAATTGCAAATAATAATCTAGAATTTTCTCAGCGCAAATATAATAACGAAGTTTGAAACTTTTTTTACTTACTTATTTATTTTCAGTAAGTAAAAAGAAGTCTTCTTTATGGTGGTATTTACCTATATTATAGTGGTGAACCCATAACAAAAAGTTTGGCCAATGGACTATGTTCTTAGCTATCCATGGCTTCACCGTGCGGGTGCCGGATCCATCGCGTGGTTGAAAGGCAGGGGAATGAACTGCAACGTTCCCGGACTTGAGACCGCGAAGTAGGTTTAAATGCTTTTTTTTTTATATTTCAGTTAATATTAAACGGATTTAAAATGAGGTTTGCGTGGTTTGAAAGTATATATTTTTACAAACTATAGACATGTTTCCTAAGTTTGCAACTACATAGTATAGATTTGGAGATATCGAAGTTTAATTTAATGAAAACGTCAGCACGGAGGGGCCAACTAAAACCCCATATAACTTTTTTATTTTAATTTTTACAAACTTGAGACTTTTTTACAAACTTTAGATCAATTTTTATTAACTGCTGGTATTAAATTATTAGCAAATTCTTATTATAAAAATGTGGCCCCTGACGGAAATTTTCGGCATTATGATATCAACAGAAGCGTTTTATGCCGTCTTTGAAACTTGATAACAGATGTCGCTAGCATCAATAAAGAACATACAGTGATATGATTGCTACTGCCCAGTAAAGGATAAAAAATAACAACATCTTTTATACTATATGAATCCGACCGATTTGTTTTATCCATGGATTTACCATTTTTTTTAAATTCTGCCACGTAGTGGTGGGTCGTTACGTGATTTCATTGTAACGTAACGGCTACGTTTCTTTTTGTTAATCACCCGTTATGTAACTATTTATAGTTATTATTAAAAAATCTAATTATAAGCAAAAAAAAAAAAAATCAAGCGTAGTGTCTCGAAAATAATTTTAATTTTATGTACCTACTTTACTCTCAAATAAATCTCAAAACAATCATTGTTTTAAATTATTTTTTTACTTAGCCCGTGTATCAATGATTTTTTTATATAAAAACTTATTCACTATAACAGCAGTCAGAAAACTTATCTAAATTGTACAATCATTTCTTCTGTGACTTATCTAACAAATTTTCTTTATTTAAAATTTTCTATCTATTTTAATTTTTTAATGGCGACATGATTCTATTTTATCTAAATAACTTAACAACCACAGAACGCCAGTTCCATGCCCGCTTCTGCACTTCATTTTTTTAAATTTCATATTTTTATTATGTTTTTTACATGTGTTTTTATTTTAATCAATTTTTAACTTTAACATCCAAAAGACAAATAAAGTTTTATTGACCACACCTACTTATATTCTGCATTATTTAATTTATTAGCGCCATCTCTCTGTAGTAGTTGTTATAAATTGGTTTTCTTAGTTCATTATATCACCACTTTGCGCTATGTCGCTGGTCGCCGACATTCCACAACTTGTGATTGAAACGGACGGAACTAATGTACCTATCTATACGGATATCACTGTTGAAACGCTTGAAACGGTGTAACTTGTAACCATGGAAACTCTTGTAACGTGGTGGTTATTGTTACTTCACGTGATTGTGATATTTAGTGATTTTTGTTATAGTAGTTTTTTCGTGATTGGGTGCACATTCGTTTTAAGGTTTTTTGATGTTGTGTTTTTTTTTGTGTTTTTGTTGCTATCCTCGTTTTAGTTTCTTTTTCTTGTATCGGTTTTTTAAATATCGTCGTTGCACTCCGACGAGGTGGTTAATGATGTTCACGCTATTGCGGTGATTGGTTGCGCTACGTTCCGTGACGCATTCTTTCTAGGTTTTTTGTAGTTGTAATTAAAAATTATCTCTTTTTAGTTTTTATATATATTTTTTTTATTAAAAGTATTAAATTTTTGTTTTAATAATAACTCTTATATCATACATGGCTTATATTTTGTTTTTGGACTCATAGTTATGGTATTGGTGTAATCTGGCGAAATGTCAAGTCAAAACGTTTTTTTTATTATAACTTATTAACCCCTGGCCCTAGACGCAAAGTGTTTGTACTTAAACGATAGGTATCGATGATATCTAGCCAATGAAAGTAATTTCAGCTTTGTTAAAGGATTTTCGACCTTATTGACAATTGCATTTTTTTGGTGGAATTCGATGGTATGCCATCTAATAAGTCGAATGAAATTTAAAAAAAGGTACTCGATAAATGTCATTAAGGTCGAAAATGTTTTTTCAATTTATCTCGTCAACCGTCGGTCGTAAGCCTATCGTGTTTGTACTTTAATAAAAGGAAATAATGAGATCTAACCCTTTTAATAGTCAAAAATCAATATTTTGTTTTTTTTTCTTAATTACGTTTTTTTAATTAAATAGTTATTACAAATATAATAACCGTTATTAGTTATTTAAGAAATATCGACTTTATTGTAACTATCTACGTTACGTAACGCTCACCTCTACTGCCACGATGAAAGTCGTGTGTAGTTGTTTATTATGTGACATATAAAGGAAAAAATCGATTAAATAATCGATATTTTCTCTCGCAACTAATAATTTAATCGATTAAAATCGATTTACTTACAAATATCGATTAAGTTAGGCAAAAATAATTGATTTTTCAAAAAATCGTTTTTTTTTTCAAAAAAAATTAAAAGGCCTTTCTGGGGCCTTCTTTAGAGTAGGGATGTGACATGAAGAAAAAATCGATTAAATAATAATCGATATTTTCTCGCAACTAAATAATCGATTTACCAGTATCGATTAATTCAGAAAAAAATAATCGATTTTTGGAACAATCGATTTTTTTTTTCGCTTTTATCTCTTTTTGTGTATTTCTTTATGTACAGAACCAGTAAGATTCAGCCTATGTTCTCAAGCTTTTTTGTATAGACACCAAAAGAATAGACAACATTTAATGAAAAAAAAACCTATTTACGTATTACGTATTAAAAAAAAAAGTTATTGGAGCACGCGCGGCACGTGACTATCTGATGGTAAGCAGACCTACAAATTCCATGAAAGGGGTCGTTCAATACATGTTTAACAATATTTCGACCCCACTATGCCGGATAAATGATGCGGATTCGTAACCGCACCCCTGAACCGCAGTAGTCTTCTGAAAACCGGTGAACCCACAGACTAAAACTTTTAGTCTGGGTTAACCGGATTTCAGGAAACTATTGCATCAATTTCTTGTCGAGGTGGTAGTCTCCTTACAGGGTGCGGTTACGAAATAAGTAGTTGAATAGACAATTTAGTCGTTTTAGTCAAACCGAAACATGACTAGATCACTTTTTTTGTATCTTTACAAAAAAAAACTCGTTACGACCGCAAGGTTTAGAAGCAAGTTATAGAGACCTACTTCCCGTCTAATATAATAACATGCAAAGAAAAAAAAAAATAGTGGATAACAACATGTGATTTTGCATGATGACCTACAAAACCCATGAATAGGGTCCATCAATATATAATTATTTAACTGAATTAATCGCTACCACTATACCACAATGATGTAGTTACGAAATGGGCAGCGACAAAGACGATTTTGTATTACTAGTCTAATTATCCCCGCAGCTTTATCGTTTCGTAATGGCCGTCTGAACCACCTCAATGCATAGATATCATCACGGGTGCCTTACGGCGCCCGAGACCGCCTAGACGGACCCAGAGTACCCAGCGGAGGGGTTTTAATCCCACCTCGTCGTAGCCGATGGTGTGACTCTACACCGAACAAGTGGCTAGCTTGCCGCGACGTTTGTTGAATGAAAACTTTAATATTTCTTCCAGTGCTGGATGCCTCTGTTTACAAAAATCGCGACTTATACCTTCATTCAGCCCATAGATGGCGCCTTTTACAAAAATCGATTTAAAAGTGCATTTTACATAATCGATTTGATATTTATCGATTTTTCTGTTTTTGGAATTCGATTAAAAACAATCGATTTATTTGAAAAAACAATCGATTATTTTAGAAATCGTTTTTTTTTCACATCCCTACCTTAGAGAAAACTCAGACTAGGGGCTCTAGAGAAAAAGCAGGCGAGGCGACATGTCGCGTCGCCTCAGTCAAAAACGTATGTATTTTGACAGTGACAGTAGGCGTGAGGTACGCTGTCACCTGCCAAAGTCTATACAAATTTGATTGAAGGCGACACGACACGTCGCCTCGCCTGAATTTCTCTAGGCCCCTGGGTGACGACGTGCGTGTCGCTTCGCCTTTAATCAAAATTGTATATACTTTGACAGGTGACAGCGCATCTCACGCATACTGTCACTGTCAAAATTTATACGTTTTTTACTGAGGCGAGGCGACTGTAGGTAGCCTCAGTAGCCTCGCCCTCAATTAATCTGAGGCCTCGCTCAAGCCCCTGTAGTCAATAAAACCATACTAGTGCTAATAATATTAAAATTTCAATCAGAGACAAAACTTTGTTCCGCTATTCTTTCCTTTTATCTTTGTACAGAATCCTAGCAAGCTAACTAGCATTCGGTCTTGAGCTTTTTTATATAGATAACTAAAGATAATTGAAATGAAAATTTAAATCTATATTGATAATTCGTATTTTTTTTATTGTTATTGGAGCACGCACGGCACGCGACTTTGTATCAACCTGATGATAAGCAGACCTACAAAGTCCATGAAAGGGGTCGATCGATCAATATATTGATGTTTAAAAATATTTCGATAATAAATAATAATAATAAATAAAAAAAAAGTTTATTTGCCAGAATATGGTATAAATAAGATGACACAAAAAAAAATTAAGCTCCACATATTCTACCAACCAGTGGTGTGCAAAGTATTTTGTACATTTTCCATAATATAAGTTATCACATTCAAACAAAATTGTATTTACCTATGCTACCAATATGCTACACTAATGTCACAATTAATAATTGGCACAACGGAAAACTACATTATCAGAATTAAAACAAAAAATGTCATAATATTTACAAAATTATAAAAAAAATAAAAAATATATAAAATGTCATAAGTAAATCACTTATTATTGTTAGTTGAAATAAATTAAACATAAAATGCATATCCAGTATATAAAGACGACAGTATACAAATTAAACAAAATTGAACAAAGCACATAGATATAAATATCGTCAATGACAAAGCATCAAAACAATGTTACACTATAAATAAACAACATTAAACTTTAAATCTAACAATCATTTACATTTACTACCAATATTTTGTACATTTTCCAAAATATAAGTTATCACATTCAAACAAAATTATATTTACCAAAATACAAATAAAACAAAATTGAACAAAGCACCAAAAATATCAATGACATATAAATAAATAATATATATAAATATCGTCAATAACAAAGCATCAAATCAATGTTACACTACAAATTAACAATATTAAACCTTAAATCTATCAATCATTAAAACATATAAATTGGAATAAATTAGCATCTGAAAATTATATCGTCCTATCATTAAAAAAATCATTAACAGAGTAGTATAGTTTATTTAAAAGAAACATTGATAATTGTTTTTTAAATAGTTTAAATGGTAGTTTTTTATAGACATTATAAAGACATTTTTTTGGTATCACTATACCAAAAAAATGTCTTTATAATGTAATGTAATGTTATGTAAGACGCTGTGGAGGAGTGTATAATTTATGAGCATATCTATTTGATCTTCAACATAATATGTCTGAATTTTTCTTATATAATTCACCATGTTTTTTAACAAATATACATATTTCTAAAATATACTGGCAAGGCAGTGGCAGAATTCTTAGGTCTTTAAAAATCGGTTTGCAGGTGTCGATCCCATTATACAGGCTATATTATGCGGATTCGTAACCAGAGTCCGAAAGAAGACTATCACTTCGACAAGAAACCGATGCAGTAGTCTCCTGAAAACCGTTGAAATCACCGACTAAAACCGAAACATGACTTGGTCATTAGACTTTTTTATATCTGTGTGAGGTCGGTCGACCTAGTTAAGTTATAAAGACCATCCTCCCGCTAAAATTAACTTTTCCGTTGATTGTATAAACGTTCGCTAAACGACAACAAATTCAAATACTTATAAAATTAAAAGGTGCATTTTACATTATCGATTTTTCTGTTTTTGGAAATCGATTAAAAATTATCGATTAATTTGGAAAAAATAATTAACTTTTTTAATAATTTTTTTTTTTCACATCCCCGATATTTTCTCGCTACATATCCATTTTGAAAGTATCGATTTCCAAATATCGATTAATTTAGTAAAAATAATAGATTTTTTGAAAAATTGATTTTTTTAAACTAATTAATTGATATTAGGGTTGTGACATCTAAAAAAAAAATTGATTAATTAATAATCGATACTTTCTCCCAATTAATTAATCGATTTACAAATATCGATTATATTAGATAAAAATTACTTATATGTGATTTACTTATATGTGATTGGTTACTTAGCTTTTATTTACAATAAATATTTAAGGCATGGATATGGTCGGTGAAGTTGGTCGCCTTGGTGGCTCTCTTGTATGGCAGATAATGATTGACAGGTCAATGGAATCAGCTAACCACCTAGTCTTACACTAGTTGGTTATGTAGTGTGTGTTCGGTTCGGTAGTAATTTTCATATTAAGATTTCCATTCCATCGTGTCTAAGTTCAATTAATATTTGTCGTTATTTTGCTAATGAATAACTGCCTAACCAAACGCACTCTAAGACCTCATTGTTAAACTTTTTTTTTTTTTTTGACTATTCATAAATATCTGTAAAGATTTACATGAAATAAATGATTTTGACTTTTGACTTTTGAAAATATTGATTTTTCAAAAAATCGTTTTATTTTTAAAAATAAAAGGCATTTCTGTATGTAGTCTTTAAAACACAATAATATTGAAATTTCAATCCGATACAAAACTTTATCCTGATATTCCCTCTTTTTTTATATGTACAGAACCCTAGTAAGCACCAGCATTCGGTTATGAAACTTTTTTTATATAGATAAGTAAAGATTAGACAACTTTAAAATGAAAAAAAAAACTATATACGTATTACGAACCTTATTTTTATTTTTTATTGTTGGAGCACGCACGGCACGTGACTTTGTATCGACCTGATGGTAAACATACCTACAAAGTCTATAAAAAGGGTTGATCACTACATTGATGATTAAGAATATTACTATCTAAATGAATATAATATACGTATAATATACGCTGCAAGACTTTGGAATAATTTACCAGTCAAAATAAGACAATCACCAAATAGAGTCATATTTAAAAAAAGAGTATATGATTACTATTTAAATTCATAGGTAGTTTTTATTTATCATTCATTATTCTATTCCTTTCCACTTTGTTACTTCTCCTTTCTCATTTAGTAGTTGGTAGTATAGTGTATATGTAGTTTATGTATGTATATATATATAAGATATATTTAAGTAGTGTATAATAGATTGTAAGTATTTTATATAATATTCACTGGTTTATATACTCAGATACTATATTGCACCTACCTCACTTATTAACTGCTTTTACTGTCCCGAAGGTTTGACTGGTAGAGAATGCCTAGCGGCATTAAGTCCGCCTTTGTATTTTGTATGCAATAAAGATTTAAATAAATAAAAATAAATACGTAAAAAAAATTAAGGGCTTTTTAATTTATAGTGGATATAGACGGCATGAGAATTTGTATCAAAGTCTATGAAAGGGGTCGATCAATATATAATACTTTTCTTCAACGCATAGATTTCGCAAAATGACACGACTTAAAACTTCTTTTAGCTCATAGATGGAGCCTTTTACAAAAATCGAGTGAAAAGAATAATCGCGCTAAAGCGTGGCAGGCGCCGACTACCAGGAAAGATCACTCTAAAATTTGAGATGAATTTCGGATAAATATGAAACATATCAAAGTTACAACACTTATTACAAAATTGCCGGAAACTGAACATAAAATGAAGGCAGGAATGATGTCAATTTATAATTTTGCTAAATATTTTAGCAAAATATTTAACAAGTGGCTAAGTTGTGTCTACTGATAACCTATTGATAACTATAGTTTTTTTTTTCAAGAAACATATTTTGCTCGTGACTAAGTATTAATGAACTATAGTTGCTTAACCAATTGTAAAAGATACAAATAGTCAAGCTATCCATCAAGAAACCGGCCCTTTGTCGTTAATATATAGTTTGTTCGTAAACGAATAATTTGTTCGTAAACCAATAGTTTGTTCATAAACGAATAATTAAAACATGCAGTTCACGGTAATATTAATAACATTTTAAATTGCAAAGCAAATTATTGTAAAATTGTCTCCTAGGATGCAACCTATAAATTATTTACATACATAAATCCACTATAATAAAACAATAATCGACGGAAAACATCGATTTCGTGTAGCACATTGTACTATAATATTACAATGTTCATATATATTATCAGATCCGATTAAAATTATGTCGATAAAATATTAAATTAAAACACGAAATCCAATTATTTATAAATGCCCATCTCTAAGAACGATGCTTCAGGGGACTTATTTGGAGATGAACAGAGAATAGTAAGTATATAGGGTTTTAATGACTACAGGGGTTTGAGGGAAAATTAGGGCGAGGCTACCTACAGTCGCCTTGCCTCAGTCAAAAACGTATGGATTTTGACAGTTACAGTAGGCGTGAGATGCGTTGTTACCTGTAAAAGTATGCATATAGGGTGGTCCTAATTATCAGCACTTTAATAGGACAAGAAGTTTTAATTACAAGTATTTCATTAAATGCTACAATTTATGTCATATTTGCAGTGTCAAGGGGATACAATAGACATTAAATATTGTTTATTTATATAGTATTATATAACTAAGTGTAAGCTATGATCCATAGAAATTTTTTTTTGGAAATATTACCCTATGTCCAAATATTAGCACCGCCATCGCCAATTAGCAGTCGTGTAACCAATTATCAGCACAGAGTCAAAATCAAGTGTTTATTTGAATTTCTGATGTGTTTAATTAGAAAACTAAAATGTATACTTCTTAAATTACCTATATAGGCTCTTATAAAATAAAAAACTATTCCTAGTTTATACTAAACTCTTTGGATAGATGTTATAAAGAAAGCACCGATTTCTAATCTTAACCAAATATTGTTATATGAATCACTAAATTCGACAAACTTACCGGCGAATACTAGATGAAGAGTATTTCAAACGAAAATTTTGCCACTCAAATTTACAGTAATTTACACGACGATCAACAAGCGACACTAATGTATAATGTTGCTAGATTTGAAGTTAAGAATCCTTTTAAACTTTTTAATAACTTGGCATTTTAGAAACCATAAAAAAACCTAATATTTTAATTTTTTACCGAAGTGCTGATAATTTTTTCAAAAAACATTCGGGACGCTCCCTCGTGACTGTGCATTGTTCTGTATAATTTAATTTCAGATTAATAAATAGATTTGAGTTTATTCTTTAATTTACAAATACATTAGTTTAAATAGTGTGCTAAAAGTTATTAAAACAAATATAATTATATTTTGGCAAGAAGCGGTAACATAACCTCTAAATCTTTATTTTGGTTTTAATTCCGCCATTTCCAGTGTTATATGAAATGAATAGTACATTCCAACATAAAAACAACGAAGAAAAAAACGTTAGTGTTGGAGACAGCCTTGGCAATATGTCTTCTTTGGATAAACAATCGCCACCAAACTATATTACATTCAGAAATAAAATATGTGATGAAGACTCTGTTAATAATTTACAGCTACAATTAAACAGTTTCCGCAACGAAATAATGTCTTTGATAGAAAGCTGGTTTGAACGTCAGGATGCTAAAATGAATGCAATCTTAAATGAGTTCACACAAATAAAGGAATCTGTCAAATTTATAAGTGAGCGACAGGACAAATTAAATTTATTGTTAGACTCCAATGTATCTCGCCTTACTGACCTGGAGGCGAAATCTAATACTCATGAAAGTCAAATAAGGTATCTTGAATCAAAATTGGATCAAATGGAACAATTTTCTAGACAGTGCAATGTTGAAATTAGTAACATACCAGAGAAGCGTGGAGAAGACCTACTAAGAATTGTCCAGAAGATTGGTGATGTTATCAAGCAGCCCATTGGGTCATGTGATGTTGTGTCAGCACACAGAGTGCCACATGCCCATCAATCCAACCCGCACCCAAAGAACATTATTGTCGGGTTTTGAGGGAGATTTTTTTATCTGCATACAGGTTGGCTAAGGGTTTGACATCGGAGCAGCTTGATATTTCTGGTTCACCACATAGAATCTACTTAAATGAACATTTAACATTAAAAAATAAACTATTATTTCCAATCTATCCCGCATGGCTGCAAAAGCACACAATCACCGCTTTGTCTGGGTCAAAAATAGAAGTATTCTTGTTCGGAGAAATGAAAATGAATGAAATTTCAAAAATTAAAAACAAATAACTTCTTAATATATTTGCCTAACAATAATAAATGTAGGATATTGCCACATATTTATATTATTTTAATAAAGTTAACCAGAAGTATAGGAATCATAAGTTTAGATAATAAGTTTTATATCATATATTATACATATATTATTATATTTACAAAAATAAATAACACTTACCACATAAACTATATACTAATAAAAATGTCAGGATGTAATGATTTCAAAATATATTTATTACTTAATACCTTATTTACTTTAACATTAGAACTGTGTAAATTGCCTAGATTAATAAAACTAACTTCTATTACTAAAAATAATCTATAAAATTTATATTATAATGAACTTGTTTTGTCTTTGTTTACTTGCCTAACTGCCATGTCCTTAATATCAATAACCTGCATAACCAATAATCACAGTTTTGTTTATCTTTTAAATCTTAATGGTGCCATTTTATTATGCCTTAATATTATAACTTCTGCCTATATTTATATATCATGACCTTTTACTCAAAAAATACATTTACACAATATTTATTGATCTTTGTTCATTTCTTCAGAAAAAGAAATGGATTTAAATGGTTTGTCTGTTTATTATCAGAACTGTGGAGGTATCAGGACAAAATTAAATACATTATACATGAATATTTTGGCAAATAACTATGACATTATAATTCTCGTTGAAACATGGCTAACACCGAATATATCTAATAGAGAATTCATTGATGACCGCTATTTTGTATTCCGAGAGGACAGAGACCGGATGGCTTGCAACAAACTGGATGGGGGTGGTGTATTGGATTGCTGTCCTACGGGACCTCTCACCACGGATCCTGCGACTCAATGCTCCACTTCCTTTCATTGTCAACTGCTTGGCTGTCGGTTTGCCGGTCTCCGATCACACTAAACTTCATGTTGTTTGTGCTGTTTATATCCCACCTGCTCAAGCACATGAAGTTTATGCTTCACTATTTCATGAGTTGGAAGAAACTATTATGGGCGGTAATGTTGACGACTATTGCATTGTTGGTGATTTTAACCTGCCTAATCTTAATTGGATGTTTAATGATAAATACTGCATACTAAGTCATAATGGCGGTATCACGCCGACGGGATACAGTTTGATGAATTTTATTTCAATAATAAATGGATTCCAATACAACTACCATAAAAATGATTTAAATAGAACCTTAGACTTATTTATTTCCAATGTCCCTAGTAGCTGTATATCTACTCTTGCTCCTCTCCTACCAGCATCTGGTAGTCACCATCCACCATTCTTTGCTAATACAGGGCTTAAAAGTATTCACAGCAATATTCCTAAACTATCTTTAAAAAAATATATCTATAACAAAGGAGATTATGTTCAGATTAACAATGACATTCAATCTGTTGATTGGTATAATATGCTGGGAACTGTACCAGCCGAGACCGCAGTAGACAGGTTCTATGAAAAAATTTACTCAATAATAAAACTACATATCCCTACAAAATACACTAAAACTACTAAATTTCCTATTTGGTTTACACCATCTCTTATACATATATTTAAAGATAAAAACAAGGCCTGGATTAAATGGAAGAAATTAAAAAATATTTCTGATTATGAGGCATTTTTTATATACCGTAAGAGATTCAAATCAGAGTCTAAAAAATGCTTTAATACATATATTAGTTCGGTTGAAAATGGCATTCGCACGAATATTAAGAGTTTTTGGGCTTATATACACAATCTTAAGGACAAAAAGGGGATACCTTCCACAATGACCTATCGTGGCACACAAATTGAAACCCCTAAAGAAATCTGCGAAATGTTTTCTTCACACTTTAGATCGGTATATGAGGCATCGACAGTCGATACCGAGAATTGGGAGCCACCTGAAAGTGACAACATTAGCAATACACATATACACAACTTATACTTCCCCATTAATACTATAACTAAACAAATAAAACAACTGGAATGTACTAAGGGGGCTGGTCCTGATACAATTCCACCTATATTTTTGAAACACACGGCTGATACAATTAGTAGTCCCTTACACATAATATTTAACAAGTGCATGTATGAGGGGGTTATACCGCCTGCTTGGAAATTAGCCCATATAACACCCATCCATAAAAAAGGTTCACAGTCAGATATTGAAAATTATAGACCTATCTCCATACTGTCGGCATTGTCAAAGCTTTTTGAGAGACTTGTACACAACCAGATTTATCCAATTTTACACAACACCTTAATTAAAGAACAACATGGATTTGTTAAACGCCGTTCTACAATTACGAACTTGATCTCCTATACTACTTTTTTATTCGAGAATTTTGATAAACGTGTTCAGATTGATTCTGTCTACACAGATTTCCAAAAGGCCTTTGACAAGGTTGATCATGAACTGTTATTAAATAAGATAGCCTATAATGGCATAAAAGGCAATTTGCTAAGATGGTTCTTCTCTTATGTCACGAACAGAACACAAAAAGTTGTTATAAATGGCCACGAGTCTAACACATTTACAGTAACATCTGGTGTGCCTCAAGGTTCCATTCTAGGGCCACTATTGTTTATATTGTTCATTAATGATATAAATGAATGCTTTCATCACTGCCGCTTTTTATTATACGCAGACGACCTTAAGGCTTTTTCAGCGATCCGTACTATTGGTGATTGCATGAAGTTTCAGGAGGACTTGAAGAGGTTTAGCCACTATTGCAAGGCAAATAAATTACACCTTAGTCTAAATGTAATTCTATAACCTTTACTAAAAAAAAATACTATCAATTACACCTATTCTTTGTGCAACACCACTCTTAGCAAACTGTGTTCGATCCGTGATCTCGGTGTCCTCTTGGACTCCAAATTACACTTTGATATGCATGTTGAAAATGTAATTAATAGGTCATTCCAAATGTATGGTTTTGTAATGAGGGCGGCCACTAATTTCAAGCGTTCTACAACATATATGCAATTATATACGTCTCTAATAAGATCTCAACTTGAGTATGCGGTGCAAGTTTGGAACCCCATTTTTAGAAAATATATTGATAAAATTGAAGGTGTTCAGCGCAAATTCCTTCGAACCATGCATTACAGATGTTTTCATAGCAAGTTAACGTATGATAAGCTATTAGAAAAATACTCTGTTTTGAGCCTTGAAAATAGACGATGGCTTTTAGACTCAATGACGTTGCATGGTTTATGTAACAATAAGTATGACTGCATCGATCTTAACAATAAACTATGCTACCGCGTACCTACACATCCTCAACGAGAGGTATGCCCTCATCAGCTATTTGTTACTGGTGCATGTCATACTATAGCGGGCGTTCGAGCGCCACTACGAAGACTAGTGCAGTCATACAATGACAATTTCTGCAAAATTGACATTTTTGCTTTGTCCGCTTATAAGTATAGGTCTTCTATAATACAAAAACTGCGATCTGGGTGTGGTGGTAGTAATTAACATTTACTTACTTTTAAATTACCGTTTCTAGTATTCCTTTTATTATATTATATATAGCTATATACTTACTTTATTTATTTATTCACCTCTTAAGTAACCATATTATTGTTCTTATTTATGTAATGTATATTTGTGTAGCTTCTTGGTATATTTAAAAAAAGAAATGTTTGTACCTATTTATCAAGTTTTAGATGTTTTTGTGAGATTTTGTATAAATAAAAATAATCTTTTAATTTTTAATTGTATTTATTAATGTTGTTTTAATATAATATTGTTTTAACATATTTTGTAATTAGTAGCTCAGTCACAATTCTGTATAATGTATCAGTGGATAACGATGTGAATTGTGCAAAATAACTGTTTCTTATTGATATAATTTGATGATTCTATTTTATTGTGCAATTGTTTGTTATTCTTAATAAAGTAAAATAAAATAAAATTTGGTGCAGTGTCGGCATCTGGATCCGTCACCCTACTTTGATTAAAGGCGAAGCGACACGTCGCGCGTTGCCTCACCTGAATTTTCTCTAAGGCTACAGAAATAAATGCCTTTGAATTAAAAAAACAAAAAATTTTTTTTTTTGAAATCTATTATTATTTCCTAAAAATATCGATTAGGGATGTGAAATAATAATCGAATACTAAAAAAAACGATTATTCTTTTCAATCGATTTTTGTAAAAGGCTCCATCTATGAGCTAAAAGAAGTTTTAAGTCGTGTCATTTTGCGAAATCTATGCGTTGAAGAAAAGTATTATATATTGATCGACCCCTTTCATAGACTTTGATACAAATTCTCATGCCTTTAATCAAAGTAGGGTGACGGATCCAGATGCCGACACTGCACCAAATTATCAGCACTTCGGTAAAAAATTAAAATATTAAGGTTTTTTTTATGGTTTCTAAAATGCCAAGTTATTAAAAAGTTTAAAAGGATTCTTAACTTCAAATCTAGCAACATTATACAATAGTGTCGCTTGTTGATCGTCGTGTAAATTACTGTAAATTTGAGTGGCAAAATTTTCGAATGAAATACTCTTCATCTAGTATTCGCCGGTAAGTTTGTCGAATTTAGTGATACATATAACAAAATTTGGTTAAGATTTGAAATCGTTGCTTTCTTTATAACATCTATCCAAAGAGTTTAGTATAAACTAAGAATAGTTTTTTATTTTATAAGAGCCTATATAGGTAATTTAAGAAGTATACATTTTAGTTTTATAATTAAACACATCAGAAATTCAAATAAACACTTGATTTTGACTCTGTGCTGATAATTGGTTACACGACTGCTAATTGGCGACGGCGGTGCTAATATTTGGACATAGGGTAATATTGCCAAAAAATGTTTTCTATGGATCATAGCTTACACTTAGTTATATAATACTATATAAATAATCAATATATAATGTTTATTGTATACCCTTGACACTGCAAATATGACATAAATTGTAGCATTTAATGAAATACTTGTAATTAAAACTTCTTGTCCTATTAAAGTGCTGATAATTAGGACCGTCACCCTATATGCATACTTTTACAGGTAACAACGCATCTCACGCCTACTGTAACTGTCAAAATCCATACGTCTTTGACTGAGGCGAGGCGACTGTAGGTAGCCTCGCCCTAATTTTCCCTCAAACCCCTGTAGTCATTAAAACCCTATATACTTACTATTCTCTGTTCATCTCCAAATAAGTCCCCTGAAGCATCGTTCTTAGAGATGGGCATTTATAAATAATTGGTTTTCGTGTTTTAATTGAATATTTTATCGGCATAATTTTAATCGGATCTGATAATATATATGAACATTGTAATATTATAGTACAATGTGCTACACGAAATCGATGTTTTCCGTCGATTATTGTTTTATTATAGTGGATTTATGTATGTAAATAATTTATAGGTTGCATCCTAGGAGACAATTTTACAATAATTTGCTTTGCAATTTAAAATGTTATTAATATTACCGTGAACTGCATGTTTTAATTATTCGTTTATGAACAAACTATATATTTACGACAAAGGGCCGGTTTCTTGATGGATAGCTTGACTATTTGTATCTTTTACAATTTTTAAGCAACTATAGTTCATTAATACATAGTCACGAGCAAAATATGTTTCTTGAAAAAAAAAAAACTATAGTTATCAATAGGTTATCAGTAGACACAACTTAGCCACTTGTTAAATATTTTGCTAAAATATTTAGCAAGATTATAAATTGACATCATTCCTGCCTTCATTTTATGTTCAGTTTCCGGCAATTTTGTATATAATAAGTGTTGTAACTTTGATTAATATAGTTGTGCCACAGCAGGTTATATCCTCACTTAGACGACACGTCGGATGGTCACCGGTGGATGGATGGCTGTGTTGGAGTTGCCCGCGGGATGCGGAAGGGCAAACATCGGCTGACGATAATTCGTTTCGTTGGTCGTAGTTGTAGAATAGTATTGTCTACACTCGTTGATAACGGCTTGGGATCTGTACGGGACAGCCTATAGTTATGTTTGTTATAAGGTTTTAATGTTTTAAATTCTTTTATATCCTATGTATTTCTGTGTTAGGGTTAGTATTATGAGTTGTATTTAGTAGTATTAATTCTGTTAATAGTTTAATCCGTGTATTTTGTATATAATAATTGTATAACGTGTTATTTTTGAAAACGTAATATTTGTGTAACCAATAGAAATTAAGTTCTATTGTATTAGCCAATAGGAACCCATAAATAAAGTATGCGAGTGGAGAGGGAAACTTGGTTACCTCAACGGAATGAATTCCGACCCCGTGGGCCCATTTATCGGCGGTCGCCGGCGGGGTCGAAATTTGTTCATTCCGTTTTCGACCACCGAAGAGGTAACATCAAGGATCCCGAACAAATCGCCGCTGGAATAGGAAAAACTGCTGTTTCACTGGCCGAGATCCTCCAATCCCGGTGCAATTGATCGATGAACATATCCGGTACATCGTGAGCTGGTCCTTCAGAAGCCGGATTTGAGGACTCAGAAGCCATGCCAGTGACAAGATCCACCAGCGGCGGAAGACCACCCACCGCCTCAGCAGCACAGCCGCCGCCATCGCAACAATACCGCTCGCCGCAACATCACCTTCCCGTGGACGAGATCTGCCAGTGCCTGTCCCTGCTTCGCATAGAGGGACGGGTACACAGATGCTACATCCGGGAAGCACTGCCGCCGCAGCGACGAGCCTGCCTGTTGCAACATCGTCTCCCAGGCTACAACCAGATAGCACTCCGCCGACTTCAGGGTCAACCCAGGTAACCGACCCAGCATGGTCGCCCGGCACTGGAGCCACAACAGAAACAGCCCCGACGCCGACGGAAACAACCGACAAAACTCTGACCGATACGGAGAACATCTATACGGAGCAAAACACGTGCAGCTCATTGGCGAAGCACGCGCAAAAGTAGCCCGCCTAAAGCTACAAGCCGCAGAAGCCGACCTCGAAGTATTAGAAGCACAGAATTCATCAGAAGACACAGTCAAAACCGGAGGGTGTCGTCGCCAACGTGGGGCAAAATATGGACCTCTCTCAACTATGCAATGCGTACCGAGCAACTGAGCTACCAGTTTTTAATGGAGCACATCAAGTATGTCCTTGTGAGTGTCTGTCCCTCCGCAACGCCTACCGAGAAATAGCCATACTGAAATAGAAAATCGAGGAAGACTTCGCAAATATCTCAGAGGAAGGGCTAAAAATGCCGTCAAAAATCTTCTGGATTATGGAGTCTCAACCACAGAGATCCTGCGTCAACTGGAATCAAAATTCGGAAGACTAGATGCCATCGCCCAAATCCAAATCAACCGACTACGATCATTGCCCCGCCTCACCGACTTGCCGAAAGACATTAATATTTTCGCAAGCCGGGTGACCAACATCGTGGCCACTCTTCGCTGATTGGAGTGCGTCGCATACCTCATGACTCCAGAGCTAAAGACGGGTCTACGACATCATTGTTTCGACTATGCAACAGATCAAAAACAGAAAGCAGACCTCCTGATGTTATCACAAAAAAACGAAGACCTCAACGGCTGCTCACATCTCGAAGACGTCGTGGATATCCTAAAGTATGAAGTATGTATGTATGTTTCTACAATGCGTAAACCCATGGTAGAGCCTCAGATTCAGCGTTTTGATCGTAATACTTCCAGAACGTCTTTCATTGCATCGGTGGCTATTTTGATGTCAACCGATGCTAGTAGATAGTAGTAGTCCCTAAAATATAAAAAAAAACAATTTTAACTGCCTTAAACAACTACGAGTACTTACATATGATTAAAATGTTTTGTTTACTTACCTAGAATATCGCTTAGGCATATTGACGATACAATAAAATCAGAGCTTCGTAGTGTTTGCAAGAGACAGTGAGAGTCATTTAAAGTTTTATTATCTTGCCAAGTCGATATTCTCTCCAGTGCGTTAGATATTTTAACCAGATTATCGCCCTGGAATTGTAAATGGCCGTCGTGTCTTTCAACCCATCGTGTCTCGCATATACTTTTAATTGCCGTACCATCAAGTCTTTTTGTAATACTCTTTGGCGTTTTGCAGAAGCGTTAGCAAACGCTACGACCTTTTACATTGCCCCAGCTGAGTTCCTACATGAAGCGACATTTGATGACTAAGCCAAGGAATTATTTAAGACATGATTGCTACAAGGACAACGTTTTACGTGAATGGCTTTTTCAAATAGTTCCTGAACAGCACCTTTTACGTCCGATGCCATTACTGAACAGCTGTCAGTGCCTATCTCTACACCGAAAGCTAAATCAATATCAAACTTGTAGCAAAGATTTTCCACGATTTTTGCTAATGCAATGCCTTTTAACCGTAATTATTTTGTTCCGTCTGAGCTATCTTCTTTACATTTAAGCATTTTATAAGCGTCGCGAAAGTATACAAAATCTTCCTTAATAACGCCATCATTAAAATATCTGAATGATAGACTCATCTGTTCAGTATGAGAAATATCTGTAGTCTCATCAAAAAGAATAGCGAAAAACTTAGCTTTTTCCCCTTTTTGTAAAATAGTTTCGTTTAGTAAACCTGAATCTTTTCTTTACAAATGTTTATAAGTTCGTTTTGTACAGCTTTGCTTATTTAAGTCGCTGTAGAACTTTTTGACGATAAATGTCGTTCGAGTACTGAGTCACCTGCATCTTCTATATTTTTCAACAGAGCTCGAAAATTTCCTTATGAAGAGGAGACGTCACTACGATCGGTGTACGGTGGAGTACTAAAAATCTGGCCATCATCTTTGTGGCTGCGTAATGGAATATTATAGTTTTTATAATTGGTCGTAAACGATCTCTGTTTTCTACCACTTGAGCCATTTTTTGGGTAGAAATCTAGTTAGCAATATAAGCTCAGGTTTATGATAATACGCTAAAAATCAATTCATCCCACTTATGGTAATGATTACGTTGATATTGCAGTAGAAGCCGCCTTCACCGAATAAGTTGTTAAAGGCTTTCAATGGTTCTTCCACAAGACATCCAGGCTTCGATTTAACGAAATCAGTGACCGATGGAGTGATAAATAAGTCACAATTTTTGTGATAAAGTCCCTGCGGCCACATTCTGTTTCTTATAACGTGATCGGTAGATTGTCAAAATAACGATTTCCGCTATTAGAGTAGTTGTTTAACTTTCCCTGATTGGATGAGAGAGCGCTAATAACGAAATTCGTAATTTTGACAATCTAACGCTCTCGTAATAAGAAATAGCTGCTGTGGCTGCTGATGTGAAAGCATAAGCCAATAAAATTTTTCAAGATGTGATTTTAGGGCATGTTTTTTGTACGTTGGTGCGGAAAAGCATAGTTAGGTGGAGGCACCCAATGTTTTTCTAGTAGTAAAGCTTTAGTTGCTTCAGGTAAAACATGTAGGTTTTTTTTAGCAGAAATATAGTTGCCAATATCTGAAGCAAAATCAGAGTTCAATGACAAGCCACTAGTTCCAGTTGATTATGATGACGCTTTAAAAGCTGTAGACCTGGATTGATAAGAAGAAGAAGCAATATCTAAATCCTCATTTATTTCAGCTGGAGGACGCTCAATTTCACTACCAATATTACCAATTCCCAGCCTCAGCCGCATCCTTAGGTTTAAAAAAAAATGTGTTGATCTTTCGCGTTGCCGTTGAAGCGGTATAGACTTCGCTTAAATCCACTTGTACCACCACCTTTTTTTCCACACTACTACCGTCATCACTCCGTAAAAAAATGCAACCAAAAAAAAAACACGCACAAGCCAGCTTTTTAAAAATCTTAAGAATAAGGGTTGTTTAAATTTATTTTAAGTTAGGTTAGGCCAAACTAAATTATGTATTCAAAATAGTATGTTATGGTGTGGGCGAGTATTATGAAGAACAGAAGAACTGAGCTCCTATTTGTAAATGGAAACATGAACTCTAAAATGAGAATTACGTTGAGGATGTTCTTAGGCCTTATGTCCGTCCATTTGAACAAACACTTGGCTCCGATTTCAGGTTAATGCATGACAATGCGCATTTGCATACAGCTTTGCGGACAAGTGAGTACTTGGCAATGGAAAACATTCGGGTATTGCCTTGGCCTGTACCATTGCCAGACCTCAACTCCATCAAGCACGCATTGGATATGCTTTATAGAGGTGTTTTAAAGGACGAAGTGAGAACAACCCAACAGCTGAAGGTTTTGCTAAAATTCCATTGGGAGCGATTGCCGCAGGATAACATAAACAGACTCATTGATTCTATGAATAATCGGTGCCGACAAGTTTTGAACAAGACCACACTTTGTATTAAATTATCCAATTATTGTACAATACATTTATTTTGTTTATCAATACACATGTTATTGTTAATTTAGGTTAATAAAAGAAAAATAAAACAAAAAAAAAGGTTGTTGTTTTTACATTCATAAGACACTAAAACTATTATTTAAATAATAGTTTTAGTGAACCATTTTGGTCAAAATTATGCTCTTTAAAACAAAACTTTCCTGTCATCAAGAGGATTCCGAGAGGGGCGCGCATTAACGTGGCCAGAAGTTTGACTGAAACAATCATCGCAGTATGTAATGATAACACCGACAGTTCTTGGGAAAAACTATTTGCTTATAGGGTTTTACATATAAACAACAATAATATCAAAAATAGTAAAAAACTCACTTTAACAAATATAATCAAAAATAATATAAAAAATACAACACTTCCAACTTTTTTTAACAATTCTATACGCCGTCGCAGTAATATTAGCAAAGAAATTGAAAATAAAATAGCTGACGGAAATATACAAGGAGCAGCCAAACTTCTTTTTAGTCAGGATGTTTTGGCACCGGATAATCCTGACACCCTAGATGCCCTCAAAAGCAAACACCCTCGACCTTCATTGTCTTCGCCTCCCCCACCTGCTGCACATCCTGATCAAGATAATTTAGAAGCTTTAATAGGTGATGTTATTCAGTCTATTTCATCCTTCCCTAGCGGTTCTTCAGGTGGAATAGACGGAATAACTCCACAACATTTGAAAGATCTAACCGGAAATATCATGGGTGAAGTTGGCCGAATGCTAGTATCGGCTATTACAGCGTTAACAAATTTAATGCTCTCGGGTAAGGTACCATCTGTTATTATTCCAATATTGTATGGAGCCAACCTATGTGCATTGACTAAAAAAGATGGAGGAATACGCCCAATTGCAATAGAATCAACCTTTCGGAGAATAACATCCAAAATTTGTAGCAAATATATAAAACCGGACCTCATAAATATATTCGAACCTATTCAATTGGGCTTTGGATGTAGAGGGGGATGCGAGGCAGCTGTACACGCAACTCGAAAATTTTTAGAAATAACCAGCAGGTCAGTTTTACTAAAGATAGATGTTAAAAATGCATTCAACTCCATAGACCGCAATATTTTTCTGAAAGAAGTTTTGAATAATTCACCGAAAATTTACTCATATGTTCATCAATGTTATAGCTCTTATTCAAAATTAATGTACAAACAACAATATATTTTATCAGAAGTAGGATGTCAGCAGGGTGATCCCCTAGGACCAGCCATATTTAGTTTAGCAATAAATTCTATCATCAAAAAAATTAAATCTAAATTAAACCTATGGTACTTGGATGATGGTACTATAGGAGATGATGAAGCAAATATCGTTTATGATGATTTAAACGAAATTATTTCAAATTTTTCGTCAGTTGGTCTAAGCCTTAATTTTAAAAAGTGTGAGTTATATTTATCAGAAGCGTATAATATGACCGAACGAAATGATATTGTACAAAAATTTTATAATATAGCACCAAACTTAAAAATTATTGAAAAAACAACATTAAATTTATTAGGAGCACCATTATTTGATGAGGGTATTCCTAACTGTATAAACTTAAAATTAGACTTATTTAATTCTATCACAAATCGTATTTTCGAAATTAAAAGTCATATTGCATTATTCATTTTTAGACACTGTTTATTTGTACCAAAATTCATTTATATTTTGCGTTCGTGTCCAGTTTGGAAATTTTCATCATTACTCCAAAATATTGATAATATTTTGCAAAATCAATTGGAAGTAAGTCTAAATTCTAAATTAAATACCCGCGCTTTTATGCAGGCTACATTGCCAATTAAATTTGGTGGCTTGGGCATCCGGAAAATTACAGATATCGCTCTCCCGGCGTACTTGTCCTCTATTTATAGCACACAAGACCTTATTGGTAGAATCTTAAGCCCGTCTTGCAGAGACGTCGAGGCAGTGTGCGTGAAAGAGGCCAGGGATGCTTAGAAAGCGGCCTGTCCTGGGGAAAATCTTCCTGATAATCCTACAATACAGAAGTCGTGGGATTTGCCGATGGTGAAGCGTGGTCATCAAATGTTGTTGGATTCGTCCTCAACAAGTGAGGATCGCGCGCGAATTCTAGCGGTGTCAGAATACGAGGCTGGTCAATGGCTTAATGCGCTCCCCTCCAAAAATTTGGGAAATTTAATGGACAACAGTACCTTTAGAGTATCCGTGTGTCTACGTTTAGGTATTAAGGTATGTGAACCACATCACTGTCCATGTGGCAAAGATGTTGATGAGCTGGGTCACCACGGTCTTTCGTGTCCTAAAAGTGCAGGTCGATTTTTCCGTCACAGTGCAATCAATGACCTCATACGCAGGACGCTTGCCGTTATATCAATTCCTTCTATTTTAGAGCCTACAGGCTTGAGTCGAGATGACGGCAAACGTCCAGATGGAATGACTCTGGTACCGTGGAGATTGGGACAATCCCTAGTGTGGGACTTTACTTGTTGGGATACTTTTGCCCCGTCCCATCTTCATGGTACTTTGGTTAGAGCGGGCGCTGCGGCGGAACAAGCACAACTAAACAAGCGCCGAAAGTATGTAAACATTTCTAATGATCACATATTTTCGGTGTTTGCTGTGGAAACGATGGGCCCGTGGGGATCAGAAGCAAAATCATTATATAATGAAATAGCACCAAAGCTGATCGACATCTCTGGGGACAATAGAGCTGGCAGCTTTTTCGCTCAAAAATTGAGCATATTAATACAGAGAGGAAATGCTGCCAGCGTATTGGGTACCATGCCATCAATGGACAGTGATTTGGACGATTTTCTAAATTTGTAGTTCTTATTTAAGTAGGTAATTATTATATGTAAATATCTAAAAATAACCAATAATAAAATTGTAATTAGTACATGTAGCTTGGACTTTTTTATATGTGTATAATAAAAAAAACTGTTGCTACGAACTTGCTTACTACGCATTAACTACAATGCTAAATTAGTGAAATTAAATTCTGTATTTCTCTCCCTTGCAAATTTCATTGAAGTCGGTTCAGTTGTTTTAACGTGAAAATATCCCAAACAGACAGATAGACAGACATACAGACAGACAGACTCACCCTTGATTTTGTATATTAATATGGATTATAGGATCTTATTATATTATTTAACTAGCTGACCCGCGCAACCTCGGAACGGAAGCTCTCAAAAGGAACAACTATTCCACGTTTTCCCAACATTTTCATTGATGTAAAGCCTATAGCCTTCCTCGATAAATAGGCTATCCAACACTAAAATAATTTTCAGTTGATCCAGAGATTACCCTCTTCAACCTCACAAACCTACAAACTTTACAGCTTTATAGTTTATTATTATTATAGTATAGATTAAAGTAATAATTATTTATTGCTATACTAGCTTTTTTGACCCGTTAAATTATTTGTACAAACCTGGTTAAATAATATGCCCTCCCCTGCCTTCCCCAATTAAAAATATAGTAAAACACATGTCTGTTAGTTTTATAGGCATATACTACTTCTAAACTTTAATTGTTACCGTAATACCCGTGTTCCTCACCTTTCCTAATGACATTTAGGAAAATAGTAAAATACGTGACGCATAGAGTTCTAAGAAGGGTCCACATACAATTTCAAGTCTGTAGCACCATCCATTGTACTTTTCATCCTCTTGGGATTCGAATTTTAAAAAATCTCTTCTTAGTGGGCCCCTAAAATACAAAAGGAAACTACTGTCAAAATGTCATGTTCCTGAAACTACTGTAGCTATAGTAGTTTCAGCGGGGACAATGAGTAAATCAGTCACTCAATCAGTCAGGACAAGCTCTCATATAACATGGAAATTGAAATTGGTCATTTTAAAATTACTAGTTTGTATGGAGAAGGCATTTTTTTTTCATTTGCGACACATGGTTCTATAGGCAAAGATGTTCAATTTGATCAGTGGAGCCTTATATTAGCCCAAAGTACAACCTTTCAAATTTACCATGTATAATAAACTTTGTCAGTTTGATTCAGAATACCATCGGCGACAACGAGATGTGAACAAAACTCCTCCGCTGGATACCCTTAAACCGTCTAGACGGTTTCAGGCGCCATAAGCTCCAGATATAACGCACGCAACGGAAGATCTCGAAAATATTTTTTTTTCCTTTTTTTTTATATAGCCTTTCTTAATAAATGGGCTATCCAACACTAAAACAAATTTTCAATTTGAATCTGTAGTTCCTGAGATTAGCGCATCAACCAAACAAACAAATTCTTTAGCTTTATAGTATTAGTATTAGTATAATTAATAATATTGTGTTGAATTTCCTTACAATATGCTGTTCTGACTGTACCCGCTCCGAGCTGTTCGATGTCATAATGTCTAATTGCCTCGCACATATACTGTAATATGAAAATGAATATTATACCAAATTGTATGCCTTAGTTTTGGAATTAAGCCATTCTAATTAAACCAAAAACAACTCTAATGTGAACGCAATAAGAACTGTTTTAAAACCAACAACACACCATGAACTTAAATGTGTTATTCAGTCGCGGGCAATCTTGAATTAATTTGGGTAGTAAAATGGAAATTTCGTCCAAAAATAAAAGTGAAAAATAATGGAATAGTTAAATAATATAAAGAGGAATATATCTTTTTTAATAAATATAGTCGGCTATAAAAACGGATACCCAACTAAAATATTTTTGTACAGAAGCTGTCTCATTGTCCCAGTTTCTAGAACACACATGCGCAGTACAACCTTTTGCCGAAAAAGGAAATTTTCGGATGCTGCATAAGCTAAAAAAAATAATTAAGTATTCTTTTTAAAGATGTGACTAATATATTTTTAATTGTATGAATTTATAATAAAAAAATAAATAAAAAAATAAATTTTATTATGATGAAAAATATGATGTAAAATCTAAAATACATATTTCTGTATATTTAAAAAAGTTAAAAAATAAAATTAATACTTAATGTAAAATATAAAGTAGTTACGCAAGAGTGACTGTTTGGGTTGCGCAGCTTCGACCGGAGGAGAGGAGAGACGAGTCGGTCTTCAGTGCCTGTGGGACTACCCCGGGAGTGGCGAGCTCCGTCCCAACGCTCACAGTCCCGGCAAAACAATTCCAATCCTAAAACCGGAATAATAAACTGTTCTCGTAACGATAATTAAAAGTACTGCTAAGAAAGCTTAAAAAGTGAGTTTTAGTGCCAACAAAAGGTGACATTTTTAATAAGTATTTGAATGACTGTTCGATTGTTCTTTTTGATCTGAATTCGGGACAATTAAGGATTGGAAAATAAAAAAAGGTAATTTTAGTATATAACATAAAATAAAAATATGATAAGTAGTTTATTGAATAATATTAAAAACATATTTAATTAAATTATCGTAAAATAAATGATACGTTCAGAATTGCTGAAAGCGAAGTAGCGGTTAAATCGCTTTTCAAAGTCAAAATCGTCGATGTTTATAAGATAAATGAGTGGCTAAAATGAACCAACAATATTCGACTTTAACCATATTATATTAATTAATTTTATTTTGTTACGTACAACGCTTAAAACATCGATATATAACGTATTCATGAAAAAAAATTACCGCTCCGTCAACTTAATAACGGTTAGGTTTCAGTAATCGGGCCTTAACCGATATCCGCAGATTATAACCGCTGAATGTTTTCGGTTTAAATCTGGTAGATGTTTAATTTTGATAATAATTCTGGGCACTTCTTCTTCTTGTATATTATTTTCGCGGCATTAATAGATTTTTATATACCTACCTATAAATTGTTGTTTCTGGTATCTTCTAAATATACATGGTGACTTTGAATGGATGTACTTTGGGCTAATATGACGTTCTGCTGATCAAATCGAACAACTTTTTCCATGGAATCATGTGTCGCAAATGAAAAAAAAAATTGACTTCCCCATACAAATTGGTCATTTTAATATTACTAGTTTGTATGGAGAAGGCATTTTTTTTTTCATTTGCAACACATGGTTCCATGGAAAAAGTTGTTCGATTTGATCAGCAGAACATCATATTAGCCCAAAGTACATCCATTCAAATTCACCCTGTATATAACTCAAAGGTGACTGACTGACATAGTGATCTATCAACGCACAGCCCATACCACTGGACGGATCGGGCTGAAATTTGGCATGCAGGTAGATGTTATGACGTAGGCATCTGCTAAAAAAGGATTTTGATAAATTCTACCCCAAGGGGATAAAATAGGGGATGCAAGTTTGTATGATAAAAAAATAACTATTCCACGCGGACGAAGTCGCGAGCACAGCTAGTACATAGTGTATGTCTAGGGCTTAGTTTGTGACCAGAAAATATGTTTAAAATGGCCTCCCTATTATTTATATTAAAACAAATAAATACTTAAAAAGTGAAACAATCAAAATTATGAATAAACACCTAGACGGCCTTAAGGAACCCAGCGGAGGGGTTTTAATCCCACCTCGTTGTAGTAATGATATATACACCGATCAAGAGGCTAGTCGCGATAAATATAATTATTATAATAATATGTAGGACATTTATATGTAGACTACTTATCACTCTTATATTCCTGGCTACAAACTAAGCTAGGCTGGTACAGTGTACGTAACAGTTAAGACCTAAACGTCGTGACTGTATGGGAAATGTTTGATCCGACGCTCCGCTTAAGTAACAATACTCAGTTTCCTTAAAAAATGTTAGTAAACATAACTTTAACTAGGTACCACAATTTAAATTTTAAAAAATAAAGTTTTTTTTAACATGAACGTTTTACACTTTGTCTTTATTCATGTTTAATTATATTCAAGCAAGACTATGATCCACATTATTTTTGAGAGATTTCATTTGCAAACACATACTGTGTTATGAGAAAGTTAACTTAAAACCTAATTAGGATAAGGTTTATTTTACATCAAAATATGATTCAGTTCATGATATTCATTCACGGTTGGTACTCAATTTTGGTCTTTACGATTGGTAGCTTACAGATCGTTTTTACTTGTAAAATATATATGTCCGGGTGTAGAGAGATCCTCTCTGTGTTTTTCTGAGATCCTCTCTGTGTTCTTATATCTCTTTTATATGTTTATTAAAGTAAGTATATGTTTTTCTTAATCAACCTATTTATTCGTTTTTATTTTGTCAACATAACTACATAAGTACACAGATAGGTACCCCATATAAAAATACATTTATATATGGGTTCAGGGCGCCATTTCATCGATTTTTAACCCCGGATAAAAAAGGGTATAATAAGTTGGACCCCTTTGCCTATGTGTCTGTCTGTCTGTAGCCTGAGCCCCTGGTCCCCACGGTCCCATGGTTTCGACCCCAAACGGCTCAAATATGTAATTTCTAGTGAGAGCCTCATATTTGCGCCGTTTGAGATTTTCCGCCGAGGGAGCAGCAGCACCAACCTTCTGCGAAGTCCCTGGCAAATAAGACGGTACAAAAGTATCGGCGCAAGTTGCATCAAATACCAAACACCGTCCACCCGTCCAGGGTACCAGTGTCATTCTATCAGGCCTCTTACCATCGTCTCTAGCTAGTCCGCTGGGTTCCAGAATGTAGGGGATAGAGATATGAATAAAAGCCCTATGTATGATCTGATTTAGGTTGGCGTGTCGCGAAATTCTCCCGGCACTCCTAACGCATGAAAGGCCGTGGTGACCAAGTTGACCATCCATCCACATTGGCAGCGATGTGATAACTGAAGCAACAAAAATTGACTTCTTTAACTCTGTGGTTAAATTTCTTATAAAAGTAATAAATACATTTTAAAAAAAAAATTAGGGGAAGTTGGTGGAGAGCGAAAATTGGCTATTACGGGAACAATGAAACTTTGTAACTAGTATCTTTCTATAAAACTAATATACCTACACGTGTTTTACTATTTTTTGAAATTTCAATAGGGGAACGCGGAGGGCATATATATAATTTAAGGATGTCGGTACTGTTTTTTGTACAAATAATATTTAATTATTTTGACAATCTAATAACATAAATCTAACGTTATATTTAAAAGAATATGGCCAAAGGGTGTGTATAGGAAATATATCCTAAAAACATGTAGGACAATTTACAAATATTGCTCTGGTTACAAACTAAGCTCTAGGCTTGTACTATGTGTATTTTATTAAATTATAAAAACATACTACGTTGTTTACAAACTAAGCAGAGGTCATATTGGTCAAAAGATGATTAGATGTTCAATCTGGATTACTTGAGATAAGTGTTATGGGCAGAGCGCGGACAAGTGGATAATATTACTCGATAACAAATTGCTAGTTCGCAAAGCTAACACGTCACGATTACAAATGATTTCTTTTCAGGAGATGCGGTTCTAGATGTCATTTAGGAAGCATAGTTTTTTTATTGGAACACGACATGTGACTTTGTATGTACCTGGTGGTGATCAGACCTACAAAGTCCTTGAATGGGGTCAATCAATAATTGTTCTTAAACAAAATATTGTTTGCCGGCTAAATGATGCGATTACGAAATGGGTGTCGACAATGACGAATTGCATATTTTATTATATTCGTTGTCTTAATATCTATTCGACTACCCATTTCGTAACCGCATCTTGAAAGGAGACTACCACCTCGATATGTTTCCTGAATGATTAAAAATTAATTGAGTCCTTGGAGAACACTTTAGTTATAGTAGGGTCTCTTTTTTTTTGCAAGAAAAATGAATATGCGTAAAAGAGACAAAGCCTATTTTAACTTAAGTGTTCTTCAAGGACTGAATAAGATTTTATGAAGAAGGCCATTATTAAAGTTAAATTTGATTTTAGATGGTATTTGTCGCAATGGATGCTTTTTCGCGTACCACACTAATGCAGCTTCCGTGTTTTTATTATTTACAAAATACGCTTCCACCAAGTCCAAACGATTGCGATTTCAAGATTTTTTTTTTACAAGAAGTGCATAAATTGCAACTTAACAATCTAGATATTCTCTCTCAGTGCATTTAATGATCTGAAGATATTCGAATAGACTTCGAAGTTTGAAAGAAACTTATTTTAAATACTTTTTTCAGACAGTCTTCTTTATAGCGGATCTACTCAGAACAAAAACATGGGCCAATGTAGAAATTTGACTTTCTTACCGAAATGTATGGAAAAAGTTTTTCGCGATTTCTGTCATTTCTAGTACTCAAACCTCAGTTCGGTCCAGTATAGAGTTTTAATCCTTATAAGAAACAAATTCCAATCGATCAATAGGCATCAAAAAACGTTTGCTGTACATTTTGTTCCAAAATCTGTAAATATTTTTCGCAATATCTCAAAAGGTTATGGATATTCTCAGTTTTCCCGTAGCTATACCTAACGGTTAAGGTACTTGTTGCCCTTACTGACCCGTCTCAAATATCCGACCTATATCCTATCTTATGGTTATACTAATGTTATTAATTTGATAGTGTTTATGCAGAACGTTTTTGTGTAAAATTACCATTTTCTTGCTCACTGTACATCCACCCAGTATCCCACCTAATGTTATTAATTTGATACTGTTATGCAAAACGTTTTTGTGTGAAATTACCATTTTCTTGCTCACTGTACATCCACCCAGTATCCTACCTAATGTTATTAATTTGATACTGTTTATGCAAAACGTTTTTGTGTAAAATTACCATTTTCTTGCTCACTGTACATCCACCCAGTATCCTACCTAATGTTATTAATTTGATACTGTTTATGCAAAACGTTTTTGTGTAAAATTACCATTTTCTTGCTCACTGTACATCCACCCAGTATCCTACCTAATGTTATTAATTTGATATATTTTATTATTATTTATTTAAAAAACTTTATTGCACAAATTTAGTACAAAGGCGGACTTAATGGTATTGTTTATGGATGAATGGGTTATTGAGTCTATAAAAACACCGCGACGAGCTGACCACTTATTCATGTAGACTCAGAATACTATTGGTAAATACGAGGTGGTAATAAAACTGCCGCTGGGTACCCTAAACCAGTCTAGGCGGTATATTATAGAAAGTAAGGTAAACACTAGCATATTCTCTATGACTTAACATAAGGGTTATTATTTACCTTGTTGTTATTTTTTTAACACTAATGTTATTAATAAGTATACTTTATACCTAGCTTGCTAGTATCCAATGCATGTATATTTTCCAAGTCTTCACAAATTCAGTTTAAATACGAGATATTTTTCTTTATTATGAGATTCTCGGTATCCTCTAACGAAACGTGCTCTGAATGAAAATACCACCAAAATTATATTTTGTTATTCGTATGTTATTTAGGTGTACGTTTATATACTAGCTGTACCACCACCCATACCGATGCAAAAACCTTTAAGGGTTTTAGTCTGTGGGTTCAACAATTTTTAGGAGACTACGATTACTTGTCGAGTGGTAATTTCGTAGAAATCGATGTATTGACTTTTGATACAATATAGAGACTCAGAAACCGAATCGGTTTTCGAGCGTCTGCAGACGGTTCAACACACCCATACAAATGTATTATTTGCATGGGTGATTGCATACTTCATCGTATTTAGTTTTCGAAAAATGAATCGTTTGGTGTGTAATGGCTTCTATTCAAAGTACAAGTAAAATATTTAATTGTTTAGGCCCCTTTTGATGGAAAGCAAATATTTGACAGAGCTCTAAAATAAACAAAACCTGGTTTATTTATATTATTTATAATGATTATTAAGTAATCATGTTATTTAATAATTAAATATCTTATAGGAGGTATGAAACTGTTTATTTATTGTTTGTTATATTATATATATTAATTTATGTTGGAATATTGAGATTTATTTATCTATTTTACCAGTATCACGGAGGTTTTGCCCTAGGGTTTCGCGGAGCACACTTTGAGTATAGCTGGTCTAGGCTATAAATATTATTATATATGTACCATCACAGTGGCCTTATTCCGAGTTTGCAACCGCTAATCACGACAAGACGTTGCGACAAACTATAAATATGGAAATATAAGTTCTATTCCAATGGTTATATAGTATGTATTAGGTTGGCTATAATAATGCCGCCATCTTAAAATACACGAATTCTTCGCAAGTTTGAACATGTGTGGAGCATTGGAACTTCAACTCTATAATTAACAGGATAGAATTTATATTTCAATATTTATATTTTACGCAAAATACGTGACGGTGAACGTGTCAAAACTCTGAATAAAGCCCCAGGTGTCTTACGGCGGAGATGGCCTCAGATACCCAGCAGTGACATATTTACATTTGGGTCAATTGGGCCTTTGCCCAGGGCGGCTAATAGGGTTGTTTTGTGCCAAATTTTTCAACCAGATTTCGCGGTTGTCTTGATATGTTTGAGAGAGAGACAATGTTCTTAGCAAACCATGGCTACACCGTGCGGGTGCCGGGTCCATCGCGTGGTTAAAAGGCAGGGGAATGAACTGCAGCATTCCCGGACTTGAGACCGCAAAGTAGATTTAAAGGCCTTTTGAACTCTCACCTGCACTGTGTTCACTACCCTCTGTACTCAACCAAATACTATATAATCCTGTTAGCGCCGTTCTGAAAACACGTTCCATCAAAGTTCCGACGGCTGTTCTCGGAAGGCCAAGATCCTTCAATAGACGGTGCAAAGACTTTGCTGGAATTCCTCTTGCACCAACTTCCACTGCATGAAGTTGTCAATTTCCATAAGTTTGTTGTAAAAAGTTTTAATATCTTCGTAATAATTTATTATAATGGTATTTGTGTGGCATTTGGTTGTCAAGAAACTGGCGCACCCAAATTCCCTTTAAATGTGAAATTGAGGAAAAGGTGGGAATATGTTTAAATCATTACTAAGTTCAAAAACCTGTTTCGACTAGGTCTGCTTTCTTTCCGTTGCAGGGAAAAAAGCTTCTCTTTACACATAAAGTGAATGAATTAGATTTAATTATTAGAAAGAAAAAAAAAAGTTTAGGTGCGCGTGAAAGAATGGCGGCAATACAACATCCTATGTATAGTGGCGCCCTCTGTAAAAAACTTTTGCCGAAACAACCCCATTGTAGGTGGCCCTGGGGCTTTATTCCGAGTTTGCAACTGCTAAACACGTCAAGACTTTGCGTAAACTATAAATATGGAAATATAAGTTCTATTCCAATGAAAATATAGTCTGTATTAGGTTGGCTATAATAATGCCGCCATCTTGAAATACACGAATTCTTCGCAAGTTTGAACATATGAGGAGCGTTGGAATTTCGACTCTATCATTATCACTATAGAACGTATATTTCAATATTTATAGTTTACGCAACGTCTTATCGTGTTTATCGGTTGAAAACTCGGAATAAGGCCCCTGGTCAAATATTTTGCTCGATAAAAATAAATATCAAACAAATAAACTTTTATTTATTTATTTATCTCTACACCAGGTCCCTTACGGGGTAGGCAGAGACAACCGAGCGCCACTTGTGCCTATCCCTACATACTCCTTTCGCCTCTTCCACAGTCATAACTCTTCTCATACATGCACGCCAATTTCGGAGACTTTTAATAGCACCGTCTTTTAAAACCTTTACATTTTTAATATTAGTTGGAGGTGAAAAAATAAGTACTATGTCGGTCAGGTACGGCCAGATGTAAGTGCCCCGGGGCGAAATTGAACCTAAATACGCCCTGGTACCCAGCAGTAGGGTTTTATTCCCGCCTTATCGTATTACCGAACAAGTGGTCAGCTCGTCACGGTGTTTGGATAGTAGACTTAATATAAATATATACTTATCCAAAAAATAAACAAGAATACAACTAAGTGTTTGAAGATGTGGAAAAAGGTAGAGGCCTCTTCGCTAAGTTTCATCAAGGGACTTCCGATTAAGGAGAACATGACAAAGGCTGGGTAACCATGGCAACGAGAGATCGCTCAGATACTGTTTCTAGGTAAATATAAATAAAGGTCTCAAATTCTTATTATATTTTTCGTTACTCGGAGATAAAATAATGGAACTGAAAGTAGATCGGAAGTGGAATATTATTGGGGACGGTAAAGTATGTATTGATTATAGGGTTAAGTAAACGAAGGTGTTATAAATACAAAGGATATTGATAAAGGGCGAATAGTATTATGCACAAGTAGGGTTCAGTACAACACATAGGTACTTTTCTTATAAGTAGGTAACCAAACTTTTCTCATATAACTTTTATGTGCGGGTATCAGAATCATAACGTTCATACCTTTGTCGCACAATAAAAAAACGGATTTGCGGTGCCAGCGCGTGTCTTTCCTTTATCTTATAGTCCTGGGTTCTTTAAGCAAAGCGTGAATAAAACACTGCTACTATTTTTGTTTTAAAGTTGCTAAACCGAACTTGAGTTTGTAAAATAAGTGAAAAATTGTTTGTAAATTGTGCACTAGTGTTTGCCCAACTATTTGAGATTTTTAGGTTTAAAGTTAAAACTAAAAACTTTTTTTTTAAATCTTTTTCATTAGTCCTTTTTTCAGTGCGGAAACAAAATTTACACTGACCGATTTTAGCCTATTAATTTAATAATAATATATAGACAAGTTCATTAGCGTCTTATCTATTCCAATAACCTTATATTAATTTTATATTATAGAAAAGCATGGAAGTCGTCGACGGTATAACAAAACTGCGGCCACGTACCTATCTATATAAATAATATACAGGGTGAATTTGAAAGGATGTACTTTGGGTTAATATGAGGTTCTGCTGATCAAATCGAACAAATTTTCCCATAGAACCATGTGTCTCAAATGAAAAAAAATGTTGGCTGCCCCATACAAATTGGTCATTTTAACATTATTAGTTTGTATGGAGAAGGCAATATTTTTTTTCATTTGCGGCGTATAGTTCCATGAGAAAAGTTGTTCGTATTGATCAGTAGAACTTCATATTAGCCCAAAGTACATCCTTTCAAAGTCACCATGTATATTTAGGTGAGAGGAAAGTCTCTATAACTTCGTTAGGCCTACCGACCGGTCTCGTTACCACCGCCCATATAGATGCAAAAATCGTCAAGTTTCGGTTTTAGTCTGTGGGTCCACCGGTTTCAGGAGAGTACTGCATCGATTTCTTGTCAAGGAGGTAGTTTTCTTTTCAAAGTACGGTTACGAAATGGGTTGAATTAACGATAAGGCAGCGGGTATATTAAAAATAATGCCATTTGTCGCCACCCATTTCGTCGCATCATTTAGACGGCATAGTAGGAGTGATCAATTTTGTTTAAGAACAATTATTGATCGGCCCCATTTATGGACTTTGTAGGTCTGCTTACTACCAGCTAGATACAAAGTCACATGCCGTGCTCCAATAAAATATATATTATTCTCGACCAGTCTGATGGAAACGAGCTACAGTACTGAATGTCATAGTTATAAACAGATAGGATGGGATAGTTTGTCGTCTAAACCCGGCTAAATCAGTCTCTTTCAGTGGACATATTCCCGCCTGGCCTAGATTAACGAGATGCCCTGCTTTATACACGAGCGCACATATATAATGATGGATAATATGTAGCCAGGATTTACATATCTTTACGACTATTACTATATTATAGGTTAGCTAGGCGGTATCTGTTAGTAGCCCCTCTAGTTTTTGTTTGTTTGTTTTTTTTCTGGCTTTTTCTATCGCCTTTTTTTCATGTGCATGTGTTTTTTTCATATTCAGCCCGTTTTTGTTTTTACAATATTTTTCTGATGTTTTTCTTATTTCTTTTAATTTAAGTAGGTTCTTTTTCCGTTGAGACAATGGGTCCGTGGTCCGTGGATGCTAGCGAATTTATCCGTGATCTAGGAAAAATCTGGTGATCCTCTGAGCAAGGAATACCTCGTTCAAAGGATCAGCATTGCTATTCAACGTCCATCATTGTCTCATTTTTTTTTAAATGTTGTAATTACATTATTTTTATATTTTATTTTAAGTTAATTTTATTTTTCATTTATATGTTTTGTGGAGTTAATAAACGATTATTTAGTCAATTTAATAAGTAAAACATATATAAAAATACAGAGTATACTGTATGTTCGTTTGTTATATTACTCGAGAATCAGTTATACTATTTTCGTGGTTTAGCCCTACATCTAAGTTTACTGTACAGCTTGCTTTGATCATGGTTATATAAAATACAATCTATGCCCCGCGGATTCACCCGCTGTTTAAACTTTACTAAATCGCATGAAAAAAAATATAGCTTACGTTACAAAATTACCGTAGTAGGTAATTTTGATATATCTCGTAAAGTTCAGTCAGCGTTAGTAATAAAACGCCCAAAATAATATAAGTCAAAAAAATATTTCGTAAAAAACATTGTACGTGTTTATAAATACAAACAAAAAAAAACGATTTGTTTGGTATTTAACCTATTATTACCAAAATATGTATGAATAATAAATATGGTTACCATTTTTGATAAATTATATACCCAAACTTGCGACAAAGAATATTTCTTTCTATATTGTATATATAAAAACTTTTCCTAAAACACTATTAAAACACAATACCCCTGATATTGCCTGTATGTCAAAATATACCCTTTTTTACCCCCAAAGCTAATAACTATTCAACAAAGTCAATCCAGTACTTATTAAGTGATGGCCCGTATAAACAAATGAACAGACAGTCACGGATTCTATAAAAGATAGATCAATGTACAGATTCTTTCGTTTACAATTTTATTATAATATATGTATACTCGTATATATGCAAATATTATGTATTATTTAAAATCATATAGGTAAGCATAATTTGCAAGACCTAACTCGTAAAAAGCATATCTTGAGTGTATGAGCGAGCCAAGACCAGGGAAATGGGCCAAGCATGGCGTCTGCATATTTTATAAATCCTATTCTAGCTTACGAGGTCATGAACACTTTAGACATAGCTACTACGTTTTTTATAACGTAGTTCTTTTTCTCAAAAGAACTTCCAAATAAGACCTTCAAAATGATACTAAATATTATCCAAATTTTTTTACGTTTTTTAATAACATACCCAATACCTTAAAAAACTATGGTCTGATTTATTATTAGAAACTGCAAAGAAGTATAACAAAGCCAATAATTTGACTTTGCTATAATTCTTTGGTGTTTCTAAGTTGTTAATTTAAAGAAAGGAAGAAAGAAAAATACTTTATTTATACACCAACATACTCAAGTTTAACAAATTATTAATCTTATAACTATGAACAGATTGCGTATTTTTTTATAGGAGCTCGGCATGTGACCTACATCCACCTGATCGAAAGCAGTATGCAGGTCCAAGAATGAATACAACCAGCTCTTAGAAGTGTGTTGTATATTTATGTATATATTGCGTGTGACTAATAGGTAATCTCGGCTCAGCTTGTAGCTTGTACAAAATTGTGCTGTAGCGCTGATTTTCAGCTAAGGCTAATGCTATAATTCCATTTACAAAGCGATATGAGCATCGGCGATTTAGTTTTTCAGGCGTTATAATTATTATATTTCTCAATATTCATATTTCTCAATATTCCGGTTTAACAAAACATATAGGTACATTTACACAACTCAAGATATACATTTCGAGTTTTGAAATAACATATAATTCATCCATATACGTTTAATGATTTTTGTGGGCCCATCCATCATATTAAAATAAAGATTTCCTTTGGTATGGTGTCAGTTTGAGACCAAATTTTTATCTCGGAAATCTTTCCCGGGGTGGAAGTTTATATGGGGAATCAAGTAAGGTAAGAGATATAAAACTATATAATTCAGCGTTTTTGATATAATTTAATATGTATTATATAATATAATATATAGTTTTTCACAAAATATAATATATATTTTTTATTCGATGTAAATAATATATATATTATATCGTTGTTTCTGGTACACATAGTACATACCTAGGGCTTAGTTTGTGACCAGAGGCTCAACCATGGGTTTGAGCATTGTAGAAACGTAACGTATTCACTTACGTAAACGTGAGCAACAACCAATAGGATCGCTTTATTCAATCCTGTTACCAAAAATAAAGCGGCCTATTGGTTGTTGCTCACGTATACGTAAATGAATACGTTACGTTGCTACAATGCGCAAACCCATGGTAGAGCCTCAGAGCAATATGTTTAATTGGTCCTACATATTAAAAGTAATTTAAAATTCTTCAAGGCTTATAATAGTGGATGATTTTAATATATTTTATTTTACTATTCAAAATAATTATTCGGAGAAGACACAGTCGCGATAAATATTATGAAACAAATCGGAAATAGAACATATAAGTACAAGCCTTAACAGGCACAATATCAAATTTACAAACGTTTCTACGAAGGATATTGAAATGAATGGATGTAATTTGGCGACATTATTAAATTTGCTACTGTCCTCGAAGGAAATACGTCTTCGATATGTAATATAATCAATCAATGAAATTGTCTATACCTATGTTAGATAGGTAAGATATATTTATTTGTGTTAAGGAACCAATTCCAACCTGTCTGTCTATTTATATAGTTATATGCTTATTTATTTAATTTAAATAGCTTATTTTTTCTAATTTTCACTGTTATTTCTTTTCGTTTTATGCTAGGTATTATTTTTTTATTATAATTTTTAGTTTGCATTTATATTATTAATTTAAACATAAAATTTATTTATTCAAATTTATTTAATTTATTTTTATTGTTTATTTTTACTTTATATAATTTAATTATTTGTTCACATCTTATTTTTGTATAGGTGCAGTGAGCTATATATTACTTATTTACTTGTGCTCTTATATAATTATGTAGTTTTTGTATATTTTAACATACCTAATAATATTTTTTGTTCCAACAATTAATTGATTTGATAACGACTATTGACTAACGAGTATTTTCTATGTTTTTTTCTTGAAAAATATATTTATATTTGAGATTGAAATATGATGTAAATGGGTGCGATTTTGATAACACCAGTGAGAAAAATATCACCGATGGAAATCACGATTTACCAAAAGTAGTATTTTTGAAAGTCATATGTACCAACTTACAAATAATATCTCATAGACCACAGCTTTATTTCGGTTCGTTACAAAAATTAAATATTGTTTGTCCAATTGTCGTAATAAATTAATTTCTATGCTAAAACATAAAAACTGAATGGTGGAACGAAACTTATCTGTCTCTGATTATTATGATCTATCATCGTCGAGTTTATTTACGAGTGTTAGTTGGGGTCACTCGTGAGAGTTTTATATTATTAATATTGGTATAGAAAATAGCACAGCCCCTCAAGCGGAAATTTTGGAACTAAAAATGCGAGTGTGTGATTAGTGAATCTATATAATTTGACAGAGCAGGGAAAATTATATAAATAAATAAATATCATAACGGGTAGCTTACGGCGCCGAAATTCGCCTAGACGGCTGCATGGTACCCATCGGAGGGGTTTTTAATCCCACCTCGTCGTAACCGATGGTATGAGTCTACACCGGTGAATTTTGACTGATTAAAATTACAGATACAGAATTTGATGGTGCAACCCGAGTTACAAAACGCACCAGAGTTAAAAAAGCGTAGCGTTGAATCCCGACATTAGCGCTTTTAAAGCGCTCTCGACTAATGTCTTCATACGAACGTTTTAAGATCACTCTTTTTTTTATTCTTGCCGCAGTAGAACATAAAATTAATACCTAGAAATTACTGATAATAGCAGTTTGTATTGCAAGGAAGCGACAAAAAAACAAAAGGCATTCTGGGTGCATCCCCTCAACCAAGCGATACATTAAAGGATAATTCATGATACTTTATGAAGATTTGAGGCAGTATCCTAATAATTTCCCAGTAGTCTGAAAATTTTCCGTCGACTACTGCATCGATTTTTTGATAGGACATTTATTTACTTTTATTCTAAATGAAAAGCGGAGTGTTAACTTCAGGTGAGGCCTATTAAGGCACTCGAACTATTGGCGCGCGAGCGTAGAGTCCATGTTGTGTCTGCATAGGTTCCTTTTGACCCTTGTGTATACATGGTGACTTTGAAAGGATGTACTTTGGGCTAATATGAGGTTCTGCTGATCAAACCGAGCAACTTTTACGATATAACAATGTGCCGCAAATGAAAAAAAAAAATTGCCTTCTCCATACAAACTAGTAATGTTAAAATGATCAATTTGTATGGGGAAGCCAAAAATTTTTTTCATTTGCGACACATGGTTCTATGGGAAATGTTGCTCGATTTGATCAGCAGAACCTCATATTAGCCCAAAGTACATCCTTTCAAATTCACCCTGTATATATAACTACCTATCATTTTAAAAGATGATTCGGCCTAATATACCTACATATGTAGGTACATAGTTTTCTTTGGTAAAAAATGCACATTAGATAGATATGTATGTATGTATGTATGTATATTCTATTTTTCAAGATAACATAAACTACAATAATATTACGTTCCCATATTTCTACAGTATCGTTAGTCGTTTTCATGTCAATGGATTTTTAATATCTTTTCGATAAGTTTTAGATATTTTTTGACTCGAGTATCTTTTTATCGTGCTGTAATATTCGGCATACTTAGAGCCGGTTGCACTATCTGATTTAACGAATACATTTACGTTAAATATATATATATACCTATATATCATCATGGGTGCCTTACGGCGCATAAACGTCCGCAGGGTACCCAGCGGAACATTTTTAATCCCACCTCGTTCTTAACTGTTTTAAAACCCGGCTGTTCAGGTAAGTTGATAAAATTGGTCTTATATCAGAAACCGATTTTATTATGAATCGTGGTATCCATGGCCACGTTTTATTATAAATGAAACACCCCAAAATATAGGTATTATTTTGAGTTTTAGTAAGTAACCACTTTAACTTAACTACTAATCACTTTAGTTATACAAAAATATATATTTCTCAAAAAATAATTTTAATATCGAAACATTTTAATACATTTGTTTTATGTCATTAAACTACGTATATCAACTTTGCTTCATAAAATATAAAATTTATTGTAATTCTGTCCATCCCGTCAATTATTTTTTTAATCAGAGTAATGATCATAATTTTATTATGTATTAAATGTTTTAAAGATAAAATGCAATGAAAAAAATCCTGGTGGGCGGACTCGACCTACGATCCTCACTTTCGCGGCAAGCAACCACTGAGTCAACCAGATTCCAGCAACCCTTAATGATTTTTTTAATTGCTTGTTATAATACTTTAAATAGTAGATATACAAGACAAATGGATATCAATATGCCAACCAATCTGTCAGGCAGGCTATATTGTAATGTTTTTAAAATTTTAAATTAAGTTATAAAAATAAATAAATGCACATGTATGTCTATTTACAAGTATATAGATGCCTCAACTTTCTAGATATGGCAGCTAGTGGCACAATTTTATTTACTAGGCTTATATTTTTGTATTCCTTTATTAACAGAGTCTGCGTTTGACCTCAATTTAGCTTGATGGAAAGCAACGACGAGATCGAAGAGATAGCACGCTTACTCTGTAAAAAGGAGACTACCACCTCGACAAGAAATCGATGCAGTAGTCCCCTGAAAACCGGTAAAATCACAGACTAAAACCATAACATGACTAGGTCAATTGACGGTTTTTGCAAATGTTTCTGCAATTTGATTGAATACGCTAATTGAACATGTAGAGTAGGTAATATGCTACTTTTTTTAAAACAATAGGTATATTTTGGTATATAATTTATTTTTTACCTTTTAACTTGCATTGGAATTTTTGCATTTTATCCGCCTCCGTAGTCTAGTGGTTACGCTAGTTGGTATTGTATCCTGACGTCGTGGGTTTGATTCCTGTATAGCAAAACAATATTAGTAGTACGGTTTTCTATAGTTAGCCATGGCTAATAATAAGAATAAATGGCTAAAAATTATTGTTTAATATTGTAATGTGTGTGTTTATATGTGTTTTTAACATTATACCGTTAGTTTTTTACAATTTTATATTAGTTTCTTTTTTGGTAGTGACCCGATACATGGTACAAGGATAAAATGATTAAAAAAAATGTATTAAAAGATAACTTAATAATGTAGGACACAACAAACATATTTGTTTAATTTGCTTTTCAAAAATACGTTGCATATAAATTATATAATTACGAATATAAACGTTCACAATGCAGTTTAAGTCAACAAAAGTTTAACCCTCGGGAAATTTGGGTTTTCGAAATTACCTCACATTTCTCACGTCATGGGTGACTTGAAATTTTCCACTTGGGAAAATACGAAATACAAAATGAAATTATGTTGGTGCTCTGTATAGTTCTTAATTCTATTAATTAAGATTAATAAGTGCTTCTAATTTTGTTCTCTTTTTAAATTTTTGAATGTTTTTTATATATACATATTTTTATTAAGAAAAGGTTTTTACGGTAGTATATGGTAGTTATGTTATGTGTCAGTGGCATTTTTACGTATGGGCCAAATGGGCCAATGCCCAGGGCGGCCAATTGTAGGGGCGGCTGCCCCTACAATTGGCCGCAAACAGACGTTTTTAAAAATGTCGCTCGATAAAAATAAAAAATAAAAATAAGTAAAATGCTAACTTTCACATTTATAATATTAGTGGTTTGTGCTAAAATTAGTACTATGGCAGTCAAAGGTGGCCAGCTGTCAGTGGCTCGAGAAGAGACTAAACCTAAATACGCCCTTGATATAGTAGCCTTGCCTAGTTCTTTTACAGAGATTTAAAAACAAAACTATAATATAATAATCTAAAGTCAGGACCACCACTCAAGGCCTGCGACTAAAATTGGAACTAAAAAAAACTTGTTTTTGACAGAAGTGTGTTACAGTAGCTTTACTACAAGTTATTGCAAACAGTTTCTACTATAGTATAGTAAAAATTGTTTCCTAAAAACTTGTGGTAGAGTCACAGAAGAAATAATAGTACAAGTAGTAGAGGTACAGAAGCGCCATTGCTATCGGACTTGAGTGGTGGTTTCAACTCTGTTGTGTTGTATTACGTTAAAAAGTATTAGGCCCTTACGTGGTGGCCGAGTTTGTTCGACCTTACAATTAAAACTTAGGTCCCTGGTTCAAAAGGTACCAATGAGTTTTTAATCTAAAAATGTAAGTACATTTGTTTATCAACACCACTATAGTGCCTCGGAGAGCACGTGAAGCTGTCGGTCCCAGTTTCACTATACCGACTTGTTCACAAGTTATTCACAAACTGTTTATAGATGGGTTGATAGATGTATCCAAACATCACGACGAGCTAGCCACTTGCTCGGTCTAGAATCATACCATCGGCTACGACGAGGTGGGATTAAAAACCCTTCCGCTGGGTACCCTGAGGCCGTCTAGGCGATGACATACCCATGATGTTACTTATACTTTTAAAAACAACAAGCACTTATTCTAAGATTAGGTCAGGCGCAGATTGCGTCGGCTACTATCGCTCAAGTACTTATTGCTGCGACTATACTATGATATTGCTATATATTTAGGTTGGAGGAAGGTCTCTATAACTTCGTTAGGCCGACCGACCGGTCTCGTTACCACCCCCCATACAGATGCGAAAATCGTCATGGGACTTATTCATGTTTCGGTTTTAGTTTGTAGGTTCACCGGTTTTCAGGAGACTACTGCATAGATTTCTTGTCGAGGTGGTAGTCTCATTTCAGGGTGCGGTTACGAAATGGGTAAGTATGGGTAGGATAAGGCAGCGAGAATATTACAATATACTCGTAATGCAATTCGTTATTGTCGCCCTCCATTTCGTAATCGCATCATTTAGCCGGCATAGTGGGGGTGATCAATATTGTTTAAAAACAATTATTAATTGACCCCATTCATGGGCTTCAATAAAAAAAATGCTGTTAATTTGAACACCAACAAAAAAGCCTTTTTTATGACTTAAAACTCTTAAGCTTTTTTGTGTGCCTTAAAAATCTAATGCACATACGCCTATATAGACGCTATTCCAAAATAATTACATGAATAATTACAGTTATTTCAATTATTAGCTAAATTAGTGCAATAGAGATGTTAATGTATAAATAAATATTTGGACAGCTGTTATACCGCGGCCTGAAGATGCCCAAACCTCAGATATTCAACTGTTTTACATTATTATTATAAGCATGATGAAATTTTCTTTAATAAATTAGAATATAAATCAGGAAACCTGCTGAATAGGTATAATTTTCCACTTAGCCGCTCTAAAGCGCACACAACAGCTATCTGTCGACAACACAGACCTAAAGGTACGGCCAAACCAACGCGGTGGCGGTGGCGGTGGCGGTGGCGGCCGCGGTGGCGATCAGTTACTGCAGTAGTACTTGTATCGACGGGTTCAAACCAAACGCGATCTGCGGCCGCCCGCGCGATCCGTACAGAGTCTGCACGCGCGATCACTTGCGGCCGCCAGTGTTGCCAACTTAGTGGATTTTCCCCTAAAACTGGTTGTTTAGACCAGTTTTTCAACGGGGAAATTTTGTTTTAGTGGCTGGTGGTTTTTCGTAGTGGTTTTGTATCCTAATAAGGAATTTATAAAAATGAATAAATATAAAATACTGAAAAAAGTAAAAATAAAAACACTCCCATCTAGTATTAGAAACTAGGACTTCTAACTTCACTCGTATAGAGTGTGTAGTTCGTGGGTTCGAGTCCCACCCACAATGATTTTTTTCTATGTTTTATTTATCTTTAAAAATTTAATATTAAAAAAAGTAAGATTAAAATTGTTTTATTGAAATTTCAATGCGTACTATTTTTTTTTTGTAGATTTATACCCAAAATACGACTTTTTCTAGTGTTTGGTACGATCCCTTAAAAAATAATGTTGTTGGCAACTCCGCCCGAACGCAGATATCCTGAACGCGTTGGTGTGAACGGCTGAGATCGCCACCGCGGCCGCCACCGCCACCGCCACCGCGGCCGCAGATTGATCGCGTTGGTCTGTGCGTACCTTTAATCAGTATATGTAGATAGGTGGACTCGTAGAAAACGGTACAGGTAATAAAAGGACAGATTGATATGACCGGCGTGGACGTACTACGACAGATAGATCAGCGATTTTAATAAATTTTGGACATTTTATTTTTATTTTCATTGGAGCTGATTGGAAAGCAGTCCGACAAAATAACTAGGTTGAATTAATACATTGTTCTTGCGGTGATGCGGTTATAAAATGAGGGCGATAAAGACGAATTTGCATATCGAGCCTACTTTAATACCCTCGCTACTTTATCGTAAATTAACTGCCCGTTTCGTTACGGAACGCTGAAAGAGACTACCACCTCGTCACAAAATCGATGCACTAGAGTAGTGAAACCAATGAACCCACAGAATAAAACTGAACTAGGTCATTTGACATTTTCTTTGCAATGGCATACATCATAAAAATATATTACTTTGTTTGTTTTTTTAAAGCTATATGTATCAACCGAGAGCATGGAGAGAGGCGTCATTGCGCCGTGAGAAGAACACAATATGATCAATATAAATATATCTATCATCAGCCCATATACTTTCTATCACATGTCACAAGGCCTTGTGAAAGTTATACCTCTACAATAGTTAATTGACTGGAGTTTTGAATTTGCTTTGTATGTTTTGTATGCCAGTCAAGATCAATCATTTGCGGTTGCGAAGTCTGCGCTTCTCATGTAAAATATGCAATCGTGCTTTCAATATTTCTCCGTTGGATTGTAGGGACCTACATAATATATTGCATTTCTTATTAAAATTGTTTTACTTAATAAATTGACAGTAACTTAATAAACAATTTATTTGTAACAGTTATATATCGCCTACATAATATCGAAAAAACTTTTCGAACTTTACAAGACTGTGTTGTAGCGCTATGATTTATACGTCACAGTAAAATCATGCGTATCACGCCTACTTGACCCTTCTAACCTATTTGTTTACTATGGTCTATCCACATACACTGCAGGGTGCCGAGGTCGCTCACAAGAGAACTAGAACGCTACTGATACTATCTCGTTTCCTCACACAGATCAGACAAGCACTTTGTCACATAGATATATTGGGGAGTACAATGTGATAAGGAGAGGTTCGAGGGAAAATATATTTACGTTGAAAATAGTTTTCGGTTTACAAATCTTTATTAGATACTTTGTTGAGTTCTATATCTCGTTTCTCATATAGTTCAGACAAGTGCTTATAAAATATATTACGTATTAGTATCGTTGTTTCTGGTACACATAGTACAAGCCTAGAGCTTAGTTTGTGACCAGGGCAATGTGTATGTAATGTACTTCATATTATTATTAATAAGTATTTTCATGTAGATGGCGTCTGGCTATTAAATGTTGACTCGAGGAGTAATCCCTATCTTGTTCTTTCTTATAAACAAAGTTAAAAGAGAGAAAGAATAAAAACATAATCTTAGTGTTAGCATTCGATGGCCAGACTTTATATTGGGGAGATTTACAAAGTAATAAGATATTTCAACTCTCAAAAACCCTAACATACTCCTAAGCATATTTCACTCTTTCAAAGGTTAGCTGGTAGAAAATGCCTAAGGTAGAAAATTAAGCTCGCCTATGTACAATTTTGTGCAATAAAGAATTTAATAATAATAATAATGGCGCTATAGAGGTTCTATGGAAAATACATTTGGGTTGAAAATAGTTCTTGGTTTACTAATACTGAAGTAATTATTAGTTTCTTTGTTAAATCCTGAAACTCGCGTCTCACATGGATATTGGGGAGAGTAACAGTGTGATAAGGATACTTTAACTTAAGATAAGGTTCGATTGAAAATATGGGATGTCGGTCGTTTGGGACCGAAAAAATCGGATCCCTGGTCTGAAAAGACTTATACCGAACTATTAAACATATTTTTTGGTTTACAAATACTGAAGATAAGATGTATAAAAATTATGAAGATAGAATTGAAATGAAAAATTTATTGGACTGTGGGATTCGAATCCGTGACGCCTATTATTGCTTTCTTAAATTTTTATGGTTTTTGTGTGTGAATTTGATATTTAATTTTTGAATACACAAGTCATTATCTGTTTCGAATTCTTTTTTTATGGAAAAGTCTTTAAACCTAATTTCCAGTCAAAAGTTGGATCGCCGTAATTATTCACTGCCCTGCCTGCTTTCCATATAATGTACCCGGCATTAGCAAAGTAAATATTTTTTACGGTATGTGACTGTGTCTGCATTTACCTGGTGGTAAGCAAACGATAAATTTAGATACATACATATATATATTAAATGAGATACATTCGATATTAATTATAATGGATCATTCTTGGGCTTTGTAGGTCTGTTTAATCAGGTAGATAAAAAGTCACATTCCGTGTTCCAATAAAAAAACATTGTATTATATTTTCATTACAGTACACATTTATTATTTTATTATTACGAGAACGAGAGAATAAAGTAATACAGGATTGTAAACATCAATAATTGTAAACCTTCTTGACTTTGAAAGACGGTTTAATCAAAACAAAATTAGGTTTTACAAGCAAATTGTTTATTCATGAGCATTGCTTCAAACACATAAAATATGCAAATCCTTTGTTTGCAGGTTCAGCGGAGAAGCCTCCAGCATGTTCTAGCTACTCCAGGCCATCTACACGCTCAACAGTTAACTAAAACTTTCATGACGCCTGTTCAAGAATAAAACTGTTAATCTGCAACAGTTCACCGCAACTCTAGAAATGACTCTACCACCATAGTTACAAACGTCGCAAAATGACAAAAGTAAAATTAAAATTAATGTTCTTTTTACTTAACGCATTTTTGACAGCCGATTTTGTCTATACGAGGCCGTATTTAGATATTACAAATGGTACATTTTCAAAGAATGATAATAAAACAAACATCCAAACATTTAATATACCAGTTGAGGCGGAATCAGATACGCTCACGGTGGCGGAAGATGGATACAATGAACACACCGAAGAAGAAACAAACAAGAGTTCCAAAAGAGAAATGGATGACATTATGACAGCAGAACAGAATAGAGATGAAAGAATGTCCAAAAAGACTATGGACGCTTCCATAGCCGTCTTAGAGGAAGGGACTAGTAAGGGTTCTAAAAGAGAGATGGACGATATAATGAATGCAGAACAAAACCGAGATGAGAAAATATCTAAGAAAACTATGGACGCCTCCGCGGCTGTACTGAAACTTCCTGGCGAAGACGCAGACCAATTTCAGAAGGATCTTAACATATCATCTCCTGTAATGGAAGGTATATTTGAAGCTGAAACTGGAAGAGAACAAAGCTTAACAGATATTTTATTTAGTCCTGAATCTGATATAATAGTAGACGCCCCTAGATTTGAATATCTTGTCACTGCAAAAGTAAATAAGTCTACAGAGATAGATCAAGTGAATAAAATAGCTGTAAATTTAAATGATTATGAAAAAGGATTAAATAATAGTAGCATTGATGGAAAGATTGACTATGTGGAGTTAGTTGAGATAGTGAAACCTACAAAATTTAGTGAAAATAGGAGTGCTTATTCCCTTGGTAATATCACTGGACATTATGTGGAAAACGATGCCGCTCCTGATACAAGTAAGTGTAAATTGCATATCGTCGTTGGGCATTTGAATACAAGATTTGGACACAGAGAAAGACAGATAAAGGACTTTTTAAAGATTGAAGAAAGTCGATACTACACGATTTTGGAATATAAAAGTTTCTATCATCTGCTAAATTTCTCTAAATTAAATAAGACAATAAAATTAATGCATTTTATAAAAAAATCGACTATACAGGGTAAATTTTTCTTTGAAGGGACACTTGAAAATTTCACCCTGTATACATGATGACTTTGAAAGGTTACACTTCGCTAATATGAGGTTCTACATTGATTGATTGGGTGATTGAACATTGGAAAAAATGTTCAATATGATCAATAGAACCTTTCAAATTCACCATGTATATAATTTTGGCATTAGGTTTGTTAAACCTAATAAATATTTAATACTTATACTTAACATCATACAATACACATTATAGAAATACATAATGTGTATTTCTTACAAATAAAATTCTATTTAATAAGAGTATGGTGCTAGTATATTATTAGGTCACACCTTTTGAAATTTACGTAATTTAGTCTAAGAAAAGATAGTGCTTCTGTAGAGACAAACGAATTTCAATATCACATTTATCACGAGCGCTTTGCGATTTGTATTTCTCAGATATTAGAGTACATTTGAACCATCTCTTTGTGTCGGCTTGCCTTTGATCTGCCAACTCAATAAATGCCGCTTGACAAATCGACGCGATAAGCCAAATCATTTTCCTTTCCATTCCTTTTAATATGACGACGAATGGGAAAACAGAATATATACTATTACTACTTAGTACTATTATTAGTACTTCTGGTTTTTTATGGTTTATTTGTACCAGTTATACTTATTAGACACTAGGTACATAGAGTCTGTGCAAAAAATCAACCGTCGTAGAATTGGAGGCGCTAGTGATCTAAAATACTTCTGAATGTAACGGTTAAGGAATATCCATCAACTTCCTTAGAAGCAGCAGCTTCTAAAGGCCTCTATTTTTTATTTAAAAATGGCCAGTTACTTAAATACTAAGCCCTTAGTATAAATTATAAAAAATAAAATATTGTTATAAAGAAATTGGAATGCAATGAACTTAAACTAAATCCCAGTGAACTTAAGATCAGCTAACAAATAAATTATGGTGCATGTAAGCATCTCACAGTTGCAATGATTACGCACACAACCTGGTCCGTATCTGTGAAAATACGGTCACAAGTTACCAGTATTATTTGTATTGGGGGTGGCAAACTACACTCGTTTTTTTTTGTTTTATGATGGCAAACCTTTTTTTAGTCCGTATTTTCACGGAAACGAAGTGGGTGCTCTTCACCCCCGTAGCATGGCGCTTAAGATAAAACTATAAAATAGCTTGTCCCCTAACAAACACAAACCACATTTTGAAGGAACTAATTGAACATTCATGGTACATTGTTATATTTGTTTATAATCATAAATACAATGGACCATTAAGTTGCTTTTCTTAATCTAAAGGCCCCTAAAGATTCAAGTTATAAAATTCTACAGGTACCGCAAGTATTTTAACGAAAACAATAAAAAACCGACTCCGAATGGAGAACGAGTGTGAACCACACAGATTTTATATATTATTTTTGACTTTGTTACAAATATATTTCACATCAGCAGCAGACAACGTCTTGGATTCATGCCCGATTTCACCAACTCTAAGGGAGCCCCTAACAAAGTTAAGGGACAATTCATGTTAGTTGTTTCATAGCAAATATATCAAAATCCTTATTTAGGGGATCCTTAGGGATCGTTGGTGAAATCGGGCATCAGAATGTCTATTAGATATTCTGAATCGATGACGTTGTCAATAGTATTTGCTTCCTCTGACTATGAGACAGGCCCCTTCCATCCGAGTGTTAAAACATTTGTTCACAACCACATTATTTGAACACTTGATCTAGATCCTTGTGGCAATTTTGTTTTGTTTAGCATGGTAATAAGTTTATGTACTGCGTATTATATACTTTTTTAAGGTAGTTTATGTATTGTTATGCATCATTGGTTATATTATATTATAGTATGTTTTGAAAAAAGAAATAGATTCTTTTTTCAAAACAGTTCAGTCATGTACCCTAAGCATATTTCACTCTCTTAAACGTTAGCTGGTAAAAAATGCTTTAGGAATTAAGCTCGTCTATGTTCAATTATGTTCAATAAAGATAATACATATGACAGTTATCTTGCCGCCGTGCTACGAGGTCTGGTAGGAGTTAAGTTAATCCCGCTATGACGTCAGACTAGTACATATAATTAGTTATAAGAATGACCTGTAACCTGTCGCAGTTTTGTCCGTTGTTGCAGGCTTCACGGACATGCAGACCTTGTTCGTTTCCTGTATCGGGACCTTGTTGCCGCTGCTTGTCGTCTTGTGCCTCACTTTTGTTATTAGGTAAGTTATTTTTTATTTTATAGTAGCACGATATATGACCTAATCTAATGTTCCTGATGATATAAGAAGACCTACAAAGTCCATGAACATGGTCAATTAAAACATTGTTGTTTAACAACATTAATTGCTCACTATGCCGGATAAATAATGTGGTTACGAAATAGGAAAAACGAAAAAGACAAATTTGCATTAGGAGTATCCTCGCTGCTTTTTTGACAAATCTACAACCACCTCGACAAGAAATATGCAGTAGTTTTCTGAAAACCGTTAAATCCACAGCCTAACATCTAATCATACTAGGTCACTTGACGGGTCAGGTTTACAAATTCAGTACCTAAAACATATTTAGAGAAATGGTTTAAGAAAAAAGGTTTATTATTTTTTTTAATATTACGTTTAGGTACTGGCCTCAACCAATATGGGAAAGTAATAAAATGTATTTAAATAGGCATTAAAGATAGAGTTAGGAGAGCGTTGTCACCCCTTGTATCCTATGAGAACATTTTGATAAATTCTGACACATGTCTGACTGCTGCTTTGTATGTAGCAGACATTTATACAATGGACCGTCTAATGCGACCTTAATTGGTCCACCTTTGACAATATAGAGGTCTAGCGAAGTTATTGATTTTCACAGAGTGATAGATTTTGACCGCCTCCGTAGACTAGTGGTTCTGGTACACATAGTACAAGCCTAGGGCTTAGTTTGTGACCAGGGAGATATGCGTATAATGCTTTTTATATTATTATAGAGGGTTCTATAACTTCGCTAGGCCGACCGACCAGTTTTCTTACCTCCGCCCACACAGTTACAAAAGCCTAGCCATGTTTCAGTCTTAGTCGGTAGATACAACGGTTTTCTGGAGCATACTGCATCGTTTTCTTGCCGAGGTGGTAATCTCCTTTAAGGGTGCGGCTACAAAATGAGCAGTTGATTTTACAATAAGACAGGGACGATATTAAAGTAGACTAGTATTGTAAATTAGTCTTTGATTTCGGCATCATCATGAAACTAATAATAATATATGGAACCGCCCTAATGTCTTAAATGGCCTATACAACGAAATGTCAAACGCGTTCGTTGCCTGTTTTCACTTCAACCAATCAACGCTCAGTGATTTCTTTTTTTTTTCTCACTATATTTTTTGTTACTACTTTTTCTTTTTAAATTTCTATGGCGGCGCTCTGCCTCATCATCATCTTCTGTTCTCACGACTGGAAAGGCGATTTAAGGCCCAATGGCGCCTTCCTATCTATATCTCCATAGTCGGCTTATTTAACCAATGTTGCTACAGTACTATGTATTGATCGATCCCATTTATAGACGTTGTAGCTTTGCATCGTATAGATACAAAGTCACATGCCTTGCTACAATAAAAATAAACTAAGGGTTATCTTATTTTTATATATTTTTTTCTTAAAAATAATTGCCGGGAAATGTTGCTCTTTATGATAAAAATATTGATATATATTTCATGCGCTGTAATTAACATAATAATATAAATAAAGTAGTAGTACTTACTAGATAGTATATTAAAGCGCGGGTTGTGTATTAGACGGTTTTTTTTTCGAAAAACCATGAAACGATTATAGGTAAATAATTTATTAAATGCATTTAATTTAAAAAATATATTTTTTAGAGCAGACCTACAAAGTCCATGAATGGGTCGATCAATAATTGTTCTTAAACAACGTTGATCGCTCCCACTATGCCGGCTAAATGATGCGATTACGAAATGTAAACATTTATCAATTGATACTTATATTAGGTATATAATTTCCATGAAGGTAAAAACCGTGCCCGTCCGCGTTTTTTTAGCTTCATGATAATTTCTGTAGGAATTATATTTTTTAAGCCAAATTAACATTTAACACAAACCGGGCCTTATTATCCGCGCATTTTAAGTTTATTTATATAATAAGAAATATTAAGGATATGGATTATACTGGATAGGCTTCCATGTATTGCGTTTCTTTTAATAATCAATATTAAAAGAACATATATTACACTACCGTGAATCGACTATTTTTAAATGGGCCTTACTATACTCTGAGCCTTATTACCCCCTGTTACCTTAGTTAAAGTTAATTCTACTGTTAATAATTTACTAACGTTCAGAAAATATATATGGAAAATAGCACAGAGCACGGAATCCACGCGCGCCGCAGCGCGCGGCGATCCCGTGCTCTGTGGAAAATAGCTATATACTTCAAAGTTAAACCCAAATTAATATGGAGGTAGATAAGATGAAAAGTTTTGCAATTAGTCAATACTTCTCCCAGCTAGTTACTATGGAGATCACATTCTATACCTACTATATTAAATTCCTCTGTATAATATTAATTATTATATGTAATGGATATGTATTGTATAATGTTACCTTATTAACGCTATTTCGAGAATATCTATTTACAGGGAGAAAAGTAGGTACTATAAATGTTGATGATGGCAAATTTTACTGAAAGGAAACATTCCTTTATTTTCAATAATAAGTAAATCTGCATTCAATGATTTTTGTAAGCACGCTTGCCGCGCCCGAGTATCGAAACGACTCAAATGTAAAAAAATAATACCCATACTTTTATGGTAGACAATCGATAGGGTTAATTCAATCTGTTGATTTAAGTTAAGGGTTGATTTTTCAATCGTCAGTTAAAGTTATTCGACAGTTAACTTGTATGAAGAACTGTCAAATTTATTCATTCTCCATACAAGTTATCTGTTGAATAACTTTATCTGGACATTTTTAACGCAACATTTTCACTTTTTCGTACGTTTTTACAAACATTTTCTTTCATACAAAAGTTGCGGGCAGCTAGTCTTAAATATAATCTAAAATAATATAAAAAATGCACTGAAATCTCAGGCCCTTTGTCAGAACTATATTGGTAATGTCTAAATTAACTAATTTTATATTATTAGAATTTAGGTACCGAGGATGCACTTATACCCAACTTCAGTAACTTGTTCTATCAAACATTTTTTTGATGCCAATCGATCCTTATGAGAATCAAAAGTCTACTGGACCGACCGAGGTAAACTGAGGTTTAAGTACTAGAACAGACAGAAATCACGAAAAACTTTTCCCATACATTTTGGTGAGAGAACCAAACTTCAACAATAGCGAAACTTTTTATTCTAGTTAAATAAATAAACTTGCTATTATACAGGGTGAATTTGAAAGGATGTACTTTGGGCTAATATGAGGTTCTGCTGATCAAATCGAACAACTTTTCCCATGAAACCATGTGTCGCAAATGAAAAAAAATTTTGGCTTCCCCATACAAATTGGTCATTTTAACATTGCTAGTTTGTATGGAGAAGGCAATTTTTTTTTTCATTTCCGGCACATGGTTCCATCGGAAAAGTTGTTCGTATTGATCAGCAGAACCTCATATTAGCCCAAAGTACATCCTTTCAAAGTCACCATGTATATTTTACTTGTTGAGTTATTTAAGTAAAAGTACTTATACTTATTTGTGTTAAATTTGAAGCTATTTTGGATTATGTACGCAAATATAACATAAGCTGTTGTTGAACCTTAATAAAATATAATTTCGTATAATACTTAGGCTCCGTTTTGTCAAGTGTTTTATTTTCGTGTACAACATTCCAGTTAAGTATTAGGTGTGGGTTTGAGAGCATCATCTCGCCCTTCCCGTAGAAGCCCCCGCCTTTGACCCTTACATAGTTAATAAATCAATACAGCGGAATAAGAGATGACGGAAGCTGCTGAGGGACCATTTTGTAAACTCGATCACGTAATTTTCTGTTGAACTTTTTTTTTACGAAATTTGTACTGGTTTGGCTTAGAATACACACAGTTATACATAAAATACAGTGAAGGTGAGTTTATAGAGCATTGAGTTATAACTAACTTCGATCATAAAGAACCCTTAAGGTACGAAGTAGAAATAGGTAATAATATGTGTAGATACATATACATACATTTCATCACGGGTGCCTTACGGCGCCCGAGACCGCCTAGACGGCCCCAGTACCCAGCGGAGGGGTTTTAAACCCACCTCTTCGTAGCCGATGGTATGAGTCTACACCTAACAGGTGGCTAGCTCGTCGCGATGTTTTGAATAGACTCAATAACCCATCTATAAACAGTTTCACAAGTTGGTATACTGAAACCGGGACCGACAGCTTAACGTGCTCTCCAAGGCACTATATAGTGGTGTTGTCAAACAAATGTACATATTTTTTATTATTAAAAACTCATTGGTACACACCGGGATTCGAACCAGGGACCTAAGTGTTTTTTTTAAGTCCAAGGTCTAACCAACTCGGCCATTACGTATATTATAGATATATAGAAAAAATCCATTCTGCATTTTCTTAGTTGAATAAATGGAACATTTTTAATAGGAGAATATTTATTTCTTTGGACGGAAGATGTATTGTCTCTAATTAAGTTTTACTTGCCTCGACACAAGATAATAAATACGAGTAACTTGATTTACATGAAAGAAAAATTGATTTTTTTAAGTACCAACATTCCCTCGCTGTATCGCAATGCTGATTTTTTGAGCGAGGAGTGAGCCAGCCTATATATTATCCCCTATTGTCACCAGAACTATATATTATCTACTACATATTAGCTATTTCTACTTCTAACTTCTAGGAACATTATTTATACAGGATCGCTTTAAAAGGTTGTTCTTTAGGCTTATATGAGGTTCTACGGACCAAATCGAACAACTTTTTTCTATAAAACCATGTGTGAAAGAAAAATAATCAATTACCTTCTCTATACAATATATTACTAGTAATGTTAAAATGGCCAATTTGTATGGGGAAGCCATTTTTTTTTCATTTGGATTGGTTGCATGGGAAAAGCTGTTCGATTTAATCAGTAGAACCTCATAGTACAACCTTTCAAAGTCATCATGTATAAATATAATGATCCTAGAAGTACATATAATAGCTAATACTCGTATATAGTTGATAGATAGGTGATACCATCTAGGTATTAAAAAAAATATCTTCTAGTCGGTCAAATCATGTTTAACAATATTGATCGCTCCCACTATGCCGGCTAAATGATGCTGTTACGAAATAAGCGGTGAGAGACGTATTTGCATTACAAGTCTATTTAAATATCCTCGCTGATTTATTGTCAAATCAATCACTCTTTTTTAACCGCACCATGAAAGGAGACTACCACCTCGATGCAGGAGTCGGAAAACCAGTGAACCCACAGACTAAAACCGAAACATGACTAGGTCACTTTTGCATCTGTATGGGATGTGGTAACTAAAATGTATAATGTATAAATAAAATGTTTTATGGGATATATTTAATACTAATTATTAAATTCTAACCGTACTTCAATGAAAATTCTAATTATTATTATTAATATCTTCATACCAGCCTTTCACGCGTCCACTGCTGGACATAGGTCTCTCCCAAGGATCGCCACATGCCTGTAGCCATCGGCTTTCCGGGACGTTTTTCAGGTCGTCGGTCCATCTTGTGGGGGGCTTGCCTCTGCCGCGTCCACGGCCCCTAATGCCCCAACGGCCATCCGTTCTGCGAGCTATGCACTGCACTGGTCTATCACTTTATAAACTCATACCACAGTCATACTTCTCAAACATGACGCCGATTTTGGTGCCTTTTCATTGCTCTCTTTTAAAACCTTTGCATTTTATTTATGGTCTCCGTTGAATATACGTGGTGGCCGAGTTGGTTAGACCTTAGACTTAAAAACACTTAGGTCCCTGGTTTGAATCCCGGTGTGTATCAATGAGTTTTTAATTAAAAAAATGTTGTACATTTGTTTGACAACACCACTATAGTACCTCGGAGAGCACGTTAAGCTGTCGGCCCCGGTTTCACTATACCAACTTGTGAAACTGTTTATAGATGGGTTATTGAGTCTATACAAAACATCGCGACGAGCTAGCCACTTATGTGTATGGTCTCCTGCGGCCATGTCTCCTTTATACAGGGTGAATTTGAAAGGATGTACTTTGGGCTAATATGAGGTTCTGCTGGTCAAATCAAACAACTTTTCCCATGGAACCATGTGCCGCAAATGAAAAAAAAAATTGCCTTCTCCATACAAACTAGTAATGTTAAAATGATCAATTTGTATGGAGAAGCCAAAATTTTTTTTCATTTGCGATACATGGTTCCATGGGAAAAGTTGTTTAATTTGACCAGACCAGACCATGTATATCTGTTTCGTCACTCTTTGAGCTCGCATTCTTTTCATTCATACTCCTAATCCAACGGAGCTGGTTCCTCCTTTTCATGTCTATACATTGTTTCAGTCCCATTCGTTCCCGAGTTTTATTATATATATGTTTATGTATGTTTGTATATATGTATGTATTATGATATAGGGTTTGTATGTATATTTATGTATATATATATATATATACATTTTTATTTTTTTCATTTAGCACCCAACTCATCTTTGCACTCAATCTTAAAGTTAGCTGGTAGATAATGCCTAAGGTAATAAGTTCGCCTTTGGTCATAACTTTTGTGTACTGTGCAATAAAGTGTTTAAAATAAATAAATTCTCGGTCTGTTATTTTAACACCGCATATTCGTCATAATGAGCGCATTTATTTTGCTTTCATCTTTCTCCTGACATACCCATGTCTGTCTTCCATACAATAGTGTCGGGACAAGAACTACGATTTGAATAGCTAGGCTTACTTTTTAAATAAATGCTAATACTCTACTTTAATGAAAACCTCTATAGAAATTTTCCGAGATTATATATTTTTTTGTTTTAAGCAAAAATATATCTTAAATTCAAAATTTTGTGTTCGGAGATTATTTTAAACCATAGTTAATTTGAATTAATGTTCGTATATGAATAACATTGTCAGTAACTTTGGAGTAATTCCGACAGAATTGTATATACGAGTAAGTTAACTCGAGAGTCATACATGCTTACTTTTATGGTACTTGATGAAATAGAAAGATGGAAGTAGTAAAAAATCGGAAAAAAAGTTTTCTGGTAAGTATTTTTGATTATCTATATTTTCCTCAAAGAGTTTGTTACTCTAGCATACAAATCAGATAAGTAATTGGGTTATTACCAAAATTTTTCAGATGTGCATATACACACACCGGCAGAATTAGAGGAACACAAAAAAAAAGGAAGAATATAAAATAGTTACTTAGCTTTATTTTTAAACAAATAATAATTAAACATGAAACAACAATTAAATTTATATGTTTTGACATTAATTTGCAACACCATACTTAAAGTTTAATGAAAATAAAAACTTAACTAAACAAAATAATAATAAAAATAACACAAAAAAACAGTAGAAAATTTTAGATTTTATGACGGTTTAAAATTAATTAAATGATTGTTTAATAACGAGTATTTCTCCCCCGTGCCCTGATTAAGGCATGCATCCGTCTGGGCATGCTGCGAATGATATTGTCAATGATTTCTTGGGGCAACCTCTGCCATTTTTCAACTAATTTGTTTTTCAGCACGCCCTGATTTTTAAGAGGTTGCTTCTTGATTTGACACTCCTCTTTAGCAAGTCCCAAACGTGTTCAATCGGATTCATATTCGGGGACCGTGTTGGCCACTCCATCATCGTAATACCAAAATGGTTTAGGTATACCTGTACTGAGCGAGCACTGTGAGCCCGAGCATTATCCTGCATTAAAATGAAGTCGTTACCAATAAATGGGGCAAATGGCACAACATGTTCCTCTAAAATCTTCCTGATATACCGATCAGCATTCAGATTCCCGCCGTCGACTACCACTAACTCCGTGCGAGCCCCTAAACATATCCCTCCCCAGATCATAATTGAGCCGCCACCATATGCCACTGTATTTTCAAAATTAGACTGTAAATAACGCTCTCCTTTGCGTCTCCATACTCGCTGCCTTCCATCAATCTGATTTAACAGAATTCTACATTCATCAGTAAAGAGAACTTGTCCCCACTCGTCAAAGTCCCAATGATGATGTTCACGAGCAAAGTATAGTCGGTTTGTGCTGTGGTGTCTCTCAAGTTTTGGTGCTTTGGCGAGTATAAATGAGCCTATACCAACTTCCTCGAATCTGCGAACTGTCCGCTCACTCACTCTTACTCCTCGAACCTCCTCCAATGCATTTCGGGCCTGCACCGCCGTAAGTTTCGTGTTCCGACGAACATGAAGTTGTAGAAAACGGTCAGCTCTCCTTAAAGTACACCTTTTCCTGCCTTGTCCTCTTCTCCTCACTAGAGAATTTGTCAATCTGTACCGTTTGATGCTAGAATGAATTTTTATAAGCAAGCAAGAAAACACAATAAATAAGCAAGAAAACACAAAAGTCTCATAAAACTGCAATTTAATGTTTTTCAAATGGAATTTATGAATTTTACGAAAACGGAAAATCTACTTCGAAGCAGTCGATAGAGATGTATGAATGAAAAATTAAAACAAACGGATGAGAAAAATTACTGTTGACATTTTCAAATTAGACGTTTTAAAAAAATATATGTAAAAAATATAAAAAAGTAATGTAACCGGCCAGTGCTACGAAAAAGATATATTAATTCTTCTTTTTTTTGTGTTCCGCTAATTCTGCCGGTGTGAGTACTTTCTATTATTTAAAATTAATTTAGAAGATTACCAAACTTATTTTTAATTTATTCAGAACCATGTGAGGTGTATGTATTTTGTTTTTAATATTAATTTTACATTTACTACTATTATCTTTACCAGCGTTTAATTTTACTTTATTAAAAGATTTATGAAAGATATAAAAATGAAAGATATAGATTAGATTCATTTTTAACATTTTAAATATTTATTTGTGGGTAAATATTTCATTTTCCGTAAAATGGTCTCTTTAAATGATACTAAATAAATGCACAAATAATAAAAATACATTCGGTATATTTTTTTACTTTCATGATTTTTTTTCATGGAGCACGGCATGTGAATTTGTATCTACCTGCTGTTAAGCAGACCTACAAAGTCCATGAATGGGGTTATAATTAATTATATATATAATAAATAATTATAAAATTAACTTCTTCATTAGACCGCCTCTGTGGCCTAGTGGTTGCGATTTTAGTGTTGTATCTGGAGATCGTGGGTTCGATTCCCACTCACTCCAAAACATTTGTAGATATGCTTTTTCTGCAGTTTGTCATTGTCTGGGTAGGTATTTATAAAATATGAAATGCATTAGTATCATTGTTTTAGTACACAAATAACAAACTTAGTTTATGACCAGGAAAAAATATGTGACATGTCCTATATATTAATATTAATTATTACATTGTGTACCAATGAGTTTTTAATAAAAAAATATATGTACCTACATTTGTTTGACAATACCACTATAGTGCCTCGGAGACCACGTAAAGTTGTCGGTCCCGGTTTCACCATACCAACTTGTGAAACTGTTTATAAATGGGTTATTGAGTCTATTCAAAACATCGCGATGAGCTAGCCACTTGTTTGGTGTAGACACATACCATCGGCTACGACGAGGTGGGATTAAAACCCCTCCGCTGGGTACCCTGGGGCCGTCTAGGCGGTCTCTCAAAGATATGTGTATGTATGTGAATAAAGTGTGTCATATCCTATATATTAATATTAACTATTATAATACGTATATATAGATACCCACATGTTAGTATATAGACGTAAGGTTGATAATTACAGCCATTTGAAGACTTAGCTCGAGTTGGTAGATTGAATTTCTGCTCGTTTCAGTTTCCCATATGATTTATTATGTTCTTGGACGGTGTTTGGGGAGAAATTGTAAGACGGATAATGCTATTAGAGACTCTGCTAGGTTAGGAAACTATACGTTTAAGTGGGAAGAAATAATAAGAGTCTGGGGCTTGGCTAGAGGCAGTTCCTTCTCCATCCCTTGGCACCCTTCTTGACTGGCACACCCTTTGCATTGGCATTTCTCTCCACCATTAGGTGCACCATTATTCAAGGCACCTGTATCTGCGGCACTCATGTCGAGGAATCCGGTCTCCATAGTTTATCGTGTCGGAAGAGCGCTGGTAGAATATCACGCCATACCAACATTAATAAAATAATAAAATACGCGTTGGCATCCGCGGATATTCGCAGCTTGCTAGAACCATCCGTCATAAACAGTGATGACAGTAAAAGGCCGGATGGAATGACATTAGTCCCGTAGCATAGGGGTCGCGCTCTTGTTTGGGATGCCACTTGTATGGACACTTTAGCACCATCTAACATCCACGTCACCTCTTTGTCCTCCGGTGCCGAAGCTCTTAAAGCCAAAAATTAAAAAAATATATATATAATACCATACAACAAAATTTTATGCGCGTTAAGCTGTCGGTCCCGGTTTCACTATACCAACTTGTGAAACTGTTCATGATATATTATTATATATATATATTATTAAAAAATATACCATATACAACAAAATTTTGAATTGTTGGCTTTCGCAGTAGAAACACTAGGCCCATGGTCTCCCGATAAAAAAAAAAATGCTTATAGTTTAGGAAAATTATTATTCGAAAAATCAGGAGATCATCGATCATCGCCAGAGCCGTTTTTTATACAAAAAGTTTTTTTGGAAATTCAACGCGGAAATGCCGCAAGCATTTTAGGAACATTTTCTGCTGCAACATCGGAGGACCTAAGCAATATTTTTTATTTAGTTTAATACTATTTAATTTTCTTTATATATTTTATCTTCTTAAATCTATTTTGGCTAATGTTAATAAAATTAAAAAATATATAATATAAATACAAGAAACATAGCTCCTCTTACGAATTTCTAGCGTTTTCGGTGGAAACTCTGGGACCATGGTCACCAGATGCAATAACATTTGGTATTAATATTGGAAAAATTTTAATGGGGACCATCGAGCAAGATTCTATTTTTTCCAACGAGTATCGAATGCTCTATGTATTTTGGGCACATGCGAAATCTACAATAAATTTATTGTTTTATTCGTCATTGTAAATATAATATAATTAATATATACCAAAATTAATATTTTATAATTTACGATTATTAATAAAATTAATAATTTATATGTAGGACAATTTACGCATATTGCTCTGGCCACAAACTAAGATCTAAGGTACAAGCTTACGTGTACCAGAAACAACGACATAATATACGTATAACTAACTTTATTTCGCCTTATTAGGGCGTCTTCAGGCAACAATAAGGCGAAATATAGAAAGTTATTATCTATATATTGTGTTTTTATTTATGTATGTAATTGGATAACCTATGAAAAATAATAAAGCAGTTAGTGCTAATAAAAAATATATAAATATGTGAACATTCGAGTATAGTGGCCTATATTTGCTTCGACATACAGAAATCTATACAAAGCACAGAACATATAAATTAATCCAAAAACAGTTTGTTACAAACTTAAAAAAAGGATCTTAAACAAAATACAATAAAAATAGGTAGAAGCCATCCGACAGTCAACTCGTATGAAAATATGTAAACAATATTCATTCTCCACACAAGCTGAATAACTTCATCTGACGACTGAAAAATTGGCCTCAAACCAACTAAAAATTTGGTATAAAACTAGTTCTACACGGTTCAAACCTCCCCAGAATTGTATGAAATAAGAAGAGGCGAAAAGTATAAATTACTATTATAGATTTTTTTCTTCATAGGAATAATGCAATTTCATGCCAGGTTTTAGTATCGGGGTAAAACAAAACCCCGATACTAAAACCTGGCTATGTTCGTGAGTTCTACTATGAGTTTTTGGTATTGATTTTGTAGTTGTTGGCGACTGTACTAAAGGATCTACCATATTTTGAACAGAAGAAATTTCTATAGAAACCTATTTTCATTTAATTCTGTTTATAATGCAAGAAAAATCTACCTTACATATTAACTGCTTTGATTGTCCCGAAGGTTTGGCTTGTAGAGAATTCTCTATTAAGTCCGCCTTTGTATTTTGTATGCAATAAAGATAAATAAAATAAACAAAAATAACATTTACTAAATTTATGGGATCATTAAAAGAAAATTTGACACATTGTATATGATATTTTTTAAACTTTTATGCATACAATTTGTTTAGTAGAATAAATAGGTTTGGTTTTTCTTTTAGTTTATTTGCTTTTGCGTTCATCTAAGGTCGACTAGAACGAGGCAGATCGACTATTTCTTTTCGGTCTTCATTGAATGCTTTATATCAGCCAAATTCAAAGTGCGCCAGGAGAACCTGGAGCAAAGCCTCTATGGGGCTTCGAGATGATACTTGTTGGTAACAATAACAAAATAATACTAAAGAGATTGCAGAGAAATATAAAATCTAAATAAATATTCTAACCTAAAGTAAAAAAAAACATATTTCTATTCATTACATATTTGATTATTAATAAAAATAAAGATTATAAATATAAAAATATCGAAAAAAATAAAAACAAAAAACAGACTTCTTTGTCATCTAGTATTAAAAACTAGGACTCTTCTCATATAGAGTTATTAGAAGAAAGCTTATAGAGGACGTCCGTGTATAAGTAGATAACAAGCAATGCCAACATTCGTGCCGAGTGACTGGAACCTGTGGGGTAACCACCGACTCCGATACCGTGAGTTCTCGTTCGAGTTGAGATCAAAAATGACGTCATTTCATACAAATCATATTTACAAACTTCATAATATTATATATATTTTTTGTAATTAATTAGGTACTCGAACTAGTAATGCATTGGGCAATTCAAATAACGATGTTTAACTTTTCGTGGTACCAAAAAAATCGTTCTCGATGTCAACTCGAACGAGATCTCATGGTATCGGAGTCGGTGGTTACCCTACTGGTTGACTCAATGGCTGAGTGGCTTGCCGCGAAAGCGAGGTTTGTGGGTTCGAATCCCACCCGCTAGGAATTTTAATATTGCATTTTATCTTTAAAAACAATAATATAATATTATTAATAAAGAATACACATAAACCAGTTTTTAATTATTTCAGGTCTCCGTCAAATATTTTGCTTTCCAAAAGGGTTCCGTAGACAATATTTTTGAGAACCGCTGCTTTATACCATTTATATGACTTCTGTTTTTACATACTAAATGTGCTGTCAATTTTTCGCAATAATTTCAGGCTTTAGCACATGGAATTTCGTTTGAAACAACAACAAAAAAGCAGAGACAAATAAAAACAGATCTCGCACAAATTTCACGCTGTAAATTAATACAGTGCTACCAACTTATTCCGAAAACTTTTTACACAGAGTAGTATATAGATACCTACCACATGTGCAGTGTTTATAAATATCTAAGGGCCGATTCGACCAAAAGAGGGCATAACTTATACTGGGGATAGTAATCTCAAATTCTATACAAATATTTATTCGTAGATTAAATTATTAATATATACGTGGTATATATAATAATATATTATATACGTGGTGGTCGAGTTGGTTAGACCTTGGACTTGAAAACACTAAGGTCCCTGGTTCGAATCCCGGTGTGTACCAATGAGTTTTTAATTAAAAAATGTATGTACATTTATTTGACAACACCACTATAGTGCCTCGGAGAGCACGTTAAGCTGTCGATCCCGGTTTCATTATACCAAGTTGTGAAACTGTTTATAGATGAGTTATTGAGTCTATTCAAAACATCGCGACGAGCTAAGCACTTGTTCGGTGTAGACTCATACCATCGGCTACAACGAGGTGGGATTATAACCCCTCCGCTGGGTATCCTAGGGCCGTCTAGGCGGTCTCGGGCGCCGAAAGGCATCCGTGATGATATGTATATGTATACCCACTTGGTCGAATCGGCCCAAAGTTGTATTGCTGATCGAAGTCTAAAAAACATTTTTTTAATTGCTTTTTTTTCATTAGGGTATACTCTATATTCTGGGTTATATTTGTGGCTTTTGGGATTATATGGATCGCACGCCACTGCTCATGCGCCTTGAGTGAGAATGGAATCCACGACCTCCGAATCATTATTATTAAAAAATCGTATTATTTATACCTACAAAGATTTAGAATTGTTTTGAAAATCTTTGACACTTTTGTTATTAAGGATAATGGGATAAACACATGGATATGATAAAGAGATAGGTATACAACTTAGTAGAAATGCTTTGACAAGGAAAGCGAATGCAGTGAAAGCTGGTTTAATACGTTTTAATGCGTTATTACTACGTTTTTATCGGATCACGGCTTGTGACTTTGTATCTACCTGATGATTAGTCAACAAACTACAGAGTTCATGAATGGGGTAGATCAATACACTGTTGAAAACAATACTGCAGGGTAACCACCGACTCCGATACCATGAGATCTCGTTCGAGTTGAGATCGAAAACGATGTTTTTAGTACTACGAAAAGTGAAACATCGTTATTTGAATTAACCTCTGCATAACTAGTTTGAGTACTTAATTAATTACAAAAAAAAATATATATAATTATGAAGTTTGTAAATATGATTTGTATGAAATGACGTCATTTTTGATCTCAACTCGAACGAGAACTCACGAGATCGGAGTCGGTGGTTACCCTCCTGATCGCTCCCACTATACCGGCTAAAAGATACGGTTACGAAATTGGCGGCGACAAAGACGTACTTATTTGCATTACGAGTCTATTTTAATATCCTCGCTGCTTTATCGTCAAATCAATCGCGCGTTTCGTAACCGTGCATCATGAAAGGAAACTACTACCTCGACAAGCAATAGATGCAGTAGTCTCCGGAAAACCGGAGCACCCACAGACTAAAATCGAAACATGATTACGTCACTTGACGGTTTTTGCTTCTGTATGGGCGGTGCATGGTGACGAGTCCGGTCGGTCGGCCTCAGAGTTATAGTTCTTCCCACCTTAATTTTAATGCGTTATTTGTTTTTATATGACTAGCTATTGTCCGCGGCTTTGCACGCATAAATAAGTTTAAAAAAATGTGTTGTCTTTATATTCCAAATTTATATCTGAAATGGTTACTGACTAAATTATTTCTGTAGTAAGACTTTTCCATATACCTTCTATTCTCCCCGTTTTTCGTTTTTAATACGGAACGCTAAGTGCGCGAACAGAAATCGCACTTGACCCCTATTTTTACCAAATTAATTAAATATATAATTATATAACCAAAAAGACAATAAATGTCAACTTTTAAACAAAAACATATTCCTCAAAAAGTAAAAATAAATTTAAGAGTATTTTAATACCGTTTAGTGTAATTTTAATATACCCAACTTTTCTTCATAATAATAATAATATGTAGGAAAATTTACACATAGTACAAGCCTAGGCTTGTACTATTTGTACCAGACACAACGATATAATACATATTATATTTTATAAACACCCTGACCATGGCAAAATGTACAGAAAAACGTACTAATATTTAATTGCCAAAGGCGCAACCGCTAGTTTCTTAAGGAAATGGATTCGCGAACTCGAAAGTTAAACAACACATGAAAGTGTAGATTTTACTTACTGGATCCTATATAATTACTTAAAGTCTTTATAAAAAATCTGTAAGGTTTTGAAATGACATCTAAAGTAAAATTTATAGAATCATATCAAACTTTGGTTGTCTTGTTAAAAGCTAATAGATTTTTTATAAATACACTATCTAAAAACAAACAAACAGAGTTACTTTTGCATTTACATTTTTAGCATGGAAGTATGGATAGTATGGATGAATAATTCACTGTATCCGCACAATAAAACACAAAGTTTCCATACGTCATAAGGCTCTCTATACAGTTGTATGCCTACAACAAAAATGTAACAAAAAAACAGTAAGTAAGTACCTATTATTTTATAAACATGCTTTACTGACTCTTACCTACTTTTTCAGGAAAGGAAAAGTTACCTTTTGCCACCGCACTTAGATCTACTAACAGGGTAGAAAGGTCCATTTCTTTAAAGCTTATGGACATAAAACATGACATAAAATGTAATTTTTTTTTTTGGTACGAAGAAGAAGAGCCCGTTAGTGCTAAGTATTTAGGAAGGTTTTTTTATGAACTGATATAAAATATATATTATTTAATACTACTTGATATTACTACATATGCATTTAGATACTGGAGTTATTTTAAACTCAAAGGCCTTATGGTAATTAAATTTACGAATATTTTTGATACTGAGTTGCTAAAAAATATTGCCACAGTAAAAAAAAACAACCAAAAAAAAAGCATAAAGCACCACTGGTTTTTTTAATTTATTTAACGGGTAGGTAAGTCAAAGTCAAACATATATATTTCATGTAAACCTGTAAAGGCATTTATGAAAAGTAAAAAAAATATGTATATATAAGGTCCAAGTGTGCACTTGGTCAGATCGCCATTGCTCCTACAGAAACAGATAGGGAACAATAGTATGCATAATACCCTGTATGAACCTTTGAGCAATAGAGATGGATGGATAAGAGTATGGATTTAGCAAAGAATATAAAATGTTTTTGTAATTCAGAGCTCAACGTGTATACAGGTTTTATAGGTGCAGATTTTTAACTATTTTAGAGCGGATTTTATCAAGCACATATAATTTTTATTCCAAGATGTACTATACAACTATTTTGTCTAAGGCTAATATACTTGTATTATATAATAATGATTGTATTGAATTTTGCATTTACATCTGGAAAGAAGTCAGAGTTTGGTTGAATTGGTGTATATTTTCCACGACCGTGAGTGCAATTCGACCTTACGTACGCCTCAGTTCTTTCGTGCACCACGTTTATTGTTTGAATCTCTAAACAAATTAATCTTTACTGATATTATAAAGATTAAAATAATAATTTGTTTATTTGGTAAACTTAAAAACCGATAAAAAAAATACCAATAGAAAGCTACGTTATCAGCCAGTAACCAAGGCTGTATTTTATTTTCGATCCCAATTCTTTAAAATTAAACGGCGGGTAAAAGGGATGTATCTCCCTTTTACCCGCTAGTTACAAATAATATTCAAAAAATAGTGTGGCTTAGGCGATATTGCTATTTACTGATACAAATAAATATAAAAAGCGGCCCAGCCTAGTGGTTAAGTCACTGCGCAACTGATAACAAGGTTAAGCAGATGACAACAAGACCGGCCAAGGAGGGGTGACCGCTTTATACAACGAGGCTATTTCATCATAAACACCGCAACAAGCTCGCCACTTGTTAGGTGTTGCCTCCGAATACCATCGGCGAAATGAGGATGGGTTAATCCCTCCGCTGGGACCCTGAAGCCGTTTAAACGGTTCTCGGGAGCCAAATTGGCACCCGTGATGGTATTTATTTATTTTTATTTAAATAAATATAACTTTTGCCCGCTCTATCACGTTATTTATATAGGTCTGTGATTTTAGTCCTCACATCGAAGTGAAGGTTTCTTTATATTTTGTACGTGATTAAATAAGGTAGAAAATTGTTGGAAAGGGTGACTATTACCCGTGAGAAAAGATGCTATAACTGTAAGAATATTTACTCTAATATGTATGTTATTACGTACATTTTAGAGTCTATTATAGAAGTTTTGTTTTTATAGCTGTCAAAAGTAAATAATTTACTTTTGAGACTTGTTTTATTTTTAAGTTTTTCGTGTAAGATTTACAAACGAGATGGAAAATTTGAAAAAATCTGATTTTTTATAATGTGGGAAAACATATTACCTACTATAATAAATACAAACCATAGATAAGTATATATTTATTTTCCGTCTCTTTCTGTTTCCCTGGGAGATCGCACGGGTAATAGGAAGGTAGTGTTTTTACTATTTTGATTTTGGAATAGAGTCCAACTTTACTAGATAGTAATAAATAGTAGGTAGGTACATATAATTTTCTAGAATTATGTAGTGGGTAATAATTTGATTAAGTACTAGTTTGGGCAAGCGAGTACTTAATAAAATTAATTATGGTCCTAGTATTGATACTATATAGGTATTTTTAGTATTGTTTTATATTACCTATTGAGATAGTATTATAGTTCAAGACAGAGATATAGACAATATAGTTATAGACAAGACTAGGGCTCTAGGCAGAGAAAAATCAGGCGAGGCGACACGTGTCGTTGCGCTTTCAATCAAAACTGTATAGACTTTGAGGTGACAGCGTACCTCACGCCTACTGTCACTGTCAAAATACATACGTTTTTGACTGAGGCGACGCGATAAGTCGCCTCGCCTGCTTTTTCTCTAGAGCCCCTGCACGGGGGACAGTGAACCAAACCTTCTAACATACACTTACCTACTGTTTTGTTATCAACATGTTTTGATGTGCATTGTCGATAGTACTTATGTATTTGTTTTAGTATCAATAAAATTATTCATTTCATTTCAATATTTACAAACAAACAGAAATAAAATACAAAAGAGCATTACGGCGCTGAATTAGGAGGGGGCCATGTATATCGAAATAATATTAGTACATATTTCGGTTTTCAAGAGACTACTGCATCGATTTTGTCGAGGTGGTAGTCTCCTTTCAGGGTGCGGTTAGAATTGACGATAAGGCAGCGAGTATATTAATATATATTCGTAATGCAATTCGTTATTGTCGCCCCTCATTCCGTAATCGCATCATTTCGCCGGCATAGTGAGAGCGATCAATATTGTTTGAGCCCATGGACTTTGTAGGTCTGCTTACCACCAGGTAGATACAAGTCGTGCTCCAATAAAAAATACAAAAAATCTATAGTTTACCATGATCTGGATGTTTATTAAATATGATAGGTATGTACGAGCCTAGAGCTTAGTTTGTATGAAATGTCATCATCAGTAGCCCTACTGTGAGTTTTTTTTCGCGTTAACATTTTGACCAATCACACGACCGCATTTCTAGATCTCAAAATTTCCTCTTGGAGCGCTGAACCATTTCCCATACAAATTTTAGTTAACTCAAACGCAATGTAATAGTTAGAAAACTCACAAGGGGTACAGTAGAGAATTTACCAGCGGCAGATTTAAGGAGCGGCAATATTAGGCCATTTTTTTATTATATCTTTCAGATATTGAATCGATTTATATTTTTATATAACTATTGACCTTCGCAACTTCGTCTGCGTAACTTTAACCGTTTACGCAGCGTACGCAACGGAAGATCACAAAAGGAATATTTTTTCCCCGTTTTTGAAACATTTTTCATTGATGGTATTGACCCTATTGGTTGTAGCGCGATGTTATAAACTATAGCCTTCCTCTATAAGTGGGCTATCCAACACTAAAAGATTTTTTCAATTTGAACCAGTAGTTCCTAAGATTAGCGCGTTCAACCAAACAAACAAACAAACGAACTCTTCAGCTTTATTTTATTAGTATACATTTAAGGCACTATGGCGGTTCCATATATTATTAATAGTTTCATGAATGAACCATACAACGTACGTCAACAAAGAAATCTTACCCATATATTTTGGTTAGTGGAATGCGAAATGTGTTAAATTAATCTATTACCATTCTGTATATATATATATACGGCGCCCGAGACCACCTAGACGGCCCCAGAGTACCCAGCGGAGGGGTTTTAATCCCACCTCGTCGTAGCAGTAGATGGTATGAGTCTACACCGAACAAGTGGCTAGCTCGTCGCGATGTTCTGAATAGACCCATCTATAAACAGTTTCACAAGTTGGTATATTGAAACCGGGACCGACAGCTTAACGTGCTCTCTGTGGCACTATAGTGGTGTTGTCAAACAAATGTACATTTTTTTTTTAATTAAAAACTCATTGGTACACACCGGGATTCGAACCAGGGACCTTAGTGTTCTTAAGTCCAAGGTCTAACCAGCTCTGCCACCACGTATATAATTACCATTCTAATACGATACGATTGAATTTTAGCCGGCATAGTGGGAGCGATCAATATTGTTTAAGAACAATTAGTGATTGACTTCATTCTTGGAATTTGTAGGACTGCAATGAAAAAAAAAAGATCTATATTTAATTTAAGATAATCGAGGTCATGGTTTAATAAGAATCTTATTTCCCTAAACCAGTTTTAGCTTGGAATATTTTTATAAATATTATTAAAAAGTATCTAAGTATTTTTAGTTCCTTTGGAGGTTTTACGGACGAAAGATCTTTGGTCATAGTTAAAGTGGGTCGTGCAACCGAGCCTACAGGTTTAAGTGTTCATCCGCAAGACCCTTCCACTTAATTTTAGGTTTGACCTTTGTAACATTAGTTAGTATATCTACCTACTCTATTATAATAGTCTACAACATCTTTAGTAGTTCAGTCGTTTCATTAAAGTAGTTGTTTGGGGGGTTCAATTCAACTTGTATGGCTATGAATCTTTTATATTATATAGAAAGTATCTATAGGTATTATTATTGATAGTTATTTCATTAGTAAATTACTATTTTTGTTTTCTATTACTGACTACGACTGCTTGGGCAGCACAAGATTTTTTATTTAATAAATGCCTACTAAAATAAAATATAAAATTACATCCGCTTGATTTTAGCTGTAGTTATTTTTCAGGCGTTATTTATAGAATTTATATTTGTAGGTTATTAAATACAATTGTTATTATAATCCAAAATAAATGAATCTGTTTGAATTATCATATTTGCTTAGAAAAAGAAATTAAAAGTTAGTATTAGTGGAATGAATGCTATGCTGGGCGTTTCCTTGCAGGATCGTATTCGAAACGATGAGATCCGCAAAATCCCAAAGTAACCGACATAGCCTCCAGAATCGCCAAACTTAAGTGGCAGTGGGCAGGCCACATAGCTCGCAGAACGGACGGCCGTTGAGGCATTAAGGTTCTCGAGTGGCGACCGCGTGCTGGAGGACGCAGCAGAGGCAGCCCCCCCCACAAGATGGACCGACGACCTGAAATAGGTCGCGGGAAGCCGATGGATACAGGCAGCGCAGAACCGGTCGTTGTGGCGATCCTTGAGGGAGGCCTATGTCCAGCAGTGGACGCGCGAAAGGCTGGCATGATGATAATGATGATGATTAGTGGAATTAGGATGGACTATATTAAAATGTTTGTAAATATTTTTCAGATACATTTGCCGTCGATGGTGCAACAGATGCAAGCAAGAGTCTGACTCCAGCTGTTCTGAGAGCAGTGAGCAGAAAGATGACCAGCAGGTTAGTAACTAGAACTGTCTCAATAACTTAAGATCATACCAAATTTTTCGAAAAAAAAATTATGTTTTGAAAACAAAAACAATCAAAGTTTGAGATTTTTTTTTTTAATTAAATTTATTGCATCTAATAATCTAAAAGATTTTTACGTACACTATCAACATTAAAATATATACATTACCTATATTAGTCTTAGTTAAGACACCACATAATTGAACTACCACTAACAACTTAGTTGCAATATTGTAAGTACGTTACGTTTGTATAGGCGTCAACACGACTGCAGAGCCCTTAAGGTTTCTCCAGTCGACAGTGCTGCCAGACAATCTTACTTCTCATTCGATTAATACAATTATTGACAAAGTTTAAAAGTATCGCATGTTATCAATTACAGTAAGTATCATTCTATATAAGCGACTCGTAAGAATACGACTCAACGCGATATGTATGATGGTATGTATGGTTATAATAATGAGTTAATAGGTACCTAAGCGTAATAAAGACTAATAGTCGGATTAATAGTCGATGCTTGGCCTGAGCCATTGCTTGGAACTGTCCAAATTTTGTTTTTTCATATGCAGTTTGACAGTCCGAAGCATCGGCTAAGCATTAGCAATTGCTTAGCAACGACTATTAATCCGACCATAAATCTAATTTTTACTTTTTTTTTAGAAGCACAGCGTACGTGGTAAGCAGACTAATAAAGTCTATGTATCTATATTGGGGTCAATTGGTACATTTTAGTTTAATCGGTCTTACTATGCCGGCTATATTATGCGGATATGAAACGGATGGCGACAAGTAGGTACGACATCATATTTGCTTTCTCGACAAATCAATTGCCCGTTTTGTAACCATAAACTGAATAGAGTCTACCCCTCGACAAGAAATTGATGCAGTAGTCTCCTAAAAACAGGTGTACCTGTGGACTATAAGCGAAACTTGACTAGCCTAGGTTTTCTTGACGGTTTTTGAATCATTAGTTTGGTCGGCGAAAAAGCGAAATTATAGAGACCTTCCTCACCCCTAACTGTAAGATATAAATAGATATTAAAATATTTTGAAGGACCTTTTCACTAGGTAGTTACTTACACCAAATTTTAATTTTGTTGTCAGTAAATTACAAAGTTTACACTATTATTATTTTTTGGTTACCAGTTTCTAGATGCGACCCATAATAAGTATATGTTTGTCTCACTCATACTCATACGTCAGAAAGAGACCAAGTTACTGTGCGCTTGACCTATTCGTTTGCCGTAAACTTAACCAAATTTGGAATATAGAGAGCTATGATATCATTTTTTTGCAAACCGAGTGATTTTTTACATTATTATAGATATGTTTATTTATAAGTTAGATTATTTTTTATTTTTATGTACGAACTTCAATGGAGACTTTATATCCTAAATCGATGCAATAGTCTCCTAAAAACCACTGGACCCACGGGCTAAAACCAAAACATATACGTGGTGGCCGAATATACTTGGCGGCCGAATATATGTGGTGGCCGAGTTGGTTAGGTTAGACCTTGGACTTAAAAATACATAGGTCCCTGGTTCGAATCCGAATTCGAAATAAATAAAATCCCGGTGTGTACCAATGAGATTTTAATTTAAAAAAATGTGTACATTTGTTTGACAACAAATGATTATGATTATGAATTAGATTTTTGTAGAACGTCACTAAAAGGAAAAATACTTATGTATTTACACTTAAAATTGTTTAACAGGTTTAACACGTCTTAGGCTAGAGTATATTTTTTCGCACTTCACTATCCTAATAGTCTAAGATCCCAGGGACCCAAAACCTTACTTTTTTTCTAATGCACAAAACGTATTCGATAGAGTAGTATTAGTACGTACAGTAAACGTACACATATCTGATAGCTTGGGGCGACGCGGCGGCTAATTCTCAGGTACTAGCTCACTTTACTTAAAGTCTGAGAGCTGATTTTTCATATGATTTTTAGGGGACATTTTGACTACTTTTTGTAAGTTGCCAGGCCAATAAAATTGTAGGGGCCAAACAACCCCTAGGTACATTTCAAATGTAGCTGTAAGTATGAGCGCACGCCTGATTGTTAAATGCCTTTCTAAGACATAATATAATTTCAATGTAGCTGTCTTAAAAAGGCATTTAATAGTCACATTTCTGTAAGTGGTAAAAAAATATGTTAGCATAAGTGAATAAATCACCCAGTATATATTTAAACAGTAATGCGATAGGCATATCCAGAAATAACTGAAACCATATTCTTTAATATTTATTTAATATAATATATCATAAAATAATATAAAACTTTGGGCATTCTACAATATCTTTACTCTGTGTACAGCCAAAAATCTATATATTCATTCTTTCTATCCTCTAGTACTTACGAATAATGATTGCCTTCACCCGCACTCAATCACACTCATATACACAAACACACCTAAATACACACACAAATTGAACTTTTTTTACACACACCACACGCTTGTGTATAATGCATCTCTATATTTTGTACATAGTTAAAATACATTCGTTAATTTAATGTGCAATATTTTAATTGTTAATTTAGTGGTGAAATCTCTAATATTTTGTGGTAAAATACCTAATTATTAATGGTGAAATAGCTAGATATTTATTAGTGTTGAAATTTGGTATAAATATTTATTTGATTGAGAGTATCTTTTTGGGTATATAAAAACAATAAGTACTCTCTATTAAACTAATAGTACCTAGAGCATAATATTATATTTTATAGATTTTTTTTATAAAAGTGAAATATTTTATCAATTTTAAGCTGCCGGTCCCGGTTTCACTATACCAACTAGTGAAACTGTTTATAGATGGGTTATTGAGTCTATTTAAAACATCGCGACGAGCTAGCCACTTGTTCGGTGTAGACTCATACCATCGGCTACGACGAGGTGGGATTAAAACCCCTCCGCTGGGTACGCTGGGGCCCTCTAGGCGGTCTCGGGTGCCGTACGACACCTGTGATCATATGTATGTATGTATTTTATCAATCTACATAAAAATATAAATTAATTCGTAATGTTATTGCTTTACGTATTATACCACGATGCCGATATTTAGCGCGGTGGATTCACAAGTTTCTTTTAGCCGATTGTATTCTGGGTCTACACTAAACAAGTGTCACTCAAATAATATCTCTATCAATAAACAGTTTTAAAATTTGATATAATAAAACTAGGACCGACAGCATAACGTGCTCTCAAAAACACGTTATATTGGTGTTGTCAATAAAAAATGTAGGAAAATTTTTTTTGCTTAAAAACCCGTAATCATGGTTTAAACTTGTGATCGGTAAACTCTACGGTTTAACTAACTCGGCCACCACGTCCACGTTATTGCTTTGTTAAATTGTGAAATATTGCTACAGGTAACTTCCAGTCTAGAACACAACTTAACTAAGTTAGACCAGCCACTTAGCTCGGGTCTATGCTACTTAATTGGATTATTTAATTTTGAACATTCGATCCGTATCCGGTTCCCAATAAACTATCAAGCTTATTCAATTAGGGTATAGAAATAATAGAAATCGCGGTAGCTTAGTTTAGGAACAGTAATTGTTTGAAAAATTTTGGCCTTATTTATAAAAACTTATACATTCCTTCAAGAACAATTTAGTTATATAAAGTTTTGTCTCTTTTACGCATATTCATTTTTGTTGCTAAAAAACAGAGTCAAAACCTTCTACAACTAAAATGTTTTTGAAGGACTATAGTAACTTCTTACAAAACCCCATAATTCTTAGGGGCATACGCGTGCATGGTAGGTCTACTTAAATATTTACTTTACCTTAGTTTTTATAATAAAACATTAAAAAACAACAGAAATTAATAAATACGCTTACAAAGTTGCGGGCACCAGCTAGTAATATATATAGTTAAAAAGAAATTAAAAAAGATACACATTTATTTAGAGAAGAGGCTATTTAAAACGAGAATTGCCGAATTTTCCTTGCCCTTTTATTACAATGAATGTGTGTCGTAAACGTTTATATGTGTGTGTTTATGTTAGGTGAGGAGCCGGTTTACTGAAGTCACTTTTTAAATGTGGCCGAGGAAATATTCGGCACCACAGAATAGGTAGGCCAGAATGCTTCTTTTATAACCCGACTGTAGGGCTGGTTATGTTTTTTTTTATTGTAGCACGACATCTAACTTTGTATCTACCTTTTGGTAAGCAGCTATGACATTATAATTATGTTTGATCGAGTATAAATAAATGTATATTTTTTTACACCTATTGCCCTGGTCACAAATAAAGGCATTTTAATCATATCTTTAGGCGTTTATAAATTGTTTCTACGGATTTTTTTATAAGAGAAAAATACCCACTTTATTTTTTTTTTTTTTAATTCGTTATATCGGTGATAATTAAAACATTAAAAAAATAGCGCTGTAAAAAAACTCACCAGTATATTGCTTAATATATATATAATCACGGGTGCCTTACGGCGCCCGAGACCACCTAGACGGCCTCAGGGTACCCAGCAGAGGGGTTTTTTTAATCCCACCTCGTCGTAGCCGATGGTATAAATCTACACCGAACAAGTGGCTAGCTCATAGCGATGTTTTGAATAGACTCAATAACCCATCTATAAACAGTTTCACAAGTTGGTATAGTGAAACCGGAACCGACAGCTTAACGTGCTCTCCGAGGCACTATAGTGGTGTTGTCAAACAAATGTACATATTTTTTTTAATTAAAAACTCATTGGTACACACCGGGATTCGAACCAGGGACCAAAGTGTTTTTAAGTCCAAGGTCTAACCAACTCGGCCACCACGTAGGTATATATTGCTTAATATTTTATGTTATGCTATACCTGACCAAGATTTGACTTGTTTAGTGTTAGAAATGCTAATAATATATTGTATAAAGCATTTGTTACGTTTTTTTTTAAACAATATAAACTAAGGTACTTTAATTTAAAGTTTTTAACTGTCCAGTGCACCAAGCCATTATGCGAAACAAATAAAATGTTTTATTTTATGAGACATCATATTATATAGGTAAGCATAAAGCATAGGTTTTTACGAGTGAGCCAAATTAAACTTCGTACCTATAATAATTTGAATAATTACAAATTGGAACTTATACTGATAATGACCATTTTTATTTTTACTCAAAACGGGACATAGTGGAAATTATGGAGACAGTCACAATATATAAATAATGGAAAACATATTGAAGAAGAAATATATATAAAAGATAAATATTAAATTTTTTTTTTTAACCAAAACATATATTTTTGTTACAATCTATCTATTGTCTATCTAATAATGTCATTTATTTATTTTGATATTTGTGTAGCATAGGTAAATACAATTTTATGTTGATGTAAATTTACTTAATATTAAGAAAAATTTACAAAATACTTTGCACACTTACTGGTTGGTAGAATATGTTGAGTTTATAATTTTAATGTCTTTTTACCATTTTCTGGCAAATAAACTTTTTTATTAGTATTCATTATTATTAAAAACTAGAAAAAGCTATTTTTAATTATAATTTTCTATATGGTGATTTTGAATAAGAATTACATTCTTAGAAAGTTTTTTTAAATATTCACTTTCGTTATTAAAATGGCTTTGAAAACATAATTCAGAAGCTATGTGTTTTCAGGTCTACAAGAAGATTCAATTTAAAAAGGTATATATTCTCTTATAATAGAGATTTTAAGTTTTCATTAGTCTTGACCCTTATAAATCTGAAAACAGAACACAGTGTCCCTCGATGCTTTCCTCGGGGACACCGGGTCGGAGTAGCGAAAAAAGGGACAGTCCTGTTCAAAACAGGATGTATGGTCACGTTACTTATACATCTAGCCGATAATATATTATACCATCAAGTGATCTAGTCATTATCGGTTTTAGTCTGTGTGTTCACTAGTTATCAGAAAATTATTGCATCGATATCTTATCGAGGTAGTAGTCTCCTTTCAGGATGCGGTTATGAAACGAGCAGTTGATTTGATTATGAAGCAGCGAGACTATTCGAGGCCATTTCGTAACTGCATTATTAGCCGGCATAGCGATCAATGTTTTGTAAGTCTACTTACTATCAGGTAGATAAAAAGATGACATACCGTTCCCCAGTAAAAAAAAAAAATTAGGTAGGTACTTAATTTGAGCACAGTGGTCGGCTAAGTAAAGCTAACAGTTGAATGAGTGCCTAACTTTGCCGACAGTAGGTAAAATGACTTAACTTTAACTGAAACATAACGCTCGTTAATCCACGGTTAAACGAGAAATAATTACACCATTAACAATGGTTAAAGAGACGTCATAATTTCACGGTACATTATAATTTCTGTATGATCGTCGGTTAATCGCTATAATTAGATAACTCCGCTTTTGTGTTTAAACATTCTGGTTTCATTTTCCAGATTACAGTTTTGATATAACGTTATGATTTTGAATTTAGAATAATATAAGATTTTTTTTATTGGAGCACCACATGTGACTTTGTATCTACCTGGTGGTGAGCAGACCTGCAAAGTCCATGAATGGGGTCAATCAATAATTGTTCTTAAACAATATTGATCGCTCCCACTATGCCGGTTAAACGATGCGAAAAAAATGGGGAGCGACAATGACGAATTGCATTACGAGTATATTTTTATATACTCGCTGCCTTATTGTCAATCCAAGCACCCATTTCGTAACCACACCCTGAAAGGAAGGGATGACTACCACCGGTTACGGTTACGCGCACAACTCTAAGCTAAAGTTTAATCGATATAATACAATTCTGCCGTAATGCAAACCCAATCGCCAATCGTTATGACGTCATTCTGACGTAGATCTATAAATAGAATATGTAATAATATTGAATAGAATTGTATAAAGCATTTGTTACGTTTTTTTTTAAACAATATAAACTAAGGTACTTTAATTTAAAGTTTTTAACTGTCCAGTGCACCAAGCCATTATGCGAAACAAATAAAATGTTTTATTTTATGAGACATCATATTATATAGGTAAGCATAAAGCATAGGTTTTTACGAGTGAGCCAAATTAAACTTCGTACCTATAATAATTTGAATAATTACAAATTGGAACTTATACTGATAATGACCATTTTTATTTTTACTCAAAACGGGACATAGTGGAAATTATGGAGACAGTCACAATATATAAATAATGGAAAACATATTGAAGAAGAAATATATATAAAAGATAAATATTAAATTTTTTTTTTTAACCAAAACATATATTTTTGTTACAATCTATCTATTGTCTATCTAATAATGTCATTTATTTATTTTGATATTTGTGTAGCATAGGTAAATACAATTTTATGTTGATGTAAATTTACTTAATATTAAGAAAAATTTACAAAATACTTTGCACACTTACTGGTTGGTAGAATATGTTGAGTTTATAATTTTAATGTCTTTTTACCATTTTCTGGCAAATAAACTTTTTTATTAGTATTCATTATTATTAAAAACTAGAAAAAGCTATTTTTAATTATAATTTTCTATATGGTGATTTTGAATAAGAATTACATTCTTAGAAAGTTTTTTTAAATATTCACTTTCGTTATTAAAATGGCTTTGAAAACAGAATTCAGAAGCTATGTGTTTTCAGGTCTACAAGAAGATTCAATTTAAAAAGGTATATATTCTCTTATAATAGAGATTTTAAGTTTTCATTAGTCTTGACCCTTATAAATCTGAAAACAGAACACAGTGTCCCTCGATGCTTTCCTCGGGGACACCGGGTCGGAGTAGCGAAAAAAGGGACAGTCCTGTTCAAAACAGGATGTATGGTCACGTTACTTATACATCTAGCCGATAATATATTATACCATCAAGTGATCTAGTCATTATCGGTTTTAGTCTGTGTGTTCACTAGTTATCAGAAAATTATTGCATCGATATCTTATCGAGGTAGTAGTCTCCTTTCAGGATGCGGTTATGAAACGAGCAGTTGATTTGATTATGAAGCAGCGAGACTATTCGAGGCCATTTCGTAACTGCATTATTAGCCGGCATAGCGATCAATGTTTTGTAAGTCTACTTACTATCAGGTAGATAAAAAGATGACATACCGTTCCCCAGTAAAAAAAAAAAATTAGGTAGGTACTTAATTTGAGCACAGTGGTCGGCTAAGTAAAGCTAACAGTTGAATGAGTGCCTAACTTTGCCGACAGTAGGTAAAATGACTTAACTTTAACTGAAACATAACGCTCGTTAATCCACGGTTAAACGAGAAATAATTACACCATTAACAATGGTTAAAGAGACGTCATAATTTCAAGGTACATTATAATTTCTGTATGATCGTCGGTTAATCGCTATAATTAGATAACTCCGCTTTTGTGTTTAAACATTCTGGTTTCATTTTCCAGATTACAGTTTTGATATAACGTTATGATTTTGAATTTAGAATAATATAAGATTTTTTTTATTGGAGCACCACATGTGACTTTGTATCTACCTGGTGGTGAGCAGACCTGCAAAGTCCATGAATGGGGTCAATCAATAATTGTTCTTAAACAATATTGATCGCTCCCACTATGCCGGTTAAACGATGCGAAAAAAATGGGGAGCGACAATGACGAATTGCATTACGAGTATATTTTTATATACTCGCTGCCTTATTGTCAATCCAAGCACCCATTTCGTAACCACACCCTGAAAGGAAGGGATGACTACCACCGGTTACGGTTACGCGCACAACTCTAAGCTAAAGTTTAATCGATATAATACAATTCTGCCGTAATGCAAACCCAATCGCCAATCGTTATGACGTCATTCTGACGTAGATCAAGCTTGGCTTCTTAACATTGGCTCCAAAAAATCTTAGAAAATTACGTCATAACGATTGGCGTGCGAGCGAACTTAAGACGCGTAATCACCCTGCTGGTGACATTAAAAATTGACAGACACTACTTCATTTTGGTTAAAGTTTAGCTTAACGTTGTACGCCGTAATAGGCCTACTGTTCACAACCTAAGCTTTACTTTAAGTTGATTTACTATGTGTATCAAAAGCGACAATACTAATACATATTGTACAGACTAATCTAACCCACGACCACCGGATATAATGCACAACCACCACGGACCACTTAGGCGATTACACTTACTGTTTTTTTAAATATTCTTTATTAATTATTATCGATTTAATAAATATTTCACATATTTTCGTTTAATATTTAAAGCCATACGATTTAATAAAAATTTCACATATTTTAGTTTAATATTTAAAGCCATACAATACTATGGGATAACTGTAATACAATGAGTTAAAAAAAAAACATTTAGGTAGATGTTTAATAATATTTAATAACGAAATAGATACACCAAACACACGCACACACGCTCTTGTGCACATACGCGCACACTTTCAATAACTAGAATAAATGAAATCCTTTTGTAATGTGCTGTAGATTTTTGTAATAATTGAATTAATTAAATAAATAAATAAAATGGATGCATTTTTTATGTAGTACAGATATAAAAGATCATTAAAAAAAGACCTAATTATAAAAAAAAACCCAAATCATAATTAAGTTAGGAATTTGCGTTAACTGCGTGAAAAGCTATAAATTATAAGTTAGTTCCCTACGGCCGGATCCTGCGAACTTTTGAAAGCTTTCGATAGTTGATAAAGTGATCGCCGTCAGAGTTTGCAATGTCCATGAATATAGAATGATTTTCAAATGGGTATTTGAAATTGTTCGTAATTAAAATCATCAGGAGTTCTTTATTTAAAATTTAGCGTAACCGTATGACTAATTTTCAAATAAGAAAACTTTTATGTTTGAATCTATGATTATAAAAAAACGTCGTTTTATAAAACCGGTATGATTGACCTCATTCATGGACTTTGTAATAGCCATCAGGAGGATACAAAGTCGCATACAGATTTTTTATCCACCTCATGGTACCACAAATTTAATTTCCACATTTTTCATTAATGAGATCGATCAATACATTGTTGTTTAATCATATTGATTGCTCCCACTATACCAGCTAAAAGATGCGGTTACGAAATGTGCGGCAAAAAATACGTACCTATTTGTATTACGGGTCTATAGCACAAACTGTTAAATGACTGTTTTTTTTTATAAGACTACTACGACGCACGTCGAGGTAGTAGTCTCCTTTCAGGGTGCTGTTACGAAAAGGGCTTGACGATAAAGCAGTGAGTATATTAAAGTAAACTCGTAAAGCTAATTCATCTTTGTCGCCGCCCATTACGTAAGTGTATTATTTAGCTGCAATTTAGCAAGCATAGTGGAAGCGATCTATGCTGTTAAACAACAATGTATTGATCGACCCCAGTCACGACAAAAGTCTGCTTACCATCAGGCAAATTCACAAACCGAGTTCCAATATAATATAACAATACACTAAAAATAATACTTTTAGGTTTCATTTCGTATGTAAGGAGTTTTTGATTTGATATTAATAATTATTGCACAGAAAATAAATGCAACTTGCAACAAAATGGCTCTTTAAAACCTAAGAATGTGGCCGAGAAAACTTAAATTGCTTCAGAAGAACTGGTTTTGTTATACAAGATAATATAAATCAGCAGGGTCGGGATGTGATCAGATTCATGTGACCCGGATTGAACCTCGGACCTTAATTGGTGAAAGTTGCGCCACTGTACAACGTAGTGCCTAAGGGATATCAAAGATTACGGTTAAAAGCCTTGCGAATTTTAGTGCAAAAAAATGGTTGCTTTATTTATTTTGTTGGAGAATGAAGTATTTTTATTTATGCTATATTATTATTTCAAGGAATGAATCTTTATTTACGGAATAAGGTACATAGTTGGTTTTTTCTTTGACCACGCTTTCCATTAGTTACGAAATGTGAATTAAAAAAAATAATTTTAAAACGCAATCAAACGCATCACATTAACTATTGAAAAAAAAAAAGAGTTAGGTCTACTGGCACAGGTGTTCTATATACTTAAAAGTAGATCCCAAATTATTTTTGTAGCTAGTTTTAAGCATTTTTGTTACATATATATATCATCACGGGTGCCTTACGGCGCCCGAGACCGCCTAGACGGCCCCAGGGTACCCAGCGGAGGGGTTTTAATCCCACCTCGTCGTAGCCGATGGTATGAGTCTACACCGAACAAGTGGCTAGCTCGTTGCGATGTTTTAAATAGACTCAATAACCCATCTATAAACAGTTTCACACGTTGGTATAGTGAAACCGGGACCGACAGCTTAACATGCTCTCCGAGGCACTATAGTGGTGTTGTCAAACAAATGTACATAATTTTTTTAATTAAAAACTCATTGGTACCTACACATCGGGATTCGAACCAGGGACCTAAGTGTTTTTAAGTCCAAGGTCTTACCAACTAGGCCACCACGTATATATTTATTACAGTAAATAAATATTTCATTAAAAAAAACATTTCGAACTACCATACTCATATGATAATAACAGATCATCAGAATTCCATGTCAAGAAATTATGCATTATGTCCACTTCAGATTAAATAATCATGTAAATTGTAATTGCATTTGTTATAGGATAAGATTAATTTTATTTGTAAAAAAATCTGTATTAGTTTCAAGAACGTTGATTAAATTATATTAATTTCGTAACAAGGCTACACCGACCGCCTAGACCTCAGGGTACCCAGCGGAGGAGTTTCTAATATCACCTCGTCGTAGTCGATGGTATGAGTCTACACAGAACAAGTGGCTAGCTCGTCGCGATGTTTGGATAGACTCAATAACCCACCTATAATCAGTTTCGTAATTTGGTATTGAGAAACTCGGACCGATAGCTTAACGTGCTCTCCGAGGCGCTATAGTGGTATTGTTAAACAAATGTACATATTTTTTTAGATAAACAACTCATTGGTACACACCGGCGTTTGTAAGAAATATTATTCAAAAACCAGGTACCTATGAATTTTTAAAACGTAATAACGTAGCGTTGAAATAATACAGATGCAAAAACCGTCAAGTGACCTAGTCATGTTTCGGTTTTAGTCTGTGGGTTCACCGGTTTTCTGGAGACTACTGCATCGATTTCTTGTCGAGGTGGTAGTCTCCTTTCAGGGTGTGGTTACGAAATGGGTGGTGGAATTGACTATAACGCAATTATATAAATATACTCGTAATGCAATTCGTCATTGTCGCCCCCCATTTCGTAATCGCATCATTTAGCCGGCATAGTGGGAGCGATCAATATTGTTTAAGAACAATTATTGATTGACCCCATTCATGGACTTTGTAGGTCTGCTCACCACCATGTAGATACAAAGTCACATGTCGTGCTCCAATAAAAAAAAAATACGTTAGAAACATTAGATTCTACCAAAAGTATTATGGGTTATGTCCTTTTTCCAAAAATAAAGCAACTCTACATTTACGACATTTTGAAAAAGTTTTTTTTAACGTTTCGCTGGTATTTTACAAAACTATTAGGTATAGTTCAAACTTTAGAAACATGCATTCATAGACTTGTCTACTTGGAGTTAGGTGGATACAACGCCACACGCCGGCCGTGCTCCAATAAAAACATAAAAGGAAAATAAATTGTTCATTATTATAGCTTTTGAAATTAAAATTAAATTGGTTAGCTTTTTAATAAACAGAAACTAAGTACCTACTTTAAAAATAGCGTGTATACTTGACATACTCGTAACAACTATGTCGATTCGAAAATATGACTGAGGCTCTACCATGGGTTTGCGCATTCAATCCTCTTACCAAAAATAAAGCGATCCTATTGGTTGTTGCTCACGTATACGTAAATGAATACGTTACGTTTCTACAATGCGCAAACCCATGGTAGAGCCTCTGGTCTACAGAGCATTTTCGTAAAATGTTTCGTCTTGGGAATCAGGAATCAGAATCCCATCTCTAAAGGTAAAATGTTTATCCTATTAAAATACTGCATTTGATAATGTTGCCAATTTGAATTTAAATATATATATATATCATGACGGGTGTTTTTAGCTCCCGAGAACCGTTTAAACGGCCTCAGGGTACCTAGCGAAGGGATTATCCCGTCCTCATTTTATTTTCTAATTTCAATTTGAATTCAATTAAAATAATTATAACTATTATAAATATCATATAACATTTTTTTGACAGATATAAAAACATTTTTAAAGTTATAATTACGGAAGAGTATAAGAATCTACTAAGCTAAAGGTTTACTTACGTAAGTGTGGATATTACGTAATCAACCTTAAAAAAAAACTCAAGGCTCAAGTTTTAAAATTTATTGGAAAACATGAGTAAGTGTGCGCGAGATTTCATAACGCCTAAAACTTGTTCATGTTCTTTGTCATTTTTGTAACTTGCAACACATCGAGTCATCGGCTGGCTACACCTGCCAATTAGAAGCGCAGATGGATATTTGAAAGTTGGCATCACTTTTAGGGTTCCGTTGATTTAAAATTAAACTCTTGCCGTTTATAAATGATTTTTTTAATGTTTTCTTTTAATTTACCTAGTCGTTGTTCTTGCTCAGCATGTGTGATATTTTTTTTAATTATATTTGTATGGGGAATGCAGACTTCGCGATCGCAACTGGCATGTTCAATGATATAATGTTAGTTTAAAAAATCCAATAAAGTAGGCAATCGAATATATTCCATATTAATCTTTTAGCGGCATAAATCGTCACTCACTATTATATTCTGAGGCTGTACCATGGGTTTGCGCATTTCTACACGTAACGTATTCATTTACGTATACGTGAGCAATAACTAATAGGGTTGCTTTATTTTTTGTAACAGGATTGAATAAAGCGATCCTATTGGTTGTTGCTCATGTATACGTAAATGAGTACGTTACGTTTCTACAATGCGCAAATCCATGGTAGAGCCTCTGTTTCTTTTAAAGGTAACGTTAGATTGTCAAAATAACCAAATCGTTTACGCACAATGGTCACGAATACTAAAAACTTTCAAGCCAAAAGCTCCTATAATAATATAAGTAATAAAGTACATGATTTTTAGTTTTTATTGCTGCTGATTATATTATTTAATTTTAAAAAGATTTCGTTATTTTGATAAACTATCGTTTCCGTTATAAGAATAATAAAAATAATCCACTGGTATCAATAAACAACATCAGAAATTAAAGTTCGTAATTAAATATGCGTATTTGTACAGAACACAAAAGGCACCAATACCAACCGAACTGTTTTTTTTTCATAAACGTCGATGAGGCAATGACTCTTTTACATTCTGCCTTGTAATTTAGCAACTTGATCCGCCATATTTAGGACGTAAGTTACGGCCAGGCCTTTTGTATAATCGTTTATCAAAATTATGTGAAAACTTCTGTTTTGTTGGCTTGAACTTAGAATTTATTTGGAAAAAAACAAACTTTTTTATTACGGCATTAAATTAATCTATACAATATATTATCTAGATTATTTTATTTATCTCTTTTTATATTTTATAGGAACGCTGAAACACTGTACTAATTGTAGAATAACCTGGAGGTGACAGATTTTATTACGTGCGACAAGGTTCTACGGGTACTAAAATTAATTAAATGTATTATACCTATTGTAAAATATAATACCATTACGGATGAAGCTTTTAAACGGTCTCAGGGTACCCAGCGGAGGGATTACCCATACCTACTCACATCTCATTTCGCCGATGGTATTCGGTGACAACACCTAACAAGTGGCGAGCTTGTTGCGGTGCTTATGATGGTATAGCCTCGTTGTATAAAGTAGTCACCCATCCCAGGTCCGGCTTTCTATTAAAGATGGATTATATAATGCTAGTATAGTTAATTTATTGTTTCATTATAGTTACCCGAACTATGTCTCTATAACGATAGGCAGTTCTATCTTTAGAACTTATTTTAATAAGTAATGGGTATATACTCCAATACTAGATCGTTTTCGAACACAATCTTAAAGGTTAGCTGGTAGATAATGCCTAAGGCATTAAGGTCACCTTTGTACATGACTTTTGTTTACTGTACAATAAAGTGTTTAAATAATAAATAAATCGTTTAAAGACTAATTTAAATAATGTTAAAGATAAATAGAATATTGCGCTTTCTAATAAAAGGGTGTAACATCACTATTTCGTTATTCAGGGAGCAAAGTTAGGTTAGTTAAAAACGAATTGGATTACGGCATGTGGCTTTGTATCTACCTGATGAAAGCAGACCTACAAAGTGCATAAATAGGATCGATCATACATTGTTGGTTCATTAAATTAATTGGCCCCATTATGCTGTTACAAAACGGACGACGACAAAGACGAATTTTCAATACTATGTAATTTAATATACCTAGTCGATGATTTATTTGTCAAAACAAATCCTAGTTTTTAACCGCACCCTAAATACGACAAGAAATCTATGCTGTAGTCTCCTGAAAACCGGTGAATCCACAGACTAAATCTAAACATAACCAAGAACCATAAGCAAAAACCGTAACCTAGACGTTACGGTTTTGGCACTTGTAACGAAAATGGTCAGTGGGCCCAGTAATACAGAACTGCCTTCCACCTAAAACTAAATTTAACTATATTTTTTAAAATAAAAAGTAGTCATTTATAAATATAAACAAGAGTTATATGCATTTGACCTAAATTTTTAAATTTTATTGTTTTCTTCTCTGAAAATTGCATTGTGCAACCGGCCCATACGCCGCATGTTTAACCATTGTTATGCGAGCTATTGAACGTTTATTTTTGTCTTTTGAAAATGGAACTAACGGTACATCCGGTTTTAATCTTTAGCATGGAGCACGTTTGCGATTTATTTTAGCACTTATTTCTTTAGGGTTCAACGGTATACATGGTGACTTTGTAAGGTTGTATTTTGGGCTAATATGAGGCTCTACTGATTAAATCAATATTTTTTCTAATAGAACCATATGTTGCAAATTAAAAAAAAAAAATGGCTTCTCAATACAAATTGATTATTTAAATTTTCTCGATACTTTTTGGTAAAAAAAGAAAAAAACTCCCGGTTTCGTAACCGCACACTAAACACGATAAGTAATGGATTCAGTAGCCCTAGTGTGAGTTTTTTTAACGTTTACTTTCGCGTTAACTATACTACCGCGTTAACATTTTGACCAATCACACGACCGCATTTCTAGTTCTCAACATTTCCGCTTGGAGCGCTGAACCATTTCCCATACAAATTTTAGTTAACTCAAACGCTAAGTAATAGTTAGAAAACTCACACTAAGGGTACTGTAGTCTTCTGAAAACTGGTGAACCCACAGACGAAGATTTGTGACAATTTTTCAATTTGAACCAGTAGTTGTGAGATTAGCGCATTCAACCAAACAAACAAACCCTTCAGCTTTATAATATTTGTATAGATTATTGCGTATGTATAGTATAGGTTATTTATTATAAGTAACTGTTTAGTATATAAAGTATTATTATATGTTCACACACATATCATCACGGGTGCCTTACGGCGCCCGAGACCGCCTAGACGGCCCTAGGATACCCAGGGTTTTAATCCCACTTCGTCGTAGCCGCCGGTGGTATGAGTCAACACCGAACAAGTGGCTAGCTCGTCGCGATTTTTTGAATAGACTCAATAACCCAGTTTCACAAGTTAGTATTGTGAAACCGGGACCGACAGCTAAACGTGCTCTCCGAGGCACTATAGTGGTTGTTTTCAAATAAATGTACATAATTTTTTTAATTAAAAACTCATTGGTACACACCGGGATTCGAACCAGGGACGGAAGTGTTTTGAAGTCCAAGGCCTAACCAACTCGGCCACCACGTATTTATTATATGTTAACTTTCATTATTATTATAATTACTGTAAATGCACATCCTCTTATAAAATTAGGTATAGAGCTACTTTTGTTATATTCCGTATGAACAGAGACCCTAGTTTTACAATAAGATTTATTTTTAAATTCTGAAAAAAATGTTACATTCTTTTCAAAAAGGAGAGAAGGATTAATATTCATGTTAATCCTTACTTCTCTCCTTTTCCATCTACCCCTTTTAAATGAATGAAGTCGTTAATAAATAATTATTAGCAGAACAGAGACTAGCTACTAGTTCAAAACAAACACAGTTATTACTGATATAGAGTTTTAAATACTTTTAGAATACACATCGAATATGCCCTAAATATTTTTTTATATTAAGTATTTGTTGGGAATGGCGGCGTAATGGATATATCGAATAAGGATAAGGAAGGAATATTTTTTTAATAGAATTAATTTTTAGAATAGTTTAAAAGTAATGGTTTATTCTGCTTACAAAATTGTAATGTAAAGTGTGTGTGACACACCGGAAAAATAGCGAAACTAAAAAATAGTAGAAGTAAAGTAACAATTTTGACTAATATATACTAGGTGTATTTGTACACAGTGGCAACATTTATATATTGTGTGAAAATAGTGGAAAAATCAGCAATACTAATAATGAATAATGTCGCCCATACAAAAACATTGGGATAAAATGACTTAAAATACAAAAAAAACAACAAACCACCTCAACTTTTATTTTAATGCCACTTGTCTAAAGGTATTTTATTAGCTTGATACGAAGGCAATATGGATTTATTGCAGTTAATTTAAAGCATATAAGCGTTAATATGATAATTTAATTTTCGGGCTTCTTATTTTAAGAAAAATATACGTACCTTTTTATTTAAAAAATTGGTTCTATAAGTGATACTTAAAGTAAATACCTAGCATATCAATAATTAAAAGAAGACAATCAAAACATTGTTGTTTAATTGATCGCTCCCACTATGCCAGCTAAATGATGCTATTACGAAAAAGGCGTGGATAAAGACGTATTTACCCTTACGACTCGTAAGGGTAAATTACTTTAGTATCCTCGCCGTTTTGCAGTGAAATCATCGGCCCCTTTGTTAACCGCACCCTGAAACGAGACTACTATCCAAAGAATAAATTGATCCAGTAGGCGCCTGAAAACAGGAGAAACTACAAACTAAAACCGAAACTTGACTAGATCACTTAACGGGTTGTATCCCCATTTGGACGATATAGTATTTTTTACATAATTATAATGTTATTATATTTCTTTTATAGATAAAATGTTTAAAATGTATTATGCTTTCTATGGCATATATTATCATTCGATTGTTATGTTATTCTATACTTAATATTATAAAGAGGAAAAGTTTGTGAGTTTGTGGGGGTGTAGGGGGTAATCTCTGGATCTAATGAACTGATTTTGAAAATTCTTTTAGTGTTGGAAAGCTCATTTATCGAGGAAGGCTATAAGCTATATAACATCACGCTACAACCAATAGGAACAGAGCATTATTACAAAATGATACAAAAACAGGGAAAATTTATTTCGTTTGAGAACTTCCGGTGCGTGCTGCGTAAACGGTTGAAGTTACTCAGACGAAGTTGCGCGTGTCAGCTAGTAGTTTGTATAGCACTGCGCTGTCTAACTACAATTATGAATCTATAGTACTCTTGCCTGATTCAAGTAATTAAAATTTAATCCTGTTGGCCTTTAGTTCTATCTCTCTCTCTCATCAAACGACGTCTAATGATAATTTCATTATTTCCTAATGAGATCAGCTCGCTAAGACGACTTATCATTAAGCTGAGCAACGTCTTAAGGTCTCTGTAGTCGTGTTGACGCCTATAAAAACTTTTTATGTTGATAACTGTACGCAAAAGTCTTCCTCTTGTGGTTAATAAATATTTTTGTATTATTATAATATTAAAAAAAGTTCTTTATTTTGTTTACAAAAAAACCTAACACATAAAGATTGATGAATAAAATTACCGATATAAAAAATATAAAAATTCTGCGAGAAACAGTAATCGAGTAATACTGGAAGTCCGAAAGCTCATTTTGTACGGAGAACACAGACATCACTATTGCGAATGTCGTGTCCTTAAGGAGGTAAATCTTGGCCTTAACATTTTAAAGATAATTTAAAAGATTTTTTTAACTTTACTGGTTAGATTTGCAGGGGCCTTACCAAAGAGGCAAGCGATAATCGAATCGAAACACCCATCGAATGCCAAATGTATGGGATTTGACATTTCTCATCGATCGATTCACATTTTTATTGTTCGATTCGGCGCCGGCGATTCGATTGGCGATCGTGTTCTTTGGTCAGGCCCCAGGTTAAATAATCATTTCTTATGTTAATTATAGAATTGTCTAGGAGGAGCGCATTTATTTATTTTTACTAGAAAGAGTGTAAGTGGTTATTAAATTAAAGTACTCAAACTATCTTATTTATTTTTCCCATTTCGTAACCGCTATTTAGCCGGTGATCCAACATTGATTGGTCCCATAGTGGGAGCGATTAATGCTTTAATCAACAATATTGCTCGACCCGATTTATAAGTTCGATTCAAATACAAAGTCATATACCGTGATCCAATAAAAAAAAAAAAAAAAATTAAGTATAAAATTGTTATAAAAATAAAATCCTATAAATATGAGGTCTCCATAAAAAACTTAATATAATATTTGTTTTGTTAATTTATTCTTTATAAAAACTTTTTTATATGTATAATGTTTAGCTAATGTAAAGACGTTGCACATTACCTCTTTTTAAGTCAAATATTAGGTGATATTTGTTAGTTGATATTTTTAAACCTTTAATAATGAGTCAGAACTAAATGTCTTCTGAGCGTTTTTTGTGAAACCGCCCTTTCTTATGAAATGATAAGCTATTAATAACGAGGTTTATATTTGTATCTTCTAGATACAATATAATCAGTTTTACCTTTTTTGAGTCTTCATAAATGCCTGTAAATCTTATTGTAGATTTTTAATCTCTTAGAAAATTGAGATGCTGAAATGTAATCCCAATATAAGAAAAAAGAAAAAAATCTACACCATCAGTTAGTATAGCCACGGCAGAAAGGTTCTTTTCCACTCTTAGAAGGCTTAAAACTAGACTGGCACTTCTCCACGTACACAAAAACATACCATTTGAAGTGAAGGAAGTCATAACTCGTTTCCCAATAAGACAAAAGAGAAAAATAATTTGTTATTTAATTAAAATTATTTTGGCGTACATGTGACTTTGTATCTACCTGGTGGTCCATAACCTTATAGTGGATATACTAACAACATACTATGGGACTGTTCAAAATTCATTGAGTTTTTATTACGATCTCTAGGGGAAAATATTCACTCGGTTTTAAAACGCTTCTACGAGTGTAGCTGTAGTATGCACATACTGTGGCAGATATACCAAACCGCACAAAAAAAATGGAGATTCTTATATCTATCGCACTATTAAAATGTGGAATGCTCTACTGCTTGCGTGTTTCCTTCTTCCTATAATCTCGAGTCCTTTAAACGAAGCGTGTATAGGCTTCTTAAGCCGGCATAATAGGTGCAATCAACGGTTACGTAGATCGTAATTGTTGGTTGCATTTGTTCTTGGACCTTCATACTGCTTTCCATCAGGTAGATGTGAGGTCATATGCCGAGCTCTCATAAAATAATATAAAAAAAGAATAGTAAGTAATACAGTGAGTATTCTGCAAACAAACCAATATTGTACCTACGTTATTTTAGCAATTTAATCTCGAGCACGGCACAAAATCATTAATATGAGAACAAACGTACTCCTCTCATCCATAGAGCTATAAATTAATAGAGACCGCACAACTAAAAATTATTAATATAAAGTATTATAGCAATGCGGATTAACAATAGCATAATGAGTGTAATCACTAAAATATATGCTCACAAAAAAGAGTTACTTTTTATATATGGCGAAAAAATAGGTCATGGATTAGATTTAACTGAGAGTATTTTAAATATTAGATACAAATTATTTTACTAAAAGCAAACTTTATTTAATTTTAAAAGTTTGAAAAACATTATTTTATTATTGAAAAAAATCATGTTGTTAAATTGTATGGTGTTGCTTTAGTTTTGCGGATATAATGTTTATAAAAATAATTACCCTGTTTAATACCGTTGGTGCTATAAATTTAAATTGATTATTCAAGTGCTTGCCGAGTATGTGTGCAATATCCTACTTACATATTATTTTTATTTATTATGATTTATGATAATATACGTGTTATATGATTTATGATAATATATGTGTTATATGATTTATGATATATAAATATTTTGTATTTTATTTATTAATTGTAACTGTATGTTTTTTTTTTTAATAAACAAACAAATTAATAAAAAATATTTTGGCTTATGATAATATTTTATCATTGGCTAGATTACAATAATTCTGACTGCTCTCTAGAAATATTTTTAGATCAATATTTTCATCCAATTCCACGTATGTCATTCAGAAGGAAACGTTATTGTATTACGTGCGAGTGAGCATTAAACACAAATATTTTTAGCGGTTATATAATAAAATTGAACGTTTATTCGCCGCTTTTACATTAGAAAATCTCAAACGACGCAAATACGTACTTCTGGGTACATACTATATATTTGAGCCGTTAGGTGGAAACCGTGGGGACCAGGAGCACATTATATATTTTATTTATTTATATACCTCCGTAGCCAAGTGGTTCCGCCTTTGGCGTTGTATCCGGAGGTCGTGGGTTCGATTCCCACCCATGGCAAAAAATATTAGAACATTTTTCTATACAGTTTGTCATGGTCTGGGTGTTTATAAAATAAAATATGTATTACATGACTGTTTCTGGTACACAGAGTACAAGCCTAAAGCTTAGTTTGTGACCAGAGCAATATGTGTAAATTGTCCTACATATTATTATTATTATATATCAAAGCGTTTGATCGACGCTTTTGGTGTCCAAAGGGCTGGATCGTACCTCGGGTCAGCGCATAAGCATCGCTATACAACGAGGTAACGCAGTCAGATTTTTTGGGTATCCTCCCTATGGAAGAAAATTATTATATGGTATAGACTAAAAGCTATTATTTATTCAGAGAAACTTAAAAAAATTAAAATAGAAATAAGTAATTAACGATATAAACTAACTTAAAAATAAATTATCCTATAAATCCTAATATACAAAAAATACCTAAAAATATATAAAATCAATGATACCTAATTTTTTTTGTTTTTAAATGCCTAAAGACGATAAACGGATTCCAAACCAGTGCCATGTGGCAAAGTTCCTATGATGCTGGCGGCGTTTCCCCTTTGGATGGTAAGGCTTACCTGCCTTACCTGGTATCTATAGACTAATAATTATTAAATATATATATAATAGCTAAAATAATAAAAATATTAACCAAAATTTAGATAACAAAAAGAAAACATACTATTAAGTAGATAGAGATACAAAACAACAGCAGAGGCATTATAAATAAAAAAAATCATCTTGTCCCGCCGATGTTTCCAAAGTATCAAATATGCTGCGTTACCCCTCTGAATCTCCAGGCTTATTCGGTGAATAAAATAGCTTTCAGCACTTGAGTCACCAGATTTTTTGACTAATAGTTTGCCAAATGTATGCCTTTTCGCAACTGGTGACCAAGTGCCTAAAGTTTCAACCGCAAAAGGACGGGCAGCGGCTCTAATAATTTATTTTTTAGTTATTTATTTATTATTACTATATACTATAGTGCCTCGGAGAGCACGTTAAGCTGTCGGTCCCGGTTTCACTATTCCAACTTGTGAAACTGTTTATAGATGGGTTATTGAATCTATTCAAAACATCGCGACGAGCTAGCCACTTGTTCGGTGTAGACTCATACCATCGGTTACGACGAGGTGGGATTAAAAACCTCTCCGCTGGGTATCCTGGGGCCGTCTAGGCGGTCTCGGGCGCCGTAAGGCCCGTGATGATATATATATATATATATATATATATATATATATATATATATTATTATCTATGCTTCTATACTAACATTATAAAGTTGAAGAGTTTGTTTGTTTGGTTGAACGCGTTAATCTCAGGAACTATTGTTTCGAATTGAAAAATTATTTGAGTGCTGATAGCCCATTTATCGAGGAAGGCTATATATAGGCTACATAAAATACGCTACGACCAATAGTAGCGAAGTAACAATGAAAAATGTAGCAAAAATGGAGGAAAATTATTCCTTTTGAGAGCGTACTCTGTGTAAACGGTTAAAGTTACGCAAACGAAGTTGCGCAGATCAGCTAGTTAGTTTATAAAATGTTAATAAATAAATAAATTAGGTAATAAAATTAGTATTTTGTTTTATAATATTATATTATATTGTATATTGTAAAAAGTAGTCTCTATACTAATATTATAAAGCTGAAGAAATTATTTCTTTGGTTGAACGCTAATCTCAGGTTACCACTTCATAACTTAGGTCATATTTTACCAAATACGTCTAAGTCTTACACCCGTATTCTAAGACGATACCTCATGCTCACCTCAGCTTAAACTTCTTGAAGGCACTCGAAGGAGCGATTACAAGAAACCTCAAAATCGGTATTCTTAGTTGTAAAACTCAGCCGAATGTGAGGCGTGAGGAGAAACCTTCAAAATGGAAGGTCACAGAGATGGGAGCACCAAATGTTGCCAATGTCATTAATCCTTACTAAAATGGTATTTATTTTTTACAAAAAAAAAGTAATTTAATTACAAAATAATTTGGAGACCCAAATAAAATAATATTATACTCCATATAATAAATATAAAAGAACCTTGGTTTAACCGTGGCAAAAGTTTTATCAACTATCGTTTTTTTTTTTTTCAATTCAACTCTTTATTAAGCAAATAGGCTTTCACAAGCACTTTTACACGTCATGGTACATTTATAACAAACCAAGCTCGACTAGGTTCCTATTCCAGCACGTTGCACACTAAAAGTTTTCTATTAGATTATTATTCAATACTAAAAGTTTAATATTAAATAACGATCCAACAGATACAATACATAAAGAGCAGTGTCCAACACCAGTCAAGGCATAATCCAATCGAGCACAGTCATACAGGAATAAATAAAGCACAAAACAAACAACAATTCAAAACTATAAAAAATAAACATTCGGGACTCTGGGCAGCACACTGTAGTATCTCTATAAAGTAGGTAAGCATTAAAAAAAATATTTATAATTCACTAACAATAACTAAAATAAACAACACAAAAAATATATATAACAAAGAGTGAAAATAAAATAAAAAATAGCTGCTGTATAGAGGCGTTGTCACACAATAAAATTTGAAATGTAAAAAAAAATAATATTTAAATGTCTTTTAAAGAAATATATTCAATTACCGATGTCACTATTAAATAATAATAATAATAAGCTGCTGTAAGGGGGCGATGTCATATCAGTAATTCAAAAATAATTTGCTATTACTGTAATAGAGCTGCTGTAAAAACGCATTGTCAATAAGTATTTATACTAATTAATATCAAAGAAACAATCTAAACAAATAATAACAAACAATAAATTAAAAAAATAATAAAAAATAGAATTATTATTCATATTGATGACCAGGCATCCCTATCATCCAGGTATTCCTTTACTGTATAATAACCCTTGAGCATTAATTGTTTCTTAATATAAGATTTATCTATTGGTAAGTTTATTTTGATATCTGGCACTTTATTAAAATACCTGGTACATTGACCCTCAAATGATTTATTCACTTTAGTGAGTCTAGAAGCTAACGTGACAAGTTTATTCTTAGTTCTAGTATTACGATTGTGTGTATCGCATATTTTAGGATATAAGTGAATATTTTTGCGAATAAACATAATATTCTCATATATATACTGGGACGCCACTATTAAAATATTAATTTCTTTATATTTTTGTCTAAGCGTATCGCGGTAACCCAGTCCATATATTGAGCGAATAGCTCTTTTTTGCAAAATAAAAATTTTACTTATATCTGCAGCATTGCCCCAAAGTAATATCCCGTAAGAGAGCAGACTATGAAAATAGCTAAAGTACACTATTCTGGCAGTATCCACATCTGTGAGCTGTCGTCCTTTTTTTGATGGCATATAACTAAGTTTGTTACCTAGTTTTGTGATATGAGGACCCCATTGTAGTTTAGGATCTAGAGTTATACCTAGAAATTCAGCGCTATCTGTTAGCTTTATAATTTCATCATTAAGAATTATCTTCGTATCGAGATGTTTCACATTTGGTAAACTAAATTTTATGCACTTAGTCTTTTTTGCATTTAACACCAGATTATTTGCAGTAAACCAATTTGAGACATGCAATAGCACAGCACTGCATTAATGACTTCAATGTTATTATTTTTACGATTACTTTTAAAAAATATTGAGGTGTTATCAGCGAATAAAACTATGTTATGCTTATTAACTATATGAGGTAGATCGTTTAAATAGACTAGAAATAAGAATGGTCCCAATATAGAACCCTAAGGTACACCCATATTTATTGGTGCTCCATTAGATAGCTCATTATTAATCATGACTGTTTGAGTTCTATTTGTTAGATAGGAATTTATTAAATCCAGAGCTTTATTTTTTAAACCATAATGTTGAAGTTTATGAAGCAAAATGTTATGCGAGACACAGTCGAATGCTTTCGATAAGTCGCAGAACACACCAATTGCATCTTGCTTTTCCTCCCAAGCTTCGAAAATGTGACGCACGTTGAAAAGTTTCTTTGCAAAGTCACCGTTTTAGCTATAGACTAACCTCCAGTTTTTAGAACGTTGGTCAAATTATTTAATATACAGATGCAAATACCGTCAAGTGACCTCTCTAGTCATGTTTTGGTTTTAGTCTGTGGGTTCACCGGTTTTCCGGAGATTACTGCATCAATTTCTTGATTGCCACCACAACACATTCCGTGCCAGCCATGGATGGTCGATTACACGGTAGTACCAGAGGCTCTACCATGGGTTTTTGGTTTGTACCAACGTAACGTTAAAACGTGAGGAACCACCAATAGTATTGCTTTATTAAATCGCGTTACCTAAAATAAAGCGGCCGTTTTAGTTGTTGCTCACGTATTAACGTTACGTTGCTACAAAGTAAAAACCCATGGTAGAGCCCCAGGAGAGCAGCAGTCCGAGAGGAATGGCGACGGGTTGTGAAGCTACACCGTGACGATCATAACCGCTCTTCCAAGATTTTTTTTTGTTCTTAGTCGTTACGACTAAGAACAAAAATATTTATACCAATCATGTGCTTTGTTAGCTGAACTTAATCTTACATTTATTTGATCAACTAACTATAGAAGTTTATATCAATACCGTCTCCTTAGACTAATGGTTGCACCTTTGGGGTTGTCCGGAGGTCGTGGGTTCGATTCTCACCCATGGCAAAAAAATCTAGTAAGCCTGGGTGTTTTTAAAATATAATATGTACGAGTATTATATCGTTTGGTACACATAGTACATACAAGCCTGGAGCTTAGTTTGTGACCAAAGCAATATGTGAAAATTATCCTACATATTATTATTATTAATAATATAAATTCTTTTTAGTCGAGTTACTCAGTCGTTAATCTGTCAGCATCATATTATGCATAGTATAAACAAGAAATAGTTAACCTGACATTATACAGTTGGTCGAACGGAAACTATTTTTATTATTGGTATAAATAACCTTGTGATTTGTTAACCGGTGCATATCGAAAGTTTAGTAACCGATTTTACCCTTTGACGTTTGACGTAAAAGGTTTATATTGGTTTGTGCGGCTAACGGTCCCGAAATCACAATACCAATCTGTGGAATTGATATTGAATTTTATTGGAACACGGCATGTGGCTTTCTATCTAACTAATGTTGATTAGTGAGCAAACCTATAAAGTCCATGAATGGGGTCGATCAATACATTGGTAGCTCATAATGTGCTTAAATGATGCGGTTACGAAATCGGCCACGAATATACTAGATTACGATGCTTTATTGTCAAATAAAAACATATTTTTTATTGTATTCGCATCCTGAAAGAATATTACCACCTCGACAGGATCTCGATACGGTAAACCTACAGACTAAACCAGAATATGACTAGGTCGGCCTTAGTTGACCTAATTGACACCTCGCTCCTACCTAACCTGTTAGTAAGTAGTCTTCTTAACCAAATCAGTTTGCATATTAAATATATAAAAAATATCTTACAATTAATCTATAAAATATAAATAAATATCATCACGGGTGCCTTACGACGCCCTCAGGGTACCCAGCGGAGGGGTAATTAATCCCACCTCGTCGTAGCCGATGGTATGAATCTACACCAAACAAGTGGCTAGCTCGTCGCGATGTTTTGAATAAACTCAATAACCCATCTATAAACAGTTTCACAAGTTGGTATAGTGATACCGGGACCGACAGCTTAACGTCTCCGAGGCACTATAGTGGTGTTGTCAAACAAATGTTCATAATTTTTTAATCAAAAACTCCTTGGTACACATTGGGATCGAACCAGGGACCTAAGTGTTTTTAAATCCAAGGTCTAACCAACTCGGCCACCACGTATATATCTTATTTATTCATAAATTAATATTATTATATTTTTTAATTTGATATTTGATTTACCTATAGAATAAATCCGTTAAAACTGAAAAAAGAAGTTAGACATAATAAATAACAAGTATAAACCTTATAGGTATGTAATGTTTATAACTTATAAAAAGTATATACACTTTATATGACAATTAAAGTTATAAATGTAAATTACAATATTTTCATAGTGCCCTAACCCGGCCATTTTTGGCTGTTACATTAACAAACGTGCATTTCTGGTCGTCATAAAATGACTTTATGACTATTTTATGACAGATCTTATCTCTAACTTTAATGATATCATAAAAAATCGACCCAAAAACTTGTAAGTATTATGTTAACTAAACTTTTGTCCACTTTCAGCGTAATATTTTGTAGTTACGTACTTACCTAATATTTTTATACGCGTCAAAATTTTTTTTTCAATATTTAATTTATTTATTTTCCTTAATTTGTATTAGTGGGTCTAATACAAATTAAGGGATAGTATTAAATGAAAATAAAATTGTTATGAAATAAGCGCAAAACCCTAAAACTACAGAATTTTAAGCGATTGATGGTTTGCTCTACTCATAAATAATATAGCTTAACAATGTATAGCCTATAGCCGGACCAGAAGCCAAATCTATAATATATAAAAAATACATAAATCGGTTAAGAAGCCATGAAATTGATTCACAAACTCCAACTTCTAAAAACGTCTGAAATATTAAAATTAAAAAAAAAATACGTGCGGAGGTGAAATATTACTTACTTGATGCTAATTAAATCTCTTTAAAAGAAAGTTCTTTTAAAAATACAACCAAATTTTTATTTATGATTCTTAATATATTAATAATATAATATTTTAAAACTTAATAGATGTTTTATAATTAAATTATGTAATTAGGATCAAGTAGGTAAAATCTACACTTCGATGTTATTTTCTTTTCAAAAAAAAACTTTATTACCGCTGAAAACAACATTTATATGTTTTTTGTCGCGAGTTAGCGAATCAATTTCCTGTGCACTTAAGTTGCTCTCGAGTGTACTTAACACAAAAGAACTTAAACGGACAGACAGAGAGAAAGATGTTGCATTGTACGAGTATATGTATTAGAGATACTTGACTTACCACATTGGCCTAGATCGTATAATTCAAGATATTTCGCATTGTATTATTTACAAATTATTGTAATGATAAGAGATAATTGAGATATATTTTTTTTTGTTTGTTCTTTTGTTTTTATTTGTTCTTTTTTTATTTTTATTTTTTTATTTCTGCTTTTTTTATTTCTTTTTTTGTGTTTGATTTTATTTCTTTAGTTACTTTTATTTTGTTTTTATTTCTTCTTTTGTTTTAATTTTTTTCCTTTGTGTTTTATATTGATTTTATTTCTTTTTTTGTTTTTACGCGTCCTTATTACCCAATTAATTTCAGTCCCAATAAATAAATCATATTTTTTTAATATACAATGTAATACATACTGGGAACACAGCAGTTCACTCCTCACGCGATGGTCCCGGCACCCGCACGGAGTATCCATGGATTTGGATAGTTAAGAACATTGTCTCTCTTAAAATTAACAGGTTCAGGTTCGGCCTTATATAGATAGAATTTTGGTGAGAAACTTTGATGTTCACGTGGAAAAGGTGTATGTAGAGGTAGAGTGGCACTAGGTGGTCTTTGCTTACCCTTACAATACTTAAAGATATATTAAATAACAGCTATATTATTAATAACGGCATACCAAGAGAAGAAGCATAAGCAATTTAAGTTTGTTTTACCCACTACAAAAATATTTTTATTTTTACTAAAATATTTAGCAATTCTGCCATAACGACACGTTCCTAATTTAGTTTTTACGCGCAATTTTTCCAAATTTCAGGAGACAACCTCGATTTGGCCGAGTAAATAAGTGCTATATTAATTTTGGTGAAATTTCCGCCGCTTGAGGGCACTTGTCATTATGTTTTAATGCGCTCGGACCGCCCTTAATCGTATACGAAATGCGAAGGAGCTTTACAACTTATATTGTGTGGAGTAATTACATGAGAAAAGCGTTAAGCGGAAATGCTACTATGATTTAAACTACGTTATAAGTAATCTGGATTTTATTAAAAGATGAGTGAATAGGCGTACTCTCTTTTCGACCTCGTAGATGCTTTCCATCAGGCAATATGTAAAATAATAGTCAATATTATACATGGTGACTTTGAAAGGATGTACTTTGGGCTAATATGAGGTTCTACTGATTAAAACGAACCACTTTTCCTTGGAACTATGTGCCGCAAATGAAAAAAAAAATGCCTTCTCCATACAAACTAGTAATGTTGAAATGACCAATTTGTATGGGGAAGCCAAATTTTTTTTTCATTTGCGACACATGGTTCCATAGGAAAAGTTGTTCAATTTGATCAGCAGAACCTCATATTAGCCCAAAGTACATCCTTTCAAATTCACCCTGTATATCACATGACGAGAACAGTAATATTGCTTTTATATCAAAACACCAGATATATTTATGTACTAGCTGACCCGCGAAACTTCGTCTGCGTAACTTTAACAGATTATGCAGCGCATGCAACGGAAGCTCTCAAAAGAAACAAATTTTCCCCGTTTTCCCAACATTTTTCTTTATTATATTGGTCGTAGCGTGATGTTATATAGCTTATAGCCTTCCTCGATGTACGAATTACGTTGTCGCACTAAAAAGCACGTTTTTATTAAGTAATAATTGTTATTTTCCTCGCTAGAGAGCTCCGATAAACGAGTGCGATCGCTGCTAATCATAAAGTGCTCTAGGGCGAAGCGCGTCCTTCGATATAAGTACATATATTCGACATTTCTATGAGAACGAAATCTATATAAATATACAAATCAATTATGTCTCAGGCAAAGTATATGATACTAGCTGATCCGGTGAACTTCGTATCATCTACAAAAATGATGGCTATTCGACGACGCGCAATCACGCGATTTATAGTTGTCCGTCCGCGAAACAGGGAAACTTCAAGTTGATGGCGCTTACTTCGAACGACTGACCTTGGTGATTTATTTTTGTTTATCGCAAAAGCCGCATGGGAAATTGTAGTAGATAGTAAAATAAATAGTAACAGTTGACAGATATAAAAACCACTAACTCCGTGCTAAAATCATGGCTGTATGGTCAAATAAATTTTGCCTTTTCACACTGGTGGAAGAATATAAAAAAAAAGTCACAGATAACCTCTGTGTAGATAACAGAGCTGAGATTAATAATAATAATCTGAGTAACAGAGCCAAGAACATATGGACAACGCCGTCAATCAAACATCTTAATACTCAATGTATGGAGATGACATTTCGTTTCCATGTTGACATCTTTCTGAAACGTCAAAAAATACATTTTGTTAGACAAAATTCTTGATTGATAGCTATCCATATGCTCTTGGCTAACCCTACAGACCAAAATAAACAATTGCGAAGTGTACCGTAATTTAATTTTATATTCAAATTGCTTAATATTTTTCCCTATATATTTTTTTTTAAACCACCTCTATTAAACAAAATAAAATAAAAATATTCAAATCGGCCAAGGTGTTTGCTAACGAACGGCGATTCATTTTTATATACTTATATGGAGTTTAGCTTTGTTATGATTTTTTTTTTTTTTTTATATATTAACCAAATTTTACTCAATTTTACTGTACATATAAATAGGACATATTATTATGATGAAATTATTAGGATTGAATATATAATTTAAAGCCAAACGTTTCTATAGCTTCAATAGTCTCTTTGACTAACAGCAGATTCGAACAAACTCATATAAGAATACAACTAGGTAACGGGTCAATGCACAAAATACCGCGAAGTGACCTTTTATTTCTATGTGCAGGATGTTTTGAGGCTAGGTTAGATGGAGTTACGATTTGCGGAAATTAGACTGGCAGGTCTTGTGTGAAAATTACACAGTACCAGTGGATCGCGATTGGGAGATGATTAAAAAAAAACACTAAATCCTTAATTCAAGTCTTCTGTTTTCACCCTTTTATACATTGGTGGGCTTACGGTTTTGTTCAAATGTATTTTGTTCAGCAATGGTTCAGCGAATTTTCTCGCTAACGCTACAGCTTGTATTTCGGGCATAACTCTAAGTGAGTTTTAACGATTTTGGGCACAAGTACGGCAATAATTTAAAATTGCAGAAATGGTCGTAATCAACCTCTACTGCAATAGGTTTCTCTTTAATTAAATTCGCCATGTAACCAAATAATCCCAGATACGAAACCGAAGAGCGCTTCTTAACGGAGATAGCCATTTATTGGTGAAAGAGGACCGCTTTAAAATAATTTATTAAAAGCACTTAAGTATTGACGAAAACCGAATCTGGTGCTTCAATTTACGTTAATTAAAAGTGTAAGAGGGTTAAGAAGTTTTGATTGTATTAGAGGTGTACTTTGGTAAACTGTAAGCCTGAAGTTATAATTAAAACAGCCTTGATAGTCAGACATTAGACTTAAAAAAGTCCCCGGTTCATACTCCGTTGTGTAACATATATTTTATTTGTTTGATACGATGTATTTGTTTTATTTCAATATGTAATATTTTTCGGTATTTTTTTTTTACGAAAACAAAACTTACCTTTTTTATAAAAAAAAAATGGTTTTATTATTCTATTACTTACGGCATAAAAAAATGTTTTCAACTGTAAGAAAAAACACCCAATATATTAAGTATATTATATGTGCCTCGGAGAGCACATTATGCTAACGGTCCCATTTTCACTACACCAACTTGTTAAACTATTTATAGATGGGTTATTGAGTATTTCAAAATACCGCCAGGATCTGACTACAACGTCGTACTTATTATTATTATTTTATATTTATAACGCAATCATGATAACACTTCGTCATTCTTCATCGCCTTTTTTCACTAGTGACCATTATTATACAAAGTGAATTTGAATGGATGTACTTTGGGCTAATATGAGGTTGTGCTGATCAAATCGAACAACATTTCCCATGGAACCATGTGTCGCAAATGACAAAAAAAATCTTGGCTTCCCCATACATATTTATATGTATATGTAGTCAGCATTAGTGTGTATGTATAATATTTGTATACTCTATTTCTTAAATGTATTGGTAACTGCACCTATTTTACCTACTTACTGCTTAATTTGTCCCAAAGGTTTGACTGGTAGAAAATGCCTAACGGCATTAAGTCCCCCTTTGTACTAAATTTGTGCAATAAAGTTTTTAAATAAATAAAATAAATACAAATTGGTCATTTTAACATTACTAGTTTGTAATGTTAAAATGACCACACATGACGGCGCATGGTTCCATGAGAAAAGTTGTTCGTATTGATCAGCAGAACCTCATATTAGCCCAAAGTACATCCTTTCAAATTCACCATCTATATCATAGAAGTTATATTTCATAAAATCGTGGTCAAGTTTATTTCCATATCTGTAGGCCTATTACGCCGTAAAACTTAAATAACGTAGTTGTCTGCCAATTTTCAATGTCACCAGATTTGCATTACATCAGGATTGCGTCATATCGATTAAAGTTTAGTTTAGCGTTTTGCGCGTAATCACCCCGCTCTGGTCATTTTTTTTTTCCATTATAATACTTATTCCATTTTTCAAAACTAATAGGCGCATATTGACGCCTTATTTTTTACGAATCGTTCAAACATTTAAAGCGGAGGTTTTATTTCATTTAATTGATAATACGAGTAAAGAGTTTGTTTTTGTTTGAACGCGCTAATCTCACGACGTAGTTCGTAGTTGAATTTAATAAAATCGTATTCCATACATACGCATATGATTATATTCGCTTCTCCCTGGCTATGCTTTGGCCTAAAAAACGTGGTGTTGAAAAGTTAAAAAAAGAAAACAATAAAATGTTTATTGGTTCTGTGTACTGACTATGAACATGAAGTCTGCCATTTTCTTAAAATTTACATATTTAAATATTTTGAGAATCTTTATCACCCTATTAAAAAGTCTATCTCGCTCTATCTAAAAAGCTTACATATTTCCTGCGCTTATAATAGGACCTTCATATGACCGTGAATTCGGCATAAAAATCCGACATAGCGCATACTTAAATGTTTGTTGATTTTTTAATGAACTCTAGATACTTCATTCGAGTGGTAAATTACTATTATTAATAATACAAAAAAAAAACATCACACAATGCTGGCGAATCGTGAATTCGCCAGGGTGCAAACTAAAAAGTAAACCTTGGTACGGAAAGAGAGATAGTAATCACTCGTCGAATACATCACTAGAATTGCGTTTGAGCAACTAGTTGAGTCACTTATTAACTGCTTTGATTGTCCCGAAGGTTTGACTGGTAGAGAATGTCTAGCGGCATTAAGTCCACCTTTGTATTTTGTATGCAATAAAGATTTAAATAAATAAATAATTAAAAAATGACCAATTTGTATGGGGAAGCGTACATTTTTTTCATTTGCGACACAAGTTTTCAAGGGAAAACTTATTCGATTTAATCAGTAGAGCCTCATATTTACCCAAAGTACAACCTTCCCAATTCACTAAGTATATAAGCTAAGTAATTTACGAAATAATTCTTCACTTCAATAATAGCGAAAAGTATTGTCCATGGATATATTATATTGGTATACCTATGTACTGTACTGTAGGGACGCGTTTGCTCCCATTTGTTTCGGGGGTCCCAACCCGAAGCGGACAATTGAGAGATTTTCAGATAATCCTCTGAGAGTTGAGGAATGTACCGTATGCATAAATATAATTGATTAAACACAAAAAAAAATGTAAATTATTACACCGTATTGATAAAGAAATTGATCCTTTTTGGAATACCAGTATGGATTACGCCGGCCCAGTAAATATATCTCCTCATGAGTGGAGAGTCAGGCATGGAGTGGCGTGACTAATATTTGTATAGTGAAACTAGGATCGACGGCTTAATGTGCTATCTGAGGCAGCTATAGTTATATTGTCAAGTAGGTAATATTACTATTATTAACTATAGTAATATTACAAAGTAATTATTATTACCTATGTTATTATTATTATATAACCAGGTACATAATGATACTGACTGCATGTCTAAAACATTATTATTAACTAAAGTAATAATACTATTATTAACTATAGTAATATTACCGTCATTATTATTATTTAACCAGGTACATAATGATACTGACTGCATGTCCAAAACATTATTATTAACTACAGTAATATTATTAACTATAGTAATAATACTGTTATTATTATTATATAACCAGGTACATAATGATACTGACTGCATGTCCAAAACATTGTTTAGTCGAGATGATAAAATATTTAAGCGCTATGTAATCAAAAGGGTCGTGATATAATGTCATTTTTCGATCCACAAGAGGTTTTCTGATAAATAATGCCTAGGGCATAAAACTTGTCAATGTTCAGTAGTTATAAACTTTTAATTAAGATTCATTCTTTTAAAGATTTATTCATTCTCATAAAAACATGATAAAAGATAGAGATACTATTTCGTAGCTCGTAGCAATATGTCTACGACTAGATAAACTTCGTAGTAACCTATTCGTAGTAAAATAATTTCGTAGCACTCAACATATTGTGGTTTTAGAGTATGCGCCCGGTTATAAAGCCCGTATATATAAATTAATACTCAAACTCAATTTTCAGTCTTGTGTCTGCACTAAATGTCAAATCAAAATATAATAAATAAGACAGACGTTATTTGAGTGTAGAAGTTTTTATACGGCTATTCTTCCATGGTCTAGTGGTTTAGTGGTTGGCCTTTGGTCTTTAATCTGAAGGTCGTGCGTTCATTATTTCCGCTCATAGCAAAAATATAAGTACGTTTTTAGTATAATATAATATCTATGCATTAGTATCGTTGTTTCTGGTATACATAGTACAAGCCTATATAGGGATTAGTTTAGTAAAAGTAGTACTCCTACATTTTTTTTTTTTTTTTTTTTCTTATTATTATTATAGTGCACCCAGTTTTTGCCTTTCTAATTGCATATAGTTAAAACTACATTGGTTTTTGCTCTATAAAATTATTATAATACTTTACTCATGAATATATTATTTTATATTGTGTTGATAATAATTTTATTTATTTTGTAGTCTGTACTTCTTTTTAATCGTGATGTAAGAGGGCTTTAGGCATCGCCGTTACGATTTATAATTTACCGTTTTCACAAATATATTTTTATTGCCTCATCGTCTGTTAAATTTTAGCATCTGAACTTCAAGTATAAATAGTTTTTATTTAATACATTTGTTATGGGTCCAAAGATATTAATTATTTCAATATTAATTGCATAATAAAGTGAATTATTTGTGTACAAAAGCTAAATTAGACTAGGCATTATTTATTAGCTAATAATAGGCATTATGTACAAAGATGAGCTGTTGCTTAATTTTAATAAAAAAATCTAATATATACATTAAACATATATATATATATATATATCGCCTAGACGGCGGAACAAATAGCTAGCTCGTCGCGATGTCTGGATAGACTCAATAACCAATCTATAAAATGTTTCACAAGTTGGTATAGTAAAACTAGGACCGACAGGTTAACGTGCTCTCCGAGGCACTGTAACGTGCTCTCCGAGGCACATATGTTGTTAAATAAATGTACATAAAACTAATTGGTACACACCGGGGTTTGAACCAGGGATCTCAGTGTTTTTAAGTCAATGGTCTAGTCAACTCGGCCACCGTGTGTATATATGTATATTGTAATTCGCGTTTAATATAATATATATATTTAACGCGAAAATTTTTGAGTATGGTAGATGGATTTTGGTTACCCTCTCACGCAAAAACTATTAGACGGATTTAAAGTAATGTTTTTACTATATCGTAGTATTTAAGCTACGTTGCGTAAATCACATGACAAGGGCTACATTTTTTTTTAAATCACTACGGAAAAATAAAATCTTTGTACTCGTAAATACTTATACATATATACTATATACAAGTCAATAAAAAAAAATGTTACTCATTAAGATATTTTTTAGCTGAAGAACAAAAGAATTAATAATGCTGAAGTCAAAGTATATACTTTAAAAAATCACCCATTAGAAATATAATACACACACATATATACATATCATCACGGGTGCCTTACGGCGCCCGAGACCGCCTAGACAGCCTCAGGGTACCCAGCGGAGGCGTTTTTAAATACCACCTCATCGTAGCCGATGGTATGAGTGTACACCGAACAAGTGGCTAGCTCATCGCGATGTTCAATAACTCATCTATAATAAACAGTTTCACAAGTATATGGTAAGGTGAAAAAATCTATTCTATTTCACCATACTAAAATGTTATAAACGGATAAACAAACAATAAAATGTTCTAGGTGGAAGCTCTTTATAACCGCTCAGATGTAAAAACCGTAAAGTGATTTAGTAATGTTTCGGTTTTAGTCTTTGGGTTCATCGTCCGAGGTGGCGATTACCGGGTAATCGAATCATTTAACCAGCATAGCGGGAGCACCGATACTGTTAAATAACATCGTATTTGTCTTACTTATTCATGGATTTTATAGTATCTTACCACAAGGTAATATATATTGTTTCAATAAAATAAAATAAAACCCATACCATGACAAAGTATACATAAATAATCAAACCCTTCAAATAAAGACGTTTGTGGTCCACCGGTGGAACCCATCGATGCTTCTCCATATCTAAAAATGCTATTCAATGTTCTAATTAGGTACTACGAGACTTATACTAGTTCTATAAATTCTAAATTCAAAATGACTATACTTACCTACAAAATGATATTATAGTTTATCCCAAAGTGCATGCAGCTGCGCGCCCGCGCCGGCACATTGCAAAGCGAACAAAAGTTGCGCATCTCGGCCGACCAAAAATCTAGTCAGACTTGTTCGGCTATGGTGCAATGCACTGCCGAATAATACGAGCTGTGGAACAATAAAATCTATGGAGACGACATTTTTTATTTGGCGATAATTATCGATATTGCGCTTTGGCTTGATCTATGGCTAGTGCTTAATACTTAAGAGCACAGGAAATGTATTCGCGAACACGAATGTCAAATAAAATCTAAACATTTTTTTCAGTTATATATTTTTTTTTTTTGGAAAAGAAAATTATAATTAAAGAGACTATGTATGATAGGGTAAATAATATTTTCACTTCTCATGCTCTGAAAGTGCTTATTTGTGCAGGATATAGGCTGCATAAAATCGAATTTTGTGCACAAGTGCATTAACGTATTTACTCATAAATGTATCTATATTAAAGCAAAGAAAATGAGCCATACAGCCAAACACAGTAAGAAGTTCATAGATATAATTGTGCATTTTTATAAATTCCTTTATAGGATAATCTTATATTAAATTTTTAAAGATAAAAATGCAATGAAAAATTTACTGGTGGCGGGACTCGAACCCACGAACCTCGCTATCGCGGCAAGGCGCTCAACCGCTGAGCCAACCAGGTCAGCTTTCACGAATTTTGTCATTGCTTGTTATCTACTTATACACAGATGCCCTCTATTAGATTATCCTATAAAGGAATTTATAAACAAGCATAATTATAAAATACTGAAAAAAGTAAAAACATAAAACAGACTCCTCTGCAATCAAGTATTAGATACTAGGACTTCTAACTTCACTTGTATAAGAGTTATTGGATGAAAGCTAATAGAGGGCGTCTGTGTATAAGTAGATAACAAGCAATGACAAAATTTGTGAGGGCTGACTGGAACCTGGTTGGCTCAGCGGTTGAGCGCCTTGCCGCGATAGCGAGGTTCGTGGGTTCGAGTCCCGCCGCCAGGATTTTTTTCATTGCATTTTTATCTTTAAAAAAATAATATAGATATAATTCGTTATTTTATAATATTTACTTAAATTTATTTGCCTTACCGATGTGTTTTTTAGGACATAAAAACAATTTCCTTCACTATTCAAAACTACTAATTTTACTTTGAATTTTAATTAAAGAGATGTTATGTTACACTATTGTTTTATTTCCTCGCAATCGAAGTAAAAAGCAGAATTTATAACTCCACAAAACTATTCTCCTCGACATTACTATCAGCCCTTCGGCTCAGTCTGCTAAAAGTTATAAAGGATAAAAATGGTTCTTTTTGTGCACTTGTTGTAAAATCTACTATTGCACATCCATGTGTTTTTTTAACATTACCGAAAGCAACGTTTATTAATTTTATAATTAATCATTCGAGCACGCGAATCCATTTCCTGGCTTCATAATTAAAAAATACCCACCGTACTGGATACTCAGGAAAATTTAATGCTTGAAAATATTAATGGATTACACGACGTTTATTAGAAGTAAGTCATTATAAAATGTTAAGTATATTATTATAGCTAGAGTTAAAATAGAAAAGAAGCTATTATTTATAAAAGCTAAAATATCATAGCTTTATTATACCTAGCTACAATTTGAGTAAATTTCAAGTTGATAGAAGTTTTAAAGGTTTATAAGAAGAAGGAGGTTTATGCAATTTATTGTGAGTGGAGGAGATTTAATTTTGATCCTACAATATTAAATGCAAAACCGTTTAAAATTAAAGTTTTTTTATTTTATTTAAAGTGGTTTAATATGTGAGATAACTAGTGATCGGAAATTGGGCTGCAATGTACCTACTGTTTTCTAAAAGGTGAAGTATAAGTATAATTTCAACCGAATTTACGATCACTAATGATAATAATAAATAATGTAATGTAAGAATACATTTCGCAGTTCATGTGCCTCTAATAGTTTACAATAAATTAATATATTTGAATTAATAATAATAATATGTAGGACAATTTACACATATTGCTCTGGTCACAAACTAAGCTCTAGGCTTGTACTATGTGCACCCGAAGCAACGGTATAATACATATTATATTTTATAAAAACCCAGACCATGACAAGCTGTACAGAAAAAACGTACTAATATTTTTTGCCATGGGTGGGAATCGTACCCACGACCTCCGGATACAACGCCAAAGGCGCAACCACTAGTCTACGAATTAATAATATTTTAATTTTATAGAAGATATCATAGATATTATTGTAGGTAGCTTATATATAATAATATATATATATTTCTGTTGCGATTTATTTACTTGTGAAGAACAAGTATGTTCTTAAAAATATAATGTCTAAGTATTTTTTGATAGATTGGTTATGACAAATAAATGGGAATGCAATGTCAAATTAAATACGTGATGTTTGATTTTGTATCTTTAATTAATTAATATAGGAATACCTGAGATATTAAGCCCTAGAGGTGACTGTATCACTAAATTCTACATTATATGCTTCTCCACACCATTTCCTGTTACAGTCGTTAGATAGAGGTACGCCGTAAGTAGGCGCATCTAAAAAGTGCAACCCGATTGCAAGCCTCTGAGCGGCCCAAAAGAGAAGAAAAAATTGACCAAAAACCGCGTCGGGCGTCGACCGGTCGTTGACCCTGCCATGGATTGTAGTTAGGTCTTCTTAGGGCTTAGTGTTCATGGCCCTAGAGTATTCGGGAATAATAACGCTTGGGATTTTTTGCTTTATTGCGTATGGCATTGGATACATATTGCTTTAGCTTACTTTATTGCTTTACTTAATTTGATTTCAACAATATAATAATAGTTTTTTTATTTTTTATTATAAGTACAATAATTAATATACGTGGTGGCCGAGTTGGTTTGACCTTGGACTTAAAAAAAAAACAATAAGGTCCCTGGTTCGAATCCCGGTGTGTACCAATGAGTTTTTAATTAAAAAAAATATGTACATTTGTTTGACAACACCACTATAGTGCCTCGGAGAGCACCTTAAGCTGTCGGTCCCGGTTTCACTATACCAACTTGTGAAACTGTTTATAGATGGGTTATTGAGTCTATCCAAAACATCGCGACGAGCTAGCCACTTGTTCGGTGTAGACTCATACCATCGGCTACGACGAGGTGGGATTAAAACTCCTCCGCTGGGTACCCTGGGCCCGTCTAGGCGGTCTCGGGCGCCGTGAGGCACCCGTGAAGATATATATACAATAATTAGTCGGTACTTTATAAAATAATATTAATAAGTAATTAATGCTTTTCTTATCCAAGTATTTTTTGCAATTTAGTAAAGAATTTAATAAATTTAAAATTCACCAATAGATCGTTGTAACAATATTTAGAATTTGGTTTCTAAATTATAAAAACTATTCTATCTAAGTAACATATGTCATCCGTGTATTTTGGAGCTAAGAGGCCCAATTGAACCAGGGGGTCGTGCACCACATGTCTTAATGGTAATACATTACTGAATCGATACTTATATAATATATAATACTTATATAATATATAATACTTATATAATATATAATGTTATATAAAATAAAACATTTACCAAAAACATAATTGACTTTAAGGTCAACTATATATTTTAGCTGTTATAAAATGTAATAATCAAATAAATACATATTATCACGGGTGCCTTACTGCGCCCAAGATGCCTAGACACCTCATCGTAGCCGATGGTATGAGACTACCTATACCAAACAAATGGCTAGCTTGTCGCGATGTTTGGATAAACTTAATCCATCTATAAACAGTTTTACAAGTAGTGAAACTGGGAGCGACAGCTTAACGTGCTCTCCAAGGAACTATAGTGGTGTTGCCAAACAAATGTATTTTTTTTATTAAAAATTCATTGGTACACTTCGGGGTTTAATCCGGGGACCTAAAAACTGTAGTTTTTTAAGTCTGAGGTCTAACCAACACGGGCACTGTATCAGCCCTATCATATAGTCTATTGTTAAAAAAAAACACACTCGCACTGTTAGATTTTTTAGGAGTTACAGTTTTTAGCTCTGGCAGTACTTATCATAATATCATAAAATTGTAATATAGGAAGAATCTTTACCAATACACTACTTGTTTTTGTTAATCAGTTGACAAATATTAAATTTAATCAATCTGATTTCTGATGAAAACTTCCCTGGTATACCTGCAGTGCCAATCCCATCATTGGATCCTGAACAAATTTTAATGGAACCAAATTTATGGACTCCTGTCACATCAAATAAATAAGAAAAAAACACTACAAGTAAAAAATATAAATTTTGAAGGTTTTTTTATACAAATCTAATTAAACCTACACAGTTCCTTTTACTGGCCAGGTAATAAAATATGTAATAAACCAGAGGCTCTACCATGGGTTTGCTCATTGTAGAAACGTAACGTATTCATTTATATACGTGAGCAACAACCAATAGGATCGCTTTATTCAATCCTGTTACCAAAAATAAAGCGATCCTATTGGTTGTAAATGAATACGTTACGTTTTTACAATGCGCAAATCCATGGTAGAGCCTCAGATCGTTCTTCTAACTGCATACCTACATGCGTGGGCGCAGGTGAACGATTCATCAACACATTCATTATTTCCTCCAATCGCAAAAACGAATGAATTCGTTATTTATTTGGATGAAATATTTCCAATTTTGCGGCGATATTTATCGTATTGTATCAATAATGTACACAAAATGAGATAAAAAAACCATATAATTATTATCTTAATAATATTTTTTCTTTTTTTGTTACAGCTAAAGTCCGCAGATCTGAGTCTTACGGATCCAGGCGATGGAAGCTCCAACGGTCCAGCACCATCAAATGGCTCCATCATCACCATGACCCTCAAGAATAACCACCTTATTGTAGAAACTGAGGAACGAAATGTAATACTCATATTATTTTTAATGGCCTTTTTCGCAGAATTTTATGAATGATAACATCTAAACATGACTTTATTAAAATTCCAGGACATCACAAAGAACGGACGAGAAACAAAAATGAAGTACTCACCAGATAATGACGGTATTTTCGTAGTAGAAGTGCAACAGTCAGCAATCTACAGACCTATCAACATGCAACACTCTCCCCCCTTCGACCCGCAGATCTCTACCAACCAGGCTCTCATACACAGAATACCCGAAGATAACGAGATTCCTATCAAAACAAAAAAAAACTTGTATCTTAATGAATTTACCAGCTCAAAATTTGACAAAGAGAAAACCTTAGCCCTTTCAAATACTGGTCTGTCCATCTCAGACCTCAGTATGTCATCTGTTGGTTCACACAACGTTAGCTATTCTTATGGAAGCCAAATGGGTTATGAACAAGGACCGTTTGGTTATCCAATTTATGCTGGATATGAAGTAACTAATAACCCTTTAATTGGAGATAGCATAACACAAGACAACTCAAGAGAACCTCTCATCTGTAAAACTCCTACAGACCCCGATAAACCTATAGTGACTGCTGCGATTTTCAAACAAGATTCTTTAATTGGAAATGATGCTCTACAAGGTCCCGTGTACTGCATTGAAGGTTCCAGCGATGGACCTCTACTATCTGATGTACAAGCAAGAGAAGTAAGTCTACAAAAGCTTCATGATAAAATGGAAAAGAAAATTGAAAACGGGGTCGCTGTTCCAATTCCAGAGAAGATAGATAGTCCCAAAAAGTCTGTACTAAACAGGGCCGATAGTCTACCGGTAAGAATAGAAGAAAACAGCATACCTCCTCAGGTCGTCGATAGGTCTGCAGTCATGGAGACTATAACTGAAGATAATAATATATCTCCGATCAATAAGGATATTTTGAGAGGAAAAAGGGCTTCTTTACCAAATATTAAAACGGATATGTACGATTCGGTAAAGGGATCTATTTTGCCTATGGTAAATTTTGAAAAGGTAAATAATGAATATTCAAACGGTGAAGGGGGTGTCAACTATGTGCCCTACCCACCTCCCATGATAACTATAAGCGAGGAAAATGAAATAACAAGTAAGGAAGAGAGTAGCACTAGTTAATTATGAACAAGTTAGATAGTTAAGAAGTGAGATTATTTTTGGATGAAACTAAATAGAGACTGGTGATGAAAGTTCTCAAACTTTTGTGAGGAAGAAGTAAAGTTGTTTTTTGTAAAACCTAGTTAATTATTAGTAGTATAATAAGCTTGATGTTTCTATATTATATTTACTTTATTTATAGATTTATTTAAATGTTAACCCTGTTGCTGCTGTGAATGAATTTTATGAAAACGATGTTACTAGAACGATTCTTTCGGTAGACCTAATTGGAAAGAATCTAAAAATAGACTTGCAAAATTAAATATAATTTAAATAAAGCTGTGTTTACAATTTTGATAATAGAGTTAAATAAAGTAGAATGTCTAAATAAATATACTTACAATCAGTAAAACCTACAATATACTCTTCTTCTTAGTGTAATTATTATTAAATTTAATGTAGGTTAAGTAATACACACCAAATCCTTAAACAAATACCTACCTATTCAATATAAAATTTCATACAATTTAATACTCTCTGTGAAAGGAATTGAATTTCTATTCATATCTAAGAAAATTAGCAATTAGTAAACGTAATATATTATAATTTGAATAACAAATGCACAGTTATAGAAATGTCACTATTTACGTTTACACACACTTAGGATCTTGCATGGCATAATAAAATAAAATATATAATAAAATAATCTGTGGGTTTACATGATATAGTTTTTAATAAAGAATAAGTATAATTCACGATAATATGAATTAAAAAAATCACAGGCATTTTATGTTTAACTATATTCATTTTATATTATAAAAAATATATTTTTTGCTTTTTTGATATTCTCGGCACTGATGGCCGCAGCACCGGCTCCTACAGAGGTAGAGCTAATATGGTATGAAGCCAAGGTGTCAGAACATGTTGCGTCCCAGACAAAGGCCTGGCCCCGATGCCAAGGCAATAATATCATGCCGTCAGGTCTCAGGTTACTATCGTTACATAGGCTTGAAGGCTCTAGCATGCTTGGAAAATGTACAGATGCCTTCTTGATGGCATTATATATTTATTTTACTAAAATATATTTAAATGCTAGCTCGCCACTTGCTCTGTGTAGATTCAGAATACCATCGGCTACGAAGAAGTGGAAATAATCCCCCTCCGCTGGGTACCCTGTAGCTCTACCACAATTTTATGCAAACAGTTTCTACTGTAGTTGTTAGTACCTATAGATAGGGAGTAACCAATAGGATCGCTAAACCTCTCTTATTGTATGATTCCTATCTATAGTTACTAGATAAATAGTAAAAACTGTATGTAAAAACTTGTCGTAGAGACTACTGAAACCGTGGACAATCTCGAGCGCCGTAAGGTACACGTGTAATACATAAATGTTACTCACTATTTTATAGTCGGAGTTAAAGTGCGTTAGTTGATGTGATAAAATTGGCCAAAAAAATATAAAATGGAAATATTAAAAAGTTGACTAAGAATATTAATATGATTAATTTTATTTGTTAATGCAAGGACATAATAAAATTGATTGGATAATACATAAAAGAAGCTTGTAATATTATGATTATTAATTAAAGGAGTTTTTATATTATCAACTTTCGTAAAAAATGTTTGGTTGTCATAGTAATTTGTGATCCCTCTCGTCTTTTAATCATATAACAAGTACCTATTAGCTTAGAATTCAGTATCTTATACAATATGAGATTGACATTAAATAAATTGTTAAAAAGTCTAAGACAAAATTAATGTGTTGTGTTATCTTACCTTTAATAAAAATACTTTTATAAATAAATAAAATATTATAAAGTAAAATAAAATTTAGTTTTATTACATTGTCTTTGACAACTCGCCGTTGGAGTATTTTTTGCAATTATGGTTTTGTTTTTGCTATTTTGTTATTTATTTATTTATAAGTTTATTACAAAGCTAACAGCGATACAAGTTAACAAAATATATAACATTATAATAACAAAAAGTATGGCTATATAAAGCTTTTCAAATTATGTAAACTGTTTTTTTTTTTTTTTAAGTTTACAACTAATTAAATATTAAAAGACATAATATATTACTTACCTATAGATTAGAGATAATAATACTAAGGTTAAGACTAACCCAAATAATAACATTGTGCAAAATTAATATTAAACGTATTAATAGATATTAAAAGTGCACAAGTTTCTTGCCACTTTTAAATTCTTGGACTTTGTATATACCTGGTGGTTAACAGATCTATAAAGGCCACAAAAAGGGTCGATTACTAAATTGTTCCAGCATTTGTCAAAGATATTTTTTTATTACGGTTTACTTTTTAATATCCTCGCAAATTTATCGTCTTTTTTTTTTTTTAATTACGTCAAATAAAAAAATAAAAACCTATAAATATCTTATAAGTATATAAAAAAAAACATACTAGTATATATCCATTTCGGATTCGGATATCTGTCAGTTTGTCTGCCCTTATCAAATATTTCGAGAACCATTGGTTCAATTTACTTGAATTGGAGATATCAACAAAAACTAACCATATAACCATTTTTTTTTTGTTTTAATTATTTTTTATATTCAAGCACGACATATCCACGAATAGGGCCGATACACCGTTGTTTAACAGCATTGATCGCTCCCACTATGCTGGCTATATGATGCGGTTACAAACTGGGCGGCGACAAAGACGATTTTGCATTAGAGTCTACTTTAGTAGCCTCGCGGCTATATCGTTAAATTAACTGCCCGTTTAGTGACCACACCAAACTACCACCTCGACAATAAATCGATGAAATAAAACCGGTGAACCCACAGACTAAAATCGAAACTATGATGAGGTCAATTGACGGTTGACGTATATATAGGCGGTGATTATAAATATAACATTTTAAAGTGTAAAAGAGGGTCTAAAAATCAATTAAACAAGGAAAACCCTTATTGAGTATAAAAGGTAAATTTAAATACATAATATTAATAATAATATAAAGGACATTAGAAACTAATTACATTACATTCAACAACAACACATATTATATTTTAGAAACACCAAGACCATGACAAACTGTACATACATACATACATATCTTCACGGGTGCCTTACGGCGCCCGAGACCGCCTGGACGGCCCCAGGGTACCCAGCGAAGGGGTTTTAATCCCACCTCGTCGTAGCCGATGGTATGAGTCTACACCGAACAAGTGGCTAGCTCGTCGCGATGTTTTGAATAGTCTCAATAACCCATCTATAAACAGTTTCACAAGTTGGTATAGTGAAACCGGGACCGAACGCTTAACGTGCTCTCCGATACACTATAGCGGTGTTATCAAACAAATGTACATAATTTTTTTAATTAAAAACTCATTGGTACACACCGGGATTCGAACCAGGGACCTAAGTGTTTTTAAGTCAAAGGTCTAATCAACTCGGCCACCACGTATATACTCATATACGTATATACAGAAAAATGTACTAATATTATTTTGTGATATGGGTGGGAATCGAACCCACAACCTCCGGATACAGTACCAAAGGCGTAACCGCTAGTCTACGGAGGCGGTCAAATTATTCTTTTAAGTTGTTTAGTTATATAAACAAAAATGTCTAAAATTGTTTACCTAGACCCCTTTTTAGCTAGCCACTTGTTCGGTGTAGACTCATACAATAGGCTACGATTAAAAACGCCTCCGATGGGTACCGCGAGGCCGTCTAGGCCTATGATATTTATTTATTTGATCCTTTTTCATAAGAGGCTCTACCATGGGTTTGCAACAACCAATAGGATTGCTTTATTCAATCCTGTTACCAATAATAAAGCGGTCCTATTGGTTGTTGCTCACGTATAGGTATACAAATACGTTACGTTGCTACAATGCGCATAACCCATGGTAGAGCCTCTGACCCTGTAAATAATTTCAGATTTACGTGACTCAATATAAGATCTTATACATTCCAAATTTCAAGTAAATCGGAGCTCGTCGCGATGTTTGTGTAGACTCAATAACCCATCTTTAGACCAGTTTCACAAGTTCGTATAGGTGAAAGTGGGACCGACAGCTTAACTTGGTCTTCGAGGCACTATAGTGGTATTGTTAAGCAAATATAGTACATTTTTTAGATTAAATACTCACTTATAATACCACAAGAGCTTCAAAATTATCGGGTATTTTCCGATAGGTTCGTTGCAAACAAATGAAGGAGTCAAGTTTTTCAGGTTAAAAAATCACGAGCGCGAAGCGCGACGAGCGCGAAGCGCGAGTGATTTTTCCTGAAAAACTTGACGACTTTATTTGTTTGCAGGGAACCTTGAGGGAAATGCCAGATAATTTTGAAGCTCGTGTGGTATTCGGGGGATTATTTTTCCGTCCCAAATGTCGGCCAATAGAATTGCACCTGGATTATGTTTTGTTTTTTATATATAGCAACTACCAGAGAAAATATTCAAAAAAAAATATCAGTATAATACCATGTAGGTTGTACCACGTGACGTCGAATGGTGCAATTCTATTGGTCGATATTTGGGTCGGAAAAATAATCATTGGAACACACCGGGGTTTAAACTAGGGATCTAATTATTTTTAAGTATAAGGTCTAACCAACTCGGTCACCATGTATATATTTTTAATATATGTTAGTGAAAATTTTTTTTTATAAATTTCGCTTCCGAGATACACAATAGCAAACAAAGTAAAAATACCTAGAGTATAAAAATATTTAATAATAGTGTGTATACCATTTTACACATATTACCCTGGTCACAAACTAAGCTCTAGGCTTATACCATGGCAAACTGTATAGAAAAATAATTATAAACAAACAAATTATTGTTTGCCATAAATAGGAATCGAATCCATGACCACCGCATACTCCAATGGCAACCACTAAAACAAGGAGGCCGTATCTCCGGATGATTTCCCACACCAATAGTACAGGGGAATGGACCAATTTTTTACATATTTGCTTTACCTTGTGTTACTGAACTTTATCATATGAAAATATGTAAGTATAATAAAATTATAACAGCTTAATTATTTAATTAAAAATAATTACCGAATTTTAGGTAAATGAGCGTCCGAGAAAAATGAAAAAAAGTAAATTTTTAATTAAATTTTGAAAATATAGCCTAAAATAAGAAACTATATTTCGTTTTTATTATTTAAAAAAAACTAGTTTTCAATTTTTTTTTTTTTTTTATATCGCGAAGTTGACATGTCAATCTCACGTTTCTATTGGTTACCGCGGGTCCCATAATACTTAACAGTTTACAGTTATTGTATTGCTGCTTTATGAGCCATGTTTCAGTTATAGTCTGTGGGTTCACCAGATTTCAGGGGACTACTCATCATTTTTTTTTAACAAACGCCCGCATAGTGGGAGCGATCAATATTATTAAACATCAGCATATTGCTCGTCCTCATTCTTAGACTCTGTAAATCTGCTTACCATCATGTAGATAAAATACATCTACATTAAAAACAATCCAATACGGAGGAAGGTCTCCAATACATCGCTAGGCCGACCGACCGGTTTCGTTTTTTATCGCCCATATAGATGAAGAAATCGTCAAATTACCTAGTCATGTTTCAGTTTTAGTCTGGGGTTCACTGTTTTCAGGATATATATCGACGCAATATTACATCGATATATTATAATAATAATAATATCTAGGACAATTTACTCATATTGCTCTGGTCACAAACTAAGCTCTAGGCTTGTACTATGTGTCCCAGTAACAACGATATAATACATATTATATTTTATAAACACCCAGACCATGACAATTTGTACAGAAATTGCGTACTAATATTTTTTAGCCATGGGTGGGAATCGAACCCACGACCTCCGGATACAACGCCAAAGGCGCAACCACCAGTCTACGGAGGCTGTCGCATTATATATATGAGTTCCAAGAACATTTACTGCATTTCCTCTGGTGCTCTTTAAATAAAGTAGACCATGGACTCTTAACGCTCCTGGATATAAAAAAAAACTTTATATTAAAATAACAAATAAATATTAAGTGTAAGCCACAGACTGTACCACATACAGATGCAGAAACCATCAAGTAGTCATATTTCGGTTTTAGTCTGTGGGTTCACCGGTTTTCAAGAGACTATTGCATCGATAACTTATCGAGGCGATAGTATACTTTCAGGCTGCGGTTACAAAACGGGCAGTTGATTTAACGTTAAAAACAGGGAGGATATTCAAGTAGACTCTAATGCAAATTCGGTTGCCCCTTAAGTAACCGACATTAACCGTAATTAGCTGACATAGTGGAAGCAATCTTAAACAATAATTCATTGATCGACCCCATTTATGGACTTTGTAGGTCTGCTTACCATTAGGTACACATAAAGTCACTTGCCGTACTCCAATAAAAAAACCTCATCACTAGATATTAAAAAGCCAATAGAAACAGTTTTTTTAAATAATAAAATTTGGCACACAAAGTTCCGGAAAATAGCTAGTTTATGAATATTAGAAAAATATTTATAGATATATAATATAATATATAATAAAACTAAGTGGGCGGTATTTTCTGAAATTCAGGCAACATTGCTATAAATCAAAACTAGTAATTTTAATAAACAAGATCTAACCAACTAAACGCCACCCCTATAAAAAAGACGGAACTAACCTGAAAATTCTTAATTTTCATGAAAGCCTTGTAATTCAAGAATTTTAAAACAGATGGCAGCACTTCAACTAAAGTTGGGCGGGCGGTTTTTTCCAACTAATTGAGCGGATTTTCTCCAAATTTCCGCGTAGTTTTGGAAAAATCCGGCAGATGGCAGTGTTCAAACAAAAGAAGGCGGGCGTATATTTTCGAATACTAGGGCGGATTTTCTTTTAATTACCGATGTAGTTTATGAAAAATCGGATAGATGGTGGTTATTTTACAACTGAAGTAAAAAAATATATTCAGATGAAAATGTACTTTAAAAATTTTCATATTATTATATATATTAGTAAAATTATTTAGTATTTAAATTATAACTTATTTTAAAAAAAGTAACTAGATGATAGAAAACTAATATCAGCATAAAAGAGGAGCAATCGCGTTAGCCAATCACGTTTCAGGAGTTCGTTTCAAGAACCTTCTGTTATCAAAACTACATACATTGAACTATGAGGCACGCTTCAGCACTACGCTCTAGCGGATTATTATGAAACCTGTCGAGAACCTCCTCCAAATCCAAGAATAAATGTTTAACAGCTATGCTATAGCTAGCTTTTTATTTCGTCACGAATTAAGAAAAACAAATGTTTACGATAGGTCATTTTAATTTTTTTTTAGAGTCAGAGACACAGACCTACAAAGTCTATGAATGGGGTCAATCAATACATTCTTGTTTAACAACCTTGATCGCTCCCACTATGCCGTCGACAAAGACGTATTTACATTACGAGTCTATTTTAATACCTTAGCTGCTTTATCGTCAAATCAATTGCCCGTTTTTTAACCGCACCTTGAAAGGAGACAACTACTTTGACAATAAAAAGTAGTCTCCGGAAAACCGTTGAACCCACAGACTAAAGCCGAAATATGACTATTTGACGGTTTTTGCATCTGTATGGTAACGGTCTGTGGCTTACACTAAATATTTATTTTTTATTTTAATCTATAGTTTTTTTTAATAACCATGAAAAGAGAGACCTTAAGAGTCCATGGTCTACTTTATTTAAAGAATTCTTTAGAGCACTAGAGGAAATGCAGTAAGTGCTCTTGGAACTCTGGATTTCCTACATCAGATACCATATTTATAATAAATAATAATAAAAAACATTGGGGCCATGAAGGCGGTTAAGGGCAAACATAAATATTTTATTTTATTTAGATATTAAAAAAAATAAAAAAATAAAAAAAAACTTTATTTCAGTAACAAAAATCACATTACAATGTTACACATGGGTTGGAGTCAGCTTTTAGGTAGGGCACTACCTGTGTTAGCTAGCTCCGCACTTCCAAACATTCACTGTATCAGTGATTATTATGTATATTATTTAATATTATAGTACATATAAATTATTATTATACGGGTGACTTTGAAAGGATGTACTTTGGGCTAATATTATGTTCTGCTGATCAAATCGAACTAGTAATGTTAAAATGACCAATTTATATAGGGAAGCCATTTTTTTTTCATTCGCGATACATGGTTCCATGGGAAAAGTTGTTCGATTTGATCAGCAGAACCATCTTTCCATCAAAGCTCATCTTTTCAAAGTCAACCTCACGGGTGTCTTACAGCGCCTCAGACCGCCTAGACGGCCTCAGGGTAGGTACGCAGCGGGAGGGTTTTATTCTCACCTCGTCTCATGGTATTCTGAATACACCGATCAAGTGGTCAGCTCGTCGCGGTATTTGAATACACTCAATAATAATAATAAATTTATTTATTCATCAAAATATTTTACATTTTGTTAGTACATTTATCTTGGATTCTCCATTAAAGTTTAGGAAACCTGTGTTAGGAGGAGCGGACCCTCCTTCCAAGAAAGTATATTTAGTACATATCTATACACTTAATTATATAGTATAATAAAATTAAAATTAAATAAGTAACTTAAAACTAAAACAAATGAAAATCTTAAAAATAATCAAAAAAAAAAAAAGGTTTATTTTTATATAAATAAAATAAAAAAACTTGAAAATGAAATAAGCAAAAACAATAAATAACGATTTCCAATCAAGAAAGAAATATTCAAACTACAGCTACTTGTACTATTATTTCTTATGTGAAAGCTATTATAATTGGCATCGTACTTGCATCACATATGCAGGTATTATTTTTACAAAAGTCATGAGAGCAACAAAGACACAAAGCAACAAATCGCCACGTCGTCGCTCAAAAACTTCTACAATTAGGGCATTACAATAAAATTATTCTGTAAGTATATAAGTGAGACAGGGCACCATGTATGTAGTTGCAAGTGAAATTACCGACAAACCTAACTCAATTTTTCACAGCTACCTACATAGAATAATATTCAAATTGGTATAGTGAAACTTAACGTTGTTGTTGGTCAAATCTACGTTTTCAGTACACGTAACCTAAAGTATATAGGTACCTAAAAACTCGCAGAAGAAATGTATATATGTTACAGTCATAGTGATTAAATAGATAATATGCATAATGACTGGTTATTATATATAATGACTAAATTGTCTAGACAATGTGAAAAATTAATCACTTTATACCAAAAACTCATATTGATTTTTTATATTATTTTCCATGTTAATTATAAAATTTATAATAAAGACTATAATTATTATTTAAAATTAAAGCAGTTGTTGCTGCACATATAGTTATGCATAAGGCATATTGAAATAAAAAGAATATATCTTCACCTATACTTGTTTTATTACTTTATCCAAGTCTTTCAACATATTATATAAAACATCTAGTTAATGTGATTAATTCTGTGTTATTTATCACTTTGTCTAAATTTAGTAGATATTATACATAACGGTCGGATAGTATATATAATATCCGAATTTATTACTTTCGCTGTAACATATACAATTGCTAATAACAACTTTTTAACAACAAAAAAAAAACCGAATTCAAAATCACAAAAACCAAAAAAAAAAAAAAATTACTTATTTAGGATTCTACTTTATGAAGTCCACCAAGTCGTCAGTAGTAGGTGTAATTTTGGAAGCTACGCCTACATTTAGTGCCACCCAAACAAGTCGAAGTTATTTGAATAATTATTATTAATATTAAGTGGTGTCAACTTTAAAAGTAGAACCCAATAGGACTAAATAACACTTTTTTTTCTTTTTCTTTTTAGTGATTTTGATATCGGTTCTTTTTTTTTTTTGATAAGATGTTTGTATTTCATTGATACCAGCTCGTTGAGGTGTTCCATAATCCAGTTCTAAAATTCCCTTCTTCCAAAAACCAAAGACAAAGACTTTAAAATAAAGTAACAATCACAAAAATCGGTTTAGATTTGACGAAGATATGAGCAAATCTCTCATAATTCGCTTTTATTTTGAGGAGTTTTACTTTCCAGCTCTGGCAGTCTTAATCAGACCTTCACTAAAATGTCATGTGTCCAACTTGCTAACATGTTTAAAAAAATAATTTTCAAAATTTGAGATTTAACGGAGATATAAAGTAACATCCCAATATGTATGTTTTATACGCGTCAAATTGAGAACCTCCTTTTTATTTGAAGTCGGTTAAAATATTTTCTTACAATTTAATAATTATTTATTAATAATATTTTTATCCTCAACTTATGCGTGATAACTTCATATTAACTCATCATGAAGGTATAATATATGGTGCCGCCTTAAGTCATAAAATGTCTAATGCTTTCAAAATTTAAAACAGAAGATGGCCATATTATAATTAATCTTTGATTGTTTGAAGTGAGATCAGAATATGGCGACAACAAACATATTTGACATTTCGTTTTATAGTCAATATAGCCTTAGGTCAATTCCATATATTATTCTTATATTTATTTTAGTGGTTCTCATTTTTTTTTTATTGAATGACATAAAAGTGTTTCATGAAAAAATACTGTGTGATGAAAATAATGAAAAACAGATTTTCATTGGGCACTGCAATTTACTTACATAAACTTTTTTTTTTAATTTAAAGTAGAAGATCTACAGCTGTTAACATTATTATTTTATACAAAAATAGATTACAAAACATTAAGCTAATAGTTTATCTTCCTAAATTACAATTAGTTTAACACAGCAATAAACAAAGAAGAAAATTAAGTTAAGTTGAATTATGAATTTTGCAGTAAAATACATATATCCTAAATAACACTGATGAAGATACCTACTTATTTACAAATAAACACAAGTAAATAAACCAACAAACAGTTCAAAAATTGAACTGCTAACCCAAAATACACCTACAAACATTTAATTTAAATAGTTTTTTGCTACAGACATATGGATCCGACCTAAAGAATCGCTTTTCGTATGTATGAGAAATTCTGTTAGTAATAGAGTTCTTACCAAATTTTTTTCTTCTAAGCTTAGTGCAGAGCAATCCCGTGTGTCTTGTTCTATGGTGTGGCGTAGAGTAGTTGAGTAATTTAGTCAAAAAGAAGAAGAGCTGTCCAGGTTACCTTTAATGATGTCATACAGAAAAGACATGTCCAATACGACCCGCCTGTCCGAGGCTCATAATCTTATGATTACAACTGTCAGAGTACCGCCAAACTTTGCGACAACTTTTATTTTACTTTGGAATTAGACCCTTTCACATCTGTACCTATATATTTTTTTTTACTTTAAATCCATTATCCAAAGGGATATAATATGTAGGTCAACAAGATGTATAATAATTTTAAGTAAATCAGACCAGCAGGGTGATTACGCGTCTTAAGTTCGCTCGCACGCCAATCGTTATGACGTCATTCTGACGTAGATCAAGCTTGGCTTCTTAACAATGGCTTCAAAAAATCTTAGAAAATTACGTCATAACGATTGGCGTGCGAGCGAACTTAAGACGCGTAATCACCCTGCTGCAGGGTAAATACGCGCACTAAGTACGCTCGCACGCGAATCGTTTTGACGTCATTATGAAGTTCCTAGATCAAGTCTCGCTTTAAACAATCTCAGAAAACTACGTCATAGCCATCGGCGTGCGAGTTTACTTTGGTGCACGTAATCAACCAGCAGCATTGTTCGAGAATTTAGATGTGGATTTTCAGACAGACAGATGGATGGATATCAGACTCACCATAAGGGTTACTTCTTGATATTGCTTCCTAAACCCTAAAACACTACAGACGTAATCAAGGCAGTTAGTAAAACTCAAGCCAGAGTTAACAGAGTGGTAACCAAAATATATAAAAGTAGACATAGCAAGACTAATTTCGGAAAAAATATTGGCAGAGAGTAGATTTTCTGTAGTTACAAAACTATTTCAAATAAAATAATCTAGTTATGTTGTCAGACCTGTATTTACGATATACAAAATTACGTTTTCTGTTATAAAATTTTAAGGCTCTGGATACAAGCATCAATTTCATACTCCAACCAGTACATCTCATATCGAAACTTAATTTAATAAATTTAATTAATCAGGCTCACGGGACAGGTCCGCGGCAGATCAACCGAACACAATTCAATCAAACGAAAACCAATCGCACTGAAAAAAATATTAAAGGCAGACAAAAAGGCTGATTATTGCGGCACATCATCAGCATCCAGCTAGGTGGTACCATGAGTACCCCCACCTATTGATTCACTGCGGATAATTGGGTACACGCTCACCCCCTCTATACCCCCGTTAACATACTCACACACGCACGTCTCGTCACCTCATTTGATTACGCCGGAAAAAGAGGAAAAATCGAGTGCAGTAATAGGCCCGTTGTCATGGCGACCGATATTAACACGGGGTGTAACGAACACATAAATAGATTCGCACATAATACATCCGATTCCACACTCTTTTTTCACCTCCTACCCCCCTCATTTCTCTACTGTAAAAATCCTAAAAACCTCCCTCTGTTTAACCACCCGCATGGGGGCCATGCAGATTAGCTAAAACTACGCATTTTTCAACCCCCTTCACCCCTCAGGGGGATTTTTTCGGAGGGTGGATTTAACTACCGAAATGTGGGCACTTTTAAAACTGGGGGTTAAAACCACCCCGGGTCGCGGGTACGGAAAAGTTTGTATTTTAAATATGTCCGAAGCTGCGCATTACCGACGTACCTACTCTACTATGTTTGGTTGTTTTTTATTGTTCTCGAATTTTATTATCAAAAAAGCTGAGGAGAACTTTCTGTTGTCTCCCAATTCGTCTACACAGTCTATTTCCTTGAATTTAACTTCCATCTTCTTAGATTTTTCTTTCAATCATTGCCAACCTGAACAGCAACTAATAACATTTCCTGTTTATACAAGCCTGCTAAAGTGACACGATTGAATCACTAACAAATATTTGCCATGTGTGCGTACCGAACCCACGGCCTCCAGATACATCGTCAACTGCGTAACCGATAGACTATGGAGGCGGACTCTCGCGACTAACACGCCAGTATATTATATTAATATTGGCAGGTATTATTTTCTGTATATTTTGTCTTAGTTTAGTAGATAAAATATATATTAGTAAGTATTATTGTTCATGATACACTATCTCGTCATTAGTCTTTGTTGCCGCCTATTTTTTAACCGCATTATTTAGCCGACATACTGATCATTGCCTACCATCAGGCGCATGTGACTTTGTATCCACCTGATGGTAGGCAATGATCAGTATGTCGGCTAAATAATGCGGTTAAAAAATAGGCGTAATTATAATTAAATATCCTACATATTATTATTATATTTTATTATGAATAGTACCTAAAACATTAGAAACCCTAAATCCAAATTAAGCATTAAAAGAACGACCAATAACTACTGTTGATAATGGTTGTCCCTATTCATGGACATTGTTTTACCACCAGGTAGGGAAGATGATAATTTAAGATATCCGCTAAAAAGGTAAAAAAAAAGTGAGATACGTCACGGCTAAGTTGAAAAGGTTATAATTGTAACAAGATAAATATATCATATACATATACATATCATCACGGGTTAAAGCACCGGCGCCTGAGACCGCCTAGACGGTCCCAGGGTACCTAGCAAAGGGGTTTTAATCCCACCTCGTCGTAGCCGATGGTATGAGTCTACACCGAACAAGTGGCTAGCTCGTCGCGATGTTTTTGAATAGACTCAATAAGCCATCTATAAACAGTTTCACAAGTTGGTATAGTGAAACCGGGACCGACAGCTTAACGTGCTCTCCGAGGCACTATAGTGGTGTTGTCAAACAAATATACATTTTTTTTTTAATGAAAAACTCATTGGTACACATCGGGATTTGAACAAGGGACCTAAGCGTTTTTAAGTCCAATGTCTAACCAACTCTGCCACCACGTATATAAATATATATATAACAAGGTAAAGAAAGAAATAAATGGCCTTATTCATAATAACTTTTTAAGGTCTTGAAGAACACTTTAGTTATAGAAGGTTTTGTCTCTTTTACGCATATTCATGTTTGTTGCTAATAAAAAAGACAAAACATTCTGTAACTAAAGTGTTCTTTAAGGACACAATAAGTTTTTATGAATAAGGTCTCTAGCTACCATGCAAAACAAATGCCGTGATAATAAACAAATAAACTTTTTCCTCTATGTTGTATAATTATGGGGTAAATTACATTCATTAAATTAAAATTACCCCCCCGTACCTCCTACAGGACCCCAATCATAAATCTTGTATAAAAACGGGTGAACCCGGACGATATCATCTAGTTAGGTAGATAAACCCTAAACAGCCGAAATATCATTGGAAAAGGGGATTCACACAGTTTTTCAGAAAGGATAAACTTCGCCCACGGCCACTCGGGCCGATATCAATTGGACCACTTTTATTTTCTAATGGCCATAATCGAATTAAGTAAAATATTTTTTAAACTTTTTTTTTTTGACACATTATTATAATTACGGATGCATTACACACCCGCCTAGACGGCCTCAGGGTACAGCAGTGGGGTTTTAATCCCACCACGTCGTAGTCGTAGCAGTATGGTAAGAGTCTACACCGAACAAGTGGCTAGTTGGTCGCGATGATTAGATAGTTTCAATAACTAATCTATAAATAGTTTTGCTTCTACATAAAGTTGGTATTGTGAAAATGGGACCGAAGCTTAACTTTTTATTCGAGGCACTATGTGATGTTGTCCAACAAATGTACTCACATTTTTTTTTTACAGGTGTTTGAAAAATATGTAGTGTTTTTAAGTCTGAGGTCTAACCAACTCGGCCGCCAAGTACACACGTATAGTTATTAAAAGTCCCCGAAACCGGCAAGCATGTATGAGAAGAGTTATGACTGTGGAAGAGGCAAAAAGAGTATATAGAGATAGAGACAAATGGCGCTCGGTAGTCTCTGCCTACCCCGTAAAAGACCTGACGTAAAGATAAAAAAATAACACATAGTTAGGTTTATGATACAGATAATTAAGTTTTTTATACACTTTACACAGTTTAAAATTACAATTAATTATCTCAGTTAATTATATATTTATTACACACTATTAACTAATAAGTCAGATATTAAAATATTGTTAAACGGAAAAAGTTGAACTTATTATTATATGCGTATATATTAATATATTAAAGGTATATAAAATTATATATTATGTACCTAGTATTTACTATATTTTATATGTAATATTACACACAAGAAATCATAGAAAATATATAAAAATGTGTAAAATTCATGTTTTTTTGACTAAGTAAATAAACTTGCTTCCCATCCTATCTACATACAATATTATCATGCCGTGACCTACGAGGTACAGAAATAGTTTGATTTAGAGTTACTTTTAATTTGGCAATTTGAAAAACAATTTCGCTACAGAAAATAATGTCTTCAATTACTTTAAGGAACTAGCCACGCGATCGCGTTTGTTTAATAGACTAGCAATAATAATGTTTACATAATGCTGAAAAATCAATAATTGAAATGTTTTTGTATTTTTATTTTTTAATTTTTTTATATAGTTTAATCACACAAACATAACAATCGTTACTTATAAACTATTAATAATATTTTACCTGTGTCCACCCATGCGCGTATACATAACACTACCTTTAACAATTGTTTCACAGTAAGAGTATTAAAGAGTTTTCCTAAAACTATTCTATTGATTTAAAAACATGGGAAAGCTCTTTTATGTGGCAGCTTGGTGCATACTAGTAATGCATTAAAAGAAAGAAAGAAAGAAAGAAAGAAAAACTTTATTTTCGCTAACAACACAATTACATAGACAATTAATATAATATATTCAAATATAATTACAAACATTAAAATATGTTTTTTTTTTTTTTTTTCAAAGGAGTGTGTTGCGTGGCGACTAAAAGGTAATCAGCTCAGTATAAGCTACATCGTTCTAGGATGAAGCACTGATTTTCAGCTGACGCCTGTGTTAGAGTTATAAGTACAGAATAACTCAATGTTTACTTATTACAAATGTATACAATTTTAAGCAATTTTAGGTTTTTTCTAACTTGTTTTGTAAATTTATTAATATCGAACCAACAATGGACATAACATGCTGATGATGTTTTCCATGATGGGCTAGGTGGTGATGATATATTTCTCTAAAAAATAAATACAAAACTGTATAGTGCATTGCCTTTACCATTGCTAAAAGACATAAAATTACTTCTTCAAAATTTATGACAAAGACCTTCAGTTACTGTCACTGATGACGCCGCTCCATAGAGAGGCGAAATATTTGGCAATAAAATTTTAGAGCTTCAATTTATATATTTTACCAAGTAAGAAACACATCTAACACACTTTATTTGTTTCAGATACATCAATTAAACACTAGGTTAAGTCCACGAAGTTGCAAAAATAACAATATACCTACAAAAGCAAGTAGTCTGAAGACCATATTATTGCTCTTTGTTTGTGTACTTAATAGATATAGCTCTTTTTTACTACCTCCGCCAAAACACAGAAGAAATAATAGTACAAGTAGACAAAGTAAAAAAAAATACGATTTTAATAAATTTAATATGCTTGACTATCGTCAAGCAAGCAGCAAGGGTATTGTAATGCAAATTCGTCTTTGTCGCAGCCCGTTTTGTAACCGCATCATTTAGCCGACATAATGGGAGCGATCAATTTTGTTAAACAACAATGTATTGATCTACCCTATTCATAGACTTTGTAGGTCTGTTTCTCATCAGTTAGATACAATGTCACATGTCGTGCTCTAATAAAAAAAACAGCTTGTAAAGTAGAAATCACAAATATGTATCTATCTCGCTAGCACTTATTTAAATATACATAAAATCATGTATTTTATGTGACTTTGAAAGGATGTACTTTGGGCTAATATGAGGTTCTACTGATCAATACGAACAACTTTTCCCATGGAACTATGTGCCGCAAATAAATAAAAAAATTGCCTTCTCCAAACAAACTATGTAGTAATGTTAAAATGACCAATTTGTATGGGGAAACCAATTTTTTTTTCATTTGCGACACAAGGTTCCATGGAAAGAGTTGTTCGATTTGATTAGCAGAAGCTCATATTAGCCCAAAGTACTTCCTTTCAAATTCACCCTGTATAGAAAATATATATAATTTATACTTTTTGTTACTTTTCGAATTAACGAATGAAATGCCAAAAATGTTCGTTATCGCCATATTGTTTTCTTACTTCTAGAACATTTATAGTTTATAATAATTTTTGTTCTGACTTTGTATGGCAGACGGCTTCTGTTTTCATGTTAGAAAGGCGATTTCCGGGCTTAGGGCACTTCCATACTTCCACGGATAAACATGAAAAACTTAGCCTTATGGTACTTTAATAACAGAATACTTAAAAAACAAAAATACATTTGAAGGAGCTTTAAGTGAGCAATTGAGCTATAAACAACTAACACGAGTTCCCTGTTGACTTAAAAATAGAAATTAAGTTTTAGTAGTATTGTATTTATAAGTATTAGTAGCTATTATTATACAACGTTACCAATTACGGTACCAATATGACGGTTGGTAATCAAATAAATAAATATGTAATAAACAAAAATTAAAAAAAGATAATCCTTACCGCATTTCCAACCTTGAGAGCACAAAGATGTCCGCCCGCCATACAAACCCAGTTTTTATATTATTTTGTAAAATAAAGACATAAAACCTATTTTAATTAAGTATTTTTTAAGAACTGTTGTTTAAATCATTTATTTAAAACATATAACAAAACTAAAATAAATTAAAAATACCATCACGGGTGCCTTTTTGGCTCCCGAGAACCGTTTAAACGGCCTTAACCAATCCTCATTTCTCGAAAAAAAGATATCTTTTACATACCTATCTAATAGAGACATATAAAGAACCAATTGAGACCAAACCTCAAGCCCGACCCGTGCTATATTATTTGTGAATTTATTAGTTTTCCGTACAAATTACAAACCCATTTTAATTCCTCGTGGAATTTTCAGGATGTAGATTTTATTTTGTGAAGGTTTTTAGATGTGGGGTTAAGCTGAAAATAATGTTTCGGGTTAGACGTACGTCGCCCGCAGGAGCCATTTTGAAAAACAGAAACGTGTGTAGTATATTTTTTATTGTTTTTAGTTAAATTCGATATTATTTAGATTGTATTTGGTTTATGTTGGTTTTATATTTACTTTAGTGCTTTTCGTTCGCTATTACGGTTGAGTTATGTAGCAAGTTAAAATTATAGTATTTTATTGGATAAATTTATGTGTATAAAAAAATCGAGTACTTTTTATTTATATATATACCTTTTATTACTTTATTATACCACGGCATGCGACTTTGTATCTACTTCGTAATAAACAGACCTAAAAAGTCCATGAATGTGATTGATTAAAACATTAACAATAACGGTTAATTGATGCAGTTATAAAAGAGGAGGTGACAAAGACAAATTTCAATTACGAGTCGAGTTACTATGTTATCGTCAAATAAACTGCCTGTTTCGTCGCCGCACCCTAAAAACCATCCAAATCATGGTCGGAAGAAATAATAATACGGTACGGGCAGCAGCGCACCGTAGTAAAACTTTCGACCCACTGCGATCGCCAACCCGCTTGCCAAGCGTGGCGATTATGGCATCCCCCCCCCCCCCCCCAACATGAACGACAATAATAAAAAACGGCCCCTAGTACCCGGCTATGGTAGCGGCCATGATTACAGCGGGGCAAGGGGTGCGAAGAATCTCCGGCGGAGCCCAAACTACCATAACAAACGAACACTGGCCCTGGCAACATACAACACACGGACACTGCGGACTGACGAGAGGGTGGTCGAACTAGAGGAAGTATTGAGCGGGTTACACTGGGATGTTATTGGATTATCTGAAGTCCGAAGAGAAGGTGAAGACTCGATAATCCTGAAATCCGGTAACCTGCTCTATTTCCGGGAGGGCGACCAACCGTCTCAAGGTGGTGTCGCGTTCATCGTCCACAGGTCTCTCGTGAACAACGTTGTTAAAATCGAGAGTGTGTCGACAAGGGTGGCTTACCTTATACTCAGAATAACCAAGCGATATTCGCTGAAGGTCATACAGGTATACGCCCCGACATCGACACACCCCGACGACGAGGTAGAAGCCATGTATGAGGACATCAGTAGAGCCATGCGTAGCTTCAAATCTCATTACACTGTTGTCATGGGAGACTTTAATGCGAAGATAGGCAAACGAAGCGAAACCGAACTGAGAGTGGGGCAATTTGGTACAGGCAGTAGAAATCCACGCGGTCAGATGCTTGCGAACTTCATGGAAAAGGAGGGACTGTATTTGATGAACTCCTTTTTCAAGAAAAAGCCACAACGCAAGTGGACTTGGATAAGCCCTAACGGTGCCACCAAAAATGAGATAGATTTCATCTTGTCGACCAGAAAGAAAATATTCAATGATGTCTCAGTGATTAATGAGGTGAAAACCGGGAGCGATCACCGTTTGGTAAGAGGCACATTGAATATCAATACAAAGCTTGAAAGGTCACGATTAATGAAGTCTACGCTCCGGTCGGCACCTATTAACACCCAAAACCCCGAGCGCTTTCAGCTGGAATTAAAAAACCGCTTCGAATGCCTATGCGAGTACACAGATGTGGACGAATATAATGACAGGGTTGTGGAAACTGTCCACCAGGTCGGATCGAAGTTTTTTAAGATCCGATCTAACAAAGGAGCTAGAAAGATCTCCGACCATACTTTAAAGTTCATGGAAGAGAGACGCAGGATGACCATGCAGTCTTCGTCTGACGCTTCTAAAGTACGATTTCTCAACAGACAGGTCTCAAAGTCCTTGACTCGCGACATACGGCAATTTAATACAGATCGTATTAAAGATGCCATTGAGCAAAACAAAGGCTCTAAAGTATTCGCAAGAGATCTGTCTCTCGGCCAGAGTCAATTAACGAAGCTGAAGACCGAGGACGGCAGAGTTGTCGCCTCCAAACCAGAGATTATGGTGGAGATCGAAAGGTTCTATGGACAGTTGTACACAACAACACGGCCTCCTGTCAAAAACCTGGAAAATGATCCAAGAGCCAGGTTAACCCGACACTATACCGAAGAAATCCCGGAAGTAAGCCTGTATGAGATTAGGATGGCTCTCAAACAGTTAAAAAACAACAAGGCACCGGGTAATGACGGAATCACATCTGAGCTCCTGAAAGCTGGTGGCAAACCTTTGCTGATGGCTCTCCAGAAGCTATTTAATTCCGTCATCCTCGAGGGCAAAATACCTAAACAGAAGCGTGGTGGTACTCTTCTTCAAAAAGGGTGACAAAACCCTTTTGAAGAACTACAGACCCATCTCGCTTCTGAGTCATGTCTATAAACTGTTTTCGAGGGTCATCACGAATCGTCTCTCACGTAGGATTGACGACTTCCAGCCTCCCGAACAAGCCGGATTCCGAAAAGGCTATAGTACCATAGACCACATCCACACATTGAGGCAGATTATACAAAAAACCAATGAATATATTCAGCCCCTGTGTCTAGCTTTCGTGGACTATGAGAAAGCCTTCGATTCGATAGAAACATGGGCGATGCTTCAGTCACTCCAGCGGTGCCAAATTGACTACCGCTATATCGAAGTATTAAAGTGTTTGTACAAAAACGCCACCATGTCAGTTCGCCTCCAAGACCAGACCTCAAGACCCATCCAGCTACAGCGAGGAGTGAGACAGGGAGACGTAATCTCCCCGAAACTTTTTACTGCGGCATTGGAGGATGTCTTCAAACTCTTGGACTGGAGAAGATTTGGCATCAACATTAATGGCGAGTACATCACTAACCTTCGATTTGCCGATGATATCGTAGTCATGGCTGAAACCCTGGAGGACCTCGGCATAATGCTCAATGATCTCAGTGGGGCTTCTAAAAAAGTGGGCCTAAACATGAACATGGATAAGACCAAAGTCATGTCGAACGCCCATGTTATACCCACTCCTGTAAAAATAGGAAGCTCCGCACTCGAAGTTGTTGACAATTATATATACCTAGGACAGTCAATCCAAACAGGTAAATCCAACTTCGAGAAAGAGATCTCTCGTCGAATCCAACTCGGCTGGGCAGCATTCGGGAGGCTACGTAATATCTTCTCGTCCCAAATACCGCAGTGTTTAAAAACCAAGGTGTTCGAGCAGTGTGTGTTGCCAGTGATAACTTACGGATCAGAGACGTGGTCGCTTACTATGTGCCTCATGAAAAAGCTCACAGTCACACAAAGGGCGATGGAGCGCGCTATGCTCGGCGTTTCCTTGCGGGATCGTATTCGAAACGATGAGATCCGCAAAAGGACCAAAGTAAACGACATAGCCTCCAGGATCGCCAAACTTAAGTGGCAGTGGGCAGGCCAAATAGCTCGCAGAACGGACGGCCGTTGGGGTCTTAAGGTTCTCGAGTGGCGACCGCGTGCTGGAGGACGCAGCAGAGGCAGGCCCCCCCACAAGATGGACCGACGACCTGAAAAAGGTCGCGGGAAGCCGATGGATACAGGTAGCGCAGAACCGGTCATTGTGGCGATCCTTGGGGGAGGCCTATGTCCAACAGTGGACGCGCAAAGAAAGGCTGGCATGATGATGATGGGGTCAACAATAAAGGAGGAAAGAATGAAGGAAAAGAAGAAGAGGAGGGTTATGAAGAAGATACATAGACCAAGTGAAAGAGAAAAGAAGTATCATTTCGTAAAGAGAGGTCAAGACGTTGGCCGAGAATAGGCTGGAGTAGAGATGCTCTACCGACAAGAGCATAGCTCTTAAATTTAAGAAGAAAAAGTATTGGGTCATAGAAGCCAGAGTTAGAGTTAAGAAGACTAACGCCTGGTTTTTCGATATTTTTAAGTACTGAACTGTCAAATAGATAATACAAAAACAAAAAAAGCTTAATTAATATGAGAAGTACGTTTGTATGTCAGCAGTGTCGACTGAAGAAACCTTAAGGGTTAGGCAAAGAGTACAGGAGTCCGTTTGAATTTACAGTAGGCAAATGTAAACCACTTTGATCTCTGTAAAGAGGGCCGTATTCAGTCACGACATTAAAATTCTATATTTATACTTCATATTTTTGTTTTCCGGATGCCATCGGCGAAATGAGGATGGGTTAATCCCTCCGCTGGGTATCCTGAGGCCGTTTAAACGGTTCTCGGGAACCAAAAAGGCACCCGTGAAGGTATTTATTTATTATTTTATATATACTGTCCCACTTTTTTTATTATCACACTATTCTATTGCGGTCTCTGAAAGTCACACCACACATTTCCTCACGAATTTCATTTTAAGTGTGTTAATCTTACTTGCATGCTTCTTCTGCCATACCCATGCTTTACTGCCATACATGTGCCGGGAGTAAAACACTTATTGTCCTGGCAGTTAGGGAAATATTCATACTGCGCATAATATAAATATTAGTATTAAATGCAGTATTTACTTTATTTCTTACATTCACTCTTCTTCATCTTTATCAATAAATTTTGTTTAACGTAAAAGTTAGTATCGATCTAAAAAACCTGGCATCCAATTTAAAGTTAAATAACTGAAAAATGCAGTATAATACAAATATACACCGAATATATACATATATATATATACAAAATATATATATACACCGGTATTCATAAAAACTTATTGAGTCCTTGAGGAACACTTTAGTTATAGAAGGTTTTGTCTCTTTTTTTTAGCAACAAAAGTGAATGTGCGTAAAAGAGACAAAACCTATAACTAAAGTGTTCTTCAAGGACTCAATAAGTTTTTATGAATAAGACTGTAAATATATAATTAAAAAAATACATATTAAATATGTATTTACGCTGCTGGACAATATAATGAAGGCAATATAGAGTACCTACATATACCGACTTACACTTAACTAATTTGTTATCTTTATGCCTTTGTATTAAGGTTTAAATTTGTATCCTTTTAGTTGTTATATGTATAATAATATACGTTTATTTTGCGAGACGATGGCAAATCACCTCACCTTTGTCTATTCAGATGAAAGGAAAGCAATTATTAGCATACAAAATTTTCCATATAGCTTAGCAGGTCGCTGGTTATCACCTAGAGAGATTTCAGCCGTAAACATATGGATGAATAGACAATATGGTTAAGAAGGTCTCATATTTTTTTCACCCAAAAATTCTGTGAAATTATATAGAGCAGAAACTAAAGTAGCTATTTTTGTTTGGCGCGGTGATCTAGACACAGTTTTGACGCCTAAAATAAATATTTTACTTTTAAAGGTTAAGGTTAAATTGAGTGTAAACAAATGTATAATGAGGCAAACTAATTTTTACAGTCTAAAAATTCGAGATTTTCTTAAATAAAAAAGAGTTAAGACTGACGCGCTTGGTCAGTGCAAGAAATAAAACTATAGGGAAGTATATAGAGATCCTGCGAAGTGGCAAACATTACTATCTGCAACGCGCGTTATACGATCATATGAAAACGGGCTTATATGCGCCGATAAATAGCGCCATAACTAAGAAGGTATATATTAATTAGAGAGGTGCCTATATGATTTACTAACTGGTAAAGAAACCTTAGTAGTAGTAGTAAAGCCAAGTAGCCTGGTAGAATTTAAATTACCTCAAGTCAAGGTAGTTCGTTTAAAATCCGTCAGTTTGTGACTAATATGGAAACTGTCTGCTGGTTAGATATTTCGGTTGATATGATCCTGGACATCCCTTTAGCCAAGTTAGACCCGCAAATGACGTCAAGATCCAGAGTTATACCCTAAAACATGAGTGAGGTGACTGATCCGGAAACCGCTCAAAACCTTTTGGGTTGTGTTAAGGATTACTAGAGGTATGAGAAAATACTTCCAGCAGACGCGCAGCTGGTCAAAGTCCTTGGGTAGGCTCCCGGATCTTGACCTGAGGAAATTCGGAAACTATCCATGCTTAGTAGCATGGATATAGTTTCCGAATTTCCTCAGAGAATCTCCAAGAAACCGTCTGCTGGCCATGAAATATCATTCTTAGTGATGCCATTCTTGATCTGGACCTGAAGAAATTCGGAAACTATATCCATTCTATAGCTTCCAAATTTCCTCTTATAAGCGTCACATGAGTGAGGTGACTGATCCGGAAAGCGCTCAAAACCTTTTAGGGTGTGTTAAGGCTTACTAGAGGTATTGGAAAATACTTCCAGCAGACGCGCAGCTGGTCAAAGTCCTTGGATAGGCTTCCAGACCTTGATTTTCGGTTTCTTTATCAGTCAGTAAATCATATAGGCAGCTCTATAACTATATATGAGCTAGGTGAAATGCGTACAGCGTAGCATGTATGTATGTATGTATCATCACGGGTGCCTTACGGCGCCCGAGACCGCCTAGACGGCCCCAGGTTACCCAGCGGAGGGGTTTTAATCCCACCTCGTCGTAGCCGATGGTATGAGTCTACACCGAACAAGTGGCTAGCTCGTTGCGATGTTTTTGAATAGACTCAATAACCCATCTATAAACAGTTTCACAAGTTGGTATAGTGAAACCGGGACCGACAGCTTAACGTGCTCTCCGAGGCACTATAGTGGTGTTGTCAAACAAATGTACATAAATTTTTTATTTAAAAACTCATTGGTACACACCGGGATTCGAACCAGGGACCTAAGTGTTTTTAAGTCCAAGGTCTAACCAACTAGGCCACCACGTATATGTACAGCGTAGCGTTATTATTTATTTTATTTATATATTGCCCTGTCCGTGATTACAACAATGACATAATCAATAGACCATAGACAATATCGCTAATTCAGTGAAAAATTTAGTAGTTAACATTGTTACTTCAATATAATGAGAATATTGAAAACGGCCATTAGAAAATACAGTGATCTTTTAATTGTATTTTCTTTTTAAATTAAATGTACAATATTTAGATCTATCGATTTTTTGTCGAGGTAATAGTCTACTCTTAGGTGAGGATATGAAACAGGCCGTTGGATTGACAATTGACAGCCTCCGTAGACTAGTGGTTGCGCCTTAATTAGCGTTATATCCGGAGGTCGTGAGTTCGATTCCCACCCAAGGCAAAAAATATTAGTATGATTTTTCTGTACAGTTTGCCATGGTCTGGGTGTTTATAAAGTATAATATGTATTATATCGTTGCTTCTGGTACACATAGTACAAGCCTAGAGCTTAGTTTGTGACCAGAGCAATATGGGTAATTTGTCCGACATATTATTATTTATTTATTTATTTAATAAAGCAGCGAGAAAATCTGCCCGTTTCATTACTGCATCATTTAGCCGGCTTATTGGGAGCGAGCAATGTTGTTAATCAACAATGTATTGATCAACCCCATTCATGGACTTTATAGGACTGCTTATCATCAGGTATATATAAAGGTGCTCCAAAAAATAAATAAATATTTATGTATATATATTATATATATATATACATGGTAACTTTGAAAGGTTGTAAAGCCTTATATTAGCCCAAAGTACAACCTTTCAAATTCACTCTGCATATGTTATAGGTATATGACGTATGTACATAGGTACGAGTATGTATGTAATAAAATTGTAGGTTAGCTTGTAGATATGCGTAAGGCAATAAGCTCGTACATCGTTTTAAGCTTTTGTACATTAAATAACTTACATTCATTCATCTAAAATATTATATAAAAACCTAACCATTTTAAAGCCTTCATCTGACTCAACTAAAATTTATTCCTAGCTACATTGAGGACAACAAAAAAAAATACATGCGTACAAAATGCTTTCTATATGAGAATTAAATTAGCGACCTTTGGCCACTTCCATATATTTGTTTAGCGTCCCTCCCCTCTCTAACTCCCAAAAAGGGGGTTTGGAGTGAGAAAAACCCTTTCACAAAACCCTTTTTACAGTAAAAAGTTAGTCATTGGTTCACAAATCGTCGCCTTAAAATTTCATGTAAGTATGTATTATTAGTAAAGTATTTATATACCTACATAATTAGGTATTTTTTATAGGTGTTTTTGATTTCTAACATACACAGTAGAAATACTATAATCAATAACTAATACATTAAAAATATTAAAGGTTAGATAAAACGGGGTTTTAAATTGAAAAAAAGTTTGTCTAAGTAAAAAAAAAACATATGGATCGAGAAAGTTCCGCTATTCTTTATGAAAACTGATACTTCAGTAGCTATCCTATGACGATGGTAATATATAATATGTTATCAATCGTCTAAAATTATTAGCCTTTATTTTAAAGAAAATTCTATATTTATTTTATCAATACAATGCTTCTTCTATTTAGTAAAATCTCAAGATTAGAAAATCCTAATCTTGGGCAATTAGTTAAAAAAAAAATCTACCATTTTTATTTTTATGTATGTGTCTTTGTATACTATATTGGATAGTAATAATATGTAGCACAATTTACACATATTGCTCTGGTCACAAACTAAGCTCTAGGCTTGTATTATGTGTACCAGAAGCAACGATATACCTAATACATATTATATTTTACAAACACCCAGACCGTAAAAAACTGTAGGTACAGAAAAACATACTATTTTTTTAGCCATGGGTGGGAATGGAACACACGACCTCCGGATACAACGCCAAAGGCGTAACTACTAGTCTACGGGAGCGGTATGTAGGTAAGTTACACATTTTGAAACCGATTATTTGAACATTTTCTATTGTACCACACGCAGCGTGGCTCAGAGAACACGTTATGCTGTTGGTCCCAGTTTCACTATACCAATTTGTGAAACTGTTACTAATAGCATCGGCTGTGATCAGGTAGGAATAAAACAACTCCGCTGGGTATCCTGAGGCGCCATAAGGTACCCTAGGTAATGGTACGTAAGTAAATTTTTTATGCAATATAGTAATTTTAAAAGTAAAAACTTTTAACAAAATAAATATAACCGACTTCAAAAACACTAAAAAGTATAAAATAATGAATATTTACAAGTGTTATTTAGTCCTACTGGATTCTACTTTATGAAGTCGGCATCAAGTCAATGTTAGGTGTGATTTTTTAAGCTATACCTACATTTGTGTGCCATCCATATGACACATTAGGGTGGCACCAGACGTCTATTTTAACGGCCATTTTTTTATTAACTTCAAAAGTAGAATCCAGTAGGACTAAATAACACCTGTAAATATTCATTATTTTATACTTTTTAGTGTTTTTGAAGCCGGTTATATTTTTTGTTAAAAAGTTTTTATTTCATATTTTTTAGTGTGATAGGATGACATGATGACATTTTGCCACCATACTTATGTTATTAGCCATCAAAGAGTTCTTTCGATACTTCGATACTGTACATAATAAAAATATCTCAAATACATTGTACTTGCCTTTGAAATTTGAGGGTTTCCCGATTTCCCCAGATTCCGAGATCAGATCCTGACTTGGTTCCAATAGAACCACCTCTGAAGTGCACTCTTTCGAATAGAGAAAGAATTTTAAAAATCGGTCCACAATTGACGGAGAAATTGGTGATCATACATAAAAATATATATATATATATTTTGACAGCCTCCGTAGACTAGTGGCTGCGCCTTTGGCGTTGTATCCGGGGGTCATGGGTTCGATTCCCACCCATGGCAAAAAAATATTAGTACGTTTTTTCTGTACAGTTTGTCATGGTCTGGGTGTTTATAAAATATAATATGTATTATATAGTTGCTTCTGGTACACATAGTACAAGCCTAGAGCTTAGTTTGTGACCAGAGCAATATGTGTAATTTGTCCTACATATTATTATTATTATTATTATATATATCAGTCAAACTACGTAGTACATATTACTATAATCTGAAAGTCAAACTTAGAACCTCCTTCTTTTTTTATTATTGGAATCGAACCCACGACCTCCAGATACTACGTCACTAGTCTATGGAGGCGGTCGGTACGGATAATGCATACGATATATATAGATATTTAGATAATATTAAACCCTATTCTTCATTCTTTCCTCAATCGTAAAATCACGCATTACTACTTTTGTTTGGACGCGTTATTTAATTTAAAATATACGTGGTGGCCGAGTTGGTTAGACCATGGACTTAAAAACACTTAGGTCCCTGGTTCGAATCCCGGTGTGTACCAATGAGTTTTTAATTAAAAAATGTATGTACATTTGTTTGACAACACCACTATAGTGCCCCGGAGAGCACATTAAGCTGTCAGTCCCGGTTTCACTATACCAACTTGTGAAACTGTTTATAGATGGGTTATTGAGTCTATTCAAAAGACGCGACGAGCTAGCCACTTGTTCGGTGTAGACACATACCATCGGCTACGACGAGGTAGGAATTAAAACCCCTCCATTGGGTACCCTGCACTCGTAGCACGGTCAAGCCAAGACAAGATATAAAGTCGCGAGCGGATGTCAAATAAAACATTTTTTTTATATCAGCCAATCAGGTGCAACTTTGCAGTCAGTGGTTCGCGACTTTATATCTTGTCTTGGCTTGGCCGTGCTAGGGGTGCTGGGGCCGTTTAGGCGGTCTCAGGCGCCGTGAAGCTATGTTTGGACACGTGTCGCGGCGTGGAGATGCATCCATCGAGCGCCTGGTAGTTCAGGGCAAAGTCGATGGCCAAAGAATGCGTGGTAGGTCTCCAATGAGATGGACTGACCAGATCAGGGCTGCTATGAACCACCCCTACATGAGTGCACCAGGAAGGCTGCGGTTCGAGATGAGTGGCGACACGGCTTGTTAAGCGTGCCACTGATACTCAAGTGACGACCACGACCACTCTGCCAAGAGTGTAGCGACTAAGAAGAAGAAGAAACTTTTTTTTTGTTTAATAATATGAAACACAAAAATAATTATTGACAGTATAGGTGCTTAAGTTATTCATTTTTATATTATTATTAAAAATATAAAAATTAAAATTAAATATTATCTGACATTTTTTATTATACTAGGAGACGTAGTTAATGGTAGACTCATACCATCAGCTACGACGAGATGGGATTACAAACCCCTCCGCTGGGTACCCTGGGGCCGTCTAGGCGGTCTTGAGCGCCATAAGGCACCCGTGCTTACGAGCTTTTGCGATGACCATAAATAAATGACAAGGCCGGGCCTTGGGAGTTTTCGGAAAGCCATCAACTTTGTAGGTAATACGAAGTCCATCGGGTCAGCTAGTAGGTAATGAATAAAATAAATGTAATAATTGGTTTAAAAAAATAAAAAAATTGTTCAAAACAGTATTCGGCAATGCGGCTGCAGTATTCTACACTTAAGCGGGTCCAGAGGAATTGTGAATTATTTTCATTGATTTAATTATATTTTTCACTAATTATTGTTGTTTAAAACCATTGAACGCTCGCATTATGAAGTCTTAACGATGCAGCGTATCTTGTCCGTTTCGTAACTGCACCCTGAAAGGAGACTACCACCTCGGAAAGAAATCTATGCAGTAGTTTCCTGAAGTTTGTCCCAGTTTCACAATACCAACATGTGAAACTGTTTATAGATGGGTTATTGAGTCTATCCAAACATCGCAACGAGCTAGCTATTTGTTTGGTGTAGACTTATACCATCGGCTTTGACGATGTGGTAGTAAAAACCCTCCGTTGGGTACCCTGAGGCCGTCTAGGCGGTCTCGGGCGCCATAAGGCACCCGTGATGACATATATAATTGTAGTTTCCTGAAAACCGCATGACTAGGTCAGTAGCCCTAGTGTGAGTTTTCTAACTATTACTTTGCGTTTGAGTTAACTAAGATTTGTATGGGAAATAGTTCCGCGCTCCAAGCGGAAATTTTCAGAACTAGAAATGCGAGCGTGTGATTGGTCAAAATGTTAACGCAGTAGTACAGTTAACGCGAAAGTAAACGTTAAAAAAACTCGCACTACTGATACATTATAATACGTCAACAGCTGACGAACGAAAAACCGTCAACAGCTGTTTTGTTGTTCGGAGTTTTAAATAATTAATTTAACTAGTTTAAAATGTTAATTATATTTTAAAACCACTATATACATTATAATAAAACGAAAATAAATATAGTTTATAGCAATTTTTGCTATAAAAACTAACAGACGAGACATTACAGGTATTTATGTTGGCGTTCCAATTGACTATTTCGTATGAAATCGTTTTAGTTTGATATTTTAGCTTGTTAATATTTAAGAATATTAACTATACTGTACTATATTTTCTTGTTCTTTTCATGTTATGTAGGAAAATAACTAATAACCGTGAGTAAGTGTAAGGTCAAATTTATAATAAGTAGGTAGGGTAGGTTTGTTGAACAAGAACTTTTTATATTTTTAACCATATAAACTTAATAACATTTCTTTTGGATTAATAATAACATTTAAGTATTTATATGTATGTTATTTATTGACAATCTCCTCTACAGTAAAGGCATTCCGCAAGGAAGAGTATTTTATTGTGATGGATGGTGAACTATATTATAAGTATATTAACAATATTCTAATGCCATATGCCTAGATCTGCCCACCTACTAATACTGCATTACACATTACACATCCCTAACAAATTATAATATTTTTTTTGTAAACTGTTTAGGTTTTCTTTTATGTAGTGTATCATCATCACTAAAATTTTATTAAATTATTAAGTACTAGTTCAAAATTATCACTTGTAGTAATAGGTACTTGTAGGTATGTGTTTTGTGAGGATCAGTTACTGGGTGTGAATTTTGTTTTCAGAATTAGTCATGCCTCCTACCACAAGAAGAGCTACTGTGGTAGAATTAGAACAAAAACTAAAAACTGCTCTGGTTGAACTAAAAAAATCAAAGTTACTATGTGACCAACTTTTGAAAGAGCGAGATGATGGTGAGGCTGAGTTGTTGAACATTAATGGCAAAATTAAGGAGTTGAAAAAAGAGCTCAGTGAACTCCACACCCAGTATAAGGATGTATGTAGTGAACGGGACCAGGTACAGGAGCAACTCTGCGCTGTTGGCCTGTACAGTGACTACTATGTGCAGGCATTGGATCAGATCAGGCATTTAGAGTTGCAGCTCAATGAATCTCTGAGGACTATTGAAAAGTTTGAAGAGGAGAAGGAGAGGTGCCAATGTGAACAAACATTATGTTTATATGATGAGTTGTTAGACAAAAACTTAAAAGTGAATAATGTGATTTCAATCAATGGTGGTTATTTTAGTAATAGGAAATACATTAAGCTTTTAAAATTTATAAAAAAATATAAAAATAAGTTAAACAATAATTTTATTAGGTCTAGAAATATTTCATTAAAATTAGATTGCCGGAGGCTCATGTTGGAAGCTAAACAAAATAGTGACTATATAATAAATTTGCAACAACAATATAATAGTGATAATCTTAAGTCAAAAACTGAAATTAATAACTTGCATTTATGTCTCACTGACTTAACAGAAAAATACCAGTTGTCACAGAATGACCTCGCTGAGCAAATAAAAAACATGGATGAGATTCTTCAATTGAGCAAATATAATGCTGATAAATTTGACTCATTTGTAAATAAGAATTGTTGCTCCTGCGAAAATCAAGCAAATTTATCAGAGCCCGGATCATCCTTATCCTATTCCAGTGTGACTCCGTCAAGGGACATAACCAACAACACCTTGCTACTCACAGACAGTATTGGTACAGGAATAGGTCAATATTTTAATTATAATTTAGATCATTCTGTGACAAACTATTGTATGCCAGGTAATAGTTTTAAGAATATTGTAAAATCCATTTCCTCCAAATTTTACAATTCTTATAGTAATATAGTTATTATGGTAGGAAATGGATTGAACACTAGCAAAAAAGACTTGTTGGATAGTGTGGATCTTTTGTCTGAAATTGGAGTAAGGAATGTTACAATATGTACATTTCTTTATTCAAACCAATATTCCACCTCACAGAATAAACATATATATTATTTAAATAATTGTATGTATAATTTGACATGTTACAATAATTTGTTTACTTTATTTGATATTAACAAATTTGTTAAGAATATTAATATGACCCAGGATAGCTTTAAACTACCTATGAAGGTACAAAAAAGTATTGCTACATTGGTAGCCAATAATATATTATTAAGTATTGACTCCACTTCATCATTTAGTACTAGTACTAATAATGTTGTGGTACAACCTATTTTAAACTTATAGATGTGACAACAGAGAAGGTCAATTGTAAACTTACCTTAATACACCAAAATATACAAAGCTTCTCTAGCAAGGTTCTTGACATTGAATTATTAATTGAAAAATATGATTTAGATTTGATGTGTTTTACAGAATCCTGGCTAAAAGCAGAGAAAATGTGTTTCAGTATAAATAACTTTGTAGTTGCTAGTTTTTTCAATAGAAACTCCGGCGAGGGAGGTGGATCTATTATCTTAATTAAAGAATTACTAAAATGCAAAGAGCGGAAGGATATTGTAAAACTATCAGTTGAACGTGTTTGTGAGATCTCATGTGCGGAGATGGATACTTATATTATTCTATGCATATACAGACCCCCCGCCTCTGCATTATCTAATTTTATTACTATAATGGAGGATGTTCTGTCAAAAGTATTTGACTTAAATAAACAAATTTTTATATGTGGGGATTTCAATATAGATCCATAATCCATAGGGCTTACTATAGAGTTAATGACTATATTAATGATAAAGATGTCTGGACCCGTTCTGATCTGCAATTGAGGTCTCACAACTAGTATTGCCTTTTCAAATGAGTACCCTAGTAGGTATGTTAAATCTGATATTGTAATAACTTATTATTACTTAATTTATTTTTTATTATATTTTTTTAAATTTTATCTTTGGATAAGGTATATCTTATGATTACTTATTTATATTATGCAGGTACTCTGTTATTATATATTATTATTTAGTAAAGTGCCTGTACTCTTTAGTATTTGCAGTTCTGTACATTGGTACAGCAACCAATTGCTAAACTGTTAAATAATCTGCCATAGGGTGTTTTGCGCATGCTTTTAGTAGGGTTAGAGCATTTTATGTATGCTGCGATATGCATATCGTTAATTCAATGGCTATATTCCTCTGTTAGTTTGTGTGAAGCACCAGAGTTTTTAACTTGCTGGTACCTTTTTCTCCGGGGTGTCTCCGGAGGGATCGACTTTACAACTAGTTTCTACGCCCTTAAAGATACCGATCCATATAACTATGTTAATGCGATTGATGGTCATTTAAAAATATCTACAGCCAATATAATGATAATATAAGAACTAATATTTGAGGCGTGGATACGGTTGGTGAGGTCGGTCGCCTCGGTGGCACCCTTGTATGGCAGATGATAATCGGAAGGTCAATGGAATCAGCTAACCACCTAGTCTTACACTAGTTGGTTATGTAGCGTGCGTTCGGTTGGTTGGTTTTTTTAATACTTTTATTTATGACACATTTTATTAAATAATCCATAATGGTTATATATATATATATAGCAGCCTAACCAAACGCACTCTAGAACCTTATTGTTAAAACTTTTTTTTTTTTTTTGACTATTCATAAATATCTGTAAAGATTTACATGAAATAAACAATATTTGATTTGATTTGATTTGATGATAGTTGAATGTTTATACATGCACCGATGGTAATGAAACAGGTCGGTCGGCATAGGAATATTTTCTTTTTATAACATAAAAAGCGGCCCCAGCCTAGTGGTTATGTCACTGCAACTGATAACAAGGTTAAGCAGATGACAACAAGCCCGTACCTGGGATGGGTGACCGCTTTAAACAACGATGCTATTTCATAAACACTGCAACAAGCTCGCCACTTGTTAGGTGTTGCCTCCGAATACCATCGGCTAAATGAGGACGTTTTAAAACCGTCCACTGGGCACCCTGAGGCCGTTTAAACGGTGTTCGGGAGCCAAATAGGCACGGGTGATAGTTTTTTTTTTTTTTGTAACGTCCTTATATTCATAAGATAATTATAAGGGCTTTTACCATATACCTAATTTACTATCCTTATTTTCATCCGGTATTTTTTTGTCGCATCAATTTCGAAATAACAACGACAAATGTTGCCAAGGGCCGTCTTAATTTTTGTGACCACCAATTTCCCCTAAATACAGGTGCGTATTAGCCAGTAATTGTTTTGGTGTGTGTGTGCATGGTATGTTAGGCTAAGCGTGTGTGAGTGCCGGGTGAAATGTAACTTGTTCTAAGGAGTAGTTCGCGACAGTTGCCGAAAACATTTGGTGCCTATATCAGCTTTAAAAAATAGAAGTGTGAATATTGTCATTGACAAGTCGAGGTGCACGCAACGACGGGCAGCTTTGACAGGCAGTAAACGTATGCTACTAGTTTATAGATTTAAACCATTTAAAGATTGTGAACAGTTAAGTCAGTTAATAAGTCTGGTTTCTATTTAGTTAAGCTGGGCACAATTGCTCAAGTTTCAATTATTAAGGAAATAATTAAACAAAACGTATAATTCAACCCCTGAAAAAAATTTGTTAAGAATATATATATTATGAACTTGTTCCAATACAACTAATATGATTTTTATAACATTCAATTTCCCTAAAAAAATATTTTTGCACTGAAAAGTATAAAATAATGATTTTATTAAAGTTATTATTTAGTATTTTTGTATTCTACTTTTGAAGTTGGCTCCAATTTATATATAAAAATAGCCTGATAACCTAAATGTATAGGTACTCATACCCCTACAAACACATAAGAAGGTAAATATTACACTAAAGCCTATATTCGTTACTTGGTGCCAACTAAAAATGTAAAATGAAAAGGACAAAATATTACAAACTACTTTTATTGTTTAACTTGTTTAGACATATTTAATAATGAAATAAAACAATAACGTCAAAGGATTATTATAAGATAGCTGCGGAACTATTCTAATCGTTGTATACAGAAAGAAATAGATGTACAAAAAATGTTGTCAACCCCTCACATAGAGTAATGTTACACCAGTAACAGGTCTCGCGGCAGCCATTTAAAAAAAGAACTTTAGTACTTTCGAATTTCGGCTGGGCCTAGGCCGATGACCTCGCGTCTTTTTATATTTGGGACTTTTGTAGTTTTAGCTCTGCGTCGCCCTAAGGAACATTTGGTCGGGTTTTAAGCACTTTATTTGGGGCCATAGTATAGTTATGGGTTGGTCGGTATAAATATTTTTATCTGTAAAATTTATGATCAAGACTGTGTTCGTATTTTATTTTCTTAGAACTCTTTTTTTTAAAGACCAAAGAGCTTTTTTTTTAAAAAATAAACCATTTCTAACTAATGAAATGAATTACAGCGATGAACAATATAATTAAAAAAATTGGCAAATCTCTGAATTTTTCTGTGTGCTATATTTAATTATTATAATAAGATGTATATACAGCCTCCGTAGACTAGTGGTTGCGGCTTCGGCGTTGAATCCGGAGGTCGAAAGTTCGATCCCCACCCCAGGGCAAATATATTAGTACGTTTTTTTGTACATGGTCTGGATATTTATAAAATATAATATGTATTAATATCGTTGTTTCTGGTACACATAGTAGAAGCTTTGCTTAGTTTGGTGTAAAAACAAATGTCCTACAAATTATTTAAAAAAAAAATCTACCGAAATTTGTAGCAATTTCAAATTTTGGTACATTTTTTTTTTAATTTATAAATATTATAATTTCAAATGATTATCATCCATTAATCAACTTTTTAATAAAGTTAAGTTAGAATATAATATAAAAATCACTTACTTAAATTATTTGACTTTTCCTGAAAACATTTTTCAGGCGTTTTTCTTTTTTCTATCTACTGTAAGCACGTTTATATCGCCTTTTTGTGGCATATTAAAAAGGTTGTTGTAAGTATGATTTCAAAACTTAGAAATCCTAAGCACCATAACCTATAAAAAACATTTGAATATACATAGATGACGATTGTAAAATATGTTCATTGTACGATTGGTAAAACTTCAGACTAATTTCAGGACTTCATGATATACGCATAACTGATGAAACATTGTATTTAATAATTTATCACCAAAAATATTACATAATGCTCGCACAGAATCGAAAAAGTTCAACGCCCATTATCATAAGAACCGAATTTAAAAATATATCATCCGCCATTTTTCTACGCACTTTTATACACACACATTTACAAAAAATAATGTGTATGTGTAGACATACGCACACATGACAACGTCCAATAAGTAGATTGAACTAAATGGTGAAATTTAAAAAAGGAACAAAACAACTGAAACGCACACGCACACAGAAACATTAAATGCAACTCAATCATTACAAATTATTATTAGAGATGGAACTCTATGTTCAAGTATTAAAGTTGAAAATATCAAAGCAATTATAAGTCATTATAGAATTGATTCGTGCTTAAACGCGTAGAACATCGAAACTACTAACACAAATAAAATAATTTTGACTATAGGAACGCCGAATTTTGTGCTTGTGTGTGTTTAATGCGAGACAACATTGAAATGAGTTGATGCATTAATGTATATTTTGTGTGTTGGTGTGTGTGTGTTTAAACATGTGTTGTGTTTTGTTGTTTGCATGATGGATTTGTGTGTTTGTATTGGAGCCTTTTTCGTTTTTTTAAGCTGCACAGTGGGTTGGGTAAGGAGTAAAAAATAAATTAAACTGGCACAGTGGAAAGCTGTTTAATTTTCGGCGCATTGGTTTTGTATAAGCCACCTACCTACACTGCAGATTGCTGATTGTATGCACATCGTGATATGTGCGGTATTGCAAAAAGGATTTCAATTAGATATTGTAACGATGAGGGATTGTTTGTTATTTTAATTATTTTTAACTACAATATATATACCTATATGTTTTTGATTCATACTAAAAATATTTAATACCTATTACGTAGTACGAGTAGCAGTGGCAGATTTTATTAGTCCGTTGATCTACTAGTATACATATAATAGTAATAATAATATTATGTAGGGCAAATTATAGATATTGCTCTGGTCACAAACTAAGCTCTAGGCTTGTACTATGTGTACCAGAAGCAACGATATAATACATATTATATTTTATAAACACACAGACCATGAGAAACTATACAGAAAAAACGTACTAATATTTTTTTGCCATGAGTGGGAATCGAACCAACGACCTCCGAATACAACGCCAAAGGCGCAACCACTAGTCTACGGAGGCTGTCTATATACGACAAGCTTTTGTTAACCCGGCTTCACCTGTCATAATAGTTGTATAATCCCACAAATTGTAAAAGAGTAGACTATATTTTTTTTGTGATAATATTTAAAAAAGTACAATATTTTTTAACCGTCCCCATCTTCCCCTAATATAACTAAAAAAAAACGATGCGTTTTATAATATATTTTTGTTTTAAGTTTTACCCGTCGTTCCATCGTTATAGAACGGTATGGAAAACTACCCCTAAATATTTCTACCCCTCTCACCCCGCATCCTATTGAAATAAAATAAAAAAAAGACCTGGCCATTTATTTTCAAAGTATAATATTTTTACCAAATTTTAAGTCAGTAAGTAGTACCTACAGACCTACTACTTTTATGAAAATACATTTATCTTCACTTTTAACCCCTTTTATCTTGAATTAAAAAAATCTCTTCCTAATGGATACCTACATACAATACAAAAGGAACTACTGTCCAAATTCCTGTTTCCTAGCTTCAGTAATATAAAAAGTCAGATAGTTAGTCGATCATAAACTAATTTAACACATACTCGTATGTATAAAGTCAGAATAATTTGCAATATATATGTTATATATACGTTGCTTTATTATCAAATCAACTGCCCGTTTAGTAACTGCACCCTAAAAGGAAACTACCACCTTGACAATAAATCGATGTCGTAGTAAGCTCCTGAAAACCGGTTAAACCACAGACTGAAACCGAAAAATAACTGGATCACTCACTTGATGGTTGAACGAAACCGGTCGGTCGGCCAACCAAAGTTATAGAGACTTCTCATCTAAAACAATATTTGAATCGTTGCATTTGTGTATATAAACTTATATATAAAATATGGCCGTAAAATACTTATATATAAGTATGGAATGGTGGCCGACTTGGTTAGACCTTGGACTTAAAAATAACACTTAGGTTCCTGATTCAAACCCCGGTGTGTACCAATGAGATTTTAATCTAAAAATGTATGTACATTTTGTTTAACAACACCACTATAGTGCCTCGGAGAGCTCGATATTGCATATGATCTTGACGGTTTCTGCATCTGTATAGGCGGTAACGAGACCAGTCGGTATGCCTAGCGAAGAGAGAGGTCTTCCTTCCACCTAGAGTAAAGCGTAAAGCAATATGTGGAATTAATCCCCAACGTAACTGGTATTAATTCCACAGAGAAGTTAGGAGGTACTGTCTGGAATTTGTTGACTCCACTGTATTTTTGGGGATCACAGTCGATTCCAAACAACAGTGGAAAGCTCACATAAATACTCTATCCAATAGATTGAGCTCTGCTCAGTCAGAAAAATCAGACAATTAACTGATGTCGCAACAGCCAGACTAGTGTACTTCGCCTATTTTCACAGTATAATGACGTATGATCTTATAATGTGGGGATGGGCAGATTTTGATACTATATTTATTTTAAAAAGAGGGCTATTCGGGCAATATATCGGATGAAAGCTCGTGATTCTCTCCGAGAAATATTTCCTATGATTGATGTATTGACACTATCTCACTATATTTATGAGAATTTATTGTACGTCAAGAAAAACTTAAGTATATTTAGTAAAAATGGCGACAGGCATAATTTAAACTTAAGAAATATAGATAAAATTGATACTGCAAAAAAGTAATAAATGTTTTGTCATTTACAGTAAACGGTTATTTAATAAATAACCTAAAAGTATTATAGATTTAAGTGAAATAAAGTTTTAAAATTGTATAAAACAAACATCAGTTATACTATACATTGGTACAGTAACCAATTGCTATACTGTTAAATAATCTACCATAGGGTGTTTTGCGCATGCTTTTAGTAGGATTAGAGCATTTTAAGTATGCTACCATATGCTATATGCATATCGGTAACTCAATGGCTATGTCTCTCTGTTAGTGTGTGTGAAGCACCAGAGTTTTTTACTTGCTGGTACCTTTTTCTCCGGGGTGTCTCCGAGGGATCTACTTTACAACTAGTGTTTACGCCGTTAAAGATACCGATCGATATAACTATGTTAATTGCGATTGATGGTCATTCAAAAATATCTACAGCTGATTTAATGATAATAAGAGATATGAGAATGAGAATAAGAAATAACTTATATTTAAGGCGTGGATACGGTTGGTGAGGTCGCCTCGGCACCCTTGTATGGCAGATGATAATCGGATGGTCAATGGAATCAGCTAACCACCTAGTCTTACACTAGTTGGTTATGTAGTGTGCGTTCGGTTGAGTGTTTTTTTAATGTTTTTATTTAATGACACCTTTTATTAATTAATCTATAATGGTTATATATATATATGTAGCAGCCTAACCAAACGCACCTATCCTTATTGTTAAAACCTTTTTCATTCATAAATATCTGTAAAGATTTACATGAAATAAATAATATTTGATTTGATTTGAATCACCGTTAGGATTGGTGCTAAATGCATCATATAATTCGAGACTCATTTAATTAATATTTTTATACCTATCCTAATTATTTTGTAATTAATTTAAGTTAAATTATTTAATACTTTACTTTTGATCGCCTCCATGGTTTAATGTTTGCGCTTTTGAGGTCTTAGGTATCATGACGATTCCCAATCATGACAAAACAATATTTATTAGTATTGTTTTTATTATTATTTTTTAATTTTTATGTGGTACAATTTACTCATATTGCTCTTGTCACAAACTAAGCTCTAGGCTTGTACTATGTGTACCAGAAGCAACGATATAATACATATTATATTTTATAAACACCCAGACCATGACAAATTGTACAGAAATTGCGTACTAATATTTTAATGCCATGGGTGGGAATCGAACGCACGACCTCCGGATACAACGACAAAGGCGCAACCACTAGTCTACGGAGGCTGTTGTTTCTAGTACTTACAAATTATATAAAAGTATTTTTTTTATCTAAACCTACTGTTACCTACTGTCTAGAGAGTTTATAATCTCTAAAAATTGTGATGTTCCACTTTTAGCTAATGTAGGTTTTTATTCAAATTTAATAAATTTTGCTTACATACTAATTATAAATGTGAAAGTTTAGATGTTGTTACTTAATTATTCCAAAATGGTTCAACCGATTTGTATGAAAATTTTCAAATACGAGTAGTGATATTATGTCTGGGGCGATCTATATATAAGTAGGTATATTGCGTTTACATTATATTGCGTTAAAAAATAACTTGGAATTACCAGTAGCCCTAATGTTTTTTAACGTTTACTACCGAGTTAACTAAACTACTATTGCGTTAACAATATCACCAATCACACGCTCCCATTTTAAGTTCTATAAATTTCCGCTTGGGGCGCTGAATTATGTCTCATACAAAATGTATTTAACTCAAACGCAAAATAATAGTTATAAAACTCATACTTACACATAAATATAATCAGTCCGAGTACAATTACTATAGATAAAATACAAAATTCCACGGGGACGAAGTTGCGGGCAGAAGCTATAGTAGGTATTGAATAAATTACCCTAGGATTTTTCTTACATTACATCTGATTCTAGGCATATACTAGGTATTTTTAGCAGAATTATGAATGCATTATTTTTATTGACATAAAATGTGAGATTTTAAAAATAACCTGGAGCCCTAGTGTATTTTTTTTTTAACTATACTACTGCGTTGAGTTTTTCACCAATCAGTCGCATCTTTAGTTCCCAAAACTTTCGCTTGAGGTGCTGTGCTATTTTCTATACTATTTTTTGTTAACTCGCAATGTTATAGTTAAGACTTACACTAGAGCTACTGAAAATAAAAACATGGCAAGTGTTGAAAAGAAAAACCTCCAACATGGCATGGCAATAGGAACATGGCAAGTGTTGAAAAGAAGAACCTCCAACATGGCATGGCAATAGGAACTTGGCAAGTGTTGAAAAGAAAAACCTCCAACATGGCATGGCAATAGGAACATGGCAAGTGTTGAAAAGAAGAACCTCCATCATGGCATGGCAATAGGAACATGGCAAGTGCTGACAAGAAAAACCTTCAACATGGCATGGTAATAGGAACATGGAAACTGTTGAAAAAAAAATCTCCAACATGGCATGGCAATCGGAACATGGCAAGTGTTGGAAAGAAAAACCTCCATTTCCGATTTTATACGTTAGGAAATTCTGATCTAAAAAGGCTAATGAATTCAGTGATAATAGTGATAATGCAAAGCACAATGAGCTCAGTAATGTTTAAGAACAAGCAACTTTGTGCATCTGCATAGACGAACATTGACTCTACCATTTTACCTGGAAGTACGGTCTGCAAAAAATTACAAAATTTAAAATAAAACATATTTATAAAGTAAAGAATACAGTTTTATATTTATTTAATTACTCTTTGTTTTATACTCAGTTACTGTATTGCACCTACCTCACTTTGCTTTGATTATCCCGAAGGTTTGACTAGTAGAGAATGTCTAGCGGCATTAATTCCGCCTTTGTATTTTGTATTCAATAAAGATTTAAATAAATAAATATATTGGTACTTAAGTAACTAATCTTCTTCTTAAATGTTTAGCAAGATTTTTTTCTAGGAATTGGTATAAAACTATCGAATCTGAATAGGAGCTAAACAAATTATAATTTATTTAAAGAAATATTTTGACGGATGATAATAATAATATATAGGTATACGTGGTGGCCTAGTTGGTTAGACCTTGGACTTAAAAACGCTTAGGTCCCTGGTTCGAATCCCGGTGTCTACCAATGAGTTTTTAATTAAAAAAATTATGTACATTTGTTTGACAACACCACTATAGTGCCTCGGAGAGCACGTTAAGCTGTCGGTCCCGGTTTCACTATACCAACTTGTGAAACTGTTTATAGATGGGTTATTGAGTCTATCCAAAACATCGCGACGAGCTAGCCACTTGTTCGGTGTAGACTCATACCATCGGCTACAACGAGGTGGGATTAAAACCCCTCCGCTGGGTACCCTGGGGCCGTCTAGGCGGTCTCGGGCGCCGTAAGGCACCCGTGATGATATATATATATATATATATATATATATATATAATAATAATAAGATTATAATTTATGACAATTATTTATAAAGTATTTATTACAATCCTATATAACGACACCTGAGTCTAAGTATGCCGATCGCTATTAGGCAAAAAAATATAGATGATTGAAAACGACCTTCATAATTGTAACAATTATTATAATTGCCTCAGTTATCATGGTTACTATCCATAAAATATAGATGGTCGATTATTGGAACGACCTTAAGTCAGATTATTCATTCATGAGTGATACATCAGCAAATCAGTCTGACTTACGGATTTAAATCATTTAATCATGAATCAACTTATTTAAACTTTTTTAGGAAAATGGTAATGTCATACGAGAGGGAAGATTTCCAAGAGTGCATTCTTAGGCCGACTTGCACAAAAATGAACTCTCTATAATTGTAACGATTAAGGCCTCTGTAGTCAAATTGATGCCCATACCACAGGCCCATACAAACCTACTTCCAATATTATACCTTGACTGTCAGTCGATGTATAATTATTAAATTTAAGTTGTTAAAAAAAAAAGAAAAAATTAAAAAAGTTTGTTTTTCTGATTTCGGGAAAAAATAATATATTGACCGACAAAAATATTATTTTAATTCTGCGACATACAGTAACCAAGTATTACTGGAAGTGCGAAAAAATGCAAAAATATTGCATGGAGAACACAGACTTCGCGATTACGAATGCAGTGTTCTTAATTTAAAAATAGCGTCTAATGTACCAATTTTATTTTGCAGTTCGAACGACAGCTGGTACAATCTACAAGGCACTACCTACTAATGGTAGGGCTACTGATGCAGCTCATCAATATAATCAGAAAACGATTAAATGGTTAGGTTTAGGGTAACCTTGAAAAAAAAAGCGTTTGATAGTGTTTCTTCTATCTGTACTTCTAACCCAGACTAGCATCATTGACCTTGCTACGCTCGGGCGTTCAACTGAGCGCCCAATTGGAATCTACAAGGCCTGTGACGAGCGCAAACAAATGCACATTTTGATAGCTTACGTCAGCCAGCCATGGATACTTTGCTAACTTCTTTGTAACCCACAGAGACAGGAATATAAAGAAGTCCATGGTGTTTGGAAGCTATCATCTAGCTATGCGTCAACTACAAGAGATTCACGAGTAAAGTGTATCAGGTATTTAGCGAAACATTTCATCAAGCATTGCATGCGTTACTCAACTGGTACCTAAGAAGTTGATTCATGAGCTTAGTGGTTCTCTACCACAGGTTTTTACAAACAGATTTTCCTATTTTTTTTATTTATAAGCCATTTATTCCTTACAATACACAACATCAATAAAAATAGTTTTACATATAAAATAAAAAGTTAAATTTGTAAGGTCCCATCAAGAGCCTATGCCTCCTCTAATTTTTTCAATTGCCCTCAATCTTCTGCTAGTTTTGTCCAATTATCTCCTGCAATCTCCTTAATCTATATTAATATATAATTATCTTGCCATCTTTTTGGTGGTCTTTCCTTCGGTCTTTTCCTTTTATCAGGTCCTGTCCAATTAGTTACTATTTTTGTCCAAATTTCATCTTCTAGTCTAGTTATAAATGCCCTGCCCATTTAAATTTTTTAGCATGTTTTTGAGTTTTTTTTTAAATTAGATTTTACTATAGTCGCTAGTAACTACAGATAGAAATCAATCAATAAGAGAGGCTTATTTGAAAGATCGCTATCTATAATTACTAGCGACTATAGTGAAACTGTTTGCAAAACTTGTGGTAGAGCTACAGGTATTTAGCCAAACATTTTATCTAGAAATACATGTGTTACATGACTACTGCCTAAAAAATTGTGGCAAAACTTGTGGTAGAGCTACAGGTATTTAGCCAAATATTTTATCTAGAAATACATGTGTTACTTGACTACTGCCTAAAAATTTATTCATAAGCATAATGAAGCTGGTAGTTAGACAAACATTTCATATATGCATGCGTTTATCGACTACTATCTAATAAGTTGACTCATGTATAATAGAATTAAACATCGGTTGACTAGTTGATCATCTATTGTTACATATATCTGTATAATTTATTGAATTACTAATTTACTTACGTCCTTAATATTATTGTGTTCATCATTGACAAAATTAAGAGACCCTAGTATTATTAATTATTTATTCATTATATTATCAATGATTATTTGATAATTATTAAAACTATTTTGGTATTTATCAGTATTAATAATATAATTTACTTTCTTAAATCATTAAGGTTTTGGTGGTCCTATGATGACAAATTAAATAAACAAATAAAGTGTTTTACTTGGTCAGACTTTTCATCTATGCATGCGTTCATCGATTGCTACCTAAGAAGTTGATCCATGAAAAAAGTGGATTCGGTATTTAGATAAATATTTCATCTATCAATGAAATTAATAATAATGAAATTAAATACAATAAATTAGAAATTGCGTACGTTCATCGATTACCACCTAAGAAGTTAATTTATGAACGAAGTTAAAAGTTAACAAGGGGGCAATTCTCGCGTTTACGACATGCATGTAGGCACGAAATATACGAATGAAACTTACAGTTTTCTATGGAGATCAACCGGGACCGGGACCGACAGCTTAACGTGCTCTCCGAGGCACTATAGTGGTGTTGTGAAACAAATGTACATTTTTTTTTTTTATTAAAAACTCATTGGTACACACCGGCATTCGAACCAGGGACCTAAGTGTTTTTAAGTCCAAGGTCTAACCAACTCGGCCATCACGTATATTTTTAATTGATGCTATCTAATATATATATATTATTGACCTATTGGTCGTAGTGTGATATTATAAAGCCTAATAGCCTCGATCAATGGGATATGTAACACTATTTTTTTTTTTTAAAAGAACCAGAGATGTGTGAAGTGGTTCAAATTGAAAATTATTTTAGTATTGATCAAACAAACAAACTCTTCACCTTTAATTATAATAGTATTAGTATAGATAGTATTTATTGGCCATGTGATACCAATTTATGATATTCCATATTATATAGTTCCATGATCATATTTGATCGAAGCATTGATGAGGTCGAATTTAAGCACGCTCTCTAAGCAAAAATACTCAGTTTTTAACTGTCTGGGAAAACAGAACTGCCTATATTAGGACCACAATAATAAAGATTAGGAATCATATTGTTGATTCAAAAGAGATGGGTCAAATTAGTATTTTAGCAAACATTATTATTCGTTACAAAGAATGAGAAAAGCAGATGACAAAAAACAGAACTCTAGTCCCAATGATCTAGTAATAATAATGAAACTTAAACATACAAAGTGCTCTGTGGCCCTAGTGAGAGTTTTTTTTTTAAGCTTTTCACTGCGTTAAGTGCGTACTCTTCACCAATAGGATCACTTAATTTTCTTAGCCTGTCAAAATAATCTAATCTAATTGTTAAAAAAATCTCGCACTTGAGTCACTGGTTACAAATTAACTCTAAACGTAGCATTTTGTGATTTATATCTTCTTTTGATGGGTACATATAATCCAAGTTCGGTGGTAACAAGAACAAAATTATTTTACCAAGATGTGAAAACCCAGGATGTTTACCATCGGGTTACCAGACCTCGTTCTTTATTTTTTGGTAAATCACTTGTTTTATTTATTAAAAAGTTTTTTGATTAGAAAATGCTGGCGCAGATTTTAGTTTTATAAGCATAATTATTTACTACTTTTTTTTATTTTTATTAAAGTTATAATAGTTAAAAATTTTAAAAGGGCGATACGTACCTATAAACTTGAAACCACTTGATCTAGTAAGTAAATTATTATATACATATTTAATTAAATTATTATATAATTATATATTAGTGGGAATGAACGAAAATAAATATCCAAAATTACAATTAAATTTTTCTAATGGATTATGTTAAACATTTTTTTTATTACCTATCTATTGCCATAGGTATTTAAAGAACATAAACTATCCAACATTTAATTTGTATAATAAATAACAATACAAACAATTAACATACGCTGTCAGATCTATTTCCTTAACCTACTTTAATCTATGAAACTCAAGAACTATTCGTACCCGTACCATAGACATGTGTGTTCCACATACACACAGACGGGTGTGCGTGCGTCGGTCAGGCAGGCTCTTCCCATTCTTGGGCTAGTGGAGACGACGGGCAAACGGAAGCCATTAAATATGTAGTAGTTTGTACCGTTCGCATAATAGTTGGCCTTGAATTATTAATACTATTATTTATATATAATTTACAGACATCTTATTAAACTAATAATACCGCAAATTAGTACGTACCAATATAATAATAAACTATGGGAAGTAAACTTTCTTATAAAATGACAAATACAGAGTCTAGAGACAGGATTAATAGTCGGCAGCAAAACTGTCAAAATTTAGTTTTTTATATGCAGTTTGACAGGCCGAAGCAATGGCTAGTTTAGCTAAGCGAAGACTATTAATCTTAATATAAAAAACAGACGCGATTGTAAGAATCGGTGCATATATATATGAAGGAATACTAGTGAGGTATGTAGTAATGTAAAGATCGTGCGAATTAGCGTACATTATATACGTAAAAGAATTACAGGCGCATCGGTGTGTAGGTGAAGTAAACACATCTGGTTCATAACCTCCATACATATGAATGTGTTTACTTAGAAAACTGAAAAGTGACCTAGCCATGTTGCGGATTCACCGATGTTTAGGAGACTACTGTATTGATTTTTAGTATAGTTAGGTTGTAATCTGCGTTCATAGGGAAAAAATACCAGTTGATTTAAAAATAAATATAAAAATAACGTCTCTGAATACCATCGGTTACGACGAGGTGGGAATAAAAAAACCTCATCGCTGGGTACCCTGAGGCCTTAGGTACGTTAAGGTATGTACGTATAAACTTAAATTATTTATTTAAAATAAATATATAATTCGAACAACAAATTGAACGCTATTTAATTCATAATAAAATAGCCTATACATTATTATTATTAATCCTTGTTGAACTATACTATAATATACATGGTGACTTTGAATGGATGTACTTTGGGCTAATGTGAGGTTCTGCTGATCAAATCGAACAACTTTTCCCATGGAATCATGTGTCGCAAATGAAAATAAAATTGCCTTCTCCATACAAACCAGTAATGTTAAAATTACCAATTTGTATGGGGAAGCCAAAATTATTTTTCATTTGCGACACGTTCCATGGGAAAAGTTGTTCGATTTGATCAGCAGAACCTCATATTAGCCCAAAGTACATCCATTCAAAGTCATTATGTATTTTATAGTAGATATATACATTTACGCAGATTTAGATTAGATCTAAGCACTATAATTTATTACCTCGTATTACATACAATTTTTTAACTATTATTGCAAATAATAGTTAATAATTTTAAATAGTTTTATATTCTAATATATCATTAGTATAAGATAATAATGCTTTTATAACCTGACTAATTTGGAATTGGTTGTAAAAAAATATTTTATGGCATATTAGAATGATTTACACACAGTTTGAATATGAGAAGAATCAGAATTTTATTTTTCATTAATTAACTAATCGCGCTGCTACGTTATATTGTCTATAGTAGTTGATATAACTTCTTGTAGATAAATATGTATATTGATATACTGCCTACCCCGTAAGAGACCTGGGGCGTGAAGTAAAAATAATAACTATTGATTTTATTGATTATTTTGTACTTAAGTGTACGAAATAAAATAAAAAAAAAACGACTCAGTATTATTTTAGCAAACTAGTCTTGCACACGGTACGTGTCGCATTTCACACACGCGCTAGTGTGAGTACTAGACGACTCCTAGACGTTTGACCCACTGGCCGGGACGACCTTCACCGAGGCGTCTTATGTTATTGTTGTCGTCTCCCTCTAACACTATGCAAACGTCATTCCTTCCCGGTCTAGCGCGTGTGTGGACGATAGATGCGTAGGTTTATCGGCGAATAGTTCGTAGACAACGCGCGGCATGCTTGACTGAGTTTGAATTTCGAATTGTTTGTTTTTTTTTATAGATTTCTTTTCGGCCTGTTATTATAATCCGGGATTTCGATTATAAGGGTATTATTTAGGTCGTTATTTTTAATTGGATTTATAATAAATGTTTAACGTAATTTTAGCTAAAAAACAACGTTATTTTTTTGGGTACTTATTTGAAATTAAAGTTGATTTGAAAAAAAAATTTACAAGAAGAGGATTATTATAGACTGAAATAGACTTAATACCAAATAAGGATTTAAAAGATATAAAAATTTTGGTAGTCTAATGATTAAACCGATATAGATTATATACCTACCGACCTATAAATGCTTAAATTTGTATCCGCCAGACATGATTAGTATACCTTTCGGCAGTGATTTAGAGAAATCTTTTTATATTAGTTATATAAAAAAATATGTCACAAATATATATCTTAAATGGAGTTTAGCGTTTTAATATCTTCTGCTGAGTGCAAATTACAATAAACTTTTTTAAAATTTAATATTTTTCATTAAACATAACATTAAGTAGGTAAATGGTAAATAATTCGATTTTTAAATCACATATCAATTTTGTAATCTAAAATTGTTACAAGATTTTTACAAGAGATATTCCGTTTTATACGTGGTGGCCGAGTTAGTTAGACCTTGGACTTAAAAACATTTAGGTCCCTAGTTCGAATCCCGGTGTGTACCAATGAGTTTTGAATTCAAAAATGTATGTACATTTGTTTGACAACACCACTATAGTGCCTCGGAGAGCACGTTCAGCTGTCGGTCCCGGTTTCACAATACCAACTTGTGAAACTGTTTATAGATGGGTTATTCAGTCTATTCAAAACATCGCGACGAGCTAGCCACATGTTCACTCATACCATCGGCTACAACGAGGTGGGATTAAAACCCCTCCGCTGGGTACCCTGGGGCCGATCTCATGCGCCGTAAGGTACCCGTGATGATATGTGTATGTATATTCCGTTATTCCAAGAATGCTCTATATTAGGAACGTGTATGACCCACAATACTTACTTTTAGGCGGGAAAAAGGCTATTTATAAAAAAAAACTTTTGAAAAAATAACTCAAACCTTTATTATAAATCGACAGCTGTTATAAGTTATTTTTATTATAGACCCAAACAACCAAAACATGCCCAAATTGTAGGAAAAATAAATAAATACCATTTTTATTTAAACTTTCACTTTTAGCTAACAATATAACCGGAAATAGTTAGCTTTAAAAACGGGTTCCAAATATCCCCTTTTCAAATTGCATGTTCGAAATTTGAATAAAGGACTTTTTAGTATCTTTGTCGATGGTAAAGGTCAGACGGTCAACCCCTAGATATTATGCTAACTAAATCACCCTATTTAGATTATATTTACCCCTATATTCTTAGACTGTGGATAATATATTTGGTAAACTTGCTAGTAAGACTCTTTACAGATTTATTTTTATTTTTATTGGAGCACGGCATGTGACTTTGTATCTATCTGGTGGTGAGCAGACCTACAAAGTCCATGAATAGGGTCTATCAATAATTGTTCTTAAACAAAATTGATCGTTTTCACTATGCCGGCTTAATGATGCGATTACGAAATGGGTGGCCACAAATTGCATTACGAGTATAGTTTAATATACTCGCTGCCTTATTGTCAATTCAACCCATTTCGTAACCGCACCCTGAAAGGAGACTACCACTATCCACGGACTAAAACCGAAACATGACTAGGTCACTTGACGGTTTTTGCATCTGTATGGGCGGCGGTAACGAGACCGGTCGGTCGGCCTAAAGAAGTTATAGAGACCTTCCTCCCACCTAAATTTTTTTTTTTCTAAAATTATATTATTATTATACCCGGACTACACACATACAAATACATATCATCACGGGTGCCCTACGGCGCCCGTGAGACCGCCTAGACTACCCCAGGGTACCCATCGGGGGGTTTTTAATCCCACCTCGTCGTAGCCGATGGTATGAGTCTACACCAAACAAGTGGCTAGCTTGTCGCGATGTTTTGGATGGACCCATCTATAAACAGTATCACAAGTTGGTATAGTGAAACCAGGCCCGACAGCTTAACGTGCTCTCCGAGGCACTACATTGGTGTTGTCAAACAAATGTACATATTTTTTTTAATAAAAAAAATATTGGACATTTTTTACAAACTAAATTATAGATGAAATAACATGAATTTCTGATGTTGATGATCTGTACTTTATCACCAGTCTATCGCAGTTCACTGCTGGGCATAGTCCTCAACCAAAGAGCGCCAACGATTCTGTTGCTCTACCACAAGTTTGATCAAACAGTTTTTACGATAGTCGCTAGTAACTATAGTTAAGAATCAACCAATAAGAGAAGTTTATTTGAAAAATAAAACGATCGTAGTTGTTGTTCGCTGTCTATAGTTACTAGCGACTATAGTAGAAACTGTTTTATATGCCACATTTTAATAGTCATTATCTAGCCTGATATTCTACGCAAAGCGAACCCTATAGTGAACGCTGGACGTAGCAATACTCTAGGGTTTGTTATTTATAAAAAATATCTGTTTATTTAACTGAGATAAAGTTTTACAAATAGGATGTTGAGATTCTTGTACTAAGTCTAATAGCCTGTACTAAGTCTAATGACCTGTAATTTATCTGTTCTAAGGCAATCGTCACCAGCCCACTACCACTTTAGCTTGATCTTTATGCCATTTTTATTAGAGCATGGCATGTGACTTGGTATCAACCTGATAGTAAGCAAACATACAAAGAATATTAATGGCCGTTCATCAATGCATTATTGTCAAAGTCAAAGTCAAAAATATTTATTTCATGTAAACCTTTACAGGTATTTATGCATAGTCAAAAAAAAAAACTATATTTAGTATAAGGTCTAAGTGTGCGCTTGGTTAGGTAGGCTCTTGCAAACATAAAATAATTAGAAACCAAACCGAACACACACCACATAACCAACCAGTGTAAGACTAGGTGGTTAGCTGGTTCCATTGACCTGTCCATCGTTATCTGCCATGCAAAGGTGCCATTGTTTATTGCACCCAGCAGTGATCGCCCACTATAATATTTAAAAAAAAAATGCTATAAAAATCTATGCACTATTACAATACTTATTATTTTCTTACAAATTTTGCCTTTGAAATAAATCTATCCTTATATTATTTAATAAAGCTGAAGAGTTTGTGTGTTTGATTGAACGCGCTAATTTCAGGAACTACTGGTTAATTGGAATTTCAGGAACTACTGGGAATTGAAAAAATATTTTACTGTTGGATAGGCCATTTATCGAGAAAAGCTTATAACATCACGCTACATCAATGAAAAAATGTTGCAAAAATAGGGTAAATTAATTTCTTTGGGAGCTTCCGTTGCGTGCGCTGCGTAAACGGTAAAGTTACGCAGACGACTGCATATACGAGTATCTTGACTCCCACCTAAAAAAACGCGTAATGCAAGTTTGGCTATAAAAAAAATAGATAAATGATTGGCTGGTAGTTACTGGTTACCCTGAGGGTGTAGGTTTGATTCCCACTCACGGAAAAAAAAATAGTACTTACGTTTTTCTGTACAGTTTTCCATGGTCTGTATATGCGTTTCTAAAATAAATTAGGAATGTATTAGTTTCTTGTTTACGGTACACATAGTACAAGCCCAGAGCTTAGTTTTTGACCAGGGAAATATGTGTGAGATGTCCTAAATATTGTTCATTTATTTATTTGGTGGTCGAGTCGTTTAGATCTCAGACTTCATTACACATTAGTCCTTGGTTCAAACCGCGGTGTGTACCTACCAATGGAATTTTAATTTAAAAAAAAAGTACATTGTTTGAAAACACCACTATAGTACATCGGAGAGCACATTAAGAAGACGGCCCCAGTTTCAATATAGGTACCAACATCAAGAGATCCTAGTGGTCTTATGGTTGCAATATTTGAATAAAGAATATTATCTCTACAAAAATGTCGTATATACAAAACAAGCTACGAAATGATTGAAACACGACAAATTATGCGCACAATCACACATTCAAACAAGTTTTGGATCTAAAATCCTCGTCCGCTCGATAATGTGCAGCATAGGTCATCGAACCCGTGTGGGAGCGGTTACATATTTAGAAAAAAATATTTGGCAAACACTCCGATCGCCACGTTACAGTGCGCTGCAAAATCATTAAAATTAAGCTTATTTTATAATAATTTTTGTTTTTGTTTTTTTTATGGATATCTTACGCTCAATAACTTATCTTAAACATACCTATAGAGACCCTTTATAGAGAACGTCAAATTGCTAACCGTCTAGCCTTGTTTCTATGAGTACCTACATAATTATATATGGTATGTGACTCTACAACTACCTGGTTGTAAGTGATATGTGGAGCCCAAGAATCAACAAACAGTCGAAATAATATAACAAGAAAATTGGTTGTGAAGACATGCCATTTAGATTTACGCTTTTTTTAAATGACTATGCTATACGTAGAATAAAAAACACAAATTGGTAGAGCAATATTTTTATATTTTCAAATAGTATGGCGAATGTAGAGAATTGTTAAAACGTTTAGTAGCGAGAATGCATATCTGCCATAGTATGTGTTTTTTTTTTTTTTACCAGCTCGTTATGTTCTTTGTCTAATATGCAAAGTATATTATGATAACGATATTTAAAAAAAAAAAAAAAACTAGTTTTATCCAACATCTCTACAAGCTTGCCCACTTATATAGTATAGATCCGGAGCCATCGGCGATGACGGGTTGGAAATAAAAGCCTTCCGCAGAGTACCCTAAGGTCGTCTAGGTGGCAGTCCAGGATACTTTGTGGCTAGGACAATAAATTACTTTAATGAAGCAAAAATGAAGTAAACTAACTTTAAAAAACCTTTATTTTATTTATTTTGCTAAAATATATTATATCACACTCACAGAAATAATTTCAGTATTCAAATGTGTTTATTGTATGTACCTACGTATGTATGTACACAATAAACACATTTGTATACTGAATTACTTATCTAAACACAAATATACGTATATACACACTCACCAATACCTATATTATAGATGATATTTATGTATTTTTATCTTTAAAAATTTAATATAAGATTATCCTATAAAAAGGAATTTATAAAAATACATAAATATAAAATACTGAAAAAAGTAAAAACAAAAAACAGACTCCTCTGCCATCTAGTATCAAAAAGCTAGGACTTTTAACTTCACTCGTATAAGAGTTATTAAAAGAAAGCTAATAGAGGGCGTCTGTGTATAAGTAGATAACAAGCAATGACAAAATTCGTGAGGGCTGACTGGAACCTGGTTGGCTCAGCGGTTGAGCGCCTTGCCGCGATAGCGAGGTTCGTGGGTTCGAGTCCCGCCACCAGGAATTTTTTCATTGCATTTTTATCTTTAAAAATTTAATATATATTATAGATGAGTAATTATTAATTTTAAAAAGCGACTCTTTTCTGATCTCATTAAATTCTTACTATAAATTTTGTAAAATTGGGAAATTTTAGTGTGCCCTGAATCAAATAATTGCATTTCTAAAACTATATGTATAAATGAGTAAGTAACTATGAAATTCAGAAAGTTAAGTAAGAGAATATATTCTATATATTTTGAGATAAGTACTCGAGATTTTGTTTAATGTATATTTACTGAACTGATAAACTAATAAAGTTCCGATTTAAAAACACTTTTTTAGGCCCCTAGTTCAAACCCCGGTATTTTTAATTAAAAATTACTAATACTTTTATTATACTAATACTTTTATAATACATTTATTAGTTTATTAGACAACGCCTCGGTGAGCACGTTAAGCTGTTGGTCCCAATTTCAATATATGTATGAATTGTATCTTTCCAAATACCTAGACGACACTCAAATGCAAAATGGTGACGACGAGGAGGATATAAGCCCTTCCGCTGGTTACCCTAAGGCCGTTTAGGCGGTCTTGGGCGCCGCGTCGTAAGGCACCCATGACGATATGTGATGAAATAATAAAACAAAATTTTAACTTGCTTATATTTTTATTAGAGATTAATGTATTAACAATCTGTTAATCCAATAAGATTAATGGTGATTTCATTCTAAAATAAAACGAGAATAAATTTATGCAACCCAGTGTACAAGAGTAGCGGCCAAAGAACTCTCGGCATATACCTACGATCGTGAATAATAAACCAACCTACCCAATATTCTACTTAGGCAGGACACTAAAATTAATTTTAATACTCATCATACATAGATTAAACATTTAGATTAACTAATACCATTTGTTATTTTAATAGAAATAATTTATTAAATTACAAAAATCTCTCTCGATTCCCCACTGAAGATTTATCAAGAGTGAGAATCGAATTTAGGATTTCGCAATCTGCATGGGATCTCAACATTTTAAGAACACTTGGAACCCGAGGTCTCGGATTAATCCGTGAGCATCGGTTTTTCCTTTATGAGAGCGAGGCATATGACCACCTTATGGAAAGCAGTAAGCAGTATGGTTTCCAAGGTTCTAGAAGTTTCGAACCCAAATGGCGGCTGTACAGGGATTAGCGATGTGTATGATGGCGCCTAAATGGCGTCCACTTATACAGTGAATTATTTTTGACCAAGGTATATCTGTAAAGGCCGTCTGGACATTTAACATGTGACTATTACCCGTGGTACACTTGAGTTGTCCACCCGGGTGTACCACGGGAAGATTTCTTTTCGTATAAAAATATTTCAGATTTGCCTGATAGAGCAAAACTCCGTACATTCATTAATCTAAAACTAAATTAAAAGTTTGAATTTAAACGACGTTTTTTTCTTTAGGCACGGAACCATAAAACGTTTTCTAACCGGCTCTATAAAGCTAACTTTTATAAGTAGTTTAATCTTTCAATAAATTTACTATAAGCTCTTCTAGGTTGTAATAGCTAGACGTAGAAGATTCCTAATCAAGGACAAGTATAGCATATGCACGAAACCCTAACACACGTGAATTACAAAATTTTCTGACAGCCATTTTCAAAACCAGGTTAAAAAGCCTACTAAGATCACCATACTCTAAGCTCATCTAGGTCGTAGCTAGACGTAGATATTCGTAGCCGCGTAGATAATTCGTCGTCATAGAAAAGCGTAGACTAAGCTACGCTCTTCTAGGTCGTAGCTAGACGTAGATATTCGTAGCCATGTAGATGATTCGTCGTCATAGTAAATCGTACTTTAGGCACTAAACCCTTAAACACAAAAGGACCGGGTTTTTAAATAGTAACTTTTACTCCAGCTCCATAAAGACGAGTTTACTATAAGGTCTTTCAGGTTGTAGCTAGACATAGATATTCGTAGCAGCGTCGTAGATGATTCGTAGTCATAGAAAAGCGTATCTTAGGCCCTGAAAACTAAAATACAAATACACCTGATTTTTGGATAGTAGCATTTAAAACAGCACCCATCATTATCACGATAGACTATAAGCTCATCTAGGTCGTAGCTAGAGATAGATTTTTCTAGCCGCGTAGATTATTCGTAGGCTAGAAGAAAGCGTAGCAATTAACTCAGAATTTGAATTAAGAAGGAATGCGTGTTTATGGAATTATAAATAAAATAATTATTAAAATACTTGCATAAACATTCTTAGACAATCCACTGATGGAGTATTTATGAACTGGCCTACAACCACCAGAATTCCATATATGCTAATAGCGGAATCAGAACCGGGAGCTATAAGGTACACATCAAGGCAAGTATAGTGGTCTTCATCGAATCTGTATGATCCCTTAAGCTTCAGACCTTAAGTACTTAAAGTTTGAATATGTTTTTCACTGGAAATCTACTCGACTATGTCAGTAAGTTCTATAGATAAACTCTATAGGATCTATAAATTCTAGAATGGAAACGCGTACTGAATTTATATATTAACCACTAGTTAATAATGCATTATAATTTATAACGTTTTAAAATTATGCTAGCGACATTTGTTATTGTAAGTTATTAACTATTTTCTTTATATTTTTGTATTGTGTGTTTTATGGTCGTTTTACTACTAAAGCAGTGGGTATGTATACCGTACCCAGTGACTTACACCGTATATGATAGACACCTCACCGGCTGTTTGCACCCAAACCTAAAAGAACTAATGCTGGTGAGCACCTCCCAATCACATAATGAAAAGATATAAGTAATCAAAATCTTCATAATGTTGACCTGTTTCGGCTCACTCGTAGCTTTTATAGAAAATCAGCCTTGGGGGTTTCTGACAGATTAAATGTCACGTTTTACTTGCGTACCTAGATAATGTTTTCCCTTTACATACTTTTCCTTTTGTATTCCTTATCTTACTAACATAATTGTGTATGATGATGAACCTGACAATTAGTATGATATTCAAACTTAAATTTGTAATAAATATTGTGTAGGTAATTGTTTTTTTTTTAATATAATAAAATAAATAAATAAAGAAGTAGAAAATTAAGGAATACCTAAATTAAAATGAAATTTTACTGCACAATTTCTACATAGGCGAGATTAATGCGTTGGGCATTTTCTAACAGACCTTTGAGAGAGTAAAATACTCAGCAATGTTTTGTTTAAAAAAATCGTAGTCTTGCTTTCTAATGACTTGTAGTGTCGCACGCGCAAGTGTGATTTAAAGTTAGAGTATGCAATTAGAGGACAAACTGTTTTCATCTTGGGCGATCTTGAATTCTCGCTAAACTAAGAATTCTAATCTATAAACTCTTTCGCTACGCTCCGGAGTAAAACCTATAGTGTCATGAAACTGTATTTGATCTAGAAATTAATAAAATATGATATATATTATATCATTGTTTTCGCTACACATAGTACAGGCCTAGAGCTTAGTTAATGATCATTGCAATTAGTGTAAATAGTCCTACATATAATAATAATTATTTTTTTCCATTGGTGCAGAATATAATATGAGTATGTAGAGATAGAATCAAGTAATGACTATATTAATCATAGTGTAATGAATGCGATGATATAAATATATAAAATATAAGGCATGTACATAGGCATATGCATCAATATGTTAATTTAGTGGAATATTTAATTAATAACAAATAATTAAAAATATTACTTGCGGAATCGTATTCGAAACGATGTGATCCGCAAAAGGACCAAAGTAACCGACATAGCCTCCAGAATCGCCAAACTTAAGTGGCAGTGGGCAGGCCACATAGTCCTCAGAACGGACGGCCGTTGGGGAATTAAGGTTCTCGAGTGGCGACCGCGTGCCGGAGGTCGCAGCAGGGCCAGCCTCCCCACAAGATGGACCGACGACCTGAAAAAGGTCGCGGGAAGCTGATGGCTACAGGCAGCGCAAAACCGTTCGTGGTGGCGATCCTTGGGGGAGGCCTATGTCCAGCAGTGGACGCGTGAAAAGCTGCTATGGTGATGATGATGAATTAAAAATAAATTAATGTTCAGATGCAAGTATGTTAAGTTAGGGGTTCAGCTTAGTAAGAAAGGAAAAGAAGGTTTTTTACGGATGGAAACAGTATTTATTATATGTGTAATACTTTTTTATACCGGTTAATAAAATTACCTTAATTGTGAGCAAAATTTTATCCAAATCAGTTCATCCATTAAATGATATATACCAAACATCTAAACTCATAAACATAATAAGTAAATCCTATATTTTTATTCAAACCTCATCGCATTATTTAGTTATGTAGTTTACAAGATATTAAATTTTTTTGAAGCCCTAAATAAAAAAGAAAATATTGTTTAAAACGACAATCCGTCTTTTTGTTATGACGAACTGGCGACAAAAACTACTATAATAAAATAGCTCTGACTAATGACCTGCCTCAATGTTCATTCATCTGACCTCTAAAATCATAGTGCGTTGACCCGCCGAAGCTAGGCGTTTGTGTGCTTCCTAGAATATTACTTTTTGTACTAAGCCATGGAGTATTGAAAGGAGGCCGGAGATGTCATAATACTTCTCTTGAGTGACCTGCCTCAATGTTTCCTTGACCTTAAAATCATAGTGCATTCACCTGCCGAAGCATGACGTTTGTGTGGTTCCTAGAATACTATGTCTTCTATGCCATGGAGTATTGAAAGGAGAGCGGAGATGTCATAACAGTTCTGATAAGTGACGTACAGAATGCTTTTGTTGAGTTACTTGACTCTATAAAAATCATAGCTTTGTTCACCCACTAAAACTAGGCGTTTATATGGTTTCTGGAAATATTTGTTTTGTTCTAAGCCGTGAAGTATTCAAGGGAGAGCAGAAATGATATAATACTCCTGATGAGCGTGTGTCCTGTCTCGATAAAATTATAGTGCATTCATTCGAAGCTATGCGTTTGAGTATTTCCTAGAAAAGGAACTTAAACCCAGCTTCTTCAGATAAATTACAGACCACATTCCTTGAGTCCAGGCCAGTCTTGTCTTCTTTCCCCACTACGACATTCGCCCAGCAAGAATTTAGACGTGTGGCACATTCATATGAATCTGAAGAGTAGGGCGCTCATCATCATCAATAGACATAGGTGTATTTCACGGCATGCCGTGCCATATCAGTTCTCTGTTATAAGAGATCGAGGGTGGATGAGGATTAGACAGGAGAAAAGTGCGTTTAAAACGTTTTGAACAAACTTTTGTGACGTCTCCATTCATATTATCTGCTCCGTGTCTAAACTACATTTTTTATTGATTGCGTCACCTATTTTGTTCGCTTGTTATGGTTTGTTTATAATATTAGGAAGACTAGGTACTTATATATTGTTTATTTCGTAGTTCTAAATTAGATTTTGTTGGAGGTTAAAAAATATGTAAGTATCTACCAATTTGGAGTTAGAGGAAATGTTGTTAGAATTAAAAATGGATTTATTAAAATGGATCTGCAAACATGAATCAGTGGAAAACCAACACATAAACTAACCTAAGTATTACTTTGTTTGTCCATCTTTTTATTTTTATCTCATAATAATTTCGATACCCACTCATTGCAAAATAATAATGTTATTTTGCAATGAGTCGAATCCACAGCCTCCGGATAAAACGCCAAAGGTGCAACCACTAGACAACGGAGTCGGTCAAATGAATGAATTCAATTAATACAATGTTGTTCACGGGCTTAGCCAGTATCTATGAAATGAGATAAATTTATCACGGGAATAGGCAGTTGGAGGATGAACCTCACCCCCCCCCCCCCCCCCCCCGAACATATGAAGGGTATTTTTTTTGTGAAAGCGTATCTTAATAATTTATGACACATAAGGCGTCAATCACCTATATATATGGTGATTGGGGATTTTTTTTATCCGTCATAAATTCTGAGCAAAAAATTCCAAAAAAATACACAAAACGACAAACGTAAACGAAGCTGGAACCCCAAGTACCCCATAAGTACATTCTAGTAAAACTGATTCATAAATTTAATTATTAATAAAAAATATAGACCTTTTACAACTAGTTAGTGAGTTCAGAACCGAAAATAGATTTGTAATAGACATGACCTAGGAACTAGTTAGGTATTAGGCATGACTAGACCGGCGGTTGAACGCACTATAACCGCCAAGGTCGCCGCAATGTTACTGTAGGTCGTGTTTGTTTGTTTTCTATTACATATACTTACGTCGGTCTATTCAACTTGTTAGCAGAATTATTTTCCATTATATTTTTTTGGTTGTCATTAAAATTGCACCGTTAAAAGAAGTGTATTGGTGTTTTTAATGCTTCTCTATTAATATTTCATAATGAAATTATTGCTATTTAAAATCAACTATGATTTCATAGGTTTGCATTCTGCTTTTTTTATATTATAGTCTAGGAGTTGATTAATAAACTTGAACCGTTTGTTGCTTCGTGTTTATTTTAAATATCAGTTTCTTTAATTACAAAATATATCTATTTGTTTATATTATAGTCTAGGAGTTGATGAATAAACTAGAACCGGGCAGTGCGGAGGTTTAATGCTTCGTGTTTATTTATAATAATTTTAAATAAACAAAGAACATACACAATACATACTAGATTAGGTGTGTCATCTCACCAATACTGACTAGAAAATTGACGTCAAATTTATTATTTTCCACGATTCTTGTTTTCATTATCACATCTAACACTAAAACGTAAGACAAAATAAAATTAACATTACATAGACATAAAACAGGAATGGTACAAGGTTCGTGGCCTCGATCTCAGTTTTTTGACCCCCAAATATTTTGCGAATATTGAACTCTGAAAAGTACATCTCCCAAGTCAGTACCCCATATCTGAGAGCAAGATATAGCAAAGGCAATTTAAAAAGTATGCTTAGATGCAATGGAGAGGTGATGTGCATACAGTATTATATTTGGTCGAGTTATATGCAGTCAACTGAGAATGATTTAGTAGTGTGTGCAATCAATCAATAAAAACGGTATGACGTTTTCTTTTAAGTAAATATTTTATCTCGTTTTTAGGGTTCCTTGTTTTAATGACTTTCTAAAATTGTTTTCAGATATTGTTATCAAATTTCTAATAAAATAGACAAAATATCGTTGAAAAACCTATGATCGCTTTTGTATTCTAATGGCAGAAGTCGTGAGTTCTACTCCCACTCAAGGTAATATTAGTACCATTTTTTTTAATTTGCATTTGTTTGTTATTCATAGCATTATATTTTATCCATAATTAACACATCTATTCAAAACATCGCGACGAGCTAGCCACTTGTTCGGTGTAGACTCATACCATCGGCACGACGAGGAGGGATTAAACCCCCTCCGCTGGGTACCCTGGGGCCGTCTAGGCGGTTTCGGGCGCCGTAAGGCACCCGTGATGATACATACATATAATTAACACATATTTTGTAGTGTTCCTTTTATCTGCCATGACAAAAAACTTACAGTAAATATTTATATATAGTTTTTTTAAAACGAATCCTAACTAAGTCAAACACGATTGACTTAAGTGTCTTAAGACAATCGTGTTTTACAGAAGCGAGTCTGACTATCGAATACAGGTTTGGAGATTATAGTACAGCGAGATAACTATATATAAAACTAGCAGACTAAAAGGGATGAGTGCCGACAGAGGTTACCACAAAATGTCTTATTTAATAAATAAGACATTATGTCGTAATAATAAAATAACAGGGACCGGATAATAATATTTATAAATAAATACGTGGTGGTTAGACCTTAAACTTAAAAACATTTGCGTCCTTGGTTCAAACCCCGGTTCAAAAATATGTACATTTGTTCAACAACACCACTAAAGTGCCTCGGAGAGTAAGTTAAGCTGTCAGTCCCAGTTTCATTATACCAACTTGTGAAACTGTTTATAGATAGATCATTGAGTCTATTCAAACATCGCGACGAGCTAGCCACTTGTTCGGTGTGTCATACCATCGGCTACGATGAGATGGGATTAAAAACCCTTTCGCTGGGTACCCTGAGGCCGGCTATGCGGTCTCGGGGGCCTTAAGGCGCCCGTGATGATGTTTATTTATAATAAATATTATTAAAATCTAGGGTTAGTTAATAGGTGGTTAGTTGGTCAAAAGGAATCACTTTTCTTATTCCTAAAAGTAAGGTATACACTTCTAGATTTAAAAATAATCTGTACCTGCAATTTAAACGCTTATTTTATAAAGATTGGTCTATTGTGAATAATTCAATTTCAATGCATTAGTAGCTGTTGTTAATTTTGTATTTTTTATAATTTTTCCTGTAGACCACTCACTTGAACGCTATTTCGTCTCAATATTTTTGTTTTTCCGTAGAGTTTCATACATGGCTATTTAGTTTTAAATAAATAATGTTTTTTTAGATATATGCAATTTTTTAAATAGTATTTGTATCGCTTACTAAAGTGGCGCACCGGAAACAAAGAGTAACAAAATTACGTAGTAATTAAATCACGAAGGCGAGGATAGTTATATTTCAGAAGCTCTACCATGATTTTTGTTAAACAAACTTTCACTTATTGTACAGTTTAAACTGTAGGAACGCTTTATTTTTTTAACAGTACAGATAAGCATTTCCTATTGGTGGATCCCAACAATTTAAACTATTCGGTAAGTACATACATATATACATCACGCCTATATCTCTGTAAAAGGGTAAGTAGAGAGTAATGTACGCCACTTCGCACGATCTTTACATACTTCCCTAGCTTCCTCCACATCCATGCGCCGATTCACATACGCGCGTCTGTTTTTTAGACTTTTTATTTGTCCTTTTTTTAATTAACTGATAGATTGTTTAACAATAACTCATGTTAGAGCTATAGTATAAGTACTAATTCCTCATTTGCACTCATTGGAATTTTACTAACCATATGACCGAAACAAAAAAACTGTTAAAAATCTTTCAAAAAAATTTAAAGCTCACTTCCAAAAGCTTTTAAACCTGAAATATCCATCAAAAGTTTCAATCCTACAAACAAATATTACCTATCTAAAATCTTAAACTCAGTTTAAGGTATGTTAATCTTGATCCTAAGTTATTATATTGTCGCACAAAGGTGGCTGCGTACGCGCATGTAGTGATGTGTGAGTGTGTGCACGTAAGAGTGACGCCGCGTTCGTTGGTTCGTCCTTTTTCTAACATCAAGGGCATAAGGCCGACAACCTATGCTATCGGCATCTAATGCCCACGCTACATACTCGTAGCTATATTATTGTTTTATATGTTCAGCAAGCCAAAATATACAGAGTGATTCTATTTTTTTCTATATAGTTTTTTTTCTGGAAGTTATCAGTATATATATATATTTTATTTATATAAAAAGCTTTATTGTACAAATGTAGTACAACGGCGGACTTTAGGCATTATCTATCAGTTAATCATTCTCTATCAGTCTTTTTATTTTGTGAATTTATTTATATTGTAAATTACTATAAAATAAAATAAATATGCTGAAAAGTTCATTTATAGAAATACATAAAATAAAGTAAATTTTATTGCATCTACCTACTAGAAAAAAAAGAATATTAAATAGTTAATTTTCCAATTTATTATTTGTGTGCAAGATAAATCATGATGAATAGTTTTTTTTAAATGATTTTTTTAATTACACGTAAGTACTTGATAGTTCATTTAGGTAAAAAAATATAATCTTAGGTTTTCTTAAATACTCCACATATTTAATTTAAGCTAAATATAGGCTCAATTCCGTTAAAAAAATAGAGTGATACTACTATCACACTTTTTTTTTTTCAAAAAGTATTCTAGCTTACACTTAATTTTCGTACCATTGATTTTGATCTATACGAGTATTTAGTTAATACAGTATATTATTATTGTTATATACTTCATTGGTCGTTTAATTCATATACTATGCAAAATATATTAAGACAACGAAGTTTGATACCGTTTCGTTTTATCAGTCTATTTATTATAACATATAATTGCTGAGCTTTCTCACGCTTCCTCTTACGAATATGTATAGTTTCTCGGTAAAATAATAAATTATAAAATATAGGTCAGTAATATTTTTAACACCCTGTCTATGAGATAGACGTGCCTACCATAAAGCTACTTTGGTAGGTCAGGTTCAGTGAATAGTTTCAAAGGATGATGTTTTTTTCTATTTTGGACTGCACCTGTGTCTCGTCTTTGGAATCGTGGCCGGTTTTAAATTGGACCCTTTTAGGGTGGAATCAGTTTGGTTTTGGGCCTGATTTAATATTAATCAGGTTTTAATGGAGTTTGGCAAATTTAAAACTAACTATTGGTATTATTACGGTTTTTTTTTGTTGTGGTTTTTGAAATCTATACATATTTACTTTTAGATAGTATAATATAAGTAAAAAAATAAATATGATCATTTTTTTTTTTTATTAAAAAGGGTGGCTTAATCCAGCAGTAGATCGTTACCATGGTGACGATGGTGACACAATTCTTTGAAAAAGGGTTTAACAACTGCATTACTACTATATAATTCATTAAAGATATAACGTCTTTTTTGTGGCCATGCTAAACAATAAAAATAATATTGGGATATACATAATATACCATATATTTATTGGGATAGGACAAGTAGTTTTTTTTAATAGATACGAAATTAGCTATTTGGCATTAGGTCCTTCCTTAAAATAATAGCTCTAATCTAATTAGCGATCAACCAGTGAAAATAATAAATAACTTCGGAATTATTTAAGTTTCATTATGGCGCCCGAGACGATTGGGAAAAACTCTGCTGGTAATGCTTCAAAGATTTTTTCTCAATAACAAATCGAAAGTATGACGTACTTATATATCTACCTAGGTCTCGGAAGGTCTCTATAACTTAGCTAGACCGACTTATTTTGATTACCACCGCTCAAACAGACAAAAACCCGTCATGTGATCTAGTCATGTTTCGGATTTAAGCTTATAGGACATGTTTTCAGGAGACTCTGTATCGATTTCTTGTCTCGCTGGTAGTCTCCTTCAGAGCGCGGTTACGAAATGAGCAGTTGGATTGACGATTAAGCGAGAAGGATAATCGCCCGTTTCGTAACCTAATACGGCATAGTGGGAGAGACCAATACTTTAAATTGCATTATCTTTGTGGTACCAATTCATGGACTTTTTAGGTACATAAAAAAATATTGAAGAGTAGTTTTTTTATGTAATAATGGTAGTAATAAATAAAAAGTTTTTGCATATAAACTTTATATTTAGTATTATGAAAAAACGAATATAGAATGGATTTTAAAGAAACAGCTTTATTAAAAAAAAATGTGGCCTAAAAAAACTATAACAAAATAATGAGATCCCCTGTACTATGTCTCAAATAGGTATATTGTTAGACTTAGAACAATGTTCCAAACAGTTTGACTTTCGGACTAAGTGCGTCGTCTCCTTTGCCTACTAAATTATTATTTAAAAAAAATATAATGACACTTTTCATATCCTCACGTCTGTTGTCCCTTTATGAGGTAGTCAGTTTATATAATAAGAATACTACGGCTACTTTACTAGTTATAATGCGGAAACCTTTTTGGAGTCGACGGAAAATTTTATTTTCATGAAGAATTGCCAACACAACTCATTTCTGATGGTGTAAGTCTTTTGTTTTTTTTTCTATTTTTATTGTATTGCCAGTTTATCTTTTCTTTGGTACCTACATTTCTATTGCTGCCAATATGTTTGTTTAAGGTGTATCTAGTTCCTTGTATGAGTAAAAAGTTAAAAAGCAATGAACTGACAATGAAGAGAGTTTTCTTAAATTTCCTTTACATAGTGTAATTAGGTAGTTATAGTCTGCCTACCCCCTTATTGGAAGACCGCCGTAAATATAAATTGGAAATAATATTAGACAGGAAACATGTTGCTTTTTAATTATTTTAGATAATGAAAAAACGAGCTTAGTATGATGCGCACTCTCATCTAACTTCTGTAGAACTTTGATTAATACATGATGAAGAAAACCGATTATAGGTATTTAAAACTGGATATGAATTTATAATTCAAAGGTAAAGAAGTCAATATCTTTGGATGTGAAAATTCCTAAGAAACAGTGATCAAGGATCTCCAAATAATGTGGATCTCGTGTTACATGCGCAGGCGCACCCGAACCATCCTCTACTAACAAATTAGTCAGAGTTCCCGAAAATACCGGGTTAACGACCTCTCCCGACCAACACCTAAATATTTAGCCACCCAAAAAATCGCCTGTTTACATAACAAGCAGAATTTTTAAATAAGCCAAAGGGCTATGCGCACGCGCACATTCAAAAAATTCGTCGTTTTTACAGAGTGTGCGTGGCGTGTTACCCACACATGTGGCTGTCGTAAAAATCCCCTATGCCTACATGTCTCACCACTACAACGGAGGGACGCAAGACGCATACAAGTGCATAATTCGCAAAAAAAATATTTGGCAATGCGGCCCCTGCGCGACTGCCAGTCGAACGCTCGACAGGGTTAGGCTAGGTTAGATTTTTCGGTACTCCAAAATGCTCGTGGGAAGAAAAATCTAAAATTAAATCTACTTTTAAGGAAGTTGTGTAGATAAACTTTTCAGTGAAATTAGTTTCTATTTTGATTCCAATGAGAACTTTTTAGATTCTAATTAGTCTAAGAAAGATTTTACTATTTCTAGACAATTAGATTTTTCTTCCTAGAGTTTATTAGTTTTATTTTTATTTATAGAGTTAGAAAATTAATTTATTTTTGTTTTTTCTTTCAGATCGATTTGAAAATGGCATAGTTTTTGTTTTAATTAAAATAACTTTTTCAATTGGATTTTTGTGATAGTGCCGTGTAGTGTTTCTAAATTCAAAACTGTAATTTTTGTTGAACTTTTGTGTTGGGAGTTTGCTGCTTTGGTGAGTTTTTACTTTTATTTATTTTAATTTATAAAACTTTGTTATTTCTTTTTTGAATCTTAAAATAGTAGACTAATCAAGGACAAGTCCAGTGACGTCAGGAACTCGCTAGTTACTGGTGGCACGTGAAAGTCGGCCATTTTATTTCTACTCTTCCTTTTTTGAAGCCTACAAAGTGCGTGCGCGCGTCTTTTCAATTTGAAATTCGAACTTTAGACGCGGACAATAGTTTTATAAAGAATTTATATTTTTAGGTTTATAATTTATTATATTGTTTGTTTATTAGAAATATCTAGTAGGGAAGTTAGTATCTGTTTAATAGAACATTAAATTATTAAAAAACAAATATTGTAAGGCAAAAAAAAAACTTGTTTTGCCACGTTTGCTTGTATTTAGTATAAATTTTCTTTGTTGTAATATAGAATTAAAATCAAAGGAAATCTAATTAATGAATATATTATAAAAATAATAATTAGTTATAGTATATACCATCATTACGGCGCCCTAGAAGGCCTCAGGGTACCCAGCGGAAGCGTTCTATTCCTACCTCGTTGTAGTTCCTTGCCTCCAACGAACAAGTGGCAAACTTATTTCGGTGTTCTTCTTCTTCTTAAATTTAAGAGCTAGGCTCTTGTCGGTGGAGCAATCTCCACTCCTGCCTATACTCGGCCAACGTCTTCACATCCAAGTGTCACTTCGTACTGGGAGTTTTTAATTTCGGTGTTATACAACTTATAAATAATTTCACAAGTTGGTATAGGAAACTGGGACCGAAAGCTTAACGAGCTCTCAGATGCACTATAGTGTTGTCAAAGTTAAGTACATCTTTTTTAATTAATAACTGAAATGTACTTATTATTAAATATTTTTACTCAAAAAATCAAGATTTTTGAATTGTATAAAAGTTGATTTTCTATACCAGATTATTTTGTTCTTACATTCGTGATTACATTTGTTTGACATCACCACTATAGTGCCTTAGAGAGCACGTTAAGCCGTCGGTCCCAGTTTCACTATATAAATATGTGAAACTGTTTATAGATAAGTTATTAAGTCTATTCAAACTCCGCGACGAGCTAACCACCTGTTCGGTGTTAGACTCAAAATACCATTGCTTATGACGAGGAACCCGTGACGGTACACATACTATATCGTCAATCGTTAACTCTCCACCAATAAGAACGCTTTATTTTCTTAGACTTTTCAAATACGCTTAAAAAAAGTAACGCTGTAGTTGAAAAAATAAAAGTTAAAATAATTAAAATATTTTATATAAATATGTACCTCAACGGTACTCGCTAACATCTAAATAGTACCAACACAATATCATAAATTGTTTGTGGGCTATATCGCTCCTACAATAAATTATCGTTCCTTCAAAGGTGTCAAAATAGCCCGCGGGATTTATAAAAGCGGGCTAAATTGATACCAGAGCCCATTGTGCGTCTCTCAGCTTTCCTATGTACAAATTTATATATACTTTTTTGTTGAAATAAATTTTCTATATTTATTTATAACTAGTAAACATCTTTAACTATAGTAAGCAGCAGGCTTTACTATGAAGTTAAAATGTGTCTTAATGCAAAGACTTAAAGTTGAAATTTGAATGAATTTTCCCCCTGGACCATTCTAGAAGGAATTTGAACTTTTGTGTAGTATTTTTTTGTAAATTCAGATATAGTATTTATATTATTACGAAGGATATTACACAAATATTCCCTGGTCTCAAATAAGCTCTAGGCTTGTACTATGTGTACCAGAAACAAAGGTACATATTATATTTTTGTTATTACCCAGACCAGAAAAAAAACGTACAAAATAATTATTTTGCCATGAGTGGAAATCGAACTCACGTCCTCTGTATACAACGCCAAAGGCGCAACCTTTAACTACGGTAAGCAACGGCTTTACTAAGAATTGAAAATATGTCTTCATACTTAAGGCATAAAGTAGAAATATCAATGAGAATTTACTTTTGCCATTCTTGCACCAATATTTTTTTACAACAGTATTGTTTTGTAAATAATATTAATTTATAATAAAATGTGGAACCTTTACATAAATTCGTACCTACAGGGTTATTTTGAAAGGTTGTACTTTGCTAATATAAGGCCTTTCCCATGGAACCATGAATGAAAAAAAAGCCTTCTCCATACAAACGTTAAAAGTAATGTTAAAATTAAAATGTCGAATTTGTATGGGGAAGCCAATTTTTTTTATATGCGACACAAGGTTCCATGAGAAAAGTTGTTCAATTTGATCAGTAGAGCCTCATTTTAGCCCAAAGTACAACCTTTCAAATTCACCCTGTATATAGTTTTCGGTGGGTCTTTATAACTTCGCTAGGCCAACCAACCAATCTCGTTACTATCACCCATACAGATGCAAAAACCGTCTAAAGGCCTGGTCATGTTTCGGTTTTAGTCTGTGGGTTCACCGGTTTTTTAGCAAACTACTGCACCTATTTCTGGTCGACGTGGTAGTCTTCTTTCAGTGAATCGTTACGTAGTTAGACGATAAAGCAGCGAGTATATTAAAGGTGTCTCGTAGTGTGACCGCCTCCGTAGACTAGTGGTTGTGCCTTTGGCGTTGTATCCGGAGGTCGTGGCTTCAATTCCAACCAATAGCAAAAAAATATTAGTACCTGTTTCTGTGCAGTTTGTTATAGTCTGGGTGTTTATAAAATATAATAAGTATTAATATCATAGTACCAATATCGGTACACATAGTACAAGCCTAGAGCTTAGTTTATGACCAGGGGAATATGTATGTAATGGCCTAGATATTATATTTTTATTGTGCAAATTCGACTTTGTAACCGCCATTTAACCGGCATAGCGGGAGCGATCAATCGCTTTAACGTCAAATCAACTGCGTAACGGCCCCATAAAAGGAGATTACTACGTTTACCAACCACGACCAAAATCGAAACATCTCTAGGTCTCTAGATTATATAACCATCTCTAGGTATCTAGGTTTTTGCATCAGTCGGTGATGATAACGAGATAGGTTGGTCGACCTAGCGAAGTTATATAAAGACCCACCGGTGGCTTTGCAAGTTTGAAGTCTGGTGGGCGATTCTCGCGCTTTCGTCATTCATCTCGATTCGATATTTTTGAACGAAAAATGGCATATTATGTCATTTTTCGTTCAAAAATATCGAACATTAAACGAAATAAATAATAAATATTAATTAATAAATATATAAATATTGAATGAAAAATTACTTATTTAGTCATTTTTCGTTTCAAAATCTCGAATCGAGATGAATGTCGAAAGCGCGAGAATTGCCCACCTGGACTAATTTGAGGTTTTACTGATCAAATCGAAAAACTTTAAAGTTGAAATTAAATTTTAAGGAAGCTTAAACATTACCGGCCCTGAATTTTAATTAATGCGCCAAAGACTATTTTTGCATTATTTAAAAGTTTAATTTCAATGCTATTGTAATACATTGTATTGGTATTACCCATTCACGGACTGTGTAAGTCTCGGGTACACACATAGCCTAGTACCGTGCTCAAATATATATTTATATATAAAGTTACTCATGGAACCTCTACACTCTGCGTACTTTTTAATTAGACATTGTGAAAAAATTACAGTTCATTTACCGGTCTAAAAGTTGCTACATGTAGAATATTTAGAACGGCAACTGAACTGTCAATTTTTACAAAAAAACTATGGCGATTGCGTTAAATTTGGCTGCGGAAATTGGCAACTGTATTTAGTTAGAGCAAACCCTGCAGACATTGTCAGATGCAGTTCTTAAAGTTGCTATACACACAGAGCGCTTAAAGCTAATAAATATCCAAAAACAGTAGATATAATTGTTAGGATTTTCAGAGGAAGCTTTAAACTGAGATACTGTTTTTCTTTGCCAGACACTTAATCAGTTTAAGTCTTATTGACTTTTTTAATTCTGTGATACTCGTAGGTTAGCGAGTAAGAAAGCTAATTTAGGAGGTTCGAAGTCAACCCACCCCAAAACTGTATCATATATTTTGCCTACTTAAAAAAGCACAAGCATTATTACATTTTATTATTATTTATAGTCTTTATTAAAACCGCGATGAGTTCGCTACTTGTTCGGTGTAGACTGGATATTATAGGCATTGACGAGGGGATAATAAGACCCTAGGGTTTGCTCCCAAGAATTCTTAGGTAATCCTAAAGTACTAACTTGAACTAAAAAAGATTTCTCTGTATTAGTTATTACAGTAGGAAATTCAGGAATTACTAAAATTGTATATATATATCATCACGGGTGCCTCACGGCGCCCGAGACCGCCTAGACGGCCTCAGGGTACCCAGCGTAGGGGTTTTTAATCCCACCTCGTCGTAGCCGAGGGTATGGAGTCTACACCGAACAAGTGGTTAGCTCATCGCGATGTTTGAATAAACTCAATAACCTATCTATAAACAGTTTCACAAGTTGGTATAGTGAAACTGGGACCGACAGCTTAACGTGCTCTCCGAGGCACTATAGAGTTATTATTAAACAAATGTACATACATTTTTAGCTTAAAAACTCATTTGTTCTCACCGGGGTTTGAACCAGGGACCTAAGTGTTTTTAAGTCTAAGGTCTAACCAACTCGGCCATCACGTATATTGACAGATGGAGTGTAGACCTTCCAGGATGGATATACCATTTTAGCAAAGTATAAGATCTTGCACTTCCACTTTAATAAGTTTATATTAACAATTTTACATATTGTCTATTGTTAAATATTAAAAATTAAATTAATTTTACTGTACATTGAATGTAAACAAAAATCTGTATACCGAAGAACCATTTTTCTATTAAACTGGGTTTCTTTTCACTTTAATCAACTTTAGTTCAATCGCAGCGTAATATAATTACAATCGCATAATTTGTCACATTTCGTATTCTACTATTAAATCTTATACAAAATTGCTTATAGAAAACTGTCATAAAATAACGTGTGAAATTCTATTATGATACAATTACGATTCGATTGTAGTAAGTTAATTTAAAATTATTGGAGCCCTGATAGTTTTCAGTTTCAGGGCCCCAATATTAGTGTATTGTTATTTGTTTATTATCAATATCAATACATTGAACAGACATCTGATAAAATAATAATGCGGTTCGAAAACCTTAGACAAAGCAAACACAAATAAAACGTAGTTGTAAAAATTATTCAAATAAATGCAAGATTTCAGACTGACGATTATAATAATAAAAAACTTTGTCTATACGTTTTCGCGTCATTGAACAATCAATGTTAAGTGGGCTGTACCTTCAAAATTATCTATCTTTAAGGTTCGATAGTCTGCACTGTATGGTGTAGAATGCCAAGCTTTTTAAAAACGTAAATAAAAAGACTTAAGGTTCAAATTCTACTTTGCTAACTATTGTACTGAAGTCAAAATAGTAACATAAAATCAAAATTATACCAAATTGTAATTTAAAAAGGATTGCATTTCCCCGGTTTAATTTTGACAAATGGTTTTCAGCAACAGTGTATTGATCGATCCGACCATATTCATGGATTTTGTAGATTGGCTTACATCAGGTGGATACAAAATCCGTGTTCCAATAAAAATACTACAAGTTGGAAATACTGTACTATCATAATAGGCAATCTCTGGTAGAGAGTGACTAATCTAAAACTCTTTACTGGATGCAATTTGGTCATCGTTGTTGGTCAGAATTGGTCACTTAGTCACCCATCGACTGGATACGATATTTTAAAATTATAACTTTAGATACAGATTAACTAAGAAAATAATATATAATATAAAGGACATATTGGCCTGGTCACAAACTAAGCTCTAGGCTTGTACTATGTATACCAGAAACAGTATCCTTGTTTCTGGTAACATATTATAGGAAAACATATTATATTTTACGAGTATAAACATCCAGACCACGACAATCTGTACAGAAAAACGACGTACTGATATTTTTTTGCCTTAGGTAGGAATCGAACCCGCGACCTCCGGATACAGCGCCAAAGACAAAACCACTAGTCCACAGAGACGTTCAAATGATCCTATAAAAATTTTTGCGCGTTTGAGTTTAATATAATGAATGTAGGTATATATGTGTCCCTATATAAAATATATATATATACTAATATATATATATATTTACATATATCTATGACAAAACTTCAATATTAAAATTCAAGGTTTTGCGTGAAACTCTAGGTAGAGTGTGAGAATCTACGAATTCCAATTCCGCCTGCTGGGCGGGCGGAATTGGAATTCGTAGATCTTGCGTTTTATTTGATCTGGCGTTTTATTTGTTCTGGGCGGAAATCATGTTATGGTTGGTCAGTAGCATGGCAAGCTTCGATTAGATTTATTTTTATTTATATTGTAGCATGGCATCTACCTGATGGTAAGCAGACTTACAAAGTCCATGAATAGGGTCGACCAATGTTGTTTAAAAGCATAAAAATAAATAACCACTACGCCGGCTAAATGATGCGAATAAGAAATTGAAATAAAGAGGAATTTGTATTACAATTTAATCCTCACAGCAAATTGTCAAATCAACTGCCTGTTTCGTAACCGCATCCTAGAAAGGGACTACCGAAATTATACAGACTTTCCTCCTACCGAAACCTTTTTCATATATTCTTACCAATAAACCTAATTCCTGTGAAATAATAGATACAAAGTAAGAAAAATAATTTCGACTGTAAAAAGTTATGATTTTTAAAATAATGCCTTAATTATATAGTAGTGACTAATAATTATACATAAACAATTAAGTAGTTACAAAGTATAAAACAATAAATTATTTAAATTGGTCCGGCAGTTACATTCAATATTATTCATAAAAGTATGAATAATATGGAACTGCTATATAACACAACTTATAAAGTACCTAGAAATCACAAATATTCATCTTTCTCGCTCGCACTCATTCAAATCTGCATTATTATTAACCTACTTTTTAGTACTGTTAATATTCTCACTTCTTTTTGGGTTTGTATGGCGGGCGGCCATCTTCTGTTCTTACGTTTGTTAAGGAGTATTTAGGCTCTATCGCACTTCCCTGCTAATATACTTTCATGTGAAAAAAACCCAATTGTCGAGGTGTCATTAGCTATTTATAAATTAGAAAAAAAACTTTTAAGTTTCTAATACTTTGTAACTCTACAAGATGTTCATTGGTTGGTTGACATAATGGCCTTAAGATACTTCTATGGCACTTCTCTATTATATACTTTCAAGTGATAAACTCCCGAGGTATCTATCTAAATATAATCTATTAATAAATTAGAAAAAAAACTTATATGTTTCAATTACTTGTAAGTCTACAAGATAGACATAATGGCCTTAGGATATTAGTCCAGCCAGATATTTTTAACCATTTATTCATATAATTATAGGTACTTCAAGTAAACTCGCAAACTTTTAATTGGCAACACTGAAATTTGATACAGCAACCTACTTATTTCTCGAAAAACTCTTAAATTTCGATAAAAATAACACAAACGACCAACGACCTCGAAAGTTAATGCAAAGCTGGCCAGCATTGATGCATTATTTCTGATGCATACACCATCTTAGTAGACAATAACAAACTAAAACACAACTTAAACCTTATCTTGCGCACATTAAGATCTTAATTCACTTAAATTTGCAATAAAAAATAACATAATAAAGTATACATGTGTCAGACATATAAATTAGGGTCCTTTTGCGTGGGTTTAGAGTTGATAATTAAGTTTTAAGGTTTAGTGAATAGCCAAGGTTGCAGTTGCATGTTGCAGTGGCTGGCCTTAGTGTATTAAATAGGATTTGATTACGGAAGGCATATTGTTATGGCCTTCATTGTTTTTTTTGTGTTTTTAAAGTAATTTCTCATAAGGGACTAAAATATAACATATAACATCTCAAAATATTTAAGTAGGTCATAATAATAATAATATGTAGGACAATTTACACAAATTGCTCTGGTTACAAACTAAACTCTAGGCTTGTACTATGTGTACCAGAAACAATGATATAATACATATTATATTTTTTAAAACACTCAGCCCATGACATACTGTGCAGAAAAACGTACTAATATTTATTTGCCATGGGTGGGAATCGAACCCACGAACGCTAGTCTATATAATATTATAATAGTTATGTTTGAGAACATAGGTTAAATAAATTATAATTATTTTAACTAGTTGTGGCCTTGGACTTATATCAACGCGCTGTAAGCAGACCTACATTATATATGATGTACAAGTCAACTAAGCACCTGATAAAATATTCCACCAATCATAGAAAAGATATACTTGGTTATCGTTCTAGAAACTAAAAGTATCTCATTAGATGGCTTTCTTTCACATGTAATAAATACCTTATTAAATTAAATTGATAGAAATTGCTCTGGTGGTTAAACTAAAAATATTAATTTGCCTATTTCGTAACTGCATCGTTTAACAGGGATAATGAGATGGATTAAAGCTGTTAAACAACAATATATTGATCGACCCCACTCATGAATTTCGTAGGCTGTTGACTACAAAGTCATATGCCTTGCCCCAATTAACAAAAAAACACATATATTTACATAAATACACACACGTATGAAAACTTCGATTCTAATTCCAGCTTGCCAGATAATCGAGGACCCATATTACTTAAATTTATTTGTTAATATTTTTAAAAAGCCATTATAGAAATTAATACCATCACAGGTGCCTTACGACGCTCGATACCCAGCCGAGTGGTTTCTGATGATATGATACTACCTACACCGAACAATTAAGTGTCTAGCTCATCGCGATGTTTGGATAGACTCAATAACTCACCTATAAACAATTTCACTAGTCGGTATAGTAAAACTAGGACCGACAGCTTAACGTGCTCTCCTAGGCACTATAGTGATATTGTATTTTTTTAATTAAAAAATAATATGTACATACCGCGAGTTTTGAACTGGGGACCTAAATATTGTAGTGTTTCTAACCCCCATATTCTAAGTCGTGTCTTCCACTCCAGTTTCGCTTCACCTAATATAAAATTAAGAAAGGTAAAATGAGACAGACTATCCTTGAGTAGAAGTGGAGTGGAAAACACGACTTAGAATATGGGGGTTAGTCTCAGGTCTAACCAACTCGCCCCACGTATATTTCTATTATATATATATATATATATATATATATATATATATATATATTATGTTGACTTTGAAATTAGTATTTTTGGGCCTATATGAAGTTTACTGATCGAATCGAACAACTTTTTTCATAGAACCATGTGTCGAAATAGAAAAATCATAAACTAAACTCTAGGCTTGTACTATGTGTACCAGAAACAATGATATAATACATATTATACTTTTTAAACACCCAGACCATGACAAACTGTACAAAACCATGTATCGAAATAGAAAAAAAAAAGTTTTGTTTCCATACAAACTAGTAATGCTAAAATTACCAGTTTGTATAGAATTTTGATAGAAATTTTCATTGGGAAAAATTGTTCGATATGATCAGTAGAACCTCATATTAGCCCAAAGTACAACCTTTCAAAGTCTCCATCTATATCTAAGATCTAGTATATTTTTATCTAAACTTACTATCTTCTATCTTAATACCAAACAATAAGCTATAGTACACATAAGAATGCATTTTGTTCCTGGAAGTCGAATAAAAGTTGTAGATCAAGCGAGCCCGCAGCTTGTGTGCGAAGCCTTCAAGGTTGTTGCGTGAGTAACGTCAGGCAAATGGTGCTATTTTCCTCCTTAAACAACATTATGTAGGACATTACCTTTTTTTTATTTTTTTTTATCGAAGCACGGTATGTAAATTTGTATCTTTCTGATGGTACTTTTAACAAGACCTACAAAATACATGAATGATAATAGGATCGATCTATTACCGTCCGGACTCGTTACCACCGCCCACATAGATGCAAAAACCGTCAAGTGACCTAGTAAAGTTTCGGTTTTAGTCTGTGGCTTCATCGGTTTTCCGGAGACACCTGCATCGATTTCTTGTCGAGGTGGTAGTCTCCTTTCATGGTGAGGTTACAAAAAGGGGTTTGTTTGACGATAAAGCAGCGAGGATATTAAAATAGACATGTAATCCAAATACGTCTTTGTCTCCGTCCATTTCGTAACCGCATCTTTTAGTCGGCATTGTGGGAGCGATCAATATAGTTAAACAACAATGTATTGATCGACCCATTCATGGAATTTGTCTGTTTACCACCAGGTAGATACAAAGTCACATGCATTGCTCCAATAAATGAATAAATAAAAAAATAAAAGCATCGGTCGCCTTCACTGTGCTAGCTTAATGATGCGGTTACAAAATGGGCGGCAACAAAAACGAACTTGCAATACGATTGTACTTTAATATCCTTGATGATTTATCGCCAAATTAACGGTCCGTTAAAATCAAAGCAGTAGTCTACTGAAAACCGGAGAAACACAGAAACTAAAACCGAAACATGACTAGGTCACTTGACGGTTTTTGCATCTGTATGGACGGTGGTAACGAAACCTTGCGAAGTATAGAGGCCTAAAACAAATTAAATCTGTATACCATTACGCCTGTGCCCATGCAGGCAGAGAATAATCGCACTATCTTTACATACATAATTGCCAGACCTCCTTCACATATATACACGACTAGCTTTAACCGTTTACGCAGCGCTCTCAAAGGGAATATATTTTCCCCGTTTTTGCAACATTTTGCATTGTTACTCTGCTTCTATTGGTCGTAGCGTGATGTTATGTAACCTACAGCCTTCCTCCATAAATGGTCTATCCAACACTAAAATCAAATTTCAATTTGAACCAGGTGGGCGATTCTCGCGCTTTCGAGATTCATCTCGATTCGAGATTTTTAAACCAAAAATGACTAAATATGCCATTTTTCGTTCAAAAATATCGAACATTAAACGAAATAAATAGTAACTAATAAATACATAAATATTGAACGAAAAATGACATATTAAGTCATTTTTCGTTTAAAAATCTCGAATCGAGATGAATCTCGAAAGCGCGAGAATCGCCCACCTGTAGTTCCTGAGATTAGCGCGTTCAACCAAACAAACAAACTCTTCAGCTTTATAATATTAGTATAGATTTGTTGGATGCTTAAATAACATATGGTGAATGAACAAAAAATACCAAGTAAAAAAATGACTGTTAATCAGTTTCGATGGGTATGACAAAACTATTAACCAGTATTAACCAGTACACGGATTTAAAAGTGCGGATGTCGTTTATAGCATTCAGGCGTCAGCTAAAATATCCGTAATAAATAAATATAAATATGACCACGGGTGCCTTACGTCGCCCGAGACCGCCTAGACGGCCTTAGGGTACCCAGCGAAAGGGTTTTTAGCTACCACCTTGTCATAGCCGATGGTATAAGTCTACACTGAATAAGTGGCTAGCTCGTCGCGATTTTTGGAAAGACTCAATAACTCTATAAACAGTTGGTATAGTGAAACTAGGCCCGATAGCTTGACGTGGCAATATAGAGGTACAAATGTACTTACATGAGTGTATTAATTTTTTTTTTTTTTTTTTAAATAATTAATACACTGTATATGTATGAGTATAATATCTCACACATATTGCCCTTGTCACAAACTAAGTTCTAGGCTCGTACCTATATGTGTACCAGAAACAACGACACAAACACATATTATATTTTATTAATACCCAGACTATGGCAAACTGTAAAACACGTAGTAATATTGTTCTGTCATGAGTGGAAATCGAACCAACGACCTCCGTATACAATGCCATCAGCGTAAACACGGATGCAATCATTCAAATGTACACGATATAGTGTAAATAGAAATTAGGAATATTATAAAACAGTACATATAAAATGTACGTTTTCATATTTATTTTAGGTGATATAAAATCATTTAGACTAAAAAACATACTATTGTATTATGTGAGTGAAGAATGATATTTGACCTTTTTTTGTTGTTTAAATTGAAACTTTCCACGCCTATAAATAGATGCTAAAATATGTAAACACACTAATACGACTAATCTTGTTATCTGACTTGACATTTATTAATATTATTTATATATTTATCTAATTTTATAAACGTGGTGGCGGAGTTGGTTATACCTTGGACTTCAAAACACTTAGGTCCCTGGTTCGAATTCCGGTGTGTACCAATGAGTTTGATTAATAAAAAAAAATATGTAGGCAGGTACATTTGTTTGACAACACCACTATAGTGGTTCACTATACCAACTTGTGAAGCTGTTTATAGATGGGTTATTGAGTCTATTCAAAACATGACGACGAGCTAGCCACTTGTTCGGTGTAGACTCATACCATCGGCTACGACGAGGTGGAATTCAAAACCCCTCCGCTGGATACCCTGGGGCCGTCTAGGCGGTCTCGGGCGCCGTAAGGCACCCGTGATGATATGTATGTATGTATCTATTTTATACGCATAAATTAAAAAATTGCATTACATTAAAACCACTCACTGGATTCTAAATCAAATTACCGACAGATAAAAAGCTTTATTGTGAGTAACATTTAGCGTTTATTTCATGAAAATTGGCCAACGGAATCAAAAGATAATTAATTTTAAAATTTTAGTTCTAAACTCGCCTAGCGCGATCTACCGCTTGCTATAACGGTTAAAGCCCGGTTTTATATTTATAATAAACAAGCTGATCCGCGCCACTTCGTCTGCGTAACTTTAACCGTTTACGCAGTGTAATCTCTCAAAGGGAATATTTTTTCCCGTTTTTGCAAAATTTTTCATTGTTACTCCGCTCCTATTGGTCGTAGCGGATGTTATGTACCCTATAGCCTTCCTCGATAAATGGGCTATCCAACACTAAAATATTTTTTATTCCAACCAGTAGTTCCTGAGATTAGCGCGTTTAGCCAAACTAACAAACTCTTCAGCTTTATAATATTAGTAAAGATGCACACGAAGTTGGTACCAACTGGTTATACAATATTTCATTATACATAGTGACTTTCGAAGGTTGTACTTTGGGATAAGGCTCTACTAATTAAATCAAACAACTTTTCCCATGAAACCACGTGTTAAAAATGAAAAAAAAATTGTCTTGTCCAGACAAATAAGTTAGCTAAATATTTAGTATGTATGAAAAAGCATTTTTTTTTTATTTCTTGCCAAACATATGACTTAAAGTAGAGCCTTCCAAATTTACCATGTATATTTGCCTAAATAATATTTTCAAATATTTCACTTTTTTATATTCCATTATCAAATGTAAGAGGAATTTTAACTACAGCGTTAGGGTTGTAGGTTTAGGGGGTGGACACGGAATGGGGTGGATTACGTTTGTTTTTCACGCTAATTAGTTTTTAGTTGAAAATTTTGTTGATTGATTTTTGTGATAGGGGGCCGATGCGTCTAGACAGAGAGTGGACAGCGACTGCAATGCAATATTGTTAGTTTTACGCGCTATTTTTACAATTGTATTGGAAGATAAATACGCGTATCTCTTACTGGCCTTATATTTAGATATTATATTTTGTATTTGTAATCTTGCAAGCTGTAGATTTACCTATACAAGGTGATTTTAAAAGCTTGTCTTTGGGCTAATATGAGGCTATACTGATCAAATTGATACAATTGTGTGTCGAAAATGAAAAAAAAATTGGCTTCCCCATACAAATTGGTCAGTTTAAAATTACTAGTTTGTTTGGAGAAGCAATTTGTTTTTAATTTACGGCACAAGGTTCTATTGGAAAAGTTGTTCTATTTGATCAGTAGAACCTCATATTAGCCCAAAGTTGTACTTTGGGGTAATATTCCTTTCAAAGTCACTATGTATACTAACTAAATAAATAAATTAAAAAAAAAATACTGTAAATATACCAGCCCCTCTAGCTAAGAACATATGGATAGCTTGTTGGCTAAGGGGCTGGTGTTTATGTAGGTTAGACCGTAGAATTAATAACACTTAGGTCGCGTGTTTAAACCCTACGTAAAAAAATTATGCGACTGCCTATAATGCCTTAGAGAGCACTGAAAGCTGTCAGTCCCAGTTTCACTATACCAACGTGTGAATCTGTTTTTAATTCTATACAAACATCCCAGTGTGAGTTTTTTTTTAACTTTCTCATATTAGTTAGTGAGCAATTTCCGTCAATCAGATAAGCTTATTTTGACACGCTTAGACAATTAAGCGATCCTTTTGATGGAGAGTACTCATTTAAAGTAATGAGAAAACAAACTCGCACTAGGCCTTCTGACGAGATTTCCTTAAAAGCACTGCATTCGTAATCGCGAACTCCACGTTCTCCATACAAAATTAGCTTTCGCGCTTCTAATAATACTCGATTACTGTTTGGCGCAGAATTAAAATAATATTTAAGCCGGTCATTGTATTTATTAATCTTTTTGTGTTGAGTCATATATATATTTTAATCAGTAAAATAACATTTTTAATATTTATTGTATTGTAATCTTGCAAGCTATAGATTTACCTATACAAGGTGAATTTAAAATGTTGTACTTTGAGCTTATGAGGCTCTACTGATTAAATCGATTAACTTTTTTGTAATATTACCCACAACACTAAGATTTCAAAAAATCATTGAACTTCGACCTTAATCTGTAGACTTAAATTACGATTGGCTACGACGAGGTATAAATATAACCCTTCTGCTGGATATCCTGATACCGTCTAGACGGTCTCGGCCGCTATAATCCATCTATCTATAATAGTACCTACTTACTTATTGCTTTGTTTACTCCAACCGTGGTGTATTAAGAAACCAGGAAATGTTAAAATAATGGTAAGTAAAGCAGAGAGCATATTAAAATAGACGGGCGGCGACATGCATTACGGCCGCCCATTTCGTAACCACTTCATTTAGCCGGCATAGTGGGAGCGATCAATGTTGTTAAACAACAATGTATAAATCGACCCTAGTCACGGACTTTGTAGGTCTGCTTAACATCAGGTAGATACAGAATCACATGCCGTGCTGAATTAAAAAAATGGATTCGCGAACTACGAAAAACTTCAAAATGTTGCTTTCAGTAACATTAAAGATTTTTTGGAAAAATAAAGTGAGGGTGCAAATATTACTTACTCGATCGTAATTATATACATAGTCTCTTTATAAAAAATCTATTAACTTTTAAAAAGATAACTAAAGTACGATTTTTGATTAAAGAAATCTTACTTTTGTTGTCATTTCAAAGAAAGTAAAATCTAATCCTCCACGTTATGTTCTTTGCCAAAAAAAAACTTCAATATTACTGAAAATAACGTTTAGACGTTATTTGACGTTTAAGTGCGCAAATACATTTCCTTATAGTAATACTATGCTACTTAAAATAGTATTTTTTCAAGATTAACAACGTATGTTATACGTAATTTTTGCGTCGTTGCAAAAATATATAAATTTATTAAATTAAGTAAGAATAATCAGCCAATTACATTAGGGATAAGGCTTATAACCGGATCTATTCTCAAATCTCAAAACATAATTATTATTATCCTTTCGTACATGTCAATACATTTGTTTGACAACACCGCTATAGTGCCTCGGAGAGCACGTTAAGCTGTCCCGGTTTCACTATACCAACTTGTGAAACTGTTTATAGATGGGTTATTGAGTCTATTCAAAACATCGCAATGAGCTAGCCACTTGTTCGGTGTAGTCTCATACCATCGGCTACGACGAGGTGGGATTAAAACCCCTCCGCTGGGTACCCTGGGGCCGTCTAGGCGGTCTCGGGCGCCGTAAGGCACCCGTGATGATACATATATAACTTAATCTTAATTTATACATATAATAAAATTGTATATAAAAATAATATGTACATTGATTTGATAAAAAAAAAAGTGCGAAATGTACTCTAAATAGCATAGTATAGAACAATATCCTATTATTTTTAGAATTCGTATGTGTCTGTCTGTTTGTTTGTACGAGCATTGCTTTAAAACTACTGGACCGATTTATATGCGTTTTTTTTAATAGCCATTAGCTCCCGGGGTATATTTCTCAATATACTAAGATTCATAGGTGTTTGTGTTTTCAGAGTTTCTGAATAAAAGGTCATAAATACACCAAATAGATAAAAGTTTTGTATGAAGCTTATTAATTAATGAACAAATAATTGATGAAGGCAATTGAGTGATAAAAATATATAACAATACTAACATGTATAAGAAAAGAATAAATGTAAATATATGTAAGTAACATAATATAAACAAATATAATTTAATAAATCGTAAACCTGAAAACTAACGGCTGCATACATTTGCATTCTGATGATATCAGAATGATATGTGATCTTAAACTATTATAACTCCTATTGTACCATATTTCAGCAAATAAATTTTTTATCGCATTTTTATCTTTAAAAAATTGAAAATAATATTGTCCTAATAAGGAGAATTTGTAAAAAATGCATAAATATAAAATACTGAAAAAAGTAAAAATAAAAAACAGACTCCTCTACCATCTAGTATTAGAAACTAGGACTTCTAACTTTACTTGTATATAGTTATTAGAAGAAAGCTAATATAGGGCGTATGTGTATAAGTAAATAAAAATAAAAAGTAATGACAAAATTCGTGAAGAGTGACTGGAACCTGGTTGGCTCATCGAGGTTCGTGGGTTCCAGTCTCGCCCACCAGGATTTTTATCATTGCATTTTTATCTTTAAAAAAAAATATACAAGACTAGCTGAGCCACTCCGCGATTTGACCCGCCGCGCTCGCGCCGTTTATCTATTATTAGGTACCATAAAAACGGTTTTTGTGAGTTAATCTTAAAAGATAGACATATACTATCGCGGACTGTTTTTTAGATCATTAAAAGAGCTATTATTCTTTAATACATATTTTTTGTGTATCTTGAACCGTTTTCACGGCGCACGCAACGGAAGGCTTCAAAGATAAAATAATTTCTCCCGTTTTTTACACATTTACCACTATATCTTTGCTCCTATTGGTCGTAGCGTGATGTTATATAGCCTATAGCCTTCCTCGATAACTGGACTATCCAACACAAAAAGAATTATTCAATTCGAACCAGTAGTTTCGGAGTATAGCGCGTTCAAACAAACAAACAAACAAACAAACTCTTCAGCTTTATAATATTAGTATAGAAGTATAGATTATCCTAATAAGGAATTTATATAAAATGCATAAAAATATTTCAGCAAATAATTAATTTTATTATTTAAGTTATTTCTGAATTTATTTTTATATATTAGAGGTAACATTTTATTATACTTTCACCATTTTTAACTACTGCAGCTATTGATTTTTTCACACGACATGCGAGCAACAGCAGTTTAGACTATAAGTATACCTACCAAATCTTTTCTAATAAAAAAAATCTACAAATGAGAAACGATCTTCAATCCAAAGCCGTGTGGCAAGATTCTTAGGTGGCTAATATGAACGAGAGAAATTATATTTCGAGCCCCTCAAAAAATATGTAAGTACCTAATAAGATTTTGATAATCTATAGGTACCTACTAATATTATAAAGATAAAAGATTTAATCGTTTATCTTTATAATATTAGTAGGTACCTATAGATTATCAAAATCTTGATTTTCAAAAATTATCAAAAATTGTACCAAAAGAAATCTCTATTATCAGCGTGTAACATGGCGGAAATTTGTTTTTTTACCTGATTTATTTTTTATGAATCGGCGGAAAAACCGCGGGTACAGCTAGTAAAGCTGTACCCGCGGTTTTTCCGCCGATTCATAAAAAATAAATCAGGTAAAAAAACAAATTTCCGCCATGTTACACGCTGATAATAGAGATTTCTTTTGGTACAATTTTTTTAAAATCGGTTTAGTAGTTTTTGAGGGACAAACAAACGATTAAATCTTTTATCTTTATAATATTAGTAGGTACCTATAGATTATCAAAATCTTATTAGGTACTTACATATTTTTTGAGGGGCTCGAAATATAATTTCTCTCGTTCATAATAAAAATATATCACAATATTTATGATAAGCTACATAATAATAATCTTAACGATGTTATCTTGAAGGATGAACAACTGACAATGTTTATTACTATAGAAATCATTGAAGAAAAAACAAAAAAAATTGCTAATTAAGGCTTTAAATTAATTAACTTGAACAATAAATATAGTATACAATATTTAACTAGTAATTTTCAAATACATATTAGTATTTGTGTGAAAGAATTGTACATTCTGTAATCGAGAGAATTTTATATGTAGGTAAAAGACGCATTTTCTTTTTTAGAAAGTAGGCACGAAGAATAATAATTAGGTATAACCAATACAATTAAATATCGAAGATATACCTTAATTTTTTATAGAGACAACTTAAAGGTATTTTTTTTTTGTAAATATCTATTTAACTCCCACCCAACGGTTAGGTGCGAGCAACTGGTCTTACAGGGGCAGAATTCACGAGCATAGGTCTTAAATACATGGAGGGGGTATTTGGAAAGTTGCACTAGAGATGCCTTGGCCCCGATGCGATGCAAGTCGTATGCACCGAGCACCCAAACACAAGCAGTCTCTTGACACGCTAATAATTACGATTTTGCTGTCACACGTAGCACTTTTTAATCAATTTAATGACTTTTAAAATGCTACCCAACGACCTAAGGTTATATTACTTTATTATTAATATCAAGTTGACATTTAAGGAGTGTTTTTTTTTTCAGTCATAGGTTAATGAAGTGCCTATATTTTTTTCGAAGTTGGTTTGTAAACATATGTGTTTATTTTAGTTTTTCGGTAAATATTTAGGTACGAAAATGTTTTTTCTATACTTATTTTGTCCTAAACTACAAGGAATACCGAAAAATGCTCAAAGGAGCACACTTGAAAAATTTACCGTTATAAATGGACCTTTATTTCTCTTGGTCACGCTATAACTAGAGAACGCCCTAACCGACATTTTTTTTTTAAGTACTAATACTTTGTAGAATAAAATTCTTACAGAATAAAATATAAGAAAATGATTATAACTTCGCGCGTAAGACAGTTCGCGCATTGGATGAATGTGGATTTAGTAGCAGTTAGCTTTTTTATATATTTGGATAAATTTAATAGTAGATAATTATATACGTGGTGGCCGAGTTGGTTAGACCTTGGACTTAAAAACACTTAGGCCCCTGGTTTGAATCCCGGTGTGTACCAATGAGTTTTTAATTAAAAAAATTATGTACATTTGTTTGACAACACCACTATAGTGCCTCGGAGAGCACTTTAAGCTGTCGGTCCCGGTTTCACTATATCAACTTGTGAAACTGTTTATAGATGGGTTATTGAGTCTATTCAAAACAGCGCGACGAGCTAGCCACTTGTTCGGTGTAGACTCATACCATCGGCTACGACGAGGTGGGATTAAAAACCCCTCCGCTGGGTACCCTGGGGCCGTCTAGGCGGTCTCGGGCGCCATAAGGCACTCGTGATGATATATATATATATAAATATATTTACGGTCCAAATTATTTAATTGCCATTTTATTTCATTACATACTCGTACTGTTAAGGAATGATTTGGTGTCATTTTATTCATTTGCGAAGTCGGACGGGCAGTTATAAAATAAGTGACAATCTATCATTATTAGTCAGAGTACTGACGTCATTCTATATTCGTAAACCAGTGTAGGAGGTTCTATAATTGTTCTCTACAAATAGAGTTTGAGGAAGAACTCAGTACACTTATTTTAGTATTTGATTTGTTTATTTAAACATTTTGGCCCTTCGTTCATTACGGTAAAGCTACTATACTTCAGTCCAAAATGTTTTAGACTCGATATCTACAAATAAGATACTAAGTATAACTCCGACCGCCTCCGTAAACTAGTGGCTACCGTTTCCTTTGGCGTTGTATCCGGAGATAACCTCCGGATACAACGCCAAGGTAAAGGTAGCCACTAGTTTACGAGTTTGATTCCCACATATAGCAAAAAAATATTAGTACGTTTTTCTGTACAGTTTATCATGGTCTGGGTGTTTATAAAATATACTACTCCACTCATAGAGTTTATAGGCCTGCTTAACACCAGGTGGATACAAAGTCACATGCAGTAGAGATGTAAAAGTACTAAATATATATATTAAAAAACGGGCTAAAAAAATTGTTTTTTTATTTCTGCATCAAGAATAAATAATAGTTATCATCATCACATTCATTATAAATTATTCTACTTGCAATTAGTAATTATTAAATATTTTTTTAAACAACATTTTCATTGAAAAAAAACAAGGACCAAATTTTAAATTATTTATAGGTGTTTTTAATAAAATAGTTTTAAAAATCTTTGAATACAATTTTACCTATTTTGAAAATAAAGAAATGTTTCCTTTCAATCATCAATATTTAGGGTACTTTCCCTCCAAAATGAGCCTTTATTTTCCACTCTGTATAATAATAATTATAACGTACATGTTATCGTTGTGAATGTGGGAGGGCATTCAAATAGCAAATTGAATTAATTTTAATGAAAAAAATAAACATAAAAAATAATGACATAAGCACAGGTGCAGGAGACAGATGTTTGTGCTACAAATAGGAAATAAATCAAGCTCTACAAGACTACCTCTCACATTTTATGCGAATATAATAAAAAAAATTAGGTCTTTTTATTACTCTAGTGTCATAATAATAATTAATAAATACCATCACGCGTGCCTTTTTAGCTCCCGAGAACCGTTTAAACATCTTCAGGGTACCCAGCAGAAGGATTAACCCGTCCTCATTTCGCCGATGGTATTCAACCTAATAAGTGGCGAGCTTGTTGAGGTGTTTATGATGGTATAGCCTCGTTGTATAAAACGGTCATCGTTTTTTTATTGGAGCACGACATGCGACTTTGTATCTATCTGGTGGTAAGCAGGCCTACAAAGTCCATGAATGGGGTCAATCAATAATTGTTCTTAAACAATATTGAACGCTCCCACTATGTCGGCTAAATAATGCGATTATGAAATGGAGGGCGACAATAACAAATTGCATTACGAGTATATTTTAATTAAATTTTTTTAAAGACAAAAATGCAATGAAAAAATTTCTTGTTATATACTTATACACAGACGCCCTCTAGCTTTCTTCTATTAACTCTATACGAGTGAAGTTAGAAGTCCTAGTTTCTAATACTAGATGGCAGAGGAGTTTTTTTTTTTTTTTTACTTTATTCAGTATTTTATATTTATGCATTTTTATAAATTCCTTAATAGTATAATCTTATTTTAAATTTTTAAAGATAAAAATGCAATGAAAAAAATCCTGGTGGGCGGGACTCGAACCCACGAACCTCGCTATCGCGACAAGGTGCTTAACCGCTGAGCCAACCAGGTTCCAGTCACCCCTCACAAATTTTGTTTTGTCATTGGAGTATGTTTTTTTTTTTTTACTTTTTTCATTATTTTATATTTATCGTCAATTCAACTATCCATTTCGTAACCGCAACCTGAAAGGACCACCCCGACAAATTCTATGCCGTAGTCTCCTGAAAACCGGTGAACGCACAGACTAAAACCGAAACATGACTAGGTCACTTGACGATTTTCGCATCTGTATGGGCGGTGGTAACGAGACCGGTTGGTCGGACTAACGAAGTTATAGAGACCTTCCTCCCACCTAGAAAATCCCAGGTCCGGCCTTGTTGTCATCTTCTTAACCTTGTTATCATTCTATATAATACTTATTAAAAAAATATTGACTTCATGGCCCAGTAGAAATTTATGAATCTAAGAATATGAAATTTAAACCTACCGTTTTTTTGGTTTTATATGGTGGCAAATGAATTTTCAGGCAAGTCAAAATTCCGGTAACAGATAGTCCTACTACTTTTAAAATATATTGATAGGTACCACTATCAGGGGTGTCTTACGCCGCCCGAGATCGCCTAGATGGCCTCAGGGTACCTAGCGGCGGGGTTAGTATTAACTACCGGGTGCTACAAAAGTTCGACTGCCGAAAGAGAGAATGCCGAAGCGAAGAGAGAATGCCATTAAACCTTTATACTTTGTTCAATAAAATTTAAAGAAAATATAAAGTATGTATGTAGACTCTTCTCCGATTTTTTTTTAGATTTGAGTAGGGAAAGGACAGGTCATAATAAATATATTAATGCGAATTTTCCAAATAAATTAATAGGCAGATGGTACACAATTTTACAAATCGTACATATCATCACGGGTATGGCGTCCGAGACCGCCTAGACGGCCCTAGGGTACTCAGCGGAGGGGTTTTTTAATCCCACCTCGTCGTAGCCGATGGTATGAGTCTACACCGAACAAGTGGCTAGCTCGTCGCGATGTTTTGAGTAGATTCAATAACCCATCTATAACAGTTTCACTAGGTGGTATAGTGAAGCCGGGATCGACAGCTTAACGTACTCTCCGAGGCACTATAGTGGTGTTGTGAAACAAATGTACATATTTTTTTAAATTAAAAACTCATTGATACACACCGGGATTCGAACCAGGGACCTTAGTGTTTTTAAGTCCAAGGTCTAACCAACTCGGCCACCACGTATATTATCGTATCACAAATCGGATGTCGGGCAAATCCAGGAATAAGTTTTTTTTTGTAGAACAATTTACACATATTGCTCTGGTCACAAACTAAGCTCTAGGCTTGTACTATGTGTACCAGACACAATCATATAATATATATTATATTTTATAAACACCCAGACCATGACAGTTTTGGTATGGGTGGGAATCGAACCCACAACCTCCGTATACAACGCCAGAGGCGCAACCACTAGTCTACGAAGGTGGTTAGTTATTTAAACACTTTATAGCTATGACAGCAAAAGTTATGTACAAAGGAGAACTCAATGCCTTAGGCGTTATATGCCAACTAACCTTTAGGATTGTCTACGAAGACGAGCCGGGTGTTTTACTTTTATAAACATTTTATATATTTTTTTATTGGGACACGGCAAGTGAGTTTGTATCTACCCGATGGTAAGCAGACCTACAAATTCCGTGAATAAGGTGATCTATATATACATTGTTGTTTAACAATATTCATCGCTCCCACTACGCCGGCTAAATAATGCGATTATGAAAAATTTACATACGTATGAATGTACGTATCGTCAAATCAATCGCCCGTTTCGTAACCGTACCATGAAAAGAGACTGCCACCTAGACAATAAGTCGATGCAGTACGACAAAATACACTGTGTAAAAGAGTCGTCGCTTATATAAACCTAACACCAAACGCAGTGGCATGTTTGTTTATAAATGCAGACTAAATAAAATAGTATAAATTAAACCAAAAAATATAATAATTATTCTATTTAGATATAATGGTGTATTTGTACCTTTTTCAATTTGTAAAATGTAATATTTTTCCTTATTTACTCACTAGTGCATTAATAGCAAAGAAATCACCCAAGTTTTTGCTACACACGTAAATAACTTAAAATAGTGATGTTCACATCCATTACGAATATTTTATCGATATCGACAGATAAATATAAACAATAAAATTACTTTTTAATTTTATTTACTAATTGACCAATTATATATTTAGTATTTAAATATTTATAGGTATTATAATTATTTTATTTAACTACTTACTGAAAACTTACATTAAACAAAATATAGGTACCTATGTGTCTGGAAAAAAAACAAGGCTATTTAATTTCTTACTATACAAATTTAGGTACCCACGTTACATTAACCTCCAGTAACAGAAATGTACTTACCAAAAAATACAAAGTTAAACACGCATGCACTTTAATCGTTTGAAATAAGGTTTAAATTTCCGCTTCTTTTATTTGTTGTCCACTGTACCGGTAACAGACAGACAAAATTATAAGTTCATGATGCAAATTCGTTTCGTCGAAGTCCCCAAATTGCTATAATATGGAAGCAAAGAGCGTACTTCCGCTTTCGACGCCAGAAATACGAGCCCTTTTTTAGATTATCTCTTTATTATTATTATTAGCGTTACGATGTTATTTTAACTACTTAGTAGTTAGATTATTTAATTATGGAAGAATGAAATTTTTAGTTTTATTTGTGTATGTATGTATCATCCATTTAGATGGCCTTAGGGAACAAAGAAGTTTTATTCACGCATTATAATAATAATTTATCGAAACTACAAAATTATACTTCCCTAATAATAGATAAATTATATAAAATAAGTCATATTTATACCTGTATAAAACAACTCAGAAAAAAAAAACAATATAAATTCAATATTAGATATGTTGTTTATATGTATACTTACATAGGTGTGTATCCTGATCGTACATGATGATGTATCATAAACCTATAAAGCTCCATCGATTTTTATATTTTTGGTTAATACAATGAAAAATAAAATCTAAAATTTAATCAATTTTAACGATAGTCTATAAATTTTATCGACATTATTATGTTGTCCTTAGTTGTAACTAAATATAAAACTGCAAATAGAAGCTATAATAAGTATAAGTTATGTATAAAAATCGAAAGTATTCCAAAAAATAATTGCATTTCTATACAAAAACAGTTGTAGATTAAAAAGTCAAATATCTGCTGCGACTCGATTACGATTCCTGCATGTTAGAGACACATTTCCATATTAATTTACATTTTGACTACAATTTGGCATCAACCGCTAACTTTCTATTGTTTTCGTTTAGGCTTTTCTTTATACTACTTATATAATCTATCTAAATACATAAATTATACTGACTTACTCATAATCGACAAACTATTGATGCTAAGAATATGGAATTTGAATTGGCTTTATTTTGTGTTGTATGGGCCTACTAAAGAGGAGATTTTGAAAATTAGAATCATATGGGATAATCAAATGATTAAAATTCGCCAATAAATGTTTTTTTTGGAAAGTTAATATCTCGGTAACGAAAGGCACTATACACTTAATTTTTTTTTTAAATTCTTCCACCATTGTGGAAAGGCAACCACTATACACTTAAATTTGGTACATATAGTCTTTTTTTTTAATATATAATTAGACAATGGTGTTTCAAATTTAATTCTACTAAGTAGCAGGGAGGTGTAAAAAGAGGTTTTTTCATACCCTATATCTCTAAAAATAGTGGCTACAAACTTGAAAGTGTCTTTTTTTTAATGCATGATTTTTGAAATATTATCACGGGAAATTAAAAGATAAACTTTTCATAATTTGAAGTATATAAACATATTATTACACAAATAACATGACTAATAAAGTCGATGGAAAAGCTAGTTAAGTTATATATTTATTCAATTATATTATAATTTTTAAAGTCTTAAGTTTGGTAAGCGTTTTAAGAAGAGTATACCTATATTTTTTTCAAGCAAGTAGCAAGTAGGTACCTACAAACCAATAACTATAAACCGAAACTTCCAATCCGGTTGACTTTCTAAGTTTCGTGTTACGAAGTATTTTTATACATAAGCTATATATATACAAATGTTCGTTTTCCGCCTTATAACCTCTAATTAGAAAACAGAAATTGCCTCAATAGCCCCACCAAAAATCGCGAACTCGTTAACGCTCCCCTAATTACGCAGAAATAATCCAAAAACCCACTCCATTGTCTGCAATTTTTAATAAATACCCCAAAAAACGCAGCGCAATTAAAAAACCACCGCGAAAAAATGACAGGACGCCAAGATGGCGGCCTATTTAGATCTTCACTTCTATTGGCGCGCTAGTTTTTAAAAACGGAATGCAATGTCCTTGGCGCAAAGAGTTCGTCGACCTTCCGATGCATTTCGGCGGTTTCCCCGAAATCTACAAAAGCCTAAAAGTCGTTTTTAATTTCAATTAAAATGCGATCTTTTGTCTTGGACTATAGATGCCGTTTTACTCATGCAAACTTCTCACAGATGCTTAGACGCCAAATTTATTCATTTTTTTTGACAATATAGAAAGAGCTTTAAAAAATATCCATTTACGTCTCTTTTCCTTTGGCACTAATATAGCATCCAGATAACGAATGCATTCGGTTTGTATAGCATTTTAGCGTTTTTGCTAAAGGAACAGAAGTGCTATAATTGTTTGACAAAGATTGAAGACTTTTGGTAAATTGTGACTTGTTATCTTTGCTATGTTCAGCTGTCGAAGGTGAACTAGACGGGAATAAATTTCTTTTGTTTTTTTAATTTGGGATTTTCATTTTGTCTGGAGACTTTAAACTATACAATTACGTAGATCCATTTTTTAAGTAAGTACTTAATAAAATTGATAAAAGTTTTGGATATTAATTGGTGTATTATATTTAAAAAATATAGAAGTCACGGATCTGTTAAGACTTTTCGACATAAAGCGGTTCTTGCGCCTATGATTATAAAAATAAACAGTCCCGAATAGCTTTCAGAGTAAATAACGTAGTGAAACTGAAATTAGTCACTGGACCAATGGTGCAACGACTCGGCCTGTCTAGTGACGTCTGAACATGTCGATTTTATGTATCGATAGCCAGCCTACTAAATTTCCTTAAAAATTCATCGATAATGAATGGGATTATCTACTAAAGTTGCTAAATAATATCTAGAAGTATAATAATTAGGTTCATAACGACAGTTAAATCTATTTATAAGACTATGAAAATTTCAATGTAACGGCAAAGTACAGCATAAAATTAGTAAATAAGCATGATAAAGTAAAAAGTTAAACAATTATTTTAATCAATGAAAAAATACCTAATTAAAATAATTTAATATGTAAAATTACACCTTTCATTCTGTTTCGGTATTTAATGATGATGTATAAATAATATTAGGCATCGAATTAGTATGCAGCCATTGACCGGTCGATGATCGCTAATACAAATAGGGTTGGGCGGATTTAAGCCCGTTTAAAATTCAAAGTAAACAAATTTCGCTAACAAAATTACATTACACGTTGTGTTGTGGCCATTGTTTCGAAAATGTTCTTATTTATTTATGAGGCCATTCACATTGTAGAAGTGAATATTTATTTCCAATCCATGACAGTTTTGTATTGATCGTTTTTTTTTTATAATTGACTTGCAAATGATTAAGAACACAGTTGGATTATTGAATTAATACAATTGAATATGAAAAGTTAATCGGTGCTAAAATGTGGTATCTAATTTACAATTTATTTTTAATTTATCGATAAACTTCTATCGATATTATTGGTTATATCGAGTCTATGGACAACACTACTATATCTAATTTCACGGCCACAGTAACTATGTGTGTGTGATGGCAAAATGCACTAGTGTGTGTGACCTTGCGTTCCTTGTTCGTTTCGGCGGGCATTGACCCCGATGCATTTTGTATTGGTTAACCCTTTAGATACTAATGGTTACTCTTTTATAAATTATTATTATTCTACCATGTGTACAGTAGTTTATAACAAAGAAATCATACCTATATGTTTATTTTTCTGTCAAACAGCTAATATATTTACTGCTTATACGACACCTTCTTAAACAAGTATAATAGGTATTAATATAATCAATCAACAATCAGAAATAATCACTTTACCTTGTATGTAAACGACTCTCTCTCTCTTCATATAAAATATAAATATTTTGAGTACAAAACATTTTACTTTAAGAAAATAAATTAAGTATTTAAAATATGCTTTAATAAGATATAAAACATAAGTATGAGGGTTATGTGCATATAAATTAAACCGTATATAATTATAATCTAGGATATACATCGCTAATTACCTGTACCTATTTAAAACTAACTAAATGTAACTGGTGAAATAAGCGGTCAAAGAAAAAAACTTATTCCTTAAATAAAATTTCATTCCTTAAAAAAAAATGTTTAATAAAATGATTTAATTCTATGTTATCTATTCATTCATTTAAAAAAAAAACATTTGTTTAATAAAATGATTTAATTCTATGTTATCTATCTAAATCATTCAGGCCGCACGGCAACCGAAGACCATGTAAACGGCCCTAGGATTTGTGCCGAATACCGCCGTCCTCGTGATCACTATTTCATTCATTAAAAAAAACATTTGTCTAATAAAATTATTTAATTCTATGTTATCTTTACCTTAGTCTCGGTAGATATCCTATACAACTTATATAAGATAATTATATAATAATAAAAGTTATATTATTATATTGACTGTAATTTCACATTTACCTTACATAGCTATCAAATTATCCCAAAGGTTTTACTGGTAGAGAATGCCTAGCGGAATTATGTCCGCCTTTGTAATTTGTGCAATAAAGTTTTTAAATAAATAAATAAACATTTTAAAAAAATTGAGATATTTGTATATGGCTTCCATAAATCTATTTCTTTAATCAAATTATTTTAAAGGTTCGATCTGTAGAGAATGCTTAGTAGCATTAAGAACACCTTTTTACTTATTAACAATTTTTTTTTAAATAAGTAATAACATGTACATGTAATATAAGTGGTGGTCGAGTTGGTCAGACTGTAGATAAACTAAGGCCCGGTTTCTTGATGGATAGTCATCTCGACTAATTGTTAAATAATGACAGTTATGGCGTCTTTTATATGAATTTGAAAAATGATTTGACAAAAATCTCATAGAACACCCGCCATTTTTAACTATAGTAACGTAAACTATCCATCAAGAAACCGGCCCTAAGAAACACTAGCTTTTAGGTCACAAGTTTAAACCTCGATAGGTACCAATTTGTTTGACAACATTATATATTGCCTCTGAGAGCATTTAAGCTGTCGGTGCCAATTTCACTATACCAATTTTTGAAACTAGGTCGTTTAGGCGGACTCGGACGTCACAAGGTACCCGTGATGATACTTAAGTATAATATTTATATATGTTAATATTTATGGACATATCTCTATACATGTCATATAAAATTTTAAAAAATACCATCACGGATCACACATCATACATACCTATTTGGCTCCCGAGAACCGTTAAAACGGCCTTGAGGTACCCAGCGGAAGGATTAACCCGTCCTCATTTCGCCGATGGTATTCGGGGGCAACACCTAACAAGTGGCGGCTTGTTAGGTGTTGCCCGTTAGTGTGTTTATGATGGTATAGCCTCGTTGAATAAGGCAGTCACCCATCCCAGGCCGGCCTTATCATATCTTTATATATAAAACCATAATAATAGATATACTATAAATATACATGTATTTACATTACTCCTAAACAAGAAACCATTTCAAAAGATCCTCACTAATCTGTCCCCAAAATAGCCTCAAACAAACTTTACAAAAGCTCAATAAAGTCCACAAAACAATCCTCAACTAAAACATCAACTAACCCACAACTACATCCGCAATATTAGAATCAAAACGCACACATGTGTGTGTATGTGTGTAAGTGTAATCGCTAGCATTTCGTCATTTCTCTAGGTCAACTGATAGTCTTGTCTCTAGGTCAAGGAAGGGTACACCCACACACATAACACATATACTATTTCATCTAAACTATTTCTATGGAATTAGGTAGCTAGCTTACGAATGTGTGTGTAGAATTATGTATCTTACACTGTACGTAAACAGTTTGTGTATGAACAGTTTATTTGTGTGTGTTTTATTAATAATAACTATAATAATGATGTGTTTTAGTTGTTATTTATGATGTTATTTTTCGTAATGATGTCGTCGTAAGATTTGAGTACAGTTAATTATTAAGCTTTATTACTATCTGTGCCCCGCGGTTTCGCGCGCCGTTTAGCTTTTTTCTTGCTTGCTTGCTTGCTTGCATGCATGTTATTCTAAATATATTCACTTTATAAAATGCAACCCATTTTTTTTTAAACTGACTGGTAGGTAGTATTAAAGCTAACCCTCCACGAAATATTCGGTTTTGCGTTCAATAAAAAAAAAACGAACTTTTTTTTTTTATTATATGTGTATATTAAAGAGTCATAGGTATACTCTGTTTGTACAAAGTTTCACTCTTATAGTTCCTAACTTATACAGTTTTTTTCACCATAACAACTCCCATCCCTTCGCCACTTAATAAAATTTCAAAAATTTGTGAAACACTTCTCAATATGTTTTAAAAGAAGGAAGTCTGTAGCACCTTCCGTAAAAAAAAACAATATCTTTTTCCCCTAAGAAAAATTTAAACAATGCTGAAACACTTGTCTTTAAGATTTTTAAGAGTAGTTTACATACAAAGTTTAACTTTTGTAGCACCCGTCGTTCCTGAGGATAATACATTGCAAATCCATTCTTGTCCTTTAATGTCCCCTTCTCGCATCCTGATTTTTTTTAAAAAGAAGAGTCTATCAAATTTAAAGTCTTACTTTACCGAGTTATAACTTTTCTGAAAATAAAATTATCATTCCTTCTCCTCGGGATTCATTTTTTTTTAAATAGTTCCTACAGTCATACGATATTCATGTTTGAACATTTTAATCTATTATTTTTGTTATACGTCATTATCACTCTAGCAAAGAAAATAGGCAGCTTTTAAAAAAATAATATATGATTGGAAGTTCATATGTCAATGTCACAAGCAAGCGTTTCTATTGATTACCGCGAAGTGAAATAAAAATTTGGGTCCGCTAACATTGATTAGAAACTTATCTTCCATACAAGAAATCTCGTCTATAAGAATAGCAATAAAAATTAAAAATAATACTTTTTATATTATTACCATGCTGTAAGATACATAAACAATATATTATATTACCCTTTCATTTAATAAAGGTGCATATCGCACCACATTTATCTTATAGTTACTTTTCAACAACTTTTAGTCTATTACAGCGTGTAAGTAGTACTCTATTTAATCTGTGGTAGCGTGCTTGTGACGTCTCGCAGATTTTTTTAGATTTCACATATTAATAAGTCAAAAAACAGTTAATTATTTTTAAAATAAACAAAATTAGTATATTTTCAAAAAATCAAATTAACATTTTCTTATTTTCGTCGAAAGTCCCAAGACATGATTGGTAGAATGTCACGTCACGTAAATTTTTCACCAATCATGTGCCTTGTTACATTATTTTTATCATGCCACTTAAATATGTTTATAAGCAAAAGGGTTTTGTCTCATCTGTTAGGTAGCTTCTCACTATCCTGACCCGTGGGATAGTGCGTGCGTCTGCAAAGTTTCTAGGTCAAGAAAGGACATTCACACGAGCGTCCGTCTCATAGTTTTATAGGGCATCGCACACATGGACGAGCGAGCACACATCGAGACGGGATAGTCTTCGATGGGAGGAGATTCTGCACAGAAATTATATGTTCAGTTTCTAAACTTTTTAATGTGTAATATGTTGGTGAAGTTAAAGGAATAATATATATATATATATGTATATATATATATGTAGGAAAATTTACACAAATTGCTATGGTCACAAATAAAGCTTGTACTATGTGTACCAGAAACAATGATATAATACATATTATATTTTATAAACACCCAGACCATGACATACTGTACAGAAAAACATACTAATATTAATTTGCCATGAGTGGAAATCGAACCCACTACCTCTGGATTTAAAAGGCGCAACCACTAGTCTACGGAGGCTGTCAGATATTTAGGTATAGATAAAATAGAACTTATGATTATGATATAGATTGATTTTTTTTTGCAATTTGTTTACAGGTGGGTAATTATTAGTATAGCAATTAGTATAATATAATATGCTCTATCTAAATTAATAAAAACAGCTTTCTAAAATTTCGTCATGAATTCTATATATATATCTATACTAAAAAAATAAAGCTGAAGAGTTTATTTTTTGGTTTGGTTGAACGCGCTAATCTCAGGAACTACTGGTTCAAATTGAAAAAAATATTTTAGTGTTGAAAAAAATATTTTAGTGTAGCCCACTTATAAAGGGACACTATAGGCTATATAACATCACGCTACGACTAATAGTAGCGAAGTAACAATGTAAAATTGTGCAAAAACGGGTAAAACTTATTCCTTTTGAGAGCTTCCGTTGCGTGCGCTGCGTAAACGGTTTCTGTTACGCAGACGAGGTTGCATAAATCAGCTAATATTAATATATATATATAAACAGCTTACTTTATTTCGTCTGGGGTTAAAAAGGGCTTGTCTTGACTGACTAACTTCCTGAAAACCCACAGACTAAACCGAAACTTAACTAGATCAGTTGACGGTTTTTGCATCTATATATGGGCGGTGATAACGAAACCGGTCGACAGCCCCGAACGATTCAGGTATTTATTACCACTATAGGTACTTTAGTAATACTCCGTACTTTATATGTTGTACCCTTACCCTCATATTCTAAGTTGCATCATCCACTGCAGTTTTCCCTCAAGGATGTCTGACTCATTCTATCTTTTTTGATTTTATATTTGGTGGAAAGAGACAGCCGTTCCTTGAGTGAAAATGGAAGAAACACACTGGAATACGAGGGTGGGTTTAAAGGTTTTGGGCCATCACGGGTACCCTGACAGCCTTAAAGTTCCCAGTGAAAGGGTTAAATCTAAACCTACTCGAGCTTTTGATACTGGTTTGTTTGTTGTAGCAGTAATTTGACAGAAGCCATGGTCTAGTAGTCGCGCCTTTGACTTGTATGCGGAGGTCGTGAGTTCGATTCATTTAACTCAAGACAAATTACGTAATAGTACGTTTTATGTACAGTTTGCCAATAAAATATAATCTGTATTAGCATTATTGTTTATAGTACTCGTACAAGCCTAGTTAGATTATTACCAGGGCAATATGTATAAAAAAAACTACATATAAAAAAAAAACATCCGAAAACATCTAGTACATTAATTGACAGACAGGAAGCCTAAAATTCTAATTTCAAAACTTTGAAAAAACATTGGAATTTACTCTATTTTTTGGTGCCACCCTCTGTGTCCGCTGGACCCTTCGGATCTAAGGGTTCTTCAATGCCCCCTTCTCTAAGTGCCGCCGCATTTCATATCCCTTTTGGTCATTTTCCCCTTTTTACTGTCGTGGATTAATAATGTTGTTTTAAAACTAGCCTTTGGTTGAATTGAAATTTGAGATTTTTTAATTAAAAATCCAAATTACATTTGGAAATGCTTCGTATTAGTTAATTATCATAAATTTTAAATATTGTATATGCTGCTGATCTTTGATATCAATGTCTTAATTTTGTTTTTTCAATCAATTGATTGTTATTTTTTTAAAGAAAGGTAAGAAAAATGCAAAAAAAAAAAAATAGCGTTCATCTTAAAATAAAAAAAAACCCTCTTAATTGGGCGGAAAATAATCAGGTATAACTTAACTTATATTATAATAAAGAATATTGCTACTATATTTTTAGTACCCCATCTAGATAAAATAATAATTATAACAAAATTCTATATCTAATTATGTTAGACGCCCTTTTAGACGCTTTGTTCAATGTGTTTATTGTTCTGGAGTTTTACTATAATATAATAGTGCTATATTACAATACATTTATTAATTACTCGTATTGTATTTTATACATATTTATTTAGTATTTATTATAGATACCTAAAGGCTGGTATTGAAATAACAAACGAAATACGCATAAATAATTCCAAAAAACAATCAGCTAAAAATAAAATAAAATTGAAATCCTTTATTTCAAAATAGGAATGCCGATTAATAACATTCGAATCCCATTTCATTGGTCAACGCACACATAGAGATACGAAATCCATTATCTATGGAAAACTAATTAAAAACAGCCAAATAGCCAATCATGGAGGCATCATTTTGTATTTAAAATTGGAACGCCAAAAAAGAGAAAAAACAATCACTAATTACGCAACATCGAGCGTTTATGTATTAACTCTTATGTACTTATTTCGGACACGCTGTAGGTATATGAGTTCTGTGAACGAAATTATACATTATGGTTTAAAAATGTGCTTTTTTAGTTTGTTAATAAAGTTCATTTTGATAGCTTCGATGTGCAGTGATACAGGGTGGTTTTTTGTCTATGTGCCAAATAAAAATGAGGACGTAATGTCCGGTTTTGTTGGATGGGTTATCGCGAACGAAAGTCGTACGAAATAAAAGCTGATATGTCGTTAAATAAAGTTTTATATAAATGAAAAATATAACGGGTTATCTAATGAAATTGTTGTTCAATGATGGATTAGGCTATTTTAAATTTAGGTTTAAGTAATCTTACAAGTAGGTACCTACTTGGGTACCTATATTTAGGGACGATACTGAGGTTTGTGGTTAATAGGAATGGGGAATACACAAAAGATCCCAAAGGGTCGAAGTGTTTTTGACTGATGTCAACCCCAAAACCAATAAGATAAGATAAGATAAGATAAGATAAGGTACCTACTTTTTTGTATTAGGATTTAAATTTCCTTAACTTTGTATTCGTGTTCCTGTCAATTAGGTACGTAAAATTAAATAAATTAAAAATTCTAATGTAAAAGAAACCCTAAAATCTCTGAAGAGACTAAGAGGAAATCAAACATAAAGTAAGAATTTACTAAAACAAAATAAAAAACTTAAAAAATAACAAAACAAACATAGTCATTTTCACAACACGACGAACATTGCAAATTTAAATGAAGTAGATATTGCAATTAGTAGTCACTCACACATGTACAAAATTCAGAAACACACATTCACAAAAAGCCCAATAAAAATGCACTGATCAAAAATGTGCGAAGGAAAGTTTCACGCACACAAATGCATTTAGCCACAATTCAATATCCCTTGTCATTGGTGTACCGTCAACAATAACAATATAAATTACTATACATCATTTATTATTTATTAAAATACAAATAAAAGTAATCGCGTTAGACATCTGGAATTGATAGATGGGTTATTCAGTTTATTCGTCGGATGTCATTAAAGCTTAATTTACATTACGAAATTGTATTTTTTTTGCACAATTGACGATACTAAAATAGTTTTTACAATTTTTTGGCACAACTTTGCTCAATGTCACGTTTATATTGAAACTAGTGTCAATCGCAGGCTGCGCTGAATGAACTTGTAGGTTTTAGTACCCTTGTGGGTTTTTAGGCATTGATATATACATATGTCTTATGTTGTATATCAAAATGTCAAGATATTTGTTTGGCTATGATACCTATTATAATTAATATTCTACAACTAAATATAACATACATGCAGGTTTAGTAATGTAAATTAGATTTTATGCATACGTTTATACCATATAAACAGCTGAAATAATCAAAATAACTTTATAATAGAATAATGTCTAGGACAATATACACATATTGCTATATATCGTCACAAACTTAGCTCTAGGCTTGTGCTATGTGTACCAGAACACTATATAACACATATTTTTTTTATAAACACCCATGACACACTGTTCTATACAGTGTGTCATGGGTGTTTATAAAAAAAATATGTGTTAAACCCTACTAATATTATGCCAAGAGTGGGAATCGAACCCACGTGTCTCTGGATATAACGCCACTACAGCCTATAAAGGCACTACCACTACACCACGGATATCAGGCCGACAAAAATATTTAAAATATGAAATATTATATTTCTTTGTCCCGAAGGTTTGACAGAGGTAAAGAATGCCTAGCGGCATAAGAACGCCATTGTTTTATGCAATTTAAATAAATAAACAAAAATATAATCAGCTAAATTAGATTTTAATTTAAAAGAAAACTATATTTGTATAGTTTTTTTGCTAACCATACTATGCAACAGCCTGTATTTACGCACACAGGGAACAATAGCACGAAACACTCATACATCAATCGCGTGGCGAAAAAGTGCGTGCATTTGTCGGCCATCTGCAGAATTTGGGTCAATCGCTAAAATTATTTCGACGCCGACATCACGTCACCCAAGATCATGTTTATGACCAATTTGCCCAGAAATAGGGGTCGTTATTTAAGAATTTATAGTTTTTTTTAGATCTTAATGTCCAATTAAATTTGCTTTTAATTATATTTTGGTCAACCTCATAAAATTCCTTAGTGATTTTAAATATTTTACGTCATTGGTTACTTGTTACACCTAATGATGACAACTGTAAATATATTTTTTTGCAAAATCGTATATGAGTAAATAATATTAAAGATTTAAATAAATAAAAGTATTATTAATAGTTTCCTACGACATATTATATTTTCCGCCATTGATAATTCCGCTATAATAACACCATAGTCACCAGTTCGCCTCGGACATATAATCACACGAATCCAAAACATTATTTAATCACGTATTATTTAAAAAATATACGGCCATTTTGGCAACCTCATAAATCAGACGGTACATGTCGATACATGTGCCCTTCGGCCATATTACCAAATGTCTATCGTCCGTGATCGTAATGAGTGTGATCAGGAAAAAATCCATACGTACCTGAATAACATGTTTTAAGGTTTTATGCAATCGGTTTATTATCTTTCGATCAATGGTCGCGACCGTTTTGTTTTTATGCTCTGCGTGACCTTTCACTCAATGCATTTGTAAAATATTTTGCTGCATTACCTACTTCTTTGAATTTGTACTTATATTATAAAATCTTTTTTACCGTCTAGTTCCTTTATTTTTATTATTTAAGGACATAATTAATTAGTAAAATCTATTTTTAGTGTTCCGTATAAGATGGTAACAAATAAAAATAATGTATGCAAAAAAAATAATTATTTTTAAATATATTCGAAATTGATGGTGGTCCTGCCAGTGCAATGCACAAAAACACTGCTGATTTTTAATGCGCGTTTGCGAGGGCCTAACGAATTTTTGGCAATAAAGTACAGTCGAACTAAATATAATATAATAATTAGATAAATCTAATTATATAATTATAATCCCTTTCTGTTTTGTTATTTTTTGTTTCATATTCTACTCGTAGCATTATGTTTTCATTGGTATTATTAAAAGGATAAATTTATATATCTAGTTCAGAAAAAAAAAAGTATAACTAGTAAAATAGTATAATAGTAAAATGTATAAAAAAGTGTATTTACTTACAGTGTATTAACCCGTAACTTAAAGAACATAGGTACCTAACTAAATAATTACTAAATCAGTTGCGTATCATTGTTGTTTTATTATTGTTAAGTCAACAGTTAAATGGTTGTAAGTAGCACACGGGCTAAATATTTGAAATGAACGTTAAACAACAAGACAAATTGAGTCATGACCCAAAATATTAAGGTCGTGTATGCGTCAGACTACACATTAGTCTTTACAACTTTTTAAACTTTCTGTAGATCTTTTGTGGTAGGTAATAATTATTTATTAACAAAAGGTTTTGAGGTTACGCTACAGAAAAACATGAATCCTTTGACGAATTGGTACTGTTATTAGGTATATTACAATTACATATACCTAATTATAACCTAATATAAAATAATCAATGTTCATTTGGTGATGATAATATATAGATACCTATAGCAGCCTAACCAAACGTCTAAGATCTCATTGTTACAACTTTTTTTTTGACTATTCATAAATATCTGTAAAGATTTACTTGAAATAAATAATTTCATTTCATATTAGTTGATTAGTGTTTTATTTATATATAAAAAAAGTGTTTTATTTGAAATTATATTTCATCGACTTTTATTACTCAACTGATAGCAAAAAAACTAATAGCAAAATATTTTTGCTTTAGTCAAAATATTTTTTGTGTCTTTAACGCTTATTTATTTTTGTTGCTAAAAAAAGAGACAAAACTAAATAACTAAAGTGTGTGCTTTAATAAGTTTTATGAATACTGGTGTTTCTTAAATTACTTACAAAGCCTAAAGTTGTGTCTATAATTTTGAATATTTTTTCAAAAATACTTTTATCATGGACATGTAAAAAATATTGGTTTAAATATCAGGTTTTCTCTTTTTATTAACTAATATAAAAATATTTAAGTAAAGTATTAGATAATTAGTGTTAATCTATTTAAATATTTTTACAAGAGTAACAGTAATGCGGGCGAAGATTCGTGTCGCGTTGTCGCGCCAAAAACATCGTGTTCGGGCTCACGCGATCTTCTTGTCTACATCATCGCGCCTACATACATCACAGCGCCCCGATAATACATCGTCTTCGTCCGAATACTGCGCATTGCAACGATCTACCCGGCCACACTAATCGCGCGTTCACGAATATTCGCCGTAGCCCGCTAATGTAGCCCCAGCATAACAAAATACGAATTGTATTTGTCATTTTTATTCTTTAGATAATGTGACAGAAAAAAAACAGGTTTAGTTAGCTTTAAATAACATACATATTTCTAAATAGAGTCGTTATTAGCTTAAGTATATTACTTAAACATTTTTATAAGTAAGAGGTATAATTCCAATAAATATTTATTAATACATAGGTAGGTATGACATTTTTCTTACTTGTCTCATTCATCAGCTTTTTACCCCATTTAAACAAAATGAATAACAATTATTTTGTTTATAAACTATTTCTCGTAATTTCTTCATTATGAATATTTCTGTAAAAGGATTACTATAGGCGGATTGCTATTATCTTCAGTAACGATAATGAATAAGAAAAAATACTGACTATGTTATTAAGTTAACATTTTTGTATAAAAATAACGAACCGTTTTCGTAGATTACTTATAGGTATCTGCAAAAAATAATCGATTCAAATACAACTCGTACATCAGATCGTTTATCTATGCTACCTACCTTTTTAACCTTTCACATACCTAATACTTCTCTCATACATTGGTATATAAAAAAATCTATTCAAAAAATATTTTATAGCGACTGTACCAGACCAATGCAGGTGACCTCGATAGCACACTTACACATGCAAATGAATGCATACATTATCACTCACACGCAGATACCGGCTTGTAAAATATTCGTGTATTCATAAACGCACACTTTAATGTAGATAGTATACAGGCTGTTTAAATAATGATTAATTAGCAAAATTTTTTTTTTATATGGTTCGAATCCCGGTGTTTCAATGAGTTTTTAATTTAATAATTTATGTACATTTGTTTGACAACACCACTATATTGCCTCGGAAAGCTTCCTGTCGCTGTCGGTCCCAGTTTCACCATACCAACCTGTGTAACTGTTTATAAATGGGTTATTGAGTCTATTCAAACATCGCGACTAGCTAGCCACTTCACACCAAATCGTCTACGACGAGGTGGATTAAAAACCATCAGCTGGGTACCCTGAGACCTGAGGCGGTCTCGGGCGCCGTAAAGCTTCCTTGATAATACTTTATCATTTCAGGAGTTTTAGGTATATCCACCTAGTATCAACTGCAATCCCTGCTAATGTATTAAATATATATAATAATATATATTATTTATGTTAGTATAATTTATTTTCGGGAATCAAACCCACGACCTCCGAATACTTGGCGTAACCAACTAGACCACAGAGACGACAGGCGTTAAATAATAATATTATATAATTATCTACAAAGGAGCGTCCTGTATTTTAAACATCCACATCAACACGAAATTTCGTTCAGCGCGTCCGATCGCGTCATAATAAAATGTGGCTTTTTTAACACTATTTACTTTTTTCATATACTATTTAAATCTGGTACATACATACATAGGCACCTCCCTCATTTGAATAAACACGCTTATGTACCTACCCGTTGCGTCTGAACCACTCGTTTTTTCCGCCATTTCAAATAAATGCACTCATGCATTATATATTTATTTTCATTTGCGGTTTTCATTTTATTTCGCTCATTGTTTATTTTGAACTTAATTAGTTCGCCTCTATAGATTTAAGTACCAATAATAATCCGACTGAAAATTTGGTTTCGGTGCCTAAAATCTTAAGAAACATAAAAAGCTACGTTCAACACGTTGTTTACTTAAACATATTTCGAAACGCAGTGTTCCATTTTTAAATTGCACTCCGACGAATGTAGAACGGGAAAGTTGAAAAATATTCGAAAATAGAACGCCGAATCGGCTATTGAAAGGAAACTGAATAAAAAAAGAAGAAAGCGTTGCGAGCAACGAGGGCAGTGGAGTAGCCACTGTAATTTATATTTATAATATGTAAAGAAAATCATGGAATACAAGCAATGAAGCCAAATTCATATAAAATACATAGAGAACAAATAAATATACCTAAGGAATTTATTATGCCTAAAAAGATATTTGCTCTTAATTCTCGTAATATAAGTTTATAAGCTAAAAAAATATGTTCAACTTGAACCTTTTTTCTTTTCCTTATTACATAATGTTATAGGTCATATATATAGGGTAGTAATAACAATTATGTAATAATAATAATAAGGTCCTAACTTTAGTTTAATGATATATTAATATAATAAATTATCAAGCTTTGTAAGTATTGTGCTTAATTGACGAATAATTCATATAGATAATACATAAAAAAAACTATAATTTAAATAAGCTAAAAACTTTAAACCAGTTAAGTTAAAAAAGAAATTAAACCTAACTGAAACACATGTTGGATATCCGTGAAAAGGAACGCCGTTGCCGCCGATTGGAGCGCAAGCAATTTGAAAATAGAACTCTCACTCTCTACAGCTATTTGTCGTTTTTTTTTTCTTTTTTTTTGCACGCGAAAAATAGTGAGGTATTTTTTCCTCGGCACTCTCGCTTTCACTATTTACTCACTGAAAAAAGTGGCTACTGAAAAAAAAAACTTTTAAAAGCCCGGCATTTTTACGCTTTTGACGGCTTATACACGAAAAAATTGGTTTATGCCGCTATAAAATCGGACATTCATCTGTCACTTTTTTCTTTTTTCCATTGAATACAAGTTCAAGGCCGAAAATGAAATGTTTGAATGGATTTTAGTTGTTCGTTTTTTTTACAAAAAGCTACAACCACGTGTGGAATTGTTTTGTACTTCATTCATACTTTATACTACAGTTTTCTAGTAATATTTTTGTACTAGATTTCATTAATAGGTACGTTGAGAAACTTTCTCCAGGTAATGTCATAATCTCATTTCAGTAAGTACTTATTAAATGACATAAAATGTGTTATTACTATTATTAGAGATTAAAAAATATTATTATTAATAAATAATAGGCGAGCGACATATTGCTAATATGCTATATCTAGCACTGGTATATTCTTAATTGTATTTATTGTCCAATAGCCACTTGTCCAGTTTATTCTTAAAAGTGATTAAAGTAGAGGAGTAGACCGTGTATTGTGGCAGTCTGTAATAAAGCAAAAAATAAGCCAAATAATAAATAATAAGTATATTCCCCAGTTTTTGAAAGAATTATATTATATTAATATATTATATTATGAATAAGATATTTTTCTAGGCATAAAGTACCTAGTACCCATTCTAAAATAGACTTGGGTTATGTGTACTACCAACAACGATACTAATAAAACTACTGAGGTAAAAAAAACTTATACTATACCCCAATTAGAAATCGAACCTACGATCTCCGAATACAAAGCCTGTCGCCGCCCATTTCGTAACATCATTAAGCCGTCATAGTGGGAGCGATCGCTTCGCGTTTCTTTATCGTCCAATTAACTGCCCGTTTCGTAACTACACCCTGAAACTACTACCTCGACAAGAAAACGATGCAATAGTCTTGTGAAACCGGTGAATCCACAGACTAAAACCGAAACATGACTAGGTCACTTGACGGTATCTTTATGCTTGCTTATGGTGCTAATTACCTTCCTCTCACCTAAAAGTTAAAAATATCTAAAAGTTATCCACTTATTTTTAATTTATTGGAGCACCGGATGTGATTTGGTATATACCTAATGGTGAGCAGTTCTACAAAGTCCATGAATGTGGTCGATACATTGGTGTTTAACAAACATTGGTAGACAAATGACGAATTCATCTAATCTGTAATTATTATACCGCCTTACTTTCTAAGTCATTTTCTGTTGCCGCTACAAGATTTTGGAATGACTTAGTCAATATTAGACATGGCAAGCACCGGATAAAACAGAATCTGGGCCTTAGCACTACAGCATCGATAGGCTCGATAAATCGACAAAATCGATACATATCGATTTTATGAATGAATGTTCATTCATAAACTTCATTTTATCGATCAAATTATATCGATGTGGTTATACTAATCCCCAAAGTCTATGTTCATAATCTGAATTCCTAGGTATTGTTTATTCTTCTTTCATGATATTTCCACTTATTTCTTCTTTTAATTTTCAAGATCATTACGTAGTTGATAGTGCGGGTATTGTGTAGATATATGTAGTTTATGTATGTATATTTACATATAAGGATACATTTAAGTAATAATAATTACATAGTATTAATAAAGTCGTATTGTTTTATCATTTCTAAGAACGCAAAGTTTGCGATTACGCATGCAGTGTCTTAATTGATTGAATCAAGCATTATTTTGCGGAATTTCATTATTTAATATAGTAATAAAGCATTATATTAGGTTTCTAGTTACGTTTTATCTATTGACGTTGACATGAAATCGTAAGTTAGAAGGGATATATAAAATAGGACCTAGATAATGTCTAGTTTTATATATTTTTTATTTTTATACTTTTCTCCTTCTGCCTGATCTAAAATAATAAATTAAATCTACCCCAATAAAAACTAACATGTAAAACAAAACCCGCACCGCGTTAGCCCCATCTCATCGGCCATAACGACCGACTTACAGCCGAAACCGAACGCCTAAAAAAGGTAATAAGATCGGTAAAATAAAAACGAAGATCTCACAAAAACGAGATTCATAAAAAAACAACATCTGCATAGAAACAGCGGCGGAACTAAGCGAGGCGCGTCCTCACACACACACACAAATCTCCTAATAAAACTCACTAACACAAATAATAAAATAACACAGACGCGGTAGTAAAGCGGTAATATAAAACTAAGAAACATCACAACATCTTCGCGGGCCCCTCCTGTCCCCCTAAACCTCCCGCGGGGTGTAATCACCCCCCGAACTTACTAAAATACTAAAAACGGAGATACTGCGGGGTGGAAACGGCCCCCTAACATTTCGTTATGCAAAGTTCTTATATTTTAACCTAAAATGTTGGTACTTCTGAACTGACATAGTTATGGCTATGGAGGTATGAGTTTCCGCGTCTTTGCGAGAAGATGATGTGTCGTTTTTACTTGGTAAAAACTTTATGTAGAGAGTTATTTATTTTATTATACTTTACTTACACTTACGGCTTTTATGTGTATGTACTTACATGTTTTATTTGTTTATACTGTATATATTATGTCATCGGTATTCCAATATCAATAAAATTAAAGCCTTCGTCATCGTTATAATTAGGTTTCAGTCCCTTCTGGACATTCTCTCACAACATACGTCATTGACTCGTTTTTTTTTCTACAAGTTTTTTTAGTTCACTTTATTTATAATTTAGACAGAGTAGCAAGACAATATAATGTCACGATATAACCATTGATGGGTATTAATTAATCTGCTATCATACAGAATAAAAACACATAAAAGATTTAAAATTTAGTAAGCTGGTAGGTCGTTTTTTTTTTGCCTGTTATGCGGCAAGCGTATGACAATGGTGATTTTGTAAGGTTATACTTTTGGCTAATATGAGGCTCTACTATATATTTTCCATAGAACCATGTGTCGCAAATGAAAAGATGGCTTTTCCATACTAGCTAGTAATGTTAAAATTACTATTTTATATGGAGTGGCCAACATTTTTTTTTCATTTGCGACACATGGTTGCATAGGTTTGTCATAAGTTGTTTGATTTGATCAGTAGAGCCTTATATTACCCTAAAGTACAACCTTACAAAGTCACCATGCATTGAATCAGGCGCAGTTAGTACGTACATTTCATGCAGCTTGTATTAAGAAAATCTACACTAGAATGCCTGCTTCAATAATATAATATCCAATTTGCTGCCAATCCATTAATTAATTTGCCTTGAGGCAAATAAATATAGATTTGATATTGTTCAGTCTGTACTACTATTCTATCGATTTACCTGTATTTTCTTGGGATTTGATGCGGAAGACAAACTCGGGAACTGATTCTGTAAACTAACATTTATGGTGTAATATTTTTTTATGTAAAATATTTCGATTAAACTTTCGAGGATACGTTTTTTTCTCAATTTTGCACATATTACTCTAATAATAATATAAGCTCTAGGCTTGTACTATTTGTACCAAAAATAACAATATAATATATTATAAACACCCAGACCATGACAAACTGTACAGAATAACATACTAATATTTTTGGCCATTGGTGAGAATCGAACCCACGACCTCCGGATACAACGAAGTTAACTTATACAATATATATTATGTATTGTATTGTACACCCCTGCACTAATGTATTTTTAGATGAAAATACTATTTTAATATTACAGTGTAATTAAGATGTTTAGCCAATAGTTATTTATCAATTTTAATTAGAAAACTTTTAAGGTGTTTTATGAAAACCGCTTCTTTACAAAGGAAAGTTTTTATTAAGAAGTTACGAGAATTCGATATTTCCCTACTTATTTATTTCAAAGTTTTTCCAGAATTAATATTCGAAAAAATAAGAATAAGATTTTCATGTCAGATGTTTCTTTCTATGGTTTCTTTGATGAAAAAATCTCTAAGTAGGCAGGATAATATGGTTTCATAAAATTCTAAATAAGGAAAGAAAATTCAAATTACCGGAAGTAGATATGTAGGCATTATGTTTCACTTATTTATTTATAATCACGGGTGCCTCAGGGTGTCTATTGAGAGAATGAGAATATTATTCCCGCCCTCATCACTGATAGTATTCTGAATCTACATCGAACAAGCGGCGAGCTCGTTGCGATGTTTTTTTTATGTTAATGTTCCACTTGTAATTAAATAATTTACTTATTTAAAATTAATGAAGCAAATATTCTTTTATATATACGTTAATGTATTAAGGTAAAATATTAATAATAAAAAACTTATATAAAAAAAATATATATGACAAATATGAATCATGAATAAACTAAGTATCCAACGTATTGCTCTTTAGCTATAGTACAAATAATAACAATTATTAGGACCCCTATTCTTTTTAATTAACTTACACGTACTTTAAATCTTAAAATTGTACTTAAAATCTTACTTGCTATTTTATAACAGTTTTATATTAGTGAACAGAATACGAAATGTGTCAAATTAAGCGGTTATGATTCTATTACAATGCGATTGAACTAAAGTTAATTTAGCCCTACAAAGTCTACTTAATGTTATTTTACTCGTTCTATATTTTAACCGACATAATATGTAAAAAGTCAAATAAAAAAGAATAACTTTCAGAAATGAATCAGTGTTACCAACTACAAGTAGATAAAAGCTCGACGAACTTCTGTTAAAAGGAACGCCGTCAATATTGTTAGTAAAATATAATCAATTCTTAGAGAGCGGGAGAAAGAAACACAGTCTCTCTGTATTGATAAATGAGTACTCCCTTCATATTTCCGCGTGCACCCCTCTGGGGGGCAAGAGTAGGGAGCAAGAAAAAGGGGGGCATTTTAAAGCCCCCAACCGTCTTAGGAACGTGCAGAATAGTCGGCACAGGGTTGGCGCTTTTAAATTGGACTAATGAACTTTGGTGATTTATTGTTTTTTTTCATTAATAATATTTTAATTAGAATAGTAATTTGAGCTTTTATAAAGTTTTCGCGTTTTATTGAATGATAAAGTTTATTAAGCAAGGCTGTCTACGCGTATATTTTAGCTACTAATGAAAATAATATACTATATTGTTGTGAATAGCACAATATGGCATATAATCTGTGATATATATTCACTGGCCCAAAAAAAAATACATATGTTAAAACAAAAAAGAATATCGTAAGTATAAAGATTAACACCACATTCATTATCCGTGGCGTTCGCGCACAAACGATAACGCCGGGTTACTGTTCCGCGTTTGCACTTAAATTTAATCTAACTTTGATTCTAAGTTCAGTAAAAGTGTCTAAAAGCGCCGTAATTTCAAAAGTTTTATTTCACTCTACGCATGCTACGGTTTGCTACGAAAAGTCGTAGCCTTATTCATTTATTCCTAATATTAATTTATATTCGCTGCGCTAGTTAAATGTAGTTTGAGCTATTAGTCCGATAATGAAGTAGGAAGAAAATTAGAAACATAAAGTAGAAAGTTAGTTTTTCCAGCCCAGTTTATCAACCATATTATTTATTCGCTATTGTAGCAACCAATACTGGTTAAATAGTATTTTATTGGTCGGGAGAGAAATATAATCAGTCCATGAGTTAGCACAGCTAGTTATTTATAATAATAATAATATGTAGGACAATGTACCAGAAGCAACGATATAATACATATTATATTTTATAAACACCCAGGCCATAACAAACTGTACAGAAAAAGCGTACTAAATTTTTTGCCATGGGTTGGAATCGAACCCACGAACTCCGGATATAACGCCAAAGACGCAACCACTAGTCTACGGAGGCTGAATTAAGTTTTGATAGAGTTATATTAAGTCATATTTAATTTTAAGTTACCTACTGTTTAAATTAAATTTGACTTTTAAATATGAGCATTTTAAAATGCACATAACTTATTGGAGTCTATAATATCGATCCGCTTGACGACTTTGAATATTGTCGAATAATCTTTATACAAAGTTCGGTTACGCCATCATTTATCATAACACTCGCTTATTTTTCTCTTTCATAAATATGAATATTTGTGACAACCCTAATCGTCGGAGGCCTACAGCTTCGTAGGCGCTAGTGCCGCCCGCCGTTACAACTTTTTACTAAGACGCTCGCGAAATGAGTGGATAAAAACACAAGTAGCTTCACCGTGCGTTTAGTTTTTTTTTTTAATAGTAAAAATTTATGGAATATTATTATTACAATAATTTTATCAGCTTCAGACATTAGGTAGTGTGTTTTTTCGCAATTTTAATAAAAGTTATAAAAATTATAATAAAAGTTAATCGAAGTCGCGAGCACAGCTAGTATAATATAAAATCTCACTGACAGGTACATGCCGATGATGTCATATTTGACATACTTAATACATGCATATTAAGTACCTACAAAGTAGAAACCTTTAGGTATGTGTACTTACGTCATTCTAAACCGTTTATTGTGTATTAATTTGCATTTGATTTTCATATAATTTACCTCGTTATTATTTGATTGACATATTATTAACACTTTATCCATAATAATGTTCTTAAGAAATTGTCGCTAAGCTAGGATAAAAAAAAAAACATACAACTTTTTGAATATTACATCAATATTCGACTTTTACTTTAATGCAGTGAAATAACAGGGGTGAACAAAATAATTGCTACTTAAAAATAATTTGTGTGATAGAAATTTTTAAAAAATCACTATAGAATATTTAAGTGCATTATTTCATATCTATTAATAATCAGTAATACTTATTAAAATATATTAGTGATGTTTTAGATTACTAGTAATTGATTTTTTTTTAATCACTTGAGTTTCAGTGCTAGAACAATAATTAGCTTAACCGTTGCTTAAACTTTTTTATATGTGGTTAAAATATTAATCTATTTTTTTACGTCAGACCTGTTATTTTACTGCGTAGCATTAAAAATTCTTTTCATGTAAAGTTATATATTAATTTAGTAGATATATTTTGATTACTTTTAATGGCTCTACGTCTAGCTGAGACAATATCGAAAAGCAGGCTCAAATTTTTTTGTATAATTAGTAGATTTTGAAAAAAATGTAAATATGTTAAGACATCCGTTCTGGTTTAACTAACACTTAACTTTTTAAGGTGTAAGACTAATTTCTCTAGTTTGGTTATGATTTATATTTCTGATAAAACATTTTATAGAAACACCAAAAATAATAAAACTATAATATTGCAGCAAATAAAAAAAAAACTATCACCGGAATCGAACCTTGTACAGAAAAGCAGCCATCTCCCGTTCCCCTAAGTTTTATTTTAAACAACTACCGTCTTATAATACATCCTATTTCGCGACTAAATATCAGGGAATGTAATGGTATAGTGCGACCAAAATGTTTTGATACTTTTTTATTTATTATTTAATTTGTTGTAAATGTTTTTGTTTAAGTTTATGGCTTCCAACCCTTGTAGTAGGATAATTGTTTAAATAAAATTCAAATGTATAATCTGTCATTTTGTTATAACAATAAGTTGAAAATATTACTACGTTCTAGAAAGAGAAAAAATGATTTATTTTGTTTTAAATTAACAAATATAAATATACTGAAATAAAATGAGCTTTCAGTTCAGCAGCCTATTTTATTTAAATTTATGTTCTGGTGGGTGTGAGTAGTGCTAAAAGTAACATACTCGTACATATATATTATATGCTTAAACCAACCTTTTGTATTTTTGAATATACATACTGTATGTATATATCAATGTTAAAAAAAAAACTTAAATAATTTGGAGTTTTCGGTAAGCTTGTTGATCAATTTTGATGACTAAAAGATTTTAATCCCTTGTCAACTAATAGTACCAGTCCACTGCTACTTTATTAACTTTTTTTTTTACATATGTACCTATATAATTATTTTCGCTCCAGATAAGCTACTTGCTTATATTTTTCAAGTTCAAGCAAGATGATTTTTCATTTAAACCTCTCAAACTACCTTTTACATTACCAGTAATGGCATAAGTAGTTAAACCGAATTATCTAAACCGGTAAAGACTCATCTGAAGTAGTTCATACTTCAAAAATATATTAATTTAACATCAAACATCAACAAATTAGAAAATTAGTGAAACATTAGCATATCATCAGAGCTCCTTTCAAACAGTTCATAAACCTAAACACGATAAAATCCAAGCAATTTGCTTTAATTTCCATCCGAATCACTCCAACTAATATCTCTAAAACTCGTTGCCAAATATAATTATTATAGCAAACATATTCTAGGAAGTGAGCGCGTCTCCAACTGTCAAACCGTTACGTTCCTACTACTTCCGCGTAGCTGCCAGTATTTACAAGTATTGTAAGTATAGAATTATATATTTTATAAAGCGCCAACCTCCCTCAGCCTCCCTGCCTACCCCCTCGCGAACTAAGTCTTTGCGCATCTTTCTATCCCCACCTTTTTGCCTCTTCTTTTAAAACCACCCAGCGTGTGAACCCCTTCGCCTCATTCTACTAATTTCCAACGAAGAATTATTTCTTAGACCCCCATCTAAACTATATTAGACTCTATTTATTATATTTTTAGGTCCACATTGAAGCACGAGCCGACTCCGTCTTGGGACTGTATCTTTTCTCTTCGAAAACTAATTCGGCATTAGAAGACGGAAGCAAGTGCTGCGGGCGGGCGACATAAATTGGACCGTAATTCGTCGGATCAAAGTTTAAAATAGATTCTGGCGCGCAGTCAAATTAGAACCGTTTCGTCAAAAATATGAAATTAAAATCTTCATACTAGCGAAAGAAGTTTTAGCATCTTTGTTTTAGAGCGAGAAGGCAGGACGGTGCAGGGCTTAGAGTCGCTTCTGCGGGGCTGGGGGGAGGAGATAGGTAGTTTGAAGTATAAAACCCGCTTTCCTTGATCAATGCTCGGCGCATTCGGAATTAATCATAACCGGGTATTTTGGTCTATGTCCCGCGAGGGGGAGGAGGGGGGTGCGCCAAATTGAGAATTCGTATTCTAAATGAAAATACGCCTCTTCCTGTTTACATTTTGTAATAAATTGTTTTATTTCGATGTTTGTGTGAAGCAAACTCGGCGGGCCTCGGGAAATGTCAAATTTATTATTTAGGTCGCAAAGATTGCTGTGACGGCTGCTTCGTAGAAATGATTTGCACTTGTATTGACCCTAAAATGTGCTTTGTGCCATTTGGATGGACCGAACGCCGGGTAGCGCCATGTGTCAATGTGTTACCTAACACTTTAACCCTCTAATTCTAACTACTTATCTACTACGGTCAAAGTTCTACTACGGTAAAACAAAAATACGAGTAATTTTACTACAGGGTGTAGTCTATATATGACTGTATGTCATAATTTACACATCATGATTAGAAATTGTATTTTAAACTATTAATTGTCATGATGTAAAACAGCATGGTGTATAATTAAATATATCTTTAAAAATATCAAAATCTTCATATAGAGTAGAAAACTGGATGAGTACCCTTTGGACTTTGCATTAAGGTTTCGCCAGTCGTGTTAACGCGTTAAGAGTGTTTGTTCAGACACACTTCCAGTTTTCCAACTTGGCTGTTAGTCGTATGTGTACGTAAAAATTTTTCAATTGCACTTAATATTTTTGTATTATTCCTAATATTATAAAATAATCTGATTTATAATAGAAATAAAAAAAATGTTCGTAATTGTATGCATTTTTTTTCCGTTGTAGGTGTTTTTTTTGTAATATATAATACCTATTAAAAAAGTTTTTTTTTTCTGATATCAAAAAAAATATAAATAATGATGTTGGGGAAAGATTAATAAATAAAATGACCGAAAAAAATATTATTTTAATTCTGCGACAAACAGTAATTGAGTATTATTGAAAGTATGAAAGCTAATTTATTAGTATGGAGAACACAGAGATCGCGATTACGAAAATTAAATTTTATAAACACAATTATATAAAATACATTACTTAATATTATTTTTACAAAATTACAACATAATTTATACTGTTTATTTATTTTGATAACTGTCAAACTAATAAAAACTAATAACATTTACCAGTAGTTTTTTTTTTTTTTATATTTATATACAAATATAATTTACCTCAAAAAAAAAATATGCGTAACCCTAAATGGAGCAAAAAAACCGTACTTGCTCACTTTATATAAGAAATGAAAATATTTTACAATATTGTATATTATTATACTCATTCCCGTAGATCATTTCCCGCCATGATCTATCCAGTCACGCGACTGTAGCGACTACGCCACTTGTACCAATTTACTACGAGTTTTGTACGGGTTTATTTTCTACCTTTTTTTGTAAGAATAGAAATAATGTTTAGGTAATGTTAGATATTATTTTGGGTACCGTAGCTTTTGCTATTCATGGAAGTATTGTGTATACTAAATAAAATAATAATAATATTAATATGAAGGATTACACACATATTGCTCTGGTCACAAACTAAGCTCTAGGCTTGTACTATGTGTACCAGAAACAACTATATTAATACATATAATATTATATAAACAACCACAAAAACTAATATTTCTTTTGTCATGGGTGGGAATCGAAATTGAATGCATGTTTTACATAGATACATACATATCATCACGGGTGCCTTACGGCGCCCGAGACCGCCTAGACGGCCTCAGGGTACCCAGCGGTTGGGTTTTTAATCCCACCTCGTCTTAGCCGATGGTATCAATCTACATCAAACAAGTGGCTAGCTCGCGATGTTTGGACAGACTCAATAAACCACCTATAACCAGTTTCACAAGTTGGTATAGTGAAACTGTGACCGACAGCTAAGCATGCTCTCCGAGGCGCTATAATGGTGTTGTTAAACAAATTGATGTACATACATTTTTTAATTTAAAACTTATTGGTACACACCGGGGCTTGAACACTTAGGTCCGGTGTTTTAATTTTATAAAAACTAAAAAAAATATAAATTACATGCTAAACATTACCAATTACTTTAATACTTATAAGAATATAATTTACTTTATACTAACAAAAATAAAACAGATTATGTTTGAAAAATAAAATCATTATTACAACATAGAACGACAAAGTACGTCGTAGCCTAAAAACTCGACGCAAATAAGTTCCTCGTCCCCAATAGAATCGAACTCTAAATCCCTCCGTAAAAAGCATATCAAAAACAATAGAAGCAAACAAAAGTTCCTAACACAATACGCAATACAACAAAATAATGACGCGCAAAAAACAACAAGCACCAAACGAAAAAGTATTTTCATTATCTAAGCCCGCGTCGCGCAGCATCCAAAAACCTGCGCCCATACCTACTTGTACATTCATTTCCTTTCTGTTAATACCGCATACTTTTAACTGTCTAACTAGGTAGCCCCCCCGGGGGGAAGGGGGTCCCTCACACCATCACTACTTACACGCTGTAGGCCCAACTTTTATAATACTATGAACAGGGTCGCTTTTTAACGAACGCCCCCAAAACGGGCGGTGGGAAAGATACGCACACCGAAAAATACGCAGCGATTGTGAGGGTGGGGTATAGGGAGAATGGGGGTTAGACGAGAAGTGGCTGTATTTTTGCGTATTTTAAATTATTCCCACATGCGGGAATATGTTTGTACCCCGTTTAGTTTTGTACTGATTTTTTCTAAGCGCCTCTATTTAGGTGGGTCTCTTGCTCGTGCTCTTCCGGGGGACGCGACGCTCCTGGGTTGGCTTGCTACGGCAAGTCGCTTTTATTTTCTCGTAGAACAATTTTTAATTTTTATTTTTTCTTTTGTGTTTTTTTAGAAAACTTTAAATATCACTTGATTTATTTACAGTAGATAGTAGTAATATAAAGTAAATCACCCACGCACTTTATGTTCTTGTATAAAAGTACAATTAATGTTAAAAAGTATGACTTAACATTGCCGTACATAACAAAAAAAAATCTAATGCCTTCAAACAACAAAAAAAAAATACATGAATTACAAATTTTAATAATATCTATACATATATTAAGGCTATTATTAAATCATAATAGGCCACTTGATAATATTAAACACGGAATTATGTTGTTTACGGAAGCTACGACGTAGTACCTACTACGAAATATCTACGAGAAAAATACAAATAATATTTGAGTGTTGTTGATTTACGTGGAATTATAATTAATAAAATTATGTAAGTAGCTTTATTGAAGATTTTGTTACATAAAATAAATTATACATAGATATAGGTATTTTGAAATGGCCAAAGATTTGTAAAGTTTTTTGAAATTGTATAATAGATACATTTGATTTTATAATGTGTTGTTGATTTTTGATGAAAACCAAATTAGAAATATGTTTATTTTACTATGTTAGATGGCATAAATATATCAATAACATAAAATCAGACTGAAAATAAATGAAAAACTTAGTTAAGTATGTTATTATTAAAATTAAATATATTTAAATTAATTTAATATTTTGTATTGAATTTGGGTTTGGATTAAAATTTCATATTCGCAATTTAAAATAAAATATCATTAGTTTTTTGTTGCGACAGTATGAAATTTATTTTACTAATTTTATTTATATATAAAAAAATCAAATATGTAAACCAAATTTATATTGAACATACAAGCAAACCCTATGACAAAGATCAAGATATACATTTATACGCTGTCACATACAAAGATAAAGTATTAATAAAAGTTATAAGTTATCACAAGTATTTTTATATAAAATACTATTAGCACAAAACGCTGGCGAATTCCTCTTTAAATTATAAACTTATGAATAATTCATAAAAACTGATTGAGTCTTTAAAGAAAACTTAGTATGTTTTGCCTCTTTTGCGCATATGTTTTTTTTTGCGAAAATAAGAGACAAAACTATTAAACTTAAGTGTTCTTCAAGGACTCAATAAGTTTTTATGAATACCGGTATCTATTTTTGAGAGAGGAATCTTCAGCCCTTCAGTCACCTTTCATGCCGCTATAGGACTTGGTTAAAAACCTTGCACGAGGGACTGCAACCTTGAAGAAGCAACTAGAACACAGGCAAACTAGTAGAGTTTGTTTAGTACTATCCAGTTATCCGATCGATCTCGTTACCACCGCCCATACAGATGCAAAAACCGTCAAGTGTAATAGTAATTATTGTCTTTTTAAATTTAATAAGTGCAATTTTAAAAAACCCGAAAGTAAGTGTAATAACGTATAAATCGAGTTCAAAGCCTGTGATTCAAATATTAATCGGATTGAATTTCACAGGGGTTCATAGTACCCGGTTAAAGTTACCCATGCGTGAAATGTCCGCATAGGATCATCTAGTGCTGGTGAAATCCGTCTGCGAGTTCTATCAGGGGCTGAGGAATTGATTCATCGACCGAGGACAGATGCAGGACACCATCCACGTCACATCTTCGTCGTGAAGCTGGTGCTGCTGCCAAAAGGACCTCGGGCGTCTCCTCATCCCATGTGGAATCCTTGGCCTAAAAGGTGACCTATATGTTCTAATTTCGTATTAGGCATTTGCTATACGCTTAGGCGGTAGTGTGTCCCTCTTAGGCAGTGTCGCAGAACGACATCTCCAGTCAATACTATAACCCATGTATAAAAATTGAGTATATAAACTGTTATATAAATTGTACCTTTAGTCTTAAGTTAGTTTGTAAGTTTTATTGTAAATAAATTAATTTGTGTGATTGTGTAGTGTATTTTAATTCCACCTCTGTCAAGGCGCCCTGAGAGTTATAGAGTCCCTTTCCTTGAGCCGGTGGTAGCAGATTCTCTTGTCTCGAGAGGGACAAGAAAATAGGTTACAAAATTGGCCGTCAAGTCATGTTTCGATTTTAGTGTATGGGTTCACCGGTTTTCAGAAGACTACTACGTCGATTTATTGTCGAGGTGGTAGTCTTCTTTCAGGGTGCGGTTACGAAATGGGTAGTTGAATTGAAGATAAGGCAGCGAGTATATCAAAATATACCTACTCGTAATGTCGTCATTGTCGCCCCCCATTTCGTCGCATCGCATCATTTAGCCGGCATAGTGGGAGCGATCAATATTGTTTAAGAACCAAAAAATAATAATGTATGGACCCCATTCATGGACTTTGTAGGTCCGCTCACCACCAGGTAGATACAAAATCACATGTCGTGCTTCAATAAAAAAAAAAAAAGAAAGTTACTACTACCTAACGTAAGTTTTTTAACTTTTACTTTCGGGTGAACTATACTACTGCGTTAACATTTTCACCAATCACATGAATACCGGTATTTATTCATCTTTGAGAGAGGAAAGCGCCAACCCTTCAGTTTACTTTTAATACCATACTATACAGTTAACTTCACATCAATCAGTAGCCCTTGAGTAAGTTTTTTAACATTTACTAACATTTGGGAAATTAAGGTCTACTAGAAACTCATTTTTGTGTAACCTGGCCATATTCTTTTTCTCATAACGGAAAGGGTTAGCTGGTCAAAATAATGAAATCCTATAAAATAAACAATAAACAATCAGCAACAACGAAAGCTATACTGCTGCGTTAAAACTTTCACCAACTCGTAAAGCAAATACGTCTTTGTCACCGCCCATTTCGTAACCGCATCATTTCGTCGGAATATTGAGAGCGATCAATACTGTTAAACAACAATGTATTGATAGACCCCATTCACTTCCATGAATGAAGTCAATGAATCTACAGAGTAAAAATATAATTAAATAACCATACATGAAAATGATTTACTTATTACTAGCTAGAAAGTATTTACTATGAAGATAAAAGATACAGGACTGCGTTTTAAACTGATTCTTCAAAAAATGCATGCTATAACAAGAAAATTGTCGAAGATAAAGTCTAAAATATGTAAGGATAGCTATTGATATTCCTATGTGGTAGTCTTTTTTCAAGGTGCAGTTACGAAATTAGCCATTAATTTGACGATAAAACAGGTATTATAATAGACATGTTATGCGAATTCGTCTTTGTCCAGCCCGTTTCGTAACCTCATCAATTAGCGGGTAAAGTTATTATATAGTTATTTATAAAAGTGGTTAAACAATAATGACTATTCTGCTTCCCATCAGGTAAATACAATATTACATGTCGTCTCCAATAAAAAAAAAGACTTAAGTAGTTTAGTAAGAACTTACTGTTATTAAGTTTCCATCTTGAATGTTAACTACATAATATAAAAAAAAAATATTAGAACTATAGTCAAATTCAATTTTGTGTTTCAAGATTTTATGTTTAAGTAAGTACATTATTTATAATTAAAGTATTATCTTTATACATTGGCAACTATGTTTTATTCGTAATTTTAGTAATACAGATATGTCATAAAAATAGCGCAGTTTAATCTTTCGAATATACAGCAATGTTCGTTAAAAAGTCACTATTAAAAACATTATTTTGATTTTTTTATTGTAAATCAATCTTTAATTGATGATTTAAAAGCTTCAATAATCAAATAATCAATTGTTATATTTTTATTAAGCCTTTATATTAAGCGTTAATATGACATTAGTTTGTATAAATTAATAGAAAATCTTCTTATAGGTAGTTAATCATAGATTCCGGTAACATACTTACATAGATATAAATATTTCTCATAACATTAATGCTCAAAAATATATTCCTTTGCTAAATAAAATATCTTTAACCCCACAATGGTTGTTATTCAATGTCGTAGTGCGTCATAGCGATTTGTCTGAGGGTCACAATATTCTTTTCTCGTGCATTGACGAAAGGGTTAAGTCGCCAAGTGGCCTGACCTTTGCACCGCTAACCTCTTTTGGGGTTTCCAGACAAGGGGATGTTTGGTGAACGAAAAGATGTTTTTGATTTAAAGAAATGTGTGGGGGAGAGTGTGGAGGATGTATGCTTTATTTTTTATATTTGTTGGAATTCTTTTATTGGAGGAAAATAAATGTTGTATTATATTATAATACAGCTGAGGTGTTTTATCTATTGTGTTGTTTTTATTTGATAAATGGTTATCTATAGAGCATATCGTCATTGTCAAAACAAAACCTGCTATGTGCACATTTTTAGATTTCAAGATTTTGACAATTATTATTAGTTCATTGACCAAACTTTAATATAAAAAAGTGCTATGTGCTCTTTTAACCCTCTTTTTAATTGCTTTGTTGTACTTATTGCTTAATTGCAAGATTAGGGGTGGGTTTTTTGAATATCGGTGACTAACTAAATATCACCAAAATGACAAATTTTGTGAATTTTTCAAGTTCAGCTTTTGTGAGTAGTATTTTCTATGATCTTGCGTAAATAAGTTTACAGATATTATTAATAGGTAAAATACAGCCGCAAAGGAGGTATTTCATATACTTTATAAGTTTCACCAGAAACAACAGAAAAGTGTATGCATTAGTATATACATATTAATCGCGCATACACTTTTCTGAATATAAATCGAGCAGAACTGGCCTGGAGAAGAAATAGAGTTCGATATATTTGCTATATCTGCGACTGACACCAAACGATCTCCTAAGATACTTGAAGCCATTATAATTCGACCGCCTCCATAGACTTGTGGTTGCGCCTTTGTATCCGGAAGTCGTGGGTTCGATTCCCACCCATGGCAATATAATATTAGTACGATTTTCTGTACAGTTTGTCATGGTCTGGGTGTTTGTAAAATATAATATGTATTATATCATTGTTTCTGGTACACATAGTACAAGCCTAAGCCTTAGTTTGTGCCCAGACCATGTGTAAATTGTGCTACATATAAAAATATATATATAATAATAATAAAATGTGAAATATAAGTATAATTGACTTTTGTAAATAAACATTATATTTTATAAACAACCAAATCATATATAAAACTCTGCAAAAAACGTACTAATAATATTGTTTTTGCCATGACTGGGAATCGAACCCCAAGGTTTCATCGCCAACGTCGCAACCACTAGACCACGGATGCGATCAAACTTTTTTATTTATATGTAACTTTATTTAAAAAAAATCACATTTTGGTGAAATCGTGATTGATCGTGTGTTTAGAAATAGACTAGTATTCATGCCTAGAAGAATATGTTAAGCTCTCAGTCCCAATTCTTCCAATACCACCTTTTCGGTACTCGTAAAATGCGTGAAAATATACAAATAAAAAGATTCTTTTTCTAAAATTTCACACCGAAACATTATTCATTTATTTAATAGCTTTTATTTAACTGAATTGACATAGATTTTTTTTCACAATTATACTAATTGATGAGGTTACGAAATGTGCGGGACAAAGACGAATTAGCATTACGTGTCTATTTTAATATCTTCGCTGTTTTATCTTTAAATCAAATTTCGTAACTGAACCTTAGTAAATGACTACCACGTAGCTATTATACAAAAAATAATTTAATAATTTGTTTTTAATCTAAAAGTGTGCCTCGAATAGCACGTTAAGCTGTCAGTCCTAGTTTCACTAAACTAACTTGTGAAACTATTAATAGATGAGTTATTGAGTCTACCCAAACCCCTCTACTGGGTACGTCCCTGAGGCCGTCTAGGCGGTCTCGGGCGCCGTAAAGCACCCGTGATGATGATATGATATTATATGATAATGTAATAAAAAACGAATTTTACTTAGATATCCGGATTAGTAGTCTGTCTTTTGACATAAGCCTCTTCCAGTGTTTACCATTCTCTTCAGTTGATTCCCAATTTTTAGACTTCTAAATTCATCATCCCATCGTTTGTATGGTTTTCCTTTTATTCTTTTTCTCTCACGCTGGTACTAACTACTACTGAAACAGTATCTAAAAACTGATAATTCAAATGTGTCTAACCAAAAAATATAAAACACTACCCGTTCTAATAAAAAAAAAAACATCCACCAAATATACGCACACAAAACAACGCCGCGTCTCTAAATTATCTACATATAAATTTGCATGCAAAAATCTAATGCCTCTTTTCACCCCACAATCCCATCCCAATCCACCACCCACACATACACACGCGCATATTAACGCGCATTACGTAAGTGTGCGTACGCAATTTTTGATCAATACTTAAAAATTAACAGGCATACACTCGGCTGCTAGTTTTTAAATTTATTCTGCGCATGTCTCATTTTTAATCAGCCCCTTTGAGCCCCCGCCTTCGCATAGATATATGAAGTAGCGTACCTATATCGAACTTGTAATAATGACATATAATATGTGCGTTGTTCGCTCTATATGTTGTTCGTTTGTTGTACTTACGTTGCGTAATCACACGTTTTTGTTTGGCAATTTGTTTCATTTTTGCCAGATGTTTCTAGCTATTACTGGCTTTTGTTAGGTTTATATTCTAACACTGCAATTTGATTGCTGTAATAGTTATAAAAATAGATGTAATAGGCATTGGTATGTTATTTGCTCACAGTCAAGCAGATGGTACACGGTTTGACCAAAAGTAATGAAAATCGGGTATTAATAATCATCTTTCTTATCTTATTAGTTTTTGAGGCTGACATCAGCCAGAACACTTCGACCCAGTGGGATCTTTTGTGTATTCCCCAGCCCTTTACACCTCACTCGTCCTTCCCATCCTCAAATATGCTGCTGATATATTTGAGGACGTCCTCCAGTTTGAGGAGCCTGTAGCTTTCCGGTTCCGGGTAAGCATGTTGCAGGTATTTCATTCTGTGCATGGCCTTGCATCATACTGGCACAGTAGATGCTGCATTGTTTTCCCACCAGTAGCCTCATTTGTGTTTTGTTGTTATTAATAATCATAACACAAAAAAAAAAAACAGTTATTTAACATTACTTATAGACAGATGACAACATATTTTAAATACGTCATTATTTCTTTCGTTGCTATAGTCATTATTCGTTAAGAATTAATTTGTAGCTCTAACAAATGATGACGTGTTGAAATTTGTAGCTCTAACAAATGATGACGTGTTGAAATTTACTACAGTTAAATGCTTATGCAAAGAATTTAACTGGATGCACTGAAATACTACGAGCGTTGCGAAGGAGAAAATCTGAGAAAATCTTTGATCTAGTATTACCTAATCGAATAGTAGAATACGCCAAGGATCACTGTAAAAGCCTGAACCAAACTGATGATGATGGTGATAACATCACGCTCGATATTTTGACAAAAAAAAAAAACAAGTCAACTTTATAGAAATCTTTAACCGTTAGAGGGTTCTAACGGTTAAATAGCCCGAGCTCTTGGCTATACGTATGTCATTTGAAACTTAATGATGATGTTAAGAGATGATGCAGACTTTAAAAAAAAAATAGGTATAAAGCGTACCTACATTTCAATGACGCCCTATGGCTTTATAATAAAATCTAATATTTTAGTGTTGTTATTTCTGGTATACATAGTACAAACCTAGAGCTTAGTTTGTGACCAGGGCAGTAATTATGTGTCAATTTGTCTAACAAAATAAATAAAATAGCAATATTCTCAGTGACTATAATTTTAATGAACATAGGAACTGCGAGCTAAACGTCGGCACATTTTAAAAATCTAAACTGCCAGCATACTGGGAAATATTTATGACTTTGGAAGAACCTGGATCAATTATGTTGACTCCAAGCTTAAGAAATATCTCAGGGGCAAGAAATTTGAAGACAATAGCGGAATAAGAGGGCATTTATAGAGACTAAAGAAGATGTTTTTTTATAAACTTGAGTTCGACAGAAAGTCGATGAACTAAGGTTAATTCGCCTCCGTAGACTAGTAGTTGCGCATTTGGTGTTGTCCAGAGGTCGTGGGTTCTATTTCCACCAATAGCATAAAACAATAAGTACGTTTTTCCATACAGTTTGTCATAGTTTGGGTGTTTATAAAATATAATATGCATTATATAGTTTGGGAGTCAGACAGTCCTCTGAATGTAAATCACTTGTTTTTAATTTGAATAAAGTCAAATCTTTTCCTTCATATTATTATTAAAATATGTGTGTAAAATAGAGGTAATCACGAAATTTGCTCTAACTTTGGCTTATTGCTACTAAGAACGCTCTAACAAGAGTTTATGTTAACACTAACACTTACTGTACAGTTTAAACTATAGGAATCTACCAATAGGGTCGCCCATTCTTTATAAAAGATTTTCAAATATATAAACGTATATTATAAACATTATAATAAAACAATTTAATATAATGATATTAACCAAAAAAAAATGGTTGTCGAAATATTATTGATTTTCAATCCTAACTTGTGTGTACGACAAAGCACGAGCATACATAAAAGACTACATTATTATAAATTAGGTCAAAATAAAAGTAGGTCAGGAAAATTATGTTCAAGAAAGATACGTTCATACTTCCTCTTAAATATTGTTGTTAAGTAAATTATAAGTACAATAAATTATTAACCATATTATCCATTCATCATACATTACATATATTTCTGTATAAAACTAGTCTATACCTATTCGGATTAAACAAATAAAGTAACTATACTCTAAAATTATATATATTCTAGATAAAAAAGGAAAAGGTTAAGCAGATGACAACTAGGCCGGCCTGGGATGGGTGACTGCTTTATACAACGAGGCTATTTCATCATAAGCGCCGCAACAAGCTCGCCACTTGTTAGGTGTTGCCTCCGAATAACATCGGCGAAATGAGGACGGGTTAATCCCTCCGCTCGGTACCCTGAAGCCGTTTAAACGGTTCTCGGGAGCCAAATAGGCACCCGTGATGGTATTTATTATTATATTAAAAAGGAAAAGAAAAATGTTACTTTTAATAAATACATATTTAAGATATCCTGTTAGCTTTTTTTGCACATATCAAACACATTATAGAAAGCCTGTTTACAATCTTTTTCAGATTTCGATTAATCTAAACAGTCTAAATTTAACATAGGTAAGGTATTTATTTTAAATAAAAATTGATATACTGGCAACATTTGTATTATTATTATTTTTATTTATAAATGGTCTTTTACCTTGGTCTACTATTAAACAGATAATCGATAACTTGAGAGTGTAATAAAAAAACTAACCAACACAAAAAGTCAATGGAAATTTTCCCTAAAACTAATAATGGCAAAGAAACTGATAGAATTTCAGGAGTTTCCTCAAATATTTTGGGGTTCCATCTTCCGATTATAGTGATTTTTTTATGGTATCAAAGCAAAACAGTTTTAAAACCGGTAAATTAATGGAATAGTTATGCCTATACACACTTAATAATAATACGCGTTGACTTGTAAAAGTCCTTCTGTACAGCGGTTATAAAATAAAATTTGAGTGATACCTACTGTTATACATACTTACTTATATATCTAATAAGAAATAAAGGAAAATATAAAATTAGACAATAACCCAAGAATTATTTCCAAGAATTAATAAAACAAAAACCGAGTTGACCGAAATAACTGTGTACGAGAATATCCAATAAAAATCCCAACCGATTAAGCTGTGCTCTTGCTTTTTTATTATTTTTAAACGTGGAACGCGCGTAGAAAGTGAAAAACGCAAAAAAACGTCAAAAAACATTCACAGCAAATGTTTGGGTCCTGTTTGCGGATTTTTTTCGAAAGTGATTGTTAAAATAGAAGTTTTGAAATACTGTGTTACAAATGCAATTATAAATTGGCTCAAAAACTGGGAGTTTTTTTACATAAAATATTTAACAATGAGTTAAATCCAGAATAGCTCATATATATATATATATATAATAGAATATTGCTTAAACTTTTTAATATTATTACAATTTTTAATAGAGTAATTACTTTCAGAATAATTTAATAATATAATTAAAGAGTAATAAGGTAGTGTAAAATTATACACTACCTTATTATCCCGTACCCCTCACAGCACATAAAACTATTATTAGCTATTAGTTTATTATCAGTTTTGCAAGGTATGACATACTTACCTACACAAATAAAAAAAACCATTATAATAAATATCAAATTGCGAGAAAAGAATCACTTTAAATCGTTATTTTCTTTATTAAATATTATTTAACAAAAATAATAATTATCTAATTTAAAATCACAGTGATTAAGCTGAAGAACAGTATATTCATTATTTAAATAGTCTTCTTAGTTTTTGGAAATAGAATAGCACATAGAAAGATAAAAGATAAAAAAAAAAAAAAAAAATAGATTGATTAATATTTGGTATTGTCTCCTCCATCCAGGTCTTAACACTGCGATGGCGATTTTTCATAATAAAATTTTAAAAAAAACGGTTGATTAATATTTGATATTGTCTCCTCCATCCAGCTCTTAACACTGCGATGGCGATTTTTCATAATAACACTTTAAAAAAATCTGTTGATTAATATTTGGTATTGTCTCCTCCATCCAGCTCTTAACACTGCGATGGCGATTTTTCATAATAAAATTTAAAAAAAAATGATTGATTAATATTTGATATTGTCTCCTCCATCCAGCTCTTAACACTGCGATGGCGATTTTTCATAATAACATTTTTAAAAAATCTGTTGATTAATATTTGGTATTGTCTCCTCCATCCAGCTCTTAACACTGCGATGGCGATTTTTGATAATAAAATTTAAAAAAAAACGATTGATTAATATTTGGTATTGTCTCCTCCATCCAGCACTTAATTAACACTGCGATGGCGATTTTTCATAATATAAACAAATATCACTTTAGTACCGAAAACTATGTGATTCAATTTCTTCCTCGTAAGTGTATTTTATTCTATAGGTAGGTCAACTTTTATTCTACTATAATATTTATATTTATTTATAATTTTATTTAAAACTTTATTTATTACATAACTGACTTAATCCTTTCAATCAACCAGCAGACAGTATTTAGTTTTGAATGTTAAAGAAACCTAAATACAATAGGTTTTAATTATATACAAAAAAAAACAGCTTTACTTGTTATATTAAAATCAAGAAATTTTCTCTTTCAATTAGGTAATACAAATAAAAATTACGAAACTCAGGTCTTTAACCTACGCCATTCTTAATCTAGTACTACGAAATCTACGAGGCTACGTCGTAGCGTAGGAGGCTTTCAAGGAATTTTGGGCTGTTTACAGTACTTCTATATTGATTTTTCCAGTTCATCGCTCATCTTAAGAATTTCCGTTTGCGCAATTATGAAAATTAAGATCCATTTTCATTCATGAGGGCTGAGTAACGTCTAAATGGTTTTGCGCGTGTGACTGACTATTACACGTTGACATAATGTAGTCAAGGTGTATTTCTTTATATTTATCATCGTGTTTTTTATCGAGTAAGTCTGCTTACAATTATGTATTTAAAGTCACATTTAGAAAAAAAAAAACGTTTACACTTGTGTATTTTTTATACACGTATTATTTAATTTAACACAAATAATAATTATAACAAAAATTTTAGTCATAATACTAATAATATTTAAATAAAAAATTTACTCATAATACACTTCTCCTACACGACGTATTTTAGGAACTTAAAAGTAATAATAATATGTTGGAATTTTGCACACATATTATTTGGATCATAAACTAACCCCTGGACTTATACTATGTGTACCAAATATATCGTTATTAAATACGTACTTTTTCTATAAATACACACCCAGGGAAAGGCATACTAAACAAAAAAACGTACTAATATATTTTGCAATGAGTGTAATCGAAGTCACGACTTCCCGATACAACGCCAACGGGGAAACGTAACCACTAGACCACGGACGCCGTCAATAAATAGTAACTTGGTGACCGAAAGCGTTTTCTCTTCACCTTACTACTCTGCTACAGTTATTACTATACTTTATTGACCTACCATAGAGTCCTATTTAGCTTGACATAAGTTTTTTCTATTGACAGGTTTTGTAAAGAATACAACATTCTATAGTGGTTAAGCAATTTATTAATTAAATTAAGATAGTATTGGTTAATATTTGCAAAGGTTTGCTCGTAGATCGTAAAGAATTTGTATTCATTCATTCATTATTCCTTGACAATTAAATACAACATAATAACATTTTAAATCAGTTCTTTAATAACCCACTACACAAAGCTAGACAAAAGAGAAGCGCCTACTGATACGACAAAATCAGAGCTTCATAAAAATCCACTGTCATATACACAAAACACTTCCTGATTAAAGCTTTAAACACACACAATTATATTATCACGCACACACGCAAATGAGGCGAGAGCGAAACAAAAAATCTCGAATAATATTAATAATTACTTCGCGCTCGCATAGTTTGTTAGAAAGAGATGCTGAAAAAAGTATCTCTCACTTTGTTGTTTCCATCCCTTTCTGGCACGCGCTTTTTTCCGGGCTTTAGTGAGATTCGATCCCGCAATCAGGGGGTTTTGTATTTCGGGGTAGGGAGGTCAAATTTTTAGACCCCCTATGCCCCGCGCCGTAAATTGGAGCATATAATTTTTATTACAGAACCGTCGTACATCGAATCGATGGGGAATATTCGAGATAGCGGAGTTAGATTAAGGTCGGCGTTAAAATAATATATAATTTTTGTGGCCGTATTTAATGCCTTCATTAATATTTTAGCTTTCTAAGGCACTCGTGAGGAGTTTTCTCGCATCCAACTGCTCCTATAAAATATTAGTTTACTCGTGTAATAAAAAGTTTGTATTGTAAAAAGTAAGTTTGTAATAAATATTTATAGGTTCGTTCGTAAAAAAAATATAGAGTTTTATTTTTTTTAAGTTTACGACAACCAACCCTTTTTTTTATATATTCTAGCCTAGTGTCATATTTACGGTTAACTGTAAATAGTAAATATAGATTGGTTACTGGATGGGTGACCGTTTGTTTATTTAGACGCCATTTAATCCACCGCTAGCTTAAGCAGGAAGCTACTTTAGACATAAAAAAAACGTTTTACCAAGATGTATCGTGAAGGAGCGTAACATTTTAATCTAACTCTGTAAGGAAGATGGTGTCTGTAATTGATCGGAAGTTTTGAAAAATTTTGCACGATTTAATTATATTTTGAAGTTCCGGATGTTTTATTGGATGGGGCCTGCTAACTACACAATACTTTTTAAATCGGTCAGGTTATGAGAACAACTAACTTCCCACTGGTTATAGAATATCTTAAAATATAGTGACTTGGAAAGCATGTTCAGCTGATTATTCCAGTTTCAGTATACAACTAGTGAAACTGTTTACAAATGGGTTATTTAGTCTATCTAAACATCGCGATGAACTAGCCAGTCGGTTGGTGTAGAAACTCCTCCGTCACGGGTGTCTTTCGGCGCCTGAGACTGCCTGGACGGCCTCAGGGTAACCGGCGGTGGGGTTTATACCCACATTGTCTTACTTAGACAATGGAATGTACAACGGACAAGTGATCGCCGCCCACTGAGCTTCTTGCGGTATTAGACCTAATACTAGTTGGTATAGTAAAACTGTGACCGACAGCTTAACGTGCTCTCATAGTAACTAACCGTACGTACCATCCGATGCACGAGTGGTCTTGAGAAAACCTCATTTTATACTCAGTAATACTCACCTAGCATGGAATCTGTGACTATCTTTCATTCTGGGTTTAACCAGCTCAACTACCCAGGTAGCATTTTGATGTACCTATGACGTCAATTACGTCGAGAATGACACTTAGTTGACGTCATAGGGACGTCAAAATGCTACCTGGGTACAATGAACTTTTTTGAAAGAATATCTAATCGAATTCTAATAATGTGATAAACATGCTGTTAGGTTAGCTACTGCTCGCGACTTCGTCCGTCTGAAATGTTGAATTGATTTGTTGGATAATAATTATACACGGACTAATTATATTTAAGTCCTGGTAATTCTAAGGTTACTTTTTAGTGGTATATATAGTAGCCTATGTGACGGGCGGACGGATATATATATATATATAATTGCGTGCAAAATTTCATACAAGTCGGTTCAGACGTTTTGGAGTTATGAAAAAGTCACTGCGCAACTGATAATGGAAAGGTTAGGCAGATGACAACAAGGCCGACCTGGGATGGGTGACCGCTTTATACAACGAGGCTATTTCATCATAAGCACCGCAACAAGCTCGCCACTTGTAAAGTGTTGCCTCCGAATACCATCGGCAAAATGAGGACGGGTTAATCCCTCTTCTGGGTACCCTGAGGCTGTTTAAACGGTTCTTGGGAGCCAAATAGGCACCCGTGATGGTATTTATTATTATTAAATCCATTTAAATATTCCAAAATTACGTTATTTTCATTAATGTCGTTAATTCGTAAACGTCTCTGACGCGCGCTTCCGAATCATTAGATTTCGTAAAATTTTCCGTCAACTCTTATAAGTGCTCGATATATGAATGTCAAGCCTACATTAAGAGCTAAAATAGAAGCGAACCCTCCATACCCCTAAATTATTTCGACATATGCAAATTCGCGCACACCTACAGGCTCATACAAAGATTAAAGACTCTAACAGAAGTGACATTTGATTTGGTTTAATTTATTATTGTCATAGTTTGTGATGGTATGACAGGATTGATGTAGAAGCAGTCGTGTCATATATACATGGTGACTTTGAAAGAATGTACTTTGGGCTAATATGAGGTTCTACTGATCTATACGAACAACTTTTCCTATGGAACCATGTGTCGCAAATGAAAAAAAAAATACCTTGCCCATACAAACTAGTAATGTTAAAATGACCAATTTGTATGGGGAAGCCAAAAATTTTCATTTGCGACACATAGTTCCATGGGAAAAGTTGTTCGATTTGATCAGCAGAACCTCATATTAGCCCAAAGTACGTCCTTTTTAATCACCCTGTATATAAGACGATAAGATTATCGTTCTTTTAATTTAACCCGATGAGGATGAGATAGGGCCAATTTGATCCTGGTGATTTTGTTTTCTGTACAGTTTTTATCCGGCAGTCATAAACTGTCGAATGTCTCTATAGCTGGAGCCATTGTACTAACCAAGTACATTTTTCAAGCATATCTTGTTCCATTTTGTAAACAGTGCTAGTAACACTAAAGACTGTAATTAAATAATTTTATGATGAAAGTTGATTGATCTCGTAAATAATTACTAAAAAACGATTTACTCAATAAGACTCATAATTCACCGGATTAAAAGCCGGCATAATAGGTTAAGTATTGTTTCATAATATATAGTACACAGAATACACACCATTGGTCGTTTCTATTCTTAAAGTCCTGCGCCTTTTATAAAATATCTATTAGAACTATTGTTATATGTTTTTTCCAATTGTGCAAAAAAAAATTTTTTACCAAATTTTATCAGGAAATTATTATAAAAAAATATGTCACATCTACATCGGTACTCTATGTCTATACACCTAGCGACAGGCTCCCAAAAAACGAAGCGGCGCAGTTGTAAAATTGTCTAACTACCCGCCTCCCCCTCTTGAGCCGCGGCTCATTACGAGCACGCGCGTAGAACATACATACACGAGAATACCGCTAGTGCAATGCATCTCAAGATATCTTTCTAATTTCCTACACAATAGAATATTTATTGGAAAATTGGATAGGTTTTTAGTTATTTTATTAACTATATTACTAAAGTAAAATTGGTTGTTTGTTTTTTATTTGTAACGCGCTTTGTATTCTAAATATTGTGATAAGCTGAGTACTGTCTTATATACTTACTCTTGTAATAGGGACATTTTATAATACATTTTGTAAAGGTACTCTAAATACTTAATTCTATTTATTTATTTTTTGTTACTTTGTTATTTTTGTGACTTCGAATAAATACTTTAAATACTTTAAATTCTAAAGTTTTTTTATCAATATTAGTCGCTCCGACTATGATATATAATACTACCACATCCACATGTAGTAATCTCCTGAAATCCTGAAAACTTTGTGTGTTTTAATTATACGAGTAAAAATTCGTAAAATTGAATTAAAAAAAAAACTTTTCTAAATCTAATGACAATAGATATCGCAAGACAGCTCTCCAGAGAGTATCACCATGTATACCAATCTCGCACACGCGGCTCAGATCGCGATACGCGTCGCTTGCCCGTGTTCATCTCTTTCTAGTTTTGAAAAACCCGCTCTTTTCCCCTCTCCTCCCTAAGGGGGAAACCTCGTTCCCCGCCGCGGGCTAACATACCCCCCTTTCCTAATTCCTTACATATTTAAATTCCACTTTCGACATTCTCATTGGTGACTTTATAGAACACATTCCGTTGTGCAAATCTCGCGTATGACAGCCACCTATGTGTGGAAGAAAGCCTACTTGCTCCTTTTTAATTTACTCTCTCCTTCTCGTTTATGGGTGCCTGGTACCGAGATGTCGTTTATGTATTTATGTTCATGAGTATATTTTGTAACGAATTTATAATATAATGAAAATTTTGTGTAATGAAAAAGTTTTGTTTCTTATTTATTGAGATTTTTCTTATCCCATTTTCTTATTGCAAAACCAAATTAATATTGCTTCTTTATTTTAGTATTGATTTTAGAATCAGATGACTCTTAATCTTACTAAACTAAGTTTAGGTGGATGAGTTTTACCACTGCCCTTACCGATATTACCGTAAGTGACCTAGCCCTGAGGCTCTACCATGGGTTTGCGCATTGTAGAAAAATAACGTATTTGTATACGTATACGTGAGCAACAACCAATAGGATCGCTTTATTCAATCCTGTTACCAAAAATAAAGCGGCCCTATTGGTTGTTGCTCACGTATACGTATACAAATACGTTACGTTTCTACAATGCGCAAACCCATGGTAGAGCCTCTGTTTCTTAATTATTCATACGACAGTATACAGGCGTGATGATATAGAAGAATAAAATATTATCAATAATTATTTTTTTTGTCCACAGATATATTACAAGTTTATACCGCCACTAAAGGTAAGTTTATTTTTATTAAGAGTTCACCTTCGATTAATACAACTAGTTTTATTTTTACCGGAGCACGGTAATCGACTTTGCATCTACTTGCAGTCCTACAAAATCCATGAATGGGGCCGATTAATTCATTCTTGCTTGACAGCATTGATAGCATTGATATTACGAGTCTACAATAGCTTCGCTGCTTTATCGTCAAATCAATTGCCCGTTTCGTAACCGCACACTGAAAGGAGTCCCCTCAACAAATTGATGCACTAATCCTGAGAACCGAGGTAGGTATCGGTTCAACGCAAAAAAGGACCAACAAAATAACAGCTCTCTTGCGAAATGACCTCTTCTTTGAAATTACTGTTATAAAGACAAAGCTAGCGTAGACACGAACAAGATGCAGCAAGGCGTGTTCAAAAATTGAATATTACCTACATAAATAATATAGTCAAAATTTATTAAATCATATATTAATGAAAAAAAGAAAAAGCAAGTTTGTAGAACAGTGGATAGTTTTTGAAATTTGTATGAGACCCATTTCTTAAAATATGAAGAACATTACACACATATTGCTCTGATCACAAACTCTTGACTTGTACTATGTGTAAGGCAGCGAAAAGCAATTTGTCTTTGTCGCCGCCCAATTCGTAATCGCATCATTTAGCCCGCATAGTGGGAGCGATTAATGTTATACAACGGGTAGAACAAAGTCACATGCTATGCTCCAATAAAAAATATTATTTTTTCTTTAATGACAAATATTTTATTAAGCGGTGTCAACTTCAAAAGTAGAAACCGATTGGACTAAATAACACATAAAAAAAAGTACAAAATATATACCGATGTAAAAAACATACGCGTCGAATAATCTTCAAGTTGATTCTGTGGTATGGTCCCCAAGATGCTGACGTATCTTTTTGTATGGCTATTGACACCTTTTGTTTAAAATGCACGACAAGAGCTGGCTCTTGGTTCTCCGGTAGCGTCAATAAGGAGTGGGGTCAAAGCTTTGTATAATTCCTTGGCATCCTGACTCCACGGTCCAACTGCCTCTACTGCGAAAGCCATTAATTATGGACATTTTTATTATATGAGCAATCACTAAAGTGCCGATAGACCGGTAGAGAAACCAGTAGCTCTACCACAAGTTTTTGCAAACCGTTTTTACTATAGTCGCAAGTAACTATAGATAGGAATCAACCTAAAGAGAGGTATATTTGAGAAATAAAGCGTATACGAATTTTTGGCTTTCGCAGTAGAGACATTTGGACCGTAGAGTCAGGATGCCAAGGAATTATACAAAACTTTTACCCTGATACCGGAGACCCAAGAGCCAGCTCTTGTCGTGCATATTAAATCAAAATGCACGGCAAACGATAGGGCTACAGATACTGGCATCTTAACGTACTCTACATGAGTAATCACGAAATGTACGTCTGGTAACCGAGTTGTTTGGATCGTAGTCTTTCTCCTTGTTTCTAGAACGATGACTAAAATTATTTAATGATTAAATCAGTTATTAACAAGACACAAGATCAGTAGAATATCACGTCACATCAAATTTTCATCAATCATGTGCATTGTTATGTAATTTTAATCATATAAAGATTTGATAGCCATTCTAGAAACTGAGGGTTAAACACACTACAGTACTAAAGTGTTTAAGTCGTGTGCCAATAAGTTCTTAATGTAAAAAAAAATGTATGCTGTTTGATAACACAGCACCGGTATAGTGCCTGGGAGGGTTCTCATTAAACCAGCTTGTAAAACTATTATAAGTTTATACAAAACGTCGCGAAGAAAATTTTGTTCGGTGAAGACTCAGTATACCGTCGTCTACGACGAGATGGAAATTAAACCTCAGGACCTCAAGTGGTATTGGGGACCCCCATTACAACTTTAATTCCTTTTTGCTGTGTACATTTTTTTCCAGAGAAAGTGTTTAACACCAAACGTGCCTGGTGGTAAGCATCAAACTATAACATAGAAACATTTAATCTGTTATTTGCAGAGTGTATTTTTTTACAGCACCCCTAGCGTAATGTCGCGGAACTAAAAACTTATGGTAGAGATTCAGCAGTTTATACTCAGAATAGCTTATTCTAGAGGCAATACTAAACCCCATCAATAGTACAAAATAAATTGTAGTTTATTACAGCACATTTAGTTTTTTCAATACCTAACTCATGTAGCTCCAGTAAAACGTTTTTGTGTAGTGAATGTATGTTGAAAAATCTGAATAAAATTTATTTAAAAGTTCTCTATTTAAAAAAAATATTACGAAGTTAGCTGTGTTCTAATAAATAAATAATGTTTGCCCTAAACTGTCGATATCTATATTTTGTACTTTGCAGGATAGCTATAAATAAAATTTCAGGCGTTATACTTTTTTAAATTTTATTCTAGAGAAGAACCGATTTTGTACTAACAAACTGTACATAAATACTTACATACCATCACGCATATAAACTATTTTTAAGGGGTATAATAGCAGTTATTGTAAAAAATCTCTTAATATTTTTTTTTTTGTTTTAGGGAATTTAGAGTAGTTGTTTCTTATAAATAGATTTATATTGCATTGATATTATGAATTTAGCAAATTGGAACTTATGACTGAAAGGTAGATTTAAGGGCTTTTATCAATTTACTAACTGGTTTCAAGGCCGAAACCACAGAAGAAATAATAGTATAAGTACCTTTTGGTACCCTAAAGACTTTAGAAATGCCTTCGTCAATGATGCAAATTAGATATTTCTTTTTACCATCATCCATTACCATCATAGTGTTAATTTGACTTTATTATTGACTTTTATTCAAGTTTTTAGTGTTATTTTTTTGGGAAGTTTTTATAATACTGATTTGAAAATTTTAAACAACTAGATATTTCAGTAAGTATTTAATAAAATTAAGCAAACTCATCACAACAACAGTTCCAAATAATTATAGCTACAAACCACAGGATAATAATGATTAAAAAAAAGCGTAGGTACCTAAATAAGCTTCAAAAGAGTTGAAAAAAATAATTAATGAACCAATTAAAACAAATTGATGAGTGGAAACTACTGGGCTGTATGTACGGTCCAGTCAGTCCGCACAATGGGGTAAAACGTTCTACTTATATGTACATCAACAGGACAATTTACCCCATCCCCCTGAAAAAACTGAAAAGTATCGCCGTTTTCCACCAATAGGGAAAATTATTGGAAAAACTACGACAAAATGAATTTATTATATCAACCGCAACACGGGAGAGGGGTGGCCAGGGTGGTAATGTGTGGACGCACCCCCTTATCTGTATAATAATGTATATTTTATTTTTAACGCTAGCCGCGCTTATGCTGTTTTTAAATTTTATTTCATCATCACTTTGTTTTGGGAGATTATTTTTTAGCTGAATAACTATCATATAGGTATACGGTTAAATCTTTAGTAAACTAACCTTTATCTATCTTACTTCTTTTATTTTCTTCGCCATTTTGCTAGAGCTTTGAGAATTTGTCTAAAATCTAATTTCAAGACATAATTTAACGTAGGCACTTCTCAAGACGTCATTCAGAGGTGTAAGCGATTATGGTCACGCAAAATTTAATATTAATATGGGAATATCATCTCTATTATGACAGACTGAAGGTCTATTTAGTCTATTTTTTATTTATAAACGATATGTCTCTATAACTTTGTTAGGCTGACGAACCGGGCTTGTTATCACCGTTTATACAGATGCTTCTATAACTAATGGGAGAATATAGCATTACAAACTCCACTTTTTTCTTAAATCTTCCTTTTTAATTAGAGCACACATGTGTCTCTATAGTCGCCTGATGGTAAACTGTATGCAAGAATTAGAACTACCAATAATCTTAATTTGAAACGCGATTTAATTTATTCGTTCAGTTGAGGTATAGGAATATAAACTCTATTGGAGACAAAATTACAATACTATTTCTAATACTAATAACCTATCCATACAAAATTCTAAGTTGGCGCTATGTCCAGATATCTTGGATTCGATTTCCATTCAAGCCACAATATAACAGTACGTTCTTTACTGAAAGGTCTGCATTACTCTGGGTTTATAACATATAATATGTAACTATTGTATTAGACGTCGAATAGTACAAGTCAAGAGCTTAGTTTGTGATCAGGGTATACCAAAAAGCCAATCGACAATTAAAAACCCCATCGAAAGGAAAATGTATAGGATATAATATACGTTTTTTTGACGATCGGGCTCTACCCATAGGCTAAAATCTTCAATACATTTTTAAAGAACGACGCGTCGATTAGTATTTTAATCGGACCAATAATATCGGACAGATAGAACAGAGATTACTTTCGCATTAATATATACCCAACGATTAGTATTTCGATCAGACTAATAATATCGGATAGATAGACAGAGATTGCTTTCGTATTAACAATATATACACGTCGATTAGTATTTCAATCGGACTAATAATATCGGAAGATAGAACAGAGATTACTTTCGCATTAATATATACCCAACGATTAGTATTTCGATCAGACTAATAATATCGGATAGATAGACAGAGATTGCTTTCGTATTAACAATATATACACGTCGATTAGTATTTCAATCGGACTAATAATATCGGCAGATAGAACAGAGATTACTTTCGCATTAATATATACCCAACGATTAGTATTTCGATCAGACTAACAATATCTGATGGATAGACAGAGATTACTTTCGTATTAACAATATATACACGTCGATTAGTATTTCAATCGGACTAATAATATCGGAAGATAGAACAGAGATTACTTTCGCATTAATATATACCCAACGATTAGTATTTCGATCAGACTAATAATATCGGATAGATAGACAGAGATTGCTTTCGTATTAACAATATATACACGTCGATTAGTATTTCAATCGGACTAATAATATCGGCAGATAGAACAGAGATTACTTTCGCATTAATATATACCCAACGAATTTAGTATTTCGATCAGACTAACAATATCTGATGGATAGACAGAGATTACTTTCGTATTAACAATATATACACGTCGATTAGTATTTCAATCGGACTAATAATATCGGCAGATAGAACAGAGATTACTTTCGCTTTAATATATTCCCGTCGATTAGTATTTTGATCGGACTAATAATATTGGACAGATAGACAGAGATTACTTTCGCATTTATAATATATACACGTCGATTCAATCTACCACAAGTTTTTACAAACATTTCTTACTATTGTCGCTAGTCTCTATAAATAGGAATTAATCAATAAGAGAGGTTTATTCCAAAAATAAAACGATTTTATTAGTTATCTATAGTTACCAGCGATTACAGTAGAAGCTGTTTGCAAAAACTTGTGGTAAGCTACTGAGATTACTGTAGCATTTATAATATATACGCGTCGATTAGTATTTTGATCGGACCAATAATATCGGACAGAGAGACAGAGATTACGTTCGAATCTATAATAAAAATTGTTAGGGATTTATTTAAAAATCGTCATAATAAAAAAGCGAATATAAAAAGTTGTACAACTCTTAAAAAATTACCAATAAGTACCTACATTATTTAGTATTCTCATATAATTTTCAGTTTGGTCATGGTTGCACGTATAGTAGTTATGTGTTTTTTCTTCTGTGTCCAGATGTTTACAGTAGCCTTTTTAACGTTTTTTGAGTCTTTTTAACGAAAAATGTTTTATTAATGATGTTTGAATCCTCATTCTTCAACACCTTTCAGAATTTTGTGAAAATTATTTAACTGTTACTTTCATTTGGTTAAATACCAGCAAAATTTAGAGTTATATTATTAACTTAAATTGTCAGATTAATTATTTTATTTTGAAAACCAAGAAAAATATTATTTTCTTAGAGACGTCATGCCGTGCATGCCGCGTCGCATGCGTAGTTCGTTCGTAGTCAGTGTACTGCTACGAAAGAGAATGTTGCTTGCGCGGCGTCGTAGTTTTTTTATCGCCCGATGATTTAAATTAAGAACTGTGTAAATAACTGTGCGTTTCAATAGCTAACCCGTGTATTTCGCGCTAGCATGAAAATCAGCTGTTTTGGCGTTTTATTTTGATCATGTTAACAATTGTTAGTATTTTTAGCAATGCAAACGAAACAATAAAATTATCACAAAATACTGATTTGTGACATTTTGACATTTACCTTAAACGTAAAAAAAAAGAAAATATAAATAAAAAAATTCGATTTCATCATCATCATTATCATAATTTCTTCCAGAAATTAATATTTTTATAATTTGTATCTCCAACATTTTTTTCTCCATTATTTAGTAAAGTAAATAAAAAACTAAATTCTACAAAGTAATTAAACTAAAGTATACAACAAAACCAAAAATGTATAGTTCGAAAGATAATTTTAAGATTAATAACCTCTCATTGGCAGAAAGATATGGATTGTCCAATGCGATGCTAAAAATGACTAACGTCAGATGTTGGTATTTATCAATATTTTTTCCAAAAAAAACGACCAATGCTAGCGCCGCGCTAGCATTACCAGCTATCAAAACGCACCCTTAGTGTCATTTAATTACAGGTGGGAGGAATATCTCTACAACTTCGTTAGGCCGACCGACAGGCCTGTCAAACTGTCAAATGACTCATGTTTCGGTTTTAGTCTGTGGGTTTACCGGTTTTCAGGAGACTACTGCATCGATTTCTAGCAGAGGTGGTAGTCTCTTTTCAGGTTGTGATTACTAAAAGAGCGATTGATAACGCTAACATAGCGAGGATATAGTAATACGAATTCATCCTTAACGCCTCTCATTTCGTAACTTATTTAGCCAACATAGTAACGATCACTGCTATTTAAAAACAATAAATTGATTGACCCAATTCATAGACTGTGTAGGTATACTCACTAAGGTAGATCTAAGTCATATGCCATGCCCCCATAAAAAATAAATAAAAAAAAACCTGTACAGTCTGATTAAGAGGGCGTATAGATGCAAATAAAAAAGGTGAAATAAAATATGTATGTAACAATGCACAGCCTCCGTAGACTAGTCGTTGCGTCTTTGGCGTTGAATCTGGAGGTCGTGGGTTCGATTCCCACCCATGGCAAAAATATATTAGTACGTTTTTCTGTACATTTTGTCATGGTCTGGGTGTTTATAAAAATATAATATGTATTATATCGTTGCTTTTGGTACATATAGTACAAGCCTAGAGCTTAGTTTGTGAACAGAGCAATATGTGTAAATTGTCCTACATATAAGAAAAAAAAAAAAAGATTAAGATTGCGTGCGAGTGAGAAACAAAAAAAAACGCCGCGCGGAATTTTCGGAAAAAATAATGAATTTTTGCCATAACTTTCAAAATATTTTGAATTTTACAAAACTCTGGGCCATGTACTAGATCTTATACATATACATAACTTATAAAAAAACATGGCTTTATAATCTGCTCCATATTGAAGTAATATAAAATATGCATTAGAATAGAGGTAACTTCGGGATATTTTTCTATCGAGGCAACTTTACGCTATAGCGTTTATCAAAGAGCCAGTTACTTAAAAAATAAAAAATAAAAAAAAAATACCATCACGGGTGCCTATTTGGCTCCCGAGAACCGTTTAAACGGCCTCAGGGTCCCAGCGGAGGGTTTAACCCATCCTCATTTCGCCGATGGTATTCGGAGGCAACACCTAACAAGTGGCGAGCTTGTTGCGGTGTTTATGATGAAATAGCCTCGTTGTATAAAGCGGTCACCCATCCCAGGCCGGCCTTGTTGTCATCTGCTTAACCTTGTTATCAGTTGCGCAGTGACTTAACCACTAGGCTGGGGCCGCTTTTTTTTTTTTTTTTTTTTTTCCAGTTACTTCTAAATATCTTAAATTTATTATTGTTTTTATATATTTGTTGGGTTTGAGGTATAATCATAATCAGAGATCTAGTATTATGATTTGCTTTATGCGCCCCCTTAAGAGGATATAAAAGTGTACTAAGTTTTCTACTGTACGCTGCAAGGTGTATATGTGTACCTACTAACTACGATGTACGTACAGAATAAGGGTGCAGCGAGTTACGAACTCTCAACTAAAGTGGTTGTACATTTGTACTTTGATGTGCTTTTGGTAATTTCGCTACATTTAGAATGTGTAGTTTTTTTTAATTATTATTTTATTGGAGTACGGCATGTGGTTTGCATTTGTATCTACCTGAAGGTAAGCAGTCTTACAAAGTCCATGTATAGGGTCGATCAATACGACGACAAAGACGTATTTATTTATTAAATACGGGGTTTAATTGATTAGTTGTTTAGTACAAATTATAAAAGTTTTTAGCATTTTATTTTTGAAAGAAGTTTCGTAATTGAAGAAAAGAAATGTAATGGAAGTTCGATTTCAGAAATAATAATTATGTCAGTTAAGGCTGTTTTTTTTTAATTTGGAATGTAGTCACTTAATGTATAAGTTATTTACCAAAAACTATTATTTAGTAAATAACTTATAAACTGTGGATATACACAATACGTACTAATATATTAAATTTAGAAATAATTATTTATTTCATAAAATTATAATACTTTTTTTTATGTATTAGTTTTTTTAATTTATTTTATTATCTTTATTAAAACGGCGATGAGCTTATTATAGACTATAGAGCGCCTCTGTAGACTAGTGGTTGCGCCTTTGGCGTTGTATCCGGAAGTCTTGGTTTCGAATCCCACCCAAAGCCAAAAAACATATTCAGACAAATTGTAGAGAAAAACTGTAAATTTTTCTCTACAATTTGTCCCGGTCTGGGTGTTCATAAAATATAATATGTATTATATCATTGTTTCTGGTACACATAGTACAAGCCTAGAGCAGGGTCCTTAGAGAAATTTTGTGGATTCCATCGATGGAATCGCCATCAGTCAAATTAATATGGATTTTGACAGTTTTCAGTCGGCCCTCTAGGCGTGACATTTGCTGTCAACTGTCAAAATCCATACCTTTATGACTGGTTTTTCTCTAAGTACTTAAATTTCTTTAGTGCAAAAAGTTGAACATAGGTGAGCTTAATGCTTTAGAAATTTCCTTCTAACCTTTAGTTCTAAGGTTAGAACCCGTTTTTTTTATTTTGTGCACTTTAAAATTTCATAAGAAGAATAACTCGATTCTTTTATATATTATTGAACCTCAACTTTACCTTTTTCTCCAGGGTGTCTCCGAGCAATCGACTTTACAGTTAGTATTTACGACCTTAAAAATACTGATCCATATACATTTATATTATGCCATTGGTTACTTACCTTATGTTTGGAATAAATATTTAGAGCGTGGGTATGGTCGGTTTTCATACTAAGATTTCTATACCACTTCCGCGTTTAATTTCTAAATTTGATATCGAGCTAATAAAAAACCTAAACCTAACCAAACGCACTCTAAGACCTCATTGCATTGGTTTTTTTTTTTGCATTTGTATATGGGCGGTCGTAACGAGACCGGTCAGTAGGTCTAGCGAAGTTATAGAGGCTTTTCTCACATCTATACAGTTTATTTATGAAATTTTTAGTACTATCGATGTTAATCTACCCAATAGTAAACAATACCTAGATACCTACGTTCTTCAATAAAACTTTTTCGCGTGACCATAAACTCAAACCTACATATTTCCAAATCAGAATTTTATTAACCACAAATACCTTTTACTATTTCCGTTTACAAACGGCATGCTCATCACGACATCTAAGCCTTTCATAAACCAAAAAAAAAACAATTTATATCGTGCCCCGTCCTCATTGCTTCATACCAACTTGAATATACAGTTTCTACTAATAAAACTCGTACTAAGCATGCAACTAAGCACTGTACTTCCGGGCAAATAAAACATAAAAATATATCCTATTTTCATAGGGTGGGGAGAAGGGAGGCTCCCTATCCCTCCATGCGCAAAAACCCAAAAACATTGCGAAACGAAAATGAGTGTGAGGGGGGACCATCTGTGTTAGTGATTCATTTTTAACATTGCGTTTGTGTGTGTTTTAAAGTACAGTCAGAGTTATAATTTGGTAATTTATTTTTTGTAATTAATTAGTAATTAGTAGTTGTAGTGTATTAGAATAGTGTGTCTGTAGACGAGGCTTTAAAAATGAGCCGAAAAAAGGGGAATAGAACTTAATAGTAAAGGGACTAGTATTAAAAAAAATATAGTCATGTAGGTACGTGCCTTCTCTCGTTAAATTTAGAAGAAATGATAAAGTTTTTAACTAACATACAACGGACTATTTTATTTATTTGTTTCCTAAATTTATTGTCGATAAAAAAAAGATTTTGAGTGAAATTTATTTATTTAAAATACTTTATTGCACAAAATAACAAAATAAAATTGTACATAGGCGAACTTAATGCCTTAGGCATTTTCTACTTAGCTTACCTTTGAGTGAGAAATTTGATAAGGATCAATGACTCCTATTGATTCCTGATATATTTTTTTCCGGTTCGATTCCCATTTGGCATTTGAGAGAATAATTTTAAAAAGGTAAATTTATCTTTTCCATTTAGTAAATATTGCTATTTTATATATTTAAGGTACTTTCCATTCATGTCCCGTTAGTTTTTCCATTCGGTAAATTACGTTGTTTCATTTGCGTAAACCTTTCTACGCTAAGGTAGTATAAAAATGAGAATTTCATTTCACATATTGTTCTGAGGCTCTACCATGGGTTTGAGCATTGCAAAAACGTAACGTATTCATTTACGTATACGTGAGCAACAACCAATAGGATCGCTTTATTCAATCCTGTTACCAAAAATAAAGCGATCCTATTGGTTGTTGCTCACGCATGGTAGAGCCTCTGATCACTAACTAAGCTCTAGACTTGTACTACATTATTATACCACGAACAACGATACTACATACTGTATTTTATTAAAAAAAACCCAGACCATGGCAAACTGTGCATTGTACAAATTGTACGAATATTATTTTGCCTTGAGTTGGAGTCGAATACACGACCTCTGGACAACACCCACGGCCGTAACGATTTTTTTAATTTCACTGAGGAGCAGAGTAAGGGTGGAATTATAAGAAATACATGATTTTGATTCTGTATTTATTGATGTTAGAACCTGTATTTTTTTTTATTTTATCACGGATGATTAATAGACAATTTAGAAGTGGATATTTATATAGGTAAATAGGTATAGATAGAGATATAATAATATGACAGGAGTAGATAAATAAATGCATATACATTTATACTAAACTATAAAAGTATATGCATTTATTTATCTACTGCATAGGTACTTTTGTACTAAGTTGTTTTTTATTTGGTTCTTGATAAATTGATAAGGATTAGAAACTATGATTATTTTAGTATATTTATTCTCTATTTATCGACGTTAGTACTTTGATAACTGTAGAATTACTTTTATCTTTTTGGAGATTCCATTAGGCGAGGTTTTTATTTATTGTTTGCTTTAATTTTGCCTTTTAGTTACTTAGTATTTTACTCATATTTTATCATTTACTTATTTATTTGTACGTGTATACCTTCACGGGTGCTTTACGGCGGCCGAGACCGTTTAAACGGCCTCAGGGTACCCAGATGTGGGGGTTTATTCCCACCTCGTTGTAGCTCGTTGTATTCTGAGTTTACACCGAAAAAGTGGACAGCTTATTAGAAATGTATTTATTAATTAAATATTAATTAATAAATACATTTTTTTTTACAAAAATAATAATAAAATATTCGTTTCAAATGACCAAAATTTTTTGCATATTAATTAAGTAAAATCTTTATTCAAAATTATTATATTAACAAATTATAATTTACCGTTTTGTATTTATCATATTTTTTTTTTATCAGACATTTTTGAATAGTAAAAAAAAAGTTGTTAATGCATAGGTCTAAATATGCGTAAGTCAAAATAAGTTGTCAGGAAAAGAAATGATGCTTTGTCAGCTTACTAGGATAGGCTTACGATACTTTAATTTTAGAAATCTCTATATAATAAATACTAGACATAGGTATCTTTAAATAAACAGTTCTTTTAATAAAATGCAGAAATTGATGTATGTTTAAGTTTTAGTTAGTGGTGCCTTTCAGGATGCGGTTACGAAATGGGTGGTTGAATTGGGGATAAGGCAGCGAGTATATTAAAATATACTCGTAATGCAATTCGTCATTGTCGGCCCCCATTTCGTAATCGCATCATTGAGCCGGCATAGTTGGAGCGATCAATATTGTTTAAGAACAATTATGAATTGACCGCATTCATGGACTTTGTGAGGTCTGCTCACCACCAGGTAGATGCATAGTCAAATGTCGTGCTCCAATAAAATAAAAAGGTAAAAGTTGGCATTGACCGCCACCGTGGTCCAGTGATTGTGCCTTTGGCGTTGTATCTGGATGTCGTAAGTTCGAACCCCCGTCATGGCAAAGTAATATTAGTACGTTTTTCTGTACAGTTAGTCATGGTCTGGGTGTTTATAAAATATATTATGTATTCGTATCGTTGTTTCTGGCACACATAGTACAAGCATAGCTTGGTTTGTAATCAGGGTAAAAAATGTCCTACATATTATTTTAGGTTTTATTAAGGTTTTTTTCTAGCAAACAAATTAGCTATTCATTAAAATAATTATATATTAGAAAAAATCCCTTGACTGTACTAACCGCGATCTCGCATTGTGCGCCCCTACACACACCGTCGCGCACTAGCGTGAATATAAAACGTAATTTTGTATTAGATTTAATTTGTGTCCCACTCATCTGCGCGTGTGTGGGTGAGTGTGCGTGTGTGCGGGCGGAAGTGAACCCGCTTTCTACGCACAAATTGATTATGATCGTCGCCAAAAAGAAAAATTTGCATACACGTGGAGCTTTTTCTCTCGCGGAAAATCAATCTTACGCGACCTCTATAATACGATTTATTAGTTTTCTAATTCCTTAATATTTTTTTTATTACTTATATAGGTACTTTGTTTTTATGACTGAGTAACATTTAGGTATAGCTTTAGTGTGGGTACTTACTAAAAAAAAATGTAGCTGAAAAAAAAATGCTAAGTCATACGTTTGATATCATACGGGAGAACTATCGTAATAGTTTGGGCAACGAGCTAAGTTGCGGGCGGATCGAGTCTAGGGCGGCACGACCGCTCGCGCCCGCGACCCGCCGACGAATGAACCCGATTTAAAAACTATAGTACTCTTCTACTCGCGCCGCCCGCCCTAGGGGTAATGCCACCCCCCGCGTAATGATTTTTTGGCGATGAATTTATATTCGCGCGCGAGCGGTGCCACTTTTTCGACCCCCTCGAACCCCACCCCTCTCTCATTAACGCAACCCAGATATGCAATTCTGATCTTTGACGAGAGAGGCTGTAGTGCCTCCGGGCGCCTCGACGGGAGCGGTGGTTCGTTTTGTTTTTTCCCGCCCGTTTCATTATTGATGGCATCGGGACGGTAATGCGGAGGCATGTGTGAACGTTTCATTACAAAAGGTGGACGTGGCTCATGTTAATTTTGCAGACCGGCCGGACCTGACCGGACGGGCGGACGCTTCCAAAAAAACATCCGAAAAACTATTTTTATTATAAGGATGATAAAATAAATTTCTCTGATTGTTGAAAAAGTTTTGTAAAAGTTTTTGAAACTATTCGGTTCGCGCGGTAACGTGAGCTTTCCACGCGTGCGTGTGGCGACGACCGCTCGACGGTTTTCGCGCGAAAACTCGTATTTGTGAAATTCCAGCTGAAATATTTTTTTGACTGAAATATCGTAACGTTCAGGTCCACGCTTGTTTGTCAACAGCGCCGTGTTAAGTCTGTGACAATTGTTTATTCTTGCGCCGGACATTAGCCGATAGTTCGGGGACATTGTTATTGTTTTGTTGATTTTTGTAGAATTTATTATTTATATTTACAAATAAAGCGACGCGGCATATATCTGGTAAGTCATAGTTGTTAAATATTTGATTATTTATATATGTGTTTCCTGTATATTTAATTTTTAATATTTTTTTAACTTTTTAACTAAAAAAAATAATTAAAGTTCGAGATAAGAAAATCTATACTTTTAATAAATATATTATAATAATATAACAAGTTAAATACAAAAACTTTTCTAAAAGCATTATTTTTAAACTACTACTTACTATAAATCACTTTAAAATATATATTGTATTAAAATATGTATATACAAATTCTATTAAGATTAGGCATTAAATATAATTTAATCTAATCTATATTAAAAACTAGACAAAACTATTTAATGACTATAACATTAAATTAATAATATATAGGTACCCACTTAGTATACTCAAAATCTTAATAATAAATTAATAAGTCAATCTAATAATAATTACTTATATAAAGTTTTTTTAATTTTGTATAATAAAGATCTAAAGTCTTTCTTTTTTTTTAACGTAACACACATACAATAATCTCTAACCATAAAAATAAAATATGCAAAAAAACGGATACAAATGCAATCATTGCACTCGAGGGGTCATTCAAAGGAGTCGCTTGCCTATCTCCTGACCTTTCTTCAACACCCAATGACCAGTACATTTCTTGTAATGCTAATACGTCAGCTATTTGCAGACAAAATTTGAGCTCGCCATTAGATCTCCCTGCATAAGCACAACTGCATTATCTATGCAATAAAACGGGATTTTTAGCGAACTAGTTTCGTTTTGATGTTATAAAAAAGAAAGTTTGGGTTATTTAAATTTTTATTTGGGACTCTTGCAGTTTTGGACAGCTGTGAGATAAATTTCTATCATAGTTTTTATGGCATCCTGAGAAATTTATACGAGTCCAATTGTAATATTTTTATAAACGTCGTTCATATTATAAACATCAAAAATATTATTTTTTAATTTATTATCGATGTTTCACGACTTAAAAAAAATGTTAGAAAGATACATTAAATTCAGCATATTATTATAGCATCTAAGGAGAATTATGACATTAAATGATTTTCAATAGAACATTTGGGAGTTGTTAGATATCAAACTACTTTATCACATTATATTGAACAATATACTAACGAGGCTGGTGATGGGAACATATTGAGAAAATATTTAAATTATCGCGGACAAAAATCCCAAATTGATATTAAGTAGGTACAGATCCTTAGAAGAAAATTAAATAAAGACGAAAACCTTTGCAGAACGTCCTTCAGTATACATCGATGCTGAATTATGAAGATTTACGGTAAGCCTGGCCCCCCCTTTTTGAGACAAGCTATACTTCTAGTTGAGAGCAATACAAAAATTGGAGAAAAACGGCATAATTTAGCAAGGATGTCTTTTCCTATTACAGATGACTAGGTGTAATCTCCACTCTACTTTAATCGGACATCTGTCTGATCTTTAATTATTTAAAATTTAAAGAGTTGAAACGTCTAGATTTTAGAGAACGCCTAGTCGGAAACATAATCCAAGGGCTTAAGTCCACCCAAGGGCTCCTTAATTTTAGTCCCTGAAGTATCAAACACTAAGCGCTTCATTTATAAATGATACTTACGCAATTTTAGTAACGCTTACGTGAGAGGCATAAGCTTTAATAATAATAGGGGCGTTTAACTGTCAGTAGACTTAAGGCTTAGTTTTCAATCGTCGGATAAAGTTATTCGACAGTTAACTTGTATGAAGAACTATCAAATTTATTCCTTCTCCATAAGTTATTTGTTGAATTCTGACGATGTAGGAATAAAATCCCAATACTAGGAGGCCGTCGAGGCGGTGTCATTCCCGGTAAGACATCCTTGCTGGGTGAAACCTCCAGAGCATATGATGGCAAAATGTTGTGTTTTTAATGTAGACAAACCTACTCTTCAGTTGATATGTCAAAATTATCACCCAGAGCTTTCTGCTATAATTATTTTCCTACATAAATCCCTAGCTAGATGGATATTTTAAGGTGCGGGTGATCCTGGATGTCTTCTGCATTCAACGTCTTCTTATAACTACATTTTTCAGGTCTTCGCTCCCACATCGTTGCTGTTGAACGTCCTTATACTAAATATAAGGCCGTGGTTTGCGGTCTAGAATTAGCCTGTATAACCCGTCAAGTGACCTAGTCATCTTTCGGTTTTAGTCTGTGGGTTCACTGGTTTTCCGGGACTACTGCATCGATTTATTGTAGAGAAAAGACTGCCTCCTTTCATGGTGCGGTTACGAAACGGGCAATTGGTTTAGCGATAAAACAGCGAGGATATTTAGATATTATTTTAGATAAGATCCTTATGATCTTATTTAAGGAATATAGATATTTAAAATCACAATTAATTTGATAACCAAGTCAGTTATCATATTAAATTAGGAAATGCTAAAACTGCACTTGCTAAGGTGGGAGTAATATCGGGGGTGTAAACGTAATTCATATGTTTAGGTTTTTACTATTCGGTATTTTAAACAACTTGTTAAACTGTTCCTAGATGGATTATTGAGTAGGTATATCCAAACATTGCGACGAGCTAGCCCAAGCTAGCTAGTTCGGAGTAGACTCAAAGAGTGAATAAAAGTCCGCCGCTGGGTATAATGAGGCCGTCTAATAGGCGGTTTCGGGCGCGTGATGGTACGTTTACGTTTTACACCTACAAGCGGAGCCGCGGACGTCCACTCACAAGGTGGACCGACGACCTTATTAACGGCAGATTTTACGGGCCGAATTAATGATAAGAAATGATTCAAAATCGTAAATCAATTAATCCACTATACGACTCAATATTTCACTAATATTTTAATTAAAAAATATTTGGATCCATAATAAAAAAATTGAATCCCACATTTTTTTAGTAAAAGATGTGTATTTTTATTCGGCATATTATTATTAAGACGTTTAAGATTTATATAAACTTAAAAAAAATAGTTAAAAAGCACTGTCTTTAGATTTTTTTTTATCGAGCGTTTATAAGTAATATTAATTATGTTTCAAGTCCTATACAAATATACCAATAAAATCTATGACATATATTTTGTTCACTATTTAAAAGGTAACATTTTCATGCTTAAAACTTAATTTTAAAATCGGTAAAACCAGAAAACCTCCGTTAATACCGCAGGAACACAGAGATGCAAGCCGCTTTCAACCGGTCCTTTTGAAAATTGCTTTTCGATAAGCTTATGTCCAACAGTGGACGTCCTATAGCTGATTATAATGATGTATAAGTAATAATTAGTAGAAACCACGTATCATAGATATCCCAATAATTTCCCATATCATCTCTAATGATATGTTTTTTACGCAACAGTAGATGGCAATGTTTATAATGGATATTATTATTAGGGTAAAGATGAATGTCAGCTTTAAAAACAGCCCTTTTATATCAAATTAAAATTTGTATTAGGCAATGTCAACTGAATTAATTATTAAATAATATTTATATCTATTAGCATAACAATAAATTATTATTATTAAATATATTTTTACGTTTATAATTATTTATTATAACAGCCCTCTCTATGTTCCATTTCTGTAGTATAAAATTTCCTATACTTTTTTATATATATTTTTTTATTTTGGGTAAATTTGAAGTAGATAGACTATATAACAGAAACTACTAATTTATAGGTATATTTTTACAATGTCTTAAATAATAATACATTTTGTTTAGTTTCTAATAAATATATTTAAAGATTTAGTAGAGTATAACCAAAGATCAGGTACAGAAATGTTCTAATAAATATTATATTTTTAAAACATTATTAATGTTGTAACAATTACAATAAGTAATATAATTTAATAAATAAGTTAAAACAACCTGTTCCTTATCACTTTCTAATAAACCCCTTCAAAATCTAAGACAGAAATAAAAAAAAACATAATCTTTATAATTGCAAAATTAAACAATAAATACCCAGACAAACACGTCGTACAACTTACAGGGGTCTTTAAAACCCGTTCCGTTAAACTACACTACGTCGTACACCTGACCTTTAATCATATAAATCAGTTTCTAACCCGTAATGTAATTGTAATTTTCTATGACCCAACTTCTGATAGAGGGTTAACCGTTGTACTTCTTGCAGTATTAGCTCTAGAGGTTTGCAGGACCGAGCTGATTCTCCGTTACGTGGGTCAATCTTACCCCTATACGTTATTATTGTATACGAACTATTGTTGAGATGCGTTTCTGTTGTACGCAAAATAGATGATTTGAATAGTTGTAAGTTAGTCTGAGAATTTGTTGTTAAAGACGTCGGGAGATGAAGACTTGTTTTTGATAGATTTAATTTTTTATTGGGGTCAATTGTGATAAATATGCTGTTAATTTTGTTTTTTTTTTATTAGATATTTTAAATTTATTAGTTGTATAAACATTTTTTAAAGTACCATCACGCCTGTATCCTGTTTGAGGGTAGGCACAGAGTACTGTACACGACTTAGAATCATCTCTACAACCATCCCTAGGTTTCATTATGAACAACATTTATAAATGAACGTCCGTTATTTAGATTGCGTACTTGTCTTTTTTAGGTCGTGGGTTCGATTCCCACGCATGGCAAAATATTAGGACATTTTTCTATAGAGTTTGTCATGGTCTGGGTGTATATAATAAAATATGTATTATATAGTTGTTTCTGGTACACATACTACAAGCCTAGAGCTTAGTTTGTAAACAGGGCAATATGTGTAAATTGTCCTACATATTTAAAAAAAAAACTTATCCAATATATTGGTTTAGAAATCGAGATCTTTCGATTATTTAGTCAGGTGTCAATTGGCCATAAATTATTTATACTCAAAGGTCACAACATATATGCTAGTAATATATAGTTAATCGAATATTATTTAATTTAATTCGTTCATTTTTAATAATAGATTAAGTATATGAACATATTCGTATAATAAGTAAACCTAACTAAAATATAAAATTTATGCTTTAATATAAATAAGTTACAAATGAATGAATTATCAATCAAATTACTGTCTAATTATTAATATTGAAAACAAAATATCCGTCTGTATATAACGTACCTACTCTACATAGACTACGAGTTAGGTACATAGAGTTAGGGAAACTTAAAAAATAAGTCTAAACCACCCCCTATGCAACCCTCTCCAAATCATACCTGCAATGACAGCCAGGCCAGACTAGAAAAAAGACTAAAACATCTCAGACGGCAGCCTACCCCTCGGCTCAGTGTTCTAATCGCCCCCCACGCACGCGCGGGTTTTTAATTGCGTCTCCCGACATCCCCTCCCTCGTAGACCCGGAAAAAATCCTCGACGCACACGATGGATTAGCATAGAACCTCGCGCACGGGCTTCGCTCGCACCCCTTCCGCGGTTTTTGCCGGCGACCGACTTTTTTCGGCGTTTTCCGCGTGCTGCAACTTTTTGGTAGCGGGACGCGGGGCGGGAGACCGCTGCGTAAGCGCGCCCAGTCGGCGACCGCCGGCGATACCGTGATGTGCAAGTGTCTTCTTAAAAAAATCGCGCGCCTTCTGCAGTCGCCGCGGTGATATGACGGCGAGTGGCCCGCGCCTAACTTTTTTTTTTAATTAACAAATTTTTGGTGAAGTGCCGCACACGCTCCACGACAAGTAAGTGCAGTCGTATATTCAGTGGTTATCGCGAGTGACGTTAGGAATAGCAAAATTTGGCGATAGGCAGGAGCAAGGTCGAGACATTCAGATAAAAATTATTTGCACAAAAAATATGTTAGAGTGTTCGGATAACCTCATTCCTGGACAACGAGCTCTATTGTGGTAACATTAACTTAATTTGTGAACTGTTTAATCAAAGGGATCCTTTCATTTTTTAATCTAACCTATGTTTCAGCCGGTCAATGTTATGCTAGTGCTTTTGTTAGCTAAACAACATCTACAATCAAATACCTAACAATAATATTAATAAACCATAACATCATTTTTAACATTAATAACAAGTTTTTTTTATTCGGATAAATACTAAATGTAATCTTTATTATTTTACGCAGCATCTTTCTAATTCACAAGTACTCCAAATATTTATTTTGTAACTTACAATATATTCTGCAAATTTCAAATAATAAATAAATAATTATTTAATACTTTCCGGTGTATAAATATATTAACAGTTACGTATTTTGTCTGCAACGATTCTAAAGAAATATCTTAAAGCATCAACTGTAATTTTTAGTTGTAAATATTGTTGGACTCCGTAAACCGAAACTTAGTCAGATATTCTAGATAAATAAAGACAACTGTTTATACTAATTAAATTTTAGTTTGTTATTGTAAAATATCATTTAAAATAGTAACTATCGTGCAATTATAATAAAGAGATCTTTACATTTGTTACTTATATCAAGAATTTAAATATACATAACTTCCCTTTACTTATAAAATAATAACTTCAACAGTGTCGTGTCTTTATTATGCTATTTAATAATAAATTTATTTATTAAGTAACATAGACTCAATTTGTTAGTAACATTTATGTTAACTTATATTATGTTAGTTATTTATAACTTATATTATGTTAGATGTCCTATTTACAAAAATAATACGAGGCAATAAAACTGAAGTGTTTTTTTTTTTTACTAAATCTTAAAAGAAAAGTTTATTGGAGCACAGCTTGTGAATTTGATTTTACCCGATTAAATCCATAAATCCACTATGCCGGCTGAATGTTGCAGTAGGTATATATGAATACATAAGCGATATAAATAAAAGTTAATAAGTATGTTTCTTTTAACTTCTTACAGTTCTTTATAATATTTATATATTATTATGGTAATTAATAAGAAGGGGTTTAGTTAGCTTTCGTAGGTTTATTGTTAATAAATATTCCTAAGATCCTAAATTATAACTTTCCTTACAACTTCTTTTATTCATTGATTGTACAATAAGAAATCTCATCCAAAGTCCAAAGTAAAAGGTGTCCATTGATAAAAAATATTTCTCAAATAATATTATAATTAGGTATATATTTATAAACATGGCTTTGTTTATATTATAGGTATTAAATAGTTATTAATAGATAGGTGTATGTATTAAAATAATAAATTTTTCATTCAAGAAAACAAACAAAAGGACAAAACCGTTTTCAAAAACCTCGGGGCAAATCTAGTATAAATGATACCTAGATTTAAGTTATTGTATAATTGTAGAGATGGCAACTTACCCTTTAATTACAGTATCAGCGTGATGATATTTTAGTGAGAAAAAGTTATTATAACCCCAAAAACAATTGCATTAAGGTTCCAATTGCATTAAACGAAGAACTAAAACCGAGTTGTTAGGAGCATAGTACCGGTTAAAACTTCCGTTAAAATAAATATAGGTAAGCGAAGTTTATACCAGAAGTTATTAGCTGGACATTAAATATTTTATTATTTATTATTATATATATTTAATTTAATTTAAATATAATATTAACTATTTTATAGTTTACAAATATGGTTAATTTAACTTCGGTAAGATTTCACGTTCGAAGTTTTTATTAAGTGTCCTTTGCAGTATCAGTTACATAAAAGTTTATATACACAATACTTGACAACATCACTTTAAAGCCTCCAGTTTCACTATACCAACTTGTAAAACTATTAATAGATGGGTATTAAGTCTATCCAAATATCGCGCAAGCTAGCCACTTGTTCGGTGTAGGTAGACTCATACCATCGGCTATAACGAGGTGTGATCAAACCCCTCCGCTGGGTACCCTAGGTGGTACCGTCCAGGTGGCTCGGCTATAGATTTGTTAGCCATAGACATAGATTTATTTTTACTTTAACGAAGGATATTACTATTACCGCGGTCCCAGCAAATCATCCTAAGCGTTTACAAAATATTATACTTTACTGTAATGTGAGTTTTTTTGTAATATTTCGATCTCACCTCATTATAAGGAGAAGATAATATCTTCCTACAATAATATTTTGAATGTAAGAATAAGAAAATGATATTTGATTTACTTAAACGTAAGCCGTTTCTTAAGAATTCTATAACATAATTTATTGGTTTTTAAGTTTGTATTTGTAAGAGTTCTTTAAATTAAATTTGCTAGTTGATTTGTATACAAGTCGTCACAGGACAACTTTAGTATCTATTATAGCAGTTAAGCCGTCGGTCCCAGTTTCACTAGCACGTAAAAATATTTGTCACGTGTTCAGTGTAGAAACAAAACACCTCTTCTGGGTACCCTAAAGAACGCTATCTCAGATGCCCGTAGCAATATTAAATATTCTTTGTTATTTTTTTATTTATTTAAGGGTGGTATGAGACTTTGTATCCTCCTGATAGCATACTTACAAACTCCCATGAATAGTGTCGACGCTCTCACTAAGCCGGCTAAACGATGCGGTTACGAAATGGGAGGCGACAAAGATGGATTAGAATTTCTTAATATGAAGATATATTATTTATTTTCCATAATAATTTTATTATATGCAAAATTTTATGTACATTAATATGTTTTCTAGTACGCCTAGCCTTCTTATCTAAACAGTCAAATTGCAATTATTAAATATATCCTGTTGACTAATTTACCAAAACTGTATTTCCCTATTTTATTGTTTTAGTATATCTATATATAAACCTATTTTTATTTTATTAGTAACAACGTATTAGTTCAATATATCTTTTCCCACGGGTATTTTAAAAAAATATATTTCTTTCAACTGGTGTTCAAGATTTTGGCTCAGTCTGACAGGCAGACTAACTGATTCCTTCTAGGCTTCATAGTCATATACGAGTATGCAGTATACAATAAGCGTAAGCTTACGCTTATTTTATATTATTTTGTATGCTTAAAGCGCTTTAGAACACTTTTAAGTATTTAAGAAATTCATACCTAAGCGTAATTCTAAAATAATTATAGATATATTTTTCTTAAAAATGTAGGCGCAATTTACACATATTGAACTGATCTCAAACTAAGCTCTAGGCTTGTACTATGTGTACCAGAAACAATGATATAATACATATTATATTTATATTATATTACCCACTACCTTTCGAAATGTATTTAAATAATGCAGGCTATGACAATTACTCTCGTTATATTTTATTTAATGCGACGAGGTTCCAAGGTAGCACAATAATTTATTAGGATAACGATACCCTGAGAATTTCTGTAATGCTGTAATCGATTTTCAGAACATATAATAATAATTTAAATTATTCATTAATCATAATTATAGAATGTCTGAGAAAAAATAAAAAAAGCTAGTTGCGAAACTCGAATGACACATAGTCTTGTGTGGTCTTTAATTCTGAGATATTGTAAGTGTAAAAATTTATGATTATAAGAAAAACAATAAGTAATTGTTGCTTAAACGAATTTCCGTTGAAGGGATTCGAGTAAAAGTTAGTTTCGAGAAATGTATTTGACTCACTTCTAACTAGGCACTTATAAAATTATTTATTCACATACAAAATATATTTATACATATACGTGGTGGCCGAGTTGGTTAGACCGTGGACTTAAAAACACTTAGGTCCCTGGTTCGAATCCCGGTGTGTACCAATGAGTTTTTAATTAAAAAATGTATGTACATTTGTTTGACAACACCTAGTAGTAGTAGTAGTGCCTCGGAGAGCACGTTAAGCTGTCGGTCCCGGTTTCACTATACCAACTTGTGAAACTGTTTATAGATGGGTTATTGAGTCTATTCAAAACATCGCTACCACTTCTTCAGTGTAATCTCATACCATCGGCTACGACGAGGTGGGATTAAACCCCTCCGCTGGGTACCCTGGGGCCGTCTAGGCGGTCTCGCGCCGTAAGGCATCCGTGATGATATGTATGTATGTAAAAAATATATTTGTACTTAAATACATAATACCTACTTATATAGTTTATTAATAGGTGTGTATTATATCGTTGCTTCTGGTACACCTTTGTGTATAATTACAAGCCTCGAGCTTAGTTTGTGATCAGAGCAATATGTGTTAATTGTCCTACATATTTAAAAAAAAATGTTTTTAATTAAAAATTAACACCACATCTAATCAAATTAGACAATTTCGCATTTACTAAGGGTCGAATTAATAGTCGCTGCTTAGCCTGAGCCATTGCTTGGAACTGCCAAAATTTAGTTTTTGTTTTTATTTTGGCTAAACATTAGCAATTGCTTAGCACCAATTATTAATCCGACCCTTATATTAGTATTTCTTATATTTCAAAATAATTGAAATGACTAATAATGTAGGTACCTAATTATTGTTTTCGAAATGAAATAAATTTGAACCCAAGAACATTGTTCTGGTTATTTTTTGATGACTTATATTGTGAAACGGTTTTGAATGTATCGGTTAAATGAATCGGTTATTTCTTAGTATTAACTGTCGAAGGTGCTTCTCAGATTATTTTATCGATGATCATGCGTTTATATTCAAATCCATTGTAAGTTTTAAACAATCAGATTTTAAAGACTATTTTATTAATTAAGGTCATTTTGATAATATCTTTATAACTATTATAATATGAATTTACTGTAGGTATATTTTTTTCGAAGGTTTTTTGGTAACTGGTAAATAATTAGGTAAATAAAGCATTTTGTACATTTTTTGCAATAAAGATTTAAATTATTATTTTAAACATCATATACATTTTAAACTTTCTAATAAACAACCGGGGTCTTGTGTGGCATTTTTTTTTATTACTACTATAATGAAAAAGCTATTTGTTCCACTTAAGCTCTAAATGTGTTAAAGGTGAAATATAAAATGTATATTTAAAGAATGTTTTTTTTTAATTACTAAGCATCGGCTTTCGGCATACAAATATAACCATATTAACTAGTAATAATAAAATGTCATAATTAGTCAATTAAAAATATACTAATGCCCGATTTTACCAACTCTTACAAAGTTAAGGGATAATTAATGACAGTTGTTTCATAGCAAATATGTCAAAATTCTTATTTAGGGGGTCCTTTAGAGTTAGGGATCGTTGGTAAAATTGGGCAAAGCCTCTTCTTTAGATAAAACTCATAAGAAAGAAAAAATATTGGTCCTATTTCACTATTTATAAAATCTAATCATAGTTTTAAGGGACAGGGATTTCACCAACGATCCCCTAACTAAGTTAAGGGGATCGTTGGTGAAATCGGGTATGAGAGTTATAAATGAATTCTGGTTGGCTTTTATAGGACTAGAAAGTAAAGCCTAGAAGTCGTAGCACTTAACAAGCTACGAGCTGATTGAAACCCTAATTTTCTTCGTAGTACGGTTGTACCTATTGTCATTGTAAATAATACCTTAATACAACGCCAAAAGTAGGTGAAAGTACAATCTGTACACTTTGCCATCGTACTTAAAAAAGGGGAATATTTCGACTCATTCCCAGTAGTACAACTACTTAGTTTAACCGTAGAATTTTAGACTACTAGGATGCATGCAGTCAGTTGAATATTAAAATATAATATTGAAGAAGAAAATTGATACATAATTATTATATATTTTATTCGATGTAAAAAAATATATATACCCATATAAGTAACAATCAAAATAATAAAAACAAATAAATAAAAACTTACTAATAAAAATAATTAACTAATGAAAGACCGTCGTAGGGTCGATTAACATTGCACTCATGGTAAAATTAGTACGTTTAATATACAGCTACAGCTAAGACGTGGAGTTGTAATCTAATGAGCTTTATTTTTTCGACACAGAGACTGGGTTCGGAAATCTGACTTAATTTTTTTTTTCTATTCTACCAATATTGTGTAAAGGCAAAGATCTTTCGACTATATAGCCATTATGATTTTGCATCAGATGCGCAGCACTTACCTGGGTTTTTTAAATAAATAGCTTTAAAAATAACTTCTAAACTTTTATAGTATTAAAAGCCCGCGTAACTCAAAATGTTATGACGTTCTTTTAAGTAATTTTAAACCTTCTTATTTTAAAAAAATACGAAGATATTTTACTTATCGAATCCTAATTGTATAGTTTTTTATTATAAATCTTATAAAATTATAGAACAAAAACTAGTGCGATTTGTATGGAGAGAAATTCAGCCACTTCTAAACCTTGAAAATAAACAAGAAGTTATAAAATTAATAAACCTAAGTTACTACTTCCATCTTTTAGTACAAGGTCATAACATATTCGTCTAAATAATAGACTAACCTATATAGATAAAAAAATATAAAAAACATACTATACTATTCACTTAATTCGTAGGAAACTAGAATTTTTGGCAACACGCTTATCATTGCCTGGTATCTAGGTACCTATTTAATATAATTTAGCACACACCTTATCTACGACGAACGATATTTCATATTTGCAATCTCTCCTTGCAGTGATAAAAATGTTAGACACATCTATTAGTGATGTGCTTAATTGATATCGACAATGACCGTGACATTCATTCTAATTCGATCGTTGTAGCTATGTAGAGTCGATACTTACGATTGTGACGTATACGTATGAATATATTTTACATATAAAATATATATTTAAAATATAAATATATTATTTAAAATGAATAAATAATGGCATAATAGACCTAAAAACTTTGTGTTTTAGGGTTTATTTAGATATAATTGTATTTATTTATTTACTGTTAAGTTAATAATATTTATAAAGAGTGGAGTGAGAATATGCCCTTAAGAAATATTTTAATTTTAAGTAAAAGGAAAGAAATAATTTTTATTTATTTATTAGTTAATATACAGGTTCATTATTCTTTGTACTTAAAGTTAAAATGATGTTAGTGTTGGATAACCCATTCATCGGGAAAGGCTATATGAAAAATATTTCAAAAACGGGGAAAATGTGGTCCTTTTAATATGTTTTGTTTCGTGCGTTTCGTAAACAGTTATAGTTACGCTTGCACGGGACAGCTAGTTAATAAGTAGGAGCAAAATAGCTATAGGTACTATAGTCCTTAAATTATTTTAGACTACCTTTACCATAATTTATTTATTTACAAACGAAAACTTAATAAATATACATACATACATATCATCACGGGTGCCTTACGGCGCCCGAGACCGCCTAGACGGCCCAGGGTACCCAGTGGAGGGGTTTTTTAATCCCACCTCGTCGTAGCCGATGGTATGAGTCTACACCGAACAAGTGGCTAGCTCGTCGCGATGTTTTGAATAGACTCAATAAATATATTGTAAAAATAAATTATTTTTTAATGTACTCAGAAGCCAGTATGCAACATGTTATATTACGATATTAGAAAATTATTATCGAAACTGAAAATATAGTACGGTTATTTCACATCACTAGAGCCACACTGCAATTGCTTATCTAATATTTAAGCACTAGTAATACTAATAAAACGGTCATTTTTTTTTTGTAAAAATATATTTATTTACCTATATAATTCTCCAATAATATGCACATCAATACTTTACTTAAATAAATAGTAAAAACAAATATAAACTCAATGTGACCGTATTCACAGGAAAATACCAATCAAAACAATTTAGTAGTACAAATAAAAATAAATATTTTTAGTATATTATTATTGCCTAAATAACAGAACATATATAGTTCAAAAACACTTTAGTTAAAGTATATATTTTTAACAAAAATAAATATGCGTAAAAGAGAATATAAAAAGATATTTTAGATAAATTGTTCTTTAAAAACTCAATAAGATTTAATGAATAAGGCCATAAGAGTGAATAAAATGTAGACAAACCATATATTTATGTTTATTGGACAAATCACACACGGCAAATTATTTACCTGATGGTAAGCATCCCTACAAAGCTCAAGAATGAGGTCCATTAATGTGTTGTTATTTAACATCATTGATCGCTCCCACTATGCCGGCTAAATGTTGCGGTTACGAAACGGATGGCATCATAGACGAATTTGCATTACCGGTCTCCTTTAATATCCCTGCTGCGTTATCATCAAATCAACCGCCCGTTTCGTAAACGCGCCCTGAAATTAGACTACCACCTCAACAAGAAATCGTAGTCCCCTGGAAACTGGTGATCCCAGAGACTAAAACATGACTAGGTCACTTGACGGTTTCTGCATTCGGTGGTAACGAAACCGGTAGGTCGGCCTAGCGAAGTTATAGACAGACACTTTCCTCCCACCTAAATAAAAATATTTAATTATATTTAAAAATAGTTTATACAATATTATTTATATATACCTACTTAATAATATAAAAGTATGTCTACTTTTTAAAATACCTAACCTTAGCAATAAAAGTATTATCAAAATTTTAATTTTTTGACGAAGTAGTCTCCTTTCAGGTTGCGACTACGAAATGAGCAGTTGATTTGGACTCGTAATATGAATTTGTTTGTGTAGGCCTATTTCATAACCGCATCATTTAGCTGGCATAGTGGGAGCGAAGTGCGATTTAACAACAATATATTAGCCAACCCCAGTATTAGACTCTATACCAGTATTAGACTATATACTTACCACTAGGTAGATTCAAAGTCAAGTATCGTGCTCCAAATATTATTCTTATAAATAAGATTAATTGATTCAATATTTCTTCTGGACCTTGACAAAATAAAATTCAACGAGACAACCACAATTCAAATATTTGATTATCCAGAATGTTAACAAAACTCATCCCAGTATTAAAAACTCTACTCAGTATTCAAAACTACCCAGTAATCAAAACTCTTCCCAGTATTAAAAACTCTACCCAGTATTCAAAAATACCCAGTAATCAAAACTCTTCCCAGTATTAAAAACTCTATCCAGTATTTAAAACTACCCAGCAAAACTCTTCCCAGTATTAAAAACTCTACCCAGTACTCAAAACGTTAGGTTTAATATCGGTAGTATTAAACCCTAACTAAGCCTTAAAATTAATTAAGCCTTTTGTATTTCTCTATAAAATATAAAACTAAATAAAAATATACTTTATATTATATTAATTAAGACCTTTTCTTATTAGTTACAAATTGTAGACACAACCTTACTATCTAAAGTTAATGTGAACTAACCCTTAGCGGAATAAAAATGCATTTCCCGGTGCATCGCACTTGCATAATCTACTGAAAAATAGTAAACATTCCCAGTCAATACTCTGCTGTTAATTGCATAATATGTCTTATGCACTTGGGGTCACGAAGATAAAACTGTATGCAACTGCATTTCGTGGGGTACCCCTGATAGTAATTGATAAGTCATTGACTTGGATTAGATTGGTGAAGGCTTTATTTTTGGTAATGAAATTTAAATATACTGTCCTCTTTATCTGTAGCTCTATCACAAGTTTTTGCTAATTGTAGTCGCTAGCGAGTACAGTTAAGAATCCCCCTATAGGGTCGAGTTGTTTTTATATAGAGTTCATATGTTGAACTGGCTTTAAGAAACGTTTCATCCTCATAAAGTTTATTCATATTTAAACCACATTGTGTAACGGATGTTATAGATAATTATTAGGTTTTTAAAATACCTATTAGTATAGCTTTTATTAAGTTTATAAAAGCCTTTTCCTCGTACCCTCATCTGTCTCTACGCATGCTGCAACTTTGACCGCATTTTTGGGTAGACAATAACAAATTTAATAAATTTGATCACCGAAACGATTCCAATAATATTTTCCATTTTGAGTATAAAGGCATTAAGATGGGTACCAAAAAAATCGGAGTGAAATAAATTAATCTTGACGGTAAATGTTTGATATTTAGATATTAGTTTTTGAAGATTATTTAACATGTTTAAAGTGGAAAACGTAAATTAGGCATGTTTTCCAATAAAAAAAAAACACTGTTTAGAAAATTAGGACCCGTGTTTCTTCTAATGCGACCTATGTATAGATTTACTCTTCTGATAGACACTTTCTCGTAACTTCATATATAAAAACTAACCCAGTCATAAAAACTTTAATGGTGTTTCATCTATTTCTTACTAGTAAAAAAAATTAAACCTAAAATAAAACTAAACAAAAGTAAATACATTTTATTGGATGCTGATCACTGTCTATTTGGTATAATGGCAATAATATACCTAAGACAATACGATGTCAGCATTAAAAAAAATAAAAAAATAAAAAAAAGACACAAAATACCAATTTTTAAATAAAGATATTTATAAATAAGATGGTATAGATATATCTGGTAATTTTAAATATTTATATTCAAATCAAAAACTACGTATACAAAATTTCCAATTGATATTTTTTTCCTGTTTAAAAGACCTATTCAAATTTGTATTCGGTCTAGCACAGTGACTCAACCACCTATTGATAGTCAACTCTTGTTTGTTTCTAGAAATAATTGTTACTATGAACATCAGTTTGGTCTATAAAATAAGGAAAACCCTAAATAATTGTGGTCCAATTAGCCGAATTAATTATATTAGGTAATTTTAATCAACTAATATCGTCAAAATATTTAGTTATTATTCATTATGCCATTTTAAACATAGTTATTTTAAGACCTTGTTATAATGCTGTACAGTTGCATTTGATATCATATGACTATTTATATATATATATATTTATTATAATCGCATCATTTTTCCGGTACAGTTCATGAGTTTTGTAGTTCTGCTTACCATTAGGTAGGTACAAGTGAAATGCCGATATATGAATAAAATAAAACTTCTGGCAAACAATTATCCTTTTGATTTTTTATTATTATTACTATTAGAATACGACATGTGACTCTACCCCAGTTGATAGTTAAAAGTAGATGGTTAAACAAGACGTTCAACATTTGTAGGTTGCTTCCACTTTACTTTAGATACCGACTCACGATTCTCTTAAAGGACTCTATATTGTAAGATATTGGAAAGATATACTATTTTTTATTATTTTTTATTGAAGTACGACATGACTTTTGTCTTTGTATCACCTGGTGGTGAGCAGGCCTACAAAGTCCATAGGGTCGATTAATAATTGTTCTTAAACAAAATTTATCACTCCCACTATGCCAGCTAAATGACGCGTTTACGAAATGGATGGCGACTAATTGCATTACGAGTACATTTTAATTTACTCGCTGCCTTATCGTCAATTCAACCCATTTCGTAAACGCACCTTGAAAGGAGACTACCATCTCGACAAGAAATCGATGCAGTAGTCTCCTGAAAACTGGTGAACCCACAGACTAAAAACGAAACATGACTAGATCACTTAACGGTTTTTGCATAGGTATGTGCGGTGGTAACGAGACTGGTCGGTCGGCCTACAACGAAGTTATAGAGACCTTCCTCCCACTTAAAAAAAAGCATAGTAAAGCATTCTACTTTTTAGTAGTGCGGCAGATAATGTGCAGGAATCACCAAAATGTTTGGTACGAGACGGTACATCCGCCACGTCTTCGGATGTTTTTTTTTACAAAAGCGAGAGGTCCTGTCCAAAAGGGAAGAAGGAAAAATACTATGCAGACTTATCTTTTACTATTACTCTATGTTTTTTTTTTACCTTGTTTCAGATAATAAAATTCACACGAGGCGCATGACAAAATTGGCCAAAAATTAAGGTAAGTGATCTATTTGCAGTAAACCTCTATACATTTAGTCTATAGGTATACATTAGGTTTACCTTGCTCTTGAATTGACGGGATGTTACTATTAAATATACTTCTGAACCTCTTAAGTATTTTTTTTACTAAACCTCAAATTGTTTTTAACGTTAATTTAAAAACTTTAAAATCCCAACTTACCTATTCATTTAAACATATTACGAAACGAAATAGAAATTAGGTTTTGCTCTTAAAATATTATATAAAAAATATATTATAATATAATTTAATTTTGATTTTTTTCATAGAATTTCGTATTTACTACATGTAGTAAATACGTTTTCCTTGGTTATTTCTAATTATGTTAGGCATGTTTAATAAATAAATTAATATAATATAATATACTGGAACACATAGTATTATCTGATTCTATATATATATCCATCCAGGTTCGGTCGCTAAAAATGGAGCTAAACAAAAATACAATAAATGCTCAAATCTATCAAGTTTTCTTCCTTCCGCGATAGAAAATAGATTTATTTTTTTATTAATAAGACTAAAAAATATTTTTTGAAGTTTCTTGTGATAATAGATCCAAAAATAATTTAAAACAAGAAAAAAAAAAAGTAGTGCAACGTGGAAATGGGCACAGTACATATACTCGGTACTTACTCATATAATCCTTAAATTTTTTCCTACATATTTTGACCATAACCCCTATTTTTTGTACATTAGCCTATTGCAGTTCACCGAGATTTTTTCCAGACCGACCCATTCATATTATGGCCACTTATATTCGCTACAGAAGCTAAATGCGCGTGCGCAGTCGTCTATACAGCCCACCCTAGTAAAAGTATGGGCTTCATTTATTCTCCTGTATAGCTATAAACAAATACTTAACAATCATTCCCTCCCTGCATCTATATTTCCAGACAATAATATTTAGGTCTTTTTTTTTATTACAAACACGGTCTACGTTTGACCATCTATGACTAGGCTGTATGGGCACATGCTCTTTGCCTTTCCTTCGGGTAAAAGAATACTACTACTACTACGTTTGACCTTAATCTTGCCTGATGGAAAACAACAATAAGGTCGGAAAAGGAGCACCTTTACTCTGTAAATGCCTATTCTGTCTTAAAGGCATTCAGATTATCACGAATTAATAATGAGCTAGTAAGCTTGCTTAAATTCGATATCATCGACCCTTTCAGTCATGATTTAATTAAAATTCTAACAAGCCATTACTAAAAAAAAAAATATAAGACTACTACACAAAAATTACTTAAACAAATTTATTATTAGTAAAAATAAATTACAGTGAAATAAAAGTATTTCATTTTAGTCAATTAACGAAACGAACTAAACAAAATAAAATAAAATAATAAATTAGAGTGACCCGGATTTTTTATTTATTTAACAAAACTACCACATGTCAAGCAGCTGGGTCTTTTAATTTTAACAAAAAAAAAGCCTAACCATAGGATAAAGACTAGATTATCGCGTACGACCTCTTCGACCTATGCTATCGCCTATTTTTTTATCTAAAAATAACCTAAAATGTCGCGTTACTGACCAGGCGTTAGGTACACTAAGTTGTGTCCTAACATTTTTGGCAATGTGACTTACAAGTCAGATAAGCGTGACCTAATGTCAAATGTATTTAGTAAATACAGTAAATTTATCTGTATGAACCTATTAGTGTGTTTATGCGTTACGTTTCATACACATAATGCATGTTACGCGGTGTTGCTAGTTTTTTTCAGTGTTGCCATGAAGAAATTGTTTATCTTTTTAATTAATAATTAATATTATATACTTACTTATCTATGTACATAATTTATTGTATAATTAACACATCAGTTAAGTTTAAAAAAAAATTAAGACACTGTTACCTACAATATTAAATACACAATACATTTTTATAAATTATTTAAAATAACAATTATTATTACATAACAAAATATATTTTTTTTAGTTAAGGCGCAAGTTATATTTACTTATTTTTTTATAACAAAAAATGGACACAATATATTTATATATTTAATTATTTTTATTAGAATTTTATGTATATATAATATATAATAATCTAAAATCAAGGCTAAATAGCTTCTAAAAATAGTGAAATTCAACTATCTACCTATCTATCAAATAAAATTATCGTTAGATATGTCTTAAATAATATTGAGTTCCTCGAATAAACAAGTATTAAATAGTTGATAAAAAAATAATGCACAGTTCAATTGATAAAAAAGTTAAAAGGCGGTTGTGCCCCAAAAAATCTAATATGAGGTATTATATAAAACATCGCACACGCTCTTCAAAAGATGCTTCTTATATAATAAATTAATAAACTTATATTTTAAATTAAAAGCAATTTATTTTTCTGTATATATTTTTTTATATAAGTAGGTACGTCAAAAAAAAGAAGTGCTTTCATTTTATATAGTGGTCGAGATTTAAAAATACTCGTACTACAGTTTCGAGTTCAAACCAAGAGTGTTGTCAAATTTACACACAAGGTGTACTAATGATTTTTTAATGTATATATGTTTTACAACTCTCAAAGGTTAGCTGGTAGAAAATACCTAAGGCATTAAGTTCGCCTATGTATAATTTTATTTTCTTATTTTGTGCAATAAAGTATTTTAAATAAATAAAATTAACTCTACTAGAGTGCCTCAGAGAGCATATTAAGCAGTCCCAGTTTCACTATACCAACTTATTAACTGTTATACGAGTAGGTAAGTCTATACAAAACCGCGGAGCTTGTTTAGTGAAGATTTAGAATACCATATACTGTAATACTGTAGCTACGAGATGGGAATTGAAACCCTCCGCTGGGTAACCTGAAACCATCTAGGCATCTCGGGCACTGCAAGACACGCGTGATGGTATGTTTTTTTCACTGATATCTTCTGTATTTAGAAGGTGTTTTTATGTAAACGTTAAATGTGACTTTTTGTGTTTTTTAATGTTTTACGGGACTGCGGCGCCTTAAGTGATAACATACATATTTACAGTACCTAGTGCACTTTTATTATTTAGTTACTACGCAGTTCTAGCAAACAATAAAGCATTATACATAATATTTATGAAGTACCCAAATACTGAGTTTGTTTTTTTACGTTTTATTACGCTTGTCCATTAAATCCAGCCACATAACATTTTTTAAATTTCCAAATACCGCGTTTGACCTTAGTTGTGTATATCCATAATTCCATACTATAAGACGTTTTTTCTGTTTACAGAAGTTTAACTTCAAAACTACTCAACCGATTTATATGCCCCAATAGATGAGTTCAACATGTCGTGCACGAATTTGAAACGTTACAAATTTTAGCACACTAAAAATTACAAAAAGATCTGAGCTCCTAAAAAAATTGGATACGATATCCTATAATTGTTGTTTTATTCTAACCAAACAATTTAAAGAGATCTTATTAGTTCTTGTCAATCTTTAATGGACAATATGGAATAAAATTATTATATTTCAGAAATGTAGTTATTTTATGAATACACACACCACTATAGTGCCTCGGAGAGTACGTTAATCTGTCGCTCCCGGTTTCACTATACCAACTTGTGAAACTGTTTATAGATGGGTTATTGAGTCTATTCAAACCATCGCCACGAACTAGCCACTTGTTCGGTGTAGACTCATACTATCGATTACGACGAGGTGGGATTAAAACCCTCCGCTGGGTACCCTGGGGCCGTCTAGGCGGTCTCGGGCGCCGTAAGGCACCCGTAATGATATGTTAGTACACAATGCAAGAGATTCCTTAGCCGAAAAAACATCGCATGGTCTAAGACTGTAAGACATTTCCCTAAATAATCTAAAACTGGTAGGTAATACCTTGTACTAATATTTATTCTATGGTAATACGTAAAAAATATAGTTATCGCATAGAAAATGTCTAACCGTCATAGAATATACTTTGATTTTACTGAACTTCAGTAAAATCAAAGTCATAAAGCCTATTATATTCTATGACGGTTAGACACAAAGCCTGAAATTTGCAATACGTTTATTGCCGAAAAAATGCATAGAAAACTTAAGAATAATTTTGACAAAATATCCCAGACATTTTCACATTTGTTTCAGTTCTAATGTTTGCGTTGAATATTTACTATTATTCGTAGATATGTTATAACACCATATGTGTCGCCAACTGTGCAATATTTGTCAACCTTGAGAGACGAAATGCGGTTTTGATATAGTTTTAGATGGTGTTATAAATCTATTTTATTTATCATTATTTTTATTTCTATAGTAGATACCAAGTACTTATAAGATAACGAATACTTGTGCGTCCTGTTTTTACGCCAATATCAGTTGTTATAAGTTTTTTTTTTAATTCCATGGGGGTATATACGCGGTGGCCGACTAGACCTTGGGCTTAAAAAGCAACACTAAAGATGAGTTATTGAGTCTATCGAAACGCGACGAGCTGGATACTTGTTTGATGTATATTCAGAATACCATCGGCTACGACGAGGTAGGATAAAACTCTACATTTGGTAACCGCGAGACTGTTTAAACGGTTTCGGGCGACGTAGGGCACCTATGAAAGTACCTACATAAGATTTTTTTTTCTATATATTCTAACGCCCAGAGTGAAATAATTTAAAGTTTATAAAATACATGTACAGTAAAATTGAAATACAATTTCTTTATTGACAGCACCGCTATAGTGACTTGGAGAGCAAATTGAGCCGTCAATCCTAGTTTCACTATAACAAATTGTGAATCTATTTATAGTTTTATGCAAAAACAACAACACCTAACAAGTAGCAAAAATGAGCTTGCTACTGTTCGGTGTTGACTCAAAATACCTCCAAGTCGGAATAAAGTCAATAAAGCCTTAAAAATAATATAATAATATCATAAATAATAATATGCAGAACAATTTACTCATATTGCTCTAGTCACAAACTAAGCTCTAGGCTTGTACTATGTGTACCAAAAGCAACGATAAAATATATATTATATTTTATAAACACCCACACTATGACAAACTGAACAGAAAAACGTACTAATATTTTTTTGCCATGGGTGGGAATCGAACGATCTCCGGATATAACGCCAAAAGCGCAACCACTAGTCTACGGAGGCTGTCATATGGTTAAGTAGATATATAAATATATAACAGAGCTTAAGTTTAAGACATTTTTCAGGAAGTACTTTAAACTCTTAATTCAAAAATCTATGTGTTTAGAATTCTACTCTGGTTTCTGACGTTTCAAATGCCGTAATTGGAGCCCCGCATTGTTGTCCATGATATTGGTCACTGGGGCAGGTATTGTCCTATACCAGTGTTTGAAAATAGAATATCGTAAACGCAACATTAGGCAATTGTTTACTTAGACCCAGTTGCTAGAAACGGGGTAAAATCATTCGTTAAGTTGGAGCATTAAAAAAATCCATGCTTGTAAATCTACGGTATTTCTAATATTACAAAAAATAAATTTATATAAGATTGTATTTTAAAAAAATAGTTTTATTACAAACTCAAGTAACATATTATATAATAAACAAATTTAAGGTAGGTAAAAGAAACAATAGTAAAAATATAAAACAAATCGAGAACTCGAATAGAAATAGAACACATCTCTCGAATAGTTTACACGCGGTCAAACATTTGATTTTTTTTTAACACTAAAAAAAAAATCGGTAATTTTATTAATTTACTAATGCCTAAATGCATGTATGTTTTTGAAAGCATAATATTTATTGATATGTATACATACAATCTTACATAAATTGTAGAATAACGCCCATTTCGCAAAATCTTTATTTAGGTGGGAGGAAAGCCTTTATAACTTAGTTAGGGCACCGACCGGACCACCGGTTTTTAGGAGACTACTGCATAGATTTATTGTCAAGGTCTCCTTTCGGAATGCGGTTACGAAACTAGTGATTGATTTTATATATTATATTAAAATAGACTCGTATCTAATGCAAATTCGTCTTTGTTGCCGCCCATTTCGTAACCATTCATCCTGCACAGTGGGATGTACTGATCGACTCCAGTCATGGATGTTGTAGGTCTGCTCACCATCAGGTAGAAACATAGTAAAATGCCGTGCAACAACATATAAAACATATAACCTATCCATTTTATTAGTTTTAAATTGTATCCCTCCCCCTAGTTAGGACAACCAGTCTTCGTGTTAGTTGCACAAAAAAATGAAGATAAGATAAAACTAGTCAGTACCTAGTATTTGATAATTTTGTGCAAAAAACGTAACAAGTATAACGCTATTGATATCGCGGGGCTATCATATTTAACAATGTCACCCTCATTTTACGCATCTTTAGGCCATTGCTTCCGTTATTGGGTTGCCAATTAGAAAAAATGTAAGAAATAACTGAAATGTGTATTGTTAAGATAATCTAATATACAATTTTGCACCGTTCCACAACAAATACCTACTCACACGAAAAGTATGTGATTGAACAAATTGGTCGCCATTATTGGTCAGTATTGGTCACCGTCATTGGTCCTTGATTCATTACCCAGATACAAGTAGAGGACTTAGTAATAATACTACTTAGTAGGTAGTAACACTAGTAATGCGATTAAATTTAATTATGTACTAACATTATTAAAGTTATATAAGAAAGGCATTTCTGAATACCTGCTTTAAAAATAAAATTTTCTTTTTTTCTTTTCGTAACAACTAATTATTTTAAGTAGTTTATCTTTATTATAAGGTATTTTTTAAACTGAAATTAGAAGGTTAGTTACTTTGTGATTTTTTCTCTTATAAAACCTTGTCAAAACTAAATAAACATCTTAGAAGCCTTTATTATCAAAATTCAGTATGTATTTTCATACTAATATAAAGAGAAAAGATTTGATTGTTTCATTCTTATAAACAAAAAACTACTAGATTTTTAAAATTCTTTCACCTATTGTACAACTACATTATCAGCGAGTAACATGCGCTGTAATTGATTTTTAATCCGAATTCTATTAATTTACAGCTATTGTTATAAATACAATCTAATTGCTATTTAGGAATAGGTATTATTTTGCCAGTAATATCTAATACATAAACGCATATATATTATATTAATTTGTAATCATTAATGTATTTAACGATTCAAAGAAATTAATCTTTATACTGTACAATTAGCGACCAAGAATGCAATATCTATTAAATAAGTGCAATTTTTTTTTTATCATAAGCCCGAAACATAAATAATATTATCTATATACACATATCAGTACAGTATATCTATGTAAGATATATAATTTGTTATATAACGAAATCATTTTATCTAAATGCATAGATAAAGCAACAAGTTTATTAGAAAATATAAAAAAAATATAATCAAAAATGTTTAATTTTTTTTTTATAAGTAGGTACTATTTTTTTTTGTTAAAAGACAAGAGTCGCGAGTTCATATCAGTTACTTATGTACTTACATGGTAATTTTAAAAGGTTACTTTGGGCTTATATGAGTCTTCATAAAAAAATATTATTTTAACATTTCTAGTTTGTATGGAGAAGCCAACTCTTTTTTCATTTGTGACACAAAGTTCTATGGGAAAAGTTGCTCGATTTGATCAGTAGTCTTATATAGCCCTTAGGTATTTCGACGACGTTATATTGTCGTAAGGCTTACAAATTCATGAATAAGCGAAACTTTTAGTGTTGTAAAAATAAAGTTAATAAAATTTCATTTAATCTGCGACTTTCATATTTGATCAAATCAATTATAATAATTAATAAATACCATCACGGGTGCCTTTTTGGCTCCTGAGAACCATTTAAACGGCCTCAGGGTACCCAGCAGAGAGATTAACCCATCCTCATTTCGTCGATGGTATTCGGAGGCAACAACTAACAAGTGGCGAGCTTGTTGCGGTGCTTATGATGGTATAGCCTCGTTGTATAAAGCGGTCACGCATCCTATGTCCGTCCTTGTAGTGATCTGCTTAACCTTGCTATCAGTTGCGCAGTGACTTAACCACTAGGCTGGGGCCGCTTTTTCAAATCAAATAACATAATCGAATATTAGTTAATTTTAGTCATTAACTTATCCTACACTTTTTTTGATTTTGAGTTTGACGAGCGATTTAACCGCTACCACGCTTTCAGTAACTCAGCCTTACTATCTGTACATTTATCTAAATATTATAGTTCTCGCTCATAAATATGTAACATTAAAAAAAACCTAGGTATAAGTACCTAATTCAAACTGGATTATAACACTTTTATACTACAGTCTTTTGATAGAAACATGAAAAGACAAAATTCCCCTATAGTAGTACAATATGGCGGCGGCCTATTTATATAAACAGTTTTGTAGCAGCAGCCCTTGTATTGGCTCTTAGACGTAATTCATCTTTGTCCAACTTCAATAGGGTTTTTTTGTCGTTTTAACGCCTGATAATTAATTATATGGACTTTAAATCGGACGGACATCGTTTTGGTTTATTTACATAATTTATAAGTACCATGAAATCCGTTGGAAGCCAATTTTAGTAAATAATTAAATTTTATTTTTTACTTATTTTATTGAGGACCTATTAAAATTTAATTGTAACAAATTAAATTTAATAGGCAGGCATCTATATTTTTAGACTTGTAGCTTCTCCGCTCTTGCTTAATCCTTCTGTACGAAACGAAACATACCAATCTGTGGCGTTCACCGATTTTTCGGATCTCACCTTTTTAGGTTGCTGTTACAAAACCAGCAGTGGATCTCTATTAATTGCGTATTTTATTATTTTTCCTTCAAAAATGTTCAATTCATTTTCAACTCCATCCTTTCTCTCTCTCTCTTTGAAATAATGTACGTTTTGCAGCTGTACATTCAATACATTGCCCCAGATGTAAATTTACATTTTTGCAGTGAAAACGTTATGGCCTTAATTCATTAGTAGGTATTTGATTATTGGTAAAGCCAGTTCTGCCATAACATTTTTATGAAAATGTCCCATTTCTTTTTACATTGGTATATTATTGTTTAATCAGCCTCAAGTACAAACGTCAAGACGTCAGAAGTCAAGACAGCCTCTGTAGACTAGTGGCCTTTGGCGTTGTATCCGGAGGTCGTAGGTTCGATTTCCACCCATGGCAAAAAATGTCATGGCCATGGTTTATAAAATAAAATATGTATTATATCGTTGTTTCTGGTACTCATAGTACAAGCCTAGAGCTTAGTTTGTAACCAGAGCAATATGTGTAAATTGTCCTACATATTATTATTATTTAATTATTTATCTAAACACATGTAGGTACGTCTTATTTAAAAAATAAAATAAAAAATGTAGTCTTTTTAAACACCCCGATAAGTTCACTACTTTTTTGTGTAAAGTCAGAATACCATACCGAAATAGGTGGAAACAAACAAGATCCTGAGGCTCTACCATGGGTTTGCGAATTGTAGAAACGTAACGTATTTGTATACGTATACGTGAGCAAAACCAATAGGATCGCTTTATTTTTGGTAACGTGATTGAATATAGCGATCCTATTGGTTGTTGCTCACGTTTACGTATACAAATACATTACGTTGCTACAATGCGCATACCCATGGTAGAGCCTCTGATGCTGCCTCGGCCTGTTGATATTTATTATACTATAAGAGATTTTTAGATATAAAAGTATATAAAAGCAGACATGGTTGTACTCATATACATATAATAAAATTGTTAATAAAAAAAATCTGTACATTGATCTAATTAAAAAAAATAGGCGGGATGGACTATATGTCGGGATAGGCAATAAATAGTCAGTTTTAGAATTCGTGTCTGTCTGGACCGATGTAGGTATATATATATATATATTTTGGTGAATATCTATTACTTCTGCGAATAAAATATGATATATTATATTTCGATATACCTACAGTTTTTTTATGGTTTAAAATTCTCTTAGGAAAAGTTTTTAAATAGGTACACCAGATAGAAAGAAGTGTTCTATAAAGTAAAGTTGGGTATATTACAATGACATAAAACTGTATTAAATTATTACTTTTTGAGTAATTTTGTTTTGTCGTTCTAAGTTGACATTTTATGTCAACTTTTTGGCAACTATAGTAATTGTAGGTAAGTACTTAATGAAAACAAAAATTTAACATATAAATACGTGTTATACACATTATGAAGCACAGGCATGGAAGCCATGATCATTATGTTTACCCTACCTTAGCAATAATAGGTATGATTAAAAAACAATAGCAAATAGTTTCAAGCGTACGAAGTTGCGGGCATAAGCTAGTTTATTTATAAAAGCTTTACAAACCTCCGCCATTACTCTTACTGGATTAAACCATCTTTTAAACTTTATAACGGTTTATACTCCTACCAAATTTCTTAATAATTTGAAAGTGTTAAATAATGTCCTTGCGCTGATCGGATTTTATTACCACCTAATGGGTGTCTACTGAACTACCGGTTCTAAGAATTCTGTCGCAGACTAGCTCTGACTCCGATTCAAATACCTAAACTAATGATTTATTGCACATTTCTTATTACCTACAAGTAAATTACTCTACATTGTTATCTTATTAATTTAATATAGGAAAAAGAAAAATAGGACAAATAATTGCAATAATTCATTGTGTCAATGATAAAAGACCTGCCATATGATGTCAAGAGAAATATGTAAATGTATCTGCGAATAGGTTTTTTATCATACTGACCTTAATTTTTAATCATTCTTGTTTGTTTTTTTACCTACTTCTTAAGATTGCAATGTAATTATAGTGTTTGTGTGTTTCTATTTTAATAGATTTCGGTTAATTTGAATATAGCAGTTATTATTATTAATACCAACATGTATATGCCACACCATATTACTTACATTATTTTAAAAATTACCTATTGCATTCGAATAATTTGAAAGTAAATAAAGGGTTTCCGACGACAGATTTTACAAAAAAAAGGGGACTCGAAACTACGAGACTTGCTTTCGTGGCAAGGTACCTACTCAACCTCTGAGCCAACCAGCAAGTCACGAAGTTTGTCGATGATTTTATGATGATGATAATGGGTAAACCCATTTATAGACAGACACCCTCTTAGTATATGATTTCTTCTAAAAATAATATATATCATCACGGGTGCCTTACGGCGCCTAGAAACAACGACATTAATAAATATTATATTTTATAAACACTCAGACCACGACAAACTCTACTGAAAAACGTACTAATATTTTTTTCCATTGGTGGGAATCGAACCCATGATTTCCGGTTACAACGCCAAAGGCGCAACCACTAGTCTTACATATTATATAACATATTATTAATCTTCAAAAATATTGTTTCAGATTTCCCCACATGACGTAAGCAACAACCTAACGCATCATCATGGTGGACACACAGCACTTCTGTCTGCGCTGGAACAACTACCAGAGTAGCATCACCAGCGCCTTTGAGAACCTTCGGGACGATGAGGACTTTGTGGACGTAACGCTGGCCTGCGATGGAAAAAGCCTAAAAGCGCATAGGGTTGTTCTATCAGCATGCAGCCCGTATTTTCGAGAGTTATTAAAGGTAAGTAGGTATTATAAGCTTATATTAAGCTTATGAAGTAAAGTTATTCTGTTCGACAGTTCTGGTAACGACACTGCAAACTATTAAACCGATTTCAAGAATTAAACTCTGACCTGCTTGTAACCTTGCTCATCAAAATTCAACCTAACCTGAGTAATAGTCATAGAAACACCATACATTTTACAAATTACAATTAGTATTATAGAATTCTATGGAGGCCAAGTAGGTAATTACTCTGTTGACTGAATCTTGAATCATTAAAGAAATATAATATATTATGTATTTTCATATGCAATGGTGTAGAACCAGCCCTAAAACGAAACTTTCAGATATATATTATGTATAAGACGTCTATAGTGTTCATATGTTAACTCTTAGACACCGCATGCTCTTATCTGTACTAATACTAATACTAATACATGCCAAAGTAATTCAATCAACATTTTTCTATTTCACAGTCAACACCATGTAAGCACCCAGTGATCGTGCTCCAAGACGTGGCTTTCACCGACCTGAACGCGCTGGTGGAATTCATATACCATGGCGAGGTGAACGTCCACCAACGCAGCCTGTCTTCCTTCCTGAAGACTGCCGAGGTGCTTCGTGTATCTGGGCTTACACAGCATGACGATGCTCAAGGGGTCAGTATCATATATCTACCTAATTTTTTTGTTTCTGAGCAAGCCACTGTAACCATCAAAAGTACAGAATAAATACTTTTGATTTCTACTGGAGCACAGTGTGTGATTGACGGTATACTATCAGGTATATACAAAGACCTAAAAAATCATAAAAAGGATGGATCAATACATTGATGTTTAACAGCATTGTTCGCTCCACTATGTTGGCTTAATGATACGATTTTGAAATGGGCGGTGACAAAGTCGAATTTGGATTACTAGTCTACTATAGTAGCCTCGCTGCTTCATCACAAAATTAACTGCCTATTTCATAACCTCACCCTAAAAGGATTCTACTTCTTACGTTGAATCCTCTATTCTGCTCTTAAATAAATATATAAGAGAGATCAAATCAGGATACATATTACAGTCATACAAAAATGCTAGTTGTTGTTTTTAAAAAAGTCAATAACTATGATATTTTTCTTCCAACAGCCGCTGGTCCAAGGCCTCGCCCGAGCAGCTAATGCGGCATCTTCACCACACACGCCGCCGCATCCAGCTCACACTCCGCACACCCCACATACACCAAGCTACTCCGAAAAACTAGAGGAAGCTCTACTCTCTCAACAACCACCGACCAGCGTCCACCATATGCTTCGCCGCGTCCCTCTACCACCCAGACGACTCAGCCGATCCGCAGACAATTCTCCAGATGTGATTAAACGCGCTCGACATGACAACAATAACACAGAACAGGCTCAAATCCACGATTTTTCGACTAAGAACCATTCTTTAATTAACAATACCAGGGCTCATGAAAATTCTGGGAACGGGAATGGTATATCTAATAGCAGCAGCTCCCCATCTCCGAGGCTGATGGACGATGTGAAGAATGAGCCTCTGGACATGATCTGTGGACCCAATGCTGACATAGACCGCAGCACAGATGATACTCCACCGCATTCTCATCTCAGACATCATGTGAGTTGGTAAAATCGATCTATTTCTTTATCAATACATCACCATGATATTCAGATTACAGAACATGAATAAAATAGATTTGCATTTACACAGATAGTGTTTGTAAAATAGGAAGTAGTTTTTCTACGTAATTTCATTCGTCTATAAAGCCCATAGAGACAAATATAGCCATTTAAAAATCATAATACCTACTGCCAAAAAGGAGATTTTTTTTTTTCAAGTTTCTAAACGAAAAAAATTCAAGTGATTTAACCACAAGATATTGTGCTGCAGCACGGCTTGTTACTTTGTAGTTACCCGATAGTAAGCATATCTAAAAAGTCCATGAATATACATTGTTTAATATTCGTATTATACATTTAAACAATCACATATTATACGTGCCTAAAATAATATTAAGTATGTATATTTAATACGAGCACGGCAATGACTCAGATCTACCTGGTGTTGAGCAGATATTTAAGATTTGGGTCGTGAGTTGGAAAGAAAGTCAGTTTCAAAGTATATGTAAACCCAAAAATAATGGTACAAGAAATCTACTTGCAGCACTTGTAGCAATGATTAAAAACAAACTTAAGTTAAAAAAGCTTTTAGAAAATGTTCCACAATAGTCCGATTACGTCATACCAGTAGACATTGTCTAGCTCGCTGTAGGTCGGGTACCAGGAAGTCGTAAGTGTCGCGTAGCCACTGCACTTACAATGGTAATTAATTTGTAGAAATTCGACGTAACATGAGCACCTAATCGTTGGCTAAACAGACGACGTCTAAGATTAGTTTTAACTAGGTATAATCTAATCTAATAGGTCTTATAAACAAACGTTTTGATAGTCTTATAAAATAGTTGATCGTTGTTTCAAAATAGTTACAAATTATGTACTTACTAAAAATGGAATAGATGATAATATTGAATAGAATACTACGAGATTAAGAGAAAAAATTAAAACAGCTAATAATAATAAATAGATCATTAACGAAAAATCTAGAATTTTTACTTATGTGACTGACTAAAGCGAGATTAACTGCGAGATGTTAAAAAATGACAAAAACATAGATATCGCAAAGTGAGGTAGGTACAGATCGTTTCACGAAAGAATTCCTTTGGACGGAGCGCTGCAGTCGCAAGCCGTTGGCGCAAACCTATTTGATGAATCCCCAAAAATATTTTTTGTATGAATTCGATTTATTTTAGTAAATAAAATTAATATAACTAAGAAAAATAATTTGCAAAATGAAGTACCTACATAAACAATAGTGAGGTTCTAAACAACAGTGCCTCTCCTTATATTAGGTAGAATATTTAAGTATTAGACACATATGATCAGCTATTTACTTTTACTGACAACCAATCCTGATAATATCTGGTTAGTTATACTAAGAGTCCAAGAACGCATCATTAATTAGTTTTTTTCTTCTATCCAGGGTATGGGTCCACCATCACGCAGCAGCTCTGCCGAAGCTGACGACCGTACGCCACCTCCTCATCTGAATCCATCGCCTTTCATAACACCGAACGAAGCCAAACTCTTCCCGCCGAACTATAACTTCAATATCCCGGTTCTAGATCACTCGTCTCTTTCTGGTACATATATATTTATTACCTACTTGTATATAATAATTATATGTAGGACAAATTACACATATTGCTCTGGTCACAAACTAAGCTCTAAGCTTATTCCTATTCTTATTATATTTTAGGATAATTCCCAGAAATAATTAGATAATTTAAGTGGAACAGTTTCAGAATATTCAATTAGTTTCAGATTTTTTTAACTTACCTGTAGTAATGAAATCAAAGTATGAAAACGTCGATTATTTTTTATTATAAATCAATACTACAATTATTAATACTACCTACTGAAGGTACCTATAAACAACAAGAAAGGTTAAAAAGATTTAACTACATATTTACGGACTCAGGTTCCTAAAATTATTGACCCGATTTAGGGTTTAATTTCATGACATGCCACTTTCATATTCTTATTATTTCTGTGAGATTATTGTTTTTATTAAAGCACGACACGTGACTCATTGTAATCTATGTGATGGTAAGCAAAGTCTATTAATGGTGCTGTATAAAAAAAAATGTACCTAGCTAAGTTTTTTTTTTTGTAAATCCTATATGTATATACTTTTATTATTTTATATACGTGGTGGCCGAGTTGGTTAGACCATAAAACCACTAGATTTAGGTTCAAATCCCGGTGTGTACGATTTTTTTTTTATTTATACCTATACTCTCCAGTAAACATTTATAAGTTATGCTGTTACCATTGATTTATTATTAATTCCTATATAAAATAAATCGAAAATTAAATGATAAATTTATCAAAACTATAAAAAGATAAGTGTTCTTTGCTAAGTCAAAATTGTGATCCTTTATTTTGGTTTAGTATGTTCTCTCACCTTAGCCTTTATCACTCTCGTAATAATCTCTTCTGATTGAACATCCTCAGAACTCTTACTAAAGTAAACTCTTTTTGTTTACTTTCTCCTCAACCTTCTCCAACTGATTTCAACATCTTCTAACTTTTTTCTTTCATAGGCCATAGGTTCATGTATAGGTATATATGATGGATCTTCGTCTACAGAATATACTTACAAAAGTTTTTCTATAATTACGATAAGTCATGATTTTAAATGTAGTAAAATACTTGAAGCCAAGAGCCCTAAACAATTATCCGATAAGCCTTTCTAGACTTAAATAACCTCTTTCGTTACCACCGCCCATACAGATGCAAGTGTCCTAGTCATGTTCCTGTTTTAGTCTGTGGGTTTATCTACTGGTTTTCGGTGGGAGTAGGTACTGCATCGATTTCTTGTCGAGGTGGTAGTCCTTTTTACAGAGTAAGGGTGCTATCCCTTCGAATTCATCATTGCTTTCCATGAGGCAAGTTTGAGTTCAGACGCACTCTGTTTATATATATAATAAAAAATAACTAATTTCACGGCTGATCTTGCCCCTGCCAGTAATATAAAATAATATGATATAAATTAAAATATGCTACTTAACATTAAAGAAGTCCTAACTCCTAACACTAAAGTTGATAGAGTCCTAAACCGTAATTTGTGTAATGTCCCTTCAGAAATTTGAAATAGCCAAAATATTTCAGGTCTCGGCGGCGGCCTGACTCCCGACGGAATGGCAGGAACCTCCCAAGGTGAGTGCAGCTTGTAAACCAAATAATTTTATGCATTACTTATATTGAAAAACGATTTTAATGCACTGTCTGTCGTATGCCACCATCACCGCTTCCTCTCTGCTCTGTCATTATAGGTTTATATATCATTATTAGGTTTATATTTTTAAAATGTATGAGGCAATTATCACGTGACATATTATATTTTATATCTCCTATATATGTATATAATTGTATTTTCCCAATCTTCACGTATGTTGTCTTCATTTGTGGTCTGTGTTTTGTTTACTGTCAGCTTTTTGTGTTTTGGTTCGATGGACTCCATTGAAATCACAATCAGACGCGACTTTTTCTAAAAATCACTAATTCATTCATCTCGATTTCAAGTCTAAAAATTTTCATTGAACCAAAATTCAATTTGACGTGCATGCATTCTATATTGTATTACTAGTTGTATATACAGATACTTGCCGCTTGTTTTAGATGTGACAAACTTCGTGTACATTAGGTTGATACTAAATTGTTCTCCCACATCTTCCTTTCCAAAACACATTTTACTTTTTTATTTCTTTTATTTTGTTTTTTCCTTTAAACCCGTTTTGTTTATCTTTTCTTCTCTCTCTTATTTTTCATTCCACGCTCTCATGAATTCGGCGATTTCGATTTTCACCTCACATTGCACAATGTTGATCTACACAGAATTTACATCAATTGGTTTGTAAAATTTTATTTTTCAAAAAAAAACCTACGGACAGAACGAAGAGCTCGAGCCGGACATACCTACTAACAAAAACCTGATCCGTGAAACCTCAAAAAGATAAATTTCTGGAACTCTCTATTTACTAATCAAGCTATCCATCACTCATCCGAGTTCTCGAAACAGACTCGAGTTACCCGTGATCACATTGTGTTTGGGAAAACGGCGAAAGTAAGCGAAGGGCGGAGTCTCACTCGAACAATGGAATTTTCAATATTTGGAAGATAATGTGTGGCTTAATAAAACATTCATTACAATCATTTCGTATCGTAATCGGAAACCGCTTGGGACGTTAGGAGTAGAACGTTCTCATTATGTGTCATCCATCACTAAACAGACAAAAATATTCGCATACCATGTAACGACGAGTGTACTCACAATATGTAAAGTAGACACTAAGGATTTGTAACGTAGTTCCTAGTAATATACATTTAGCGAAGGGCATTGTATGGCGATGGCTAGACCGCTTCACTCGACCGCATCGCCGACGATCGCTACCATTGTATACAGGGGGGTGGCGGTGCTTTATCAGGCTACGATATGGCGAGTGCATTAATCGTGAGAGGCTAAGGGGTTAACCGGTTTGTTGTGTGGTAGGTGGCGCCCGCACCCCCCAGGAAGATTACAGATGCGAGCCCTGTAACAAGAGCCTCTCGTCGCTCACCAGGCTCAAACGCCACATTCAGAACGTACACATGCGGCCGTCCCGCGAGCCCGTCTGTAACATATGCCGCCGCGTGTACTCTAGCCTCAACAGCCTGCGCAACCACAAGAGCATCTACCACCGCAAGCAGCAGCCGCCGCCTGCGCCGCAGGGACCACCCTTCTACCCCGTCAACTGACGACGCCCGCGCCCCGCCCGGATCTTGCCGACTCGTTCCTCCGCCCGCGGTGTACACAGCCTCTAGATTAGTCGGACCCGTCTTGAATGTATTGCATGCGCATAACAACTCTAGCTATGTTACTAATGTAAATTATAATAATTATACCATGTACTATTAACCTGCTTGTCCGCGCGTGGACGTAGCGCCGGGCGGCCGGCGTCCGCGTCCGCTACGCCCACGCGTCTGACCGCTCACCGGAACCAATTGGGACGTCACGATCGACGATCGGTCCGCGCACATAACGACCGACGACTTTGTAATTTTTCCGAAGCGCATTAGTCACGATCGGGTGTTCAAACTCCGCCGGCCGCCCGGCGGGGTCCGGGGCGGGCCGTGCCAATTGGTTCCTCGGCCGCGGGAGCCGCACGCGGCGGCGGTCCGGCGAGCGGTGACTAATGCGCTAATGTCGGTTGTTATGTGTGCGGCAGTGGGCCCGCTGGGCGCCGGGCACCGCTGCGAAGTGTGCGGCAAGCTGCTGTCGACGCGGCTGACGCTGAAGCGGCACACGGAGCAGCAGCACCTGCAGCCTCTGCACTCGGCCCGCTGCGGTCTGTGCCACAAGGTGTTCCGCACGCTCAACTCCCTCAACAACCATAAGAGCATCTACCACCGGCGCCAGCGCGCGCCGCCTCCCGCGCCCGCCGACCTGGTGGCGGCGCCCGACGCCAAGCTCGCGCCCGCTCACCACGGCGTCGACTTCTACAAGTTCAAAGACCAATTCAATGTCTAATACCGTCCGTCATCGTGTCGGTCGATCGCCAGTTTACCGGTGACACCAAAGGTAAAGTGATTTTTTTTCTGGCGATGAGTATTATATTACACTGATTGAAATCTCAATATTTACTATAATCGAACTCATTAACTAGTGATGAGCTCTTCGTAATAACTATAAGGACGAAAATAGAAATGATTGTCTAGACTTTCAGGAAGTTGTTAATACTCATCACTGCTCACACGTAACTTTCTGGTGGGCTATTGAATAGGTCTGGACTTGTAGATTTCGACTATTTTAACATTAAATTTAATATATAACGCGCTGAACATCAAAAGCACACGAACTAACATTCCAGTGATTAAAAAGACATGTCGGTGTCTATACTGTAATTTATTGTTTTTTATCCGTGCATCTCTTAGTGCAATACTGCGGTATATAATTCCTCTCTTTTTTCTATTTAAAATCATTGACAATAAAGCGAAAAAAGATATTTTGAAGAAAAAATGAAAATAAAAATCTTGGTGCTGTAAATTTATATATTAGGCTTAAAAATATGATAAAAATTGTATTCGAGTTTGTAAAAAAGGAGGCATATTTAATATGTGTTCAATGTTTATTATAATATTGTTTATTTATTATTTTCTTTTTACCACTTGATCTCACCTTTAGATATTTTACGAGATTACTAAAATATTTAAAAAAAAAAATTTAACATATAAATTATTTTAAATTGGCTTATGAGGCTCTTCTTTATATATTTTTTATTTATTGAAAATTTAAATGATGTTTTTTATATTGTTTCACGAAAGACTGATTTTTGTCTGGAGGTAGCACCAAAACCTTAACTTCTAAACCCGCAGAACGCACGTGCCATGATGTCTAACTGGATGTATTACAATAAAACTGGATTTATTATTTATTAAAAAACATTCGTAAAGACGTAGATACGTTATATGTGCCAACATACCTTTAATATTACTGCAACAGTTTATAGACACTAAATTAAAATAAAATTAAAAAAAAAAATAGACAATAAAAGAATTGACAAAATTTAAGAAAAATTATCGATTAGCGGACTTAAATATTATAGATAGTAAATACTAAAACAAAAAACACACATTTTGTCGCACGCGTAGCTAAATTAAGCTACGTAGTAGGTGTAAATAAGCCTGAGCTAAGCAATCTTGCCGATAAAATTTACACGTAAATATTTAAAAAAAACGTAGGTCTATCTGTCCAAAATTAATAAAAAACTAAAGTGGCCTGCATATTCTTTTTGTTTTAAATAATAATAATATATAGGACAAATTACACATATTGCTCTGGTCACAAAGTAAGCTCTAGGCTTGTACTATGTGTACCAGAAGCAACGATATAATACATATTATATTTTATAAACACCCAGACCATGACAAACTGTACAGAAAAAACGTACAAATATTTTATTTTGCCATGCGTGGGAATCGAACCCACGGCCTCCGGATACAACGCCAAAGGCGCAACCACTAGTCTACGGAGGCTGTTAAAGGTAACGTTAGATTGTCAAAATAACGAAATTCTTTATGTACAATGGTCACGACACGACACGGAATGCTAAACATTTTCAAGCCAAATTTACCTATAATACAAGGGAATAGAGTGCACTTCTTTAGTGTTCGTTGTTGCTGATTGTTTAATCTCATATTTATAGAATTTCATTATTTTCACAATCTAATGTCTCCGTTTTAAAAAGCAAAAATGAATAAAAAAGAAATTGGAAACTAAAATAGTTTGCTAATGATAGTTAATTTTATAATTGTAAAGATAACGTCAAAAATGATGTCAAATGTAGACCAAAAAATAAAACAATAGGGGTTAAAAAAATAAATTTTAGTCTCATGTATTAATTTCAAAAACTAAGATTTACAAATCGCTATAAAAGTATTCTCGTTAAAAAAAGTATTAAAAAAAAACATAGACAGTCACGATACTACTACAAGATTAGAAACAAGACATCCTTTTTGGAAGTCGGTAAAAAAAATATATTACTAGATTAAAAAAATACTGGCCTAAATCACGACAAAATATTTGACTAACAGAATACACAAAATTACCCTACTGTATAGAATGTGTGTGTGTATACAAACGCAGTTCGGCTTATGTTCGGTAAAACTAATTTTAATTAGTTTACACTCGTTTCATATATTTTGAGGCCTTATTATGTCCGGGGTGTGATATTACTAATAATATTTGAGACATTAGTATTTACTTTAAAAAAAACTTGAGTGCAACTTTAAAATGCTTTAAAAACTATAGATAGATTAATCTTGTTATAAATACTGGCCCTGTATAAAAAAAAATCTTGAGAATTTGGAGTTTGTTTGGAGTATACAGAACATATCTACGTCTTTATTAAAACATATAATATCTTAGATAATAATCAACAATATATAATTTAATACCTATAATCAAGTTAATTTTACATCAATATACCTATTATAAATGATTTTTTTTGTTAGTTTTAGACGTTTACACTGGTTATTTAAAGTAGGAATTTAAAATATAAGTGAATTACTGCACTTAGTTTTTTTACTGTTGTTTTACACATTGTTCGATTTACTGCGGTTCACATAAAATGTAAAACACCGCAATGTGCCATTTTATGCAAACAATGGTTTAAAAAAATTAAAAAAAAAACAACATTTCATATTAGAAATTAGAATTTATCTTTTTATTTAGTTTTAATTTTAATGTTAGTATAACATTTCACTGCTATCCTGTGTTCAATATATTATTTTCTTAGATTGTTCTTTCGTTGACGTTTATGCCACCATCTTTATATTTATTTTAGATATTCGTATATTAATATTATTATTAAAACTATATTTGTTGTCTTATTGTAAATTCAAATTTATATTTTAGGTTGGAAAAGAAAAAATACGAAATGTTCCTATTTATACATCTAAGCGGATGAACTAATTTTCATATTTGTTAAAGATTTCATTTTCTACTTGCCATAATTATTATATACTTACCTACATTTAAAATGAACATAATCAAAACTAATTCCTTAAAACAGTTCTCTAAAGTTTATATATGTAAACTTTAAATTATATAGAAATAGAATCGATGTTAATTTGACATGTCGTAAAGTAGCTAATTAATCATATAATAATGTACCTATCTGTTATTTCTTTTATTAATAATTTAGATAAGTAGAAGGTAATGAAATTTTAATGTAAATGTCAACACATATTTATTATTAAAATTATACACAGTAATAATAATTAGTGCCTGCTTTACATATTATTGTTTTTAAAAGACAAATATTTTGCGTAACTTTTAAATCTTTGATAGAAGTAGTGTCTTTAAGACTTGTCATGCGTCGTGACCACCGAACATATTCATAATGCACAGGGGCTTTGTTGTAGCCATGTGAAACGTGTGGTATGATCACGAAACAAGGAAGATACTTATTAATTTATTATATTATTTAAAAAAAAACTATTTTACCCTATCATAGAATATACTAGTAGAATGTATACTACATATACTATCAAAATAAGTAGTCCACTAAAACATAACATTAAATAATAATAAATTACTTCTTGTTAACTCATCTTTGATTATACCACATTATTTTCCAAGTGGTGAAAAAGGTCTCCCGGTATTATTAAGTAATATTAAAATAACGTAAAAAATAAAATGATAGCTATAAAGGTTTATTTGAATAAGAATAGGATTTTATGTTACGCCAATGTTCGGGGGTTTAGACAGTACCGCTTTACTATTATATTAACAAATAAGAGAGGCTTCCTAATTGTGTAAATGCTATGTTATACGATTTTGTTGTTAAACACACCTATACGCTTAGCCATTACTTTGTTTAATTTAGGTATAAGCTTATTATTATGGTTTATCGAATTGGAAGACTAGAGTTGGTGCTAAATTGGATTGATGATTAAGTTATGAATGTGAACATTCGAAATTATGATCTAAATTATGATAAAATGTTTGAAGACATTCCTCGAGAACGTGTTATGTGTTTATTTGCGTCTGTTTGCACACGAAGCGTTTACAGTTGTTGTTTTATTAGTGGTTATGATTACTTCTATTTTATATTATTGTTAACTTGGGTTTGGGGATTACGTTAGTTGTACCTAGGTCGTAAGTTTTATCTGAAATCATAGGACATAGCTCTACAACTTACTTTACAGGGATGTGCTGCAGAGGCAGTACGGTAAAATGAGTCCTTGGATAAAGATATAGCTCTAAAATTCTTATGAATTTCTTTAATAATTTCTTGTTTTGGATCAAAAATTTCCTGCGCTAAACGTAATGAACGCTATAGACTGATTAGTGTAAGGGCGTGATCAACTTGTACACTTTTAGGCGTATGTTTAGATAAAAATACACAAATTGTACAATTATTTACAAAATTTTATAACGTCTTGTTGAGTAATGTATAATCACGTTAAAGGAAGCGAACCTTTGTTTTGGAATACTCGAACGATACTTTCTTTTGTGATTTTAGTAAGATCTTCGCTTCGTAATTTAGAGGCTAGTTTTTGTTGTGATCTCATATTTCGGCACGATCTGTACCGTAACACCTGGTTTAATGGAGAATGACAACACCGTGTTCTAAGGAGCAGAACACATCCCTGTTGAAACTAGTAGTTAGGAACTTAGCAATATTAAGACTGTTTCTGTGACCTGTTTATGTTTTTTATCTTTCTTTTAAGGGTTTTCTGTAAGTCGGTCGTTGGTAAACGTCCGACTATTTATCCCAATGTGTTCTTATACTTCTTGTTGGCGTTTAACTTATTTTAAGGAATCTAAATTAATTTATTGGTTGTTTATTGAAATTTTATTTTTTAAATTATTAATGTTCTCTGTTTTATTTTTTTAATACTCTTCGGTTTATGTTGTTGAGTAAGCGCCGCCTGTAATGCAGTGGATCCGTCACATCTTGTGAATCGATTGCGATCCCTCGTCTTCCGTGAAACCCTTTTACTACGCGCAGCCTACAAGCCGGTACGATGCACAAGGGTGACTCGATAAACTGCAACTTGTAAACTTATTACTTTATCAAATATGTCAGCTCTTCTCTTTCCTGTTATAAATTCTTCACGTATAATAATTATTACTCATGAATGTATTGTATCTAATCGTTATACTGAACTTCATAAATCCTAATATTGATAATAATGGCGTTTTTAATAAAACAAGTATACAAAATATTTGACAGTTTCATTAGTAAACCATTAGATTGAACCTTTGTAAGTCAGGACTACTATGTGAACACCGGTAGATAGAATCACATACTGTAGGAGTTCAGAGTTACACTAATGCAGTTTATATATCGGGTTTTTATTTGTTTATTCTAACGGTAGGCCGCTTTGCATTACTGGTTTCGGCTCATCGACTTCCAGCTTATTGCATGTATTTTTAGTTGGTTAACATTTTGTTTGTACTCATCGGTCACTGTAGCTTTGCCATTATTATATCTTTTATTTTATGTAAATTTTATTTTTATTACATTTTTTACGTCACTCTCTTGTTTCATTTCTTTCCCTCTCTTCGATTAATATTCATTTTCCTATGCAGCTAATACTTTGACACGATCGGTAGGAGTAATTAAAAGTGCATCACCTTAAGTGGGATATTTATTATTTAGTACAATATCATAAACAGGCAATTGAACATGATGATATTCAAGTATACAATTTGCTTTAAAGAAATCGGTCCAAGGGGATTACCCCCCGTTTGTTTTCCATCTGTTTGCAGGTAAAAAGTTATTTTCGTGCACGCTATGCGGGAAAGTATTGTGCTCGAAAGCCTCCCTAAAGCGCCACATTGCCGACAAACACGCAGAGAGGCAAGAAGAGTACCGATGCTCGATATGCGAGAGGGTCTACTGTTCCCGGAACTCTTTGATGACGCATATATACACATACCACAAATCCCGGCCTGGAGAGACGGAGCAAATCCGGTTTTTTTAGTGACTACTCGGACGGAGCTGGCGCGGCGAGCGGCAGAACAGCTCTCGCAAGGAGAATCACTTCCACCGAAGCCATCGCTCCTCGGCCTCTAACCGCCACCACCAAGGTTAGAATAGTTTGTACGTACGGCTACACTAACTACGCTCTAACAGAATATACGAATAACTCATGCACCATTATCGATAACCAACTAATTAACATAAAATACGATACTAAAATTATCTTCTTTCAGGAAATCCCGTTTCATTTTATTTTTTGTTCTTTTATATTTCTTTAAATTTTATTTTAATAATTTTAGTATCCTTTGTTTTTCCTCCGCCGTCGGCCCCGATCCCATCGGATTTGCATTCTTTTATGTTTGCTTGACAGCATGCTTCTATCATTTTTGTTATCACGTGTTGTCATTGTGATTGGAACAGTTTTCCTAAATTTTGAATATAAGGACGTCATATTAATGTTGTAGTTAGTCAATGTGTAAAGTGCATATAATTAGTATATACTATGTCACCTCATACATTATATTATATAACAGTAACATTATATACCTACTCTCGATCTTTATGCGATATTTTTGAATGTTGTACACAATAATCTTTAATGTCGTTCGTGTCACTGTCAACCCATCATTAAAACAGCCCGAGTCGACGTCGCCAAAGTAAAATATAAAGTATTTGTTTTATAATATTCCAGCTGTACCGCCCCTCCGTATGCCCCCGCCCACGGCCGGCGGCATCAACGAGCCGCAGGAGTGTCCCTACTGCCGCAGGACATTCTCTTGTTACTATTCCCTAAAGAGACACTTCCAAGACAAGCACGAGCAGTCGGATACGCTGTACGTGTGCGAGTTCTGTCACCGCCGGTACCGCACCAAGAACTCGCTCACCACGCACAAGAGTCTGCAGCATCGCGGCTCCAGCGGCATGCTCAAGCGGCTGCTCAAGACGTCCGCGCTGCAGAGCGCCCTGACGCCCGCGCCGCACCACTTGTTCGACCTGGCCGCCGCCGAGCACGGCGCACAGCTGCCGCCGGGCCTTCAATGACCGCAGACCATGGCGTAAACGTGCTGGGCGCCCTCCGCGTATGCCGGGACCCGGCCGCGTCCCGATCGTGTTGGTCACCGTTCCGCCTAAATCGCGACTCGACACGTTCGCGCGCCGGTGCCGATCAAATCTAAAACGCGAAGCAACACTACGTGGAAATGTTTGGAAAAGTCACGAACGCTAGAGTTCGATGTGCAATATGTATGGACGATGCCAAAAGTTGCAAATTAAATTTAATGATAAACGTATTATATTAGAAAAATATTGACGTTAGGTATAAATTACATAAACAGTATTGCCGCGGCTCGGAGTAGCCGCCTAGAGTGCGCCGGACTGTCGCCGTAAGTAAGCCGCGATGCACATGCGCTTGCGCCGGCCTGTCGCGTGAGTAAACCGCAAAGGACTGCCGCGATTAAAACTTATTATATCGACGTAAGTAAGCGGCGATAGAGTGCCGCGTCGCTAGCATCTTCTAGTGAGTGTTTCAGTGTTCAATTGACAATGTAAACCAGAGCAATATTAAAGTATAAATGTATCGGATGCTGCCAAATTATTGCCAACCGTATTTATATGTAGACATTATAAATACTTTTTGATGGAATGTCTATTAGTGTCAAATTAGATCGGAAACCTGTACAAAGTTATCGTACAAATTTTAAACTCTAAATTTTAAATAAAGTAAAATATTTTTAATATGACTTTTTGGACGCCAAATCTAAATTATAGTACAGATTATTTAGAAGATTATTTGAAATTTTTAGATTAAAATTAATGTTACTGTTGACTAATTAACTGAAAATCTGATTTGAAAGTACAAATTCGATATTGTGTATTCTAAAGTTTGGCTTCGGTAAGTCGTCTGTGAGCGTAGTCGTGCCTTCGGTCGTAACATCTATCGGAATGAGAGGTCGCAGGGACAATCCCATGTACTTGTCTCTGCGGCCGACACGTTGAAGGAATAAGGACCGTAAGAAAGTTTCGCGAGCAGAGTGGACATTGTCAGTTGTTTCGGATTGCCGACCGGGTTCTCGACTTGTGGGTGGCACTGCATTAGGCCTCGGTCACACTGAGCGAAAATAATATTTATTCGAGGCCTTTGTGGTGGAAAGTCGGAATTCGCAAGAAATTTTCAATACAGGGTTAAGAGTAGATGAAATTATGTATTAAGAAAGCGAATGGAGAAATATGTCTTCGAAATGCGGTTTGACGATCGTATACGCGCATGATTTAGAATCATGGAACAAAAATAATATAAAATGGTTTAAGTGTAAAAATTATTGAAGAGTAAGTAGATTTAGGCATGATTAGTATAAAATCAAACTGTATCCATCTTTGGATTTCTCTCTATGATTGTATTGTGGATTCTTGTTTAATATCGATCGACCAACATATATAAAGTCTCGTTAACTAAAATTTATTAGATATTAATATTATTATTAAATATTCTCACGAAGGTAAACTTCTTAGTACTAACCATAAGATGGCTGAATTTGTATAAAAATATTTTATTTACTTAATTTTATTTAATTGAATATTATTTTATAAGACGTAGCTTTTGGGCCATTTATTGTTTGGATTATAAAACATATCCAGCCAGGGGCGTAACATTGGGGTAACTTACCCGAGCAAAATCGTTCTCAAATTTGTATAACCCGACATATCAGTTAAAATATACATTTTACACCGTGATAGTAAATAAAGCCAAAGAAAGATACAGCTATTGCTCTTCTGCATTTAAGAGAAAGTAAATATATTCCATAAGTTATATCAAAGGTAAGGTTTATAGGTACTGTGCCATATCCTTCTATATCCCGTGGACGATGGATAAAAATTTGGTCACATATCTCTCGCTAAAAGTGAACAATACCTACAATATGTACCCTACATATTGGTTAAAATATTTAAAATATAACTTCTATCCTCAAAATGTATCAAGCCGCTTTAAGATATACCCAGTTATTTGCACAGATTTTGTCTATAATAAGATTAAAAATGGAGAACACGACAGATACGTATTCCAGGCCGAATTAGTACTAAGAAAGATGGTTCAAAATCGTAAACCAAGGAGACCACCACGTCAAAATTATATAAACTTTATAAAAATAGCACTGTGTTTAGATTTGTTTTTGATCAAGGGAGTAAATTTAATTACGAGTCCCACACAAATATCAATAAAATGGTATTCTATGACATATACTTATATATTGTACACTATTTAAAAAGTATCATTTTCACAGTTAAAACTTAATTAAAAAATCGGTAAAACTGGAATACCTGCTTAAATTGAAACTATCTTAAATGCAGCTTAATATATTTTCCAATGAACATCATTTGATTTTTTTTTTAATTATTCTTCAACCATCGAATTAATATAACAATAAGTAAGTATACTCGTTATATTGCATTGTCCATAGTTGTATTACAATTCCGTTCAAATAATATTTAAACTTCCGTGTAAAATAGTAATTTAATAATAATAATATTTACTTCATTGCCAATTCTTCTGCTTTATGTAGTCTTAGGTCGACATGTTTTTCTTCTCCACTAGGCATTCAGGACTTACTTCTATTTACTCATGGCCGATACAAATTTAGTATTTAATACAATTTGCATAACATAATAAACATCAAAATTAAATACTACATACCTCTCATTAAGGATTGCATTTGAATATCTGGGACAGTTGGAGATAATTAAAAAATCTAGAATACTATTTCAAATTCACCTATAGTTACTAAATTTATTTCGGAGCTGGAGATGCTTGCGTGGAGAAGAGAAACACGTCGACCTATGACTACATAAAGCGAAATAATTTGCAATGAAGTAAATACATTACGCCCGATTCGATCAATTAAATAGTAATTTGTCAAACTATCTACGAATACTATTATTAAATTTTTGTCAAATTAATTAAGTATACTAACTTTTTTATATGAGTTTATTTTTCTTTACAATTTTTTAGTGCTTTTATTTTTAACTTCGTGATGGGATTTTGGCTTTTTTACATTAAAACTATTATATATTTAAATAGAAATACAAACATAGGCAAATTTCAAGGTTTTGTTTAAATAGTAATTATTAATAAATCGTGATAAAAACTTATACTATGGATAAAAAGATTTATTATTGTCTAAATCTAGAAAAAAAACTAAATTCTGAAAAGTATAAGCATCTAGCGTGCTGTATAAAAATATATTTATACTATATTTCTATTAAGTATTTTATTTTACTGAGTCTATAAATAAACACCGTGACATATAAACACCGCATCCGGTATGCATTGAGAAAACCTCCACTGAATAAACTGAACCATACCAGCTCAGTTACGCCACCAGCCGGTGAAAATAAAATCTTGTCGACAGTTGTTGTCAATATTCCAATATAGTACGTATTAAAATAAAAAGCTTATCATGAAGTTAAAAATAATATGTCAAAATTTCAAAATTCTGAAAAAGATCAATAAAAACGCTGTCATCAAAAGTTATATTTGTTTTCATACAACCAGGTTTATTTTATAATTTTATTTATGGAGTCATATGGCATGCTTTATGGAAGTGTAATACATCTATGGCGTCACCGTATGGACTAGGTAGTAGACGAGATTTTTGTAAGATAGGAACAATATGTGTGCATTTATTTCACGTAGCTTATCTATTTAACAGTAATTTAGTTTTTGATTATTTTTTCGAAGATTTACGTTTTCATTATTATCTATTATGTGATATAAATATATTTAAAGGAACGTTATTCGTATATTCTGATAGACTTAACTCGATTTTTAAGTTGTGTATGCATGTCTAACCTCATGTAGAATAATGATTTGTAACCTAAGCATCAGGGTCAGACATTGAACTTTTAAAGTTTCAGTTCGTTTTTTTCTTCAATTATTTCAGACAAATGTCTGCATACCTCAATTTATGCTTAAGTTTATTTTTAAATAGTCATCTACGCCGTAGTGTATTAAACAGTTAAAGCTGGTTTTAACATAATTGGGAGGTAGCGATATGCGACAAAAATAACAAAGAAATATAGGTATATCGCAATAAGTATGTTAGAAATGTTTTAGTTGGTATTGTTTACGGAGCTTAGAAGAATATTAAGCGGGTAGTTGAAAATGTAAATAATAAGTTAGCGATTAACAACTATGTAATTATTTAAATCGCGGCACCATTTGGAATAGATGCCTCGTGATATTATTAACTAAATAAATAATAGTGAATAGAAAAAATCATTAATGGAAAGGATTTTATATTATATTCAACTTATGGATTATTTATAGTAAAACTAGACTTAAGTTTTTTATATTAGGTTTGTGTTTGTTTTCGCTGTGCAATTATTTTCTCGATTTGGCTATTTGTAAGCTTGTTGACTGCTTTGTTTCGATTATAAATTAATGTTTTTTTCGGTTCTCGCGTAGTACCTAATTTGTTATTGGTTTCAAAATTAAGTCTAAATTCGTGATCTCATCGGACAGCTGCGAACTACATCGACTATGGAGACAGTTGCTACTTGTTATTAGTCTTATTATTGTGTGTGTTAAGTTTGAATATCTAGAAGGTGTCGTCGGCAGAGGAGATCCCACAAGAGCGGAAGCGTCAGACATGATACAGCGATCACATTATAATCATTTGCAATGTATACCAAAATGCTGCATTTTTATTTTATAAGAGTTTAAGTGAGATATTTCTTTAGTAAGCATTTTCTGAATTATGCAATATTTTATTCGCTTCTTTGCCAGTGTTTATAATTTTGTTAAGTTTTTTTGGTATTTACGACCCGTCTGTGTTACTATGTAAGGTAATGCACAAATGATTAACGGAATGCCTTCAAGACAGTACAAGTATATCAATAGCCTAACGTAAGTGTTTTATATGTAATAATGTAAGCCTAGGAGTGACTCCGTGAGAGCTTCTGTATTCGACATGTAAGTTAAACATATCTAATAGTATATAAACTCACCAATTCTTCACTCATTGAGTCCACTCTATAGGTTTATTTTAACGTTTTCTTCTCTTAACCTGTTAACGATAATGATTTATACTTCTTGTTGACTATATTTTATTAGTTGAACAATTATTATATTTTATTCCTATTGTTCATACTATTAACCGTTCACAAAGTTTTCACAAAAGTTCTGCTCTAGGGACAGTTATATATTTAAGATTTTAATTATATATTTCTCCACTTGATGTTTTACCAGATTATGTTAATATATTGTAAATGCCGAACTTTAAATTATATAGATGTTATTATACACTATTACAAATACATATACTATTTTACGTTTCCCTCCATATTAAAATGCAATAGTTTTTTCTGTCTATATTTTTTATTTTACTTTATCGGCAAACTTATAAAATATATAGTTGGTTTCTAAATAAATATCATTCATGTCAGTAAAATTTAGATTTCATAATGTTGCTATATATTTTATAATTTGGCTGTTGTACTAAAATATAGATGTAACAGTACCTTCAATAGTTCTTAAAATATTTTATAATTACTCGATGGGGAAAGCGATCTCCAATTAAGGAAGAAACGACTCCATTATACATAGGTATTATTTAATATAAATAGAGGTGAGTCGCTTCGTTCTTAGTCCATAGCTTTAACAAAATCTTCCATTCCATATTGATAATGTTTAGCCATAGTTCCCATTGCCAACGTAAATACCTCATAATTATAATATAATTATACCATAGATTAAGCAATAAGCCAAAACTCAGCAGTGGGAATGTTTTATAAGTATATTTTACATATTTTTATATAAACTACCTAATCACTGTTATTCTCTCTACACAAATAAAAAATAATTATTTTTTTAAATAGTATTTAGGTAAAGAAACTCGCTGCTGGGTTCTAGATAATACAGTTATACATAAAACAAGTGCACTTACAATATTATATAATTATTAATAATAAGTAATTCTGACAGATCGCTTGACCTATCCTGAGTAAGTTGTTATGTACGCATTTTTACATATTTACAATATATTATAAATAATAATTAAATTAAAACATACCGTTTTACTCCGTTATTTAATAGAATACAGATAATTACAGTTACTTGTTGTTGCTTTTTAAGCAAAGGTATTTTTTTAATGAAATATATTTTTGAAAGTGAATTTACTTATTGTAGCAATTATAATTTAACTGCACAAAATTAGTTATTTGCTGACACACTTAGTGATAGTTTTTTTTTTGTATAAATTTAAGATGCACGATCTGCATTTTTATTAGCATTTTTTTTATAAGAAAAGTCTTTAAAGGGTAAATTTTCTTGCATATAAAACAGCATATAAAAATATTTTTCAGTAAAATAATAAATTAAATTACCAAGAACATTTACCAATTAACAAGGCATTTTAAAGAAATTCTCAACCAATTATTTTGTTACAGATTAACCAACATATATTTTGGCATAAATATCATAAATAATATTTATCTACCTATGGCTTATTTTTTCAAATTTGTCTTTTATAATAAAATTATACATACCTACCTAATACCTATCTACAATATTTTTATGGATATTTATATAGCATAATTAAAAATAATTTTATTACTTACGACAAGTTTATGATATTTATGAAAAAATATATAAGAAAATGTTACATTTACTTTAGTTAAAGTTTGTTATACTTTTTGATGAAAAATTTAAGCTTGTACAGACAGTTTCATAGTATTGTGAATTACATGTAAGGTAGGTAGGTGTGAATGGATTTCAACGAATCCACTAAGGTAAGAGACGATGGGGCTTCTCTGAACATAACTACTAAAGAAAAGAAGTCGGTGAAGAAACTTAAAGTACTAACTATAATAATATGTTGTTGTACGTATGGAGTATCGAAATTTATTGTGCCCTGCTGGTAATATATAAATACAATCAAATTCAATATGTAGATACCTACTTACTAATTAATTTATCATTTAGTTTTTTTGATGCTTTAATTCACAAAAACTGATGAATTTTGTATAGTAAATCCTCTGGTTTTGTGATGTAAACAAACACACAAATGTCAAACGAGTAAAATGACATTTTTTTTCTCTGTCTTTAGAGGCCATACAAACAAGAAATTAATTGACTATAAGTTTTATTTTTCTTAAAGTTTTCGCCTTCCAGTGTGGCCTAATCAAATTATAATAATCTGTAGCCAACGTGACACCGCAGCGTGAGTTTTTTTAACATATACTTTCATGTTAACTATACTACGGCGTTAACCATTTGACCAATCACACGCTCGCATTTTTAGTTCTCAAAATTTCCGTTTGGAGCGCTGAACTATTTCCCATACAAATTTTAGTTAACTCAAACGCAAAGTAATAATAAAAAACTCACACTAGGGGTACTGTGTATGTATATATGTGACAACACAAGAAAATATCACCACCAAATTAACACTGTTGTCGTCGACACGTGTTTCTCCTCTTAATGAGGCATCTTGAGAACTAGTTTGAATGGTTGAATGTTGAGGGTTTAAACAAATTAAACAGAGTTAATATTCCCAATTTCCATACTTCAATGTTCAAAGAAAACGAAGATATATAGTTGAGCCCTTAGTGCCGGATTAATAGTCGTTTCTTTATATGCAGTTTGACAGTCCGAAGCATTGGCTAAACAAGCACTTGCTTATCAATAACTATTAATCAGGCCTTAAGTTTCTAGCGCTTTTTTAAAACAATCTGTATTCGCATAGAACTGGTATTCGCATATTTTATTCCCGCTACTTCGCTGATTTGCGTATCGACTAAATTCGGCGAGGCTGGAGGGAGCTACATTATTGCGCCCTAAAATTTGGCTAAAATAAAAAACTAAAATAAATAGCTACTTACATAAAATTGTAGGTACTGTTCTTGCTACACAATTACACTTATGCAAAAATAATATTTATTGTTTAAATTCATTAAACCAGCAGGCACAATTAATTTGTTTTGATGTTGTTATAATAAATGTGATGAAGGGAATCATCGGCTTGCGAAGTCTTCACATATCAGTAGCCAGAAATTATTAGTACTATAAGTATCTTGACACTGGCTAGAATACCATGTTTTAGGGAATGAAATCGCCAGTTTGAATTTTGCAGTCGAAATCTGGATTTTATTGAATTATCTTGCGGATATACAAAAATTGAATGTAACAAAAGTATGAATAAACTCGCAGTGATTCCATTAATTGTTTGTCTGATTTATTTGATCCTTGGATTTCCTTATTACTATTTTCTTTAAGCTTTCAGGTAATAAACTAATAACATTGGTATGGTAACGTTAAAGGTAATCTAATGTAAACGTACATACTGACATAGGATCAGTTTATGGTATTTACTAAAATTTTGTGGTTTTCTATATATCTATATCTTTCGCTCTATCAATAAATGTATCATCTACCAGTGTGTAACTCTTATTATATACCTAAGAGTGAATCGACATCTGCCGGCGCGCGCGGCGGCGGTATAACGGAAAGAACTAAACAGCCCATTAATGGGTGTGTCATTTATATTCTAGGAGTTATTGGACTACCAGGTGGGTGCAGAAACAGGTTAAGTAGAGCTTAACATGTGTACTAAATAAAAGGTATGTAATTTTGTGCGTACAAAATAGTAGGTATAAGTTTAGAATAAAATCACAATGGAAGATACGGTATGTATATATGGATTGTGGTCCCAGCAATCTATGTATAACTGACGTACTTTTATTACTTTTTTTTTATTATATTTTCTACTTTTATCGTTAAAATATTTTTAAAGCACGAGATCGGTTATGTAAATGCGTGTAATTGTATCTGGTACTGTTCTTCCCTTTTTTTTAGTCTCAGGGTTCATACTTTCCAGATATTCTTTCTTCAAAGATTCACTCGCTCTGCCATATAAAAAATTCGATAAGTGGGAAAACTCACCAGCAGGGTTCCGATCATCATGTTTAATTTTTATCTCAATAACCTTTCGGTAATTGTATAAGTTTTAATTCCATAAGTAGGTATAATGACCCACCCTTGTTGAAAAGAAAACAGTCCGCAAACCTTGGAGTTATGGAACAACAGTACCTAATTTTACGGAGGCCTTGTCTACGGATCTTTAACTATTAGGCCATCAGTGATCGCCATATATTTTTAAGAGGAGCGTCTGATGAGACTCTTGATGATCATGCTGATTCAACTGAAAGTATTACCTCTCCCCCGCATTTCGGTGAGTCGGTTACGTAGCCATACCTTCCCCCCGACCCTTAATATGAGAAAGAGCACGTATGAGATTATACCTACAGTTTAGGCAGCAAAACGACTTTCGGTCCAAAACTGTGTTCTTGGACTTTAATGGATTTTTAAAAAATTGGGTCATTTTATTCAAGGAAAATAAAGTATAACTGTACGTTTTTCTTTTATAAATTTCGTCTTAATATTTTATAGAAATTATTTTAATATGAGGATATTTTAGCTATTTATTTCGGATTTCAGGCGTTGATTTTTTTCCTATACCAAACGTACGAGCCTAGATATCGGTCATATTTTTAACGTCTCCAAAAATCATAAAAAATGTATTAATGATTAGGGGGGAGGTAAAAGTTAAGACCAAAAGGTCGTGAATTTTTAAGAAATATTTGATCAGACGCTCCTCTTAAATCTGTAGTTTAAAAAAGGCTGAACTATAAGGCCTACTGTCCACGTAGCGTAGCTTCATACGTAGGCTTCCGTTATATGCAGCTGGCATATAAATAAAGCTCTGTCCACGAAGCAGCAACTTCGCATTTGCGTAGTGGCAAACAATCCTTATGCAGCAGACCTTGATTCTCTTAAATTAACTTTAGATTAATCGTATCATAATAGAATCACAATAGCTTAATTTGTCACATTTCGTATTCTGATCAATCACCCAAAGAAAACTGCCAATGAAATAGCGAGCATTATTCTATTACGATGCCAGTACGATTTATTGAAGTAAGGTAAGAGAAGTAAGTGGCAACCTTTAGTAACTATCTTGAGTCAACAAACAATCTCAAATTAACGTACGTCTGATTCATCGTCTTCTAATAAGCGTATGCTACCACCACAAATATCATAACTTTATATTTTGCCACTTTATTCAGTGGCCTACTTTTGTAATGCTAAACTACAAAGAAATTACTTATAGTTTGTAGCTTACTGGACAGAAACTGAGATGAAAAATACATTTGGATACATTTGTAGCCTGCAAGCTACCGACAAATGGAGCCGTTGTAGAGAGTAAACCTTACGAATCTTATAAAAAATTGTGTTAATAAATCTTGTTCTTATTTTAAACTAAACTCTTTTCCCTACCCTATGTTAACTACTTAATAATAACAAAACTATATATATATATATATATATATATATATATATATATATATATATATATATATATATATATATATATATATATAGAACCGCCTTCCTGCCTATAAATGCCTCCGGGAACGCTGCAGTTCATTCCCCTGCCTTTCAACCACGCGATGGACCCGGCACCCGCACGGTGAATCCATGGTTTGCTAAGAACATTGTCTCTCCCTCTAAACGAAATGTAAAACGTCTTCGTTGGCCATATTCTGTTCTCACTTCAACCAATCAAAGCTTAGTGATAGCTTATAATAGTTTTTGTTCTCACTCTTTTAAAGTTTGTATAGCAGCGGCCATCTTGTGTTTCTCACTTTAGAAACGCGATTTTAGGCATAAGGGCGGCTCCCTATAGATATCTTCATGGGGTGATGGTGGTGCCTTTGTGGCTTCCGAAAACCGTTTAAACGGACTCAGGATTAGTCAGGATACCCAGCGTAGGGATGAAGTCATCCTTATTTCGCCGATGGTATTCGAAGGCAACACCTAACAAGTTGCGAGCTTGTTGCGGTGTTTATGATTATGTAGGAGATGTTAAAATGAATTGAAAAAAATACAAGATAATATAATTAAATCATTTATTTATATTACAGTACGTACAAAGCTTCTTTCTTTATATGGACTTTTAAGCTGCTATATACTCAGGTGTTTTTTATTTCTATAAATGAAAAAGGGTAGGTATAGGTATACCTACCCTTTTTCAATTTTAAATTAGGTACTGTGAGTGATATTGATTTTTATACAGAAGAAAATTAATTAAAAAAAATACAACATAATATAAATAATTTACTTAAATTTGGTATTTTTTTACCTTTTGTACCTGTAAGAATTTCAGTTATACAATAAGTAAAAAGATTGTCAACGAAAAAAACCCGAGTAAAAGAAAAAGTAATAATGTTTATTAATTTAAATATAAAATAATAGAAAAGAATAAAAAAGGTTATATATTATCGTTGTTTTGATAAAGGGGGCTATTCCAAAACTGTGTAATAATTAATCTTCGCGATTTCTCAGGAAAAGAAATATAGGTACTGGTACAAAAGAGAAAAAAAAAATTGCCAAATAAAGCTTTTGTAATAAATCAATCAAATCAAAATCATTTATTTCATGTAAATCTTTACAGATATATATATAAAGGTATAAGAATTGATTTTTTGAAGGCCGTAAACACTAACTGTAAAGTCGATCCCCTCGGAGACACTCCGGAGAAAAAGGAACCATACATACATACATAGGTACATATCATCACGGGTGCCTTACGGCGCCCGAGACTGCCTAGACGGCCCTAGGGTACCCAGCGGAGGGGTTTTGATCCCACCTCGTCGTAGCCGATGGTATGAGTCTACACCGAACAAGTGGCTAGCTCGTCGCGATAATTTGAATAGACTCAATATAAACAGTTTCACAAGTTGGTATATGTGAAACCGGGACCGACATCTGAACGTGCTCTCCGAGGCACTATAGTGGTGTTGTCAAACAATTGTAATTTTTTTTTTAAATTAAAAACTCATTGGTATACACCGGGATTCGAACCAGGGACCTAAGTGTTATTAAGTCCAAGGTCTAACCAACTCGGTAACCAAATAAAGAAATAAAATAAATAAAGGAACCAGCAAGTAAAAAACTCTAGTGCTTCACACAAACTAACAGAGGAGCATAGCTATTGATTTATTTTTGCTGTATAGCATATATATGTATTACGATATATAATTATATATATATATACATACTCAAAATGCACCTGAATAGCATGCGTAAAACACCCTATGACAGATTATTTGTTACTGTACCAATGTACAGAACTACATAGAATACTGTAGTATAAATTAAGTATAAATAAGTAGGTAATCATCAATGATTACCTTATCCAAATGCAAAGTTCACATAATGTAATAAAAATAAATTTTGTAATCCTACAAAACTAGGGTAGGTACATTCTCATACCTATGTAAAATTACGAACAAAATAATAAGAATATTATGTGAAGGGTTATAACTTTTTTTTTATTGGAGCACGGCATGTGACTTTGTATCTACCTGATGGTAAGCAAACCTACAAATTCCATGAATAAGGTCGATCAATACATTATTGTTTAACAATATTGATTGCTCCCACATTGCCGTGTAAATGATGCGGTTACGAAATGGGCGACAAAGACGTGTTTGCAGTACGAGTCTATTTTACTATCCTTGCTGCTTTATCGACAAACTAATCGCTCGTTTCGTAACCGCACCATAAAAGACACTACCGCCTCGACAAGAAATAGATGCATGAGTCTCCAGAAAACCGGTCCACAGACTAAAACCGAAATGAAGGACCGAGTCCGGTCGGTGGGCTTGCGAAGTTATAGAGGACTTCCTCCCACTTAGGTAAGTACTGTGACCGGAAGGTATCCTAATCTAAGAATGGTATAGTTTGCAAGCTTGGATAGTATACTGGCAAGTCTGTCATACTAAATACTATATTTACCATGAAGCTAAAAAAACGCGCCTCGCGCCGCGCGGACGGGCAGTTTTTACCTTCATGATATATACATACTATAATTTTATAAACAAAGCTTGTCGTGAATATAATCAAACTTTTTAGGACCTTGACATATTTACAACTTCATTATCTAGATTTAAAAAATACATCTTGATGTTGTATTTCATATTATTTCATATATCGATAAAACGAGGAATTTACAATAAAATTAAAATAAATATTCTATTATTTCTTTATTTATAACAGTATAATATAATTATAATTGTCATTTTTAATTTTAGGTATTTAATTTAGTAAGTTCTTTGTTATTTTTTATCCTTAAAATAATTTAAATAATATTTTTTTACAAACAAATTGTATTTACTTAACGCAACATATACAATAAACACTGCTAACACGCATTCCAAAATATTGCTAGAACCTGCTGTTTTGGTAGACAAAAACATCAAAATACAATTATCTGTGTGAAGGCATATGAAATATTAAGTTTACGTTATACGACCTAGAACGTTCAGCAAGGCAGAAAATAGGTTCAGCCATGTCCTTCAAATTCTTTGAAAGAATATGAAATTGATTTCAAAGAAATAACACCATCCTTAGATTTAGTTCTAGAACGCTTTATTAATGATATTAGACCAACAGCCAATTAGAAATGACAAGAAACCTATATTTAAGTATCTGTTATAAAACCGATTTATATCAGATACTTAACCTCATCTTACGTGGCATTTTCTTGTACCCGACATCAACACTTTTTTGTTAAATTATGATGCAACCGTCAAAAGGAAACTTAAGTCTTAGCTTGGATTGGCACTGACTCACAAATAAAGATGGATATATAGACACTTTTCAGGCGACCGCAGAATTTTGTGACTAATTTTAAAATGTGTTGCACAAACATGTATGTACAAACTTTCGAGATAATATAATTGCATCTCTCTCAAAAGATCTCTCAATAACCTATAAGATGGAATCAAAACTTGAGTAATATAAGTTATTGCACAGGGGGGTTGAAAGAAAAACCATTGTTATGTATGTATTAAAGTTATTGCACAGGGGGGTTGAAAGAAAAACCATTGTTATGTATGTATTATGGATGTATTATATTTTTCATTAAAAAAGACAAAGAGCATGACTACAAATTTGACGCGATAACCCTCGTAACCTCGTATTAGTCGCTTAACAAAAGTCGACCAGTATACATCTCCGTAATGCAATAATTGTATCATGAAACCATGGATACTACATCTAAAGAAGCCGCTCAAGCTGCTGCTATTTTGCAAGAAGGGCCAGTTAGAGAGCAGTCGCTGCCCAGCTTCCCTTGAGCCAGGCTGCTGTATCCCGAGTATAGAGATGATTTCAAGACTTATGCTTTCAATCAACAATGAGACAACAACCAGCCGCCATCTTTGTATTTCTGAGAGGAAACGACTGTTTTATACTTCATATTTTCTCAACCTCTCTGCGCAATCGGGTGTTAATGTGCAGCAAGAACTAAGACTCATCCAGGAGTAGCTGTCAGCAAATGGATAGTAAAAAGAACCTTGAAGAAATCTCGATAAATCCTGCAACTAATCCTAAATTGATTGCAGGTCATCAGTTTCTGTTCACTGACGAGTGCAGAATTTGCCTGCGTCGCTACGACTGAAGAGGCCCGGCCTACACATGTAGGCCGGGCCTCTTCAGTCGGCCAGTCGTTTGAGGGAATGATTTACCCCATGCACTTTTTCCTGAAACGGTTATGGCGGCGCTTCCTGTATTATGTGGGCTGGTATCTCTGGACGGAAAAACTGTGCTCGTTCTCATACCTGAGAGAGTCCTAGTGGACGGGCTGACAGCAGACCGATACATCGCCGATATTATCCAGGATCATGTTGTTCCCTACGCAGAGTTGGCCGTCGGAGACTTATTAAAAATCCATGGTAACGCTAATACCAAAAGTCACACGTTGCGTATGACTTTGGCAGTTTCTTGACGAAGATAAAATTCGTACTATAGACTGGCCTACACTCAGTCCAGGTATTAATCCCATCGAGTATTTATGATATGAAATCAAATGAAAGGTATAGGCCAGAAATCCAGTCCCTTCGAGCGTAAAAGAATTGAAGGTAACGTTATTAGAAAAGTAGGATGGCGTGCCTTAAACACCATCATCGCGAAGAGCTAGCCACTTGTTCGGTGTAGACTCATACCATCGGCTACGACGAGATGAGATTAAAAACTCCTCCGCTGAGTACCCTGGGACCGTCTAGGCCCGTGGTCGTCAAATTGCGGCCCGCGGGCCGCATGCGGCCCGCTGTCGATATTTGTGCGGCCCGCGACAAAGAAAATAATTTCAATAGTCAACCATCTACTAAAACAGATTTTGCGTACAAAGTTAACTAAATAGGCACCGATGCGAGATTTAATAATGGAATAAACAGAGACCGCCGGCGTCGGTTTAGCTAATATTTTTGTTACATTTGCTACTAAACATTGATGGTTTTACTACTAAAAAAGAATAATTTATAATGAAAAACGTGCAATAGAAATAGGTACCTATACATACTGTGAAGAAGGTACTGGAATTGTATAATTTAAAAAGCTTTCATGTCGAAATTATTTTTGTCGGCACGATAAATACTTTTTTGTAGGCACATTGCGATTTTTACATTGGTTAAAAAATTTGAACAATTCGTACAAATAGAATTTCTTGTGCTGAAGCGCTGAAATTGTTACATACTCGTAAGGTTATTATAGTCAATCGAATTTATTGAAAAACGGTCGAGATGTGGTGGAAGGTTTGCTTCAATATTGAAGCAAGCCTTATTATTCTGAACTTAACAACGTTAAAATAAAATAAATTGTGAAACTGAAGTTAAAGAAATGGTGACTGAAAATGGTTGTTTAAGTCTGAAAGAGATAGCGTTTAAAATTTCTGAGTCTCAATTTGTCCCATTTTAAACAATTTTAGGCATGAAACGAGTACTGAAATACCTGAATTTTCTGCAAAAAAATAATCGCGAAAGGGCTATAAAGATTTGATAGGACAAATTAATTACAAGCTCATTCATAAAACACATAACTGGTGAAAATACATAGGTTTACGAGTTTTACTTGTAAACCAGTCAACTCGGAACAAGTATGTCTGACTTTACCGAAACCGAAAAATGCATTGTCAAAGTCAATTAAAAGTAAAGACATGTTTACAGCTTAGCACAAACGCCACGTGCGTTTGAAAATATGTCGAAAAGGCTGATTTGTAGAAAGAAAAGTCATGGATTTTCTACCACGATAACGCGCCATCTCACAAGGATATCGTTGTGAACGAATTTCTGGCCAAACCTCAACAAATCTTAATGAACAGCCACCGTATGGCTCCAGCCGACTACTTATTTTTTTAGGTGGGAAGAAGGTCTCTATTACTTTGTTAGACCGACCGACTGATTTCATTACCACAAACCGACAAGTGATCTAGTCATATATTTCGGTTTTAGTCTGTGGGTTGATAGGTTTTTTGGAGGCTATTGCATCGATTTTAGGATGCGGGCAGTTAGTTTAGTTTTTACGAAAAAGCAGCGAGGCTATTAAATAGACTCGTAATGCAAATTTGTCTATTATTGCCTGTTTCGTAACCGCATCATTAACCGGTAAATATATTAATCATAGTGGGAGCGATCAATGCTGTTAAACAACCATGTATTGATCGACCCCATTCATAGATTTTGTAGATCTGCTTACCATCGGGTGGATACAAAGTAATATTGTGTGCTACAAAAAAAAACGAACATAATGTGGTATATAAGTGGACAACACCCTTAGTGTGCGGCCCGACAGTGTTACCCACATTGTCCTATGTGGCCCTTGGCCGGAAACGTGTGACGACCGCTGGTCTAGGCGGTCTCGGGGGCACCCGTGATGATATGTGTGTGTGTAAAAAATAATAAGATCGATGAAGAACCAGTTGCAATAATCATAGGCGTATATAAGGAGAGGGGGGCCGGGAGGGCCGTGCCCACCCAGAATGATCATTCAGGATGATGGGTTACCGATTCGAAATTATAGGCAGGATACTTAAATAACTTCACACAAAAACAAATTCAATGAGGAAATCATGTTCTACAACCGAGAAATACATATACTATATTCTACATACTTATTATAACCTACAAAATATATAGCATTAAATCCCGGATGCTTTAATAAATAATCGTGGTCATATATCGATATTCATTGTGCGTTGATTTTCCGGAAAGGGGGAGGGGCAGCCCCTAGATATACCCCATTGTCGTGTTTCCTTTCACAGACATTATTCGTTCAGACATTATTCATTAATAACATATTATTGAATGGATATTGATAATAATGCATGGTATATGGATAAATTAATACATACTATCACTGTGAAAATTGGCTGGTTTCCATTAGAAAATGCAGCTTTTTACAAAATTGGTATAACTATGATCAATAAAATGTTTAAGGTACTTAGGTAGTTTCGATACCGCTAATAAAATTATATAATGTCGAGTGTTGTTGTTTTTATGGCAATGAATTATTAATCCTTAAGTTATCCGAAAACAACACCAAACTTGCCAATATACTATTATACTATTGATTGGTTTATGCTATATATATTATATAGCATATATAAATATATAAGAGAATGCTAGAATGAAGATATAATATGTACTTATGTCATTATAACTAACATAACATGTATTTTGTTTCATAATAATATATTTTGTTCATATTGTAATGTTCAATTCATATTGTCAATTACAATATTGTGTTTTATAAATAAATAAATAAATATATCGTAGCATACTCAAAATGCTCCCTAGCATGCGTAAAACACCCTATGGCATTTGTTACTGTACCAATATACAGAACTACATAGTATACTAATATACTGTAGTATAAAAGTAGGTAATCATCAATGGTAATCTAAGATTCACTCATGAAATTTCTAAAACTAACATAACATTTTTAGATGTAGATATTACTTATAATAATCATAATATTTCAACTTCTGTTCATTTTAAAGAAACCAACAAGTTACAGTATCTGCATTACAGTAGTTGCCACCCGTCGCACACAAAACGGTCTATACCACATTCACTTTCTATCCGCGGTAAAAGAATTTGTAATAATTCAACATCTTTGGCTAAATATCAAGGCAAAATCTTCAATGGGTTATGTAGGCGCGATTATCCCCCAAACTTTTTACACAAACACATGAACAGGCCTTCTAACACTCCAAACGCTATACACACACAACAACAAAATTCCCTTCGGCTTATAATACCATACTTCCACGGGGCACACAAAATTAAAAATTTATTAAAGGATAGCTTCTCTATCCTTAAAAATAATAATATTACACGAAATCTTTTGGAAACGTGCCCTAGTGTAACGTATAAACAAAATCAAAATTTAAAAGCTATTTTGGCAAAAAATAAAAATACACGGAGCAATAACACATTGTTAGGTACACACAAGTGCAACCAATCTCGTTGCAAAACATGTCCCATAATAAATTCCGATATCAATATACAAACTCATCATAACCCTGTTGTCATCAAAATTCAAAATTTCGCACAATGTACTACTTCTCATTGCGTATATATGCTGGAGTGCAGATTTTGTAACAGTTTTTATGTGGGAGAAACTACGACACCCCTTCGTACTCGCATGAATGGACACAGACATTCAGTAGATTCTCAAATTAATAATATTTTACCTGTGCCCACCCATGCGCGTATACATAACACTACCTTTAACAATTGTTTCACAGTAAGAGTATTAAAGAGTTTTCCTAAAACTATTCGGTCTATTGATTTAAAAACATGGGAAAGCTCTTTTATATGGCAGCTTGGTGCATACTATAGCCCTGGTCTGAATGTAATGCATTAGGTTTTGTCTAACTTGTTTTGTAAATTTATTAATATCGAACCAACAATGGACATAACGTGCTGATGATGTTTTCCATGATGGGCTAGGTGGTGATGATATTTTTCTAAAAAATAAATACAAAACTGTATAGTGCATTGCCTTTACCATTGCTAATAGACATAAAATTACTTATTCAAAATTTATGACAAAGACCTTCAGTCACTGTCACTGATGACGCCGCTCCATAGAGAGGCGAAATATTTGGCAATAAAATTTTATAGCTTCAATTTATATATTTTACCAAGTAAGAAACACATCTAACACACTTTATTTGTTTCAGATAGTAATCATCAATGGTTAACTTATCCAAAAACATGTTTACATAATGTAATAAAAATAAATTATGTAATCCAATACACAACTACGGGTACATTATACGTAAAATTACGAAAAAATAATAATATTATGTGAAGGGATATATATCATATACAAATACAAAGTCCATGAATAGGTCCGATCAATACATTATTATTTAACAATATTTATTGCTCCCACTATGCCGTGTATATGATGCGGTTACGAAATGGGCGAAATGGCTATTTTACTTTTGTTGCTGTTTTATCGTAAAAACAATCGCTCGTTTTGTAACCGCACCTTAAAAGGACACTACCACCAAGACATCGATGTATGAGTCTCTAGAAAACCGGTGAGCCCACAGACTAAAACCGAAACATGACTGTTGGGCGGTAAAAATCACTGGTAACGGTCGGTAGGTTTGCGAAGTTATAGAGGACTTAAGTACTGTGACCGAAGGTATCTTAATCTAAGAAAGCTATAGTTTGCAAGCTTTGACAGTATACTGGCAAGTCTGTCATACTAAATACTATATATACTTACTATAATTTTATAAACAAAGCTTGTCGTGAATATAATGAAACTTTTCAGGACCTTGAAATATTTACAACTTCATTATCTAGATTTAAAAAATACATCTTATTGGTAATAAGGTAATAAAATGTGTAATTACATCAACACTAATTCGTGTTCAAATATTCAATTCAATTCAATCTTTAAATTGGCCTTCTGTCACTTGAAAGTAACAATATTGCCACTGACAAAATCAATGCTACAAAACTCATGTAGCTAAAACTATTAGAATTGGCCATTTAGTTTGTAAAGAAAATTTTATTATCTTTGTCAGTGTGTTGCTTGGATACGTTGTTGATATTGAATAAAAAGTATTATGGTTTACAGAATTCCCTCAAGCTTATTATTTCATAGTTTAGTATAATTTTAACAGGTTATGGGCCCAGATAACAAAGAAAAAAACGGAATATTAAAATAATATTGAGAGGAGCAGAAAATATTAATAAAAAAAAAACAGTAAAACGGATTAACCAGGTGAGCTTTGAAAATGGATAAAAATTTTGTTATTGAACGGTTTGATGGTAATACAAATAACTACAGACAATGGAAGTTTCAAATAAACTGTGCTTTGAGAGCGAAAGATTTACATTCCTATATAAAAATACTAGATAAAGAAAACACGGACCAAAACTTGGTTAAAGACAATGAATGGTCTAAAAACGATGCTACAGCTATGTTTATTATTACGCAAGCCTTAGATTATAAACAAATTTCTTTAATTGAGAGCTGTGAATCAGCTGCTGAGGTAATGACTAAACTTGATAGCATATATGAACAAAAATCAGAACTTAATAACTTATTAATTCACGAAAAGTTTTATAACTATAAAATGTTGCCTTCTGATAATATAGCACAACATATTGCTAAAATTGAAGGTATGGCAAAGCAGTTAAAAGAATCTGGTGAGAATATTAGTGAGAAGGCTATAATAACTAAAATATTGTCAACATTACCACTAAAATATAAAAATTTAAGACAGGCTTGGTTATCACTTTCGCCTGAAAAACAAAATATTAATAATTTAACAGCCAGACTTATAGATGAAGAAATTAATTTAAATAATGTAGAAGAAGAGGAAAATGCTTTATATACAAAGAGAAACAATAATAAAGAAAGTACAAAATATAAATGGAATAAAAACGTAAATAAAGAATATCCGTCAACGTCAGGAAGTCATCAGTTTACTTGTTATAACTGTAATAAAAGGGGGCATTTCGCAAAGGAATGCCAGGCACCTAAAAGAAATAATTTCAGAGGTCATAATTCATCAGCTTTTTGTGTAGATTGTCAAAGTTTATTGGACGATTCGGATTGTTGGATCATGGACAGTGGAGCATCGGCGCATATGACTTATAGAAAAGACTTTTTCAGTGAGTTAATTGAGTATAATGATGAAGAAATTGGATATGTTAAATTAAGTAACCAAACTAATATTCAGGTAAGAGGTAAAGGTATAGTTTTAATAAAAAAGAAAATTAATGACGTATGGTATGATGGTCAAATTTTAGATGTTTTATATATACCGGATTTACGGAAAAAATTATTCTCAGAAGGTGTTATTACACGTAAAGGTTTTAGTATTATAAAAAAACATAAGGATACCTTAATTTACGAAGATGATGAGCAAGTTGCTCATGCCATTTTACGAGCAAATAACTTGTATGAATTACAATTTAAAACTGTTACACATAACGAAAGCAATTTGACACAGAAGTCAACTAATAATATTTTACAAATATGGCATGAACGACTTGGACATTTGAATATAAATGAAATTTTAAAAATGATAAATAATAAAATGTTAAATATTGATTTGTCTAAAGTTGATAAAGATCAGTTTTTCTGTGAGGCATGTTGCTATGGTAAACAGGCACGCTTGCCATTTAAAAACTCAGTTCGAAATAACTTGTCACTTGCAAGTTTGGTATATAGTGACGTTTGTGGTCCAATGGCATGTACGTCAATATCAGGTGCACGTTATTTTGTTATTTTTAAAGATGCTTTTTCGAGTTTTATTTATGTTTACTTTATAAAAAAATAAATCAGATACTTTAGAATGTTTTATAAAATACAACAATTTGGTTCAAACGAAATTTAATCATTGTGTAAAAACATTATTTACTGATAATGGTGGTGAATATATTAATCAAGATTTTAAAGATTATTTGGCGAAAAATGGTATTGAACATGAATGTACTGCGCCTTATACACCGCAACAAAATGGTAGGTCAGAAAGAGAGATGAGGACTATTGTAGAGCGAGCAAGAACTATGTTATATGCACGACATTTACCATTAAGTCTTTGGGCAGAGGCAGTTAACTGTACCGTATACTTAAAGAACAGAATTACTTCTAGTCAAACAAATGATACTACTCCTTATGAGTTATGGACTGGAGAAGCACCAACCTTAAGTAATATTAAGACATTCGGATGCTTAGGATTTGTACAAACACCACAGCAAAAACGGACTAAGTGGGATAAAAAAAGTGAAAAATGTATTTTAGTTGGATATCAAGGTAACAGCTATAACTATAGAATGTTTAATTTAATTACTAAAAAGTTAATTATATCCAGAGACGTAATATTTAATGAATTTGATATTTCAGATTTAAATCAAAACTATAGAAAAGAAGAAATATTTGATATTGATGAAAACGTAGATGATAGGATACATGAAAAATGTATTGAAGATTCAAATAATAACGAAGGAACAAATGACGATTATAATATTAACCGTCAAATTAATGATAATAATGGTACTGATTTCAATAATAGGGTAAATAATTCAAATGAAGATGTAAATATAATTAATAGGAATGAAGATATTAATATAAATAATTCAAATGAAGATCTAAATATGTTACGTAATGGCGAAAATTCATATAATTTAAGGAAAAGATCTACTATTACGCAACCTTTGCGATATCAAGCTAATATAGTAGAATTAAAAGAACCACAAACATATGAGGATGCTTTAAATTGCGGTGAATCGGACAAATGGAAAAAAGCTATTAGTGAAGAGCTATCTTCACATGAAGAAAATGGCACTTGGATATTAACAGATTTACCAAAAGATAAAAAGACTATTACTTCTAAATGGGTTTTTAAAATTAAGAAACGAATAGATGGAGAAATTGATAAGTACAAGGCACGTCTGTGTGTTAGAGGTTTTGCACAAATTAAAGATATAGATTATTCGGAAACTTTTGCACCAACTACTCGTTATGATTCTATAAGGCTATTATTAAGTATTGCAGTTAGCCAAGAATATGAAATATCTCAATTTGATGTCAAAACGGCATTTTTATATGGAGATCTAAATGAAGATATTTACATGGAAATTCCAGAAGGAGTCACAGCTCAAACAGGACAGGTTTGTAAACTAGTTAAATCTCTTTATGGTTTAAAACAAGCTCCACGTTGCTGGAATCAAAAATTTAATGATTTTATCAAGAAGTTTGGGTTTAAGCAGAGCGAAGCCGATTATTGTGTATATAGTGGATTTTTTAATAATTATAAAGTTTTGCTTATTATTTTTGTTGACGATGGACTTTTAATGTCATACAGTCAGGATGTAATAAATTTAATATTATCTCATATGAAAAATGTTTTTAATATTACTATAATGAAACCAAACTGTTTTATTGGTATTGAAATAAAACGTGACAAAACCGATAAAAGTATTTTTATATCTCAGAAGCATTACATAGAACAGATTATTTTAAAGTTTAACATGATGGACGCGGCACCTTGCTATATGCCATCGGATCCCAATGTTGTTTTTACGAAACAGGATGATAATGAATGTCACTTTAGCGGCTCTAAACAGTTTCCTTATCGTGAAGCTGTAGGGTCACTTTTATTTTTATCATCTGTAACTCGACCAGATATATCATATGCAGTAAAATTTAAATACATGAAACAAGTACTTGGATTAATATAAAAATTTGTAACTAAATAATAAACTCATAGATATATACCTATATATTTCTATATGATTAAAAAATAAATAAACTATAGGTACTAATAAAGGACTATATTCTAATGTTATGATAACTAAGATATTTACAAATAAGAAATATAATATTGTAATCAAATAAATAAAGTAAATGACTCATTTTGGATGGAAGTGGAATTTGATAAGATGAAAGAAGAGAATATAACGAAAAACTATAATTTTTACAACTAAAAAACAAATGATCGTAAAATTTTACATTTACATGTAGTAGTGGATGTCAACGGCTAGGGCTACCCAAATGTCGATATTTCATATATCGATAAAATAAGAAATTTACAATTTTTTTATTTTTTTTTATTATTATTTATAAAGCTAGTGAGCTCTCCCCTGTTTATTGTTAATAACTTTTGTGATTTAGCATAAAAAGCCCATTATGTTATCGCCATTCGGACCGTGAGGTGAGGTGCCACTGCCAAAGGCATTTTTAGGCCTTAGGGCACCTCCCTATTGTTTACCTCCAGCCCTGCGGTCCGATTCACGCCAAAATCGATGTCAGCACCGGTCCGTATGAGCGTAAGCGCGCTAACGATAGATGATTTGACATTAATAGTGACGTCATTACAGACGCCAAATTGGATTTACAGTGATTTTGCTTCTGGGTGAAATCGCTGTGAGCGCTGTCAGAATGACATTTATCTAGAAATAAGTTTTTGAGGAAAGTAATAAAATTCCTAAAATAATTATAAAGTAGATACGTTAAAAGTATTATGTGCTCATTTATTTTGGTATTTATGTAAACAAATATACAAAATACATTAAAATTCATTAATTTGTTATGGCGTTTTATTTGACATTAAAACAGAGTGAGAGGAGCATATATTTTAGTAGCGTGATAGAGGGAGATACAAGTGGTGTTCTTGCGAGCGCACTGGTCCGATTCATTAGCACGCTAATAGTACCGTGAGTGCGCTTTTTGAATCGGACCGGTGATTATGAACGTAAGCGGCCATTCGGACCGTGAGGCAAATGTCACTCACACGTGTAATATGACAGGTGACAGACAATTGTCACATTGAATTTTGCGCTTTTATTATTTTTATTTAATTTTTTGGTTAGAATTAATATATTGTATAATTTAAATGCAAATGTAATTGTAGGTTTAAAATGGACTCCTATGATATTTTTAAGAAATTAACAAAAGGGTTAAAATTCAAAACTCGTGTTCTACATAAAAATCCAGAGGTAAATATATATATCCATAAAAATCCTGTTGTTTTTCTGTATTCTCTTATTATTAGTTCTTTTTTTGTTATCTATATAGAAAAGCGATAATGATTCTTCAAAAAAAATTAAATTAGAATCTGTGAAAGAGGAAATTAAAATAGAGGATGATGTCTACCCTCTGGAATCTGTTGAGCCTTATGAGGAATCTGAAATGAAGTCCGAAAGCGAGGAAGAAATAGACAATTTAAAGCTTATTGGAGGTGTAACAATTGAAAATAAGAAATCAAAAAAACATAAAGAGAAAAGTGAAGATTTACAAAAAAAATTAGAGCTTGAAGAGGTAAATATAAGTAGTAAACTAAAGATACACATTGAGGGGTTTGGTTTAAGCAGAGTTATAACAAGGTAAAGCCATAACAGGCTTTAGAGCAGGTAGGTACATTAAACAAAAAAAAATTTACAGCAAAACAGATATCGAAATGATCATGGCATCAGAGCAGTTGGGAGGCATGTTCCAGCAGCCTTGCAGGATTTTGGTGGACTACAGCCGAGATACCAAGTTTCAAAGGAACTTATTAAGACTGTAAATCAGTGTGGTTATTCTGAACCAACTCCCATTCAACGACAGGCCATACCTTGTATGTTAGAGGTTAGTAAAATTGTGCATTTAAAAATTAATAAATTATATTAATAGAACTATTTTGTAAATAATTTGGCACCTTATATGAAATACAAACTGTTAAAATAAGTAAATAATAATGTTGTAGGTGGTACTCTACCTAAAGAAAGGTTTTTGTACTTTTTGCAATCATACTTTAACTTGTACTTTGAAATAAATATCACTGTCTGAATGCAGTCTTGAAGGTGTAAATAAAAATATAAATTTAGGATTGCATAATTCAGAAAATTTATGTCTAAAAAATCTTCACTTGACATTTTGCATTTCTGTGATTTCATAGGTAGTTTTACTTGTCTATTAGTATGTAGTAGTAAAGTATATAATATAGAATATCTATATTTGATGATTGCTACTACAATAAAAAACTGATGCAGCAACTTATGGAGTGTAATATACACACTTGCAATGGAAACTGTTAATTATTGATGCTGATTTTAACATTACAGGACCGTCAAATCTTTGCCTGTGCCCCCACAGGTTCTGGTAAAACAGCAGCATTTCTACTACCAATCCTTCATACTTTAGGACCTGCACAAGGTGGCCCTAGGGCCCTCATCTTATGTCCTACACGGGAACTAGCTAAACAAATATATAGGGAGGCTTTAAGGCTAAGTGCTGGCACCGATTTGAGATGTAGCTTTATTTCCAAGATTCAGGAGAGTAAACTTAAGGAAAGAGAGTCTACAGTAAAAAAAAGTGGTAAGTGTTTCTTTTTCTTTTATTGTACCACTGCACATTTAATTTCAATAACAAATATTAAGCTAATGAAAAACAATCTTATATATTTATAACAATTCAGTACATTCTGCATTGGGTAGTGTGTGTATGAAGAATGGGCTAACCAAATACACTATTGCTTTTGCAAATTTGACTCTCCACTTACATACAGAAATATCACAAAGAGAATGATACTTAAAATTGTGTCTTATTCTTTTTTATGATGCTACAGGTTATGAAATTGTTGTAATGAAGTTTATATATGTAGGGTACTATCAAACTGGAGACAAGAGCAGATGTGCCATTAACAAATAATATAGTTTTGGGTCTGAAATTGGAACTCATTAAACCTCAATTTATTGTTTATGACACAACATACTTCCTCTCATTGTTAAACAATAGTCCTAAATCTATTTATTTGTTGTTCAAACAATTGCATTTAATTTTCAGATATAGTAATAAGTACACCAAACAGGCTATGCTACTTGTTAAACCAAGAAAACATTAAAGTAACTTTAGACAGGTGTGTATAATTATGTATGTTCTTTATTATTGTTGCCAAGCATGAAAACTAATTAATCATAAAAACTGTTATGTTCTTAATTTTGCGGCACATAGTTCCATGGGAAAAGTTGTTCGTATTGATCAGTAGAACCTCATATTAGCCCAAAGTACATCCTTTCAAAGTCACCATGTATATGGTGACTTTGAAACCCCAACCCCTAATTGTAATTTAGGAAGATAAACTATTAGCTTAATGTTTTGTAATCTATTTTTGTATAAAATAATAATGTTAACAGCTATAGATCTTCTACTTTACATAAATAAATAATAATATATATATACAGGGTGAATTTGAAAGGATGTACTTTGGGCTAATATGAGGTTCTGCTGATCAAATCGAACAACTTTTCCCATGGAACCATGTGTCGCAAATGAAAAAAAATTTTGGTAACCCCATACAAATTGGTCATTTCAACATTACTAGTTTGTATGGAGAAGGCAATTTTTTTTTTTCATTTGCGGCACATGGTTCCATGGGAAAAGTTGTTCATATTGATCAGTAGAACCTCATATTAGCCCAAAGTACATCCTTTCAAAGTCATTTCTTTCAAATTCACCCTGTATATATATATTATTATTTATTTATTTAAAGTAGAAGATCTATAGCTGTTAACATTATTATTTTATACAAAAGTAGATTACAAAACATTAAGCTAATAGTTTATCTTCCTAAATTACAATTAGTTTAACACAGCAATAAACAAAGAAGAAAATTAACAAAGATTAGTTTTTTTTTATATTGAAGTTGAATTATGAATTTTGCAGTAAATTACATATATGCTAAATAATACTGATAAAGATACCTTCTTATTTACAAATAAACACAAGTAAATAAACAAACAAACAGATTAAAAATTTAACTCCTTACCCTATATTAATTTAATAATATACACCTATAAGGTGTGTTTTATTAAATAATGTATATACAGTACAGGGTGTTTGGAAGGGAGCTGGAGTCAATATTATTTACATATAATATGGGAATTATACAGGGTGTTTGGAAGGGAGCTATACATACGCCTAGGGTAGAAACTAGGGATAGTCTGCTACCTACCCCCGCCCAATATATTGACCTTGGCCTCAAGGTTTTTTTTTTATTTATTTTTATTTTTTATAAAAGTGATAATTACACTTTTAGCATATCGTTAGAAAGGGCATGGACTGAGGATGTTTTAAAAAAATCAGAAGAACTCCAACCCTGTTAGTTTTTTTTTAAACCCCATAGAAAGTTGCCCTTAAAATTATTTCTTTACCTTACTACGGTACTTCAGGCCCCATAACTTTTCTTCTCCACAATTTTCTGGTGTAAAATATTTTTTTGCAGGACCCTAAGACTCTAACGCTTAAAACAAGACCATTAGCAGACCGGTCCCATGGATAGATTTTGAGCTACAGGTAGTTTTAGTAAAAAAATCATAAAAAAGTCAAATAAAAATCAAAATAAATAAAAAAAAACCTTGAGGCCAAGGTCAATATATTGGGTGGGGGTAGGTAGCAGACTAACCCTAGTTTCTACCCTAGGCGTATGTATAGCTCCCTTCCAAACACCCTGTATAATTCCCATATTATATGTAAATAATATTGACCCCAGTACAAAAAGTTGCAACTAGCGAGCTTATTTGTTATGTCTATTAATTGATATCAGTGGGCCACACTTGCTAATTGCTAGCATTATTGGGATGGGGATGGTGAGGGGTGAGTAATAACATTAATATAAACATATGTATTTTATAATTTCAGATTAAAATGGTTAATAATAGACGAAGCAGATAAGATGTTTGAAGGATCCACAGACCAGGAATCAGACTTCCGCCAGCAACTGGAGCAGATTATGTTGAGCTGTGACAGCAAGCAAAGAAGGGTGGCCATGTTTAGTGCCACCCATACACCAGCCGTTGCCAAATGGGCTCGACATAATATGAGAGGACTTATTAATGTTACTGTTGGAAATAGGTTAGACTTTTAAAAATTATATGCACATTTTGTACTACCCCAAGCTTTAATTACTGACCATCTTCAGAAAAATATGATTGAAACCTGTGTCTCATCTCTTAAGGGCTCTTCAGCTGTGTTGACAATGATACAAATATTACAACAAGGCTATTAGTTGTAATTCAATTATTATTTTCATGTTCGTAATTATACTAAAAAATCTTTCTGTTGTAATAAATACTTTTGTGTAATTTATTAATAATATTACATTTAAAGTTTTTTTTCTGATTTAAAAAAAGGACAGAAAGATTAATAAATAACAAACCAACCAACAAAATATTATTTTAATTCTGCAAGAAATAGCAGTGGGTAATTACTGGAAGTGCAAAAGCTACAATTGTATGGAGAATTTGTTCTTTGCGATCGCGAATGCAGCGTTAATGTCAATTGATTATTTTTGCCAATTACCTAGTAATTATTAATGAAAGGAGCAAGTCAAGTCTTTTTTATATTTTTATTGGAGCATGGCATGTTGCTTGTATGACAAGTAAACTCGGTAAACTACAGAGTCCATGAATGGGGTTGAGCAACACATTGTTTTTAAAATGCTTACTATAAATGGTGTAGTTACAAAATGGCAGCAACAAAAATTAATTATTATTTCCTAGCTGCAAAACATTCTTTTTCCAGAAATGCAGCAACTAATCTAGTGGACCAAGAGTTGTTATACTGCGGGAATGAAAATGGAAAACTTATAGCTTTCAGACAACTTATACAAGGTGGACTCAAACCACCAGTTTTAGGTAACAAAAACACTTATCACCTTTCATGAAAGAATTCCCTAAAAAAAAGTGGAACTAAAAAAATTTACAGTAAACAAAAAATGTGCTAAATCTTAGTACCTACGATGTCAACATAATTTTCTTAGTTATATAAATTTTATTTACTATAATAAATTGAATTCACCCTAAACTTATTTTTTGGGAGACTTATAACAGCGCTCCGTCCAAAGGAATTATTATGAAACAAGCTTTAGCTGTGTAATTTTTTAGTCTAGTAATGTCACGTAGTATGAATAAGATGGAAGTGCTGTAAAGTAGCAAAAGTACCTTTTAAATTAGAAATTGCTAATATTTATCTATCTCGCTTGCACTCATTTAAATCTGCATGGAAAAAAAGAGAAATAGCTATATTTTGTTTCTTTTAATTTTTACATAACATTCTATTTATTATTATTTATTGCATATATGATTATATATGTGTTTAGGCTTTGTATGGCTGTTTATAAAACGTTATTTTAACGTATTGCTATTATCTCCACTCGCAATTTGATCTGTCGTAGGCTTTATTGTATTACAAATGTCGTCAGCTTTATTGTACTACAAAAATGACACATGGTTATTATTGTCTCTCCAGTTATATAAATATCTCTTATATCTGGAAAGGTGATTTAGGCTTCAAGGCACTTCCGTATTATATACTTCATGGTTATAAACTTATATAGTGTAGTATCTACACTATATTCTAGTAACATATACTTGTCTAGTGATATAAGACATATGTCTAGTGTCATATAGGTACGTACTGATACTTACATATATAGAAAAAACAGTATTTTTATTTTCTTTCAGTATTTGTTCAGAGCAAAGATCGTGCAAAACAATTGTTTAAAGAACTTATTTATGACGGAATCAATGTAGACGTGATTCATGCTGATAGAACACAGACTCAGGTTAGTCCAAACATGCATTCTATAAATACTTGTATCAGTGCTAGAGTCTTTGCATTGTTTATTTGAAGGAAGTTGGCCTTCCAAGATTGACTGTCAGAACTTTTTTGGAATGCGTCTCCAGGGTGATGCTGACAGGATCACATAGTATTTGGTTGGGTAGGGGGGTAGTGAACACTGTGAACGGAAGAGTTAAATTCTGGAAGGTTAAATCCAACTCAGTTTCTCAAGTCCAGGAACATTGCAGTTCACTCTCCTGCCTCCCAACCCATGGATGGACCTGCGGGTGTCACGGAGAATCCATTTATAGCTAAGAACATTGTTGCTCATTGGATAGCCTATATTAAGATTTTTTTTATTTTATTACATTGACGGTATAGTGCAAAAATGTGTTTTGTACATGTTTGATGAAAATTTGTTAAGGGTTGGATGTACATACAAATGTACTTCCAATATTACAACTTGTTTGTTAGTTGAAGTTCAAATACCTATTATTTTTATGTTCGTAATTGTACGTAAAAATCTTTCTGCTGTGGGTAAGAAATATTTTTCTTTTATAATTAAAAAAAAAAAATTCTGACCCAACACAGAAAGAAATACAATGACAGACAAAAATATTATTTTAATTCTCCGACAAACAGTATTCATTGGAAGTGCAAAAGTTCATTTTGTATTGTATAGAGAACGCAGAACGAGTGCAGTGCCCTTAAGTATACCTAGACAGACACAACTTGTATTGAATATAAAATTTTCTGTCTTCAAATTTGGCAAGTGCTGGACTAATGGAGTTGGTTTGTGCCAAAATTTTCAACCAGATGGCGCGGCTGTCTTGGTAAATTTGAAATGTCAATTTCCATAAGATTATTGTAAAAAGTTTTAACATTTTTGTAATGGGTAGTTGGGTGGCATTTGGTTCTCAAGAAACTGGCGCACACAAAATCCCTTTAGATCTGAAATTAAGGAAAAAGTGGGAATACGTTTAAATCATCACTAAGTTTACATAATGAATGAATTAGGTTTAATTATTAGAAAAAATACAAAAAGTTGCGCGTGAAAGAATGGCGGCAATACAACATCCCATGTATAGTGGCGCCCTCTGTAAAAAAGTTTTGCCGAAACAGCCTCATTGATGAGATATAAAATAATAATATTAAAATAGAATTCCTAAATATAAACTTTTAAATGTAGATACTGTATTGCCAGACGTCCCGTATTTCGGGCGTAATTTTAAAAGTACCGCCGGGATTGACTATGTCTCGTAATTCAACCGTGCTCTATATGTTATTGCCAAGTCAATTGTGCTACGTCTGACAAAAATATCAATATAAAAATATGTTTTTGTTGCCTGTTCTGAAAGGTGAAAACTTGTATTTTATTGCCCATATAAGCAATTGTTCTTTAAGGTCTGAAAAAAAATCTGACAACACTGGTCCTGGGGTGCGATTTTTGAATGTCAGTGATGAGTTTGAAAATATATCACCATTGAGAAAAAATTCACCGATGACTAGGAAATCATTATTTTTCTAAAGTCATATGAGCGGTACCAACTTACAAATAATTTCTCATTCACAAGAGCTACTTGCGTTTCTTTATATGAAGAAAATTTGTTTGTAGTTCAATATGTCATTCTTGTTTCTCATAATAATTGACAAGTCTATGTTAAATCATAAAAAAAACTCAATGGTGGAACGGAACTTAACATACATTATCTGTGATGATTATTATCTGTCATCGGTGACTTTATTTACGAGTGGTAGGAAACACTCGTATTTATATCATAGGTATAAATATTTTAGTCACCCGATAGGATTCCAAAATTCGATCTTTAGAAATCGATGACTTTTTTGACATTTCAGTAATATTTATTTATGCTGACACTCAAAAATCGCACCCGGCCTTATCCCAATCGGCCTTATTCATAAAACCTTATTGATCCCTTGAAGAAAACTTTTGTTATAGAAAGTGTTCTCTTTTAAGCATATTCATTTTTATATACCTGGTGACTTTGAATGGATGTACTTTAGGCTAATATGATGTTCTGCTGATCAAATCGAAAAACTTTCCCATTGAACCATGTGTCGCAAATGAAAAAAAAAATTTGGCTTCCGCATATATATTTTATTATTTTAGTTTGAAAAGAAGGCAATTTTTTTTTCATTTGCGACACTTAGTTCCATAGAAAATTTATTTGATTTGATCAGAGAACCTTTTATCACCCTAAAGTACATCCATTCAAAGTCACCCTGTATATCAAAAAAGAGACAGAACCTATTTCATATCTATCATTTGCGACACATGGTTCCATGCGAAAAGCGGTTCGATTTGATCAGCAGCTCATCATATTAGCCTAAAGTACATCCATTCAAAGTCACCCTGTATATCAAAAAAGAGACAGAACCTATTTTATATCTATCATTTGCGACACATGGTTCCATGGGAAAAGCGGTTCGATTTGATCAGCAGCTCATCATATTAGCCTAAAGTACATCCATTCAAAGTCACCCTGTATATCAAAAAAGAGACAGAACCTATTTCATATCTATCATTTGCGACACATGGTTCCATGGGAAAAGCGGTTCGATTTGATCAGCAGCTCATCATATTAGCCCAAAGTACATCCATTCTAAGACACCCTGTATATCAAAAAAGAGACAGAACCTATTTCATATCTATCATTTGCGACACATGGTTCCATGGGAAAAGCGGTTCGATTTGATCAGCAGCTCATCATATTAGCCTAAAGTACATCCATTCAAAGTCACCCTGTATATCAAAAAAGAGACAGAACCTATTTCATATCTATCATTTGCGACACATGGTTCCATGGGAAAAGCGGTTCGATTTGATTAGCAGCTCATCATATTAGCCTAAAGTACATCCATTCAAAGTCACCCTGTATATCAAAAAAGAGACAGAACCTATTTTATATCTATCATTTGCGACACATGGTTCCATGGGAAAAGCGGTTCGATTTGATCAGCAGCTCATCATATTAGCCTAAAGTACATCCATTCAAAGTCACCCTGTATATCAAAAAAGAGACAGAACCTATTTCATATCTATCATTTGCGACACATGGTTCCATGGGAAAAGCGGTTCGATTTGATCAGCAGCTCATCATATTAGCCTAAAGTACATCCATTCAAAGTCACCCTGTATATCAAAAAAGAGACAGAACCTATTTCATATCTATCATTTGCGACACATGGTTCCATGGGAAAAGCGGTTCGATTTGATCAGCAGCTCATCATATTAGCCCAAAGTACATCCATTCTAAGACACCCTGTATATCAAAAAAGAGACAGAACCTATTTCATATCTATCATTTGCGACACATGGTTCCATGGGAAAAGCGGTTCGATTTGATCAGCAGCTCATCATATTAGCCTAAAGTACATCCATTCAAAGTCACCCTGTATATCAAAAAAGAGACAGAACCTATTTCATATCTATCATTTGCGACACATGGTTCCATAGGAAAAGCGGTTCGATTTGATTAGCAGCTCATCATATTAGCCTAAAGTACATCCATTCAAAGTCACCCTGTATTTCAAAAAAGAGACAGAACCTATTTTATATCTATCATTTGCGACACATGGTTCCATGGGAAAAGCGGTTCGATTTGATCAGCAGCTCATCATATTAGCCTAAAGTACATCCATTCAAAGTCACCCTGTATATCAAAAAAGAGACAGAACCTATTTCATATCTATCATTTGCGACACATGGTTCCATGGGAAAAGCGGTTCGATTTGATCAGCAGCTCATCATATTAGCCTAAAGTACATCCATTCAAAGTCACCCTGTATATCAAAAAAGAGACAGAACCTATTTCATATCTATCATTTGCGACACATGGTTCCATGGAAAAAGCGGTTCGATTTGTTCAGCAGCTCATCATATTAGCCTAAAGTACATCCATTCAAAGTCACCCTGTATATCAAAAAAGAGACAGAACCTATTTCATATCTATCATTTGCGACACATGGTTCCATGGGAAAAGCGGTTCGATTTGATCAGCAGCTCATCATATTAGCCTAAAGTACATCCATTCAAAGTCACCCTGTATATCAAAAAAGAGACAGAACCTATTTCATATCTATCATTTGCGACACATGGTTCCATGGGAAAAGCGGTTTTATTTGATCAGCAGCTCATCATATTAGCCTAAAGTACATCCATTCAAAGTCACCCTGTATATCAAAAAGAGACAGAACCTATTTCATATCTATCATTTGCGACACATGGTTCCATGGGAAAAGCGGTTCGATTTGATCAGCAACTCATCATATTAGCCTAAAGTACATCCATTCAAAGTCACCCTGTATATCAAAAAAGAGACAGAACCTATTGCATATCTATCATTTGCGACACATGGTTCCATGGGAAAAGCGGTTCGATTTGATCAGCAGCTCATCATATTAGCCTAAAGTACATCCATTCAAAGTCAACCTGTATATCAAAAAAGAGACAGAACCTATTTCATATCTATCATTTGCGACACATGGTTCCATGGGAAAAGCGGTTCGATTTGATCAGCAGCTCATCATATTAGCCTAAAGTACATCCATTCAAAGTCACCCTGTATATCAAAAAAGAGACAGAACCTATTTCATATCTATCATTTGCGACACATGGTTCCATGGGAAAAGCGGTTCGATTTGATCAGCAACTCATCATATTAGCCTAAAGTACATCCATTCAAAGTCACCCTGTATATCAAAAAAGAGACAGAACCTATTGCATATCTATCATTTGCGACACATGGTTCCATGGGAAAAGCGGTTCGATTTGATCAGCAGCTCATCATATTAGCCTAAAGTACATCCATTCAAAGTCACCCTGTATATCAAAAAAGAGACAGAACCTATTTCATATCTATCATTTGCGACACATGGTTCCATGGGAAAAGCGGTTCGATTTGATCAGCAGCTCATCATATTAGCCTAAAGTACATCCATTCAAAGTCACCCTGTATATCAAAAAAGAGACAGAACCTATTTCATATCTATCATTTGCGACACATGGTTCCATGGAAAAAGCGGTTCGATTTGTTCAGCAGCTCATCATATTAGCCTAAAGTACATCCATTCAAAGTCACCCTGTATATCAAAAAAGAGACAGAACCTATTTCATATCTATCATTTGCGACACATGGTTCCATGGGAAAAGCGGTTCGATTTGATCAGCAGCTCATCATATTAGCCTAAAGTACATCCATTCAAAGTCACCCTGTATATCAAAAAAGAGACAGAACCTATTTCATATCTATCATTTGCGACACATGGTTCCATGGGAAAAGCGGTTTTATTTGATCAGCAGCTCATCATATTAGCCTAAAGTACATCCATTCAAAGTCACCCTGTATATCAAAAAGAGACAGAACCTATTTCATATCTATCATTTGCGACACATGGTTCCATGGGAAAAGCGGTTCGATTTGATCAGCAACTCATCATATTAGCCTAAAGTACATCCATTCAAAGTCACCCTGTATATCAAAAAAGAGACAGAACCTATTGCATATCTATCATTTGCGACACATGGTTCCATGGGAAAAGCGGTTCGATTTGATCAGCAGCTCATCATATTAGCCTAAAGTACATCCATTCAAAGTCAACCTGTATATCAAAAAAGAGACAGAACCTATTTCATATCTATCATTTGCGACACATGGTTCCATGGGAAAAGCGGTTCGATTTGATCAGCAGCTCATGATATTAGCCTAAAGTACATCCATTCAAAGTCACCCTGTATATCAAAAAAGAGACAGAACCTATTGCATATCTATCATTAGCGACACATGGTTCCATGGGAAAAGCGGTTCGATTTGATCAGCAGCTCATCATATTAGCCTAAAGTACATCCATTCAAAGTCACCCTGTATATCAAAAAAGAGACAGAACCTATTTCATATCTATCATTTGCGACACATGGTTCCATGGGAAAAGCGGTTCGATTTGATTAGCAGCTCATCATATTAGCCTAAAGTACATCCATTCAAAGTCACCCTGTATATCAAAAAGAGACAGAACCTATTTCATATCTATCATTTGCGACACATGGTTCCATGGGAAAAGCGGTTCGATTTGATCAGCAACTCATCATATTAGCCTAAAGTACATCCATTCAAAGTCACCCTGTATATCAAAAAAGAGACAGAACCTATTGCATATCTATCATTTGCGACACATGGTTCCATGGGAAAAGCGGTTCGATTTGATCAGCAGCTCATCATATTAGCCTAAAGTACATCCATTCAAAGTCAACCTGTATATCAAAAAAGAGACAGAACCTATTTCATATCTATCATTTGCGACACATGGTTCCATGGGAAAAGCGGTTCGATTTGATCAGCAGCTCATGATATTAGCCTAAAGTACATCCATTCAAAGTCACCCTGTATATCAAAAAAGAGACAGAACCTATTGCATATCTATCATTAGCGACACATGGTTCCATGGGAAAAGCGGTTCGATTTGATCAGCAGCTCATCATATTAGCCTAAAGTACATCCATTCAAAGTCACCCTGTATATCAAAAAAGAGACAGAACCTATTTCATATCTATCATTTGCGACACATGGTTCCATGGGAAAAGCGGTTCGATTTGATTAGCAGCTCATCATATTAGCCTAAAGTACATCCATTCAAAGTCACCCTGTATATCAAAAAAGAGACAGAACCTATTGCATATCTATCATTAGCGACACATGGTTCCATGGGAAAAGCGGTTGGATTTGATCAGCAGCTCATCATATCAGCCTAAAGTACATCCATTCAAAGTCACCCTGTATATCAAAAAAGAGACAGAACCTATTGCATATCTATCATTAGCGACACATGGTTCCATGGGAAAAGCGGTTGGATTTGATCAGCAGCTCATCATATTAGCCTAAAGTACATCCATTCAAAGTCACCCTGTATATCAAAAAAGAGACAGAACCTATTGCATATCTATCATTTGCGACACATGGTTCCATGGGAAAAGCGGTTCGATTTGATCAGCAGCTCATCATATTAGCCTAAAGTACATCCATTCAAAGTCACCCTGTATATCAAAAAAGAGACAGAACCTATTTCATATCTATCATTTGCGACACATGGTTCCATGGGAAAAGCGGTTCGATTTTATCAGCAGCTCATCATATTAGCCTAAAGTACATCCATTCAAAGTCACCCTGTATATCAAAAAAGAGACAGAACCTATTTCATATCTATCATTTGCGACACATGGTTCCATGGGAAAAGCGGTTGGATTTGATCAGCAGCTCATCATATTAGCCTAAAGTACATCCATTCAAAGTCACCCTGTATATCAAAAAAGAGACAGAACCTATTGCATATCTATCATTAGCGACACATGGTTCCATGGGAAAAGCGGTTGGATTTGATCAGCAGCTCATCATATCAGCCTAAAGTACATCCATTCAAGGTCACCCTGTATATCAAAAAAGAGACAGAACCTATTGCATATCTATCATTTGCGACACATGGTTCCATGGGAAAAGCGGTTCGATTTGATCAGCAGCTCATCATATTAGCCTAAAGTACATCCATTCAAAGTCAACCTGTATATCAAAAAAGAGACAGAACCTATTTCATATCTATCATTTGCGACACATGGTTCCATGGGAAAAGCGGTTCGATTTGATCAGCAGCTCATGATATTAGCCTAAAGTACATCCATTCAAAGTCACCCTGTATATCAAAAAAGAGACAGAACCTATTGCATATCTATCATTAGCGACACATGGTTCCATGGGAAAAGCGGTTCGATTTGATCAGCAGCTCATCATATTAGCCTAAAGTACATCCATTCAAAGTCACCCTGTATATCAAAAAAGAGACAGAACCTATTTCATATCTATCATTTGCGACACATGGTTCCATGGGAAAAGCGGTTCGATTTGATCAGCAACTCATCATATTAGCCTAAAGTACATCCATTCAAAGTCACCCTGTATATCAAAAAAGAGACAGAACCTATTGCATATCTATCATTTGCGACACATGGTTCCATGGGAAAAGCGGTTCGATTTGATCAGCAGCTCATCATATTAGCCTAAAGTACATCCATTCAAAGTCAACCTGTATATCAAAAAAGAGACAGAACCTATTTCATATCTATCATTTGCGACACATGGTTCCATGGGAAAAGCGGTTCGATTTGATCAGCAGCTCATGATATTAGCCTAAAGTACATCCATTCAAAGTCACCCTGTATATCAAAAAAGAGACAGAACCTATTGCATATCTATCATTAGCGACACATGGTTCCATGGGAAAAGCGGTTCGATTTGATCAGCAGCTCATCATATTAGCCTAAAGTACATCCATTCAAAGTCACCCTGTATATCAAAAAAGAGACAGAACCTATTTCATATCTATCATTTGCGACACATGGTTCCATGGGAAAAGCGGTTCGATTTGATTAGCAGCTCATCATATTAGCCTAAAGTACATCCATTCAAAGTCACCCTGTATATCAAAAAAGAGACAGAACCTATTGCATATCTATCATTAGCGACACATGGTTCCATGGGAAAAGCGGTTGGATTTGATCAGCAGCTCATCATATCAGCCTAAAGTACATCCATTCAAAGTCACCCTGTATATCAAAAAAGAGACAGAACCTATTGCATATCTATCATTAGCGACACATGGTTCCATGGGAAAAGCGGTTGGATTTGATCAGCAGCTCATCATATTAGCCTAAAGTACATCCATTCAAAGTCACCCTGTATATCAAAAAAGAGACAGAACCTATTGCATATCTATCATTTGCGACACATGGTTCCATGGGAAAAGCGGTTCGATTTGATCAGCAGCTCATCATATTAGCCTAAAGTACATCCATTCAAAGTCACCCTGTATATCAAAAAAGAGACAGAACCTATTTCATATCTATCATTTGCGACACATGGTTCCATGGGAAAAGCGGTTCGATTTTATCAGCAGCTCATCATATTAGCCTAAAGTACATCCATTCAAAGTCACCCTGTATATCAAAAAAGAGACAGAACCTATTTCATATCTATCATTTGCGACACATGGTTCCATGGGAAAAGCGGTTGGATTTGATCAGCAGCTCATCATATTAGCCTAAAGTACATCCATTCAAAGTCACCCTGTATATCAAAAAAGAGACAGAACCTATTGCATATCTATCATTAGCGACACATGGTTCCATGGGAAAAGCGGTTGGATTTGATCAGCAGCTCATCATATCAGCCTAAAGTACATCCATTCAAGGTCACCCTGTATATCAAAAAAGAGACAGAACCTATTGCATATCTACATGTACATAGACAAATGTTTTATTTTCAGAGAGATAATGTGGTCCGCAGTTTTCGGATCGGAAAGATTTGGGTATTGATCTGTACGGAGCTGATGGGTCGAGGTATTGACTTCCGGGGGGTGAACCTGGTTATTAACTATGACTTCCCCCCTAGCGCCATCTCTTATATTCACAGGTAAACTACATGATTATATGCAATTTAACGCAAATTTTAGTTAAAAAATATGTTGTTGGTGTATGTGGTGGCCGAGTTGGTTAGACCTAAGACTTAATAATACTTAGAGTCAAACCATGGTGTGTACCAAAGAGTTTTTAATCTAAAAATGTATGTACATTTGTTTAACTACACCACTATAGTGCCTTGGAGAGCTAACGTGCTCTCCAGCTGTCGGTCCCAGTTTCACTATACCAACTTGTGAAACTGTTTATTGATGTGTTATTGAGTCTATCCAAATATACGAGCTAGCCACTTGTTTGGTGTAGACTCATACCATCGGCTACGACGAGGTGGGTTTAAAAACCCATCCGCTGGGTACCCTAAGGCGGTCTAGGCGGCTTCGGGCGCCGTTAAGGCACCGTGATGATTTTGGCTGATTTTTATGTTGCATTGATATATTATTATTAATCTGGTAAGGTCATTATTAGATATTACAATATGTGTAGTTGTATAGAGAAGAAGGAATTTATGACAATGACAGAACATTACTTATCTTTGTCACTTGTACACTATTTTAATGTCGATTTATTTTTTTTCCGCGTCCGAAATTTAGTAATATAAATTGAAAGATATATAGATTGTCTACGACGAGGTGGATTAAAAAAACCCTGTGTACCCTGAGACTGTTTAGGCGGTCCCAGGCACTGTAAAACACTCGTCTGCGCAACTTCGTCTGCTTAACTTTAAGCGCACGGAAGCTCTTAAAAGGAACAAATTTTCCCTGTTTTCCCATTGTTTAATTAATCCTGCGCTCCGGTCGTAGCGTGATGCTATACCCTTCCTCGATAAATGGGCTAACCAACACTAAAAAAAATTTCAAAATTGGTTCAGTAGATCCAGAGATTACCCCCTACAACCTCACGAACTCACAAACTTTACTCTTTATAATATTAATAGGTATAGATTGTATTCTGAGTCTACACGGAACAAATGGTCAGCTCGTCGCGGTGTTTAGATAGACTCAATAAACATAAAAATTTATTTTTATGAAAATGAAAACAAGCTCATTCAGAATATACTACTTGTATATTCTGAATGAGCTTGTTTTCATTTTCATAAAAATAAATTTGTTAGAATTTTATACTGATATTATAAAAAGGCTTGAAATTACAGAGTATAATAAATTACAGAATAGGTCGAGCGGGAAGAGCGGGTCAAAAGGGAAAGGCTGTTACATACTTCACACAGGATGATGTTACCAACTTGAGGAGGTAAGCATTGTAGTTAATGTAGTAGCGTTCTGTAAGCCCTACCATGAGTTTTGCTATGTATACTATAGTTGCCAGTACCTAACTATAGATAGGGTGGCTTCACAACAGGCCAAAATCCTCGGAACACCAAGATTGCTCCTTAGAGTCCGTGGAAGCCCAACGGGGTGATTAAGCGCACAACGCCAAGCTAAACTATCGATATGCTTAGAATTGCATCGTAATGCAAACCTAAAACTCCCTGTCTTTTCCCGGTTTTCCATGTTTTCCAGAAAGTGGCCACCCTGTGTAAGTATGTAACAAGAATGTATTTTTTTTTGTTAAAAACTATGGTTCTGAAAAAATATAGACAAGACAAAGAGGAATTAAAATTATTCGTAGATAACCCAGTTATCAAAAAAGAATAAAAAAAATATTCTGTCTCAATACTGGTTATCTACCCCGCTTAAGCGGTTTAAACGATAAGATTTATTAATTAGATTAGTTAAAAAAAAACACACATTCTATGACAACCTCCGTAGACTAGTGATTCCATAATATATATTATATCCTTGTTTCTGCTACACATAGTACAAGCCTAGAGCTTAGTTTTTGACTAGGGCAATATGTGTGTAATGCCCCTCATATTATTATTATTCCATTTATCCCAATTATACAATTTGTTTTCTCCAATTGGTGCTTTTTTTTTTATATAATGTATGTTAATTTTAGTATAGCGGCAGTAATGAAACAATCTGGTTGTGAAGTCCCAGAATATATGTTGCGACTCAAGCAAGACGCCAACAAACGTAAGCATCTGATGAAGAAAGCGCCTCACAGGGACCAAATCACTACCATTTTGGATAAAAATGCTAAAAAGTAAGTAAAAATTTATTTCAAACAGCATGCTAAATAGGTATAGGTAGCTAGTTTATAATCCTAAGTGCCCTTCGAACTTAACGCTTTACGTGTTTAAATAATTAATAATTCTTGTATTTAATTGAATCAGACGTTATTTTGTTTAAATTTATTTTATAAATGACAGTAAAATTATAATATTACTTTGCAATTATTCTGCTTATGATGTAGGTGTACTAATTATATATGTATAGAATCAGTTGCCAAAGAATTAAGATCTAAATAAAATCAAAAAAATTGTAAATAGTTGATGATTGCACAGAAACACATGTCTTGTTTCTGTGCAATCATCAACCAATAATTCTTTTGGCGACTGATGAATTAATTGTTAGATATAGAGTATATTTAGATATATACGGTACACCCTGAAAATCAGTGCATGATACTGTTTTTTCAATAAATATATTTATACCCTGAATATATTTTTAACGTGTGTATTTTTCATTATATATTTTTTTGTAAATATTTGAATAAAAATGTTTTTATTTTATTCTAATTATGTGTTACATCATTACATGTAACTATACAAAGAAATATTTTTAAAACATTAACAAACAAACACTTTTGTCGATACGTGTTTCACTCTAAACGAAGCATATTCAGGACAGGATCAAATATCTTACGATGAAGATGTTATGTTGATTGGTTAGAATAAATCTAATAAACCTCGCTTAAAGGTGAAACACTTGTTGGTTTGTTGGTTATATTTCTTTGTGTAGTTACATGTCACACATAATTCGTACACCAACATAATAAGAGGAATAATTGCAAAGTAATATTATGATTTTACTATCATTTATGAATAAATAAATTTATTTATTTATTTAAATCTTTATTGCATACAAAATACAAAGGCGGACTTAATGCCGCTAGGCATTCTCTACCAGTCAAGCCTTCGGGACAATAAAATCAGTTAATAAGTGAGGTAGGTGCAATACAGTAACCGAGTATATAAACCAGTGAATATTATATAAAATACTTACAATCTCTTAGAGACTACTTAAATATATCTTATATATATATACATACATAAACTACACATACACAACTACAAAATAAGAAATGTAAATAATACCATCACGGGTGCCTATTTGGCTCCCAAGAACCGTTTAGACGGCCTCAGGACCCAGCAGAGGGATTAACCCATCCTCATTTCGCCGATGGTATTCGGAGGCAACACCTAACAAGTGGCGAGCTTGTTACGGTGTTTATGATGATATAGCCTCGTTGTATAAAGTGGTCACCCATCCCAGGCCGGCCTTGTTGTCATCTGCTTAACCTTGTTATCAGTTGCGCAGTGACTTAACCACTAGGCTGGGGCCGCTTTTTCATCCACTATCATTTATAATTATTGTATTTGTATATATACCGCCTCCGTAGACTAGTTGCGCTTTGTAACCGAAGGTCGTGGGTTCGGTCACCATGCATGGCAATAAAAAATATTAGTACGATTTTCTGTACAATTTGTAATGGTCTGAGTGTTTATAAAATATAATATGTATTATATCGTTGCTTCGGGTACCTACACATAGTACAAGCCTAGAGCTTACTTTATGACCAGGGTAATATGTGTCCTTCAAATAATAATTATTGCTCTAAGTTGAATAAATATTTTCAACCATTGGGTTTATATAATCCAGAGGCCGTGGGTTCGATTCTTATTCTATATTCTGTTTTCATGTACAATTTGCACCTGGTTGTTTTTACAACATAGGTCTATTTAATAGTGTCCACTTATGGCTATTATTGTGTGAAATATTTTACATATTATTATCATTTTTATAAGAATGTAGGGGGGAAAAGTTAAGTTTGAATACTGTTTTGAGATTTTTTCCCCTCATTACTTTAGCAAGCATGTAGCAGTTACTATTTATATATTTACTAATCCTGAATTACAATTGTTTTTCAGGCGAAAGTTAGAGGAAGAAAAAGAAAACGACGCAAAGGTAAAGAAAAATGATGGCACAGAAACAATAAAAAATGCTAAAAACAAGAAAAATAGAAAAATTGTCAATGAGAAATCGTTCAGCGACAAAGGCGAAAAAACAAATAAAAGGAAAAAACTGAATAAGAAAAATAAACCTAAACAAGTAGGTGTTGGGAAAAAAATTAAACAGAAAAAATAATTTAAGATTACCTGAATTTGTAATGAGGAAAATGTTGAAATAAATATTGTATTTAATCAATAACTATTTGTTTCAATATTCTGACATAATTTATGTAAAATTATTTTAAATAGATCGATCATTAATGAAATAATCAGTGAAGGATCGACGCGTCGATCGATAGAAATCTAAAATCAAATTTATGGGATTTCACATTTCTTGTCTGTGGAGTTCTATTCATAGACTTCTCGATAATACTACAATCGACGCGTCGATCGATATGACAATGTGGCATTCCGGATAATGTTGTTTGGTTTATGTTTCATCCATGAAGCTTTCGATATAAGACATAAGGTTTGGCTCAAAACAAGTATCCTTATCTTAATAGGAGATCCCTACCTTATACTACTTGTGTAACCATACTATTTGAAGGAACAAATATTATTATTTTCATATAAGCATAAAATGCTTTTCCAAACTTGATAGCAGAAGATGGCCGCCCACCATACAAATCCAAAACAAAAAGTGAGAAACATATTGCAACCAATATTTACTCATTCATTGGTTGGTAAAAATATTTATATTAGTATTTAGAATAAGTCAGTTCATCATAAACATAAATTTTTTTATTTATAAACTTATATTAAATTTTTTTTAAAGATAAAAATGCAATGAAAAAATTCCTGGTGGCGGGACTCGAACCCACGAACCTCGCTATCGCGGCAAGGCGCTCAACCGCTGAGCCAACCAGGTTCCAGTCAGCCCTCACGAATTTTGTCATTGCTTGTTATACACAGACGCCCTCTATTAGCTTTCTTTTAATAACTCTTATACGAGTGATGTTAAAAGTCCTAGCTTTTGATACTAGATGGCAGAGGAGTCTGTTTTTTGTTTTTACTTTTTTCAGTATTTTATATTTATGCATTTTTATAAATTCCTTTTTATAGGATAATCTTATATTAAATTTTTTTTAAAGATAAAAATGCAATGAAAAAATTCCTGGTGGCGGGACTCGAACCCACGAACCTCGCTATCGCGGCAAGGCGCTCAACCGCTGAGCCAACCAGGTTCCAGTCAGCCCTCACGAATTTTGTCATTGCTTGTTATACACAGACGCCCTCTATTAGCTTTCTTTTAATAACTCTTATACGAGTGATGTTAAAAGTCCTAGCTTTTGATACTAGATGGCAGAGGAGTCTGTTTTTTGTTTTTACTTTTTTCAGTATTTTATATTTATGCATTTTTATAAATTCCTTTTTATAGGATAATCTTATATTAAATTTTTTTTAAAGATAAAAATGCAATGAAAAAATTCCTGGTGGCGGGACTCGAACCCACGAACCTCGCTATCGCGGCAAGGCGCTCAACCGCTGAGCCAACCAGGTTCCAGTCAGCCCTCACGAATTTTGTCATTGCTTGTTATACACAGACGCCCTCTATTAGCTTTCTTTTAATAACTCTTATACGAGTGATGTTAAAAGTCCTAGCTTTTGATACTAGATGGCAGAGGAGTCTGTTTTTTGTTTTTACTTTTTTCAGTATTTTATATTTATGCATTTTTATAAATTCCTTTTTATAGGATAATCTTATATTAAATTTTTTTTAAAGATAAAAATGCAATGAAAAAATTCCTGGTGGCGGGACTCGAACCCACGAACCTCGCTATCGGTGCAAGGCGCTCAACCGCTGAGCCAACCAGGTTCCAGTCAGCCCTCACGAATTTTGTCATTGCTTGTTATACACAGACGCCCTCTATTAGCTTTCTTTTAATAACTCTTATACGAGTGATGTTAAAAGTCCTAGCTTTTGATACTAGATGGCAGAGGAGTCTGTTTTTTGTTTTTACTTTTTTCAGTATTTTATATTTATGCATTTTTATAAATTCCTTTTTATAGGATAATCTTATATTAAATTTTTTTTTTAAAGATAAAAATGCAATGAAAAAATTCCTGGTGGCGGGACTCGAACCCACGAACCTCGCTATCGCGGCAAGGCGCTCAACCGCTGAGCCAACCAGGTTCCAGTCAGCCCTCACGAATTTTGTCATTGCTTGTTATACACAGACGCCCTCTATTAGCTTTCTTTTAATAACTCTTATACGAGTGATGTTAAAAGTCCTAGCTTTTGATACTAGATGGCAGAGGAGTCTGTTTTTTGTTTTTACTTTTTTCAGTATTTTATATTTATGCATTTTTATAAATTCCTTTTTATAGGATAATCTTATATTAAATTTTTTTTAAAGATAAAAATGCAATGAAAAAATTCCTGGTGGCGGGACTCGAACCCACGAACCTCGCTATCGCGGCAAGGCGCTCAACCGCTGAGCCAACCAGGTTCCAGTCAGCCCTCACGAATTTTGTCATTGCTTGTTATACACAGACGCCCTCTATTAGCTTTCTTTTAATAACTCTTATACGAGTGATGTTAAAAGTCCTAGCTTTTGATACTAGATGGCAGAGGAGTCTGTTTTTTGTTTTTACTTTTTTCAGTATTTTATATTTATGCATTTTTATAAATTCCTTTTTATAGGATAATCTTATATTAACAGGATTGAATAAAGCGATCCTATTGGTTGTTGCTCACGTATGCGTATACAAAACGTTTCGTTGCTACAATGCACAAACCCATGGTAGAGCCTCTGATAGTGACGTCATCGCGTCTAAACGTACTTCGTTATACACAAAAATATTTTAATATAATGTTTATTTATAAACATTATATTAAAATATTTTTGTTAAATTTATTTTCTCGAATTAATTTCAAAGTTTAGTAGGAACTTATTATATCCCTAAATGAAGAGTCATATTTCTATCATAAAATTAAAACCTCCATAAACAAGGTTAATTATGTCATATTTGCATTATTTCTGGAGATACAAATTCAAAAAACATAATATTACTCAGTAGTGTTTTCGATTACTTTGTGCTTTAGTTACCCGACGTTAACTAAAATATGTACATATATAGCGAAAAAGGTTAGCGCCCAAAGCGGAAATTTTGAGAACTAAAAATGCGAGCGTATGATTGGTGAAAATGTTAACGCAGTAGTATAGTTAACTAAAAAACACTAGGGCTCTGGAGTTAAGATGGTTTTGCAAAGTAACGTTTATAGTCCCAGCTTAACATCCTATCAGTGCCGACATAGTGGGAGCGAACAATGCTGTTAAACTTCAATGTATTTTCGACCCATTCATGAAATTGGTAGGACAGCCTACCGTCGGGTAGATGCAAAGTCACATGCCTCTAGTAAAAAAAACTTACGTAACTAGTAATTTATTTATTTGGGATGTTTATACAGGGTGATTTTCTCATCCATGATATTGGGCTAATATTATGTTCGTTGGTGATAATAAAAAAATTAAAAAAGGTTTACTACGTTAAGACTTCTGTCGTAGAGAATGTGTACCCATGTGTACATGTATTTATCGGCTTGCTGGCATGTTCAGAAGCTTGCGCATTGTAAAGACGTAACGTATTCATTTACGTATACGTGAGCAACAACCAATAGGATCGCTTTATCATGGTAGAGCCTCTGTGAAAACGTAACGTATTAATTTACGTATACGCGAGCAACGACCAATAGGGCCGCTTTATTTTTGGTAACAGGATTGAATAAAGCGATCCTATTGGTTGTTGCTCACGTATGCGTATACAAAACGTTTCGTTGCTACAATGCACAAACCCATGGTAGAGCCTCTGATAGTGACGTCATCGCGTCTAAACGTACTTCGTTATACACAAGAATGTAAAATATTTTTTGATGTTGCTAATTAAGGCTGTATTCTGAAAATCTAGAACTACAAAACTAAAAATGTTTGTTAAAGAAATTTACTCGATACTCACAGACAACTATTATTATGCAAATAGTAACTCTTTAACTTGAAATGTATGAAGAGATTAATATAGTCTCCTATATATTATTTCAATAAAAAATCTATTTATATTCTCCAAAACATGAAAATTTTGTACTTTTTAACATCTTTGCAAACGACAAAACTACAACAATTTATAGTGGTAAAAAAATAGATATCAATAGTTTATTATGTATTCTAAAAAAGTATAGAGAGATTTTTGCAAGTTTAATAGAAAATTATTAATTAAATAATTACAAAAACTTGCCAGACAGAAATCTTCATACAAAATCCATGACAGACCGTCATTGTGCGGGCGATCCCGTCTGTGAAAGGTGGCTCCGCGTCGCTTTTTTCTATTTCACTATCGGAACACTAAATATTCACTGTTGGTAATTTTATAAGACAAGTACATATTTATTTTGATTATATTCTATGTTTTTACACCTTTTAACACGATTAACTACAGATTCAGCTAAAATAAATATGCAATTTTCACCAACTGTCACTGTCAATATAACCTTACATCGGACAGTCTGTCACGCAACGGCTATTTATTTTGGTCGCTTTTATATTTTGAATAAAATGTATCGTCGGGCGCACATTATTTTACAATTTTTAAACATATTTTACCTATTTATTTTAATTGATTTTTTTTTAATAAAGTTTTTTTTTATATATGTTCAAAGCAAAGCTCAATAGGGTTCCATACATTATCCAAAACTTTATTTTTATAAATGGCAGAGTAATTCAACAATTTTATTATCTACCTAACATTTAAATACTAACATAATGTATGGTCTTATTTTATAATCATTAATATTATTACAAAATCAAAGTTTTTTTATTATTTTAGCATGTGTGACTGTTTGTATCTAACTCATGACAAACATACAAAATTTATAAATAGGGACCAATACGATGTAATTTCTATAGAATTAGACCGATTTACTATGGCCGGCCAAATGATGCTGTTACCAAATGGGCGGCGATAAAAAAGAACAATACGAAATAATAATAAATAATTTCTAGCATAGAATAATTCAAACTATGTTTTAGAAACTGGCGGTGGGCAATTTCTAGAACATTGTTTGAATTATTTTACGCTAAATATAAAACTAAAATACATATTGAAAATATTACGCTAAAAAATAATTATTATCATTCCACATGATTGGTGGAATGCCAGGTCTCTGAGTTTTCAACAAATTAACTGTTACTGCGTTTTATAACTACTTACACCATGAAAGGAGACTACCGCCTCGATAATCAAAAAAATCAACGCCTAATCCAAATCATAACTAGCCACCGTTCTCTATAATCAATCTATATTTTTTGACGGATAATAAACCATGGTAACTACTATAATACGGATAGTTTATATGATATTTGTCGGTAAATCATTTTTCAGGTATTTATTGGTGAGACCACCTACTAAGTATGACAATACTTCTGTTAGACCGAGAGCTCGTGTCCATTACAACTATAATAGTAACCAATATTTATTTTTTAAATAGCGACAGCTGCTGTTATAAAATAATAATGCGTTTTTACAATATTTAAATAAAAAACATTTTCCAACGCTGAAAAGATTTTATTATTTATTTTTTACAATTTTATACATATACCTACCAGCGCGGCGGCCACATTCTGTTTCTTATAACGCGAACGTCAGATTGTCAAAATAACAAATTCCGCTATTAGCGCGTTCTCCTCCAATCAGAGTAGTTGTTAACCTTTTCTGATTGGAGGAGATCGCGCTAATAACAGAAATCGTTATTTTGACTAACGCTCACGTTACAAGAAACAGAATAAGTAATTAAAGTTTATAAGAATTATTGATAAAAATGAATGTGTATGGGTGTAATATGTGTAGTGCACGTCTGTGTGTGTTGTGTGTATGATGCGTGTGTGTAATGTATGAAGAGTATATTTTTGTAGGCTATGGTGTAACAGTAAGATCAATTTTATGATAATATGTTATGTTATGTCAAAAAAACGACTATGACTAATTATTGAGAATGGACATAGGTATAATATCTAGGTGATCAAAACCGGTAAACCGAAGATATTTTGTAAAATGAAAGAACGTGATACGTAACTTGCATAATTTAGTACGTGCAGATTTTAAATGTCAATTTTTGTTTCATATTTTCCTACGTATCTTTTTATATTTAAGACTTATGAGTGTTAATTAGAGACAAGTTCAAAATAAACGGACAGATAATTGATATATATAATGTAAAGATTATGATTTCTTTGAATACCCTGAGTCTGGGTACCCTGAGGCCCCGTAGAAGTTATGTATATATATTTAAATGTATGTGTATCTAAGTTATTTTACTATAAAAAACTAATTTATTTAAAATAAAATATTTACCAATTAAGTAACTCCGGAATATTTTTAATGTAGATAGATGGGTAAGTAGATTAAAGTGACGCAGACCCCAATCCTTAGTAATGTCAATTCATATGACAGCATTTTTTTAAACAAATACTTAGACTGGCTGAATTAGTCCAAAATAAATCAAAAGTTTTGTTTAATATAAATTCTTAGTTTATTACAAAGCGGAGTCTAGTAATAGTCACTCTTACCAATGCCTTATAATAAATTTAAACTGTTAAAATTAATATATATTAATAAAATGTACCGGTAATATCACACTTTGTATGCATGTCTGGAAATTATAGTAATACATCAATTTTATTGAAACATTAAATCCACGCATATAAAATTACATTTCTTGACTATTTCGACAACACATTACTTAAAATAAAATAGTAAGATTTCTAAAAATATATATGTAAAATAATAAACTGTCACACTCCATACAATGAAATTTCAACAGAGTGACTTTTGAGCTCAACTGTCCACAGTTAGAATAAATTGAAGAAATAATCTCAAACATTTTTGAGTGAAATCTGACAGAAGGTGATGACGTCACATATACGAATTCCCCCTTAATTGGCAATAATAAACAATGTAAAATTAATGACATTTAAATGCGATATTTTGTGGTCTGCGTTTAGTCATGCGTATATAGTACTCATTGGGTGCGTTTTGTTTGCTGGTAATGTTAGCGCGGCGCTAGCATTGGTCGTTTTTTTTGGATAAAATATCAATAAATACCAACATCTGACGTTAGTAAGTCGTTTTTTTGCGAAATGTTATCAATAAATGTTAACATTTTTAGCATCGCGTTGGAGGTGAATTTTTATTGTTAAATTTTTGACAGATATGTCAAACACTCCGTATTTTCCTGCGAATGTTTTTAGGTTATTAATCTTATCTTTTGAACTATAAATATTTGGTTTTCTTATATACTTTTTGATGATGATTAAATAGATAATTTTAATTTATCAGATGTCAGAAAACAGTATTTTGTGATAATTTTATCGTTTCGTTTGCATTGCTAAAAATACTAACAAATGTTAACATGATCTAAATAAAACGTCTAAACAGCTGATTTTCATGTTAGCGCGAAGTACTGGTACGGGTTAGCTAACAAAATGCACCAATTATCTGTTAAAATCTGCTGACGTCACTATCAGGTCTCATGAAATAGAGTTGGAAAAGTTCCTGTATAGGTAAAGAAAAAATAAATAAATTTTTAATGCTTTATTTACATTAATCAATTGCAATATGCGAAATATACAGTCTTATGCCTTATATACAAACAAAAAAACAATATACACAACAAATTCGTTTTTAAAATAACATTTTTAAATAATTTTACTAAATTGACTGATTAAATATTTAATTTTAAATACTCGACTTTGGTATTTTAATATTGTGTCTTCATAAAATAATTAAACAAATTAAAATTAACCTAAAATAACTTTTCTATACAAATTTATGGCACAATTAGGTACAAATATATAAAATCATGTTTTAAAACCAAGCACCCGAGGGACACGAAACCGACGCTCCTAGCGTCAGCGTTGAACGTCAAAATCCAAACGTATTTTCCAAACGCGTTTCGTTAACCTCTGGTAAGGTTGGTTTATAAAAAACTATTTAATACTCAATAATTCTCTTTTTAACCAACTTTAGGACTTGCTATTAAAAATGAGGAATAAATGATTGGGTATGACACATGATAATAATTTGTTAAAGATTTGAATTGAGATTATGATTTTAGTATTTTTGTAATGAATTTTTTTTTTGAAGCGTTCACTAGTAGCACTATCTTGAGTTTTGCCTACCTTCTTTACTAAAGTTGCTAGTAACTATACTTAGGAATCAACCAATTTACAGGTTTATTTGAAAAATAAAGCGATCCTATTAGTTGGTCGTTATCTATAGCTACAAGCGACTATAGTAAACACTGCAAAAACACATGGTAGAGCTACGGATATATAATAATAAAAATAACAATAATATAACCTTATTATGCACTTATTAAACTATATATATAGATATCATTAAACTATATGTATGTAAATATAGGTTTATACCTAATTAAAAGTTATAGTTCTCCAGGAATGTATGCAACACATACAACTTAAAATTAAAAATATATGACTTAAAAACAAACAGATCTTAATCTAATATTAGCATAGGTATAAAAATAATTTATTTTATGACTATTTGTTTTTGTTTTATAATTTAATCTATATAGCCTCTAAAAAAATATAGCTATAAATTCATACACTAATAAAAAGTGTTTGAATATTTTAAGACATAAAAGTACTTAAGTTAGATATTTAGGTATTTACCTATTAGGTATAACTAATATTTATATAATATACTTATATTTAAAAAAACATAATATACACATTTCAGACTATTTCGTAACCAGCCGCGAAACAAATAGTAAAATGAGAATTCTTTTACAATTTCGATTCATAACTACAAATAATTTACTTCTTATAATTAATTACCTAATTAAAATATTTACTTAATTTAAATGCAAATTACGAAATAGACCGAAACAAAAAAACAATCGCTTTATTTTAATCAACCTGCTTTAGAGATCACTTTTTTTTTAATTCGGTAAAAACATAGCCAGTTTTTTTTTAAATTGATTTATTTTCCGTTCAGATTTTTTTATAACAGATAAAGAATATATCCCTGTAAACATACAATATATTAACAAAAACATTTTGTTAAATATATTTACTTAAAAATATTTATTTTCTCATTTTTTTTTATACGAGTTTGTACACCTCGCCTGAATTTTTATTTGTCTAGAATTAAATAACTTATGTAATACCTTATTTTTGGTATATTATATAAGGAAAATCCCATTTTTTACGAGTATGTTATTTTACCAATTTTAATGAAATGTCTAAATCAATTTCACCAAACCCCAAAATTATAACAGATCAGGGCGGTGATTACGCTCACAACGCTAAGCTAAACTTTAATCGATATGATGCAATTCCAACGTTTTGCAAACCTTGGGACATTAGAAATTGACAGACAACGTCGTCATTTTGGTTGAAGTTTAGCTTAACGTTGTAAAGCGTAATAGGCTTACAGATAAATAACATTTTAAATTATAGGCTGGATACAATTCTGCCATATTTGTCCAAAATTCTAATTTTATTACCCGTGCCATCTGTCGGGGAAAAGAAAGAGTGGAATATACACAAATTATATATCTCGTCTCGTTATTTTTCCCGAGAGATCGCACAGGTTAATTATTACTCCGTTTTGGAACGCAGCTTTAGTAACCTAACGATAGCATATGATGAATAAACTAATTAGCTTCCTAATGAAATATAAGTTAAAGGTACCTTTATAGGTAAGCACTACAAGAATTTTTCATCACCAGTAAAAGAAGTGCATAAAATAAAATAAAAAATTATAGATAAGCCTTATTCTACAAAACTAATTGAATATCACGGCATATCAAAGGCAAAATTTGACACATTTTGTATGGGAAATATGTTATTGGTTTTCTTTGATATGTACAGTACCCATACAAATTTTAGTTATTTCAAACGCAAAGTAATAGTTAGAAAACTCACACTAGAGTTTTCTAACTATTACTTTGCGTTTGAGTTAACTAAAATTTGTATGGGAAATAGTTCAGCGCTCCAAGCGGAAATTTTGAGAACTAAATATGCGAGCGTATGATTGGTCAAAATATTAACGCAGTAGTTAACGCGAACGTAAATCTTAAAAAAACTCACACTAGGGCTACTGTTCATTTAGTAGACTAAGGACTCTGGTACCTTACAAAAAAAAACTTTAGCCATCAAAATGTTTAAGTAGAAGAATCAGTAAATAATTATAATAATAATAAATATTTTTTTGATAGATAACATTAAGGGCACTGCATTCGTAATCGTGATGTCTGCGTTCTCCATATAAAATCAGCTTTGCACTTCCACTAATACTCACTTACTGTTTGTTGCAGAATTAAAATAATATTTTTGTCGGTCATTGTATTTATTATCCTTTTTTTGTAGGGTTTGTTTCATTTAACATAAAGATTTTTTCGTATGTACCAACATAAAAATAATAATTGAACTTCAACTAACAGCCAAGTTGTAATATTGGAAATACGTTTGTATGTCAATTCAACTACAGAGCCCTTAATAAAATTTTACTGACAATAAAAAGTCTAACAATAAATATTTCGAATCAATCCCTAAACTCATTCACATAACCAATCACAGGGCAATCGGGGCATCTTATTCGCAGGCCAAGGCAAATAGCCTGCGGTTTTAAACACCCAATAATCATAAGACACCTTGCTTATTAGCAATACAAGGACTAGTACCTCTAATCCTATGATATAGTAGATGTAATCGGTCCAGTCTCGGGGGGTGTGGCATACTTGATACTCTATCAGGTCCACTACTGGACCCAAGTTGTCTTTGCATTCTAGATTTTTGTAGTCTGGTATGTTTTTGAAGTTCTCCAAAAGCCAGGGCTGAAAATTATTTTATTAATTTTAATTCAAAAGCGTCCCCAGCCTAGTGGTTAAGCCACTGTGCAACTGATAACAAGGTTAAGCAAATGACAACGAGGCCGGACTTGGGATGGGTGACCGCTTTATGTAACTAGGCTTTACCACCGTAAGAAGCTCGCCACTTGTTGGGTTTTGCCTCCGAGTACCATCGGCGAAATGAGGACGGGTTAATCCCTTCGCTGGGTACCCTGAGACCGTTTAAACGGTTCTCGGGAGCAAAAGGGCACCCGTGATGGTATTTATTTAGTTTATTTTTAATTTTATATCCGGCTATATAAAGCTATGTATAGTATAATATGTATAGAATAACATCTTAGAAGATACCCAAAGTTATATATTATATTATAATTATAAAGTTCATTAATAAAACAGCTTAGCGAGACCGACCAACCGCCGTCGGTCAAGTGACCTATTCATGTTTTGGTTTTAGTCTGTGGGTTCACTTGTTTTTAGGAGACTATTGCATCTATTTATTGTCGAGATGGTAGACTTCTTTCATGGTCGCTTACGAGACGATTAATCGGACCCTGAAAGTAGACTACCACTTTGGCAAGAAATAGAAAGACAATAAGCTCGCCTATGTACAATTTTGTGCAATAAAGAATTTATTTTAAATAATAAATAAAATAAATAATAAAAATTGATTATTTACCAAAATATTACATTGTTTGGATGTTGGGACCCCTGTGCTTAAATAAATAACTAGATGCAATAGTCTCCAGAAAACCGGTGAACCCACAGAATAAAGCTTTAACATGACCAAGTCAGTTCACCGCTTTTGCACTATGTGCAACGTAGGTGGCACCAGGGGCGAAACCGGTTGGTCGGTCTAGTAAATCTATTTTTTTTTATATAATAGTCTTCGGGTATTTTCTAAGATATGTAGATCTACTTCTAATGTTATCTTTCTCTCCCGGTTTCGCTTGAGTCAGTTCTGGACAGTCCGATCTAATTAAATCCCAAGGGTTTTTACGTGCGGAACTCTGACAATTCAAATTTATCAAAGACTCAAGCGGCGAAGATTATATTAACAATTATATAGGAAGCATAGATAAAAAAAGATTTGGTAATAAATAACACTGGTGAACTATAGTTTTGTTGCCCTCGAAATAAGAATGGTTTCAAATAGTTGTATGCACCATTGTAAATAAGAGCCGACTTAAACTGTTAATTATTTATAATATTAAATAAATAATATTATATAAAAGCCAAAATCTTAAAAATAAATGTCAATTCAGTACTTCGACAGCCTCCGTATGAGCCAGCCTCTTTGACTATTGGTTACACCTTTGGCGTTGTATCCGGAGGTCGTGAGTTCGATTCCCATCCATGACAAAAAAAAAAAGTTTTTTCTGTAGTTTATCATGGTCTGGATGTTTATAAAATATAATATGTTGGTATTATATCGTTGCTTCTGGTACACATAGTTCAAGCCTAGAGCTTAGTTTGTGACCAAAGCAATATGTGTAAATTTTCCTACATATTATTATTATTACTTTCATGAATTTGTTCAAAAACTGTAGACTTAATAATATAGAAACCAAGGGAAACAAGATTTTGTTGTAGACCTGTGTAATTACAAATAGAATATCCGGCTCGAGAGGACCAGAAATTATTGAAACTTTAAAAACTAACCTTCAAAACTTTCTCAGTGTTACAATCACATTGTATATAGTTTCCTGCGATAGAGAACGTAGTGTAAGGCCCTGTCATATCAAACTTATTTGATAAAACATACGTGTGGATCTGAAATTATGCAGAAAATAAGTTTTATTACCTATCGTGTAATATCTGGAAATGTTTTTAACAAACCGATTGAAATAAAGTTATTTTGGCTTATCTAGAACTAAGTTTAATATAAATTAAGATAACGTTATCTGCTCATCCCTACTAGTTCAATCTTTGAACTAAGCAGTTGAACTAGTAAAAAAAACAGATGCTTCAATTGTTAGATAAAGGTAGTTCAACAAAGACTTGTATTAATAAAAAAAAATTATAGTTCTTCATACTACAAGTTAACAGTTCCAACTAGTTCAATTGACTGCAAAGATTTTTTTTTGCATTTGAACTAGTTGGACTAAATAGTTGAATCTATAATATATTATTATAAGGTTTATTCATACTCCAACAGTATACTACTAAATATCAATGATATATAAAATAAATAAAATACTACTTACAGATTTCAACTTATTATTCATAATGGAGAAGAGCATGAAGTTGTCTATGAATTTCGTCCCTTCCAGCTCTATGATGTTAGGTATGTCATTGTAGTCTATTATGAGTTGACGCAAGTGTTCGTACGACGGATCGTCTCCCACGGCTTGGAGTGAAGTTATCTGCAAATAGGATGCTTCGCAGTTAATGCAAAGTTTTTGTAAGACACAAACACGTGACCAAAAAAATAAAATGGCGTCAAATTACATAAAAAAAAGATATTAGTATTTCTCATTTATATTGTTTAAAGAGTTATTTTTTTACTTATAGATACTTATTTACCATATATACAAAATAATAACTTTTATTAAAAAAAACTTTATCACTTTTCTGTCAAAGATATGAGTTTTTATCACTTTTTCGTCAAAGATGATTTTCATTGGTAAAAAAAAAGTCACGAAACAGTATTTTAACTAAAACGATTAATAATGTTTTTATGAATAAGGGGGAAGAATTTATTATTATTGTAATAAACATATTTTTATTAAAAATATAATAATAACAATCAAACAAGATGGTGTAAATTTTTATAAAGATACACTTATGTGAAAAAAAGGGGGTAAAGTAATTAGCTTTTACAAACATTGGTTTTCATTTTATTAAAAGCTTTTGTTAACCAGATGCAACTGATTTAGTTTGGATATATACTTACATTATTGTAAGACACGTTCAGCTTAACAGTATTGGAGGGCAGGTCGGTGGGCATCTCCTTGAGGTGTCTACCAGAACAGTCCACGGCGACAAGGTTTGTCACTTCTTCCCCTATCAACTCCAGTCTCTCGGGGGCACAGGTACAGTTTATGTTCGGAGGTTTTATATCTTTGCAGCGAGCATTTACCTAAGGGACGGAGACAATGTTTTTAGTTATCAAAGGAAAATTGGTACGGATGCGGTCCATCCCCTGGTTGGGAGGCAGAAGAGTGAAATACAGTTTTCCGGACTTGAGGCCGTGAAGCAGGTTGAAGGCCTCTCTGAATTCAACTGTGTTTATTACCCTTTCTAGATACCCAATCAAATACACATTTTGGCTACACATTCCATAACAGTATCGAACTTGCAAGAATGCTCAAACAAAAGCTATGGAGCAAAAAGTAGAAGACAAGTTAGTCATATCAGTTTTTTATTTGTGGTGACTTTTGATGGTTGTATTTTGGCTAATATAAGGCTCTAATGATCAAATCATACTTAGTCTAGTTTGCATGGAGAAGCCTAAATGGATTTTTCATTTGCGACACATGGTTCTATTACAAAAGTTGTTTGATTTGATCATTAGAGCGTCATATTTGCCCAAAGTACATCTTTCTAAAGTCACCACAAATAAAAAAACTGATATTATTGACTAATTGCCCCTATCTTGCAAGTTCGAAACTTTTATGCAACGTGTTTCCGAAATGTGAATTTGATTGGGTATCTAGAAAGGGTAATAAACACAGTTGAATTTAGAGAGGCCTTTAACCTGCTTCACTGCCTCAAGTCTTTGTATTTTATTAAGATATATATATGTAAGACACCAAAGTACCACCTTCCAAAATCAACATGTATATCACTGCATGGAAATGCTCCGGCTTTTCCTGGTATCAGTTATTTAATTTTTATTAGTTTCTTATAGCTTATAATATTTTCTGATTATCGGAAAATCGAATATTTTTTACTGTCTCTAAACATAGGTTAAACATACCTCTTTCTGTAGTCTCAAGTGATCTATAGGAACAATTTGTACTTCTTTAAACCAGTTGAATCTGAGATCCAAAGCGCAGTAAGTATTGTTATAGTTGAGGAACAGTACGGCGGAACTATTGTTGAAATCCATGGCTCGTTGGAAATGCTTACACGGCAAGTAATTGTTACCTTGAATCAACAAACATAATAAAGTGAGTAAATATGTGTGTACATATCTAATGTGATGGTCCAGACACAGACACACTGACATAAATAACTCTCATACCCTAACAGAAGCAGTATGCAAAGTTTACCAAGGAATTGTAATGGCTTTGCTATAATTTATGCAAAAAACAAGTTTATTAGAACCCGAAATCGTTTGGTATGCTAATCTGGTTTTTACAAAAAATCTCTGAAAACTTTACAGATTGTGAATTTGCATTATGACAGAATCCTATGAACTGACTTCCACAATCATTATTTTCTATTTAACCACGCCTAGCCATATTTTTAGTTTACAGCCTGTTAAAGTATAATAGTGGCCTAATACCTACAGGTCGCTCTGGACTCGGCACAGCGCTGAGCTATGTTGCTTATTAAAGATACATCGTTGATTGCAAGGCTTGAAAGCCTTGAGCAAACACGAAAAGTCGTATGTATCTTAAGTGTAAAGGCCGTATGTAAAGGTTAAATTTCGATGAGTGTGCTACGGTATTTCGTCAAAATCGTAATTTCTCCTGCCCGGTTTCGATATGCTGCTAGGGCGTGGAATTCTCTTCCTGCGTTTATGCCCTGCCTGGATGTCTATAAGAAAAGAGGTACTTTCAGAGTCAACGTGTTCTACATTCGACCTTATCGATGCTTTACATCAGCTACGAATAAGGTCAAACCCAATGTATTATATGTATAAAAAGCTAAATAAAAAAACTTACCAGAAAAATCCACAGATATCTTTCGGTTGCTCTGCACCAAACTGAACGGGAAGTCAGTCAAGTTATTGGCTGAAGCATCGAGGATGGTCAGGTTGGATAGATAAGCGAACGGGCGTTGTCTGGGCTGCATGTTGGCACTGGTAAGATTATTGTTAGAGATGTTCAGGCAAGCTATCGAAGAGTGCTTCGGGAATTGACCTGGAAATTTATAACGTTTTAGCGCTGTGATGTTTACTTGATTTGTAAATTTATTTAAAATATCGTTCATACCTTGCTTCCGACCGTGGTAATAAGCTTGTAAAATAAAAATAAAAAATGTTATGATTTTTTTAAAGCAATATTGAACAATAAGATGCGTATAGTTACTCAACTGTTGCATGTAGGTAGAACCTTTATTAACCTTGACTAGAAATTTAAAAATAACACAGACAAAAAATGAATAAATGTTTAGAGTTCATCCAGGAAGATATCTAAAGCCGCCAGGGTGAAGAAGTGTAGTGGCTTCGAAAAAGACTTTGGTTCGAAATGAGCAGCCTTTTATTTTACTGTGGCATCGAAATTAAGTTACTTTATAGCTATAATAGGATGATAGCCGACCTCCGATAGGAGATGGCACAAAAGGAGAAAGTTCATCCAACAGGTATAGGTACCCAATATCCATCAATAGCGAAGATATAAAACAACAATATAGTCTGGGCCCCTATTTTCTTAAATAAACTTACTTCAATTGAATCGTAATCGCATCATTATAGAACCACACTTGCTATTTTTAGACCCTTCTCTATGGGCGATTTACTCAGAATACGAACTGTTACAAATTAAGCATATTCTTGTAGCGATGTTATTTCAGGAGAATTAAAGCTCAGTATGATAATAAAACACGTTGATTAGATTGGTTGTATAGGAATAAATTTGTTTGCTACACCATAACAAACTTTTCACTGTCTATTTTGCCAGAGTTAATGACTAGGAATCGTTTTATCTGCCTCTACAAACCCAATGGTTTGATGGAATGATTTGAAACCTAATAAATTTTTATTTACATAGTCTCACCTACAATCTTGCCAATGTTTCCATCAGTAAATGCCATTGACGAAAGTCTTTTAAAAGCCGAAGTAGAGACGTCCAGTTCTTCTAAATCTGCGTTCCATACATGTAGATACTCTATATTTGGTTTATCTGCAAAAAAAATATGGTTCAGTTAATCGTTTTTCGCGTGATTTTTACTATTTTGATATAAATACTTGTCCGTATGTTGCTTAAATTGGAATAGGGAATATGCATGTAACGCCAATTATTATTATTTTAATATTTAATGTTCCTTTTATGTCTTTAAACATATTTACAGTAATCTATTTTATTTTGATTAGCTTTAAATGCGATTTTAAAAATCTTTTTTTTTTGTAGAACCGGAACGCATTTCTAAACGCTCCGACATTAGCAAAACAACTACTACATGTGACGTCATTCGTGCACAAACAAATGTCAACGTGTGTTCTGTAGTCTACAGTTTTTTGTTTTCTCGGGTATTTATTGTCCTTTATTACGATAATTTGTGATAAACAAACCTTTTGACTAACTTTTGAGGTGCAATAACATTAAACTAATATCCTTTTTGAGCACGAATGACGTCACAGAATGGCGGCTAGTGATGTACCGTTTTTTACTGCGGTAGTGGCAGATTAAGTTTACCTAAACCCTTTTATTTTTGTGTTTAAAAAAATTTTAATATATGCTTTTAGGTCTAATGTAGTTACCCTATCAACTAATTAAATAAAAAAAAACATGCATATTCCCTATTATGTAATAATATTGTCTAATTAGGGAAGAACCAGTAATGGAATCAGTTTGTTTTTTGTTTTCATTTGTCGTTTCGTACCGCATCGTTTAACCGGCATAGTAACAATGAAATAAGTCAAGTTTTTATTTTATTACAGCGAAACTATTTACCTAGTAGAATTTAAATTCACGCTGGTGCGGTTGCAATGCATAAAGATGAAAAAGTGATGCAGTAATATTTAAATACCGTAGTGTAATTACCTACATGGAAATGAATATAATTGCTTGTTTAACTACATAATTAAGGCGCCGAGTCAGTGGGTTAATGAATAATTTCCGAATTTAATTATATGAAGTGCTACCTGCCTCCTATAATCTAACATGCAGCAAACATTTTTTTTTATTGAAGCACGGCATCTACCTGATGGTAAGCAGACCTACAAAATACATGAATAGGGCCGATCAATACATTGTTTAACAATATTGTCTATTTAATATCCTCGCTGTTTTATCTTCAAATCAGTCGATCGTTTCATAACCGCACCAAGAAAAGAGACTACTACCTCCTTTGTTTTTTATTTTTATGTGTTGTTGCATGTTATATATTTTATAATTCCTCTATGTGTGTTTGTGTTTGACAACTTTTTTTTTATAAAAACCGTGCATGCTCTATCTAGGTTAACATTTCTAAATAGGTTATTCAAATACTTACTAGAAGCAATATCTCCGATTAGAGTTGGTAAGGTAGAATTGTTAACATTGCAGCAGAATAGTGACACCGGATCCACCCGTTTGCAGCGGTCTTCGGTCGGGCAATCTTCTTGTGAACGGTGGAAGCATAGCCCATGCTTTAGTTCCAATTTAGGTGGCTCTGGACTCGAAGTCGACGCTGGAAGTGGCTGAAATTAAAGATGAGTACTTTATTGGTACAGAATGTAACACATCCGGTAAACACCGGGTCGATTCTCTCCAGATTGTTTTCTCGTGTTTGATGTATACATTGTGTTAGATAAATTATGTACTACTTAATATAAGAAAACCGAGCTCAAATGGATCTGGCTATTTGCTTCTATATTACACTTTGCTCATAAGGTTTCGCAAACAGCCCTTGTAAATATTTTGTATTCTGCAACAAGTATTTAAAAAAGCTGTTTTCAAAATTTTATACTATAAGGTACCTACTATACATAAAACTGAAAAAAAAATGTATTAGACCTTGGACTTAAAAACACTTAGGTCCCTGGTTCGAATCCCAGTGTGTACCAATGAGTTTTTAATTCAAAAAATGATGTACATTTGTTTGACAACACCACTAGTTCCTCGGAGAGCACGTTAAGCTATCGGTCCCGGTTTCATTATACCAACTTGTGAAACTGATGGGTTATTGAGTCTATTCAAAACATCGCGACGAGCTAGCCATTTGTTCAGTGTAGACTCATACCATCGGCTACGACGAGGTGGGATTAAAAACCCCTCCGCTGGGCACCCTGGGGCCGTCTAGGTGGTCTCGGGCGCCGTAAGGTACCCGTGATGATATATAGGTATATAAGATCATCAGCACCTAAATATTATGATAACTATCATAGAAGTCCATGTCTTTCTCAGGAAAAAGGTTAATTCATTTATGAGGATTTCGTGAATATTTAGCCAGTAATTCCATTTCTATTTGCTTTTTAATTTATTAACATTTTTGAAACACTTAACAAGACAACTCTAGCCCTAACCTTGTATTTGATCGCCAAGTCTCGTATCATAAAACACTCCATCTGACATAGTTATCATCATTAAATACTAACATATGTTATTTTTGAGAGTTCGACAATAATTTTAGTGTCCTCAAAAAGATAATTCTATTAATAGCATCGCAGTATCACTGCCAGTATTATGTCGTAAAGATAACATACTTAAATATGAAATGCATGACAGACATTCCAACAAAACCAATATTTGTAGATTTGCACAAAAATGTGGAAAATACTTTTATTTGTAATACTTGAAATAGTTGTAAAGAACTAACAATATTTTTGGTTATTTCAGATAAATTTGAAATAAAATAATTTGATTTTGTCACTAGACCTTGGTACTGTAAATGGACCTACCTGCGGCCACATTCTGTTTCTTATAACGTGATCGTTAGATTGTCAAAATAACGAATTCCGCTATTAGCGATCTCTCAGAGTACTTTTTTAACATCGCTGATTGGAGGAGAGTGTGCTAATAACGGAATTCGTTATTTTGACAATCTAACGCTCACGTTATAGGAAACAGAATGTGGCCGCAGGGCAAACTAAACAAAGGAATATTAAATCGATTTTTATTTACTATACTATGTACCATAACGGGTGTCTTAGGGCGTCAGACCGACCGCCTAGACGACCTTAGTGTACCCAACGGAGGGGGTTTATTTATTTTATTTTTATTTAAAAACTTTATTGCACAAATTTAGTACAAAGGCGGACTTAATGCCGTTAGGCATTCTCTACCAGTCAAACCTTTGGGACAAATTAAGCAGTAAGTAGGTAAATAATAATTTATTCCTACCTCGTCGTACGTAACCGATGGTATTTTTGGTACATTGCCACTGCTTATTTGTCTATTATGTTGGTCACTACCGTAACAAAGGATTTTAAATCGATTTTTATACTTTACTATGTACCATCACGGGTGCTTACGTCGTCGGACCGACCGCCTAGAGACGGCCTTAGGGTATCCAGCGGAGGGGGTTAACCAATGTATATTATCCTCAACCAGTTTGAATAACCTTTTAAATTGTGTTCGGCATGGTGCAGTTGGTTAGGATAGTTACGTTTTTGATTGCTAACGAGTCTAAAGCTTAGAAAAAGTTATACCTTTTTCTAAGTTTAATTCATATTACTCTTTCATTTCTAAAAAATAAGAAAACCCTTTGAAAACGTGAATTATAATCTCTACAGCTCTTTTTAGACACTCTGCAGCTTTTTTTGACGGTTTTTTTTATGAAAGCACGGCATGTGACACTTTACCTACTTGGTGATAAGCAGACCTACAAATTCTATTAATGGGATGACCAATACTATGTTGCTTACAATACTATTTGCGGTTCATAATATAGAGTAATACTGTTTGGGTGTTACAGATATTCACGAATATTATAGGTAGGTGCCTATTTATTTAGACCCAGGCAGGATTATTTATAGTAATCATTGATCTAGGTAATAAAATCTCTGGTCAAATATGGGTTCAGCTACACCTTTAGTGAAAAACTCATCTTAAGAAAAACTCAGGTCAGTAGTATATATTTACCTCTCTATATTTTTGAGCCGCTTGTTCCTGCTCGTCGACCCTCATCTCAATGGTGGGGACATGCAGCAATAGGTAGAGAATCAGGCCACTTGAAACTATCTGAAAATAATAAAATATTCATTTTATTTATCTTCACATTCAGGGCCTCAATTCCGCTAAGTTATAAAACGTTTTAATAAACAATCACAAATCGGAAAAAATCGGTTTTTTTAATAACAACTAGAAACCCTCATCATCAATATAATCTAAGTCATCGCCAATAGTAATATTAACTTTGACAATTTTCTAAAAATAAGCTAAGAACTATCTCCATGATTTATTTGGCGTTGTAACTAGTAGTCGTGGGTTAGAATCCGAAGGAGCAACAAATGGACGTTAGCCTGCAAGGCTATGAAGTTCACTATTAATTTAGAGTAGTCTGAAATATATAACAGAGAGGTTAGGTTACATATTTTTTTCATACAAATACGTTCCACTGTGCATTTAATTTGTATTACCAAATCGAGGTACCCTGAGACCGCCTAGACGGTCCCAGGTTTTAATCCCACCTCGTCGTAGCCGATGGTATGAGTCTACACCGAACAAGTGGCCAGCTCGTCGCGATGATTTGAATAGACTTAATAACCCATCTATAAACAATTTCACAAGTTGGTATAGTGAAACCGGGACCGACAGCTTAACGTGCTCTCCGAGGCACTATAGTGGTGTTCTCAAACGACATTTTTTTTTTAATTAAAAACTCGGGTTCGAATCCCAAGGGGCAATAAATGGACGTGTTTAATATTTTAAGTTCACATAACACATGGCTAATTTAGAGTAGTCTGAAATATATAACAGTGAGGTTGAAGAAATTTATTATTTATATATTTTTTTCTGAATATTTTTCTAATTAAATAAATAAAAAGACATTGAAAAAAAAAGTATGGATTATTACAGTGAGGTTAGTAACCACCAAGTTTTAAACTACGTATATTTTTGTATATTTTTTTCATACAAAAACACGAGTTGCCTTTCCACTGCGCATTTAATTTGTATCATCAAATACAAGCTAATGAAAAACAGGAAATGTACAACATTTATTGTCGTGTGTGATGGGGATGACAGCCTAGCTAAATGCACACCTAACTATAGTTAAGTGTGCATTTGAAATTTAGGCATTTAAAACATATTATATCCATATATTTATATGGATATAATAATATGTTATAAATGCCTAAATTTCAAAACATCGCGACGAACTAGCCACTTGTTCGGTGTAGACTCACACCATCGGCTACGACGATCCCACCTCGTGGATTAAAAACCTCTCCGCTGGGGCCGTCTAGGCGGTCTCGGGCGCCGTAAGGCACTCGTGATGATATGTATATGTATAAATTCCTGTGGTTTACGTGAAATAAATACTTTGACATATAATATGTGGTAGGTACCTATTAATGTGAGTACCTAAAAAGTGAGAGGTAGTTGTACAAGCAAAGATCGTTTCTGTATTATTATATGAAAAAAGTAGTTTTAATGTATTTATCTAATTGTTTTTTATATGTAAAGTAGTGTAGAATAAATTCATGAAAATATATAGTAATATTCGCAAAGTGTGAACATCAAGTTTTTTAGAATAACTGCAAGTGTGTAAACATAACCTAAGTATATGGATATGAGAATTGATTTGTGTTTGAAAATTAAATTAATTAAACTAGTATGAAGAAATTATTGCTATAAAAAATATATATTAAATTAAACTTAGATTAGTACCGTTGCAAAAACGAATAAAAAATAAATAAACAGCAGTTATTTAAACTTTCTAGCATAAAATAATTTACGAATGCACATATACAGAAACTCAAATCTAAAATGTCTCAATTTATATATGCACTAATAGAACTTAAAAAATTAACAAACTTAAAAACTTCCAAATCAGCGTATTATGCGTATGTACATGCATGGATTAGCTATGGCATAATACTTTGGGGAAACAGTACAAATGCAAAAGATATATTGATTCTGCAAAAAAAATGCATTCGGATTCTAACAAATATTAAACAGATTGAGAGCTGCAAACCACATTTTAATAATCTTAACATTTTGACTGTCCCTTGTATGTATATATTAGAATTATGTAAGCTAGTGAGGAATTATCCCAGTTTATACAAAAAAAAATGAGGATATGCCCCGCAGTTACCAAACGCGACGTCCATTTGATTTAGTACCTCCTGTATCCAAAATTAATTTACATTATACCGGACCATACGCAATGTCCATAAAAGTTTATAATAAATTACCAGATTATATAACAAATGAAAGTGATAAGGCTTTTATAATTAAATTAAAAAGATTATTAAATGGAAAAACCTATTATTCTTTAAATGAGTATTTAAATGATAAATTATAATAATATAAATAATAATAATGAAGTATGTAAAACTAAAAATAAAGAATAACAGTGTCTGCCTCTCTCTTTTCACGCTTTTGCTGTGCCTAACAGGGTGCATGTGTAGTGTTGGTATTGTGAAATTGATGGTAATTTTGTGTTTTATACTAATTCTACCCATGTATGCAATTTTGATTAAATAAATAAATAAATAAATGAACAAAGATTAGTAAGTCTAGTTTTGCTAACAATACCTATGACTCCTCTTTAACATATTAGATAATGTTAGTTGTTTATTTATTAATAGTTACTAATATAAGGAAAATTTCCAGAAAACCATTTACTTAGTTACCTATTATTTATTAATTATACTAGCACTGTTTATTGGCTCTGTTAGATACTTGAATATCATACTTATTTTTAGTGACTAGGTATAGTCTGGCAATATTATTAGGTTTTCATGAAGTAGAATTTATGTCTGGTGTAGGTAATGTAGGACTGTGTAGGTCTGCTGTGAATATCTCAAACAAAACCATTCGTTTATAATTTTAAATTATGTTTAGGGAAAGTGTAGATGCAAAAACCGCCAACTCCTGTTTAGGTTTTATTGTGTGGGTTCACCAGATTTTAGGAGACTACTGCAACGGTAGCTTAAGCCGAGGTGGTAGGTTCCTTTCAGAGTGCGGTAACGAAACAGGCCGTTGACAAACTCATTTCGTAACCACGTCATTTAGCCAACCACATCATAGATTGGTCGATCCCATTCTTGGACTTTATAGGCCATGCCATGGTCCAATAAAATAAATCAATTACTTGATTTATAAATAAAATTATTTCGTTTAAGTACCTAGTTGTATACATATTTTATTTTGTTTACACTTTCATTCTATAATTAGAAAACCTCGTATTTATCACGCCGGAATCATTCGAGCGCCCATTTTCTTTGTTGATAGGTATTTTTAAACGCGACCACCTATAAATTTGCCTGTACGTACGTCTGTATGTCTGACCTTAGTTGTAATTATTTATGACTTTTACAGTTTTGGACAACTATAAATGTAAAAACGTTCAGTTGAAGAATTTAATTTTATCACTGTTGCCTTGCAGATAGCTAGGTATGTTATCTCTAGTTAAGTAAATTTTAATTTTGTGATTAATTTTAATTAATTTAAAAGTTAAAGGTATAAAATCACATGGCAATGTAGGAAATAGTAAATTAGGTCTGGTATAGGTATTACCGTGGCCCTCATCAAGGGCTGCGATCGTATTCGACGACAAGACGAATTAAATATTGAAATATCAGTTCTATCCCGATAGTTATATTGTCTGTATTAAAAATGCCGCCATCTTGAATACACAAATTTTTCGCCAGTTTGAATACGTTTGGAGTATTGGAATTTCAACCATTACCAATTATCAATATAGAACTTTTATTTCCATATTCATTGTTTTGTCAATGACTTGTCGTCGAAGACGATCGCCAACTGCTGCAGTGCATACTACTGCATACTATAATGACTGGGAAGATATCTGAAAAGAAAAGCTAAATTGCCCCCCCCCCCCCCCCTTTTTTCTTTCGGCCCCAGTGGCGGAAACAGCGATGCCGCGACGTAACGGGTAGGTATATGTTTATTAACGATGTTTTTTTTTGGCTCATTAATAATAATTTTGGCTCATTAATAATAATTTTGGCAACACGCCCCCCGGAATAATAAATTTATTTAACAGGAACAACCGAAAAATCTTAATGTTGCCTGACATAAAAATGTGTAATAATATTGTTTTAGGAATCGAACCCACGACCTATACTATATTACCACGTACAACTGCACAGTCAATGACTTCTAGAAATCATTTTGCACAGTGAAATAATTTACGGATCGGGGATCGTCAAAATCGTTTAGCACCAACACCCAATCTAAATAATATCATTACCAGTATTTTTTCTATACATTGTTATACATAACACAGATTGCAGTTACTATAGTAAAGCTATAAAGGACGTCTGCTTTAAATCATTCAAAATAACTGATGCCATATGGTTTTACCGTGATCGACTCTGTGTGTGGTAGGGTTGCCACATTTTTAGATGATATGACTAAAAAGTTAGTACCTTGCAAGGTACCTACTTGCAGTAGAATTAGTACGTACTTAGTATACCTATACCTACGTAATAAACATAAACTTATTTTTATAATACTAAAAATCATATAAAAATATTTTATTTAAATTTTACCTCACATTTGTGATTTTAAAAATATAGAGATACTAGAATAAGATTATTAAAAATCCCTGAAAAAGTATCATGAATTAAAATTAACATAAAAAATACTATATTTTTACCGTAAGTACTTAACATTAAATAAATATTTTACATGAAAATTATAGAATTATTTTACAGTTTTTTATTTATAAATACCTGTGTTTAAATTATGTTAAAATTAAACAAAAAAATATTTAGGTATATAAATATAAAAAAAATATTTACAGGCCATTTACTTTACTTTTATTTATAAAAAGTTAAAGATCCAAATAAACAACCTTACAAATTTATATAGTAGGTTGATTATTATTATATTATACTAGTTTTTTTCAGCAGCGAAGCTTCCTTGTGTGCCAAATTTTTGGCATTTAACGTAATGAAGTAACAAAACTACAAACATCTAAACTTTCATATATATGGCCGTATTCATAAAAACTTATTGAGGCCTTGAATTAGATAAAGAATTTTAGTTAAAGAAGGTTTTGTCTCTTTTACGCACAATCAATTTTGTTGCTAATAAAAAAAGACAAAACCTTCCATAACTAAAGCGTTCTTCAAGGACTCAATGAGTTTATAAGAATACCGGTGTTATACTTCAGTAATGATTATAAAAGGTGACAAGTGACAACCCTAGTAAGGAGACGTTCTCACATGTGTTTACAATAATTCCTACTGCATTACATTACTTACAATGAATTTATAAAAAATATTAACCATTGCGTTTGTAGTTAAAACAGGAATCTTTGCTGTATTTCGTAGAAAAAAAAAAACAAATAGCGGGAAAATGTGTACCTAGTAGGTTACTGTAGTTAGGTACCTATTAGTAAGCGTAATGGCTCCGTAGGTACTTACACTGTAATGTACCTACATTGAGTACATTAGTAATGTTTTTGATATAGGAACACATACATTTTCAAATCCCTTTAGATATATAGAAATATAATATAGGTACGAGTCCATTTTAATATCCTCACTGATAATTAATTCGTAACCGCACTATAAAAGGAGACTACCACCTCAACAAGAAATCGATGCAGTAATCTCCGGAAAACCGGTGAACCCACAGACTAAAACCGAAACATGACTAGGTCACTTGGCGGTTTTTGCGTCGGTCGCTCCCATTATCACCGCATATTAATATTTATAAACCCTGTTATATATGATGACCCCCGGGATTCCATCTATGTCCCTACCAAACATCATCAAAATCGGTTGAGTAGTTTGGACATGAAGCATTCCCAAACAGACTTTTCGCATGTATATAAGTATGGATTTGCGGATACAAACTGTCAAGTTGACATGATGAGGTCAACTTGACAACTTGAATACATTTTCATTGACTAATACCCAAGATTATTTATGTCACTTGGGATGTGTCTGTTAAAGTCTGAATCCGTGACGATAAGATTAAAAAAGAATGTTACATTGACAGTGAATTTAGATAGTATGTATACATGTACTACATCAAGACTGGAGTGATGACCAAGGCTCTATGGTGTTGTTGTCAAACAAATATACATAATGCAGGTACCAACCATCACGGGTGCTTTACGGCGCTTTAGGGTACCCAGCGATAGGGTTTTATTCCCACCTAGCTACTGATAGACTCAAGTATACTATACTGTATATATTTATACGGCGCCCGAGACCGCCTAGACGGCCTCAGGGTACCCAGCGAAGGGCTTTTTAATCCCACCGCATCGTAGCTGATGGTATGAGTCTGTACTGAGCAAGTGGCTAGCTAGCCGCTATGTATGGATAGACTCAATAACTCATCTATAAACAATTGCCGGGACCGACGGCTTAACGTGCTCTCTGGGGCACTATAATGGTGTTGTTTAACAAAGGTACATACATTTTTAGGTTAAAAGCTCTTTGGTACACACCGGGGTTTGAACCAGAGACCTAAGTGTCCAACCAACTCGGCCACCACGTATATCAATGACCTATCTATAAACAGTTTCTTAAGCTGTATAATGAAACTAAGATCGACAGCTGCTTGACGTGCTCTCCGAAGCACTAGTGATGTGGTCAACACACCTATGTCTTGGAACCCGTAGCCTATATTACAATCTAACAAAATAGGCCAGCGCGTATTTAAATGAAGTATAGACAACAGGTAAGTTTATATGTCCCTGTAGATCTTTCTATCATCTTATTTCTGGATGCATCCATTTCTATGCATACCCTCTTTCCTATAAAACATCATCTACTTAAACACACAAATTCATCTTCCAGACCTAAAGGAAACAGGTAAACAAAACGCAACTGTAACGTCGTCTACTCTAAGTTGAAGTTTCTTTGGCTTGAAGATAACACAATGATTCTATTATAGTCGGTCTCAAGGAGGAAATAAGAAATTGGATAATGAACGAGAGGAACTGGGACATTCTCGTGCAAGATAAAGGTTAGGTACTTATTTATTTAAAATTCTTTATTGCACAAAATTGTACATAGGCGAGCTTAATTTCTTAGGCGTTTTCTACCAGCTAACCTTTGAGAGAGTGAAATATGCTTAGGGTGCAGAACTTTTCAAAAAAGAAATAGATATAATCTTAACAATGATGCATAACAATACTTAAACTGCTTAAATACTGTATAAAATAAATGTAATACATAAACAAAAGTTGTCACGAGGATCTGGTTTGAGCATTCAGATAATAAGCTGTGAGCAAGCGTTTAAACACTCCAATGGAAGGGGCTGATCTTATAGTCAGAGGAAGCAAATTTCACTGGCGAGCAGCTGACGCCGTATACGAATCTGAATATTTGGAAGAGACGTGTGACGAGATTTTTAGAAGGTTATTGACAGAAGAACGGCGGGGACGGACTTAAACATTTTATATTAGCTAAAGGTTACATGGATACTTGAAAAGAAAGAAATTCTTGAATCAAGACAATTTCCTCTTGGTCACAACAAATACTCACAAAGAACAATATATTATTGAAAAAAAAAAAAATCTTAAATTAAGAAAAATATTGCTTTAGTTATCTTGGTGTGGAATGTTCTTAACATTTACTTAAGTTAAAAAAAAAAGTTTTAATTGTATTGAAATAATATTTCTGAGAATAGTAATAATAATATTTAGGAAAATTTACACATATTTCTAGTCCAAACTAAGCTCTAGGCTTGTACTATTTGTACCAGAAACAACGATATAATGCATATTATATTTTATAAACACCCATAATATTATAGGTATTTGATGCGGTTCTACAATAATCCGCAATGACGTAATTTGTGGACAATTGGAAAAATTATTTTTATTTACTGAATGAATTAGTTAATGAAATGTTTTATTGCATAATTCAAAGAGTGTTAAAAGTTATTTATTAATTATTTTATATAGTTTCATCAGAATTTAGCCATGAGTAATAAAAGATAATAACTGATAGAGGAATATGTAAAAGCACGATCATTTATTTGACTTGGTGACAAAGCTTATAATAAGTTTTTGCTAACTGTAGTTGACTATAGTCGGCAATATAGTTAAAGATCCACCAATAAGAAAGAAAGCTTTATTTGTACTGCAAATAGAGCTGTAGAAGTGGAACTTGGTGCAAAGTTATCCTGTCCTACCTGCAGGAACCTGGCGTGAAGATAAGTGATTGCCTGTCTAATAATACCCACCGAACTAATGATATTTAGGTACAAGTATGAACAAGTCTAAAAGAATATGTAGAGATAGAGACAAATGGAACTCGCTGCAAAGTAATTTGAAAGATGATAGTAATAAGAGAAACAGTGTTAAACCCCGAAATCAGCGTGTAGGCATATTATTATTAAATACACTAGGAGCTTTTGCTGATGCGTGTATAACATTGCGCTTATGAATAATCTTTTTTTTAAATAGAATAGAATAGAAAATTATTTATTCAATAAAATACAATATACATAACAATCTTAAACTAACATTAGGACATTTTTATATTATACGACGGAATAAATATTAAAATAAATTGTATATTTATTGAAATGGATACACCCTCAGCTTGTGCGTGAATACTTTGCAGTATGACACGCGCTGGTTTTCAGGGCGCACCATAATATTCTTACAACTATATTATTAATTCACATTATAACATTTAATAACTTATATCTTAATTCACCAACTACTTAATTGTCCTTAATTTCTTTTGCTAAACATGTACTGCGGTTTTTCTTATTAATCAAAAATTTTGATTCACTTATTTAGAGTACAATAAAAGGTCAATTAACTTCAATGCAGTAATAGTGTCAATAAGGTTTTTGATGACATCGAAATTGTTTGTTCGCTCAAGAAATTTGCTTCTATTGCATTGACGTCAGTTAATTTTAGGTATTGAGGTTGATGATTCATTATTTTCCTGATGTTCAATTCTAGTTACCTCCATAATTTATTGAATTGACGTATCTGGTTTCTGCATTTTTTTTCGCCGGACAATTTTCATCGCCTGTTTTGTGAGCTGAAGGTTTCTTGAAACGGTAACAGGTGGCACACACGCTTGGAGCTGTTTTCTTCGGACACTCTAAATGTCTGTCTAGTCTATTCTTAAAGGTCTATAAGAGTAAAGTATAGTAATATGAACAAGAATAAACACAATTACATATTAGTTTGCACTAGCTATCAAATCAAACAACTTTTCCATGGCACCATGTGTCGCAAATGAAAAAAATGTTAGGCTTCCCCATACAAATTTATCATTTTAACATTACTAGTTTGTATGGAGAGTACAATTTTGTTTTTCATTTGTGACACATGGTGCCATGTAAAAGTTGTTTGATTTGATCAGCAGAACCTCATATTAGCCCAAAGTACATCCAATCAAATTCACCCTGTATATAGAGATAGAGACAAGTGGAACTCGCTGCAGAGTAACTTGAAAACTGCTAGTAATAAGGGAACAGTGTAAATTCCCCGAAATCCGTATATAGGTAATAATGAGACTTGAGAGTTAATACTGTGTACGAGCCAAAATCATTGGAATGTAGAGATTTAGAAATTGGTGCAATATTCTAGAGTGACGACTTTGGAGGCAAAAGTTTCTAGTTATATAGCTCATAGAAATAGAACTTGTCGCAAAAGTTCACCTGTCTTACCATTAATGGATCTGACGTAAAAATAAATAATTGCCACTAACGTCCACAAAGGGCACTGCAATCGTGATCGCAAAGTCCGCGTTCTCCATACAAAACGAGCTTTCGCACTTCTAGTATTTCTATCTGCATTAGAAATACTAGACTTATTTGTCGCAAAATTAAAATAATATTTTTGTCGGTCATTGTACGTGTACATTGTAATCTTTCTGCAATTATAATACACCTATACTCTATCTTTCTGGGTAAAACATTTTTTTTAAAATCTTAATGAATGTCAACGCGATATTTTTTTAAATATCGATTCAATATTCTCATAATTTCCTACTAACAATAACCTTCCTACTAAAAATAACAAGAAGTTGATGAAAAGTTATTAAAAAAATTTTTAGAAGACGGTGCAAAAAAATCTGACGTTAGGTAACTATTTCTCACCAATAAAACAAAAAATCTACTATCGATTTAAACATTCCTAGCCCACTTATTACAAAACCTTTTATTAACATTTATTACAAAACCGATAAGTAATTTGCATGGCACCTGTGTATTGGAATGCAACCAGTGCAACAAGATGCCTATAGAGCTATTTATAGGTACTTGTAGCTTGCACTTAGTCGCATGCACTCTTGCGTTGGATTCTAGCGATTGAATAGTTTATTTACTACCTGTTTTGTATGTTTATGTTGTTTAGTCAACCGGTTTTGATTGTAAATAATAAAGACATATACGTGGTGCCCGAGTTGGTTAGACCTTATACTTAAAAACACTTAGATCCCTGGTTCAAACCCCGGTGTGTTAAAAAAAAAAAATTTTTGTTTAACAACACCACGATATAGTGACTCGGAGAGCACGTTAAGCTGTCGGTCTAGTTTTTTGAGTCTATCCAAACATCACGACGAGCTAGCCACTTGTTCGGTGTAGACTCATACTATCAGTTACGACGAGGTGGGATTAAAACCCCCTCCGCTGGGTACACTGAGGCCGTCTAGGCGGTCTCGGGCGTCGTAAGGCACCCGTGATGATATTTATATGTATTTTTTACATAAGAGTCTATTTCAATTTAGGCTTGAGCTCCGGAATACCGGGTTTAACAAAATTCCGGAATTCCAACATATTTCGTTTGTAATATCGGAATTGGTGAATCAAAACATATAACGAAAAAATATATAGTTTTGTCACGGATTGAACATATTGACGTTCTTAAAATTTTACTATCAACTTTTATTTTCAAGAACATCAATAATAAATTTAGAGTTTATTTAAAAATAATTATTTAATTTTTATATATAATAATTCTAATATAAATTCTAAATAGCTAAGTGATATAAATTATTTCTTTTTATTTTCTTAAAATACAAAAAAATAAAATAACCGTGACAAAATTATATCTTTTTTTACCGGGAAGCCCAACGACACACCCATTGACTCTTCGATCGATAGAAATCTAAACTCAAATGTATGGGGTTTGGCAATTCTCTTCGATCGAGTTCTACCTATAAACAAATTTCCCCATACAATTATCAATCGACGCGTCGATTGGTGTGTCGATGTGGCTTTCCAATAGGGCATATAGCATTTTTAAAGGAAAAACCTCCAACTACGGAATCCCCGAAATCCTTTCGTGACTTTTTATCTTCCTGGTGGTGAGTAAACCTACAAAGTCCACAAGTGAGGTCGATCAATAATAGTTGTTAAACAATATTAATCGCTCCCATTATGCCGGCTAAATGATGCGATTACGAGATGGGCGGCGACAGAAACGAATTGCATAAGAGTTTGCGAAATCGTTTTAAGTATTTAACTAATACAACCGAAGTCATCAGGACATTTTGGTTCATACCTACTCTGCTCTATAAATTATGTCTATATTTTACTAATTATTTTAAAGAGAAAAAAAAATTTTGTTCCGAGTAAACTAAAAAACTACTGAACTGATTTTAAAATTTCTTCTTTTTCACACAAGCTACTTATTGAAAGTCGAATAACTGTAAGATAATAAGCTTTATTAGACGTAACATTAAGCATTATATATGGTGGCCTAGTTGGTTAGACCTTGGATTTAAAAACACTTAGATCCCTGGTTCGAATCCCGGTGTGTACCAATGAGTTTTTAATTAAAAAATATATGTACATTTGTTTAACAATACAACTATAGTGCCTCGGAGAGCACGTCAAGCTGTCGGTCCCGGTTTCACTATACCAACTTGTAAAACTGTTTATAGATGGGTTATTGAGTTAATTCAAAACATCGCGACAAGCCACTTGTTCGGTGTAGACTCATACCTTCGGCTACGACGAGGTGGGATTAAAACCCCTCCGCTGGGTACCCTGGGACCGTCTAGGCGGTCTCGGGCGTCGTAAGGCACTCGTGATGATATGTATGTATTTGGCATGTATTTCATCAAAATCGACCGAATCGGACGATATTATTTAGAAACCATAAAAATCCTCACGCGTGCCCATGTCGCGGATTTTTGTTTAGGTATTATAAATAACATGTACATAAAGTTGCGGGCACTAGCTAGCTAGTTTATAATAAACACGTCTCACGATAGTGTGACATCAAAAATAACATTAATTAAAATTCCATACTAGGTTTAAACTGCGCAAATACTTAAAGCAAAATATTATTGAAACTAGCACGTAGAACGTTAATTTAGTCATAGATCAAACAACTTTGGGTTTAAGCAAATCAACACGTTCGTCCTGACCTCAGTTTCAAATCATATTTGTAGAGCAAACATTAATATCTCTAGCTTTACTAATAATATTTAATACCTTAGTTGTACAAATAGTGACAGCAAAAGAACCTTGACTTTATCTTTAAAAACTTAGTAAATATTAGTTGTAGGTACCTATACAGGAATAGGATATTATTATATTAAAATAGAATATACAGAGCTGCCCATATGATTTATAGACTGGTAAAGAAACCGTCTGCTGGGCATGAAATATCATTCTTAGTGTTACCCCAAAGACCTTGGATTTTTCGAATTTTGGGGAAATTTGAAAAATCGGTCGGTCAAGGCAACGGAAGCTAACAGTCCTTTACGCAACGGAAGTTCTCGAAAGAAATAAATTTACCCGTTTTTGAAACATTTTTTATTTTTTATTGCTCCGCTTCTATTGTTCGTAGCGTAATGTTATTTACCTGGCCTGGGATAGGTGTCCGCTTTATACTCGTACAACGAGGCTATTTCATCATAAACACCGCAACAAGCTCGCTACTTGTTAGGTGTTGCCTCCGAATACCATCGGCGAAATGAGGACGGGTTAATCCCTCCGCTGGTTATCCTGAGGCCGTTTAAACGGTTCTCGGGAGCCAAATAGGCACCCGTGATGGTATTTATAGACTTCCACGATATCCAAAACGATATCCACGGCTATCCAAAACTAAAATAATTTTTCATTGGGCTGATTGACTATCTATAATAATTACAGACCCAAATAGATAATTATTACATAATTTATTGTACAAATCTATTTTTCATGAAAAGTCTACATAAAGCAGCACAAATAGCACTTATTTCTTTCTTGGCCTCGATGAAAACAAACAAACAGGTCCATAAGTTTAACAAGGCGCGGCGGGGTCCATATTTTGTTCTTTATCAAATAATGGTGACACAGTTTGGTGCCAATCAAACGGAACACCCTTGTTTATCAAGCAACAACTTTTCTTTATTGATTCTTATTCTTTGCTTGACACTCCTATGTATGGGGTGTCCCACTGAGATGGATCAGCAGTTTTGATGAAAACTGTTTAACTTGTTGCAGAGTAGATCTCTTTAATCATGTTTTTGAGGAAGGGTTTATTCGTAGTGTCGAAAAATGTAAAGCCATCTTATTGATGGATCCCTACAGTTTATACTGTACAGTAAGTGAACTCCTGTTTATAATTTCTTCTACACTAATGTTATGATTTGGGACGGGTGCATCCGATTTTTTTTTTTTTATTTTTTATTTGTTGGTCTTGGTCGTCTCAAAGTGTAAGTGATCGAAATTAACTACTTAAGTATTTCATAGGTAAAGAATAAGATCAATAATTTTTAATACTGCCCTTAATTAAGGGTTAAATGACTGCTGATATCTTTACTATATAAACCATTAAATAAATAATTGAAAAAAGGACGAAAAATATAATAATAAATAAATAAACATTACATAGGTATTACAACATGGCTGTTAGTCGTAGTTTAATTATTATTTTTATGATGGTAATTGTAGGAAAATAACTTTCAGTATACTTTTGTAGTATTACTTAGTAATAATATAAAAAAAAAATCTGATTTAAAAAAAAAAATTGTCCACAACCGTATATAAAAGTATTATCATTGAATAAATACAATGACCGACAAAAATATTATTTTAATTCTGCGACAAACGTTAGTGGAGAAACTGGAAGTGCGAAAGCTCTTTTTGTATGGGGAACGCAGACTTCGCTATGATGAATTGGAGATTCCTGGTAAATTTGAAGGTTGTATTATGGGATTATATGAGGCTCTACTAATCAATTCAAAAAACTTATCCCATAGAACCATGTGTCGCAAATAAAAAAAAATACTAGGATTTTACAACATTTATTGTTTAAAGAATTCCTTATTAATATTTAATTTCATATGATAGAATTTCGTACTAAAATAGTCTCGTTATAAAATAATAAATATAAACAATACAATTGACCATTGTTGTTGTATACCTTTCTATACCTTTTTTTTCGTTAGGATAAGTAATTAATTAAAAAAATATTCTTTAAATACATACGAAATTAGCTATTGATACAACTTCCTAGCTTAGCGAAGCCCTAGCTTAGTATCTAAGTAGAAAAGGTTGAGTTCTGAACTAGTTCAACGAACTTGAATCTACACCTATGAAAAACAAAAAAAGACTTCATTACCATAAATAACAAAACGAACAATAGACATATCGGGAATCAGGATATGACGCATAAGTATGGGTAGGTAACCTACACATCTATCTATACATAATAAAATTGTAACAGGTCCCGATGTATGTACATTATTTATGGATATTGAAGAAAAAAATATGGAGTCTTTATTAGACAGAAGCCAAAATGATAGTTAATTAAATTTTTGTCTACCTGTCTGTATGTTTGTATATGCATCACGCAAAATCTACTTGCTAGAATTGAATGCAATTTTCACCGATGTATATGTTTGTATATGCATCACGCAAAATCTACTTGCTAGAATTGAATGCAATTTTCACCGATGTATTGATAGAGATCTAACTTAAAATATAGGTATTTTGAAGTAAGAAAATATCTTTTTACTTCTCATGCTCTGAATGTGCTTATTTGTGCAGGATATAGGCTGCACAAAATCGAATTTTGTCCACAAGTGCATTAACGTATTTACTCATAAATGTATCTATATTAAGGCAAAGAAAATGAGCCATACAGCCAAACACAATAAGAAGTTCATAGATAGAATTGGTTATTTTATAATATTTACTTAAATTTATTTGCTCTATGTGTTTTTTAGGACATAAAAACAATTTCCTTCAGTATTCAAAACTGTACTAATTTTACATTGAATTTTAATTAAAGAAATGTTATGTTATACTACTGTTTTATTTCCTTGCAATCGAAGTGAAAAGCAGAGTTTATTTAAACGAAAAATGACTAAATATGTCATTTTTCGTTCAATATTTATATATTTATTGTTTATTAATTAATATTTATGATTTATTTCGTTTAATGTTCGATATTTTTGAACGGAAAATGGCATATTTAGTCATTTTTCGTTTAAAAATCTCGAATCGAGATGAATCTTGAAAGCGCGAGAATCGCCCACCTGGAGAGTGGACTTCATAAAGTAAAAAGAATCCAGTAGGATTATTTTATTTTATTTATAAACACGAAACAAATAACAATCAAATACAGTTTGTTTACATAGTAAAAATAGCTTTGCCTAAAATGTCATCCAAAACATTAAATAACACTCGTATTTTTTATTAAGTATAATTATTTACTTTTATTTGTAGGCTTCTCACCTTTTTATTAGGATATAATTTTAATTAGTTATTTTAAGTTAGTTTCTCAAATGTACATAATATATATATAGTACCAGAATACATATATAAACAAATTCAAGAAATTTATTATATAATGGTACCATTAATTAAAATGATTTCATTCATTAAATGTAATATTTAAAAGCTATTTACAGTATTTTCTAAATATTTTAAATTTATATAATATAAAACTAATAAAATAAAAGACCTAATACAAAATATAAACTACCTAAAATTAAATTAAATCCTACAAAATTAATATAAAAAAATAGACTACCTATAATAAATTTCTTCCATATCGCTATCATTATGGATGGTTCCCAAAAGACTGGCTGCGTTACCCCGTTGTATAGCGATACTTATGCGCTGTCCAAGGAACGAGCCAGCCCTTTGGTCACCAGATGTATCGACCAGGTGGGCGATTCTCGCGCTTTCGAGATTCATCTCGATTCGAGATTTTTAAACGAAAAATGACTCAATATGCCATTTTTCGTTCAAAAATATCGAACAGTAAACGAAATAAATAATAAATATTAATTAATAAATAATAAATATATAAATATTGAACGAAATATGACATATTTAGTCATTTTTCGTTTAAAAATCTCGAATTGAGATGAATCTCGAAAGCGCGAAAATCGCCCACCAGTAGTTTGGAAATAGATTTAAAAATATAATGAGCCTCTGATCCCCACGGTCCCATGGTTATATGGTACCTACAATGTCTTTACTTTTTAGTGAATATTATTTCGCCGAATACCAGCCGCGAAATGAGGACGGGTTAAATCATCCACTGGGTACTCTTAGGCCGTTTAAACAGTTCTCGGTAGCCAAATAAGCACCCGTGATGATATTTTTAGTGAATATTAGGTAACTCCGTTTTTTTTTTGTTAAAGAGTTTTTTTTATTTTTCTTATAAAAAACTCGGGAGTGCAAGCAGTCCGCATGGAATATTTTATTATAATTACAACGGCAATAGTCTTACATAATATAGAGTATTTTATATACAATATTAGTATTAAAGTAAGAAAGCGACCCCAGCCTAGTGGTTAAGTCACTGCGCAACTGATAACAAAGTTAAGCAGATGACAACAAGGCCGGCTTGGGATGGGTGACCGCTTTATACAACGAGGCTATTTCATCATAAACACCGCAACAAGCTCGCCACTTGTTAGGTGTTCCTCCGAATACCATTCGCGAAATGAGGACGGGTTAATCCGTCCGCTGGGTACCCTGAGGCCGTTTAAACGGTTCTCGGGAGCCAAATAGGCACCCGTGATGGTATTTATTTTATTTATTAAAGAAGCCTTTTATTTCGCCCTTTTTAATATAATGAGTTGTGATAGAGTCTCAATCATTACCCATTAAGTTTATTATCTCGCCCTCTTAACCTTCGTCCAATGTAATGACCGATTACTTATCTAATCGCCAGCAGCCAGTTATTTGTACAATTCCTAACATCCAAGTAAACTAAAGTAGGTTTATTCACAAGCCTCTAAAACTCTACCCACTCTTTTCGGAAAACTTTTACAAAGACAAAATGTTATATGCATAGTATGTATACATACCAAATTATAATATCAACGTTTTACAAATAATAGAGCTCTGTAACCCTTAGACTCTTAGGTTCCAGATATCGCCAGATATTAAGTTGTATGTTTAAATCTAACAAGAAATATTACATATGGTTGTGGGGCTAATAGGGAGGAAACTGAGAAAACACTTAGAAAGTGCCAGATCAGGGAAGAAAATGGACAATATCGCATTAATATAAACCATGAGTTAGATGCATAAAACAAGTAGGTATGCATATTAAGAAACTGCAAGTCGCAACAATTACGTTGGGCAGGGCATATTGAAAGAACGAAAGCCAACAAAACGGTCAGGAATAAATAATAAGTGCTCAGGAGGGATACCACGCTGCCCGCTGGTCTAGGTAGCTTTTGCTGGCACGTTATTATTAGTTTTGTGTTGGATATCACTATTTAATGTGATGGATGGGCTGTTTGGAAGAGAATCTCAAGCGAATTATTAAAATTTCGAGGAATTAAGGCTAACAAAAATAATGGATAATGGGAAATTTAATGTAGAGGCAACTTAAACTGGCCAAGGGTTGTGGTGCCGAAGCAATAGTACCTGCGGCCACATTCTGTTTCTTATAACGTGAGCGTTAGATTGTCAAAGTAACGAATTCAGTTAATAGCGCTCTCTCCTCCAATCGGCGATGGTTAAAAAACTACTCTGATTGGAGGACAACGCGCTAATAGCGGAAATCGTTATTTTGACAATCTAACGACCACGTTATAAGAAACAGAATGTGGCCGCTGAATAACTAACGAGGGCGACTGATTGTATAATCATTCTAAGTAATAGGCACCAAAATAACTTTCTAGGCATGAATTAAGTAATCAATGCGCCTAGGTTAGGGTAATTAAATAAAATGAAAAATCGCTCAAGTGCAAATGCTGTTTAGGGCTCTAAACTATAGAAAATGAGGGGAGAATATGAAAAAAAGTTTGGCATCAAAAATAAATCATAATCTAGATAACTATTTTAGATAGAAAGTTTATATTTGAAAAATGTGTACGTACGTATAATAATATACTGTGGTTCTCCACACATTCATTTTTTAATTAAATTAAATTATAGTTAACTAAGGGCAGATTCAAACAAAAGAAGGCATATCTTATACCAAGATTAGGAACGTCAAATTACATACAAATAATTATTCTGAGTATTAATAATTAAAACTATGAATAAATATTTGGGTGTTATTTGACATTACTATCCCCAGTGTAAGTTATGCCTTCTTTTGGTTGAACAGGCCCTTAGTTATTTATTTTGAAAAGTAAATAGTTTTTTGTTTTTAATAATAATTTTAACATTAGGGTTTAAAATTAAATTAAATTTTAATAATAAGTAATTGAATTTAATTAAAAATAATAGAAAACCATAGAAATAAAAATAATCAAATCTTATTTTTGCTCATCAAATTATCTGTATAATTGTAGGACCAAATAAATTTGGTAATAAAAATCTTAGCCGAGGCCCAGGCCCGGGACTTGGGAGTTTAGAGGCTTTCCATATTATTATTATATGGAAAGCCTCTAACACCCTCTAACTTTATGAACAAAAAAACTGAAACGCATCTAACTCTATGAACCCATCTATTAATAGGAAACCATAAAATAGGTATGTTATCTAGATTACGCATCTATGAATAGCCCGATAATATTATTATCACCAATATTGTGGTTAATTTTGATTATTACAACTATTTTCGTGTAACCAGATTAGAGTTTAGATTATATTGTCTATTATCATTATATAAATCTAAGGCTTGGCGTTCACTGCCTTTTGTCAAATGAAGATGTTGCTTTTGTAATTTTAATTTACTTTATTTTCCAAGGTTAATTTATATTATTTTTGTATACTTGTGTAAATTTAATTATTTTTATTTGTTATCTTTCTGTAAATAAATATATCTTTTGCAAAAAAGTCTCTTTTGTTTTTAAAGTACCTACCTACTTGACGCTAACTTCAACTATCTACTACACACCTATGGCACAGAAGAAATAATAGTACTATGATCGGATTACTAGTCGTTACTTAGCCTGAGCCATTGCTTGCCATGGTCAAAATTTAGTTTTGTCATATGCAGTTTGACAGTCCGGAGCGTTGGCTAAGCATTAATAATTGCTTAGCAACGACTATTAATCCGACCACTAGTATAAAACAATGTTGCTTTCCGCTTTTAGGTGTTGCTTTGATTTAAAAAAAAAAATTACGCGGTTTCCATCATCGAGAATTACAAGGGTTTGCACATGTTTACTTTCATGTTATATTCATATAAAATTCAATGTTTCGTGAAAACATATTATTGTGATTGTTTTTATTTCTAATGTTGACTAAACTTTACGTGATAGATTAAAATAATGTGTATTCTAAAGATTTAAAAAAATTGCGGCGTCAGAACCTACATTGCACCCGTGCGAAGCCGGGGCATCAATTAACTTTATAAAATAAAAAAAGCTTTTATGTCAGGATATGTTTTTTAGTAAGTAATCATCACACGGGCATTTTTAACTTTTATCTTATTACGCCTGAATCCGTCGCCAATATACCTAGTCTTGCCATAAATATTGTAACAAGGTTTTTTTTTTCTATTGCAAATAGCATTTATTACTTTTACAGTGTGTTAGTTTAATACATAAATATATAATAATTTAAAATATAAAAAGCTTATACAAAGTGGTCTCCATTGGCTGAAATACAGTCCTTTAAACGTTGAGGCCAGTTATCAATAGAAGCACGCACTCTTTCCATGGGAAAATTCCTTACTGCCAATCGTATGGATTGACTTCAATTTATCATGGCGTTTAGAGCAAGCCGTAGTCTCTAAAACTGACCATAAATCATAATCTAGCGGATTAAGATCGGGACTAGACGACGGCCCATCTTCAGCTCTGATGACGTTCGCTTCCAACCAAGACTGCGTGAACCGAGCTTTATGACCCGGCGCGGAGTCTTGCTGGAAGAATCATACTTGGTTATTGAACATGGTGTTGTTAAGGGGCTTAACTACCTTCTCAATGTTTTCACGTAATCTTTTAAAATACGCGACATGGTGCTTTCTTCATCTCCCGAGATAAAATATTTTGCTTTCGGACAGGATTTCTTCGAATACTTTCTCTTGCTGCTTTGACCACCTTTTTCGTACGAATACTACTTGGACGGCCAGATCATTTTCTGTCACAAACAGAGGCGGTCTTATTGTACCTATTAATAGCCTGATACACAAACATTTGACTAATACCAAGTGTATGGAGAGTTAGAAATTGCATTTGCTCCATAACTACTTTGTCTAATGCAATCACAGCGATTCGGTTCTCTTTATCACCCCACTCCATTTTAATATCGCAAAATATTGTACAATGTATTAGTGCCAAAATGAGAAAACACAATGAACAATCGTACAAAAATGACAGATTGAAAAATTTTAATGTATTTTTTTTATTTTATTGTAACAGTATTTATGGCTATGTATATTAAGTTAAGCCCAAATAAAGTAACAGAATTTAATAAAATAATCATAAATTGGTATGTCTAGTTAATCAGTGCAGTCTCGGAGAAAAAAGATGTTTGTACAAAATGACACTACTTATTTCTGTTCCTCGTCAATAACCTGTCGATTCGCTTGCACTCTATTGTACGAGCGAATGTGATTATTACAGAGGCTCTACCATGGGTTAGCGCATTGCAGAAACGTAACGTATTCATTTACGTATACGTGAGCAACAACCAATAGGATCGCTTTATTTTTGGTAACAGGATTGAATAAAGCGATCCTATTGGTTGTTGCTCTCGTATACGTAAATGAATACGGTATGTTTCTACAATGCGCTAACCCATGGTAGAGCCTCTGAGATAAACTGTGGGGTCATTGTACGATTTGTTTTCTCTTCCCCCACTTGCCACGGCACTTTATCTCGTTACAATAGATTTTTTTTTTCTTTTAGCAGTATAAGCTTAGCTTTAATAAATTAATATAATGTCGGCAAAGTCGTTTATTAAATCAATCAGTCGTGCACAGAACGAATGAGTAAGTTAATTAAGTTTAGTGATTGGATAATGCAATTGTAGGACTACCATGTTATTTATAAGGGGCATGGCCCATATCCAGATATATATATTGAAAATCTAGTGATAACTTTAATTTTTTTTTTTATTATTTATTTAAAAGTTCAAGACTTAAGTAGGCACTAAGAGAAATGCAATCTGCGAGATCTCGATATCGGAAAATCTCTTATATAATTTTCGAGATTGATCTCGCAAACTAATTTTACGAGATCTCGGGAGATTCCGCATCAACAATATGTTGTTCTAAGCACTTTTCACTTACAGACAGGTCCATGTGTGTCTGTGAGTGAAGTGTGAACCTGTATGCAATGCTATAGGAGAGGGGTGCTTGACTATGTTAAACAGCTAAAACTTTCTTTCTATGGCATCAGCTACTACTAATGAAAGTTATGATAATATGTGAGTTTTAGGTATTTCCATTGCGGGAAAAACCATTTTACCCCATGAAACTTAGAAAGCTTTTAAACAGCCAAGACGCACAGTGACTTCTCCAACAACCAGCGATTTTTGAATCTCAGCGATGACTTTGTTATCATCAGTGAGAAAAATATCACCGATGACTAGGAATATCGCGATTGATTAAAAGTCGTATGTTTTAAAGTCATGTGGTCACCAACTTACGCATTATTTGTCATAGAAAAGAGCCAAACGAAGAAAATACATATTGTTGGCTGTTCTTGTTTCTCACAATAAATACATTTCATAACAAACAAGCAGCTGTCATCGGTGACTTTATTTACAAGTGGTCGGGGGCAATCGTATTGATATCATTAGGTATGATATTTTAGTCACCCAATAAGATTCAAAAATACGAACTTTAGAAATCGATGACAATTTGTACATTTCAGTGATATTCAAAAATCGCACCCCAGAGATCGTCTCTTAAAAAAAAAATGAACTTATATTATTAACTTTATAAAGGCGAATCGTCCTAAAATATTTCATGTGAAGTTAGAAGTCGTATGTCTGTTGAAACTTTGAATAGGTATGTTAACTCATAAATATTAAATAAATAAAATTTAATACTTTTATTTCAGTATCAAGCATAATGGCGTTACAATTTTAAGTAACGATGAAAATTTTCTTTTTTCACGGGCTATTTGCTGTCGCCTAAACTTCACTGTCGAACTACAGTAGGTAGCTTGTAATAATTTCACGAGATAACGAGCTAGCCACTTGTTCGGTGTAGACTCATACCATCGGCTACGACGAGGTGGAATTAAAAAAAAACCTCCGCTGGATACCCTGGGGCCGTCTAGGCGGTCTCGGGCGCCGTAAGGCACCCGTTATGATAAGGTGCCAAGCCAAAACTCATTTATATCGCGAATTATAGTCAACAGTTAAAGTTTAGGCGGCAGAATAATACCCTGTAAAGAAATATAAAATAAAATATACCGTTTAGGTAGGTACTCACACCAATTTCATATACAAAAATCTATGCTTACAATTGTATTGTTCAGTTTTAATCTTATTTGTCTAGTGTATGGAGGTAATAAAGATCCTAGTCAGGTGAAAAACTTATTCCTACCCATTAGCAGAAAAGGGGACGAAAATCGGTTGGGGTCTAGGGACCTATTTGTCAGGTGGGCGAGAAAGTGTATTTCTAATGGCTTAGGTACCTACTTAAAATATATCTACCCAATCTAATATACAACCAATGATAAAATAACCTAGTACCTACACTCCCAAGTGTCCTTATAAATATTTTTTTTAAAGTTTGATTTTTATTTTTCGGTATGTAGGTAGGTACCTACTAGATTATTATATTATTATTATTATTTAGGTTTATTAGTAAATTTTTATTTAGGTTAATTTTATTTAGAAGTAATTTGTTCTTTAAGGATGTCCGAAAAATTATTGGAAATAAATGATAAAATTTATTTTCAAAAATATACGGACAGACTTAAACATTCAAACCCATTATTAAACCCAATTTTAGTATACGTATTCTAGTCGGTTTTTTGAACCCTAAAAATATAAAACTAATAGGTACGAATACTCAGTGGGTTTAATAATGTTTACGAATAAGTAAGTATTTTTCGTTATATCTTTTAAAATAAGACGGTAATTATAATTACCTCAATACCTACTTACCTAAATAAATTATCGTAGGTACTTTTCGTTGATTTTTTTTTAATATGGTATTACCTAACCGACATTTTCGTGCTTTAGGTATCGAGCAAGTGACAAGTTTATTATAGCTTTTGCCAAAAAAGAAGGTACCTACCTATGGTAGGTATATTGTAAATATTTTGAAAAACAACAAAGTAAACATTGCCAAAATCTAAGTAAATTGGAAAACTACTTCCTGAAATACCTAATAATTTTGCAAATTAATTCTTTTATTTGTCAACATCGAGTGATAAAATATTGTTATTGGACATATTCCAATAAAACAAGTCGTGTGTTTTTTTTACCATTTCTTATCTCAGTGGGTAGGTATTTATAGAACAAGGAATTTAATGGGAACAAAATATAGAAACAAAGGATACTTATTTTATTATTTAAATCAACATAAAATTTTTAATAACATACTTATATTAATATTTACTTACATCAATAGATTGTCGACCTATTTTCTCCATTTTCGCCATACTAAACACACAACACTATCACTTCATTTCACAAACTAGGAAAAAAATTAATAGTTTTAAACTTTCCAATTTTACTGGAATTCTAAAAATCTGTTGGCGCGCTTCATCCGCGCCACTTTATAGCGGTTCATTTTGCACAACACACAACTTTTTACGAATAATATTATTCTAATGAATAAACGTGTATATTTTGACGCTTGACTACAAAACGTAACTGCCCTAAATAAGCGTCAATCTTGGCAAATCCACAACTAAACAATGAATGTATGCAACAACAAAAACGACTGTGCGCGTACTATGTTCACAAGATAAACTAAACCAAACGCAAGAGTAACAGAGATAGCAAATACACTTGTTTCCTATGCGAAGGAATGTACGCGTAAAGGCGAGCGTTGGAGAGGGATAGGAATAGTTATCCCGTATGCGTTTGAGGTAACCAACCGGCAATCCTGTCTTGAAGTTTTACGACAAAATGACCAGTAGTTACTTATAGGTAACTTTAATTTAGATAATATTATTCTACATACATAGTACCTAGGAATAAATGTAAATATAACGGTATATGATGCATACGTACGTGATCTGCAGAGCGCGGTAGTGGTTCAGTGGCCAATTTATTGTTTACCTGCCGGCATTCGACTTTTTTGTCGCAAAAGATTCGTCCGCTTCGTGGTCAGTTGGTTGTATCCGGAGGTCGTGGATTTGGTTCCCACTCATGGCATAATAATTAAGCAGGTAGGTTTAGTACTTACTTATTTCTGTAAGTTTGCCTTGTTTATTTATTTAAAATTCTTTATTGCACTAAAACATTTACAAAGGCGAGCCTTAGGCATTATCTACCAGCTAACCTTTAGTTAAAAATTGTAATATATGGTGCGCAGTTTAATGTAAAAAGAAAGCAAAATACATAAACTAGGTACATACAGCTATAGATATAATTACGTACTCAAATATACAACTACCTACTTAAATAATATAGTAAAATAAATACCTACATAAATTTATATGTTTAAACCTAACCTGAATTAAAATAAAGAGAAATGAGAAATTTCTCAAATATAATATACAGTATAAGTACCTATCAGAGGCTCTACCATCGTAAATGAATACGTTACGTTTACGTGAGTAACAACCAATAGGATCGCTTTATTCAATCCTGTTACCAAAAATCAAGCGATCCTATTGGTAAACCCATGGTAGAGCCTCAGACCTTGTTTCTGGAACCTAATATAAGCTAAAAACTGTAAGTGCAATATGTAAACATCCTGCATTTTATTATTATTATTAATGATGATGATACATTTCAAAGTAACAATATAATGCAATAAAGTGTTTAAAAAATACTAAATAATCCTTATTTATTAAAAGTTTATTAGATCAGTTTTTTTAAAACTTACGGGAATTAAATAATAGCTTAGGAATATACATGAATTTTAGATGTGACTCTAGCTGTGCTCCTATATACATTTCACCGAAATCGGACCAATAAAATATAGCCCATGTTATTGGCTAATAGTTTTCTATTGGAGAAGGAATACCTATTTAAAATCAGTTTGAGTTTATCCGGAATAAACAAACAATCAAATCTTTTCGCTTTATTATAATATAGATTATCGTAAAGTATTAGATAACCGTACATCTTTGTAGAGGAGGTAATGGAGTAACAAAGGTATGAGGTAGTACATCTACAAAAAATCTCATATCATAGGGTTAATTTTCTGGAAAAAAAAACATACAACAAACTGTAAGATGATAGGTGGAACTAAACTTTAAGAATTATACATGGTTATTATTAAAATCTAACGACAAGGCTAAAATTATTAAAATTAATTAATAAAACGATAAAATAGTTAGTAGTTAATATACTAACTATTACCTATACTAATATTTTGATTTCAACTACTTATTAGTTTTTTTATTTTGCAAAAATAACTAGGTATGAAAATTGAAAAACATTATAATACCTACCTACAAGTGTTTTTTTTTCCTCAAAGGTACTAGATTGTGTTTTGACAGTTGATCCCTACATCAAAATAGAATACAAAAAAGACTAAATAATACAAAATCATTATTTTCAGTCAGGCTTTTAAAGCCGTTTATGTTTTTTGGTATAAAGATATTGGTCCTATTATTAGATCAAAATTTTTATTAGTTTTATTGAAACATAAAATTTGTGAGTAGCTGGGTATATTTTTGAAATAGATACTTATGTACTTAAATGTGAAAAAACCTTATCGCTTTACTTTTGAGGAGTTAAAATGTTCAATTACTCCGAAAACTTTATCAGATTCAAAAAAAACTTAAAATTCAGTTAATATTTGTAGGAGATATAAAAGGTGATTATAATCAGGATCTTGATATAATGGAGTTTGAAATATGCAACATGAAAATGCAGTTCTTCATTGAATTGAAGAAATTTGAAAGATAAATTAACTAACGCGAGCTTTAGGTTAAAATAAATATTTTATATAAAAGATTTAATAACTAACACGAGCTTAAAGTTAAAATAAATATTTTATATAAAAAAAATAATAACTAACACGAGCTTTAAGTTAAAATAAATATTTTATATAAAAGATATAATAACTAACGCGAGCTTTAAGTTAAAATAAATATTTTATATAAAAGATTTAATAACTAACAAGAGCTTTAAGTTAAAATAAATATTTTATATAAAAGATATAATAACTAACGCGAGCTTTAAGTTAAAATAAATATTTTATATAAAAGATATAATAACTAAAGCTCGCGTTAGTTATTCTATCTTTTACATTTCTTAAATTCAATGAAGAACTGCATTTTCATGTTGCATATTTCAAACTCCATTATCAGATCCTGACTAAACTAAAACGTTACCATTATTATTTGTGATGTCACAAACTATTTTTTTATATAAGCCTCCGAAACGACCTATTTTTGTGGTTACATTAGTTTTTGACAAGGAGCATTACCTAGGTATTTTAATTATACCTGCCCCCGCAACTTCGTGTGCGTGATGTTAAAACAGAAGATATTAAAAAAAACAAATTTTCACTGCATTTGTCAAAAAGTAACATAAAATGTGAACCTTAAAAAAAAATAGTTTTATGTCATTTTAAAATACCCTTATTGTTTCATACAACACTATATTTGTAAAGCCGCACGTATGCTCTTTTAGAGCAATGTCTCTAAAAGGAATGCCTTTAGATAAAAAAAGGGCTTATCTATTATAAGCGCTAATAAAATAAAATATATTAAATAGCGAAATATGGTCTAAGGAGTCTCAGGGCCGATTTTGATAAAAACTAAAACTGCGTCATTAGGTTTTTGAAAATTGTTCCTATTCTCCTAGTCGGGAATCGAACCGGTTGATTTAAAAACTGTTAGTATCGCTTATAAGGATAAATTCGGGTAAGTAATATCAACGGGCAAACTAAAAAAAAGTACTCATTTTTAATTTAAATTTATCATTAAAAAAAACATACTTTACCACCGTCTACTTTATCAACTATTTTTTTTTTAATAAAGCTCTTCAAACCCCATCCTTATTGAAAACAACATTATATTTGTATTTAAATAAAATTAAGAAAAAACGAATTTATTGCAGCTATGTATTAAAAATAATGGCTATCAATTCAATTTATTAAGGCTTAAAAACATTACACATTTTTGATTAAAAATTAGCACTTTCCTTTTGTTTGCCATTAAAAGGTACGTTCCACCATTTGGTCCTTAAAAGCTACACTGTCAGCTAGTGCAATAATACAGGTGAGTTTCTTTTTCTCAAAATCAACCGGTTAAATTATTACCGGTTAATAAAAAAAATGTAGGTACGTTTTTCTGTACAGTTTGTCATGATTTGGGTGCTTATAAAATATACCTAATAAGTTTTATTATCGATGTTTCTGGTACACATAGTACAAGCCTAAAGCTTAGTTTGTAACCAGAGGGTTGCGATTTTTGAATATTAGCGGATGACTAAAATATCATACTTATGATATCAATACGAGTGCCTCCTACCACTATGACTAGAAAATCACGATTTATCAAAAGGCCTATTTTTAAAGTCAAATAATTTCTCATTCACAAAGGTTACTTCCGTTTCGTTATGAAAACATTGTTTGTCGTTCTTGTTTTTCATAATAATTGATGCTAAAACATAAAAATTCAATGGTGGAACGGAACTTAAAACACATTAATTGTGATGATTATTATTTGTCATAGGTGACATTCTGCTTTTTTCACATTAACATTTCAGTGATTTCAAGAGATGAAGCTCAATTAAGTTTTTATGAATAACACGATAAAGGTTTCAGAACGCCTATACAATCCCGCGGCAAAAAGTGGAACTAATAAAATTGAGAGTAAACCTTAGAAAAAGAATACCAAAGCATCTTTTTCTAAGGAGTAAACAATATGTGGTAAATATTAGTGCCTACGATGTCAACAAAATATCTTAGGTTATTGTCACCATCGCCATCGTCGAACCATCATCCCTTCGCGCGACTGCAGCGACCCGTCCAAAGAAACTCTTGTGGAAAACATGAAACGAACTTATAAGCAAATATATCGAAAAAAATAAAACCTAAGTATAAATCCAAAATACAATAGTTAGTAAGTACTAAAAGTAGGTAGCTATATGCTGATATTCAAAAATCGCACCCCAGGGCATTGCAGTCTTGCCATAAATATTGTAACAAAGAAAAAAATATGTTTTTCTATTGCAATTAACATTTATTACTTTTACAGTGTGTTAGTTTATTACATAAATATAAAACCATTTAAATTGTAAAAAGTTTATTCAAAGTGGTGTCCATTGGCTGCAATACAATCAGTCTTTAAACGTTGAGGCCAGTTATCAATAGAAGCACGCACTCTTTCCATGGGAAAATTCTTCACTGCCAATCGTATGGATTGTTTTAGGGGCTCCAAATTATAATGGCGTTTAGAGCAAGCCGTACTCTCTAAAACTGGCCATAAATCATAATCCAGCGGATTAAGATCGGGACTAGACGAGGGCCAGTTTTCAGCACTGATGAAGTCCGAAACTTTCGCTTCCAACCAAGACTGCGTGGAACGAGCTTTATGACCCGGCGCTGAATCTTGCTGGAAGGACCATACTTGGTTATTGAACATGGTGTTGTTAAGGGGCTTAACTACCTTCTCAAGAATAGTATCTTGATACACTTGTGCCGATGTTTTGATACGTTTTTCACAAAAATATGGGATAATAAACAGAGGAGGTCTCATAGTACCTATTAATAGCCCAGTACACAAACATTTGACTAATACCAAGTGTATGGAGAATTTTAAAATTTGCATTTGGCTCCATATCTACTTTGTGTAATGCAATTCGGTTCACAACGATTCGGTTTTCTTTATCAACCCAAATATTGTACAATGTATTGGCGCCAAAGTTAGAAATGACAATGAACAATCGTATAAAAATTACAGATTTCAGATTCAAATGTATTTTTTTATTTTATTTTATTGTAACAGTATTTGTAGCCAGACTATGTCCTCCATACTATATAAAAAAGGAATATTATAAAAAAGCCCAACTTATCCTGTTTCATCTGAATTAATAAATGCAAAATATAGGTACCTACTTTTAGTAGGTAGGTACTTACTTATTGTATTTAATTGAATCAGGCGTTATTTTGCGGAAGTTCATTATTTAAATGACAGTATAATCATAATATTACTTTGTACTTACTTATTGTATTTTGGTTTTATACCTAGGTTTTATTTTTTTCGATATATTTGCTTATAAGTTCGTTTCATGTTTTCCACAAGAGTTCCTTTAGACGGGTCGCTGCAGTCGCGCGAAGGGATGATAGTCCGACAATAGCGATGGTGACCACGGAATAGAAAAAACAACTTGTTTAATATTTACCACATATTGTTTACTCCTTAGAAAAAGATGCTTAGGTATTCTTTTTCTAAGGTTTAGTCTCAATTTTATTAGTTCCACTTTTTGCCGCGGGATTGTATAGGCGTTCTGTGGCCTTAGTGTGAGTTTTTTTAACGTTTACTTTCGCGTTAACTATACTACCGCGTTAACATTTTGACCAATCACACGGCCGCATTTATAGTTCTTAAAATTTCCGCTTGGAGCGCTGAACTATTTCCCATACAAATTTTAGTTAACTCAAACGCAAAGTAATAGTTAGAAAACTCACACTAGGGGTACTGAAACCTTTACCCTGTTATTCATTTTTTTAAAAATGACTTTTTTTACTAAGGAAAATCTTCTTTGTCATTTTAACTAAAACGGTCAATAAAGTAATAAATATAATATTATGTAGGATAATTTATACAATCTTTCTCTAATTACAAACTAAGCTCTACTCTTGTCGTAAACGCTTTATTTAGCCGGCATAGTGGTTGCAATCAATATTTATTTAAAAATTAACAAAAGAAATACAAATAAGTAAACAAAGATGGGTGAGTCCCTGATTACCACACTAGGTTTTCCTTACACGTGAGAATCAGTTCCTACCACTCAAGGAATATTTAAAAAAAAAATAGCTTTCGTATAGAAATAACATTGGCTGTCGAGTAAAATTGTTCGGTGGAGAAAATAAATGGTTTATATAACATAACTTTTAGTACAGCTCGATTAGAGCGTTCCAATTTCTGTAATATAGTTTTACTGCTTCCGCCCCATGCAGTTATACAGTACGACAAAATAGAATACACGAATGGAAAATAAACTATACGTAATAAGGGTATGTCGGCTACTTGTCTAAGGCGTTTGAAGACGAACATCATTTTTCGCATACAGCCAGAAATCATGTCAATGTGTTTTGACCAGTTTAGATGTTGATCTACTATGACTCCAAGATATGTTAGGTGAGAAACTTTGTCAATTGTGTAACAGTCACATGAACCATTTCGCCCACTATCGAGGCTACAAGTATGGACTTTACTATGACTCCAAGATACGTTAGGTGAGAAACTTTGTCGATTGTGTAACAGTCACATGAACCATTTCGCCCACTATCGAGGCCACAAGTATGGACTTTACTATGACTCCAAGATATGTTAGGTGAGAAACTTTGTCATTTCTGTAACAGTCACATGAACCATTTCCCCCATTATCGAGGCCACAAGTATGGACTTGACTATGACCCAAGATATGTTAGGTGAGAAACTTTGTCAATTGTGTAACAGTCACATGAACCATTTCGTCCACTATCGAGGCCACAAGTATGGACTTTAATTTTAAAATCTGTTTTGGGTTGAGTAGATTTATTTACTAAAAAACATATATATTTAGTTTTTTTTAGATTAAAAGTTAATAAATTTGTATCTAATCATTTAATAATATTGTGTAACCCATGTTCCATACTTTTTTTTACTTCGAGCCACGAGGATACGCTAAAAATCACAACGGTGTCATCAGCATAAGTAATAAACTAAGCATGTTTTATTATTTTCTGACATAGCTGGTTAATATATATTAAGAACAATGTAGGACCCAGAATACTCCCCTGAGGTATGTCATATTGCATAGGACAAAAATCACTACAGCAGTTACCGATACGAACGCCCCGTTAGGTAATCCGTAAAAAGAAGTAGTGGCATCCCACGAATGCCAATTCTCTCCATTTTTGATAGAAGAATGGGAATAGAGACCGTGTCGAAAGCTTTAGCAAGATCTAAAAAGATCTGAAATATAATTGGATAAGAAAGTTACCGAGTCCTCCGCAGACCTGTTCGTACGGAAGCCATACTGGTTTGGTGATAACAGCTTATTTTTTTCCAGGAAAGCGATCATTACTCCCATCCACATGATCGATTTTTCGAGTGCAGTTGAAAACGTACCGTTTATAAGACACAGGTTCATTATATGGACTAGAGGTACCATTATTCATTTTCATTTTTTTTTAAAGAATAGTTGATGATATTCTGTCTCAACCAGTAGCACAGTTTAACTTTAATTTGTTGATTATGTCGTTTACTTCCATATAATCCGTAGTCAAAATGACAAAGGAGTTAGGTTGACGATCCAGGTCCATAGCAGTAACTGCCAGGTTTGCTTCATTAGTGTTGATTTTTTTTAGGGTTTCGTTAGTCAGCTTAGTACCTATTTCTGCAAAGAACTTGTTCACACAATTGATATACTCCTGAATTGTATCCGGACTGTTTATCAATTCTGTGGGCACCTTCAGTTGCCTGTTGTTGAGATAGCAAATATTTTTAACAGTTTTCCACGTTTGTTTAGGGTCTTGTTTGTGTTTTATTAACTCTCCTTTATAGTATAAAGTCTTCACATTTTTCAAAATGATGTTACATAAATTACGATATTTTTTGTATTGGTTAATGAGTTCTAAGTTTGAAGGATTTTTACGTATTGTAAGATGGAGTTTGTTTTTTTTTAAGTTATAGGACGTATTAAGCGTGGGGTGATCCAATCTTTTAAGTTGGTTTTTGATCGCGGTTTAATGCTAGTTTTACTATTTATTTCAATAATTGACCTTATTATCTCTATGAACGAGTTGGTTGCGTCTTCAGCAGCATCACTATTGAGGATAGGAGCCCAGTTTACTAATTGAAGATCCAAACCCACCTTGTCGTAGTACTTCTATATGTGTCGAGACAGATTTTGTCCTCTCAAATTTATTTTTATCGATTTTGAGGTTGAGAATAATTGGATGATAATCAGTGACAGGGGTGTCTAGTGTTCTAGACGATTGTTATGTTCTTAACATTATGTGATCCAGACTACTGTTACCTCGTGTAGGCAGTGGGTAGCAAGCCATGGCTTGCCAGAATAGTGAGATAATCTTCTTTATTAGTACTAGTGCTTTCAGGGCAGATGTTAATGTCACCTATTAATATTTTATTAGGTTATGATCGTTACTATGTAAATCAAGTAGAGCATTCAACAATGTAAGATAGTTTTGTATATTGTGGTAAGATGGTGAACGGTACATTGCCAATATAGTGTGACTAGTATTATAGTCTTTAAACAATTCAATTGGCTTCGTTCATATCCGGTTCGATAGATGTAATTTGAATATTATTTCGTGCGTAAATTACAATACCACTATTCTGATTTGGGTTCTTATTTGTATTAACACAGTAATATACGTCTATATTAGGAAGGTATGGGTTGACATAAAGCCAACATTCTGTTAATATTATTATATCACATTTTACTTGAAGCCTATTTAGCAGGACTGTAAAAATATCACGTTTTTTGGAGATGCTTCGAATATGTTGTGCCAAAATGGTTAGACCTACGATATTGTTAAACAACAATGTCTTGATCGACCCCATTCATGGACTTTGTAGGTCTGCTTACTATCTGGTTGATAAAATGTCACACACCGTGCTCCATTAAAAAGAAGATTATTGCCGTAATGAGGGTAAATTCGCGTAGAATTTTAGGAACAAAATGATATACATTTGTTTCCATCGTTTCTGCGCAGGCACCTACTTATGTGCAATGTTCAAGTTATTTGGTATAAATTGACTATTAATATATGAATAGCTGGTAAATTAATAGGTTTATACTTACAACTTATAATTCGCGGAAAATAAAAAATATATATATGTAGGACATTTACATAATAATATATTGCTCGGTCTGGTCACAAACTAAGCTTAGGGGCTTAGCACGCGGACAACGATAAGATATATACCGACTCGACTTATACCGTCCTACTTATGCTGTCGAAAAATAATTCGAATTGGTGAGCACGCAAACCGACATCGATAAGTTTCTCGAGCTTTGTCTACTAGTTAAAACAAGTGTGTTTTCGTTGACAATTTCAAAAACATTTATGTAATAAATAAATAATTATTACCTTATACGATGCATTTATTTTATATTATTATTAATAAACGTTACAGAAATATATTTTTTAATTTAAAAAGATTTAAAAATACATATATTTAACAAAATAAAAATAAAGCCGAAGAAAACTCGTTACCTTGGCCTAAAAAAGATTTTGTTTTTTGGTGAGTTTTTTTTATTTGTTAAGGCATTGGATAGGATTAAAAAAATTTAATGGAAAGTACGCATAGATACGAAAGTGGTCTAAGACCTAAAAACGCTATTCAAACGAATTTTCAGACATATTTTCTTGAGCATTGATTGGTTATGATCGCATTTGTGACACTTTTTATTTTGGTTTGTATTGCGGTCGGCTATCTTTTGTTCTTATGACTGGTAAGGCGATTAAGCCTTAAGGTACTTCCCTATCATAATATACTTCAATGATGCAAATCAAATATTTTATTTTATGGATGTTTTGAATTTTATGCAATACGGCGACGTGTGAATGATTTATTTTAATTATCAGCCTGAATTAGTCGCCTGCGGAATAATCAAATTACATTACACAATCAATACATTCCGCATTCAAGACCTATCTGAACTTGAAAATCTCTGAACTTCGGGGGTTATCGAAGTTCAAAGGTTTTCACTCTAGTAGTGATCGTCCCCTCTAGGATTTGTTCGCTTTAAAATATTAAGACTAATCTACTGCCACTTCATAATAATAAATACATAAAATTAAATAAAAAAATTACACGATAATAAAATAAAACAAGAATTTTAATATTACTTAATTAAATATTTTTTTCTAAATAGCATAACTCTAGAAACATAAATACTTATTTTCTGATAATCTTATTTTTATAATCTACTAGCTGACCCGCGCAACTTTGTCTGCGCGTTTAAATTTAACCGTTTACGCAGCGTACGCTCTTAAAAGGAATAATTTTTCCCCGTTTTTGCAACATTTTTCTTTGTTACTCCGCTCCTATTAGTCGTAGCGTGATGTTATATAGCCTATAGCCTTTCTCGATAAATGGATTATCCAACACGAAAATATTTTTTCAATTCGAATCAGTAGTTCCTGAGATTAGCGCGTTCAAACAAACAAACAAACAAACAAACAAACAAACTCTTCAGCTTTATAATATTAGTATAGATTTCTTGGCTTGGGCATCCAGGTTTTTTTTTCAAAATCATTGTTTTTTGAGGTCCGTTGTTCCAGCACTTTTCTATAACACGCACATCTATAGTCACTTAAGTATAACAGTTTTTCTAACGAGAATAAAACAATTTTGGTTCTGTTTTTCGCTATTAAATCAATAAAAATATCAAAGCAAAAGTATTTTCGACACTTATCAGCACCTAAAAGAAACGTGATAAAATTATTATATATATCGACTTTTGTCTACAATCTGACAGTTTAGTCTTCATGTTAATAAGCTGCCGTTTTCGATAAAAGTCGACATATATCTTCCAATGCGTCAAATTAGTCTATTCGTTATATGTCGAGGTCGCGCGTGTTAGCTTTGTAGATATATATCCTATCGATCGATATGTATCGAACCGAATGACGCGCGTACTCGGCCCCTTAATCTTTTTTTTTATTTCCCGGGAATTATATAAGTTATAAGTATGAACCTATTAATTTACCAGATATTCATTTCATAACAAAAGTATATTTGGGAAGGTTTTATGGAAATACGTGATGGCCGAGTAGGTTAGACCTTAGACTTAAGAACAACAGTTATTTCCCGTGAACGCGTACGAGTAATTTCGTCGGCGATCACTCAGTGGTGACGACAAGTGAGAACGTACTTGTTGGTCGATGTAAATATGGTAGTGTAATTTTCCGCCTTAAGATATGTCACCATGGCAGTTTGGAAACAAAGTTCCCAACGGCCACGTTGAGTGCGCCATCATGGCAGATTTAAAAAAAGAACATTACGATTCCCATCGGCCACGGTACCGGGGCCGATTCACCGGGGCAGATAGATGATGGTAGTTACCTGCTCGATCCAACATGTTTGAAATTTTACTTGTAGTTTTGTTTCGACAGTCGTGGTATTTAATGGTAGTTAGTATTTATCATGAAGGTAAAAACCGTGCCCGTCCGCGCGTCGTTTTTTTAGCTTCATGGTATTTATTCTTTGTAATTTTTAACCGACGGATTTTTTTTATGACAAAGAGCGTGAGCACGTTTGTCACTGCGTCGAGCCGAGTAAATTTATCATTTTACGCGAATTTATTATTTTATTATTTTTAGGGAAAAATATTCTGAGAGTTTTTTTTTTATTTCCTACTGTTATAAATATTCTATTTGTTGTCGTTGTCGTATGTTTTTGGTAGGGTAACTTTATTAAAGGGGAGCCGTTTAAAATCTCGAAGCAACATCATAAACAAACACTAGTTTAGACTTTTATGTCCGGATTAATAGTCGTTTCTTAGCCTGAGCCATTGTTTGGAACTGTCAAATTTTAGTTAACTCATAAGCTGTTTGACAGTCCGGATCATCGGGTAAGCATTAGCAATTGCTTAGTCGCGTCAATGAATACATAAAACAGCCAATCTTCGGAAGTCCTCAGGAACAACTCCGATTTTGTTGATTTTTTAAAATTATTTTAGTGCATCGGAGAGCACGTTAAGCTGTGGGTCCCGGTTTCACTATACCAATTTGTGAAACTGTTTATAGATGGGTTGTTGAGTATATTCAAAACATCGCGACGAGCTAGCCACTTGTTCGGTGTAGACACATACCATTGCTACGACGAGGTGGGATTAAACCCCCTTCGCCACACAGCAAATAATTTGGTTTTAAATACTAAGAAGACGAAGTGCCTGAAATTTTCTTTACCAAACGTTCGGGTAATTAACTGTTTCTGAAGTTAGGCTGTACTGAAATGGAATTTGTTGTCTCCACTGTATTTATGGGAATCACAGTCGACTACAAACTGCAATGGAGAGCTCATATAACGCGTTATCTAATATATTGATCTCAGCAGCATATGCAGTCAGAAAGATCAGGGTCCCAATTCCCGTAATTAATAAAAAAATGACGAGACGATGCGTTTGCATTGCGGTGCTGCCTAAATAACATATGTTCAACCATTTAAAATCTCTCGTAGCTCAAGCGCACTCGCGTTGTCAACGCATAGTACACGTTTTTTCGGGTTAATAACGGTTCGAAAACGAAACTTTCCCTAAAAACTTTTACACGTTGTATCATGGTTTGTTTCTAAATAAATGATGTTTTAATAAAATAATTATATATAAGGACATTGCTTGTACTTGCCCGAATACAATTTAGGCTTAATAATTAGTTTTTTGTATAAATATTGTTTATTAACTTTTGTCCAAAGTCATTTAAAAAAAAGTCGGCAATTGTTTAAAACTAACTAAAGCCAAAATAAGGAATATTTTTTATGACATTGATTGTTGTTATTTCCGTTTCAGAAGAATTAACATGTTTCTTGATTCTTTGAGGGTAGCCCGAACACTGTAGACGCGTGTTTATATTATATTTTTCAAATTTAATTTTATTGAATATTATTGTGCAAAAGTGTACTAATTTTGTAGAATAAGCATTCGTATAGTGTATTCGCATGCGGCCCGCTGTCGATATTTGTGCGGCCCGCGACAAAGCAAATAATTTTAATAGTCAACCATCTACTAAAACAGATTTTGGGTACAAAGTTAACTAAATAGGTACCGATGCGAGATTTAATAATGGAATAAACAGAGACCGCCGTCGGTTTGGCTAATATTTTTGTTACATTTGCCATGGTTTTACTACTAATATAAAATAATTTATATTGAAAAACGTGCAATAGAAATAGGTACCTATATATACTGAGAAGAAGGTACTGGAATTGTATAATTTAAAAAGCTTTCATGTCGAAATTATTTTTGTCGGCACGACTATAAAGATTTAATAGGACAAATTAATTCCAAGCTCACATTCATAAAACACATAACTGGTGAAAATACATAGGTTTACGAGTTTTACATGTAAACCAGTCAACTCGGAACAAGGATGTCTGACTATACCGAAACCTAAAAGTGCATTGTCAAAGTCAATTAAAAGTGAAGACATGTTCACAGCGTAGCAAAAACACCACGTATGTTTGCATACGGTCATGTCGCCATTCCTTTCTCTACCCTAGTCCTTTCCCAATTCCTTTCCATCCTATTATCCCTCTTTTACTACAAATAAAGTTTTTTTAAATCTACCTACTCGACACTGGCAAAATTACGCGCACGCGTAGAGGCCATTAATTTAAGTTAATAATGATAATCATGTTTCTTGGGTTATTAGTTCGTAGTGACCTATAAATATTATAAAATAGCTTGTCACTAATAAATAAATACCAAGACATGAACCTTAAAAGTGTATCTTTTCGTGCAAAAAATATCCACAAATTTAATGGATATATATTTTTGAAGCTATAGATCAATTAAATACGAACTAATAAATCAAGAAACATGATAACTCTTCTAAAACGGAAATAATAATGATAATAAGAATCAATTTCATTTAGAAATAAAAAATATCCCTTAGCCAAACTTTAGTCAGTTTTAAACAGTTTATTATCTCTATGAACGAGTTGTTTTTTTGTTTTTTTTTTTTAAATGGCTTTGGACAAAAGTTAATAAACAAAAAAAACTAATTATTACAAAATATTAAAAAGGGTGGGGGGAGTTTAACACTGTGAGCGCTATTGTGCGAAAACTAATGGTTTAATAGAAAGTTTGGTGTCGTTGTCAGATAACTTAAGGATTAATAACTGATTTCCATAACATAAACTAGACCTAAAGAAGCCGCTACAGCTGTTACTATATCGTAACAATAGCCAGTCAGGGAGCAGCCGCTGCCCAGCTTCACTGCTGGAGCCAGGCTGTAGTATAGAGACGATTTCAAGAGACTTCTCCCTTCAATCTTAGCCGCCGCCGGTGTACTTCTGAGAGAGACGACAGTTTATATATTTCGTATTTTCTCAACCTCTCTGCATAATCGCCACCATCGGGTGTTGACGTGCAGCAAGAACTGAGACATGTAAATATAGAGTTGAAATTCCAATGCTCCAAACATGTTCAAACGTGCAATAATTCGTGTATTTCAAGATGGCGGCATTATTATAGCAAACCTAATACATACTATATAACCATTGGAATAGAACTTATATTTCTATATTTATTATTTAGGCAACTACGGGCTGACAGCAGACCGGTATATCGCCAATATACTCCAGGATCATTTTGCTCCCTATGCGGTGTTTGTCGGCGGAGACTTAGTTAAAATCCACGGTAAAGCTGATGCTAGATATCACACTTCGCATATTACAGGTACTTTGGCATTTCACATAGTCTAGTATATATCTAATCTAGTATAATCTCATCGAGCATTTATGATACGAGATCAAACAAAAGGTATGGTCCAGAAATACAGTCCGTTCGAGCGTAGAAGTAATGAAGGCAATGTTATAAGAAGAGTAGGAAGGCGTGCCTCAAACAACATCAAAAAAATAATAAGATCAAATAAGAATCAACTGCTGATACTAAGTTTTTTTAAATGTTTTATAAACAGTTTTAGATTAACTTATAAAATAACTAACTACTTACAACACTCATTCCCATGTTTCCTTTCACATTAAGTTAAGTTAGTAATAATTACATATTATTTAATGAATATTGATAATAAGGATCAATATATCCAGGTCCTTACTATCACTGTGAAAATTGGCTTGCTTCAAATTCAGAAAATGCAGCTTTAAAAAAAATACTATAACTATCGTCAATAAAACGTTTTAGGTAGGTACTTAGGTAGTTTCTATACCGTAAATAAAATTAAATAATGTATACGAATATAAATATTTAGATTTTTTTATTTGAACATTAAAATATCAGTATGAATGTGGTTTTACTAAGTAACCGATGGTTACTTAGATCAGTGCTCGACTAAAACGTAAATATATAAATATACTCTGTCCCGTGATGAATAATATATTATATTTAGTTTTTACAGGCAGAAATATAACGTTTATTAGAATAGGTACATTCTAATAAACGTTATATTTCTGTAATCGTAGTAAATGTGGGTTTAAGAATATATTTTTTCATATCAATATCTCTTATTTTAAAAATAAACCACGTTTATGTATAAAAATATAGTTCATGATTTTAGTATTTTGTTCAATCATTTTAATTTTTTTTATGGACGAGTAGTATAGTCTTTGTTATGGAAATTAATTATTAATCCTTAAGTTATCCGAAAACGATACCAAACTTTCCATTATATCAATAGTTTTAGCACAATAGCGCTCAAAGTGGAGCGCAGCGGAGTCAAACTGCCTCCCTCCACCCTTCCTCTCGCCACCCGTGCGGTGGCTGCGGATGGCTACCGGGCTAAATCTACTCAATACTACCCAAGGAATAACTATGCCAAGTTTTGAGCCTTTAATCACTAAATGCAGGGTTCCCATACAACATGTTGCACGAAATACTCCACTACGAGTACAATGGAATACAAATTTTGGGTCTTTCTTTTGGCACATTTCGGCACCATACAATATGTATACTTAGTAAACAAGTTACCAGATAGAAACCCGACACTTAATTAGTTTTAACCACAATCAGCTAAGCCGAAACACAGCGCGCCTTACCTTACAACTGCCAACGGCTAACTGGCGGTGACAGTCACAGTGACGTCACACACTCAAGCCGCGACACTTGACGATCGGCACATTCATTTGATTGCTACTAGCTCAATTTTGGTCGTATGACAAAAATAATTACACCAATGTTTTAGTTTTTTTATTGACTTTAATATTACATTTAAAACTAAAATCCTTGTTAATCCTCATTGCCCTTGGTCGGAGAGCTCCATCTTCCGTTCTTATCCTTTAATAAATCGAAAGTGCAACTAAACGGATGTACATCATTTGTTCCCATGCTACAAGTTACTTTATTTAAATCCTTTGCCTTGTTCTTCGTACAATCAATTTAAAAAAAGGTCTTGAAAGGTTGTGTTTATGTTATTTTTGTATCCGTGATAGTTTGTTCTTCAAAAGTGTTGGAAATTTCGTGAAATATTCTCTTTAAAGAAACATAAGTGTGAAAAACTTAATATAAAACATTAAAACCAGACATTTCGTGTTTTAATTTGAAGACTTGGCCGTATGGACCAGGCCCTTGCCTTTCGCACAAGGATAAATAAAACTTCATTGTGAAGTAAAAAAATAAATGTCATTATTTTGTCTTGCTTTTTTTATAATTTTTCTTTCATTTCCATTTCCACATGTTTTTATGTGGTTATTTATTTAATTTTGTATAAATAACAAATTTAATTGAATTATTTAATTTTGTGTTATAATACGATGCCAGCAATAATAGAAAATAATCTTTTAATTTACAAAGGTAGTAATTTATTTAGGCAAAGATTGTTATTGTCTACTTTGAGTGGTAGGGCTATTAAAATTGAAGAGATTCGATGTACTCACGACGATCCTGGACTAAAAGAGTTTGAAGTGAATTTAATTCGGCTTTTGGACAAAATTACGAATGGAACCCGTGTAGAGTTAAGTGAAACTGGTACTTCATTATATTATCAACCTGGGATCTTGATTGGTGGACAAATTACTCATGAATGCTGCACCCAAAGGAGTATAGGTAAGTAATATTCAACAAGGAGAGACGATGTTTTTAGTTTTCCGTGTACTCACCATGTGAATGTTAAGCCCATTGATTACAAAAATTTGAGATGTGACCAGAGTTATAGCATATTATGAATACAACATTCAATACAATTAGGTATTGTACATGGATGCCTTACAGTACTTGAGTATGGCATATATTGTATTAGGGTACCCAACAGAGTAGTTTTATTCCAATCACGTCTTAGCTGTATTCAGTATTGACTCCAAACATGTGGCGAGCTTGTTGTAGTGTTTATGTAGACTTAGTAAAATATAAGAAATATAGTACTATGAATAATATAGTTAACAATTAAATTATATATGTGGTGGGTGAGTTGGTAAGACCTCAGATTTAAAAACAATAATACTAAATATTATTGTTCCAACACTTTCGAAGCAGTTCTTGTAAACTGAGTGTAACCATTTTTTTTTTTCAGGGTACTACTTAGAAGTCCTTTTAGCATTAGGGCCATTCTGCAAGGAGCCTCTCAATGCAGTTCTCCGGGGAGTTACACACAATGACCTGGATGTGTCAGTGGATAAAATTAAATCAGCTGCCCTACCTATTTTGTTGAAATTTATTTTAGTTGATGATGGATTGGAGTTAAAGGTTGTTAGAAGAGGTTAGTTTAAATACCTAGCTATATGCATTTGGTTGGTATTTACTTTAGCTTTGTTGATTGCTATTTTCAATTCACAATTTTTTTTTGACAGATAACTGTGATATTTCAAAACAGTAAAAAAATCCATGTTCGTTTTGCTCCCCATTTTGTAATTGCATCATTTAGCCTGCATAGTGGGAGCGATCAATATTGTTAAACAACAATGTATTGATCAACCCCATTCATGGACTTTGTAGGTCTGCCTAACATTAGGTAGAAACAAAGTCACATGCTGTGCTCCATTAAAAAAAACATATTTTTCTATCCTTAACCACCAATTTAAATATTATCTTAGTTTGTTATGTTTTACACATATTGTTTATATTACAAAAATATTTTTTTATATATTGTATTATCAGTATAATATTAATTATAAACTTATTATTTTTCCAGGTGCCCCTCCTCTAGGAGGTGGAGAAGTTGTATTTAAATGTCCTGTGCGTAGACATCTCAGACCTTTGCAGTGCGAGAAGTGGGGGTTAGTAAAAAGAATAAGAGGCATTGTTTATGCCCTACGAGTTTCTCCAACCATGGCCAATAGGATTGTAGAGGCAGCTAAAGGTGTAAGTTATTATTACCAAAGTTCAACTTATAAATTATATTCAGTAAAGTGACAATGTGTAGAATCAATAAGGCTTTCTACATAAAGTTCCCAATTTAAATAAAAAAAAGAAGTAACTCCTGACCTGATTTAATAGCAATTTTTCTTACTCTTTTATAACTGTACCATCATAGTGTAAACAACCAATACACTTGTAAACTAAATTTGTACTGGTTGTATTCATTCACAGACTGTCAATTCTTACCATCAGGTAGATACATAACCACTTAAATGATCCAATAAAAAAACAATCTCATGGCAGTAATGAAAAAGCTAATTTAATTATATTTTATTTTAGGTGATGTTAAATTTCCTGCCTGATGTGTACATAAATACAGATCAATGCAGAGGACCTAATGCTGGGAAGAGCCCTGGCTTTGGAATCAGTTTAGTAGCAGAAACCAATGAGAAGACATTCTACTGTGCTGAAGCTGTAAGTATTTCAACATCTAATATAAATAAGAAATGCCCCAAGGATATCTTGATTCGTGTTTAATTTGTATTTTTCCGTGTAAATACTATTTGTTTGTATTAATATGTTAGCCTAAGTTTAAATTGTTAACACGTGGTATTTTTGGAAATATAATTTCTTGGAAATAAATGGTTTTCATTCGGGTAATGTTTCGCGCGGCACCCGAAAAATATTGTCGCCCCGCCCAATTTCGCAAGCAGCGAAACACAGACGAAGCGTGCGCGGGCCTACAATATAACAGGCACCAAGTCTCAGGAAAAATCAGTTCAATTCGACAATCCGGTACGTGAAGTACACTCCTGGGGCTTGGTCCTGGGTCCCCTGAAATGGGACTATGAAGAAGCGCTGCCCGAACATTGCCCGATGGAAAAATACTGAAGAAATGAAGTTTCTTTGAACTCACCACCGACCAAAACGGTGATCGGCCCTCTTCCTCCAACCGGCATCTCGCACATGTATAATTAAAAGTCAAATTATAAAGTTAAATGAAATTCCAGAAATCAGCCGAGAGTGGTTCTGGGGATATTTCTTTACCTGAAGATTTGGGAGTGGAAGCTGCTCAAAAGTTGTTGGATGAAGTGTTCCGTGGCGGAGTGGTGGACTCCAGTTTCCAATGGCTGGTAGCTCTGTGGATGTCTTTGGGGCAGAAGGATGTCAGTGAATGTATGGTAAGTAGGGTGATTCTGTATAATTAATATTAAGTAAGTAATCTCATGACAATTTCAATAAGTTTATTGCTTTACTGCAATTGCAATAAAGCTATAAGGCAAATAAGTAATGCTACCATTTAAACAGCAACTCCACACACTGATGCAAAGCCCTTTGGCACATCTATAACACATATTATAGTTAATTACATAAAACATTTATGTAAATAAAAATGGAAAGATTTTATTGTATCAAGAAATGCTTATTTTTTTGTTTTTAACAGAATACAGCCAGATAAAATAATAAGGACAAGATTATCTTTCTAGGTTTTGTGTTGTAAGTTCTTACAAGTATAGGAGACCGAAATTCGGGTCTCAGAGCGAATAGGAAAAAGGATTGTTACCTTACTAATATTATAAAGCTGAAGAGTTGAGATTAGCTCAGGAATTACTGGTTCGTATTAAAAAAAAAAATAGGGTACTTAACATTACGCTACGATCAATAGGAGCGGAGTATCAATGAAAAATGTTGCAAAAACAGTGAAAAATTATTCCTTTTGAGAGTGTAAAAGTCCTAAGTTGCGCGGATCAGCTAGTAAGATTATATATGGGCAGAGGCAATCATTTAAAAGAGTCATCTGATTCATCACAGTCTAATCTAGATAAAATGGCGGACGTAGGTATTAAGTAATACGTTTCTTTCGGCGACCCGAAACACTCCGTTTTTTTTTCGCTTCCTACAATTTCCTTAATTTTTTTTATTTATTATTGGATTTATGCAAAAATTTTGTCAGTGTTAGGGACTGCCTTTGTACCTCAAACAATGAAACATTTGAGATAAACTTGAATCTAATATGCTATAGTCATATGAATAGAATGCAGAAACTGTAGGATTAACCATTGGGATCGCTTTATTTTACAAATTAATTCGTCTCTTATTGGATAATTCCTATCTATAGTTACTAGCGACTATAGCAAAAACTTGTGGTACAGCTACAGGAGTCCTTAGCGGCACAAATAGGAAACTATACATGTGACGCGTGCAGAGAGAGATCGCGTGCATGTGGGTGGAGCTTAAAGTCATGAGAATAATAATAATCATAAAATTATTTATTGACACATAATTTTTTTTTTTTTAAAACGTCAAAAATATTAAAATTATATACCTAATGAATTATATTTACATTATAAATAACTGTTGATCTCTGGCTCCTGTGCTAGGTTACCCTGTGTTACAGGAACCAGTTAATATATATATTTAAAATATTATCTTACTTGCACTGTTACGTAATGCTAATAAAATTTACCTAAGCTGTGATATTTCTCGTTTCAGGTTGGCCCTCTATCGGACTACACTATCAACTTTCTGCAACACCTGAAGGAGTTCTTCGGGGTGATGTTCAAGCTCAGCATCCAGGCATCAGCGTCCCCAGACAGTGATGACGAAGACGACGTGATCAGCCAGAAAGTTAAAATGACGTGTGTTGGCATAGGCTATGTTAATATTAGTAAACGGACTTTATAATAAAAACTATTTTTAATGTACTGAAGTTTTTTAATTTATATTTTTAAACCAATATTTGTAATAATTGTGATGTGAAATGTAGATTAAAATATTCATATTAATATATTATTAGATTAATATATAGTAGATTATAGTTTGCTATGCCACGGACTTGGTGGCAAATTTTACTGAAAACATTTCTTTATTTAAAAAAATAAGAAATAAGTAAAATTGCATTTTTATATACATATACGGCTAGTTTTTATATACACCTGTGAATTGCACCGACTAAAATCCAATAATAATACCGTGTACTTTTATGGCAACAATCGATAAAGATCATAAGGATCAATTGTATTTAAACAACATAACTGCATTCGTAATTGTGAAGTCTGCGTTCTCCATACAAAATGAGCTTTCGCCCTTACTGTTTGTCGCAGCATTAAAATAATGTTTTTGTTGGTCATTGGATTTATTAATATGACTGTGTTGTTTTTTTAAAATTTTATATATAATACATAAATATTTATTACCCACAAGTGCCCACAACTTATTGTATTTTATTATCTGTGTATACTACTGTATACTTATTATGGGTAAACAATTTGACATTGGGAATGAAATGAATAAATGTTTACAGAAGCAATGTTTTGTTTTTGTTATTTGTATATAGTAAATTACATTTTATTTCACTGAAATATTTAATATCGTTTTATGGTTTTTCGTAAAGATTAAAAAAAGCTTGGCCCAAAATAAACAACCCGGGCTTTAATAGACTATCTAGTACCACTATTTTATTTATGATATTATATTAATTACGGCGTATGAAACATAATATATTTTTTTTAATGTATCTTTAAAGTCTCAAAGGGCAACACTTGCCTTGGCTTTATGAAATATTTATTTTTAATAAAAAAGGGTTTAAAGCGATTTAAAATAAGGTGGCCCTTATTCCCCTCTGGTACCTTAGATAATTTTACTGAAACATAGCTTACAAATTTAAAATAAGTAAATCTTATTTTTAATATTCAATTTTTTTTTTTAAAACATCACGGGTGCCTTACGGCGCCCGAGAACGCCTGGACGACCCCAGGGTATCCAGCGAAGGGGTTTTTAATCCCACCTCGTAGCCGATGGTATGAGTCTACACCTAAAAAGTGGCTAGCGCTTCGCGATGTTTTGAATAGACTCAATAACCCATCTATAAACAGTTTCACAAGTTGGTATAGTGAAACCGGGACCGACAGCTTAACGTGCTCTCCGAGGCACTAGCGGTGTTGTCAAACAAATGTACAAACATGTGTTTTTAGTCCAAGGTCCAACTCGGCCACGTAAATTTAATAAAAGAAGATTTAATAGAGGAATAGTAGGTATGGTGTGGTGTTTTTTAAAATATTATCAAGGGAATTTAATTAAAAAAAGTCAGGTATTTTACAATTTAGAAGTGGAATGTTATCATGGTGTTAAAGATGTTATACAAATAATTATCAATGCAGGCGAAATCGGTAAGTTATTTTATTATAATTATTAAAATAAAACAGTGGTAAATATTTTACTAAATTTATTTAATATTACTAAAGCTAGTTCCGTTTACATAATAATTATTTATAATTAATGCCGAATAATTATTTTGCAAACAGGTAAGGCACATAATATTTTAATACAAATAATATAGATTTTTATTTAAGTATTTTTGTATGGTATGGTAAAAAAATAAACTTTAAAAAAATATATAAAATTGGCAGTGAATGTTACAATAGTTTGGACTTAATACCTTAGTGTCTAATATTTACAAAAATATAATAAATTGTGTTAATATTGACTTAGAATAATGCTTACAATAAAAGTTAAATACGAAAATAGTGGAAGTTTTCAGTCGTAAGTAAATACAGTCTAAACCGAGACAAACATATAAAACAATTTTAAAAAGTTTCTTTTACAAGAACAAACAATAATTTATAACCTTTTTAGGTATACAAAAAATTTTTTTTTTTTTAAACTTAAATTTTTAAATATATTTTTTTTCTAGCCATAATCTCATCAATAATATTTGCACACAAAAATCAAAACATTGACATTTTTACCATTGGTAACATTGTCAAATTTCATCATAGCTCCATAAATAATCTCACCCAATCACAGAATTTATTATTAGTGTTGCCGAAAAAAAATTTATTAACGTATCCATCCATATATAAAATAGGTCAATATTATTATGCACTGTTTACTGTCATCTTTGAAAAATATTAAGTGGTAATTATGAAAAATTAACATACATTTATAGTTATTTTCTGTTGCAAAATTATGTTTCTTTTTTTTACCAAATTAGAATTGTTAAATTCATATAGTGCGACATCTGACACAGTGCTCGATTGACTTACAGTCAATAAATATAGATAATATTAATTAATTTTCGGCATCACCAACTAATAATTTATTTTTCATCACATCCTAATCCAGCTGACCAATTACATATCCCCCCGACGGGATCGAAGCTAAGACCTTTAGGACAGATGTACTCCCAACCGAGGATGCTATTATTATCCATTTTGGCACAGGATATAAATTTCTTGCACGAGCCAGGGTGGGGGAAGTTGCCGATGTCAAAACACTGGATTGAACCTAAAAATATATTTAAAAAATCGTTAACTCTATGACACGTCTACTTTTACGTCGAAACTTTTATGGAACGTGTTTCCAAAATGGCGCTATAGGATTATATAGTATTAGGTTGAGAGTTAAAAGGCCTTCAACTCCGCGGTCTCAAGTCCGGGAACGCTGTAGTTTATTCCCCTCCAAATAAACATGCATATAAGAATATTTTCTCTCTATTTTTTTTTTATTTAAACTTTGACTCCTAGGAGCTATTTGAAGGATATCACGTCCTAAATGTTGCCATGGTATCAACGTAAATACCTACTTATGAAACCACAATCGAATCGCTTATTTTTAAAAACAGCATAAATTCAAGGGCTTCACTAATAAGCATTTTTAATAATTAACGGGGGGTTCTTTAGTTTTACTGATTTAAAAATGGACTTTTAACAGTGAAAATGATACCTTTTAAGTAGTGAACAAAATCTATGTCATCTAAATCCATTTTATTAGTAAACATATTTGTTGGGACTCAAAACTTAATTAATGTTACTTCGCTCGAACGAAAAAAAAAACAAAGACAGTGCATGTTTTTTGAAATCTTAGAACACTACGTCAGAATAATAATGTGCCAAATAAAAATACACATCTTTTACTAAAAATATGTGGTATTATATTTTATTAAAATTGCTCCCAAATATTTTTTATCAAAAAAAAAAAAGTAAAAATTAAGATGCAGCGGCCTACTTGATTTACGATTTTGAACCTTATATTATTAACACTAATTCGGCACGGATACCTGGGGCTTTATTCCGAGTTTTGATACGTTCACCGTCGCGCATTTTGCGTAAAGTACGGGTATTGAAATGTAAGTTCTATCCTGTTAATTATAAAGTTGAAATTCCAATGCTTCATACATGTTCAAACTTGCGAAGAATTCGTGTATTTCAAGATGGCTGCATTATAATAGCCAACCTAATACATACTATATAACCATTGGAATAGAGCTTAAATTTCCATATTTTTAGTTTGCGCAACGTCTTGTCGTGATTAGCGGTTGCAAACTCGGAATAAGGCCCCTGCTGTTAACGCCAGCGTCGTGTATACGAACCATAATTCTCAATTAGTTCTGGGAGCATACCTACTACAAAAACATATAAGAGTTAATCACGTACCTTTGCCATGAACAATAACCTTGGTTTCCGCCCCATACTTATTCACCAGTTTCTCATCGCTGTCATCGTAATAGTCGTAGTCAACCACCGGCCTATACACCTTCTTGCTTTCATTCTTGGTTATCTTCTCGAAGGGCTTCTTCTGCGGCATCCGGCGGGGTTTGGGCGTCGTCACGGAGGGTACGGTCGGTCTTTGGGTGGTCGATATTTTTCTGCTGACCACTTTCTTTTGAGGTTTTCGTGTGGTCGTGGTCTGCGGTCTAGTGATTGGTGATAGATATTGGTATTCATCTGAAATAATATATGTAGGACTTGTATTATTGAAATATATAATGTAAAAAATATATCATTATAGTAACAATTTATTCTTGATATAAAAATTACAGATTACATCACAGACCGTAACTTTTTTGATTGGAAAACAAACCGTTTTCTATTACCGATGAATTTAGGAACCAGGTATAAGGTAAGTTACGTACCAAAAAAAAAATCTGTCTGATAAAACTTTGGAATAAAAAAAGTGCGATATCATATAGAATAAAATAAGCTATTCCCTTTGTTGCTAAAACTAGGACTAAACCACAACAAAAAGCTTACCATCATAAGTCTTAGTAACAGGCGACTCCAGCAAATATTCCCTCGTGAAATAAACAGGCTCCTGTCCCAAGCCTCCACTGTAAGCATCGGTGGAGTACCCAAACTCTTCCACTGGAATGCTCACGTACTTCTCACTGGTGCCCAAGTATCTCGCAGTAGACCCTATATGTGGCTGAGATACTCCTGAGTACCCTACCGAATTACTTGATATACCACTTGTAATAGGATATTGAGGAGGTAACGGACTTCTAGAAGTGCTAGCGTAAGATGGTGTGCTGGTATAGCCTGAAGGGAAACTACTGGAGAATATAACTTTTCCGGTTAATCCTTCTGTGGTTTGAAATCCGAATGGGTCAGTAAATTTGGGGGTATAGGTATAGTCTTCGGTGGTATATGTGTTGGTAGTGAGTGGTCTTTTGCTGGTAAGTTTTGAGTCTTCGTAATTTTCAGTTATTGGTAAAGGTGCTCCAAATAGTTGATGCGCTGCTATGGCTACCGCTGTTTCTGCGCTGAGATCTGGAAAGATATACGAGCAATAACATACGGGCGGACTTAAAATATGTTTTAAATAATCATTACTATCTGTGGGAATTGTTAGGGAAACTGAAGACTCGCACAGCAAGTCTAAGAAATAAAAATAATAATTGGAAAAAATGTAAAGAAGGATCAGTTAACCGCGAAAATTTGTAGCTTACTCTGAATATTTGCAATGAACATGTATAACATATATAACATGTTTTGAGTCGATTTTAGTCACTTTCTACTGCACCGCCTTTAACACTTACATACGAGTATACCTACTCTATTGCATATAATGCTTTGTAACTAACCTTCAGAAGTAAAGGTACTTCCAGTTGTCCCATCCGTTACTTCTTCACTCTTGGACTTTTGCCTGATGACTTCATCCAGCTGGTTTTGCTTAAAACTAGAGCTGTATTTCTTGCTCTGCCGTTTGTTCTGTTCATCAGTAGTCGCCGAGGAGTTTTGGTCTTTTTCAAATTTAGGTTCGTCGGGTTTTAAAGAAGTTAGGGGTCGTCTTTGGACTTTAATGATCTTTTTGAGTGGTGCTCGCCGGGCTTTCGGTTCTTCTAGCTGGTCTAAAAATACATATAAATATTATGAAATTATTTTTATAATTTAGATAGAACGTCTCTGCCAACATCTTATGAAGATAAACACTGGTAAGTAGGTAATCTATAGTCAATTAGTAAGTTTATAATTTAGTAGGTATACCTTTACTCAAAATAAGTAAATATTAAATAAATATCTAAAATATCATTACGGGTGCCTTACGGCGCCCGAGACCGCCTAGGCGGTCTCAGGGTACCTAGCGGAGGGGTTTTTCAATCCCACCTCATCGTAGCCGATGGTAGGTACCATGAGTCTACAAAGAACCCATCTACAAACAGTTTAACAGTTGGTATAGTGAAACTGGGACCGACAACTTAACGTGCTCAACACCCTCAAGGTGTTATTAAACAAATTGTACATAATTTTTTAGATCAAAAACTCATTAGATCACACCGGGGATTGAACCAGGGTCCTAAGTGTTTTTAAGTTTAAGGTCTAACCAACACGGCAACCACGTATATAGGTACTCGTAAGTAAATATTATTGACATGTTCCTCAAAAACTTACTTTTAACTTGAATATCTTCCAGAAACTCCTCACTGGAGTCACTGCTAGGTATAGTAGTGGGGGCTGCAGTAGTAGAAGTAGTACGAGTGATAGTTCTTATTCTATTGGCAGTTCTAAATGGTCTTCGGGATGAACTGGAGGGCGTCCGTTGTGTCGAAGTTGTAGAAGATGACTCTGTTGAGGAGGTTTTACATTAGAAGTTTTAGATAGCAAAGCTTGAATTAGGTATATGATCTAGAAAATAATTTTGAAATAGACTCGTAATGCAAATTGATCTTTGTTGCCTCCTATTTCATAACCGCATCGTTTATCCAGCACAGTGGGAGCGATCAATATTGTTAAACATCAATTTAATAATCGACCCCATTCATGGACTTTGTAGGTGTGCTTAACATGAGGTAGATACAAGGTTACATGATGTGCTCCTACAAAAAAAAATCAAGAGGTTTACGGAATTTCTTGACATAAGTATCTACCCAGGTAGCATTTTGACGTCCCTATAATGTCAATTACGTCGAGAATGACACTAAGTTGACGTCACTAACTAACTAAGTTAAGGGACAGTTAATGACAGTTGTTTCATATCAAATATGTCAAAATTCTTATTTAGGGGCTCCTTTAGAGTTAGGGATTGTTGGTTGTAACGGAACGTTACTTTTGATGTTCCAAAATGTATGGCAGTCCGCGAAATGGAACGGATAGTTTAGAATTTAAAATTACCCTTTGCAAAAGTGCAAATGCAAAAGAGGCAGGTAGTTTAAATAAATGCATTTTACAAGTCGAAGTAACGTATTACTTCAAAATTCACATAAATAGGCCGCGGTCAGAGTACCGCAGGCATTTGATAAATTACTAAGATCGCGAGTGTGTGTTTGTAATAAATTGTTAGTTACAAAAACATATAATAGTGACGCACAAAGTTCGGAGTTCCAACATTAATTTGGAATAAAGTCCGAGGTGGAGAATCAAGTCCGAGGTAGAAAAATCACTACGGCAGAACCTGGCCTGGAACCTTTTTCTGAAGCCTGGTCTGCCACCGTCTACAGACATCCCAGCTGGTCATAGCTGAACTCAGCCTGGATTTTTCTTCCGGAGCCTGGACACCGTCTGCTCAGCAGACGTCACGGCCTGCCATAGCCGGCCATAACAGACCGCTGCCCGGAGCCTGCCCTGCCACTGAAGGACGTTGGATGCTGCCCTCCCCGATCGTCCCATAATCAGGGCAGTAGCATTCCTCCCATGACATAATCTGGATGTTGATAGAACCCATTCTCTTATATCTCTCTCTCTCTTTATAATAATTGTATATAATAGTTAGGTTTCCTTTAATATAATTTTATTTTAATTTCTATGTACGTTGTTTTTATCTCACAGCCAATTTATGACCTGTAGGTAGGACTTCGTCACATGGTGAAATCGGGCATAAAGCATTTATGAAGAGTTATAGAATTACGTATTAATTGCTTAATAACCTACATTATAAAACACAAATTTAGATGATTTATTTTGACTTTTTATTAAAATAACTACTTCTAACAAAAAACATCTCAGAAAGTGTTATCATCAGTGTTATAGATAAATCGTTGTAAACCATTGATGTTGTAAACCCTATATACGTTGTGTAGTTATGTATGATACCTATATTGCTACCTACTATTACCATATACTTGATAGAAATAAATACCATTGCAATGACATGTCTGTTAACAAACAATACAGCATGTCAATCAAAACAGCATTAGATCCATTTGTCATGGAAACCTGTTTCAGTTAGACTCGAAATTACGAAATTAGGCTAAGTCGTCTTAGTGTGATGTACCTACTTATCTTGAGTAATTTTCAAGCTTTGTTTTTTTTTTATATTATGCAATTTAAGGATTAGAACAAGTAATCCATTAAATAAGTAGGTATTACAATGTTGACTATTCATCCGCGTCCTTTTTATAGATGATTAAATATTAAAGCTATTAATTGGTTTGACAACACCACTAAGTGCCTCTGAGAGTACGTTAAGCTTTCGGTCCCAGTTTTACTATACTAAGTTGTGAAACTGTTTATATAGAAGGGTTATTGAGTCTATTCAAACACCGGCGATGAGTTGGCGCCACATGAACGGTGTATTTGATTCCCATGGCAAATAATTAGTAAATTTTTATGTATAGTTTGTCATGGTCTGGGTGTTTACAAATTTTATTTGTATTATATCATTGTTTCTGGTACACTTAGTACAAGCCTAGAGGTTAGTTTGTGACCACAGCAATTTGTGTCAATTGTCCTACATATTATTAATATATTAAATCCATACTGCTGGTTACTAAGGCCGTCTAAGCGGTCTTAGGCATCCGTGATAGTACACCATAAATATGAATAAGTAATGTATAATATTAGAAGAGCCGAGGTGTATAAATATAGTTTTTTTTTTCATAGAAATAATGCCATTTCTTGCACTTTTTGTTGTTTTATTTTCTTGAACCCCACCAATACTAAAACACCATAATGCTTAGCAATTTTGTGAATTGTTTTCAATTTAATTCGTGGACCCGTAGTTAATTTATAGATTAGAAAACAAAACAATATCTACTGATTACACCTACACTACTGAAATATTGAATTGACAACTTAAATTACCACATTATTTGGAGCTTTATCTATTGGTAAAAAATAAACCGTTTCCCAACCAATAGGTTATATTTTGTAGGTTTCTTACTATGTTTCATACTCTAAATAAGAGGCTTAGCCAAAGTAACATTTATATTATGAAGAGTCCAAAAAAAATTAGTAAAAGTATACCTACTGAAATAATAATAAAAAAAATGAAGTTAAAAACTTAACTTTCAATATGAGGGTAGGTAACGCTAACAATAGGACATCACACCAATAATTATCTTGTTAATTAGCTGTAGGTAAACAAATAAAAAATGCCGAATGCCAATGAATGTTACAAAAAGCATCCATTCTTCATTGTTGCACGCTCGCCGTGTTACGCGGTGCGTGAAACTATCGAATATTTAGGAAACCGCGTAACAAACAAACAGACAATGGACTATGCATCAAAACAATATTACTATTGTGATGAAAGACATATTTGTATCTGGCATGATAAGATAAACCGTACACAACGAAAAATAGCACAAATCTAGCCATAAGTAAGCTAAACTGCAAGCAGCGAATTCTATAGAGACTCTAGGTTTCATATTTATTAGTCTCTAGACCAGGGATTACCAATTTTATTGGAGAGTCCGTCATTTGAAAATTATAAGATATCGCAGCCCGTTTGGTAAACGATAATCAGGAACCAAGATTAAAAACCTCAATTAACAAATAAAGCGAAAATTTATTAGAATATGTTTTATGTTATACAGAGTTCAAATATATGTACAAACACATAAATAAATACAAAGGTTGAAGAAGTTTTGAGTACCTCTTATTTTATTATATGCTATACTCTAAAAACTACCTACCTACCTTTTGTTACTTAAAATAAACGTTTATTATTATTAAAAATATAGTTAAAAGTAAAATAATAATAATAAGTTCAGGCTTTTTTTTTAAGGTCAACACCAAACACGTCAGGGGTCCACCATTTCTACTGTGATGATGTTAATTACGATATTATATCGAATCGGTGTCTTCGACTCACAGATATGAGGTAACATTTGAATTCTTATTCACGTTTAAAGGGATCATAATGTATTTAAAAAAAGTGAACATAAATGAAAAGTTAGACTAATATAAAATAGAAAAATTAAAAGATTTTTTGGGCACTGTAATATCGAGAAAAAAACGTAATATGGCAAGTTGCCAAATGTCACAATAATTAGCAATCATTGGACGGACATTCATTTGATTACAGTCGTATAATAGTAGATTGATTATTCACCACCCAAGGTAATTCAGACACGGGCGCCATATTAAACCCTGAGGTTGCCCACGACAGAATACGGAGACGAAACTTAGGTATCCCCGAGACTATATGAACACTTAATTTATAGGATGCTATTAATTTTATAATTAGTAATTAAAAGCACTTCATTATTATTAAGTATACAATTTGTGATTAATTATTATTTTAAGTCGATTATTTGGAGGTAGCCCGCGAAGGTAAACGCATGTTTAGTCGCGTTAATTTGATAACAAAGAAATTAGAATACCTAATTAGATATCTGTACTCATGTCACGATGACTAACAATGGTGCATTTCAATAAATTTAAACAAACTAAACAAAAATTTTAAACCTAGTGTACCTAATAAAGACTATATAAAACTTACTCCAACCCTATGAGTAAACAACAATTGTAAGTTCGTTAAATACAAACTCTGATCTGAGTGTACTTATCCACACTCTCTTCCCAAAGTTCTTCGCTTGTCTATGAATTAATACTCGTATAAATAATTATATCAAAATTTATTGTATTGGTCAACTTAATTTTAAGCCCTGCTTAGTACCAGGTAGATACAGAATACCAAGCCCTTATAAAATATGTATTCAATACAAACATATACAGAGTTCTTCTTAATTCTCAGGTTAACCAACTCGCGCAATTCGCATGGGTTTTAAAAGTGCAAGGGCGTTTCCTTATTGACCCAGGGAAATGTTCGTGGGAAATGCAACCATGTGGCAATATAATGTAGATACCATTATTGCTTGCTCCCACGGTCAGCTGATGAAATGCGCGGTTTTCCGAAACCTATATAATTGTTCAATTTCCACTGGTTTTGCTGGCGTTGGGAAACTTTACGTTCGATAGATTATGTTATGTTGAGTCGATATATTATTGTGACAGATATATTTCTTATCCTCTCTAATTAAAGAGTGAGAAAGACTAAACATTTTTCTTTCATAATCGTTTGTTAGATATTTACTGTTAGGAGCGTTAAATTCGTAGCAATGCGTAGTTTAAAATTTTCGTAAACTATCTGCGCCAATTATATTTTTTATAAATTTATATCGTGCCATGAAATATATATAGTTTTAGGTACTTAATTAATTTTTTTTTTAAGGGGCACGTGACTTTGTATTTACCTGACTTTAAACAAACCTACAAAGTTCATGAATAGGGTCGATAATACATTTGTTGATCGATATTGTTTTTTAATAATATTGATCGCTCCCATTATGCCGGCTAAATGTTACGAAATGAGCGGCAACATGGACTTATTTGCCTCGCTGCTTTATCGTCAAATAATAAATCAATCACACGTTTCGTAACCGACTATGAAAGGAGACTACCCCCTCGACAAGAAATCGATGCAGCAGTCTCCGGAAATCCGGTGACCCCACAGATTAAAACCGAAACATGACTAGGTCATTTGTAGGTTTTTGCATCTGTATAGGCAGTGGTAACGATTTTACACTATATTCTATATGGTATGTTTTAGTAGTTTTATTATACAATTATTAATAATCGGTTATAGGGCTTTTCCATGGGCTAATCCATCCATCTTGTATCGCTCCTAAGATTTTCTTTTCATTTTCTTTGAAACATTTAAACTTTTTCATACATACCATTTCCTCTGATCTTAAAACCACATGGAGATGCAATTAATAACAATAAACTTAATAAATATAGAATTCACACATAAAAAATACAAATTGATTTCAGATCTATATAACTGATACTTTCTATACAGACGTGGGTAGTTGCGTCACAGAGCACGAGAGGACGCACTCTGACCTCACACTTTCACCCACTTTGTTTATTGTTTCACTTTCTCGGATGGCTTATGGCAGGTTGCTAATTACTGGAACACCTGCTAACGATCTGTTAGCAATTACATTTCATTTCGACCTTTAGAAAAAGAAGACTTATAGAAGTTATATTTAAAGCTAATTTAATTCAGTTCAAATTGAGAGTGAGATTTATTTTTATTTTATTTTAACTGCTTATTTTATTTTAATAAACAAGCTATGACAGTTTTTAGTTTATAGTCAACTTTTGACTCAGATACACAGTTTTAAGAATTAAAAAAAGGCAAACTTGCTTTTTTTGTATTACCTACAATATAATTCCTATGCTCTTTTAAAAGAGGCTTATGCCTTTGTCATTATATACAGACATATGTCGACTTAGATTTTATTTTTAGAAGCACGAGTGTATTAATAATTACCTAACTACTACTACTTTACTATTTATATGGTATGGTAATAAAAAATTATTGAATTTATAAAATTGGTCCTTTAAACCTTTATATATTATTATATAACTCCATGTCCATAGTGACATACACATGTCCGTGTACGTCACTGATCTCCTCCTAAACAGTTGGTCCAACTGTTTAGTTAATCGGTCCGATTTTGATGAAATTTTTGTGTGTGTTCGAAGTAATTGTTTGTAGAATGGTTTAGATTCACAATTGGACCCGGTAAGTCGCTGGCATTGGGTTCTTCTGTTGGTTTTACTTTTAACTTAGGGTAAGAGCAAATCAATGACGAAAGGATAATATTTAAATTTCAAACGTCACTAAGTATTTTATAGAAATAACGTTTGCTGGACCTGCTAACAATGAGCAAGCTAAAGTTCGGGCAGGACAACGTCTATCAGATCCGCTATTAGACTTATAGAATGCTATTGCTAACGTATTAGTGAAAATGATGCTCTATACACTGCTTTATTATCACAACTTTATCACAACACCTTATAAAGACAATACTGTATAAAAAGCCAGAATGAGTGAGAGAATCGCAATTCTACTCTATTATTAAAGTGTCGTAAAGCAAAAGCTATATAATTTTACGCTACAATGGCAGACAAAACGATGCCAATGCAATGGCGACATGTTCTCATACACATTACGCTATTGACAAAAAAATCACGCAATATTGTAGCTTGTAACCTTGAATTTTGCATGATGTCGCGTAACTACCACATTTAGTATTTTTAGACAGTTCTAAAGCAAGGCTATGCATCAATAGGTAACCACGGGAACGTATTATTTTTGTGAACATTACTTATTTAGGTTCGGAGTAGAAACAGTGCAAATCGAGTTGGAAGGCAATCAGGGGAGGGTCCAGGATTTTGTTTAATTTAGAGTTCGAGGCCTTTTTTTGCGTAGACGTAGTGTGAGTTTATTTTAATGTAACTACCTCGTCACTCGTTAAATCTTTACCAATAGAATCGCTTTATTTTCCCAAACTATCAAAATACAAACGTGGTGGCCTAGTTGGTTAGACCTTGGACTTAAAAACACTTAGGTCCCTGGTGCTAGAGCACGTTAAGCTGTCGGTCCCGGTTTCACTATACCAACTTGTAAAACTGTTTATAGATGGGTTATTGAGTCTATTCAAAACATCGCGACGAGCTAGCCACTTGTTCGGTGTAGGCTCATACCATTGGCTACGACGAGGTGGGATTTAAAAAAAACCTCCGCTGGGTACCCTGGGGCCGTCTAGGCGGTCTCGAGCGCCGTAAGGCACCCGTGATGATACATACATACATACTACCAAAATAAGAATTTGACGCAGTATATACTTTAGATAATAAGCGTTAAAAAATCCACACATTAGGGGTACTTTCTGCAACCCCAAATATATTCAAATGATTAAATATTAATATACCTAATATCATCACGGGTGCCTTACTGTGTCTGAGACCGCCTAGACGGTTTCAGTACCCAGTGACGGGGTTTAATTCCTTCTCAAAGAAAATTGGCGCACAATTTGTTGCGCCATTTTGTGGAAGTCTCCTTTGAGGGTGCCGCGAGGATATTAAAATAAACACGTAATGCAAGTTAGACTGTCGCCATATTTAGACGACATATAGTAGGATCGACATTGTTGTTAAACAACAATGTTATTGATCCCATTCATGGACTCTGTAGGTCTGTTTACCATTAGGTAGATACAAAGTCACATGCCGTGCTGCAACAATAAAAAAACATGACCCTAAATCCAAGGTTTCCAAATTGATGAACAGTTTCTATCATGCACACAACTGTCATAGTTTGCCCCAAAGTTGGAAAAGGCCTAAAGTCATTGAAAGTCCACAGGAGTACGGTCATTCTGGACCCAACCGTAAGAGCTTAGCGTTCACAAACAACGATATGCTTACTTAATAATAGATAATTTAAGCATTATTTTTCAGTATTAAAAATAATTTTAGAAGTTGGGAAATATAAGTTTTGACAACTTTTGTTACGTGCTGATTCTTCTGCCTTTTATGTATATTGTATATTTGTCCACATTATGCAGAAAAAAAAGCTTTATACATAAAAAAATATTATTTTTGCTTATTTGAATTGAGATTTAACAAAATAAAGAGAGATTTCACATTATTTTGAAAGAGTAAGAAAAGGCCGTATAGTATTGAATGCCCTTTGTCCATTTATCGCATGAACATAATAAAAATAAAATAAAAATATAGCGACGATAGACTTGCAACTAGTGCTAAGTTAAAATAAATAATTTAAAAAAAAAGAGCGACGATATATCATCCACATATTATATCATTATTTTTTTGTTCGGTTTTCTCAACTATAGAGAAGGCAAAGGTCTCTATGAACCATACAGCCTAGGTCAGATTATATAATATTATTCTGTCAATGCTGCAGCACAAGGAAACACTACTAACTACTACTAAATAATTCGCGGGCCGAAATTGTTCGCTATATTAACCTAATAACTAGTCATAACTTACTCATAGCATTAGCTCAAATTGAAATTCAAATGAGAATATTTTTTTTCTCCCAACTTCTCGAACTTCGATGGAATTAACAATTTTATTATATGTATTTTCCTCTATCGATCTGGATAGGTTTCATTTTTGAACGCGGCTTCTAAGCCTGGGTCTGAAAATACATGGGCTATGACCGTTCTTCTTTATCCATTAAAGGTTTTAAAAAAACATTGATAGGTATTATATGTAGTAGTAAACTAAAGTAATAGAGCACGTAATTTCAGAGATAATTCCAGAATTATCAGTTTATAGCAGTTATGTAGTAGTAGGTATATATCTCATGGAGATATAGATGGTGACTTTGAGAGGTTGTACTTTGGGCTAATATGAAGTTCTACTGATCAAATCGATCAACTTTCCCCATGGAACCATGTGTCGCAAATGCAAAAAAATACCTACTCCATACAAACTAGTAATGTTAATTATAATTATTCTTAGTTTCATGATACCTCTACTAACTAGTTTGTTTAATTTGAAGTATAAACGTTAATGTAGGTATTATCTTGCAGCATTTTTTAGAATTAATTATTTTGCACGGGTAGTTAAATTTGTAAGTAAATTATTGTACAGACATACATTTAGGGCTACAGACAAGGTCAAAATTTTATAAAGAAAATTGTAAATATAATGTCTGTATGTTTAATGAAATATAGAAAATATATCTGTACTAAATATAAAGAAAATACCATTAAAAAAAAAGTGTTTTACCAAAATTTTGCATGGTCGTTTAAAATGACATAAAGTTTGTTCTCATCTTCTCATAATGTAAGCAAACATTCGTAATTACGTAACGGTAGCGGTTTTAAATGCCCATTCACCAATCTCACATGTAATACGTAATCGTACACGTTTCGGTTTTATTTTTACGAGACGGCGAAAGTTATGCTAATCTATTTTTTATTTTTTAATTAACTTATCAGTGATATTTACAGCTTTATTATTATTTTATTTTTGTTATTTTAATTTACTGACGAAAGTTTTTAAGTCAGTAAATGTCAACGAGAAAAGACAAAAAAAAAAATCTCAAATAGTAAATATATAAAAAAAAAAAAATCAGAAATTTTGCTTCATAAAAAGAATACTTTAAATTGAATTTGGAGTAAGTGTGGACAATTTACGTATATAATGACCGATTTTTAATTCTGCTTTATTATACGGTAATTTTGTTTGTAGAAGTAGTATCTAAGATCAGATACACTTGAGAAAAACATACAACAATGAATTTACGTTCTACAGTTGTAAAGAGGAACTGTATCGGTCCATAACGTAGTGAAGTAGTGATTTTACACTAGGATAGGTGCTCGATGGTTCACAGAATGCATTCGTTGTATTTACAAATCATAAACATATGTTTGAGACAGTTATTTTAAAAACGCCATCGCAAGTGCTATTTTTGGGTCCCAAGAACCGTTTAAACGCCCTCCCAGGGATTAATCCGTCCTCATTTTGCCGATGGTATTCCGAGGCACGCATGACGCTACCTAGTTGGTTATGTGGTGTGTTCGGTTTGGTTTCTATTTATTTGTATGTATATATGTGAAGAATAACGGGCTAACCAATCGCACTCTTAGTCCTTATACTAAATAAAGTTTTTTTTTCAATTTTATTTTTAACTATGTATAAATATTTACATATATTTTTGACTTTGTATTCACCTACTAGTGGCGAACTTGTTGCGGTGTTTATGATGGTATAGCCGCGTTGTATAAAGCTGTCACCCATCCCAGGTCCGGCCTTGTTCTCATCAGTGACTTAACCACTAGGTGTTGTTAAACAAATGTACATACATTTTTAGATTAAAAACTCATTGGTACACACCGGGGTTTGAACCAGGGACCTAAGTGTTTTAAGCCTAAGGTCTAATAAAAATAAAGAGAACAAATACACAACAAGGTATTTACGTTCTACAGTTGTAAAGAGAAACTGTAGCGGAGCATAACAGTCTCAAGTGGAGTAGTGATCTTGCACTTGGAGAAGTGTTCGATGTTCCACAACGTGCACTTATTTATACTATAAGTGCACGCATAGTATAACTATTTGCATGCGTTAGCAGTTATAGGTATTTATTTGTAAATGGAAAAATAACGGTTTACGTTAACTTTTAAAGTAATAAAAACTTCTTATATGTGTTTTTTATTATTGCCTTAGAAGCTATAATATTAAGGTAAATAAAATTGTCTGCGGACTTCAAAAATGAAGATGTTATTCAAATCGATTTGTTATTTTTTTATGATCCATCGAGAAATCACTTTGTTTTATACAAATGAGTATTTAAAATGATTTACTCAAAAGCCTAGTGGTTAAATCACTGCGCAACAGATAACAATGTTAGCAGATGACAACAAGGCCGGACCTGGGATGGGTGGCCGCTTTATATAATAAGGCTATACCATTATAAACATGGCAACAAGCTCGCCACTTGTTAAGTGTTGCCTCGAATACCATCGGCGAAATTAGGACGGGTTAATCCCTTCGCTGGGTAACCTGAGACCGTTTAAACGGTCCTCGTGAGCCAAAAAGGCACCGTGATGGTATTTTATTATTTTTAAATACATGGTATAGCTACTGAACTTCAGAAAAATATCTCTATATTATGATATTATATTTTTTTTTTTCATAGACAAAATGAAAAAAATCCTGGTGAGCGGGACTCGAACCCACGAACCTCGCTTTCGCGGCAAGGCGCTCAACCACGGAGCCAACCAGGTTCAAGTGACCCCTCACGAATTTTGTCATACTCATAAGGAATTTTTAAAAATGCATGATATTATATCCAAATATATTACTGTACTTTAAAGATTATAGAAACGATGCTCAAACCTGTAGGACTGTTCATGCAAACATAATAAAAATAGAGAAACCGTTCATGTTGTGAGCTTTCGCTAGGAACTTTATGCCAATGCACCCATATACTCATAGTAGTGATGCGACACCAACCAAGTTCATCATAAATGTCTTTTTTTTTTTTATGATTTATACGGATTCAATTCCGCCTCCGTAGACTATTGGTTGTACCTATGGCACTGTATCCGGAGGTCGTCGGTTAGATTCCCACCCATGGCAAAAAAAATCTTCACAGTTTGTCATGGTCTGGGTGTTTACAAAATATAACATGTATTATATCGTTGGTTCTGGTACACATAGTACAAGCCTAGAGTGTGATATGTGTAAACTTGTCCTACATATTTTTATTATTAATTCAATATAAATTGATGAATAAATTATTACATCAACTCAAAAGTTATTTGTACGCAACTAAATTAATAAAACAAAATAATTTATAAGTAACTATCTATGGCCCGCGGTTTCGCCCAAAGAAATCGGATCAAAACCTAAAGTGGAAAAAAAAGGCATATTGAGTGCATTTACTAAAAGTAGGTAAATTAAGTGACTGTTTGTTTATATTATATAGTTATTGCTTTATCACTTTTCTTTTAATTACTTGTATTTTAAATCTTTTCTAGGCTTAATCATTGTTAAATAACTTTTGTGAAAACCTTACTGGGTTATGTATTGTAAATATTTGTTATATATTTTGTGTTAATTTTACTGTATGTTTTCTTTTTTCTTTATAATATGATGATAAAAATGTAGAGATCTAACGTACGTACAGTACTTACCTACTCTCTACATAACACATAATTTTATTTAGGTATTGTGTGTGTATAGAACTTTCAATTATCTAGGATTAAAAATCAACAGTTAAATCTATGTTTAAGTAAACAAGTTACCACATCACTAGTAAAGCCAATCAAGAATATCTCGCGAAAAACCGGACTCACCGTTGTTGGAGGGGCTACCGAGTCTCCGGCGAACAGTCTTTCGCGCAGGTTTCCGCGGTTCGTTTATCTGCGCCTGCGCCGGTGACGGTCGCCTGACGTCGAACTTTGATTGACCTCTTCTCGTGTATTTACTTGAGGTGTTCTCTACAATGGTGCTGAATTCGGTGGTGAGGTCATTGTCCAGGGATTCTGTGACTTCAGTTGGGGGTGGAGTGGCTTTTGTTCGTCGCAAGAAGTTCACCCGGTGACGCTTTGTTACCTGAAACCAAGGGGTTTTGGTGAGTATTTATTTTTAATTTGTTAATAATATTTTTTGGAAACTGAACAATTTTTATATTACGCAATATATTTTAAAAAAATATATGTCAAATAAATATTAATTAAAACTAAAATACACATGATAACCTAGCACAATTTATAATAAAAAAGTTATAATAAATCAGTTATACATAGATAAAGACGTCTCAAAGTTTTTTTAGCCCACTTAAATAATTATATTTTAATATAAATTTTATTGTTGAATAATTTATTATTGTTAGGTATATATACCTACTTATTTAAGTATGTTATTTATTTTATTAGTATATACCTTCCTAACTTTGTAAATATTTTGCAACAAAAAAATGTGATGATTTATAAAAATATTTTTCTGTTTTTAATGTCATTTCTTTACTGTGATAAAATCATTATTTATTTCAAGCGATTATCCATGTGTATTGCGTATTAAGACACAATTATGTGGTCAGGTTCAAAACCGCAGTGTAAGGCAATTCCTGGCTTGTGGTAAACTTAGTAGAGCAAAAAATTATTACCTAGGTAGGACTAAGTAGAAAATTATAGCGTTGCAATTTTTTTAGATTGACATAGAGAATATCTATTAGAGATATATAACATTGAAATATGAATAATAATGAAATAATAAAAAACGAGGATCGTGGATTCGAGTTCCGCCCACCAAGATTTTTTCATTACATTTTATCTTTAAAATTTTCGATATAAGTTTATCCTGATAAGGAATTTATAAATTGTAAGAAAATATTTTTTATAAATATTGTAAGTACTATGACATTTTGTGCAATTTTTTTTTACTTAAAAAAATATTAATAAGAATATACATTATGTCTTTTTCTGTATCTACCTAAAGGTAAGCAGACCTACAAACTCGATCAATACATTGTATTTAATAGCGTTTGCTACCTTTATGTCGGCTATTTCGACAAAGACGACTTTGCATTAGAGGCTTTAATATCTTCGCTGTTTTATCGTCATGTCAACTACCCCTTTCGTAACCGCACCCTGAAACGAGACTACCTACCTAAAAACCGGTAAACCCACTGACTAGGATAAAAATAAAATAAAATAAAATACACCTCCATATATTTACTTACAATAATTTTCATACTCTATAGTGCATAATCTAAGCGATAAGTTGTAGCGTTTTAAAGCATAAATACGCGCAAGGTGCGTAATTGTAATATAGTTTCTTGTAAAAGAATTTATAAAAATTGTCTTTGGGTAAAGGTATTTGACCAAGTCATTTATGTATTGAGTAATATCCGATGCAAATTGTTTATTTCAAAGAGAAAGTAACTCATTTAAGACTGGATTTTAAATAAAATATTACTTAGTAAGTCTACTTTCAATTGCAAATTTTTGAACTGTTTAATTTACCTACAAATTTATTATTAAAGTATTTACGAATTTTTAAGCCTTAAACTTCTTATTACTAAAAACGATTATGTTTAATCGCATATTTAATAACTCGTTTAGAAAATCGATTTTAGACTTTAATATGATTACAAAAAGTGATTTGAAATTTATTTGTGCACACTATTAATAATATAAAAACAGTATACCCTAAATTTAAAAATGAAAAATAAAGTTTTTTTTATTCTAGTAAATTATTTTATTCGCCTACCGCGTCTCTAAAGCAATATATAACTTGCACTTTTTTTAATTGGCGTTTTAACATGACAAGTTAGATGAACTTGTGTGAATATTTCAAAGTTGTTTGACATTGTGTTTAAAAATATTCATCATGCCATTTTTTATAGAGCCTTAACGCCCTTAACTAATTATATTATTTATTATTATAGGTTATTTCTAAAACTTTATTTATAAGAGATATGTATTAATTATCTTGCCTATTTATCTAGGTTTACTAATATAATAAAGTTGAGGTTGTATGGGGGCAATCTCTGGATCTACTGAACTGATTATGAAAATTCTTTTAGTGTTGTAAATAATAATAATAAGACAATAAAATTAAATATATAGAGATTGTCGATTTAATACTTATGTAATTATTATATTATGTAAGTATTATATTTAAATTTATTAATAGAGAACGTTAATTTAGTAAGGCTATTAGTAATAATTAACGACTTCGTCTGCACACGCAACGGAAACTCCCAAAAGAAACAAATTTTCCCCGTTTTCCCAACATTTTTTATTGATGCTCTGCTCCTATTGGTCGTAGCTTTATGTTATATAGCCTATAGTCTTCCTAGAGAAATGAGCTATCCAACACTAAAAGAGATTTAAAAATCGGTTCAGTAGAGCCAGAGCTTACCCCCTACAATTAAACTCACAAACTTTACCTCTTTATATATATATATATATATATATATATCATCACGGGTGCCTTACGGCGCCCGAGACCGCCTAGACGGCCCCAGGGTACCTAGCGGAGGGGTTTTAATCCCACCTCGTCGTAGCCGATGGTATGAGTCTACACCGAACAAGTGGCTAGCTCGTCGCGATGTTTTGGATAGACTCAATAACCCATCTATAAATAGTTTCACAAGTTGGTATAGTGAAACCGGGACCGACAGCTTAACGTGCTCTCCGAGGCACTATAGTGGTGTTGTCAAACAAATGTACATAATTTTTTTAATTAAAAACTCATTGGTACACACCGGGATTCGAACCAGGGACCTAAGCGTTTTTTTTTTTTTAAGTCCAAGGTCTAACCAACTAGGCCACCACCTAATACCTCTTTATAATATTATTATTTTAGATTAAGAATTGGATGGCTCCTCGTGTAAGGCGCAAGGTGTATTCAAGGCATCCCAAGGTGATCAGGTTTTAAAGATAGAGCTATATGATGGTGTAGTCGTGATGATTATTACCTACCTACTGTATTCGTACCTACTAGTTTACGAGCAAAATTTTTTTATAACCAGTTTTTGTCTCTAGTGCTTTTATTTCGACATAAGACTCTAGGTAGTGTGAGAGAGAAAAACCACGTGCTACCTAGTTTTTTTATTGCTCTCTTAAAACAAGGAAAAGTTAAAGTTTTTAAAAAAATAGTAGTATTATTAAAATAATAATTAATGGCCTCCTTTTTTTAGATTTTAGTTTGTTTTATATACTTTTTTGTTGTAATTTATAAGTATATTTTCCGCAAAGTAGGTAACCAATAAAAAATGAGTTTTGAATTGCTAATTATTAACATACAAATCAGTAGGAACAAATAGGTGGGTACATATAAGAAATAATAAATGACGATTTACATATTTACCAAGGTAAACGTGTAGGTATTATTATGTCTACAGGTTTATATTATATATTCAGGATGTAACCTTCGACGCATTTTATACGTGTACTTGACCTGCTAAAGTTATCAAAAATATCATCACTGGCACATTTTTTTAAATGACAAATCTTGTAAGAAGTTCCGACAAGAAAAAAGTTTTTTTTTGACCAAATATAGCTAAAAATTTGCTGTTACATTACGTCCACAGCAAAACTTAAAATTAAACTTCAATTATTTATCTAATATTAGCTGACATAGTACAACATTCTTCCTCTTCTGCGACTGTACTTTAGCTAACAACTATCTATCTATCTATCTATTGATCGGTATTAAATGGAAACGGAACTACGCACCAATCTCTTATCAACACATTCTTGTCCACACCTCTGATGTAACGGCGTGATGATTTATAACCAGGTACTTGGCAGGGCCTGGCCAAATAGAAAACTTGTCAAACTGCGCGTTACGACGACTTACGTGATCACTCTCTGTTTGATCTTGAGCCGTAAACATATTAGCATATTGACTCTATTACTTAACCTGGTTATTAGGGTTCCATACTTAATAATTTTAAAACAAAAGAAACCATTTTAGTATTTGGTAATGTAGGATGCTCTACCATGATTGTTGTTAAACAATCTTTCACTTACTCTACAGTTTAAGCTGAAGGGATCGACCAATAGGAACGGTTTATTTGTACTGTCGATAAAATAGGACAGGTCGCTACAGTTTTAACTGTACAGTAATTGAAAGATTGTTTAACAAAAGCTCATGGCAGAACTTCTGATTACAAACTAACCTCTAAGGTTGTACTATGCGTAGCAGATACAACAAAACTAATACACAGTATATTTTAAAATCATCCAGACCATGACAAACTGTATATAAAAACGTAAGTATTGTTTAGTCATGAGTGGGAATCGAATCCACGACTATCGAATTGACGTCAATGGTGCAACCATTAGCCCTCGAAAGAGATCAAACTAATAAAAATAGTCAGTACAAAAAATAATTTTATTTTCTGGTGTATATTTTATCTTTTTTTTTTATGTCAAACGGTTCCAGAAATCTATAGGATAGGAAAAAACTTTACTAAAAAGGTTTATTTATATATTTTAAGTAATTATAGCATAATAATAATAATATCGTACGGAATCTTATTTACAAGAATACCAATTGCACTTTGCAGATATTTAGTTTACATTTTATAAGGTGTTAATTAGACGTTAGTAGATGCTCTAACTGTATTTATTACAGAGAGATATATTCATATATAAAAATGTACTGCCTTCACGTGCGAGAGAGTCAATTCTATTATTTTATATTATTCTTTTATATAATTTTACTTATTAATTTGTTTTCCCTCTATGTGTTGTTTTTATTATTATTATTATTTGCATTGTTATTTTTATTAAGATTAATTTTGCTAATTAGTTATCTCGAAATGTTATTTATTGCTATTACTTCGTTTGTATTATTATTATTTTTCTTTCCTTAAAAAATGTTTAATAAAAGAACAAGTCATGAAGCCTGATTACAACATTTAACTGTTAATAGTATTAAGGGCTCTGTAGTCGACTCGACATACAAGCAAACATACAAACGTACGTCCAATATTACAACTTGGCTATTAGTCGAAGTTCAATTATTATTTATATGTTGGTAATTATACGCAAAAATCTTTTTGGTGTAGTTGTGGGTAATAAATATTTTTGTATTATAAAATTATCATTATTTATTTGGAAAAAAAATATACACAGTAATATTAATAAGTACAATGACCTATAAAAATATTATTTTAATTCTGCGACAAACAGAAATCGAGTATTACTGGAAGTGCGAAAGCTCATTTTGTTTAAGGAACGCAGACTTGGCGATTACGAATGCAGTGTCCCTCATATGACTTGTTGCTTTTGCACCTATATCAAATTTGAAAAAAAAAATTAAAATACTACGCGAGTGATAGAGATAAATAGCGAGCTGTCATACAAAATTCTTGCTCTTCTGCGACTGCCATTTGGTTGAAAACATTGTATCTAATAACTACTATTGATTGGTATTAAACACAAATGGAACTAGGTATACAACAGCCTTTTATCAACGCACAGTCTTGGCCACAACTCTGATATAACGTGATATATTCTTATTCTTGTAATTTATAAATGCACAGTCTTGGCCACAACTCTGATATAACGTGATATATTCTTATTCTTGTAATTTATCAACGCACAGTCTTGGCCACAACTCTGATATAACGTGATATATTCTTATTCTTGTAATTTATCAACGCACAGTCTTGGCCACAACTCTGATATAACGTGATATATTCTTATTCTTGTAATTTACTTTATTTTATTTCAAGAGGGCACATAACTACAGGATCTTATAGTATTTAATTGATGGGTCCTTAAACCTTAGGATCGTCACTGCGTTCACTACCTTCCTGTCTTCCATACTAACTCTGAACAAAACTCAACTCTACCTACTTAAACTTCCAAGCAGTGTAGAGATCAGAGGCTCGATCAGTCGCTTTATTCAATCCTGGTGGGCGATTCTCGCGCTTTCGAGATTCATCTCGATTCGAGATTTTTAAACGAAAAATGACTAAATATGCCATTTTTCGTTCAAAAATATCGAACATTAAACGAAATAAATAATAAATATTAATTAATAAATAATAAATATATAAATATTTAACGAAAAATGACATATTTAGTCATTTTTCGTTTAAAAATCTCGAATCGAGATGAATCTCGAAAGCGCGAGAATCGCCCACCTGTTACCAAAAATAAAGCAGCCCTATTGGTTGTTGCTCACGTATACGTATACAAATACGTTACGTTTCTACAGTGCGCAAACCCATGGTAGAACTTTAGGCATATAATTCTGCGGCAAGTTAATTATCCCATAAAATTTCGTAATTTTTAAGCTATTAAGTAGGTACATTCAATAATGTGTTTCAAACTGCACACGTATTTAGAATGCTTAATGGGGCGACCTTGTTTAAGAATCTAGGTTTTGGCCAATGTGAATGTGAACTAGATTTATTTATTCTGTATTTTATATAAATTTAAAAACCAAGGTTTATATTCGAATTTTCTCCTTATTTATTAAGTTGGATTATATTTTAGACTTGCTGACCCGCGTAACTCGATGCGGAAGCTCTCAAAAAAAATCATTTTTCCTTTTTTTTGTGACATTTTTGATTGATGTTGCGCCCCTATTGGTCATAGCGTGATGTTATATAGGCTTCCTCAATAAATGGGGTATCTAATAACAATTTTTAAATTCGAACCAGTAGTTCCTGAGATTAGCACGTTCGACCAAACTAACAAACTTTAGCTTTAAATAGTAAAAAAAAAAAAATATTGGCTCTAATTTTGATTGTGATAAGGTTTTGTAATTAATTCGGGTATATACAGTGTATTAATCTGTAATTAGTATATTTAGTTATAGAGATTTTTGTATTGTATTGAACCTAACAATACAATCCAAAATTCAGCGCGACAGTGCGTGAATTTTTAGTCTCAGATTTTTTTAATTATTAATCCTGATTAAAATTATACAAAAAATAACATATATTTAGTACCTTCAACAATCGTACAATTCAATCCAAAAATTAGCGCCACAGCGCGTGAATTTTTATTTTCATCTTTTTTTATTATTAATCCTGATTAAAATTATACAAAAAGTAACATATATGTAGTACCTACCTAATTTTTTTTTTGTATCACTTTATACCTAACGATAAGGTAAAAAAATAAATGTTGACTATTTAATAATGCATGTATCGATACCACAATGCCCTAACAGCCGAAGATTTCATCACATAAAGTCGCGTGACCCGCCTGTTAACTTAAAATGCGGCAATTCCGATGCTAAATACCTTCAAGGTGTCGCAACTATATGAGGTGGAATAAGTCTTCACATTCATGGCCAATCAATTGACAAATAATTGTCGTAAAGTTCTGTTGTAACAGTATAATATACGCTAAGAAACAATTAAGATCAATAAAATTTTAGTATAATATTAAAACATTCTGTTTGTTATTACATTATTTATATAAGTTTTGAGCGTAACATTATATTACCTCGTAATTTTTTATATATATACAGAATTTTGGGTTAGTAGTTCTACGGCCTTATTCATAAAAACTTATTGAGTCCTTCAACAACACTTTAGTTATAGAATGTTTTGTCTCTTTTATTTAGCAACAAAAATGTATATGTCTAAAAGAGACAAAACATTCCATAACTAAAGTGTTCTTCAAGGCTTCAATAAGTTTTTATGAATAAGGCCACTAGTACATAACTAAAAAAAAGTTTTAGTAAACAACGGAAAACTACTTCAAATTCCAAATAAAAATGTGGAAAATCATACTTATATTTTTTATATCATAACTTATCCTGCCGTGTCTAAGAGCTTTTTATATTATTGTGCATACCACCATAAAAAAGTTTTAATAGATACAATAACCTCTTAGACACTTTTATAAAAAACGACTCCTACGCATAAAAAACGACCCTCTAATCCCATAATTATGTAGACTCTATAATGTATCTACTTATTTAAATCCTTTCCTCCTACACAGCTTACGGTAGGTACTATTAAACCTACTAAATATCTTTGTTCGTATAGAATCACAATAACAATTATGACTCAGACATTTTTCAATCGCCTACATGCTAAGGCGGTGACTAATATTTCTAGTGGCGGATTTACAGATTTGCCGCCAGTAGGCTATTCAAATCTTTCCGCCCCTAATTTTTCAGAGAAGAGAGAATGATTTTTGATTTCTAAAATATAGCCATAAAATAAGAATAAATTTAGTTTTTCAATTTAAAAAACGTGATTTTCAAGATATTAATGTTTGAATAATGTATTATTTTTGTGTGGATCCATTACAAGGATGGCACAAAACAACTAAAAAAAAAATCGCTTCGAATTTTTTATTATTTTTGTCGGAAGCCCATTGTTTGTGTGCACCCAGTAATATGTAGATATATAAATATGAATTTATTAAAGATATTTAAAAAATGTCCTCAAAATTTTCGCCCGATAGAATCTGCCACCCGATAGGTTCCAGTCTACTCAGCCTGCTGGTTAATCGGCCACTGAATATTACCTATGTGATTCTATTGTATGTTTTTAGTAATGATAATAAAAAGTTCAGTAACAGTGCTTATAAAAAGCTCCCCTGTGAAAGAAACCCGCCCGCGACGTTCTTTAGCGTTTCGTTTATTTTACAAATTGCCTAATTAGTTGACGATATGGTTATATGATTTCGCAAGAAAAGCACTTAAATGATTAAGCCAAACAAAAATGCGAATTATGTTCCGTAGAAAAAAAAATGTACCTACCTATTATGGATTTTCAAGTTTATATTTTTTATAATGAAAATGCAAATTTTTAAAACTTTTCCTGTGAACTACTAGAAAGTTTTATTATTTATAAAATAAACAAATAAATATCATCACGGGTGCCTCAGGGTACCCAGCGGAGGGGTTATTTATATTAGTATATTTTGTCATAATATGTTATTAATTTGGTATTAAATTAAGAACTTAAATAGTAGTAAATTAAAATTAATTAAACTTAGGTAGGTTATGTAGGAATAAGGTACTTACTCTATTTTTTTTTCTTTTTTTAAATAAATTATTTTGTAAATAATAATAATAATGTAAGTAATATGACCATTTACACATATTGCTCTGGACACAAACTAAGTACTACTATGTGTAGCAAATGTTATTATACACATTATTTATTTTATATATTATTAATTTTATAGTTAGGTGCTAATTATGAATAACACCAGCAAGTATGAATTTACCTACTAATAAAACGCACATTTTAGAAAATATATAGTTATATTACAGTATACTGATTATTGTATTTTTCCTTGTACTCTCTGTACTCTCTATTTATGTATGTATAACACTACATAGCTATACTACCTAAAGCAAGAATAGTTTTAAATAGTAATTAATAGCGTAACAATACCGTTGAAAAAAACGTACAAATATTATCTAAGAAAACTGAACAGAAGCCAATACGTTTCACAGTGAAAGCCGTTTTCTCTCGATCGGATGCTGCGTCTCCGTCACGCACGACTGACTCAGTATACCTTTCTCTTTCTAATCTAATTGTTACTTAATTCGATTTGCCGATGAACGATTATTAGGGAAAGGTGATAATTTTTAAGCCCATACTTATAAAAAAATTAGGTACAGTCGATAGCAGAAAAAAATACTAAACTTTCACCTACTTATTTTATAACATCACTTTTGATCAAACTTTATATAAATAGAGTATTTAAGTATAAAACTAATGATAAGACAAAACAAATAAAAAATATTAAGTTAAATTAATATTAAGTTTAGGAAAATACCCAGTTCAGAGGCTCTACCATGGGTTTTCGCATGTTGCAACGTAACGTATTTGTATACGTATACGTGAGCAACAACCAATAGGGCCGCTTTATTTTTGGTTATATATAGGATTGAATAAATCGATCGGTATCGGCATTAGTGATGGTGACAGATGACTAATATTTTTATTTTTATTTATTGTTTCAGGTACAATCAAAATGGAGAAGAATTATTTATTCAGGAAGAGAAGATGCCAAAGAAGAAGATAGAAAGTTTTGTAAAATAAACTTAAGAACTGTTGTGTCCATTTATTTCACATCCTCAAATATAGTATTAGATTTTAATTTGAAATTTTAATATCAATTAAAGTACCTCTTAAAAAACGATAACATCTACTAACAGATGTGGCTACACAATGACAAAGTAGTATTACTGGTGACCACAAAATAGTGGTACCTCGAGTAGTAGTACAAAGTAGTATTACCACAGAGTAGTTGTACCCCAGAATATTTAGTAGTACCAAAAGTATTAGATGCACAAAGTAGCTTAGAATAGCTAACAATTTTAAGTTTATTCTGAAAGTTTGTAGGTAACAAACTTTCTGAATAAACTTTTCTATAAAATTGTTCGTGATTATAAAAAAAAATATATAGAAAATAACTATAAATTCAATCGAATACTCACGAAAAATTAGCTAATAGAATTGAAAAAAAAAGCAAACCAACCAAGTTTTACGAAAATTAAGGATACCCTTAGCACGGCAGTAAGCTAACTGTGATAAAATACTTCAAATCGATTGTTGTTTTTTAAATTTAACAACTATTTATCACAACAACTTTTGCGTCATGCTGCATGAGCTATTTCGCTTTTCGTTATAAAATACGGATGTTCCCTATTATAATATTCTAAATTAGGTCTTAAACAAAAGGGATTAAGACCTAAAATTAATATATATATACAGTAAGGTGCAATGAATTGCGAAATTGTCATCTTGATCCCAACGCTACTAAGTACAGTCAGGTGCATAATTATCAGAATGAGTAGTTAGGTACAGTTGCCTACTTACAACATTAGGTACACTGTGTCCTCATTCGCCATTATTGTTTTGTGTTTTAATGAATGATTTTTTTAAATTGCAAAATGTTAAAATTATTGTACATAGAGGCATAGTAGAAAGTCTTAGGTACACCTTAGGGAAATCGATAAAGTATATACTTTAAAATATATATATATATATATATATATTAATACTAAAGTAGGTATAAAGTAACAAGCAAATGTACATAAATTTGTAAATTAAAAACACCGGTGGGGTTTGAACCGGGGACTTAAAACTGTAGTTTTTTTAGTCTGAGGTCTAACCAACTCGCCAATTCGTATATAATAAATAATAAACCTAATGTTCGCTAAAACTATAGATTCATTGTCTAAAAGTCTATACATATAATAAAATTGTAAATGAAACAAATCTGTACTTTGATTTTTTTAAATTAAAATGGTGAGATGGATTCTGAATATAGGCTGTAGAACAATCTATCATTCGTGTCTGTCAAATTTGTTTGTATGGTTGATACCATACAAACAAATTAAAAAGTAGTGGACCAATTTATATGCGTTTTTTTTTGTTGAATAGCTATTACAACTATAATAGGGTATATTTAAATCTCATAATACTGCATTAGATATTTTCCATTTTATATTTACCTACTTTTTATGAATTATTTTTTTCGTATAATTTTGACTTTTTGGGAATTGGCTGATTGCTAGGAAAATAAACACTTACTAAAAACCAAAATTATACCTACAAGTAAATCAGGGTTTACGGGCATGGTAGCCATGTTCAACATTACATTAGCAAACTCCACTTTAGCTTTACTGTAAGTAGATATATATCTATTAAAAATAAAATTTAAAAATAAGAGTTAATTATTTTTTAAATAAACTCGCATACGAAGTTGCGGGCACCAGTATATAATGCAGTCAAAAACATGACATGATATACCTGCCTACCTTATTAGAATATTATAATGCGTGAGAGTAAGAATGCTTACATCTTCGTTCATAATGAGCCTGCGCAGGCGCATACTTGCCCAACAACGAGGTCGCCCACGTAACTCACCTTACTGCCTTTTGCATGACGAATCAACAAAGGTATGTGGAAAATAATAACAACTTTATAAATAGGCGAATTAAAAGGTCTTAATGACCAATGTATGACTGTATGACATGGTCTTTTTCCGAAATACGGCATTGTTTGAGCATATGATATAAAGGCTAGACGCACAAACGATTTACCATTATAATAAATATGTATGTAGAGATAAATAAAAAAATATATAGTTTATTAAATATCATCCAAAATTAAAAATTTAAACAAGAAAAAGAGCTTTTGTATTTTACGTTAATTTAGAACTAAAAATATATTATACTCATGTTTTTAATGTGAAATTCTAACAAGATCTTTCAGGAGTTTTCTTTTATGAAATTGTTATAATTATGTTAAGTTTAATTTTTAAACTTGAATTAAATTTCAGAGTAGATATATATATATATTTTTAGACAGTAAAATTTTAACTAAGAAATGACATCTTTCATTTATAAATGTCACAATTTATTCATACGCTATCTCTCGGGTTACATACAGACCTAGGATCTTGGCAAACAAGACTGGGATTGTGGTTACCAGATATATGTTAAATCGTGACAAACCCATCTCGGGTCACAGCACAGACAAGGCCTCAATTAACTTTTGTTCAATAGAGTCGTAATCGCATCCCACCAATCGCTTAATTTGTCACATTTCGTATTCATCGCCGAAAAATCTTTTCATAAAATAAAAATTGCGTTTATGATTCTATTATGATGCGAGTACGATTCAATTTAAGAAAATTGAGGATCAACGATCAAAAATATTGTTTGTATTAAAGGTAATGTAAAAAGTCAAAATAACGAAATACTTTAGATACTTATTGTCACTACACGGATATCGTTATTTTGACAAGCTATAACGTTTCTGTTATAAGAAACAGAATATGACCGGATCTTTCACAGGTACCTTTAAGGAAAAAAATCGGCCCCAGCCTAATGGTTAAGTCACTGCGCAACTGATAACAAGATTAAGCAGATGACACAAGGCCGGCCTGGGATGAGTGGCCGCTTTATACAACGAGGCTATTTCATCATAAACACCGCAATAAGCTCGCCACTTGTTAGGTGTTGCCTCCGAATACCATCGGCGAAGTGAGGATGGGTTAATCCCTCCGCTGGGTACCCTGAGGCCGTTTAAACGGTCTCGGGAGCCAAATAGGCACCTGTGATGGTATGTAATATATTTATTTTTTCACAGGTATCTTTCATATGAAAGCTTCCTTATGAATCAATTTATTTTATCAACGGTAGTTTTCCATGGTTACTTATATTACGATATGAATAAAAATGGTCTAGTAACTTCACGAATCGGAATATTACTTGACAATATTTCTTGACCAATTGCCAGACATGTAATAAAAAACAATACTTAAGTAAGTATTATTATTTCTTTGATCTCTGCGTTTTGATTGAATTGTAATATTTGTAAGATAGCCAGTCTACAGGAGTAGGTATCGCCTATATTAGAATAGAGAATAGGACCAATACCTTTCTTATTTTCAAAATTTAAGATACTAGGTCTTATATTTGTATAAAATATAATAACAAAATAGATATAGATACAGATTTTTTCTGATAAAAACTAAAACTGCATCATTAGATTTTTTTAAATTCTCCTAGCCGGGAATCGAACAGATTGATTTTGAAGAAATAATAAAGGTCTCTATTCCTTGTAGTTTAGAATTTAGTCTTGAAGGCACTTGAAAAATTCACTCTGTATATTTAAATAAAATAAACTTAACATATATTGTTTAAAAAACTTATTTTATGATTTTTATTTAAGCCAATAAGCTATTTATTCTACATAAATCGAATAAACTTTAAATTATTCAAAAGTCATACTGATAAAAGGGAACATCAATACATTTTCAGGAAAATTAATACTTTTAAATGAGATGTTTTTTTTATACAAATAGTACGCTCCACTTTTCACTCAAAGAACGTCTTTTTTCTTAATTTGACATTTGGTGGAAAGAAGCAGACTTTTCTTAATTCAAAATTAAAGTTGAAGACGACTTATAATACGACCTAGACATTTCAGAAATGTTTTGTGCAAAAGATTAAGATAGTAGTCGTTGCTTTAATAATAATACCTTTGTAGGACTATTTATACATATTGCCCAGGGGCCTTATTACGAGTTTGCAACCGCTAAAGACGACAAGACGTTGCGTAAACTATAAATATTGAAATATAAGTTCTATTTCAATGGATATATAGTCTGTATTAGGTTGGCTATGATAATGCCGCCATCTTGAAATACGCGTATTCTTCGCAAGTTTGAACATCTGATGAGCATTTCAACTCTATATTTAAAAGGATAGAACTTATATTTCAATATTTATAGTTTACGCAAAATGCGCGACAGTGAACGTGTCAACACTCGGAATAAAGCCCCTGGTCACAAACTAAGCTCTAGGCTTGTACTGTGTGTACTAGAAGCAGCGATATAATACATATTATATTTTATAAACACCCAGACCATGACAAACTGTACAGAAAAAAACGTTCTAATTAATATTTTTTTGCCATAGGTCAATTAGAGTTTTAAATAATTTTCTTAAGCAAATTATTTTTAGGTATTGACTCTAGGTAAGATCGCAGCCTGCATAGAGAAGCACATCGTGAATGCAGCGAATGCATCCCACAGTCAGACTCGCGACCTTTCACGACTCCAAACAACAATCTGGGATGCATCTTGCAAGTCAATGTATATACATACTACTTTATAGCAAGGTTTATATTACGCAACAATATGGCGGGTTTGTTAAAGAAATAGTTTTTTATAATAATACTATAATTTTAGAAAATAAAAGTTTAGGTTTTACTTGAAGAGACTTCATATATTTGCACTTAATATGTGCATATAAAAGTTTAAATTAAAAAATACGTGTGATCGTCTGGTCGGTGTGTATTATTATCTATAATACATATAAAATGCAACTTCTTTCTGTCTGTTTGTGTGCTCATATATATATATATATATATTTGTCTAGATTAGTTAGTAACGAATAATAATAAATAATATTATAAATGCGAAAGTAACTCTGTCTGTCTGTGTGTAATGCAATCACGCCTAAACTACTAAACCAATTATAATAAATTTTGGTACAAAGATAGTCTAGACTAGACTAGAGCCTAAGAAAGGACATAGGCATATACTTTTTAATGCGAAAAAAGGGCTGCAAGGGGTTGAAATAGAGGATGAAAGTTTGTATGTAAACCAATTTAGATAAAATTTGGTATGGAGATAGTTTGAGACCCTGGGAAGGACATGGGGTATATCACTTTTTAATATAACTATAGGGGGTGCAGATATACATCCCCTATGTTTGTGTTTTTAACGTCTCTTAGAAAAAATATATTAGGAATACCTACACCAGATAGAGAAATGTTATATGAAGTTAAGGGTATATTAAAATGACATAAAACTGCATTAAAATATTTTTGAATTTAGATTTTGAAGAATATTATTTTTTTTGTTTAAAAGTTGATATTTTAGGTAATCTTTTTAGCTACTTACCTAAATTTTTTCGAAGGTACTTACTAATCTTTAAAACTACTTAAGTACCTTTCTTTGGTCAAACTTATTAATGCGTGCGAAGCCGCAGGCAAAAGCTAGTAATTCTATATACCTACCTATGACCAAAAACCATTTTATTCTCTATTCACATTCGAAATTAAATCCATTTAAAATGAGGATACCGTCTAACTAACTAATTTTATTGTTTTGTGTTTAGTAGTGATAAACATTAAAAACTCACAAATGGAACCAAAAATAAATAAATAAATAATAGTAAAGCTGCATAATACAAAAGCTCTTCTCGTAAGCCAAGAAGATAAAATCAAAAGCCATAATTCTTATGATATTTTATTATTTCCTGTACGTACATACAGTCACTCATAAATATGTATGTAGCAGCGTTCACATCACAGGATTTATTGTCTGAGCATAACATATATACACATACATAAGGAACGTATTTTCTGCAGCAACTATATCTGATTTAAATCCTGAGACAAAAGACAACCTTCTTTTAATCCCGATTTTTTAAAAAATAAATCAAATAATTTCCAAGACTATCACCTGCCGTCCTATATATTATTTTTCCTAAAAATGTTTATGCCCCCTTTTTACCACATTAATATTGGAATTATTAAAAAAAAATACTGAGCAGAAATACATAAAAGTAAGCAGTCGAAAATTCATGTAATTTTAGTATGGAAATGGTTTAAAAAAAAAAAAATTGGAAGTATGTGTATCAAGTACGCACTGTCGGGGTTCTTAACCTTAGTTTATTTTTTTATTTTCAGGAAACAAACAGTCGTATACAACAATTATTACTGTTAAGATAAAAGCAATCCTAAACGGGCTAAAGAATAGTTTTGCTTTCATTTTCAGATTTTTTTTTTTGTTTTTGTTATGGTTAATTTGTTAAGAGCTGTGGATTTTTGTTTGATTAAATAAATAAATTACCAGATTAACCATTTATGTTTATGCTTTATATAAATAAATAAAATTTTAAGTTAAATTTATTTATTTATTTTTAGTTTTCTAGGCCATGCCTAATTTAGGGACGACCTAGATAGAGGTATTTAAGGCATTGTGAATGCCACATGCCTACAGTCTACAGTAGTGCCAAGTTTGAAGTGAAGGGAGCTCGAACTGCATACCTTTAGGGCAATACAATATCACAGTCATATTAAGCTCGTACAGTAGCTCTTCTACAAGTTTTTGGAATCAATTTTTACTTTAGTCGCTAGTAACTATAGATTGGAATCAGCCAACAAGAAAGGTTCATTTGAAAAATAAAGCTATCCTGTTGGTTGATCCCTATCTAAAGTTACTAGCGATTATAGTCGAAACTGTGTGCAATAACTTGTGGTAGAGCTACTGTCACTGTCTATATACATAATATACATTGGAGTATGAATAATAGCGAAGAGCGCTAAGGACTAAAACGCCTATCTAAAAAGTTAAAACTAAAGATGCCCGCCACTGAAACACATTGATTACCTACCTACTCCTACTATGCCAGCTAAATGAAGCGGTAAATTTCCCTCTTGTTTAAACATATTTTGTATTTCGCTAATTAAATAAATTATGTTTATATTCTATTCACAGATCCTATTTAAATATTGTAATAAAAATACTTACAGTCTGAATTTGTTTTTAATTTACAATCCACAACAATTCAAATTATTTACCCCTATTTTTATTTATGATTATTAAAGCAAATAAAATAATAAAACATTTTATTTTCATTCATTCATTTAAAGTTTTATAATTCAAAATCAATAAATAAATTATATTTTAAAAAAAGTGTATAGCCATGTAGAGGCTGTTATTTATTAAGGTTCAAGCTTGATAGATTAAAAAAAAAAAAAACTGTGTGTCAAGTTGACATCAACCGTAAATCTGAAAGAATAATATGGACATGGATTTTTTTTTTTTTTGGTATCACTTTTTGTTTAGGATTTATAAAGATGGGCGGGCTTTATTTGCCAGAATATGGGTACACGTGGTTGTATGAGTTGTTTGGCTAATCCTATATATTCCACTATAAGATGGCGTGAAAAATATTTTTTTTAAGAAAACTTGTAAATTTTCTTCAAAAAAAATATAAAACTTACACTTTGAGGACATCTGTCACAGATGCAGCAAGGTCTATATTACAAATTGTCATATCCTAATCTTCTAAAAATATTTCATTGAATAGCATAATTTATAAAGCATTTTTATACAATCCTAATAGTAAACTATTAACTAAATGATTTGGGTATATGACCGATCATATACGCGAACCATTTAATTTTTGCGCGAATTTAGTCCTCAGGGCAAATCCATATTATTCATACCGAATTTTTGCGCGAATTTAGTCTTCATATATATTTTTTTAATTCTTCCACCATTGTGGAAAGGCATAGATCTTTCGACTTTAGTCTTCATATATATATACTTTTAATCTGTGACAGTTTTTTTTAAATCGACAAAAATATAGACAGCGAGTTCATAGGCATTCGACGCATTCTAAAATGGGTCGTTAATAAATACTGAAAAAAAATAGTAATGATGATATAGAAAGGATTTATTTATTTCAGCACAATCTAAAATTTGAAATGTTGTTAATTGGTGAAAACATCATAATAGAAATTCATCTTTGTCGCTGTCCATTTTGTAACCGCATCATTTAGCCGGCATAGTCGGAGCGTTCAATATTGTTAAACAACAATTGATTGATTGACTCTATTCATGGACATTGTGGGTCTATTTACAATCAGGTAGATGTCGAAAGTCACATGCCTTGCTCCAATAATAAAAAAATACATAATATGTTGTAGTTACATGCAGTAATGTAGTAAATTAACGCCCTATATATTACATACACTACATATCAGATAAAGTATTTTATAAACATATGTGACTGTAGGTAGATACATAGGTAAAGCTCATATAGCTATAGGTATAAACGGTGATCTAGGTCGTTATGTGATGTGAAAAAGTAGCAGTAGTTTTTTTTTTTATGAGAGCTCAACATGTGACCTTGCATCCACCTGATGTTAAGCAGTATGCAATATCCATGAATGATAGCAACAAGCGGATGCCTACAGGTGCACCGCTGGTTGCCATCATTATGCCAGCTTAAGATGCCTATTCACGCTTCGTTTAAAGGACTCTAGGTTATAAGAGGAAGGAAACACGCAAGCTGGTAGAGCATTCCACATTTTAATAGTACGGCAGATGTATGAATCGCCAAAACGTTTAGTACGAGTTGGTACATCCGCCAAGGTATACATATGCATTTTGCAACCAGTGCGTGTTGTCCTGTAACACGCACTGGTACACTAGATAACATACGCTACCAAATAATAAAGCGAGTTAATACTATACATACATAATTATCTTCACGGGTGCCTTACGGCGCCCGAGACCGCCTGGACGGCCCCAGGGTATCCAGCGGAGGGGTTTTGATCCCGCCTCTTCGTAGCCGATGGTATGAGTCTACACCGAACAAGTGGCTAGCTCATCGCGATGTTTTGAATAGACTCAATAACCCATCTATAAACAGTTTCACAAGTTGGTATAGTGAAACCGGGACCGACAGCTTAACGTGCTCTCCGAGGCACTAAGGTGCTGTTGACAAACATTTTTTTTTAAATTCGAATCCCGGTGTATACCAATGAGTTTTTAAACTCATTGGTACACACCGGGATTCGAACCAGGGACCTAAGTGTTTTTAAGTCCAAGGTCTAACCAACTCGGCCACCACGTATATTAATGCTTATAGTGAGCGGGAAACCGGGGGAACAGCTGGCCATTGATAAAATTAGAAGTAAGAATAAATTACTAAATAGGGCTCTAAAGCTTAAAATGACTTTTTAAACTTGAGAACACAAGATGGCCGCCCGCAATACAAAACCAAAATAATATGGAGAACAAAGAATGTTATAAACAATGCTCAAAAATTGATCAAATTTAACACGTTTAACGTTTCTTTTTACAGGCGTATTTAAATTTATTTAATTTAGGCCTTAGGGCGGTTTTATATATTATTCTTAGTTTTCATGAGTTAGCCAATTTTTTTTTTGTAATAGAACATCTTATGCTGGAAAAACATAATTTTGTGTTAACTTACTATAAACAGAACGTACACTATATACCGTGAAAACGTGTTATCCAATGTACAAATTGTCAAAGATATACTGAACATATATATTACATCAAAGATCGATTCTGTGTGATGTGAATTAAAGTTTATAAGTCAACACGGTCTAAAACTACAATCAATTTCCATAAATTACAGAGGCTCTACCATGGTTTCAATTCTGTTACCAAAAATAAAGCGGCCCTATTTGTTGTTGCTCACGTATACGTAAATAAATACGTTACGTTTCTACAATGCGCAAACCTCTGATAAAGCTTAAATGAAACATTAGATACTAATGGAACATCACTAAAAATTCAACAACTTTCTCTCCTTTTTAAAGAGCAGGCCAAAGGTATTCTTCCTAAGAAGGTCCATTACACAACGGCCTTTAAAATAGATGCGTAATCGCTAAATCGTTAACGAATAGCTCTAAACCAATCGTTGAATATTTATGCCGACAGGTAAGCTTGGTTGGCACGCAGAGAATTATCTCGGTCAACATTCCTTTGAAAACAATAATCAAGTCTATCAGATTATATTAAATATTTATACACTAATAAAATAATGTTGGAGGAACTATGAACTATGAGGAATTTGATCAAATTACGTATAAAGATGCCAATACGAAAAACCAAATCAAATTATCGGTTTTAGAATAAGGTAAAATATTGTAATAAATAAAAAATAAAAGAATAGTTGGAAACAAAATGTCAGGGGTTCTTAAATTAAGTGATCTTCTTATGCGGGTCCCTCACATTTGCAAGAATGTTAATGTTTTTACAATCAATTCGCCTATATTCCGACCAGTTTGGCAAAAAAATGCACGAATTTTTTTGCGCATGTGAGTGACCCGGCTAACTTCTCTGGTTTCCATTCGGGTAAATTTTTCAACAGCGATTATATAAGAGATATTACAATAAGCCAATGCGAGTATTTTTATTAACTTAGTTTGATGTTCTGTATTTTTTATAAATTCTCCTAACGCTATCTATAGTTGTAAGTATTCGAAACTCTCCCCGGCAGTTCATTACATCACCATGAATGTAGGTAATTTAAGCCTCCATTATGAAATATCAATAAAATGGAGTCACGAAGAAGATCGACAAAACAGAACTATTTGTCAAACAATCAATCTAGTTTCAAATATAAATGAATGGAAGCGAAACGATCATTGATTATCGCTATTTGTTAGATGTACAGTTTGGTTAAATCGATTAGATGTGTTGGTTTTAAATAATTGTTGCTTTTAATAGTTGAGTTTGCACGATTGTTACACAATATATTAAAACATATTAAAAAAAATAAGTATGTACCTATATATTATTAGCTAACTTTTTATAAAGGTTTTGATAGTTTTATCTAAAAACATAAATTGAATTGTGAAATAAAAACTCCACCAGAATTATAGACGAGAAACTTTAAGTAAAAAAAATGGATGTTTCAATACACAAAAAGTAATTATTTTCGAAGCTGGTATTTCATCGGATAACGATTAAGACAACAACGGTTTGCAAAACATAGCCACCGCAACGGTTAATTGTTACAAAATTGAACATGAAAATTATATGAAACATCGTGTGAATAATGCAGACCGCACAATAGAAGTATTTGATCAAATGGGAAAATAACAATTGATTTCACTAAAGCTGTAATTGTTTATTTACGAACGCACGTAGCAAAAAAAAACACTTACCTTTTTACTGCGTTTTCATCCTGTATTAATGCTATTAAAAAAATACGTAAGTGATTCTAAAATAATAAAAAAATGGTGCACGAAAACAATACTTAATTTTGTTTACTAATATTTTATTATAATCGATTGTTACATTACAAAATATTTTATATTCTCTTCCCTTTTTTACCAATTACAAATTCCCAAATACTTAATACATTTCAAATATTTTATAGGATATATATATATATAAATTTGTCACTGATGACGCCGCTCCTAGAGAGACGAAATATTTGGCAAAAATAAATCATTAAAATTAATATTAAACTTAATAAGAAATATTTTATATTGATAGGTATCGAAATTATTAATTACAAAAATGTATTAAATTAAATAAGTACCTATACCTAACCTATGACAATTTGTTTTTGAAAGTTTTTATTATACCAAAATTTATTCTAACAATTTTATATACATTTTTTGGTACAAGTAACTTCCACGTATTGCTTAAAATAACTAAATTAAAGCTATAAATTTCTAAGATTATGACTTTAAAAAATTTTTTAGTTTCCATTAAATCTAACAATAAAATATTACTTCAATATAAAATCTGATTTTCAAAAAGTCTAACATAATTCGAACCTATTATTGTTAATAATATTAAAAGTAAGACCTTTTAAAAATCAGAAACATTCAGCGTAAAAGCTTAGTGAAAAAACATATTAAATTTAGTTTAAATTTAATATCTGACCTTTAAGAAATATCTGACGGACTTGGAGGTGTTATTAAGGACCCGTTATAAATTGTTAGATCAGTCGATGGAATTAAATATGGCCAACTTCACCAGGAAATTCATCCAGTGTTTCATGCATTTTAGTCTAGTAATCCATTAGACTTCCGCATTAGGTATCCCCACTGACCTGTGTCGTCGGCAGTTGAGTTGATCTTCTCGGAAAGAATGCTGGTCTTAAATTAGGTCTTATTGGTTTAAAATGAGGCTTCCTTTCTGTTGTTACTGAAACTTTCGGAGATTCTGTTGTGATGTGTTTACTTTTCTCAGTAATATTTTTTTTACTACTTCTTAAATCGATTGGGACATTTTGGGCTCTGTTAGCTGAAAACCGGGATTTAGTGGGATTAAAGCCTATAGTTTTATTATTTTTTGAATTTGGAGATGCCACGGTTAAAGATTTTATCTTTTTTATCGGACGTGCAGTTGTGGATGAAGAGGACAATGTTCTAGTTGTATTTAATGATTTAAAATTAGATCGTCTAGGAAAAGCAAATTTAGGGCGTTTCTTAGTATTTTCATTTAATGTTTCTACTAAGGATGCCTTTTGGGTTGTTGTTTCTTCTAGTACCGATTCCGTTGTAAGATCTAAAGTCGTTTCAAACATTGATGTAGTAGGTTCATCGTCTAAAGTAATCATTGGAGTAGTCACCATTTTATTGAAATTTGTTTCTGTTGAATTTTCTGAGGAACTTATAATATTAATTGTAGTTTGAATACTTTCAGACTCTTTTGGTATAACAGATACATAAACGGGGTATTTAATTGACGTTTCTTCTGTAACAGATCCTCCATTTAATTCTTGTCCTTTAACAAAAGTTTTAATATTACGCCCATTTTCTGATGGCAAAACTTTTAATTTTACTAAATTAACAACATCTGTCACTTCAGGGACAGATGATGAAAAAACAACAAATGGATGTTCTTTCTTTTCTATATTATTTTTATTGATATTTGACATTGGATTTTCTGTTTTAAATAAAGCTTCTAATGGTAAGGTTGATGGATCCGTAAGGGTATTTCTAGGTGTTATTATTTCAAAGTTTTTTGCTCCTTTGTTTTGTTGACTTTGCTCACTTTCATATGCGGCAGGAACAAATTGCCAATATGTAGGAATAGATGTATCATTTAACTCTTCATATTTTTTTTCTTCATTGATAAACGATAAAAAATCGTCGTTCAGCAATCGATCCACTTGTTCTTTAGAAGTCGGTGTTGTATTTGGTACTTTATTAATATGGCGATATGCTTCATTAATGCTTTCAGACGCAATTAAATTTTCCTTACCACTATCGGCGAAGTAATTTAAAGCACGAGCATTCCTTGCCTCATCAATGCGTATAAGATTATCAGGAGGATTTTCTACGGGATATACATGACTAAGTTTGGTCAAATAAATTGGAATTTCATCTTCAACAATTTTAATAAGACTGAATCTACTTACTTCGCCTATTTTATCAAAAGTTGGTTTCTTTTCTTGCATAATTTTACCAGCTTCGATAAGCCTGCTTTCGTTATTTTTATTTAAACGATGTTTATCTAATTTAGAAGATACCTCAACTATTCTACTTACAGAAAATAGTTTGTCAAACTGTGTTTTAACAATCGGCGATACTTGTGGTTTGTTTGTGGTTGTGACTTGTTCAAATTCTTCTGTAGTCGTGTTATCTTCTGTAGTAGTGTTATCTTCTGTAGTTTGGTATTCATCAATTAATGTAGTTATTTCTTCAGCTAATGTAGATGGACTATTGTCATCTATGGTAATAGTAGAATGAATAATAGGAGTCAACGTTGTTTCATCAGAAGCTTCTAAATAATCGTCCGTGAAATTATAACTTTCTATATCAGCAGTAGTTTTGCTGTAAATATCAGATGTGGTTGATTCGTTATCATTGCTATCTGTAAAGTCATATGTTATTGGAACAATTGATTCAGTAACACTAAGATAATCATCATCATTATTTGTTGTTTCTGTTTTAAATATTGTTTCTGTGCTAGGTAATTCATTATCTTCCGTTGCAATTTCTTCAGTTTTAACTGTAGTGCTTAAAGTTGTATTAATTTCTTTAGGAATATTGTATCCGACAGGAACATTTTGTACTCTTTTCTTTGTTTCATTATCGTTAGGCCTACTAAATATACTTGAAACTGTAGTACGGATTTGTTCAGTCTGGATCAGTACTCTCGGTATTGCTGTAGTTGATGTAGAAGTTCTAAATGTATTTGAATTTATAGATTTTGGTCTAAAGGATGGTCTATTAGATGTCTGTTTATTTTCTTGGCGGTTCGCTTCTTCTTCTTCTTCTTCAGAATACTCATTTCTATCATCTTTATTATTATCTGGTTTTCGTTTAAAGAATTGGTTTTCCGGAAGTATTTTAAAAGACTGCTCTGGTTCATCCTGTTCGTCTTCTTCTTCAGAGTCATATTCTTCGTCATATTCTATTTTCTGAGTTGTCCTAGCCGTTGTAATAGGTTTACGTGTAAATAGTCTAGATGTCACAAACGGTCTTCGTGTTAAAGCTCGGGCAGGTTCAGATGCTTTTTCAACTGTTGCTGGTGATGTATAAGTACGAGCGTTGTACTTCCGAATATATGTTCTACTACTATAAAGTGCTGGAGCTTCGGTGGTTACAATAAGAGGTCTTTTTGGTGGTCTATAAGGAGACCTTGTCCTAGCAGATGATGGTTCTAAAGTTGTGATTTTTGTTGTTGTTTCTGAAGACGCTTCATATTCGGTCACAGGACTATCAGTTTTGGCATTAGATAAATCAATAACTTGATCATTTTCTATTATAACCTGCGATTTAAGTTCATTCGATTTAGTTTTATTGTTTTCATTATTAATGGGTTCATTTATTACCTTTTCAGAAGAATTTTTATTGTTATTTATATTAGTTTCATTATGGTTTTCCTTATTTATTACTTCGGTAGTATTAATAGAACTCTCAGGAGTACTTTCAGATGTAGTATAAATAAGGGTTGGATTTGATTTTTCTCCATAATTAGCTATATTTTCAGTGGTTGACTTGGTTTGAGCTTCTTGATATGATTCTTCGGTTTTAACTTGTATAGCAGGTATTGATTCAGCGATAATTTTTTTTCGAATAACTCTAGTGATTTTGGGTCGGGTAGAAAAAGAAGGCGATTCTGAGGTAGAACTTATAATATTAGCAGTAGTTGTAGTTGTTGGTCTTCCGCGAATAATTTTCAATTTTCTCTGTTTACCTGGCTCAATTTCTAAAATTTGTTTAGTTTCATTTTTTAATATTTCAATAGGTTGTAGTAATGGAATATTACTATTTTCAGTGGTTAATAAACGTATTTTTTTAATTACTACCCTTGGTGTATCTCTTACCAGGTTTTGACTTTCTGTAACAGCAACTTCTTCATGTTCTTGTTCTTCAATGGTACTTTCAGATAAGATAATATCATCGTGTCTTTCTTCATCTATATCTTCATTATTTTCAGTTATTGCAGGTGTAGACACTCGTAGTGAAGGAAATGGTAATTTTCGTCCCTGAATAACCGCAGAAGGTCTAGCCCTTCCAAACGGCAACCTGACAGGTGTGCGAGATGATGCAATAATATCGCCAGCCTCATTATTTTCTTCTTCTAAATCGTCGTTTTGATATTCATCTGGCCTCTGTCTAGAAAATGGGCGCGGTGTTAAACGCGGTAATATTGGACGACGATCAAAGTTTTTTGATGAAGTAGATTCAGTCGTAGTTATCGTAAAGCGATTACGACCACGCGGAAGTAAGCTAGGCCGCCTTAATTCTACAGTGGCTGCAGATACATCACTATCTTCAACATTATCGGCCACCGTTGTAGTCGTTCGAGGACGAAACCGTCTTTCGAAAGAAATTACATTATTATCTTTTTGAGATATTTCAACTTTATCATTATTTTCTATAGGCGTAAGTGATACCAACTCATCTTTAGTAAAACGCGGTCTAAATTGGCCTCGAGAGACGGTGGTGGCAGCTTCGGGAACCGAATCGTCATTTCGATTTGGGTTTTGATATCTAAGTCGATATCTACGTGGAGTCGTGGCGGGCTCCTCGTCTGCTTTAACATTACCCTCGCGACTATCCGGAGTCGTGGAACGAATTTTCCTTGAAATTGAATTATCGTTAACATCCTCCAAGTCCTGTAATATTTCATTAGATTTGGGTCGATGACGTCGCACAAATGCGTAAGGCTTTTCGGAACTCACCTGAGGCGTCGCTGTTGAAGTGGTTGTAGTAGTAGAGGCAGTTGAACCTCGCCGTTTGAATGCATTGCGGCGTGGTAGGGATGTGATACGAGGAGCACTTGTTGTCGTGGTGGTTGTGGATGGTTCGGTAACTACAGAGGTTGGCAAAGTAATTTCCATCTCAGTCGAAATTTCGTCTGCCAAAGTAGATGCTGGGGAATTTAGTAAAGAGGAAATTTGTACGGCAAGGACTGTGGTAGGTTCGGGAGCATCTAAAGGTAGTTCAGAAGGAGCGGAGGTGGTTGTTGAACGTCCCCTAACTATTGATGTATATTGAAATTGCGATTTTAAAGAAGATGAAGATGTTGTTTCCTTTTCTTCGCTTTCAGAAGGTTCTTCATCCTTTTCGGCACTGTTTAATCTGAAAGTAAGACAGTAGTTTAACCACCTAGGAAATTATGAAAGCTGTCATTGAAATTTAAGCTAATACTTATATACTTGTAATATACTTTTCTGCTTTGTTTTACAGTATAATGGACATTATGACTCTATTATGCTAAATTGCTACATTTTATAGCACCTTTGAGAAAGTTTGATATATTATTAAAATAAATTTATTATTATTATCTTTTCTGCGAATATTTATATAAGAATGAGAGTACCTATACGAAATAAGTAGCGGACTTTATAATTGGTTTAGATTAAACATAGTTATTAAATTGTAAAACAGTAGATATATTAAATCATTTATTCAAAATATTTTCAGATACTTACTGGGCAGTAGTAGATTCTTCTACACTTGGTCGCTGACGTCGAATAGTAACATATTCAGGAACACTCTCTCGTTTGGAATTAATCAGATTTAACGACGAAGGTTCTGATGAAGTAACTACTGCTTGATGTCGTTCAAATAGTGCGTTTCTAAAACAAAATGATAGTACATTAAAAATAAATTAATAAACTAAGTATAACTAGTACATGTTAGCGTAATAAGACTCAATATAAATTTAAGTGATAATGGCAATGATAGAATGATAGAATATAAAAGCATTGAATATACCTACCTATTAGTTTATGTTGCTAGATGATCTAGTAGTCCCAAAATGTTACAAAATTGAATCTAACTGAGAAAATAATCATAATACCTAATCATTACAACATACTATATAGTCATATGGACTTTAAATTAAAACCGCAAGATTTTACATTGTAAATAGAATCACTAAATTGTCATGCAGTGAAGCTGCATACTACCCGTGTGCGAAGGGCCTTATAATGACTATTTATAATAAACGTAAAGATAGCCGTCGTCATTCTATATTAAATAATAACAACATAAGAAAATTAATATATTCATGCCAGTACCTATAGCTATATACTAAAAATATGGCAACCAAAATCCTCCCCGGGTAAAATTTAGTAGGTACTTGTCTTTTTTTTTAAATAATATAAATTACCTTGTTGCAGTGTCATCGGCAGTATCAGAAGTCGTTATAAGGTTAGGTCGAGCTCGTCGAATATTAACGTACTGAAGAGGCTTGGCAGTGCTTCCTAATTTACTATCATCCTCGTCTTCTGCCCTAGCTCTTACGAACAAAGGCTGTGTTGGTTCTTCTTTTTGTTCTTCATCTTCTTCTTCAGATTCGATGGGCTCTTCTGTGGTTGAAGTGCTGGCTCTAGCTCGGTTTATTGTTTTATACCTGGATATAGGTAAATTTTTATAATTAAATTATTATATGGATAAATCTTGTATATTAATAATCATACATAAATAAATATATATATATATGTTAATCAAATCTACAAAGTCCTGTCCATGGATAGGATCGATTAATGCATTGTTGTCTAACAGTATTAATCACTCCCACTTCGCCGGTTACAAAATGGACAGCGAAAAAGAAAGAAAGAAAGAAAACATTTATTTATCGCCAATATACAATGCTATAGATATATATCAGTAAGTGAACTTTACATAACAATATATTTAAAGATAGTAATGTTAGTCATATATACATATTTTTATGGTGACTTTAAAAGGTTGTACTTTGAGCTAATATGGGGTTCTACTGATCAAATCGAACAACTTTTCCCATGGAAACGTGTCGTAAATGATAATTATTTTATAGCGTAGGCTATAAAATAATTCATTTACGACACGGCTGCAGGTATGTATGCTGCAGCGCTGATTTTCAGCTGACGCCCAAAGACAGATTTATACTTTAAAATACTCCGTGCTTTATCGGTAAATCAACTGACCATTTCGAAACCGCATCTTGAGGAGAGTACAAGACAATAAATCAGCAACAGTTTCGATTTTTTATAGTAAGTACCTATTTATGGTTAGAGAGGGTACTAAACATAATGAAAGGCATTGATATGGCAAAAGCGTAAAATTATTAACTTATCCAAGGATAACTAAAAAACATGACTTTTAAAATAAAAAATCTCAAACACTAAAATTAAAGTCAACATAGAATAATTCAAAATTTGAGTAGGTAATATGGTGCATGTTGTTGAACTTCTTATTAACAAAAATAAATCAGCAGAGACTGAAGGGAATTTATAACGAAGATCCAAGTAGATATAATAACAGTACTTACTGTGGTCTTTCTTTGCGGACTGACGATACTTCTGGAAGATTTTCAAGACCCGCATTTTGTGGTCCTCGTCCACTGTTCAATGATTTTGAATCTGATATGGTGTTAAATCTGCAAATGTAAAACATATTTTTATTTATATAAATATAAGTGTACCTAGTGCGGCCAAACTCTTGTTTATTTTACAAAGATACAGAAAAATCTAGCTAGATCATAGAATAAACCGTATCGACTTTATAATTTAGTTTATACTGACGTATTTTTAGAGCGCGTTCTCTCCAAGACCTTCTGGTATAGTTTCTTCTTGAAGCTAGAGGGCGTGGTGGTCCCTTCGTTTCCAGTACTCATAGACGTCTCAGCCAAGTGCAGATGCTTTTCTAACTGTTCTACTCCACCTGTAAAGTTTTATTTTATAAGTTAGTAAATTTAGATTCTAAATCCAGCAGAATTATTATTAAGACTTTATATAGTAGGTACCTTCGTAATTTTAAATATATTTTATTAAATAGATTTTGTAGTTAGGTAGATAGTAAATCATAAATAACTTTAAATTATAGATTATATTTATCATTCGATAGAAAGACCATGTTATTTAGATATATAAATTTTGTATGGTCAACTTATTTGTATTATTAAATTTTTATATATGAATTTGTTTAAACTTACCAACTTTCTTGATTAGGTCAATCAATTCTTTTATAACTCTAGGATCTTCTGCGTCCACATCACTTGTATCTTCTGAAGCATCATTTTCTTCTTCCTGTAAACAATTAATTACAATTTTATTATAAAGTTCCACGTCTTACAAATTTTTAGTTCCTGATGATGAATTATGGTGTAAATGTCCCTTAATACTAGAAGGGCCGGGCTTCATACTATACCTTCAAAGACCGCAGCCGTCAATTTGACGGCACTAGAGATTCAATCAGAATACTCATAAAATTATTGCGTATTTTGCTTTAAAATATAATTAAAATAGTATGAATTTATTTTTTATTCACAATAAACAATTTTAGTACTTAAACTTAGTAACATTTGCAACAAATAATAGTTTTTTTTCAAATCTTTTATACATTTTCCACAAACAGCTTTTTTACAGATATATATTTATTTCTGTTACTTTTCGGTAAAGAATCCACGAGTTTATAGCTGCTAAATCAAATAATGGTAAATCATCACCACTTTCATCATCTGACATACAACATCTTGTTTTATGTCCTGATGTCGCGATGGTTTTTGTTCTATTTGAGATATATTGAGACGGCGGCGGCGCATTTTTATAACAAATCACGACTGCTCTCTAAACGAAACCAACGTGTATTAAATGTAATGTAAACCAACTAGACAATAACAATTTACACAGAATTCAAAATAAATAAAATGTAGAAAATATGTTTTTACTATTATTATCGCTGCCTTCACTTTGCCGTCACTTTGACGGTGTGCGGTCTTAGTAGGTATTTGTAAAGGAATCTCATATACTATATATAATTTAATAGTTTTTTTATATAGATTTAGGCTAACACTAACAAATTAGGAAAAGTCATGAAATATGAAAAGAAACAAAAACATAGTTTGTAAAATATTTAAGAATGAAATTGCCGTGCCGTCAAATTGACGGCCTTGGTTTTTCTAGTGTTAAATCACGTAGGTCTTAAATCTACACCACGATACCATTATGGTTTTTTTTTTATTGAGGGAACTATATGCGTTTACGTTTTTATAAAGGTTGTCCTTTCTAAATATCTTATATAATTTCTAATTATCATGTATTATTGAAAGACACCTCAATTCTAAGAAATTTATTTAAATATATTATATTAAAAATCAGGTTTCCAAAACAGTGCGGTCCGACATCTGATTTGATGCTAGTTTGGGAGTAAGTACAAACTTAGCATCAAAGTTGTTGTCATTTAATTTTTTGCAATGAATAACAGTTTTTACTAACTTTTGCAATGAACTATCATTATCACCAGTGACTTATTCCTGTGAGGCTGTAAAATGTCAAAAAAACTTACCTCGATCGGTGCAGCAGTAGTTGTAGTAGTTCTGAACAACAACGAGTTTCTCGTGCTAAGTTTAATAGGTTTTCTGGTAGTTCCTTCAGTGGTAGTAGTAACAGTAGTAGTGGAAGCCCTACTGGTGGTAGGTTTGCTGGTGGTGGGCTTGTCGGCAGATTTCTTGCAGAATACGTTGCGGGCGAAGTCGCAAGAGTCAGCTGCTTTATTGAAGAAGAGGCCTAGAGAGAAATAATAATTATTTATCAATAATAAAGTTATTTCAATATTCCAATGCATCCCCCAAAACTGGACGACATATTTGCCAAGGAAGGTCAAGGCATTTTATCGTCATCTCGATCTATTCCTGAAGGCTCAAAAACGCTGAAGATATCGGCAGACGCAGGTATTTTTTATTTATATTGTTAAATGTTAGACTGTCTGGGTATAGGATCATCACCCAGCATGCAAGACAGATTGTGGTGTCCATAAGGAGTGACTTGAGTCGACCAAAGCATTGATGATATCAGAAAATTAGAGTGCTTATTTAACAATACAATTCTAACTGTTTATTTTTATCTAAAACTGGGTCTAAAGTAGGCGATAGAAGCACTGAATCAAGCGCCTGACTATTTACATTGAGCAGCTAGTAATATAGTTTTTGTGTTGTATTACGAGTATATAATTAAGTGTTAAATTTTAATAAAAGCATAATTACTTTTAATCATCAGTCAGCAATATATATAGGAGTATATTTATTAGAATGATTTCTGCGCAAGTACGAACAATGTTCAAGAAGTTTGCCGGGATTTATACGTCGAAATTTTGTATTGGAAACAGTTGAATATCAAAGTTACACAGTTATTTTCCTTATACATAATTAAACAGTTCCATACCAGAAGGACACGTAAATTGATGCGCCACTATTCCCAGGTTAGAAGGTCCAGAATCCAAACACCAGAAGTATTTTTTGCAATCCCTAGGGTGCTGAAAGAACCCTTCTTCAGTACACTTGAAGTCAGATCCAGGGTCTGGCGTGGTCGGTGGTTCTGGTGTGTTCACACTCCATACTGGTGTCGTGGAAGTAGATGAACTTTGTTTGCGTTTATTTGATTGGCTTAATCTAAAACAAATATTATTATTTTTAGTTGTAGTGATGTATGTGAATGGTTTGACTGTCTGGTTAAATAATAAACATGCAGATTCCATTGACTGCAAAATGTTAGAACTTTGATTCAGATTTACCGTTCTCAAAGGACTCTAGTATCAGTGGAGCCTGGACTGGCACTTTTAAAAAAATATTTAGTTTTATTAAACTATTGAGGCCATATATTTTTAAAATGTGATTTTTTTGATGGCCCATCTACGAGTACATCTGGGTATCAAATAAGGAAGATCTCAATTCTCAACACACCAAGGATATACATAATATGCAATCTAGTATACCTATCTAGCGTTTTATATACGTGGTGGCCGAGTTGGTTAGACCTTGGACTTAAAAACACTAAGGTCCCTGGTTCGAGTCCCGGTGTATCTAGTGAGTTTTTAATTAAAAAAAAAAATTACATTTCTTTGACAACACCACTATAGTGCCCCGGAGAGAACGTTAAGCTGTCAGTCCCGGTTTTACTATACCAACTTGTGAAACTGTATATAGATGGGTTATTGAATCTATTCAAAACATCGCGACGAGCTAGCCACTTGTTCGGTGTAGACTCATACCATCGGCTACGACGAGGTGGGATTAAAACCTCTCCGCTGGGTACCCTGGGGCCGCCTAGGCGGTCGGTGAAGATATGTGTATGTATGTAGTATATCAAGCAATGAACATATAATGATGATATTTTATTTAAAAACATTATTGCACAAATTTTGTACAAAGGCGGACTTACTGCTGCTAGGCATTCTCTACCAGTCAAACCTTTGGGACAAATTAAGCAGTAAGTAGGTAAAATTATTGATAAATTATGATGATAAATATTACAATACAGACCTGGCTGCTGTGGTCGGTTTGACGGTGGTAGACCGCGGCCTGTTCTTTCTTCTGGAACTGCTGCTGGGAGACTTCTCCGTTACTACAACGTTATCCGTAGCACTAAAAATTAAAAAAATCATATATATTTAACATAGAATAATATGTAGGTACTTCTGTATCATGGAGGTAAAAACCGTGCCCTTTTTTAGCTTCATGTTCTATATATATTAATATAGATATTCAGCCAGATTAACAAACTGTTTTATTAAAATAATGGTGTCACTGCAGATAATCAATGATTTCCAACAATAGAATGACCAGATTCAAATGTTAACGTGAAAATATAATAAAGAGTTCTGAGGCTCCACCATGAGTTTTTCCTTCGTATTAACGTAACGTTTATTTTGCTTGTTTTCAATAAAAAGATAAGTATAGCTAATCTATATTAAGGGTAAATGCTGGCTTCTTCTAAACGTTGTATTTACCAGAATAGTCTGCAATTTATGCAGATAATTTTAAAGCAAAATGTAATAAATACACACCCAATTCTGTTAATGTAGGCTTCCTTGGCGGCTTCAATCAGCGGATATGGTTTGCCGTGGCAGGTACCTCTGAAGTCATCGTTGTCGATAGACCAGAACATTATGCCTGAAAAAACATGCAACAAATATTATTATTGGTTCTATTTTACTCCCAGGAGACATCGATCGCATAATTTTCTCTGAGAAAGCAAGTTTGTGCCTACGTTAACATGCCCTAACAATTTTGACATCATGTTATGGTTGTCTTTAAGTAAGCTGGCCAAATATAAAAAAATATAAAGTATTAATTTCCATAGATGAGCAAAGTTAAATGACTTGGTTTTAGGTTTTATCTCTTTTACGCATATTCATTTGTTGCTAAAAAAAAGACATAACTAAAGTGTTCTTCAAGGGCTCAATAAGTTTTTTAAGAATACCAGTGTATATATATATATATATATATCATTACGGGTGCCTTACGGCGCCCAACACGGCCTATACGGCCCCAGGGTACCCAGCGGAGGGGTTTTAATCCCACCTCGTCGTAGCCGATGGTATGAGTCTACACCGAACAAGTGGCTAGCTCGTCGCGATGTTTTGAATAGACTCAATAACCCATCTATAAACAGTTTCACAAGTTGGTATAATGAAACCGACACCGACAGCTTAACGTGCTCTCCGAGGCACTATAGTGATGTTACAAGTCTTGATTGTACTATTTAAACTTATACCCTTAAGTATAGATATACTAAAAGCTCAAAGTAAAAAAATAAGGTACATCAAGAGGTCAAAACCAAATGAGCAAAAAAAAAAGAATAATTTCGTTAAGTGTCCATTACCGTTCCGTTCTATAAACTAAACATACTTTACTTTTGGAGTACCTAAGCAACTTATTTCAACAGTAAAGTGTATTTATACTTCAATACAATGCTTAAAGATGCATACCTCCTAAACCATTTTCAGCAACGTATTCAGCTTTCTTTTGCACGATACCAACGTCGTCGTAGCCGACCCATTGGTTTCCCTTGTATGCCACTGGACCCATGGCGCTTTCGTTCGGATACACGATGGTCCAAGGCAGATCTTCTTCCTCCTCCTCTTCTTCTTCGGATTCTTCATCAGAGTCTTCAACAACCTTCCTCTTTTCTTTTTTCGTTTTTGGATTTAGAGCGTCACAAATCTGGAAAATTAAACATTTAAGTAGTGATATACTTATTACTCTATTTCGAGTACTTGAAAGAATGTAATAATAATAATCATCGACATATGAAGGTCATTACAAACATATTGCTCTGGCCACAAACTAAGCTCTGGGCTTTACTATGTGTACCAAAAACTACAATAACAATACATATTATATTTTATAAACACCCAGACCATGACAAATTGTACAGGAAAATGTACTAATATTTGCCATAGGTGGTGGAAAGCGACCTGCGGATACAACGTCAAAGGCGCAACCACTAGACTATGAAGGCAGTTGATAAGATAAACATTTCACTTTTGTAACGTGCAGTAACATCTATAGTAAACCCTCTGACTAGAAACCATAGTTGACAACTAGTAATACGTGAGTTTGTATTTGTTATCAAAATAGTCGATAGCTTATCTACCTTTCAATAAGACAAATACCATTTCTCCCGAGCAGCCTTTCCTTAGAGTCTATCATTAGGCAACTAGCACATTATCAGAATATGGGATATCTTACCTCATAATAAGCCAAGTATCCTTTCTCCCGGGTAGCCTCTCCCTGGTCTCCAGGTCCATCGGCAGGTGACCCAATCTCCGTAGCATCAGGGTTGAACAGCGTATACGAACGACCGTAGGTAGGAATACCAAGTACTAGTTTATCGCGATCAGCTCCATTTTCGATGTAGAATTTAATCGTGTAGTCCTGTTAAGAAAATGTTATAAAATTAGTTTAAAAAAAGTTTCTAGAAAACGCCTTCAATCATAATATAGTATGTAAGGCAGTTCGAGTTCTTCAGTATGCAGGAGCTAAAGTGAAACAATGCTATTTATTTATTTATCTTCACGCCAGGTCCCTTACGGGGTAGGCAGAGACAACCGAGCGCCACTTGTCTCTATCTCTACATTCTTCTTTTGCCTCGTCCACAGTCATAACTCTTCGCATACATGCACGCCGATTTCGGAGACTTTTAACTGCACCATATTTTAGAACCTTTTCAATCTGATCATGGTAAGTGTGTCTTGGTCTCCCACGGCCACGTTTATCCTTCACCTTACTTTTATATATCTGGTTCGTCATTCTTTCATCACTCATTCTTTCTACATGCCCAAACCAGCGGAGCATGCCCTTCCTCATTTTTATGCCTATACTTTCATTCAGTCCCACTCGTTCTCGAATTACCTCATTGCGGATCCGGTCTGTTATTTTAACACCGCACATTCGTCGCAATGAGCGCATTTCTACAGCGTTAATTCTACTTTCATCCTTCTCCTGACATACCCAAGTCTGACTCCTATACAATAGTGTTGGGACAAGCACTGCATTATGAATGGCTAGTCTTGCTTTTGTAGTAATATTTGAACTACCCACCAAATAACGCAGTGCGCCATTGACACTATTGCCTGCATTCGCTCTCCTTTCAATGTATTTTTCATATCTATCATCCCTAGTGAATACACTACCCAGATATATAAATTCAGACACTTGTTCTAGATTCACATTATCAACCATGATCGTCGCATTCGTTTTCTCGTTTCTTTCAAATATTAACACCTTAGATTTTCCCGCATTTATTCGGAGACCTCTTTCAGCACATCCATCTTTCATATCTGTGACAAGTGATTGAAGCTCTTGCTGAGATGATGCAATGAGTACAGCATCATCTGCATACAATAGTGTATTAATCAACTTATCACCCATTTTGATCCCACATCTATTTTCTTTCAGTCTCTGCAGGCATTTGTCTAGGTATATGATGAACAGTCTGGTGGACATCACACATCCCTGTTTGACGCCAATATTGACATTGAAGCAGGGAGATAGCATGCCATCCACTCGTACGCTTGCTGTACAATTCTTGTATAAGGATTGTACAGCCAGCATGAGACTGTCATCAATACCATAATCAGGCAAAATTTCCACAGCTCCTTTCTTACAACTCTGTCAAACGCCTTCTCCAAACAATACTAGGTTGACTATATTGTTCCTATTCGTAGCTTATTAGATATAGAGAAGGATATATTATTATTATAGGTACATACAATGTTGAGTTCGTTATCCACACTGTATTCGTTGGGTTCTTCGAGTGGGTACAGCGGGGCGTGATGGTTGACTGCAGGTTCGAAGGCTGAGTGATAGTCGTAGGTTAACAGGTTCATCCAGTCCAGGTACCTGAAGAAAAGACAATGATGTAGTTGAGATGATGATGAAAAAACAGGTCAAGCGGAATATTGTTGAAGGTTTAAGTATGCAAAAAAATTAAAAAGTAAATATTTGGATCGCTTCTATTGAACTGGCAGCTTTAAAACTATTCAAAGTCCATTTTTTGGAATGACCTGTGGTTTTCACAAAATATATTTTTCCCAGTCCTTACATTAGACCTTTTATAATGGGTCCTTACTATCTAAAAAAAATACTGAAATTTTTATACTTTATTTTATATTTCTATAGCTTCTGCCGGTTATGTTTAGATAGATGTTAAGGATATATGTAATCTACCTACAACTACAAATAGTAGGTAAAGTAATTCTTAGATCAAAGAACAGAACAGATCTAAATGTCTAATAACATCTGTTCTATTTTTTTAACTAAGAATATTTCCATTGTTAGTCTAAACGTGGTGTAGACCTTACACAGAACGATCGAGAGATCCTACAAAGCAAGGCGTTGATAGGGTGGTTGAAAACTAATTTCTACCTCCTCCTTGATCTAATGGTAACGTCGTTAGCATTGTATCCAGAAGTCGAGGGTTTGTTTCTCACCCATGGCAAAAAAAAAATGTTCAGTTTGTCATGGTCTGGGTGTTTATAAAACATAATATGTATTGATATAGTTGTTTCTGGTGCACATAGTAAAGCCTAGAGCTTAGTTTGTGACCAGAGCAATATGATTGTAATGTCCTTCATATGACGATGAATATTATTACATTCTTTCAAGTACTAGTTATAAAGTAATAGATATATCACTACTAAAATGTTTAATTTTTACACGTGACGCTAGTCCTTCAAAATGTCTTTTATATTATTATTACTTAAATAAAAAGTTGGTTCTGCAGCTGCAAAGGCTGAAGCGACAAAACATAATAAATATAAACATCTTAAAGTTCATTATGAATTTTCAGCCTTTGCAGTTGAAACTTTTGGAGCTTGGGGACCTGATGCTAAACACCTCGCAACACAAATTTCACGGCATATTTATAATAAATATAGCGACAAGCTGACTCACCATTATTTTGTACAGAGGGTCAGCATGGCTATACAGCGCGGAAACGCCGCCAGTGTCATGGGCACATGTCATGCCGCTTATGACAGAGACCTATTATTTTACTTCCTACCCTTTTTAGTTATACGTTTAGGTTTATTTTAGTTTTAACTTTTCTTACTTTTTATACTTTATATATTTTTTTCTTAATAAAAAGAATAAGTTTTTTGGACAATATTAATTAAATTATGGACAATAACATAAAATAATTTAAAAACAAATTTATTTGAGATAACTTATAATAAGCTATGTGTAAATAAACTTACAATACCGCAGTATTTACAAATTTATCATTGTATGTACCTACTACTTAAAATTCGTCAAACCGCGAATGTGGGTCTAACGCTACGAAGCCATCAATCATACGCAAGAGGTGTATTGCACAACACCGCGGTACATCTGTCTATGAATGTAACGCATTGTAAGACAATAGCTGAGTACCTACGTACTGTTGATTGTTCTTCGTGTTAACAATGAAACGGAGAGGCTGGGATAAACGCTGTGCTGCATAAGGCTACTTATACACTGGAATCCATTTTATTGCTCTGGAGTCAGAAAAATTATGGTTTTTCCAGAAATATAATCCTTACATAAAACTTTTAACTTTTTTTTCCGATATGCATGATATGCTTACCATCATGTAGATGCAAAGTCACATGGACATCCACAAAAAGAAAGTTAATATTTAGTTTTATAATGTGAAACTTAAATATACTAAGATAAAAAAAAATCATAAAGATTCATTGTTTTAAATTCAAAATACTAAACAAAATTTCATGACAATATGATTGTGGGGAAATCCACCTCAATGGGAATAACCCTTGAGAATCGTCCTGAACGAGAACAACCCGATTTCTTACAACTAAAGTCAAAATTTTCAAATCCTTCTAGAACATTATTTACTCTTTTGTTTTTTCCGAGCTCCCGCAGTAGCTCGGCGACCCTAGCAGTCCATTGCATATTCTTATAGGCGACACACGCTCCTATACCAAAATGTTAATCCCTAGTGTTAAACCCTTCGCTTTGCATTTCCTCGCGCTCCCTAAAATATAACTTTATGTGATTCTTTATTCCTCCTTATTAATAATGTAAATAAAATGTAGGTAGTGATAATAGTGTAAATAAAACCTTTATTAATTTACTATTTCTTACTTTAATTTGTCACCTTTCCTACATGTTTATTAATAACATAGTGCCGGCACAGAAGAAATAAATCGGTACAGTTTATGATTTTAATATCTCATGAACATAATAATATTTACTGAATCGCAATGATTTGGTAATATTTCTCGAGCTGTAATTAGATACAAAGGGTTAATAAACTGAATAAATGATGCCCTAATTATTAAATAGGTATAGGGTAATGTATATCAGACTTAACAATTGCATAGACAAATTATATTGCTCATTTATAAATAACAAACAGAGCGAGCATAAAACTTACTGTTTAGTTATACCTGCTTTTTTTTAATCTACACAATATGGTTATAATTAATAATAATATTAATTACACTATGATTGAATTTTGATTTGTGGCAAAGATTTTAAATAATACTATAGGTCTACGTCTTACAGTTAGGTTATACATTATTTAAACCGTTTAATTAAAAATAAATAGATTTTATTTAATAAAAACTATTAGTGAAAGAATTAAAAAATCGATTCAGTAGTTTTTGAGTTTATTCGAAACAAACAATCAATTATATTCTCTTAATTATGATGGGGTATTAAAAAATTGCTTTTGTGTTTTGGGGCGTTTTCCTTTGAAACAAATCCATGATTTTATATTACAAAGAAGTAAGTATTAAAATCACGTAATATATTACTGTGCATTTTGTTTTTGCTTCGTAGTGACACACATTGTCCTCGTCACAAACTATACGGGTAATAATAACCAGTTCCAGAAACCATTGGCAACCATAGAAAAACGTACTAATATCGTTTTGCCTTGAGTGGGAAACGAACCCACTACCTCCAGATAAAACGCTAACAACGTAACCACCATCCATCCGATAAAATGAAAACTGCTTGATCAGAATACCTCTTTCCTTTAAGACATACATTAACACTTACCGGTTCAAAGTCTTCACATCGAATCCTTTCTGAATATACTCAATTCCAGCGGGGACAGCCATCGTGAGAAGAAGACGAGGCCTTCCAGACTTCTCCGATTCCCTGTCGAATTCCTCTCGAAGCTCCTTCACTAGCTTAGAGTAGTTCTCACGGTCTTTAGGCTTGCCACCGTCTCTGAAGGCTGGGTACTCCCAATCCAGGTCAAGACCGTCGAAGCGGTTTTGACGTAAGAACTGAGGATTATATTAAAGTGGTTAAACTTCAATAAGATAATGTTTGTCAAGTTGGGTAAGTTTACATTAAGTAAGTAGGTACTACGCGCCGAGGTTCAAATGGAAAAAGTTTTATGTATATGTATATTCTATGTTAATTATTCCTTTAGACTTGGTGATCTAAACGAAGCACCAGTTGGATAAATGGACGTAATAAAAATTTATATATAGACATTTAACAAACACGATTCGATTACAGAAATTATACTGGATTTTTTTAAATATTATTTTATTTATTTAAAATTCTGTGTTGCACAAAATTGTACATAAGAGAGCTAGGCATTTTTTTATCAGATAACCTTTGAGAGAGTGTAATATGCCATCATTGTTTAGATTTTATCCTCATCTCTACTATCCATGCATTTTGATCATAATATTCTGTATCGCCAGCATATATAGCCATATAGGCAAGATTTTATAGCATGAGATAGATTTAGTGATGATTAATAAATAAGGAACGATCACGAAACTTAGATTAGAGAGTAGGAAATAAAATAATTATATCTCTTACCTTAATCGCATTCCTGACAAATTCCTTTCTTCTGTCCCGACTGGCTACCATGGGGGAGAATCTGGTGGATCCTTCATTCCAACCTCCGATAGCTAACATTGTCTTTAAATTCTTGTTGTAGGTCTTCAAGCCCGTGAATTTGGCATAGCCACCTGTTTAAAGAAAATCATTGATCAGAATTTAAATTTAATCAAGTTTAACTACTTAATTTGTACTTAATTGTGTTTTTTACGACAGTTTCATCACGAGTGTGTTGCAGCATCCGAGATCACCGAGACTACCTCAAGATACCCAGTTGATATCTATTCCCATTTCGTGGTAGCCAATCATATATAATGAGTCAACACCGAATAAGTGGGAAGCTTGTCGCGGTTCTTGTATAGACTTCAGTATTGTTTATGTATCATCATGAGTTTTAGTAGCCTTTTAACACTTAGTTAAAATAGATAATTTACAAAATTGATAATCATAAAGGATTTAAGCACCAGTAAGCTACAGATAGGATAAACTTATAGCAAAAAAATCTTGAGTGTCAAAATAATTACAACGCTACTGTAATGCCTAGGGGAACACGCTGTCGGTGTCAGTTTCACTATAACAACTTGTGAAATTGTTTATAGATTAACAATTTCACAAGTTGTTATAGCAAAACTGACACCGACAGCGTCAACTTGGGTTATTTCTTGTTCGGTGTAGATTCAGAATACCATCGTTTACGACGAGGTGGGAATAAAACCCCGCCGCTGGGCACTCGTGATGATACATCTAAAAAGATCTCCACTCCAAATCACTTACGGCAGACGACATGGTATGATTTGGGTTTATTAAAGTTGTTTTAAATATATGATTTTTTTTTATGTGCAAAAGACGAATATCTAAGTCCTAGAGGATAGGGGAAAAAATATATACTAAAATAAAACAATTCCTAAAATAATTGGAAAGCCCAAAATAATTGTAACCTTGAAAAAAAAGCCAGTAAGGTATAAATAAAAGTACTCTACCTTTTTCGATATCCTGGTACTTGTCGAAGGGTTTGAGAGTGTTGTCCTTTGTGAATCCGCCGAATGCATAAATGAGATGAGTGCAGAGATAGGGGTTTATATTCTGAGGGTTGAACTTGGCGGTGCCCGGCCGGTATACCGACCAATTTGTGTAGTAGCAGACCACTCGCGGCTCGTTGGCCCATGCTGCAACAAAGTAAAATAATTTAGGAAAGAGAAAAGTAACGAATTCGATCAAGTACCAACAAGAAATAGTATAAATAAAAAGTTGCTTTAATTCACGCAAAAAAAGATAAAGTGAAAATGGGCAGGATACATAACCAGATTTGAATATAGATTTTATAGGTTACCAACACGTACATTAGACGCATGCCGTGCCCCCAAAAAAAAGGATGATGGACAATAAGGAAAGAAAATAAAATAAAGGGCCTCCAAAAAAGGATGATGATGATGTAAAGGAAAAAACAGAACTAATTGAAAGGAAATGAAGGAGTCATACCGTAAGAGGGACCTTATACATTTTAAATGTAAATGTTTTATAAATTCTTGTGTATTTCTATATTAATTATGTAAAATGCTTATAAAAAATAAATAATTTAAAAGGTTACGAGGCTGGCATGTTTTGTCGCAGTATAAATGACTAATCTATTCTATCGTATGTATTAATAAGATACCAGCGGCCACATTCTGTTTCTTATAACGTGATCGTTAGATTGTCAAAATAACGATTTCCGTTATTACGCTCACGTTATAAGAAACATAATGTGACCGCTGATAGCTTTTTTATACTTAGGTACTCCCCGTATGTGCTGTGTCCTCAACTTCAGTTTTCACTCAAGGAACATCAGCTGTCAAATTTGGTGGAAAGTGACATAAGAAGTCTAAAAAACAGACGCGCCTGTATGAATCGGTGCATGGATGTGGAGGAAGCTACATTACTCTCTGCTTACCCCTTAAAAGGGATTTAGGCGTGATGGTATGCATGTATGATTGGAAAGGGATAAGTTGAAAGTGAAGTTGAGGATAAAAATTAAAATACAGGGGAGGGGTTTGGTTATTGTTTCGATATAACGTTAAAAATAATTTCACATTTCACCAACTGTTAAATATCCGATTTCGTGGTCTTGTATTTACGCAATTGGAGTTGGAGGTCGTGAGTTCGATGCCCAGCCAAGGCAAAATAGTATATGTTGTCTACAGTTTGCCGTAGTCTGGGTTTTTATAAAATATAACATAATATGTTATATACCTACCTAATAGGTATTTATATCGTTGTTTCTGGTACACATACTTCAGCCTAGAACTTTTTTTTGTGTGTAATATTTCGTACAAAAAAGAAGAATATAAGATTATTATAAGCATTGTCTTATTAAAATAAAACAATAAGTTTATTTATTGTAACAATATAAAATAAATGAAACCTGCTCTGAAAGGATGTAGGTACTCGCAGTCCATCGGATTTCGGGTGGAATTTTAAACAGTCAGGAGCGAAATAGTTTATTTACTACTTTATAGTAATTTTTTAAACATATATGGATTATGTTCTTTAAAAAAAAATAGGCGAAAACTATAAACTTACATAATATTGTTTATGGACGAAACCAAATACTACATTGTAATACAACAAAGCTTGTATAAACGAAAAGATAACCGATTCACCACAATTACGTTTATTTTTTTCGCATAACGTAGCGTAAAATTATGTTTATTTTTGTGCAAACCGTCTTATTATTAGTAATGTTAGGGTTGTCACAAAACAAAATCGGTTTAAAAATTAAAAGTGATTGTACCAAATAAGTTTATATTTAGAGAATACTAGAAATATGTAACATCAAAGTTGACTTATTATTAGTGTGGAAAAAATACAATTATTTTCAGTTTTTTTTATTATTACTTTATTTTTCTTATACTTGGTTTAGACATTAGTCAATAGTTAAAATCGTTGATCTCCTGGGTTTAATTTACATCCCTTCATCATCAATTTTCATTAAATATATTTATTTTGTTGCAGAACTCACAAATGGACAGACAAACATAAGCTTTGCATTTATTTTATTTACTATGAATTATCTAAAATATTATTTAAGAGATTAATATGTTTTAAAGATATATTATAATAGAGAGGCAACCCTAATTTATTTGCACAGATTAGACTTTTAGAGCGGAAATAAATACTAATTTCTGTGTACTATTGGTACTTTTACTAATTCATTAATTGCGGAAAATTGTTTTCTACCTCTATTTCCCACAAATTAGTCTTAAAATAAATGAGAGGAAATATTTTAACAGATATAATATAAGGTGTTGTAAGGTTTGATGGTATTAGGATCAATTTTAGCGCTACTTATTAAAAAAATAATTATTAACTAATATTATAAAAATAGTTTGTTTTATTATTTGGTTAAACGTGCTAATCTCAGGAACTACCGGTTCCAATTGAAAATTAATAATATTAATACATACATACATACATACATATCATCACGAGTGCCTTACGGCGCCCGAGACCGCCTAGACGGCCCCAGGGTACCCAGCGGAGGGGTTTTAATCCCATCTCGTCGTAGCCGATCGTATGAGTCTACAGCTCGTCGCGATGTTTTGAATAGACTCAATAACCCATCTATTAACAGTTTCACAAGTTGGTATAGTGAAACCGGGACCGACAACATAACGTGCTCTCCGAGGCACTATAGTGGTGTTGTCAAACAAATGTACATATTTTTTTAAATTAAAAACTCATTGGTACACACCGGGATTCGAACCAGGGACCTAAGTGTTTTTAATTCCAAGGTCGGCCACCACGTATATGATATATATATAATAATAATAATAAACTATATTAACAAATATTTATAATCATAGTTTATTTTTAAGATATGTGCACAAAAACGAATTTCATAGATTAGCGTTAAAAATAAGTATAATTAATTCATACTAATTTAGCTAGACTTCCTGTACTGTTTCAGAACTTAACGACTATTAAATAGTTTCATACAAAAAATCGTAAAGCAATTTGTGTCTTATGCACATAAGTAGAGCTTATAAGACTAAAAAAAAAAAAATAACTTCCATAAACTTTTAAAAGTTTCCCTAAACTTTCGTTCTTATTACAATGGATTAAGGCTTTAAATTGTATTAACTTGATAATAAGGTGAGTAATGTATCCTTTGTAAAATATGTTGTTGCCCTTGGAATCCTCCTACGCTGAAACATCTTCGTCTGCATAAAAGCTTTATTCTTACAGTATGTTTCTTTTTAAACGGCAATAAATTTTATTAATAGGCACTAGTTCCTAATTGACTTGTTTAATCAACGTTGTCTATTAAGACTTGGACAACCTAGCTAATACTGTCAATCTCTGAGTTTTTTTTAAGCACAGTTACAGCAAGTATGAGAGCTTTATATATTTATTTATAAAAAACTAGCGACCCGCCCCGGCTTCGCACGGGTGCAATGCTGATACTAAATATAAACCTTCTTATCTATACTAATATTATAAAGCTGAAGAGTTTGTTTGTTTGTTTGTTTGTTTGAACGCGCTAATCTCAGGAACTACTGATTCGAATTGAAAAAATATTTTCGTGTTGGATAATCCATTTATCGAGAAAGGCTATAGGCTATATAACATCACGCTACGACTAATAGGAGCGGAGTAACAAAGAAAAATGTTGCAAAAACGGGGAAAAATTATTCCTTTTAAGAGCGTACGCTGCGTAAACGGTTAAATTTAAACGCGCAGACAAAGTTGCGCGGGTCAGCTAGTTATACATATAAACCTTCCTCTTGAATCACTCTTGTAACGGAACGTTACTTTTGATGTTCCAAAATGTATGGCAGTCCGCGAAATGGAACGGATAGTTTAGAATTTAAAATTACCCTTTGCAAAAGTGCAAAATGCAAAAGAGGCAGGTAGTTTAAATAAATGCATTTTACAAATCGAAGTAACGTATTACTTCAAAATTAACATAAATAGGCCGCGGTCAGAGTACCGCGGGCCATTTGCTAAGATCGCGAGTGTGTGTTTGTAATAATTTGTTAGTTACAAAAATATATAATAGTGCACAAATTATATAATAGTGTGTATACGCACAAAGTTCGGAGATCCAACATTAATTTGGTGAGTTAATTATACGGTACTTTCATAGGGACGTTTTTAGGGTTCAATAGAATTATATAAAGATTGTACTGTGTCCGTGCGTCTGTCTAGCACTGCACCCCAGCCTCCGTCCTGCAGTTTTACGCAATGCACAATTATTGTTGCTGCCCTGCCAAAAACTGGAGACAGCGAGAGCTGGAAGCAGTATGCTTAGGCTTCCCTTCAAATGTTTCCAGGAATAAAGTCCGAGGTGGAGAATAAAGTCCGAGGTGGAGAATCAAGTCCGAAGTGGAGAATCAAGTCGAGGGAGACAAACAACTACGGCAGAACCTGGCCTGGAACTTTTTTTCCTGAAGCCCTGTCTGCTACCGTCTTCAGACATCCCAGCTGGTCATAGCCTGGATTCTTCTTCCGGAGCCTGGACACCGTCTGCTCAGCAGATCACGGCCTGCCATAGCCGGCCATAACCGACCGCTGCCCGGAGCCTGGCCTGCCACTGAAGGACGTTGGATGCTGCCCTCCCCGATCGTTGCATAATCAGGGCAGTAGCATTCTTCCCATGACATAATCTGGATGTTGATAGAACCCATTCTCTTATAGTTCTCTCTCTCTCTCTTTCGCTCATTATAAATTTTAAATAGGTTTCTTTTAATATATATTTATTTTTATTGTATGTACGTTGTTTTCATTACCTCACAGCCAATTTATACCTGTAGGTAGGACTTCGTCACACTCTATCTATTAAAAAAAACCGCATCATAATCCGTTGCGTAGTTTCAAAGATTTAAGCATACAAAGGGACATAGGGACAGAGAAAGCGACTTTATTTTATACTATGTAGTGATATTGCATAATACAAAGGCGGACTTAATGCCGTTGGGCATTTATCTGACAGTCAAACCTTATTTGTTATATACAGTATGTTCCATTTTTAGAGGGTAATTATTATTAGGCGTTAATCTATACTAATATTATAAAGCTGAAGAGTTTGTGTGTTTGTTTCTTTGAACGCGCTAATATCAAGCGCACTACTGGTTCGAATTGAATAAAAAAAGTATTGGATAGCCCATTTATCGAGGAAGGTTATACATAGCATCACGCTACCAATAGGAGCGGAGTAAAAATGTTAAGACAAACTATGTAATGGGAAATAATAATAAAAAAGTACAAAAACAATATAATAATAATAAAGTCCAGTTAAAATATGTATTATATTCTATTTGAACTTATTTTAAACAAATCGTTTTAGACCGCCTCAGTAGACTAGTGGTTGCGCCTTTATAATATATTATATGCATTATATCGTTATTTTTGGTACACATAGTACAGGCTTAGCTTGTGACTAAAGCAATATTTGTAAATTGTCCTACATAATAAAAAAAAACTAAGAGAATCATAGTGCATTAACATCTTGTTTAAATGATTTTATATATACCTATTTAAATAAGTATAAAACTAAAATTGGAAGTACGTTAGTAATTCACATTACATCGTAATTTAAAAGCTTCAATTAACTGTGTTTATTATTATTATTTTTTGCACCATACTGTAGAGAAACAACTTTAACATAATGTAAAGATGTAGTTATTTTTGTGCAGTAGTTGGTTGTAAGCTCACCTACGCCATTACCATCACTAAGGATATTATTATAGTTTGCTTCTAACCAAAAATATTCTATGTATATACTCGTATATAATTGATATGAAGAACATTTAACAAACTAAGCTCTTGGCTTTTACTATTATATATGTACAAGGAACCACTATATGTCTGAGTGTTTATGTAATATAATACATATTATATTACATAAACACTCAGACCATTGCAAACATTTTACAGAAGAACCTACCTACTAATATTGTTTTGGCATGATGGGGAATTGAACCCATGACCTCCAGATACAACGACACTAAAACAGGGAGGCGATCAATGTATGTTAATGTTTATTAAAAAAAATGTATATTAAAAGTATTTTATTTTAAATCAAATGTTAATTGAAATGCCTTTTTAAATCTTTATCTTTTTATATCTGCTAGACGTTTGGTGTACCGCCTATATAGAGGTAAAAAATCTAAGTCAATTATTCATGTCTTATTCGCTGATTCTTAAAAGCAATAAATTGATTTCTTGTCATAGTAGTACAGTAGCCCTAGTGTCAGTTTTTTTAACTACCGCGTTAACATTTTAACCAATCACACGAACGCATTTCTAGTTCTCAAAATTTCCGCTCAGAGCGCTGAACCATTTCCCATACAAATTTTAGTTAACTCAAACGCAAAGTAATAGTTAGAAAACTCACACTAGGGGTACAGTACCTTTCAGAGGGTACAAAAAATATTGGTCGAATTATTCATAGATTTTGAAGTTATACTTTAATTAAATCCCGTGCTCTTATACTTAGGTATATTTAAAAAAAAACAATAACATACCTTGTGCTAGGAATGTGAGAAATATCGTAAACACAGGCACCCAGGTTGAGGCACTGTCCTGTAACAAGAAAAACATTAATTAAAATACATCATATTAAAAAAAAACAATTCCTTTATCTAACTCTAGGACCGTCTGTCTCTTTCTACCAATAGTCACATCAAGTCAAATAAAATAAGTCCTTTCTTAAGAGGGCGTATAAAGGCAAACAAAACAGGTTAAATAAAAGATGTCTATAACAAAGCGTGCAAGTGAGAAACAAAAAAAAATCTCACGCGAAATTCTTGATTAAATTACGGTATTTTGGTATTACACTAAAAAAACTAGAATTTAGCAAAAACGCTAGGCCATGCACTAGATCTTATACATATACATAACTTATAAAAAAGATGGGTTTTTATAAAACCCATCATTTTTATGTTCCATATTGCAGTAATGGGAAATATCGATAAAAAATTAAGGTAACTTTGCGATATTTTTCTATCGAGACAACTTTATGCTATTACGATTATCAAACAGCCAGTTACTTCTAAATATATTGTATTATTACTATGTTTTTTTTTATATATTTGTTGAGTTTGAGGTATTCTCATAATCAGAGATCTAGATTTCCGATTTGCTTTATGCGCCCTCTTAAGTGAAAACTGGAATTGAGGATACGGAGAAAGTAGAATATAGCTATTTTCACTATATGCCATTAGATTTGGCAATATCTCAAAAAAAAAAAACTAAATCGAAAAAAAAATAACTAGAAGATATAATTTAAAAAATATTTTGCAAAACATTGATAGAAAAATACTTCCGACATGATTTAAAAAAAAGTTTGTAACCTTTTCATAACTTGGCATTATAACATAATAATTAATTTATTAGCACTAAAAATACATCACCTAACCTGACATTAAAATGTCTTGATATTAAAATTATCTGCACGTAATAAATTATTAAAAAACTAAGTGCATTTCGTAACAAAGTTTCAAAATATTCTTGTTACGAAGACTTTTAAAATAGCAAATCACCCGCTTATAGTATATTGACTGAAATGTTACTGCAATGAAAGTTCTTATATCACAGACACTGAATTTATAAGGCGTATCAAGTTGTTTGGACATATTTTTTTTATTAATGTAACTTAGTTATAAAGGAGAAGTTAATTTTAATGTTCATTATAAGCTTTTATCTAAAAATAATATTATTAACACCTAAAACGTGATTTTAATATGTACATATATAGCGTTCATAGTAAAATAAGTACTTTTTAAACCCCGATACCAATGAGTTTTTCATCTAAAAATGTATGTATACACTTGTTTAAAAACACCACTATAGTGCTTCCCAGTTTCACTATACCAACTTGTGAAACTGTTTAAAGATCGGTTATTGAGTATATCCAAACATCGCAACCACCTAGCCTCTTCTTTGGTGTAGACTCATACCATCGGCTACAACGAGGTGGGATTAAAAACCCCTCCGCTGGGTACCCCCTGACGCCCCGTCTAGGCGGTCTCGGGCGCCGCGCCGTAAGGAACCCGTGATGATACTTATACAACTCTATAAAGAAAGGAATTTACACGAACCGAGAAATTTCGTCAATTTATGACGCAAATAAAGTGCAATTTTGAAACACCGTACTCACACAGACAATATAATTGCTTGTATCATGATTTTGGGGCCACAAAAAAATCTGCAAAAAATGGTTTGCTAAAAGTTACTGAAATCGAGCTTGTCTTTGAAAGTAAAAAAAAAGTAAACAAGTTTTAACACATCAACCAAAATAAAACTCAATGCTCTCATTACAGAAGCACATGAGGTAGACATAGGTGGAGCTGATATACTTAATATAAATAACTTTTCGGAGGATTCTCATACAAAGTCGTATTGGCATTACGAGTCTATCGTAATACGAGACTATCACCTCGACAAGAAATCGATGCAGTAGTCTCCGGAAAACCGGTCATACAAGTATTCTGAGAATATTAGAATTCTTTTTTTTCGTCTTTCTACTTCACCTCTCCATTTTTCATTTACATCAGATAGATACAAAGTCCAAAAAAACACGTTTAAATTTACTTTAACCAATGACTAAACAAACGCCCCAATATGTTATTTCATAGTTGTGTAGGTTAACATGCAGGTTACGTCGGCGCCTAAGACTCTTCAAATTACTAGACAGTTATAATTATCTTAACCACCGTAGCGTAAAAGTTCCACTTTTATGATGACATAATCGTAAAATAACGTAAATGAGGTAAAAAGTGTAACACTAATGTTCCCTTTTGTTGTCTGCGTAATTCTCTTAATTGCCCTTTATGATTTGGAGCTTTTTATTTTATTTTTTGTTTCCTATGCCTGAATACAGGGTGGAATTTTGAGACGGGACAGTAAGGGAGGTACCTTAACCGTCATAGTTACGAAAAACGTTCCTAGGAGACCATTCATGATTTTTTGAAATATGCTGAACTGCATTCACAGATTTAGGAAAAGTAAGGAAAGGTAAGGTAAGCAAGAAAATGATAATTTTATACAAAACCTTTTTTTATGCCTATCTATGCTATTCTTCTCTTATAGCGATCAAACGTCTTTACTGGACCGACTGAGGTTTAAGTACAGAAATGACAGAAATCACGAAAAGAGATTAATCAACTCGAAATATATTTTTTTGCCAAACAATCATATTTCTTACTGTCATCAAAATACTATTTAAGGTCAACTGAAGTTGGGTACAGATAATATTTTATTATACCTTGAGTCTGTTTCAAAATTATTTATTATTTCCCGAGTGATCGCATTCTATTATCATCATCATCATAAACGAAGCGTTAATAGGTATCTTAAGCCGGCATAATAGATAAAATCAGCATTTACAAAATAATTATAAATGCTGGTTGTATTCATTCTTGGACCTGCATAGTGCTATCCTTCAGGTATATGTTAGGTCTCAAGCAGCGCTCTCTAAAAAAAAATACACCTAATTTGGAACACCCCCTATATTAAATAGCCTGCATGTGTTTTCCCTTCTTTATTAATCTTGAACAGAATGTGTTTCTCGAAGTATACCTACCTATAGAGTATTCTTGGACTTTGCATTGTTACTTACAAATAGATGTAAAGTCAAATGTCATGTTCCATTAAAAAAATATTTTAAACCAAATAACCTTTCCTTAATTAAAAAAATTATGTACATTTGTTTGACAACACCACTATAGTGCCTCGGAGAGCACGTTAAGCTGTAGGTCCCGGTTTCACTATACCAACTTGTGAAACTGTTTATAGTTGGATTATTGAGTCTATTCAAAATATCGCGACGAGCTAGCCACTTATTCAGTGTAGACCGGATTAAAACCCCTCCCTGGGTACCCTGGGGCCGTCTAGGCGGTCTCGGGCGCCGTAAGGCACCCGTGATGATATGTATGTTTGTATGTAACCTTTCTTTAATCAAATTAAAAATTGATATAATTGCTTCAAATCTATACTCGTACATAAGTAGATAATATACATAGGTACATACTCCTTTTTTCATCAATAGATAATAGTTATTGAAACAGTATTTATGTCCAAATAGCATGTCATTTGTATGAATGGAAACCAATTTCTCAAGCATTTACGCCTTACGCAGTTCTAATTACGCCATAGTCGCGATCACGTATGCAATGATATACGCAGTTTGCGCGATCGGTTTGTGTAATTGTTTAAATAGAAGCTACTATTTGGTACAAGGGTAACAATTTGTATGTCCTCATACAAGGTTAATCTTTAACATACAAGCGTAAAACGTACGAAACATCGACAAACAAAACATAAAACGTATTGTTATGACACAAGGTAAAGCCCAGAACTTGCTTTCCCCGAGGGCAATAGCGAAACCAGGGGGACAGGCCAGGGGTACCCCTAGATGCCGTACCTACTAATTTTTATGTTTTTATAAGACTATAGATTAGATCGAGCTGCTGCGCGTCAAAGGAATTTGAAACGTTAATATTTAGATGATCATCAGTAATATTTTTGATAAAAAATCTTGAAAACATCTTGATAAAAGATTTGAGAGCCCTTATTATTGTAAGTTATTCAATAAATAACGAAGTCAAATTAGGTTTGGTCTTTTTTTAATTTAACATTATATTATTACTGGCAAATAAAGTTAACCTTCTCATTATTGGTAAATACATAAAAAGATGGTCTGGATCTCTCGTAAAATTTGAAAACTAGCCCGCGAAGGATTTCCTGTATGCAATATGTCGCTAAACTAGATCCGATTCCAAATTTCGAGTATTTTTTTGTAGAGATGTTTTTGCACACTGTCACCGTATAGGTTCCTTTTATGGTAGCAAGGTGACTAAAGCAGTTGTTTTAACAGCCTCCGTAGTAACAACTAGTCGTTGCGCGCCTTTGGCATTGTATCCGGGGGTCGTGGGTTCGATTTTCACCCATGGCAAAAAAATATTAGTATTACAGTTTGTCATGGTCTGGGTGATTATAAAATATACTATGTATTATATCGTTGCTTCTGACATAGTATAAGCCTAGAGTTTGTGACTAGAACAATATGTGTAATTTGTCCCACAATTATTATTATTGTCGAGGACACTAGGGAAATGCTAACAATAATTGAATTTCCAATAGGCAATCCTTTAAGAAACACACAAACTTCATTACAAAGGACAACAATGACCCATCATTATAAAGCAATAACTTCGCGAAGTACTTAACTTCAGATCTAGGAGCACTAGATCTGTTTTAAGATGAAGTAACTTCACACATTTCACAAGGAGTCATTTGCGATGCCGACATATCTCCACACATTATCTTCTCAGTCGGTTACTTCAGACCCTGTTTGTGCTAAACATACTTATTATGTCATAAACAGATGAGTGTTATCGTTTTAACACCGTTTTGTTTATGAGGTAATTACCTTATTTAAAAATACGCGAGTTGGTTAGACCTCAGACTTAAGAAAGCAAAGCTGAAAACTAAATCTCCGTTTATGAGAATACCTCAAACCCAACAAATATATTTAATAAACAGTAATAATTAAAGATAATTAGAAGTAACTGGCTTTTTAAAAAACGTAATAGCATAAAGTTTTCTCGATAGAAAAAAATCGCAAGTTACTTCTATTTTTTATCGATATTTCCTATTCTACAATCGGCCGACTTCAATATAGAGCGGATTATAAAGTCATGTTTTTTATAAGTTATGGATATGTATAAGATCTAGTGCATGACCTAGCGTTTTTGTAAAATTCAAAATATTTTGAAAGATAAGCAAAATAATTGTATTTTTTTCAAGAATTATTGTTTTATTTTATTTTTTTAAAGATTTTTTTTTCTCACTCGCATGCTTTTGCATCTTCTATTTCACCTGATTTATTTGGCTTTATACGCCTTCTTAAAAACCATTACAGATTTTAGGTCCCCGGCTTAAACCCCGGTATGTATCAATGAAATTTTCTACAAAAATCATCAACTTTTATTATATACCATAATTCATTTTAATTTCTAAAATATTTATTTTGTCAGAAACCCATTTATGTATTATTAAGACACCGGTTTATATAAATTATTTTATAATAACTAATATTATTAATCTTTGGTTTAAAATCTGTAATTTATTGTTTGGCGTTGATAAATGTCGCTACTCGCTTGGCATGAAATCAAGGTAAAAAATATACAGCGTTATTCATAAAAACGTATTGAGTCCTTGAAGAACTAGAACTAGGTTTTGTCTCTTTTAGCAACAAAAAATTATATGTGTAAAAGAGACAAAACCTTCTATAACTAAAGTGTTCTTTAAGGACTCAATAAGTTTTTTTTATGAATAAGGCCATATATTTAAAACTACGCAATAACAGTTTATTTTTTAAATATTTTGGTGATGATGAACTTAAAATGAAACATATACGTCATCACGGGAGCCTTACGGCGCCTGAGACCGCCTAGACGGCCCCAGGGTACCCAGCGGAGGGGTTTTAATCCCACCTCGTCATAGCCGATGGTAAGAGTCTACACCGAACAAGTGGCTAGCTTGTCGCGGTGTTTTGAATAGACTTAATAACCCATCTATAAACAGTTTCACAAGTTGGTATAGTGAAACCGGGACCGACAGCTTAACGTGCTTTCCGAGGCAGGTGGTGTTGTCAAACCAATGTACATATTTTTTTTAGTTAAAAACTCATTCGAACCAGGCACCTAAGTGTTTTTAACTCCAAGGTCTAACCAACTCGGCCACCACGTATATAAAATGAATTCATATTAAAATATATAGGTAACGAATAAATAAATCATTGACCTTTGCATAAAACAACAAACATAAAATATAAGGTCATTATCGAGATAATTTCACATAGGTAGATGATACTCAATACAAACTCTTCGTCTAATTACGAATCATTATTATTTAAAATTACACAAATGCTTTTGAGTGATTCCCACGGCTCTAAAACTAGAAAACAATGCAAAGACAAATTCAAATACCGAGTTTTCTCTTTCTAATTCAAGTACGTTACACAAAAGTGTAATTTTATTTAATGTTAGTGTAATACGTGCCTTAACAATTAGGGTTGACAACTTAGTATAATTTAATTTCAGGTTTTTTTTATATACAGGTTGAATTTGAAAGGATGTACTTTGGCCTAATATGAGATTCTGCTGATCAAATCGAACAACTTTTCCCATGGAACCATGTGTCGCAAATGAAAAAAAATATAGCCTTCCCCATACAAATTGGTCATTTTAACATTACTAGTTTGTATGGAGAAGGCAATATTTTTTTTCATTTGCGGCACATAGTTCCATGGGAAAAGTTGTTCGTATTGATCAGTAGAACCTCATATTAGCCCAAAGTACATCCTTTTAAAGTCACCATGTATAATATATACACCTAGATTTAGTATTTTTATTTTATCAATTGCTACTTACATTTTATTTAATTACTAGCTGTTAGCCGTTGCCTTTAAATGCTCTGTTTTGTTTAAAAGAAATTGGATCGAAAATTAAATATAGCCCAAATTAGCTGATAAAAGAGGTTTTATAGGCGAAAGAATTTTTATATTCGGTTCAGAAGCTTTTGAGTTTAACCGGAATAAAAATCAAATCTTGTTTTTTGGGGCACTGCTAGTATTAATTTAAATTGGTATATCTATATTTATTAATATTATAAAGCTGAAGAGTCTGTTTATTTGGTTGAACGCGCTAATCTCAGGAACTACTGGTTCTAATTAAAATATCATTTTAGTGTTGGATAGCCCAATCCCTAACACTATATTAATTCTTGTTGCACTAAACTAATGAAACAATCAATATGAATTACGAGATTAATTAGTCATGCTTGCCACTTGTAGTAGGTACCTACTCTGAAAATACCAAGGGCTATGAGGTGGGTATAAAACCCCTCCGCTGGGAACCCTGAGGCCGTCTAGGCGATCTTAGGCACCGCGCCGTAATAGTAGGAAATAGTCAAATAAATATATACGTGGTGGCCGAGTTGGTAAGACCTTGGACTTAAAAACACTAAGGACCCTGGGTCGAATCCCGGTGTGTACCAATGAGTTTTTAATTAAAAAATGTATGTACATTTGTTTGACAACACCACTATAGTGCCTCGGAGAGCACGTTAAGCTGTCGGTCCCGGTTTCACTATACCAAACTGTTTATAGATGGGTTATTGAGTCTATTCAAAACATCGCGACGAGCTAGCCACTTGTTCGGTGTAGACTTATACCATCGGCTACGACGAGGTGGGATTAAAACCCTTCCGCTACCCTGGTACCCTGTGGCCGTCTAGGCGGTCTCGGGCGCCGTAAGGCACCCGTGAAGATATATATATAGTCAAATAAAGTTTTTTACAAACCTACATCATACATAAGTCATTTGTAAAAAAGTATTAATACTATCTATCTATAACTAACATAAATAAAATTGCGGAATACATTTTTAAACTCGAATTAATTCCTTATTACCTAGGCTTAGAACACGGGCGAAACCAGGGGAAGGGTTTTCGAGGTCCCAAATGTATGAAATAAGAAGAGCCGAGGAGTATACATTCATATCTAAGATCCTTTTTTTACAGGAATAATGTTCTTTTTGTAGTTTTATTTTCTTGTTATTTCTTCTGTGCCCTAAATAATATTTTTTTCGAAATTATAGCCATTATTTTCAATACATAGTCACAGAAGAAATAATAGTACAAGTAACATAGCTGAATTAGTTTTTTCTTACTTTTATTAAAAAATATATGATATTGGTTTATAAGGATGGGTTTTGAAGAGCATTATTTCAAAATCAACGGGTTCGATTCCCGGCCCTCCTGGCCGATATTTAAAAAAAAAATATGATTAAAATATAATCATTTATTCAGAGAAAAATATAAAAAGTAAGAAAAATTAAAACTAAAATAAACCTAATCGTATAACTAAAAAGGGAAGGAAGTAAAATAAGACGGCTTAAAATAATAGGTCCCTGTCATAAGCGGCATGACATGTGCCCATGACACTGGCGGCGTTTCCGCGCTGTATAGCCATGCTGACCCTCTGTACAAAATAATGGTGAGCCAGCTTGTCGCTATATTTATTATACAGATGCCGTGAAATTTGTGTTGCGAGGTGTTTAGCATCAGGGCCCCAAGCCCCAAAAGTTTCAACTGCAAAGGCTGAAAATTCATAATGAACTTTAAGATGTTTATATTTATTATGTTTTGTCGTTTCAGCCTTTGCAGCTGCAGAACCAACTTTGGTAAATGATAGTTGCAAATGGCTTGGGGCAAGAGTATCCACACATGTTGCATCCCAAATCAGGGCTCTACCGCGTGCCCAAGGTATTAAAGTCATACCGTCTGGTTTTTTTCCATCTTCTAGGGAAAGACCGGTAGGTTCTAAGACGTTAGGTATATCAGCGGAGACGAGAGCCCTGTGTAGGATGTTATTTAAAGCAGCATGCCTGGACACTCTGCCCGAACTTTTGGAGCATGAGAGCCCATGATGACCAAACTCGTCGACCCTTTCCCCACAAACACAATTGTGTGGTTGACAAATTTTGGCACCAACGCGAAGACCGAAACATATTCTTATGGAGTTATTATCTAAAAGTGTACCTAGTTGTGGGGAGGGATATGTCTGAAGCCATGCTCCAGACTCACGCTCAGAGCATGCTAATAAACGAGCATGATCTGAAATTGAACCACCATTCAAAAGATAGGGTTAGTTTGATTATTGGAGTATCCCAAGCAAAATTATGATGCATTTTTAGTTTTTATCAAAATCGGCACTTTGAGCATTTTTCGCTATTCCTTGTAATTTAATATTTGGCTCAAGGCCACTTGAAAATTTCACCCTGTATATATCTAAACTCGACTCATCTTTGTACACAACGTACACAATCATAAAGGTTATCTGGTAGATAATGCCCTAAGGCATTAAGTTCGCCGTTGTATATAACTTTTGTTTACTGTGCAATAAAGTGTCTAAATAAATAAATAGATTATAAGCGGAAGATACTACAAAATAATTTCCAATTTTAATCATTATAAATAAATAAATATTCAATTCCAGAAGGGTTTTTTTTGAAAAATCACTACCAACCCTAGCCACAAATCGAATGTAATATAAATCTCAATTACATACTAGTAGTGTTACATGATAGTATGATGCCAAGGCGTTTCCGGTAGCCATTAATCATATTATTAATGTTATTAAATGTCGTTACAAAAATTATTGCCATATACTATCAAAAAGAGCAGACTGTATGGAATATATATATATATTCCATACAGTCTGCTCCACCTTATATTGTTATAGAAGTAATAGGTCCTGACAATTACAAAAATAATTGTTCAAATGCTTTTTTTTTGATGCGCGAGGCTGTAATAACAAGGATTAAAAAGTAATTGTAACGATTAAAGTTAAAAAATATTAACTTTACCATTTTTAACTTTAAAACCGCCCCCCGCCCAGGGTCCGCCATTAATCTCCCAGGTGGACTTCTCTCGTGGACCGTATTCTACTATGAGGGAACCCTCTTTGTAGAATTCGCATTTTCATCAGTAACTCTACCATGAGTTTTTGTTAAACAACTTTTCACACACTTTTCTCACACTTTCAAACTGTACATTAATACAGTTTATCTGAAGGGATACTACCTACTCTAGGAATCCGCAAATAGGATCGCTTTATTTTCTGGTCTTTTTTTTGTCTTCGGTCTCGCGTCTCTGTCTCCTGTCTTTGTCACACGCGCGATCTGACCTAATACAAAGCCTTAATAACAATTACCGGTCGCGGTCTCCTGTCTCCGTCTCCGGTCTCAGCCTCCTGTACGGTCACCCTCCCTCGGCCCGAACCGCCACCTTCAGACTTAAAAACACATAGGTCCCTGGTTCAAACCCCGGTGTGTACCAATGAGTTTTAAATCTAAAAATGTATGTACATTTGTTTAACAACACCGCTTTAGTGCTTCGGAGAGCACGTTAAACTGTCGGTCCCAGTTCCACTATACCACCTTGTGAAACTGTTTATAGATGGGTTATTGAGTCTATCCAAACATTGCGACGAGCTAGACACTTGTTCGGTGTAGACTCATACCATCGGCTACGACGAGGTGGGATTATATTTACCTGATGGTGAGCAGACCTACAAGGTCCATGGTGTCAATCAATAATTGTTCTTAAAAAATATTGATCGCTCCCACTATGCCGGCTAAATGATACGATTACGGATTGCATTACGAGTATATTTTAATATACTCGCAGCCTTATCTTCAATTCAACTACCCATTTCGTAACCGCACCCTGAAAGGAGACTACCACCTCGACAAGATACAGTAATCGATGTTTAATACTTGATGTCTTGAAATTTTTATTCCATATTAATTAATTGCTAAATAATAATGTTTACCTAATTACATATGTGGTAAAAAAAATTATACCTACCTCTGAACTAAGACCGGAATCTTAATTTGCAGTGCCCTTGCAGGGTTCACATTGTAATACTTATATTTTACTAACACCCTACTAACCACAATGTGATGCATTAAATTATTTGTATTTGTATCGATGCAGTAGTCTCCTGAAAACCGGTATTTAGAAATTAACCCTGCCTATATATTGGTGGATCTCTACATGGTAGGCTACTGAATCTAATATTTGAAGATACTATTTGGAGGAACAAGCAAACTATTTAAGTAACTACAACAAAATGAGAACCGTAAACCAGTTTTCCGAATGAAGACTAATGTAATGGCTTTCCTGATGCGTAAGTCATTATTGTGTAATACTAACATCAGACTGAGGGAGCAGGTTTGTTCCCGCGCGGCATTCCACTGATGAAAGCGATGCCCAAAGGCTATTTTCACTTTTAGACTTAAAACGGCGGCGAATGGGCTATACCTACCTGTTATACTTTTCTCAAAGGACCAATATTTTGGCCAATTAAGTTTGTATTGTATCTAATAAAGATTGGCTAAATTCGTTTTTTATAACATTATTTTAACCTTTAAAGACATTTTTTTATTGATTAAATTATAAGTCGTTATTTATGAGGAGTCAAAGAATCAATAAGGTCTAAGACTTAGTTGCACTAAAATGAAATCTCTGTAATTGTAACGATTAAAGTTAAAAATGGCGTCTATAGAACCAGTTTTCATTTGAACTGCAAAATAAAACTGGTACATGCGACGCCATTTTGAACTTTAATCGTTATAATTACAGAGAGTTCATTTTGGTGCAACCCAGCCTAACATCGGTATTCATAAAAACTTATTGAGTCCTTGAAGAACACACAGTTATGGTAGGTTTTGTCTCTTTTGCGCATATTCATTTTTGTTGCTTAAAAAAAGAGAGAAAACCTTCTATAAATAAAGTATTTTTCAATGACTCAATAAGTTATTATGAATAAGGCCATAACTGTGTGTCTGTTATTTTCATAAAATTATATTATTCTTATAGCTTATAAAATAAAGTTACAATTTATTGTGACAATATTTTTTATTATATATATTTTATTATTATCACATTAGGTTTTTAAATGCTCAATTATTATTTCTTATTATTGAAGCTCTCATTTTTTCTTCAGATATTAACAAATTTAATATGAAACATTATAAATTCTTTAAAATAAGACAAGAATTCTTTAATCAGTTTTGATTTTACAGATATTTGTAAAAAACATGAAATGTTTAATTTTGATTCAATTATAGAAAAAAATCGATCAATATAGGAATTTAATACAACCCATGACTAAAACAATATACGAAATACACTACAAATTGGGTGAACAAACTGTGAATTTATAATTTTATTAAATAAATAACTTAGCTGCATTGGTAAAATATCTAAGCAAATTTTTAAGTAGAAAAAATTGCTTTTTTGGTAATATACCTGTTACAAATTTGAATCAGGTTTAAAAAAATATGTCCTTGCCTAGATTATTTTTTAACGATAATTTTGAAATGTTGAGTATAGCCCATAATTATACTTCAATGTAAATGAATACTGTAAACGAGTTTTCCGACCATCTTCATGGTAAGAAACTGGTGTTGTACGAATCGCTGTGTAACGTAACATATCACATGTGGCAGGTCAGGTTCTACATTTTTCTCGTCTTGGACAGGAAAATAGTTTATATCTGGACATTTCCTGGATAAAATTATTCACTTTGTGAAAGTTGAAAACGGATTTTATAGGATACTAGCTGTGCTCTGTGGTTTCACCCGCCATTTAATTTAAAAGAAATGGGTTTCAAAATGAATGTTAATGCCCAAGTAATACTTACTGCTGATAATCGAGGCTTTCATTGGTGAAAGAATTATTAAAATCGGTATGGTAATTTTTGAGTATATCTGAATCAAACAAAAAATAAATCTTTTCTTATTATAATATTAGTAGAATAGACAAGCCCGCCACTTCGTGTGCGTGCTATTTATTATAAACAAATAATTAACAAAAAAAAATGGGTAACAACCAAACATCGGGGATGCCTGAATCGACGCTGCACGTGGATTCTGCCTTCAGAATCAAAAGTTAAACTCGATTTCGATGAAATAAGCGCTAGCTAAATATATTCACAATAAAGCTTTCTATCTTTCAGTAATTCGATTTTGAATCCAATAAGTGGTTTTACTTAAAACGCGCACAAATGAACAAACTACCCGACAAACATACTTATTTCTGCCAAAAATACCGCAAGAAGCGTTCCAGTAGTTTTTTTTGCAAGCACAGGCACAAAATGTCTACGATTTTACTATGTGTACTAAATATATAAACTACCAGAATTCAAAATTATTTAAATTTTATTAGATCTATTTAACTTTAATGACATTGTCATAAATACCGATACTACATTAATTAAATAGCCTTATTGTATTCATACAGACTTAATTAATAAAACCAGACTCATATAAAGGAACAGATTGACAAGGCCTATAGTACTTACGTCTAGGTATGCAAATGCAGCCTAGGTGACAGCAGGTATAGACAGTGGCTTGTACATGGCAAGGACATCGGCACGGCACGACGACTTTCAATGTATGCCACATTTTGATATGTTTTATTTTTATGCGCAACATGTTTTTGTGCAATATATCAATTGAATAAGCGTATTTGTATGATTCCTTCATCATCATTAGCCTGTTGCAGCTGATTATAGTTTAGGGTAGGCCTCCCCCAAAGCAACCCAATATTCTCGATTTATTCATTAGTTTTCGGCTTTGTATTTCCACATTTAGTAAGTTATTATTATATATAGTAAATATACTCCAATTGTACCCCTTTTAACTTACTTGTTGATTAGAAATATATGGTAAAGAAACATGTCATAAATTGTCCGAAGTAAAAAGCAAAACAATAATAAAAAAATCTTCAAAAGTTTGCGTTAGATAGAGTAGAAGAAGTAGAGATCGTTTGTAGTGGCGAACAATAACTCTCTGCCTAATCCTTCTACATATGATGATACAGAGCGATAGTATACTGTATACTAAAATTGGGCAAACACAATCACCAATACCACTGACTTTTAGGGCTATTTCAATGACTGCTACTTCTGCTGATGATTATTAAAATCATCCATAGACAAGATCTCCAAGATATTTATATTTCTGATCAAGTTGCTATAATCGCCTGCCTATATTTTATGATCCCCTAGACACATTAAAGTTCTTGGTGAAGCGATTAAGTTTATTAGGTCAAGTCAACTTGCCGATACTGTCGAAACACTTGACTACGCCGTCGGCGATCATGAGGTGTCGACAAGGTTGCTACTTGCTAGGCAAGTCCATCTTATTGACTTGATTACATTGGGCAATTTTGTACCTAATTGCATAGTAATTTGGTACTATTTCATTACAGGATGTCGTTAAAGATGAGTGGTTTATATTAGGCTGTGACTATAGATCTTTGATAATCAGAGGCTCTACCATGGGTTTTTAGTTTGTACCAACGTAACGTTAAACCGAGAGGAACCACCAATAGGATCGCTTTATTTAATCGCGTTACGTTATATCTACGTTAAAATAAAGCGGCCCTATTGATTGTTGCTCACGTATTAACGTTACGGTGCTACAAAGTAAAAACCCATGGTAGAGCCTCAGGCAGATGATGGTCAATGTCACATTATTTGTCATACTGCTTTAGTTAAAGAACTAATAATATAATAACGATAAATTCGGCCACTTTTATCATTATACTAAAATTGGGCAAACACAATCACCAATACCACTGACTTTTAGGGCTATTTCAATGACTGCTACTTTTGCTGATGTTGGTTGGATTATTACGAAATCATTCCCTCATCGCATTTTCTCGGATGCGGATCCAGCGCACGAGGCACCCGATTCAATCGGAACTTTTAGTAGGTCTTTGTTATACAATCATTCATTACTAATACATTTAAACTATAGGGTGCACAAATGCATGGAACACGGGTTTATATGTGTAATGACGGAATAAATAAAACTGTTGATGAATCCCTATAGTTTGAACTGTACAGTAATTTATTTAAAAATCTTTATTGCACAAAATTGTACATAGGCGAGCTTAATGCCCTAGGCATTTTCTACCAGCTAACCTTTGAGAGAGTGAAATTTGCTTAGGGTGCAGAACTGTTTTGAAAAAAGATGTATCATCACGGGTGCCTTACGGCGCCCAAGACCGCCTAGACGGCGTCACGGTACCCAGCGGAGGGGTTTTTAATCCCACCTCGTCGTAGCCAATGGTATGAGTCGGCACCAAACATGTGGCTAACTCGTCGCTATGTTTTGGATAGACTCAATAACCCATCTATATATAGTTTTACAAGTTGGTATAGTGAAACTGGGACCGACAGCTTAATGTGCCCTCCGAGGCACATTTTTTAGATTTAAAATGCATTGGTACACACCGGGGTTTGAACCAGGGACCTAAGTGTTTTTAAGTCTAAGGTCTAACCAACTCGGCCACCACGTATATTTGAAAAAAGAAATAGATGAAATATTATCAATGAACATAACAATACTTAAACTTACATTATATCCAACAGAATTGTATTTAAGGACTGCATGCTATACTTAATCCACAACGTAACCCATCCGTAACTAATTAATAAATGACTAAAATAAACTTAGAAAAAATATGATAGATAAGGTAGGTAGTTCAACTTCCTAGTATTAGCGACACGCCTTGGCAAATCGAATATCCGCCAACGAAATGTTGATTGACCATTTACGTATTTACTAACGCGGATTCCGCACCAAATGGAACCAATTGGAACCAATTTCTACAAATAATTACCGACATAGAAGATGTAAAAGTTGCGCAAACGCATAGAGTATACCGCGAAGGTAATTAGGTCTAATTTTGTAACTCGGTCGCTCTGTCACCTGCGCAGACGCAGCGCTTGTCTTGTATGAAAAATTGTTTTTGACGATGATTTACTGTGGGATTTATAACACTAAAAATATACTTATGTCATTAGCAGTGTTTAGAACTTAAATGTTAAGGCTTATGCCTTCCATCGTTATTTCTGAAGTATTTAGCCATAGTCCAATGTTGGACATAAATTTAACCATCAAGAGCAAAAATTATGGAGTAAGTGAATGGCCCTTAATAGCCACACTTTCCGAGGTTTTTAATTTATGATTTTTTACACATTGTACAGTTTCATATACTCAGGGAAAATATTCGATAAAAATCGATGTCGAATACATTTTTGAAAAGTATTTCATAAATTAGTGCAATTCATAATCTGTTATTAAGATACAGTCCAGCCATTTCTTATCTAATCTTAACTCTCAATTTAATAACGTAATAATGACGTTATAAACTAACCTATGATACAATGGGGTACAATCGGACCATTTCTTACCTATCTATAGTATCACCTGTCAATAATGTAACACTCACGTACTTAACTATGAATTATATTCGATTACGTTAACTGTATACTAAGGTACACCTTACACAGAGACACATTTAATGTAATTCTTTTATTAAGATTTGAATGAATAGAACTTGTGTGTAATACAAAAGTAGGCTAATTAGGACGCCTATCATATCTATTGTACAAACTTAAGGTTTGTATTATAAATAATAGAATAGAACACATTAAACCCTTTCTTATAATAGGATTAACACAACTTTAGTAGGTAATTACTGTCTTTTGGTAGTAATTGTAGCACCTTTAAATGTTAGTTCTCACTAAAATTATTATAAAGCAGGCAACGTAAGCCTATTACGCCGCACCACGTTAAGCTGAACTTTAAGCAAAATGACGTAGTTGGCTGTCAATTTTCAATATCACCAGGTTTGCATTACGACAGCGAAATAAAGTTTAGCTTATCGTTGTGCGCGTAAACCCCGCAGTTCGTACTCGGCCATCAAATATCCGAAATTACTACTCACCCATTTCATTCTTAATAACCTAAACCCAATTTTAATTTCGTGACATGCCTCTACATAGATAGAAATTATGATCAAGCAGGCTTTAGTTTAAGTCAACAGTCCGTACTCGGATACTAAGTAGAAAAACTAAGGTAGAACCGTATAACATTTTCGTACCCAATAAACAGTTTCGTAGTAATGTAGCTATAATATAGTGTATTTAGTGCTAGTTTATTTTAACTTAGGGTAGGTACAGGTTTATGAATGAATTAATATTTCTTAGCGTATTATGGTACAAGAACGATGTTACAATTAAAATGTTTAGATCGCATATTCCGTTAATACAAAACTTAAATCTTTTGTGAGTAGTATATTATAATAATTAAAGAAGATAAACCCTGAATTAATTAACAGATTAAAATATTTAATTAGTTCAAAGCTAAAGTGAAACTCTCTTTTGGCAGTTGTTTTAAATATATGTACTTATGTACTATTTACTATGTATACTACCTACCTACCTTAATACTTTAATTTAAAGCTTATATATATTTATTAGAAGTTTGTATATTCGTACAAATAAAATATGTTACATATTTATACATCACAAGCGCCAGCAATAAAATGGAATACCTATAAGTATTTATTTTAAAGCTATTTTCTTTATTAAATTAATTAAAAATATATAATTTTAAAGCTCAATGAATATACATACTTTAAAACAGTATAATATTCATTATTCAAATAGGCTTGTTAGTTTTAAAATTATAGCACATAGAAAGTCAAAAGTGAAACACTACGAAGGACATTTTTTTTTCGTACAAAACTAAAATTTTAAAACCGAAAACTAGGTGATTCCATTTTTTGTTTTTGTTTGCGTAAGTGTATATATACAATTAATATTTCTATTTTTTAACAATTCTCACTATACGCAATAAAACTTTACCAAAGAGCATCATAGACAAAAGAGTGAGAGTGGTTAGCGTGGAAACAAACGAGTTCATAACCACTTGTTTTTGCGTCGAAACCGTTCTATTCTGTTATAATGCCGATAGCTACCTATTTTATTATGCTATTGAGTTTGAATGTGGTATAGGTAGGTGCGGCTAGAACAGGGGCAGATCTAGAATTTCATTTCCTTGGGGCTTGGCCTTGTGTCATGATTTTTTGTTAAATTCCACTGATATTATGTAACTTTTGATTTCTTTAGGTGGTAGGACTCTATAACTTTGCTAGGCCGACCGGTTTTGTTACCACCAAAAATGTACAAATACAATAAGATGCAAAAACCATCAAGTGATGTCATGTTTCGGTTTTAGTCTGTGGATTCACCTGTATCAGGTATTTTTTTTTACATCGATATCTTGTCTAGGTTAGTCGACTCCTTTTTAGGGTGCGATTACGAAACGGGCGTTGAATTGACGACAAGCAACGAAGATATAAAGTAGACTAGTAATGTCAATTCGCCTTTGTCGCTGCCGATTTCGTAACCGCATAATTTAGCCGCCATAGTGGGAGCAATCAATTGACATATAAAGAAACAGTTTAGAATCCTGGTACCTTCAGCAGATCGAACTCACCTACAACCTTATACGTTCCCTCTGAACTGGTTTTGATGATGATGGTTGGATGGTTTGGCTGATGTTCTGGGGACTGGGGTGATTCTGTTCACTATTATGTATTATTTGGGCTTTTTGTAAATTTAGCTCGTTATTGTACAAAGGCACATATATATAATATATTATATATGTGTAGATCACTACCTAGTGTCATATTAATATACATAGAATTTTGTTTGTAATTTTATTGTTTTTTAGTAGCTAACGTAATAATTTCATTGCTGCAATATTTATTGTGGTTTTATTTACTTAGATTTGTTTGTTCCTTAATTACTTATATTTGTTTGTATATATGTATTATATAGTAGGCAATTGCTTTTTTCTTTATATTTTATAATTTGTTTTATGTACAACTGTGATTTTTTTTTCAAAATATTGTTATATAATGTACCTAGTTTTATGGCTTAATTTTTTGTTATATCAGTTCTGTACTATAATCTTTTTGTTACTTGACTTTGCAGCAGGATAATGGGAAAATCATTTTATTATTATTTTGTATTACCTTTTTTTAACGTGTATCTCTCATACTTGTCATTGGCAAAACAAATGGCTTTACCATTATAGCCATAAATAGGAAAAAAAAAAAAAAACCTTATACGTAAAAAATACTTACCTTATAATAATAAATACCATCATGGGTGCCTTTTTGGCTCCCGAGAACCGTTTAAACGGTCCGCATTTATTGTCCTCACTTATAACTATGTGCTTACCACAAATTAGGTAACACATTTCGGGATAGGGGCATGGGCGAAAAAGAACATATCTACTCTCTTATGAGAACACACTAATGTGATAAGCTAGGCTTACATGTTTAATTTTCATGTTCAATTACATTCAGAAATATTTGTGTGTTCACTTGATGCCACCTAGTATTACGCTAAGCAATATCCTAGGTCTGTGCTTGATGCCGTTTTTCATTTGTTTTGATTTTCACATCCATAGATTTATGATCGCTGCCTCCAATCTTATTTATTACTCGTAGCAAATTAGAAAAATGTTAAGTCCATAAAGTTCTTGCAACAAGCTCAATCTAATTTAGCAATTACAAAATTGCAAATAATTAACTTCCGGCAATCAATTAGTTACAACGCGTCGCCGGATTTAACAACATTTCAAATACGCATATTTTAATGTGAATAACGACGCGTAATTAACGCGAGGTTTAAATGCGCGTCAAACCACCAATAGATCGCTTTATATATGAAAAGAGAACAAATACCTAAATATTTTCTATTGGTATTAACGCTACGTTAATGCGATAGTAAAACTCATGGTAGAGCCTCTGATAAATATATCAATAGCTTAATATATAGGGATTTAAACAGAATGGAAATAAGGCTAAAGACTTGATTTTAGTACCTAGTAATACCTAGTGACATGTGTCTCAAATAAAAACAAAAATTACCTTCTCCATCCATACATAGTATGATAAAATGACAAATTTGTATGGGGTAGCCAAATTTTTTTTTCGTTTGCGAGACATGGTTCCATGCGAAAAGTTGTACGATTTTATCAGTAGAGCCTCATATTAGTCTAAAGTACAATCTTTCAAATCTGTATGACGAATGAATTTAGGCAGCCCTAAATTCTGTACGATACAGAATTTAGCGCTGCCTAAATCCATTCCCGTCCTGGATGTCCGTTTTTTTCCACCGGACAACGGACTGTTTTTTTACCGGACTTGCGGTTTTATACCTACCATTATGAATGTACCCTTCCGGCGACTATTTATACGATGCATGTACAAACATTTCGTGAAAAAAAACAGATTCTACAACTAGGCAAAATCTTTTTTTTTGCGCTCCACCAATGTGGCGTGGAGTAGTCGCTTTAGCTAGAAAGGGGTCCGCTCTAGGCACCTAGGGGTTTATAAAGTCAGCACTGTCTTTCAACCATAAGAAGGAGATGTCTCCGAGAAGACTGCTGTCGTCATACAGACATGTCAAAGGTATGGCTATAAAATTATGTTTTCGCTAAACTAAAAATCACCGACGGTGTTAGGGAAATATTTGAGATTTTCTGCCGCGTTTATTTGCATAACAACCTAGTGTGATTAGATTTTCGTATCCTCTGATGGTCATTTCATAAAATATGTTTTTTTCTTACTTCGATTATTTACCTATCCTATATAACAGTAGATGGATGTCATACCTGAAACAAATAAAATAATATTAGTAAAAGTCAAAAATAGATAGTATGTCGAATAACTTTATCTGATAAAGTTATTCGACAGTTAACTTGCATGAAGATTGAAAAATCAGCCATAAGTAATACTTAGAAAAATATACCTTATTTTTATTTAAAAAACTTTATTGCACAAATTTTTGCGTTAGGCATTCTCTACCTGTCAAACCTTATATCGAGAAACCAGCCGTTAATAGAAATCAAAAAGTTTATTGTTTAAAAATAATTTTGTAACAGTGTCTTAAGTGGGCAGGAAAAGGATTCGCGAACTCGAGCGTCAAAAAACATCTAAATGTCGTTTTCAGTTATAATAAAGTTTTTTTTTTTTGGAAAAAAAGAACATGGAGGTGTAGATTTTATTTAGTCGATCCTAATTACATAATTTCTTTATAAAAAATCAGTTTAGTTTTAAAATGAGAACTAAAGTAATATTTTTAAAATCAAACTTTGGGTGTCTTTTCAAAAGTTATATATTTTTTATAAAAATACTATCTAATTAGGATCGAGTAAGTAATATTTACACCTCTACGTTCTTTTTCATTAAAAATAAACTTTGATATCACTGAAAACCACTTTTATACGTTATTGGACGTTCAAGATCGCGAAACCTTTTACTTTTGGCTTCTTAAGTACAAAATAAAGAGGCATCCACACCTTATACAGGATTATGTGAGTTTGTAGAAAGTGGTGATGCAATGACGTAACCTACACTGGTATTGGCAAGGCGCGCCTATCCTCACTCGCCTCGGGTCAATGCTTTCTACTTCATTCATATATTTATTATTTATCGATACTTAATTAAAATTTAAGTTCTAAATTAATTTAATTATTCTCGCGGCTGTTATGAACCGCAACTTCGGGCAGTGATTAGTGATTAGGAGAAAATCTATTCGGATGGATTGCATTACGATAAGGTATAGGAAGGTATATTTTAATTAACTAAAAACTCTGAATTATTTATTTTATTTATTTATCAAACTTTATTGCATAATACAAAGGCGGACTTAATGCCGTTGGGCATTATCTGACAATCAAACCTTCGGGACATTAGAACATTAAGTTTAGGTAGGTGTGCAATAAAAATATAATTTATTATACAGGGTGAATTTGAATGGATGTACTTTGGGCTAATATGATGTTCTGCTGATCAAATCGAACAACTTTTTCTATGGAACCATGTGTCGCAAATGAAAAAAAAAATTGCCTTCTCCATACAAACTAGTAATATTAAAATGACCAATTTGTATGGGGAAGTCAATTTTTTTTTTCATTTGCGACACATGGTTCCATGGAAAAAGTTGTTCGATTTGATCAGCAGAACATCATATTAGCCCAAAGTACATCCATTCAAAGTCACCATGTATTATATTATATTATATTCAGAAGATTTACAGCATAAGATACATTAAAATAATATAAGCCATTATTCATAAATCTTACAGAGTAATGACTTAATTTTAAATAAGTGTATATAAGCTAAGACACAACAAGGAGTTCTGAATTTCCTACAGACATAGTAGTATTAACACAATGATTACTTTTGTTGTCCAATTTGTTGTGGACTGTAGTTTGGATTGTGGAATATAGGTCTGGTTGAAAGTATAAAATACAAGCACTAAATTTAACTTTTTTATTAATACAAAAAGAAATTATATAACAATGAAAATAAATGAAAATAAGACTGAAAAAACTATAAAATTAATACATTTGACTTAAACCATTGAATAACAATTCATTATGAAGATTTTAATTTAAGAAGAAAAACGTCAATTTATTTTATGTCAAAATAATATCTTTTGTAGTTTTTTTGTTGTAAGAATTGCCCACTGCAATGCAACGCATAAAATAGATTCAATTTATATTTAATTTAAAATGAGTGTTTTTTTTAGAATGTAGTGGTGGCCTAGTTGGTTAGACCTTGGACTTAAAAACACTTAGGTCCCTGGTTCGAATCCCGGTGTGTACCAATGAGTTTTTAATTAAAAAATTAAAAACTCATTGTTAATTATAGTGCCTCGGAGAGCACGTTAAGCTGTCGGTCCCGGTTTCACTATACCAACTAGTGAAACTGTTTATAGATGGGTTATTGAGTCTATTCAAAACATCGCGACGAGCCAGCCACTTGTTCGGTGTAGACTCATACCATCGGCTACGACGAGGTGGGATTAAAACCGCCGCTGGGTACCCTGGGGCCGTCTAGGCGGTCTCGGGCGCCGTATGGCACCCGTGATGATATATTATAAAATGAGTGTTTTTCTATCGCTCAGCACTAATTTATATTAGTTTATTAAAATTTAAATGAAGCACCCGACTTCGAACTCTACTGGTAGATAATGCATAAGGCATTAAGTTCGCCTTTGTACATAACTTTCGTTTACTGTGCAATAAAGTGTTTAAATAAATAAACACTTTAGTTATAGAAGGTTTTGTCTATTATACGCATATAATTTTTTGTTGCCAAAAAAAAGAGACAAAACATTCTATAACTGAAATGTTCTTCAAGGACTCAATAATAGTTTGGATAGATCTGTGACAATTTCAAAATGGTATAGTCAAAAAAAAATCGGCACACTATAGCAGTGCTCTCAAACAAATGTACCAAATTTATTATTATTATTGAAAACTCATTGGTGGATTTTATAACTGCATCATTTAGCCGGCATAGTGGTCAATATTGTTTAAGGTGAATTATTGATTGACCCCATTAATGGACTTTGTAGGTATGCTCACCACCAGGTAGACAAAGTCACATGTCGTGTTTTTTTTATTGGAAAAAATAAAAATAAACATTTATGTACAAATAATTATTTTTCTCCCATTGTTAATTACCTTGCCTCTCCGGGCTTATTGGCAGGCGACAACCCTTAGCAAGGCAATTTAATTCATTTTAAATTTAACATCATAAAAAAAATTAAAAGGAAAGCGTTGAGTATTCTCTACGTATTCACCTACCGTTCCTCTATGAATCCTAATGGTTACATCACTACTTGTAGGACTATAAGGACCTACTGACTAGGTCGTTGAATGACAAAACTGATTTTCTTGAAAAACCGAGTTTATTTATTCAATGTTGAAAAACTTTATAATAAATTAATGTTTACAATTGGAAATTATTTAATGGACTTCCGCAAAATAACGCCTGATTCAATGAAATATAAATTAATGTGTCAAAATGTAACTGCAATGTAAAGTAATAATTTTATCGTAAATTGATCTTTACAAGAAATTCATAGATGATATGGGGGTTAACTTTACTTTACGTTACCATTACCAGAGGCTCTACCATAGGTTTTAGGTTTGTAGCAACGTAACGTTAAAACGTGAGGAATCACCAACAAGATCGCTTTATTCAATCGCGTTGTTAAATAGGGTGGTTGTTGCTCACGTATTAACGTTACGTTGCTACAAAGTAAAAACCCATGGTAGAGCCTCTGTACTTACTTAAACTTCATTCACACGCCGTTTATCTACTAAAAACTGTCTCAATGAGAATCTTGAGTTACCTCTTTACCGAAATACATTCTGAAAGATACCTATATACCTACCTACCAGACGGCGCATAGAGTTGAAAATGGTTTTACATATAATATACATATGTTATATTCATATAAACCTATATTTTTTTACCTTCTATGAAATATTAAACTTACAACATTTTGCCATCCAAGACATAGGTCATTAAAATGCACCAAGTTTCCCAATCACCGAAGAAGGCAAACGAGGCCCGATTGTTTGAATCGATTCTTTGATTACGATTCACACCACGACGATCGATTGGACTCGGTACTCGGTGCATAATTGTTATTTAGCTACTAGTGTGATTGCATTGCAAGTTGCAATAATAAAATTTGATGCATAGATAATGGGGATTAAGGAATCAGACCGCCTCCGTAGACTAGTGGTATCCGGAGGCCATGGGTTCGATTCCCACCGAACTTACCCTAAGTGTGTGTCCTTACTATTCCTTACACACACACCTCGGACACTATGTTTAACAAGGTTAACCATAGTGTCCTGACTTAAGGTCTCTATACTTAATAGCAGTTTTATTGATCCCTGTACAATTGATATTCGTTCGTTTTAAATTAAGTCAAGCCACACTAAGTTAAACATATCACAGCTGTCATGCCATACAGCCGTAAATAAGTTACCAATAGGCTTTAAAATTATTATAAGAAAGATGAGTGATCAGAGATTTGACAAGAATTCCTTCCATCACATAGCAAGAAACATCCTCTTGTAAAACACGCATTTTAATAAAAAAACATCACTATAATACTGCAATAGACTGAGGATAATAATGATGATATAGCCTAAAGCTAAGCTAAAAGTTTCATAAATCATGAAATGTTTCATCGATTACCAATACAAAGGAGTGCAATAGAATAAATTAATCGAACTATAATCGATAGTGTGACGAAACAGTGCGAATCAGTCGAACAATAGGACATCAAACAGTGCCTTGGGTAACTGTTACAGTAACCGTGTTACTGATCACTTTTGGTTATGATATAACTGTTGTTATTAAACAGTTATTGTTATAATTTTATCTTGACCTTTTTTTATAATAAAAGTGTGACAATTTTATTTATTTTTACAAACTTTTATATTATATACATATATAAATGTTTACTTCATTATCTACGTAAATGTAAATGGTACTTATTTAAAAACTGAAAAGAAAAAATTTTTTTTTTTTTGAAATTATAAACGTAAAAAAAATAATCATGAAACACATGAATGTGTCTTCCCCTTTTCGTAAAGTACAAAAAAAATATGATGCGAAGACAATAATATATATTAATTAAATGAACCCCAAATGTTTCATTGATTTCATGATAGAACTATATTAATTTTCGAAAAAACTATAAACAATATTAAATATTTTAGATATTTATCAGTTCCCAAAAAATGTGGATAAATAAACAAATTAATTTAATTGTACTAGTACAAATAATTAAATCTCAATTGCCGTAAAAGAAATACCTTAAGGTACTCAAATAATTAAAATAAAACTGTAATTTCAGTCTTTTGATTGAAAAGCGTTAAATTAGGTCGTTTTATGCAGAAAGAAACCAATGTACAAAATATATAGTTCGGGGTGCAATTTTTGACCCTCAAACACAGATGTCTTTGCTATTTAGTAATAAATAAATCCATCTGTAATTAAATTTTTATAAGTATAATAAAATAATGCCTCCCTGATCCTCTGAATGATGATGAATATTGCCGTTAGTGTTGTATCCGGAGGCCGTGAGTTCAATTCCCAGTCATGGCAAAACAATATTAGTGGTTACATTATTTCTGTACAGTTTGTCATGGTCTGAGTGTTTATAAAATATAATATCGTTGTTCCTGGTACACATATTAAAAAACTAAAGCTTAGTTGGCAGTATGTGGACAATGTCTTTTTTTATTGGAGCACGGCATTAAATTTTGTATCCATCTGATGGTAAACAGCGCTACAAAGTCTATAAATGGGGTCGATCATTACATTATTTAACAACATTGATCGCTCCCACTATGCCAGCTAAATAATACTGTTACGAAATGGGCAGCGATAAAAGCGAATTTGCATAATGTCCTACATAATAAAAAATAAAAACTTGTCTCTTTCTACATAACGCCAACACAATTTATATCAATACATTGTAGTTTAACAACATTGATCGCTCCCTTTTCATTAAACTACATTTACGAAGCTAAATGATGCGGTTAAGAAATGCGCAGCGATAAAGACGAATTTACATAATATCCTACATAATAAAAAAATATGAAATTGTCTCTTTCTACATAACCCCAACCAATTTATACCTCGTCATTCCAAAGTTTTGATATTGTATAGCAAAAGCTAGGCCCATTTAGTTTTCAACAGTTTTTTCTTTAAATCGGATTATCACGCTTGTCGTGAGATTTACGGGTACATTTCAAAATGTTTATTTTTTCTCAGACTCTTTATCTATAGACTATGGAATAATAAGCAACAAGTGTTGCAACTTAATAAACTTTAACACAATTATAATTCATTGTTATTTTTTAGTAGATACTTATTTTAATTTTAACTGCTTTTCAATTTATATCAGCTTTTAGGGATCCGTAATAAAATTCGTAAAAAACGTTTTAAGATCTATTTTACATTTGTATCTAGTGTAAACATAAATTTTATTTACGTACGGCAAATTTTATCAGTGTTATAAGACATATGCTTGCTAATGATGTGACGAAATCGAATTATTGAAAGAAAGTTATCGAATACGCTCTGCTACTTCAGAAATCATATAGATAGGTATGTCACAATCCGTGCTCCAATAAAAAAAAACTACATACTTACTAAGTTTGAAATGTTTGCGTAATGAAAGACTTCAATAACTTAATAAGTACAAAAGTAGCCCGATTAAGGGCCGATTCGACCAAAAGACGGCATAACTTTTACTGGGGATGGTAATGACAATTTGTCATACAAATATTTATTCGAAGAATAAATTATTAATACTCAGAATAATTATTTATATATGATTTGACATTACTAATCTCGGTATAAGTTATACCCACTTTTGGTCGAATCGGCACTAAGAAATATGAAAAGTTTTATCTAATTAATGTTATATTCAATAATTTACCGAAACTAAAACTTAAAACTTCGAGAAGCCGGGAAAATTAAGAAACCGAAAGTTATAACGTTCATATCCTATATTGATTTTTTAAAGATAAAATGCAATGAAAAAAATCCTAGTAGGTAGGACTCGAAACCAAAATCCTCAAATTCGCAGCACCAGGTTCAGGTACCACTGAACCAAGCGGGTTCCAATCACCCCTCACGAAATGTGTCATTGCTTGTTATCTACTTATGTACATAAGCCCTCTATGTGCTTTCTTCTAATTACTCTATATTTGATTTTTTGTATTTTATATTTTAATTTCAATAATTTACTTCACTTACAAAACTAAAACATAAAAGTTAGAAATTAAGAATCTTAAGAAACTGAAAGTTGTAAGTTCATATCCTAAAACATAATTTACTATGTCGAAATCTTACTCGCATATACTAGTACCTATTGGTACTAAATTGAACTACTTAATATCAATAATATATAAAAAAAATAGTCTATAATTAAATGAAATATAAATATATACCAAGATAAGATTAAGCGAGAAGATTCCGAGATAGTAAATTGTATTTCAGGATATGAACTTACAACTTTCGATTTCAAAAGTATCTGATTTCATTAAACTTTACTCATCATTACCAGAGCGTACCGATACTCAAACGTAACGTTACCCTTTTACTTTCTCACGCCAAAATTATAGGTATTTCATAACTCGTAGGTACCTACTACCTATAGGTAATATTTCTGTAACCATTTAGCGCTGTTCTACTAAATAAATTTCATGGCAAAACTTTCATAACCTATAGCAATTGTTGAAAATATGTATCACTACCGCTCAGTTTCTAGAAAGATATCCAAAGTTATTTTATTATCAAATTAGTGATTTATTGACACATGATTGGTAGAATATAACATCACGTCAATTTTTCACCAATCATTAACACTTTTACAGTTCCTAGACTGTTGGTGATAGTACTAGCCTAGAACCTAGTGTTATGTGCCTACAAAGGCTCTAAAATAAGGCATATAAGGAATCTCCAAAACGATCGTTTTATTTTTCCTGTTATAAAAACTAAAAACTAATATACGTGGTGGCCGAGTTAGACCTTGGACTTAAAAACACTCTTTTCGATTCCCGGTGTGTACCAAGGAGTTTTTTATTATAAATATGTACATTTGTTTGACAACACCACTATAGTGCCTCGGAGACACGTTAAGCTATCGGTCCCGGTTTCACTATACCAACTTGTGAAACTGTTTAATGATGGGTTATTGAGTTTATTCAAAACATCGCGACGAGCTAGCCACTTGTTCGGTGTAGACTTATACCATTCGGCTACGACGAGGTGGGATTAAAACCCCTCCGCTGGGTACCCTGGGGCCATCTAGGCGGTGATGATATGTGTGTATGTATGTAAAAACTAAAACGATTATATTGGTGGTTCCTCACGTATTAACACTACGTTAAGACGAAACAAAAACTCATGGTAGAGCCCCAGATGTTGCTATACATTACATTTTATGTTTACTTGATTCTAATCCTTGATCCTATTTGGTCACCTCGACATTACCCTTGTGATCAAATATCAAGCTAATAAAAAATATTCGGTGTTATTCGGTGACGAATATATAGCCTAACCAAACGCTATCTAACCAGTTTTAACAGAGGCTCTACCATGGGTTTGCGCATTGTAGCAACGTAACGTATTTGTATACGTATACGTGAGCAACAACCAATAGGGCCGCTTAATTTTTGGTAATAGGGTTGAATAAAGCGATCCTATTGGTTGGTGCTCACGTATACAAACAAATATGTTAAATTGCTACAATGCGCAAACCCATGGTAGAGCCTCTGTCTGACACATTCAATCGAACAGCTAGAAGATTAGGGGGGAATTCTACACTTAAGTAGTATTAATTTTATTCATAATAATACTATACATACATACATATCAATTTACATAATTAATAGATGCTATATCATCATAATATATAATGCTAATCCGGATTTTTACATTATAAATTCTACGAGATAAATTTTCTTATTTGAATAGAAGCTATCTAAAGGCTTGAGTAATAAAAATATTTACTTTCGTTAAAAATAATTGTTGTTATCTATTAATGCGATGTTGCCATTCAAAATTAAAATTATTAAGGGCCGGTAATTTAATCCTTAAATTAAAAGAGGCTTAGTTTGTGACCAGAGCAATACGTGTAATTTGTCCTACATATTATTATAAATAGTGACTTAAGGAGTTGGGGAGATCCCTTAAGGGATGTCAATGACGCTTCGGTTTCGGTCAAATCTATATTAGATTTGGCCGAAAGCGAAGTGCAAGAAAAAAAGAAAACAAAGAAAAACCTTATTCATACACCAAACAACACATACTCACTTATAATATATCTTATAACTATGAACAGATTGCTTGGTGACAAAAAGGTAATCGGCTCAGCACAAGCTACAACAGGTTGTGTTGTAGCGCTGATTTTCAGCCGATGCCTATTAGACGGTAAAATAAAATAGATAAAAAATCAACAAAAAATGCTACTTTTTCGCATTTTTCTGTCCTAAAATGTTGTTTAGATACTCTGTTTATTACTTTTAAATATTATCTACTGTTCGTAAATGATGTTAAACGGTGCCTTAACAGTGACCTCTGGCGTGAAAGCGGATATTGATAAAGGCTTCTACTCTGCAGCTTCAACTCACATGTTAACAAACATTACTCGCAGTTTCTACATAATTATCAGCATTCAACTTTAGGTAACTTTGCGTAAGAAAGTAAGACAATATTTACCCTTACGCCTGGTTGCACCACACATAACAATTACGAAACTAAAACTAAGCTCCAGTTTCACCAAACTGTCCGTAAAAGTATTTGTAACGATTAAAGTTAAAAATGGCGTCGAATGTACTAGTTTTATTTTGAAAGTCGAACTTGGTGGGCGATTCTCGCGCTTTCGAGATTCATCTCGATTCGAGATTTTTAAACGAAAAATGACTAAATATGTCATTTTTCGTTCAATATTTGTATATTTATTATTTATTAATTAATATTTATTATTAATTTCGTTTAATGTTCGATATTTTTGAACAAAAAATGGCATATTTAGTCATTTTTCGTTTAAAAATCTCGAATCGAGATGAATCTCGAAAGCGCGAGAATCGCCCACCTGGTGGGCAATTCTCGTGCTTTCGACATTCATCTCAATTCGATATTTTTGAACGAAACATTACATAATATGTCATTTTTCGTTAAAAAATATCGAACATTAAACGAAATAAATAATAATATTAATTAATAAATTTATAAATATTGAACGAAAAATGACATATTAAGTAATTTTTTGTTCAAGAATATCGAATCGAGATGAATGTCGAAAGCTCGAGAATTGCCCGCCTGAAGTTAAAGCTGGTACATACGACCCCAACTTTAATCGTTACAATTACTTTAACAGACACTTTGGTACAACTCAGCCTTAGAGTTTTTACGTAGTATAACAAGTGTTTTTCTGTAATATTTGGCGGTAAAGACGATAATATATTATGCGGACAACCCTTTATTTATCTCTCTAGCTAGGAATAATTTTTCCTCATCTTTATTGACGGTCCTGATTATCATAGCGTGGTATTATATAGCCTTCCACGATAAATGGGATATCTAACACAAAAATATTTTTTCAATTCGAACCAGTATGTCCTGAGATTGGCTCGTTCAACCAAACAAACTTTTTAGTATAGATTGGCGTATAAGAGCGAGACGGCATTATTTATGTGTGAATGGCAGGAATGATATGTAGTGTGGGGTCAATGATCTATATTCTTTCTTTACCTATAGAGTCCACAATTTTTGTGTTTTCTAAATTTGTTGTTTGTTGTGTTGTCTTTATGTGAAAGTTTTAGAATGTGGATTTATAAAATTGAGGATAATAAATAATTTGTAATTTAGTACGAATTTAATAATTATTCTACCGTGGTGTAGCTGCATGCTCGGCAAATTATAAATTGAATTTTAGGAATTTGGTAGACTACCCCTAGCGTATACTTAGATGAACTAATGGATTTCATAAAAGTATAAAACTTATGTAGTCTTACAAAAGTCTTTTGTTTGTTGAAAAATACAGCCTATTTTTAGGATTTCAAATATTTTTTTTAAAAAAATAACCCTTATACTCGCATTTCGTCCGTTATATCTGCATGAAATACCCCGAGAAATATAAGTCAGATTAACTTAAAATTTGGAATAGTTTTAGGTATTGTTGAATACATTAAATAAGTATGATTTTTATTCCAAAAGGTGAAAAAGGGTATATACTCGTATATCTCAAAAATAAATTTACCTTGTAATATTTAAAAACTTTTAAATATGTATTTTTTTAGTTATAAACAATAATATTAACACCAAAAAATAAAATTAATATTATTTTATTCAACTTATTATGTACAGAGGTAATGCAAAAGATCTTCTCACAAGATAGTTGAAATTGGTATTGCTTTACAACACAGAGCTAGTTAAACAATGGCATCCAGTTTGTCTCGTAAAGTTCTAACTACATAAATCAATTACTTGGGTTTTGTTTTATAGACTAAAGACTAACTGCTCTTTTTAGAAAAGTTTCGTTTTGTGATTTATCACTTATGTTTCATATCAACATGAAAAAGAGAAAGAGAGGTTTTGCGAGTTTAGAGGTTTCTTAGACAAACAATTTATGGCGTTTTTAACTCAGACGAAGGATTGTAAGCATATAAACTTACTACTGGTGTTAATTTACTATACGTCAATAAATGATATATGTATATACGACTTTTGTAAAGTCAGTAGTGAGCGGTTATAGATAACCTGGCGTTATGTAGGAACATTTAAAGTTTCAAGTTAGTATAAGGGAATGATATAGGGGTTTTTCGCCAAATAAAACGCTGCGAGAAAAGATCTGACTAAATCATTAATATATTAATTGTGCCTTTGACATCGATATACAAATTGTCGATATAATAAGGGAAGTATATGATATATAGTTCTCAAGATTATTTATTTTTAACTAACTTTTTCGAAATCCTAAAAGTAACCTTAAACGTGACCACAGAAAAATCACAGTTTCACCATAACTTATTTAAAATCCCAAAAATGTGTAAGCACAAAGAAAGTGATCACAGAATACCAAAAGCTCACACTACCATAGGTACTTGACCAAATTTTTACCACCCAGAACAATTATAAATTTGAATTATATCCACTAACTAATTATTAATATCTAACCTAACCTAGTAAAATAGGGCTTAAGTACATTAAAATGCAATCCCTAACACATGAGATCATGAGCACCATCGAGAACCCAAGGCTCTCGGTCTGTGAAAGTGAACAGCTTCGTGACTTGGCTATCGATTCCGCTTATCGCACTGGTTCTTTTAAATTCAATTCGCAAAATACTTTGGTTATAAATACTTTGTTCTCTAACTTTCAATAAAACATCTTTAGAATACAACTAGATTCTTTATTTCTTAATACGTTTTACAATCAAAAATATTTTTTAATTAACTAGGTTAATGAATTGAATTATTTTATCGTTTGATTTAGAGATAAGATTTAACTGTTTTTGTTTTATATAATTCTATTGTTATTTATTTTATTTTCCTGTGCTTAAAATAGGAAAAACAAAGTTTTTTCCGATCCTTCTTACTTTTATCTCAATGCTATACGTACTTACCAAACTTTTGTATATATTTTCATCAATACGTATCACAATCCGTAAACAATGCATAAATTCTTATCGAAGATTTTTCTAATTATTCATATGAATAACTAAATAAAAATTATTTACTGTATAAAACAATAAATAAGAATAAACTTAAATAATAAAAACCTACCTACCTAAAAGAATACGAGAATACTTTTGTATTTTCCTTGTTGGATGGCAAATTTAAGAACTAATAAAAAATATAAAACCTAACAAACTTTTTCCCTATAAGCAATATTAATTATAAGTTCACCAAATCTAAACTCTGTACCAATCCGAATGTACCCATAACACTGGCAGCATTTCCTCTTTGTAGGTACTGCCTGCATAATAATATAGTAATATCCGGCAGCCTGATTCTACTAAAAGTTGTATTTCCATTCCATTTGTTTAGACAGATTTTTATACTAAAAATCTGTCTAAACAGCTTTTCGTATTCTCCTACCGATTAAACTTCCATAAGTGGAAATAGAATATTTTTCATTGTCGACCAATCCGTATTCTGTTACACGCTGTACTTTAGTTATTATTTACAAACAGTATTCTCTTAATAGTATTGAATTATAACTTGTGGAAAACCTCAAGAGACAGTAACCAATGTAGGATCGGAAAAAAACTTACCAAAGTTAAATCGGTGCAAAATTAGTATATATAATGAGGAGTTTTCTTTTTGCCGGTTCCAAAATACTCCACTAGATGGCAGCAGGAGAGATATCCACAAAAACTGTCAAAAAAGGCTGTTTCTATACTTGAGTAGTCTATATTTCTATATAGACTACTCAAATATAAACTCTAAATTCTCTATGAATTAAAACTAAATTTTGGTATTGCAAGACGTGTTACGAATTTTAAAAAGTTCAAAGTGAGTTTAACGTTCTACAAAAATAAATGTTTAGTCATGAAGGACTCGAGAAGCCACCTGGAAATTCATATGGGCAAAGGGCAGTGGGGTGCTCTAAAGAATTGTTATTGTGAAAATTACTTCCACAAATTAAACAATATTTTTCCCACATTTTTTTTTTCAGTCATTTTTTTTTTTTTTTTGGAAAAAGTCAATGGTAATATGTTTAATTATTTGTAATAACCTTACCTGAGGAGACGCTTTGATTAGTTAAATTTATTTATTTTATGAATGACTCTTTAAACTAGTCGGATTATAATTGGCCGCTAACTTTGGCTGCTAACTTCACACAGGTTTATTTTTACCATATTTTGTCACTTTTATATGTATCTACTTACTCGTTATTCTTGCTCTCTATAATCTTTAGTAGATACCCTGTCAAGAAAAACTTCGTAAAAAAGACTATGGTACCTCAGAAATTCAAATTTAATTACTAATATGATGATATTTAAAAGAAAAAATATTGCTTAAGTTGGTGCCGTAAGGCAAATGCTCACGATATTAGTGTATATGTTAAACAAAGTTAAGTAAATTTTATAAATTATTCTTATAAAGGTATTTGTTTTCCTATTTACCCAAAATTTTGGGTGTATTTTATATATTACCGCTATCTATTTTGACAGTTTTTGTAGATAGCGACTAAACGCCATCTGTTGCGTTAAATAATAACTACTGGAAAACTCCTCATTGGGCTTGGATCGATAATCACCAGAGATCTCGAGCAAAGTTCATTTGTGACGTACAAATATTATAGTTTTATCTTAGATAGTATTCGTGTGTAAATTAAATGTCAAAGTTGAAAATACCGGACACGACTATGACATTTATCTTGAAAATTCTTACTATTAGAATTGCTACACATTTGAGCCAATTGCAATACATTTGAGCCAATTGCAATAAGAAAATACTGCATAAATAAATATTAGAATTAAGTTGAATTTAAACTTAAAGTGTGGCAGCTGGGATGATTATACAAAGTGGTGTTTTATATTATCTCCTATAGCCCCTAATAGACATCCGGGCAATTATGACACTCTTTAACATAGCGAGACATCTGGTATGTTAAAGAGTGTCATAAAGTGTCATAAGGCCCCAGCCTAGTGTTTAAGTCACTGCGCAACTGATAACAAGGTTAAGCAGATGACAACAAGGCCGGACTGAGATTGGTGACCGCTTTATACAACGAGGCTATTTTATCATAAACACCGCAACAAGCTCGCCACTTGTTAGGTGTTACCTCCGAATACCTTCGGCGAAATGAGGACGGGTTAATCCCTCCGCTGGGTACCCTGAGGCCTTTTAAACGGTTCTCGGGAGCCAAATAGGCACTCATGATGGTATTTATTTATTTATTATTATTATTTTATATAGTGAAACTGGGACCGAACAGTTTAACGTCGCTCGTCGTTACTACTCCGCGTCGTTGTCAAACAAAAGTACGTATTTTTTACGGTCTAAAATACTTGACACCACGTATATATATTATTATGACTTAAAAATACATGACCATTCCTTTTAGGTGCATCTTTATCCATAATTATACAACCCATTAATCTTTCAAGATCTTCCTCATACCGTATATTGCAAATTATAAGTACAGTTTTAAACAAAATTGACCCTTACCTTCAAATAAATTGAAGTTGAATTTCAATCGTCAATTTCATATTTAAATAAGACCTTGTTTCCGCAAGGTCAGTGTGGATTCTTAAAGTTGTCAACTTTGACATTTTTAAGAACTGGTTGTTGTCAAGACATGAATTGCGAAGTCAAAATGCGACGAATCGCTTGTGGAATGTCGATTTGGCAATGGCTTATAATGTAACAGACTGATAAAACTTAAGTTATTTTGTTTTTCTATTGATTTTATATTTTTATAAGATGTTATAGGTTTTTTTTACAGATTATCTGATAATAATAAATAGAATAGTAAGAAATCTTACAGTTACAGTTACGGTCACTTTATCCGGTGAGTTGTTTAGAATATCGGATGAGACAATATACATAATGTAATAATATATTTGCCACTATGTGTTCTTTATATTTTATTATGTAAATGTGGCCAACAGATCGTCATTCTAGGAAGACATGGTTTAAGCTGCCAAAAGAGCGCTGGTCGATTTTTGTGACATAATTAGACGAAGTTATTTCGTCGTCCATTTCGTCAATTACAGAACCACCGGGTATCAATAGGTCCGATGGTAAGCGTCCGGATGGCCTTACACTCATCCCTTGGTCGGAAACTCGGAAGGAAAATCACTGATATGTGGGACGCGACTTGTGCGTGGATTCATATGCGCCATCATACATTTACATCCTGGTTCAACTGCGAGAATGGCTGAGTCACGTAAGCGGCTGAAGTACCGGGAATTAATACCATACCATTTTATCATTTCGTAGCATTTGGGGTCGAAACTTTTGTAACCTTGGGAACTGAGGCTCGCGGAGTTATCCAAGACGTCAGTATATCAGTACACTACTAAGTGGATTACTTATAAATTTGTTTTTTTTTTCATTAATTTAAGTCTATTTTATTTTATTTTTCTAGGTTTATTTATTTATTTTTTGTAATGTTTATAAATAAATGATTTAATAGTTTACATAATAGTTTATAATATAATATTTTGTTAGATTAATTAATTATGCTAGAAATGTAATAAGATTCACGCACCTTTTATAAGTTAATTGAGATTTATGTGGCCCAAAATAACGTTGCGAAATTAATAAGTTAAAATTGTCTGAAATATAAATTTTCTCTTTTATTAAAAAAAAATCTCATCATTTTAACATTGTTTAATGAGTAAAAAGTGTTAAATATATACTTATTTCGCTATGTCAATGTAACGTTATGCTATAATGGCATTGCATACGTGTGAAATAGTAAACATTCTTGGTGTTAGTCAACAATTAAAATTATTCAGCTTTTAAACACTATAATGAGCTCTGAAACATCAATGGCCGTACTTGGGGAAGAGTTAGTAGGTAAATGTAGAGAAAATATTCCTAAAAGAGACTAGATACTATGTATCTATTGAGATTTAAAATCTGATTTTTTTTAAATCAAACCCCCCTCCTAGCTACGCCCGTGGAAGAGTCCACAGGCTATAGCTAGGAGGGGGGTTTTGGGGGTTCAAAATCTATGAAATGAGATAATTTTTTTGGTACGGCAGTAGGCAGGCAGGGGGTTGGTGTTGGAAGATGAAACCCTTCTCCCCCTCGAAACGTAATGAAGGGTACTCGCAAAGTAAAGGCGTATGTTACTAATTTATGAGACATAAGGCGCTATATACCTATATATAATAGGTGATATATACGATGGCGTTTTTTTTTTCATCAAAAATTCTCTCTGATTTTAAATCCTGGCTACGCCCGTGTGCTCTTCTTATCAAGTATGTTTTCAGAGTTAATAAACTAATAGCGATTTAACATCGTGATGTTTTAATGAATAATTAATCTCTTGTTGATGGGAGAGTCCGCGTTATATTATATATTCCACGGGACCGAGACACGTTTAGTATAGTTAAGTTAAAGGGCCTTTCAAATAACCTGCGCCGTAAATACAGTTCGTTAGGCGATCTAGTTCCTAAGTAACAGTCTCTATGTTCATATATGGCAAAACTCGATAACCGATTATGTATACATCCTCCATAGACTAGTGGTAGCGCCTTATCGGTGGTCTTGGAATCGATTCCCATCCATGGCAAAAAGAAATATTATATTTTCTGTACAATTTGTCATGGTCTGGGTATTTATAAAATATAATATGTATTATATCATTGTTTCCGGTAAACATTGTCAAGCCTAGAGTTTTGTGACCAGAGCAATATGTGTAAATTATAAGTTAATTATAATTATTTTAATTGTAAATTATAGTAAATTTTCAACAATAGTACCTATATAGTTCAGGATAAATACTATAAAGAGTAAAATAATATGAAGAACTAAGAGATGTGTGCCATTGTGGGGAAATCCACCTCAATGGGAACAACCCTTGAGAATCGTCCTGAACGAGAACAACCCGATTTCTTTCAACTAAAGTCAAAATTTTCAAATCCTTTCAGAACATTATTTATTCTTTTGTTATTTTCCGAGCTCCCGCAGTAGCTCGGCGACCCTAGCAGTCGAGTGAAATTTCTTATAGGCGACACACGCTTCTATACCAAAATGTGCATCCCTTGTGCCTGTCTAATAAACTCTTTCTTTATCTTTCCTCGCGCTCCCTAAAACATACTTTAAGTTCCTTTATTTCTTCTTATTAATAATGTAAATAAAATGTAGGAAGTGATAGTAGTGTAAATAATAAACCTTTTATTAATTTTATTTCTTACTTTAATTTGTCACCTTTCCTACACCATTTTAAGTCTATTTAAAATGAAAGAACTACATGTATATGTATAGTTCTTTATACGTATTTACTAATTAATGGTGCTGTTAAATTTGAGGCATTGAAATAAAATATATACATCAGCTCGTCGTAGCTATATAATAAAATACATAGATATTTAAACTATACTTCTATTACTTATAATAATAATTTCAAGTTAAAATTTTACAAACTTTCATTTCACAGCATCGAATTATAAGTCGAACCTTATTTATGTAAGCTTTTCATCATTGTTTTTTATCTTTACTAATTCCGCTAACTTTTCTGTCTCGAATTACACAACTGCGTAATAAATAAACTGTTTTTATGTATAGTTTGTTACATACACATACTGCATTTTGCCATATCAGCCACCTGTATTTGGGCACGGTTTCCCTTTGGAAAAGGCATCGGAGAGTCGGCATTTCGTATCATCAGATCTACGATGCTAAGTGCCCTCTTGTGTAACTGTTGGGAAACACTTTAGACCAGTTTCGGACCATGATTTTACCGAAATATTGTACAAAATCCATGCTACACATACCTAAACAAATGGTATGTTCTTTACACAATTATTAGAAATAAAATATGTAATAATACTTATATAATAAACGTACTAGATATAAGTACTTACCTATTATGAAGATTTAATTACATAAATGGATCCGAGTTTATGAAACATAGAGATGAAATACATGTATAGAGTCGTATTCAAGTAATGACATACACTCTCGACAAATGAAAAATTAATACTTTCCACTTTAAACGACTGATTTTTAATAAAAATAATCGTGACTAAATAGGCGTTAGTCATTTTAAGTATAATAGAACCGGTTATAAATAATACGGGTTATGGGCTATAGGTTTATAGGTTTGTATTTTTTTTTACAAATAGGTGATCTCATTATATACGGATATGTGATAATATGCTTTTACATACAGGTATATACGAGTAAGTACCTATTACATTATGATTATTGTGACTTAAAAACAATAACAGGCAATATAAATAAAAACTATATATTAAGTATTTTTTTGCATAATCTTTCACTCTCTCAAAGGTTAGCAGGTAGAAAATACCTAATGCCTAATTTTGTAATTTTGTGCAATAAAGTATATATATATATATATACATGGTGACTTTGAAAGGATGTACTTTGGGCTAATATGAGGTTCTGCTGATCAATACGAACAACTTTTCCCATGGAACCATGTACCGAAAATGAAAAAAAAATTTGCCTTCTCCATACAAACTAGTAATGTTAAAATGAACTATTTGTGTGGGGAAGCCAAATTTTTTTTTCATTTGCGACACATGGTTCCATAGGAAAAGTTGTTCGATTTGATCAGCAGAACCTCATATTAGCCCAAAGTACATACTTTCAAATTCACCCTGTATATCTTCACGGGTGCCTCACGACGCCCGAGACCGCCTAGACGGCCCCAGGGTACCCAGCGGAGGGGTTTTAATCCCACCTCGTCGTTGCCGATGGTATGAGTCTACACCGAACAAGTGGCTCGTCGCGATGTTTTGAATAGACTCAATAACCCATCTATAAACAGTTTCACAAGTTAGTATAGTGAAACCGGGACCGACAGCTTAACGTGCTCTCCGAGGCACTATAGTGGTGTTGTCAAACAAATGTACATATTTTTTTTAATTAAAAACTCATTGGTACACACCGGGATTCGAACCAGGGACCTTAGTGTTTTTAAGTCCAATGTCTAACCAACTCGGCCACCACGTATATATGCAATAAAGTATTTTAAATAAAATATTTCCCAAATAAAAATTCTCAATTTTATTAAGGCAACTAAATATGTAAGCTTCTGGATCATGATTATTTATTTATTTATTATTTACTTTACTTATTTCTTTATCATTATATTTTCAAATTTTGGTCGCCTCCAAAGTCTAGTGGCTGTGCCGTTAGCGTTGTATTCTATGAGTTCGATTCCCACTCATGACAAACAAAATTAGTACGTTTCTTGTTTTTTTTTTAAATATAATATGTATTTATACCTACCTACCGTTAATCCTGGTACATATAGTACAAGCTTAGAACTTAGTTTGCTGGTCAAAAACTAAGATTGGGTGCGATTTTTGAATATTGGCAGATAAATAGATATCACTGAAATGACAAAATTGTCATCGATTTCTAAAGTTCGTATTTTTGAATCAGATCGGGTGTCTAAAATATCATACCTATGATATCAATACTACCACTCGTAAATAAAGCCACCGATGACAGCAATTTTTTGTTACGAAATGTATTTATTATGAAAAACAAGAACGGCAAACAATATTTTCTTCGTTTAACGAAACGTCATATAAAATAGCTACTTGCTCTTTATATGACTTTAAAAAATCGTGATCGTCGACACTTTTATGGAACGTGATTCCAAGATGGCAATAACATATACAGGGTGAATTTGAAAGGATATACTTTGGGCTAATATGAGGTTCTGCTGATCAAATTGAACAACTTTCCCCATGGTTCTACTGATCAATACGAACAACTTTTCCCATGGAACCATGTGCCGCAAATGAAAAAAAATTTTGGCTTCCCCATACAAATTGGTATTTTAATATTACTAGTTTGTATGGAGAAGGCAATATTTTTTTTCATTTGCGGCACATGGTTCCATGGGAAAAGTTGTTCGTATTGATCAGTAGAACCTCATATTAGCCCAAAGTACATCCTTTCAAAGTCACCATGTATAGTATTTGGTTTAGTAGAGGGGGTAGTGAACACAGTGCAGATGAGAGTTAAGAGGCCCTTAAACCTGCTTCGCGGTCTCAAGTCCGGGAATGCTTCAATCCATTCCAAAAAAGCGATGGACCCGGCACCCGCACGGAGAATCACTGGATAACTAAGAACATTGTCTCATGTCTCTTATCAGTGATATTTCTGTGATGTTATCATAGTCATCAGTGAGATTTAAAAATCTCACCCCAGGGCAATATGTTTAAAGTGCCCTACATATAATTTTTAACCTTTAATCCATACTAATTACTTGTTTACCTACCATAACGACCGAATCACTAATAAAATAATAAAATCCCCTATGGTATAACCACTAAAAATATTTGTATAGAAGTAGGTATCCTTACCGTTATGGTATTATTGAATGGTGTTTATAGCAACTACTGTTGTGTAATAATAGATAAGTATCTACGGCTAAGTTGTGTGTTACGGTTGACCACACAGATATTTCTATTTTCCGCGACAAAACAATTTGTTACTTTTTTACCGCGTATTGTGTTTTCTATGACAGAGTTAGGAGATACCTAAGCGTAAAATAATCCATCTAAAGTGCGATTTTTAATTCCATGTTAAGAAGCCAGTAAAAGGTTTCGCTATTTGGAACGTCCAATAACGTCTAAATGTTGTTTTCAGTGATATTAAAGTTTATTTTTAATGAAAAAGAACGTAGAGGTGTAAATATTACTTACTCGATCCTAATTAGATAGTATTTTTATAAAAAATATATTAACTTTTGAAAAGACACCCAAACTTTGATTTATGATTCTAAAAATATTACTTTAGTTCTCATTTTAAAACTAAACAGATTTTTTAAAAAGAAATTTTGTAATTAGGATCGAGTAAATAAAATCTACACCTCGATGTTCTTTTTTTTTCAAAAAAAAACTTTATTATAACTGAAAACAACATTTAGATGTTTTTTGACGCTCGAGTCCGCGAATCCTCTTCCTGCCCACTTAAGCTTGACAGTTCACTTTACTTTTACGTCTAACAAGATTTATTTTTAATATCTAAATTACTAATTCATGATGGTTATATGAACCAAATAAAGTGTGTTAGATGTGTTTCTTATTAGGTAAAATATTATAACAAATAAACTACGTAATAAAAATGTAATATATGAAATAAACTAACCTAGAAATGTATACTAATATAAATATCAATAACCATTGACAACAAAACATAAAGACAAATAAATATTGAGTTTCTAAAATATATAAATTTAATTTTATTGCCAAATATTTCGGCGTCATCAGTGACATATTCGTATATATGTTAATTAATGATGGTAAAATTCATATATTTAAATTAATATGTAATGGTTTATTAATGGTAAAGAATTGTACGTAGAATAGCATATTACTTTACCCTCGAACTGTCAAACCATCGAATTATATGTAATATTACTATTATTTATTATTTCGCTATAAGTAAAAAGGTGAAGTTAGAGGTAGGTAATCTAATAGTAGAAAAAAATCCTGATTATTACTATTAATATCATCATTACGGTTCCTAGGACAAACTCGGAAAGATTTTTGTAGTGATTGCCGCTCTATACATTAAAAGCTCACTGAGTACAATACTGATAAAGTTCTAATTCACACTAAATAAAAAACGAAAGTGTTTTCTTACACATTGACATAACGTTTTAACACTACTCTTGTTTCTAAACAAACCAACCACCTGTTTTACTAGCTAAAATTTATAAAAATAACATCCATTGCGGTTCTATTCAGAAACATATTCATCCAAAGCGAAGAACAAAAGCAATCTATGCCAAATATAGTTGGATTATTCGGTATTGATCATGGTGGTATCACTATGAATTGTCACGTAGGACACGCGCAAATAATTTACCTAGACTTTCTTTTAAAATAACAAACAACAGTGGTATTTTGAACTTCGACTTTTGACGCAATTGTTTTTTTTACATAAGACAAGACATTGAGCTCGGCTTTTGAAAAAGAAAGTAATAAGAACACTTTCAAACAAAATATGTGTTAGGTAAGTATTATCCATACAAATCGTACAAAGAAGTTTAAATGTTTAAGGAACTACCGTCCTTAATTTATCTTCAAGTAATCTGTGAACTTTAACCAAATTATTCTAAGTTTAAAATTAGCTAACAACATAATTGGTGTAATATCATGCTACGTAAGTTTTCCACCTGTCATACTCAATGGTCGCCTCCGTAAACTAGTGGTTGTATCCAGTTCGTGGGTTCGATTCCCACCCATGACAAAAAAATATTAGTACGTTTTTCTGTATTGTTTGTCATGGTCTGGGTGTTTATAAAATAACTAGCTGTGCTCGCGACTTCATCCGCGTGGAATAGTTATTTTTTTATCATACAAACTTTCATCCCCTATTTTATCCCCTTGGGGGTAGAATTTATCAAAATCCTTTCTTAGCAGATGCCTACGTCATAACATCTATCTGCATGCCAAATTTCAGCCCGATCCATCCAGTGGTTTGGGCTGTGCATTGATAGATCACTTCGTCAGTCAGTCACCTTTGAGTTATATACATTTAGATAATGGAAAGAAAATTAAGTTATGAATATATATAGAATGGAATGGAATAGAATATATTGTTAGCTAATTTTGATCATACATTAAATTGATCAACGTTACAAGCTTTTATTAGGTATCATTAATGTAATGCCATTTAATATCTTAAAGCTCATCAAAATAAGTTTATCTTTCAAATATGTCATACTGCAGTTTAATAAACTGCAATTATTTCTCAACATTTATTTCTCAGAAGGACATTATTGTACGCTTACAAAGAGAAATTTATATAAAATTATTTAAAAAAGGAGTTTTGAAACAATATTAAATATTAGAGTGCAATACCTCATACAATACCATCGGCAAAATGAGGACGGGATTAATCCCTCTGCTAGGTACCCTGAGGCCGTTTAAACGGTTCTCGGGATCCTAAATAGTACCTGTGATGGTTTTTATTTTAAATAATAATAATAAATACCATCACGGGTGCCTTTTTGGCTCCTGAGCACCGTTTAAACGGCCTCAGGGTACCCAGCGGAGGGATTAACCCATCCTCATTTCGCCGATGGTATTTCGGAGGTAACACCTAACAAGTGGCAAATTTGTTGCGGCGTTTATGATGGTATAGCCTTGTTGTATAAAGCGGTCACCCATCCCAGGACCGGTCCGGTTGTCATTGCTTGACTTTGTTATCAGTTGCGCAGTGACTGAACCACTAGACTGGGGCCGCTTTTTATTTATTTTTTGTATTTATTTATTATTGCCGATTTCGATTGTTCTATAGAAAAAAATCTGCGAAAGCAAGATCCTCTTACACAGACTTCCACTGCATAAAATTCAGTTTTAAAATCTAGTATCAACTGAAATATTACATAACAGGTCGCAACTGTATTATAACTTTTATAATACAGTTTTTTCATATAAACTAATAAAGCCGCAAGTACGCCTGGCGCGGGCGGCCCGTGCAGTGAAGCGAGACTCCTGCGGCACCGTCGTGGATGATGCCCCAAACGCACTATTACTCAATTATATCTCATTCTTTTTACACAATCTTATTTACCGGTAGTTAACTTTCGACCACTTAATTTTGTTTTTCTATACTCACTTAAATGATTATTTTTCAATTGTTAAATAAAGTTATTTTACAGATAGTGGAATAAATTTGACAGTTCTTCATACAGGTTAACTGCCGAATAAATTTATCAGGCGATTATTCCAAAATCAGCCCTTAGTATCTTAGTATTATGGTATACAGTGGATGACAGGCCCACCAGAACAAAAAGGTATGGTTATTCTTATATATGTCACACGATATAAAAAGTTCAGGGTTCTCGTGCGTTTACTCTTCTTCCTTTAATCCTAAGTCCTTTTAAGCGAGGCGTTAATAAGTTTCTCAAACAGACATAGTGGAATCAGCCAATTGAAGCAAGCATCATTCACTGAGAAAAATATACCCAAGTTTTTAATATGAAATCAGCGCCCGCTACGCGTAAACCTCATAAAAAACGACTAGGCGTCCGAACCAATAATTTATCCGTATTCCTTTCTTGCATAAGCATTCTAATATATCATTACTCATCCTGTTAAAATCGAAATGAAATTACAGAAAATAGTCGGAGTCACACGTTAGCAGGAAAGTTTCGGTAAAAGTTGACCGGCATGAAATGATTTGCATGTAAGACATCATGATAACTTATCGTTGCAACATTTAACATGAAGAGTTGTGATATTTTCCCACTAGAAGCGCCTCGTAGTATCATGATAGAAAAGGCATTAGTTAGTTTAACGACATTGCATTCGTAAAGACTGATCTTATCGGCGTAAAACTTAAAATTTATCGATTAACCGACGATTTTCAATTACATCAAATATCCATTTTTCTCAGTATACTACTATTGGTTAAGAACATCCTTGGACGTTACATTGCCACTTACCATCAGGTGGATGTAGGGATACATGTCCTGGTCTATTAAAATAAAAAATGCTAATTCTCTTATACCCGGAAATATTAATCACGTTTTCCTTTGTAAACTAAACTAGAAAAAAAATTGTTGAAGCACGATATGTGACTTGGTAATAAACAGACCTACAAAGAATGGGCCTACATTGTTATGTAACAACATTGGTCGCTTCCACTATGCCGACTAAATTATGTAGTTACAAAAGGCGACAAATACTTTTAAATACGAGCCTACTTTACTATCCCATTTCGTAACCGCACCCTGTAAGGAGACTACCACCTCGACAATAAATTGATACACACCGACCGACTAACCTGTCATGAAACGTCATCATAAGCATAAAACTTTTGGGATTATGTAAAAAACTTGTTGTTATTTTCAGTCATAGTTTTGAAAAACTACACGTGTCATAATATACGCGCGGACATTATAATCTATATAATTAGTGATATCTATAATAATTGCTATATATTTTGAGATACCAAAACAATAGGTTGTCAACCTGAACCTACATAAATATATGTACATATAAAGGGTGAATTTGAAAGGTTGTTACTTTGGGCTAATATGAATCTCTACTGATCAAATCGAACAACTTTTCCCATTAAACCATGATTCACAAATGTTGTTAAATATAATACCATAACCATTGCAGCTCACAATATAATAGAGACAGTTCGTGATCAGTGTAGACGTTTAAATTACCAACAAGTACTTAGATTCATCAACGTATTAGTGTGTTAGAAATGATTGATAGGCCCTTTTTGAATTTCCTTTATTATTTTGTTGATTTAACTTCTTAGAGACTGGAGTTACTTAATACTCTTTCGCCTTTTATATTGAATTTCGACCATAAACTTTTTTTTTTCTTTTTTATTTATTTAAAAGACCGTAGTAGTAGAGATTTAATATACTTATGTATTTTTTATTGTAATTATTGGTTCTAGATATTTAACTGTTATTTTATATAGTTATTTTTTGTGAAAAACAGTTTTGATAAACTAAATAAATGAAAAGCGGCCCCAGCCTAGTGGTTAAGTCACTGCGCAACTGATAACAAGATTAAGCAGATGACAACAAAGCCGGCCTGGGATGGGTGACCGCTTTATACAACGAGGCTATTTCATCATAAACACCGCAACAAGCTCGCCACTTGTTAGGTGTTGCCTCCGAATACCATCGGCGAAATGAGGATGGGTTAATCCCTCCGCTGGGACCCTGAAGCAGTTTAAACGGTTCTCGGGAGCCAAATAGGCACCCGAGATGGTATTTTAAATAAATGAAAACATCTAAATAAACCGTTCAGTACCTTAGAATTCCTTACTAATTATGTATAGAGGACTCAGTTGCCTCGAAAACGCATATGAAATCTCTTGTATTATGATATTTTCATTAAATTTTGACTAAGTACCTAATTTGCCAATGATTCATTGAAATAGTGGTTTAAGGTACGACTAACATCTTTTTTCATCACCGAGCCTGTACGTAACGAATGTGCGGTTAGATTTCCTCCAAGTTACCCGAGCCGTGTGGTTTGTCTAATACCTACAGATTACTTTATACCTACTGTACTTATCTAACTTACCTATGCTGTTAGTGCATTTTTCTACATTTTTAGCACAGTTTTGACTATCTGATAGGCCGTGCTACCGTGAAGTGATCACAATGACCCCAGTCGATAGGTGAGGCGTTGTGAACATATTTTGACATTTGTGGTTGTGACAGTTGTTGTTGTTTTAAACGTCGCAGCCGTCTTATATTTTTAGGATCAAATTTATTGTATTTTAAATCGAAACGATTTTAGAAAGTTATCATATATAAAATTAGTGGATTGTATGATTTAACCTATATTTTACTTGACAAGTGACAGTTGACAGATTCGTGATAACAATGCGTTCGATTTGGATAGTGGTAATTGTGGCATTGTGATTGAAATTAACCAAAAAAAACGCATGTTCACATAATGTTATTATGATCATTGTGAACATATTTCATTCCCAAAACGAACGGGCCACTATTTGTGCATTAATCTACGTGTTTAGCTACGTGTAGTGCATTTAACTTTTCTTCACGGTTGTACAGTGCTGTTGTTGTATTAGAAGACAACACCTAACAAGTGGCTAGCTTATTGCGGTGTTTATGATGATATAGTCTTGTTGTATAAAGCTGTCACCCATCCCAGGTCCGGCCTATTTGTCATCTGCTTAACCTTGTTATCAGTTGCAGTGACTTCACTACTAGGCTAGGGCTGCTTTTTTATTTATTTTTTATTTAGGATATTATCAGTAATATCCTAAATAAAAAATACAATATTATAATTATAAAATATTGAAAAAAATTCTAAAGTAACTTAGAACTTACATATTATTTTCTCAGCTTAGTTACATGTGTGGTAACCGCATATGATTTAACAATTACGTACACACTCGGTTCTAGTCAGTAGGTTTAAGCATGCAGCTAAATTGAGGTCATTAGTTAAATAAATAACTTCATTTATCACCGGCAAGTGGCCATATGTCTATGGGCAAACGAATTTAGAAGACTTTGGAATGTGAACATAATTGCACGGGTATAGTATAATAGTCATACCGCCTACAATTATATTTTTAACAATAAGGAAATGATTTATGAGGTGCGATGTAATTTATAAAAAGGTCCAGAAAACATTCAGCGGGTGTTTTTTTTATTTTTTTATTGGAGCACGACATGTGACCTTGTATCTACCTGGTGGTGAGCAGACCTACAAAGTCCATGAATGGGGTCAATCAATAATTGTTCTTAAACAATATTGATCGCTCCCACTATGCCGGCTAAACGATGCGATTACGAAAAGGGGGATGAAGAATTGCATTACGAATATATACCCGCTGCCTTATCGTCAATTCAACCACCCATTTCGTAACCACACCCTGAAAGGAGACTACCACCTCGACAAGAAATCGATGCAGTAGTCTCCAGAAAACCGGTGAACCCACAGACTAAAACCGAAACATGACTAGGTCACTTGACGGTTTTTGCATCTGTATGGGTGGTGGTAACGAGACCGGTCGGTCGGCCTAATGAAGTTATAGAGACCTTCCTCCCACCTAACATTATTAACATTATTCGAGCCTTTTTGGTCATCAGATGCCTATAGATAAGCTAAAAAAGTTGCGGCCCCACTGCGCAACGGACCTTGTTAAAAAGTTAAGCAGATGACAACAAGACCGAACCTGGGATGGGTGACCGCTTTATAGAACGAGGTTATACCATCATAAACACCGAAACAAGCTCGCCATTTGTTAGGTTGTTGTCTCCGAATACCATAGGCGAAATGAGGGCGAGTTGACCCCTGAGGCCGTTTAAACGGTTCTTGGAAGCCAAAAAAGGCTCTTGAATTAGTATATTTTTCTATAGTTTTCCTTGGTCTGAGTGATTACCAAAAATGAATTAGTATCGGTGTTTCTAGTTATTATTGTACAAGCCTAAAACTTAATTTGAGTCCAGAGTATATATGTGTAAAATATGTGTTTATAAATAATTATTTAAATAGAAGCGTTTAATAATTTTAAAATGAGACAAAATAATTGCACCGTATGCATGGAAAATGAAAATCCGATCGACACAGCACGCGCCTTGTATCAATCAGACCGAGACGCCACGCATATCCGTACCTCATCTGTGGACCTATCTTCATGGCCACAGTCTCTTTCAGAGGAAATATGGATAGGCATGAAAAATTGCACATTATAGATAACTAAGGGCCCGTTCGTTTTGGGAATGAAATATGTTCACAATGATCATAATAACATTATGCGAACATGCGTTTTTTTTGGTTAATTTCAATCACAATGACACAATTACCACTATCCAAATCGAACGCATTGTTATCACGAATCTGTCAACTGTCACTTGTCAAGTAAAATATAGGTTAAATCATACAATCCACTAATTTTATATATGATAACTTTCTAAAATCGTTTCGATTTAAAATACAATAAATTTGATCCTAAAAATATAAGACGGCTGCGACGTTTAAAACAACAACAACTGTCACAACCACAAATGTCAAAATATGTTCACAACGCCTCACCTATCGACTGGGGTCATTGTGATCAGTTAACGGTAGCATTCTGGGCCAAAAAAAACGACCATTGTGGCAGATCACATCGCCACTTTTGCCGCCGAAATATCAAAAAAAACGCATAAATATACATCGTGATCGTTGTGAACATGTTTCTGTCCCAAAACGAACGCGCGCTAAAAGATTCTTATTTTCTCATAGCCACAATCTCATTGCTACAAAATAATAGTATAGGTACATGTATACATAAATAGTATACATAAATAGTATACATAACCCGCCACTCGACGACCGCTTCCGTGAGCTTAGTACATGTTCGGCGTTGCATCCGGATATCATGGGTTCGATTACAACACATGACTTTTTTTTTTATCAGAGCACGGGATGCGACTTTGTATCTATCTGATAGTATCTGACGTATTTGCATTACGAGTTTATTTTAATAACCTCGCAGCTTAGGCGTCAAATCAAGCTCGTTTCGTAACCAAACCATAAAAGGAGACTAATGCCCGATTTCACCAACAATCCTTAAATTTAAAGGAGCCCTAAAATAAGAATTTTGACATATTTGCTATGAAACAACTGTCGTTAACTGTCCCTTAACTTAGTTAGGGCCTCCCTAAGAGTTGATGAAATCGGGCATAACACTTCTATAAAATATCGATGCAGAAGTCTCCGGAACCCAGTGAACCCACAGACTAAAACCGGAATAATATTAGCGTGGTTTTTTAATTTTGCGTGAATTCGAGGTATAACAAGGTTTCAATATGCTAAAATTATAATCTATATATTATCCAGTTGTATAATTAGTACTACGATAATTAATAAAATAGCTGGGTATATTGTTAAATAACATATACATGGTTGTAATATATAACCACACAGAAATGCGGACAGACTTTCAAGTAAGTAAATAGTTGCATTGCGTTATTGTTTATTATTGCTAAATAATATGTACTTTGAGTAGATAAATATTTAGTTAACAAAATTATCTTATATAATTTATTATATTTATCAATTTCGTATAAAACGATATGATTCATTGTGCTTAGGTACTTTAATTTCACTGCTAAGTAAGTATTAATTTTGAATTATAAGTATTTGTTCTACCCAACCATATTTTGCAATTCATATTTCAAATAGCTGGAATAAACGGTTTCACTATACCAATTTGTAAAATTATTTTTAGATTGGATTAGGTATGGAGTCTATCCAAACATCGCGACGAGCACTTGTACGGTGTCGGTAAACTTATACAATAGGCTACGACGAGGTAGGATTTAAACCCCTCCGCTGGGTACCCTTATGCCGTCTAGGCGGTCTCTGGCGCAGGGCTGGGCAGTATATGAATTACTTGTACTTGAAATACGTATTTTGTAATTATATTTCAAATATACCTGCAAAATGTATTTTGTAATTTATATTTTAAATATTTTGACCGAAACGTTTTTTTTAATACACGTCTTAGATCATAAATAAAAACAGCTGGGTTAAATTAAAACAAAACAAAACAAACATAGATTGTAATCCTTTTAAATATGTCATTGAAATACATACCTATGTAAGAAAAGTCTGTTTTTATTTAATATTCATTATATAAATCCCTTTTTTTGTTATAAAAATTACAATTTTATTTTCAATACACCTAACAAAAGTATTTTGTATTTATTATTTTAAATACAAAGTTATTTAGTATTTAGTAATTTTAATACTTCTTAATGTTGCCCAGCCCTGCTCGGGTACCATAAGGCACCCGTGATGATATTTATTTATTTTAAGTTTCCTATAAGGATTAGGAAATTGCCTTTTTTTCCTAAAGCGCTGACATGTTTCAACTAATACCTACAATAGCAAAATTAAACAGCCAAACGTCAAGTACATCCTAAGATAGTAAATGTTTTAAAATCCCACACACACAATGGAATACGGATCCAATTAAACGCACTCCGGCACATTGTTTGGGCCAACCTTCGAGATAGCCTCCGACCAGCCAAACATATTGTTCGGCATGGATTAGAGATGTTATCGCGTATGAGAATACGAGGATTTGCCGCTCGCTACAGATGTATTAGATAGTTTTTCTATGACAAATCCAGTAATAGCAAAACACAACAAATTTGTGTAAGAAAAAAAAAAGACTTACTCTCACGATGCACTGAAAATCAGCGCGTATCTACTGCAAAGTATCCACATATAAGCTGAAAATGTAATCGCTTCAATAATTTTATATTAATTATGTTATAATCGTGCTATATATTGAAATATATCCTATATTATAAGTTAGTCTAAGACTATTTTTTGTATTTAATTGCCGGATTAATAGTCATGGCTTTTTTCGTGAGCACAACTTGAGCCAGTGCTAGCTTAAGTTGTGCTCACGAAAGTAATTCTCAAACGATGCTTAGCCGAGCAACCACTTCGCACTATAATAGTCGAGGAAATTGACGCAGCTAAGCAAAGCCTAAACCAATGCTCGCTGAAATATGTATATAATATACCTACATTTTTCAATGGAATCCTGGTGCAAAAAACCTCAAATTACTGAGAAGTTGCATTTCCATGGATATAGATAACCCTCTACTGTTGAAGTTTTATAATATAAATGTATAATTTGCACTGACACAGAAAGAATCATGGTTTTTGTATCAATAAATTATGAAATACACACAAGAAATAAAAGATAACTAGAAAAAAGGGGAATAATATTTTTAAAACGACAACAAATTTCATAATTATCTAATTAACAGAAACTTAAGAAATAGCAGAGTAACATGAAGAATCTAACGCTGAGCATGACTTAAGTAAAGGAATATCGAGACTAATGCTTAGCCGACAACGGCTCAAGCTTTAGCCTGAGCCACCGCTCGGAACACCGACTATTATAGAAACAACTGCCACTTTGACAGTTCTAAGCAATTGCTCGTGCTAAGCACTGGCTTAGCAACGACTATTAATCCGTACATAAGTGTATTTATTGCCGTCTAAGATACAGTGGCGGACCCAGGAGGGGTCTACGAAGGTTTACGAGTGCCCACCTCCCCCAAAACATCTACGCTATATAAATATTTTATGAGTCTATCAACAAATCCTCTAAAACTATTTTAAGACAAAAGGCCCGAGGACACCGAAAAACCAATCATCACGACACAGGAAATCCTAGTCTGGTGACTAGGGATGTCTTTGTATGTATTTCAACACAATAAAATGTATGACCTACTTAATATACATTACAAAATATAGTTTAAAAAGTTAGAAGGCAGGTTTGGTGACTAAAAATCAAAGTTAATTAAATAGAGATGTAAAGTTTGTGAGGTTGTGAGAGTGTAGGGGGTAATCTACTAAATCGATTTTGAAAATACTTTTAGTGTTGGATTGCCAATTTATCTGCTATATAACATGGCTATAAGCTATATAACATCACGCTATAACCAATATGAGCGGAGCATCAATACAAAATGTTGGGAAAACGGGGAAAATTTGTTCTCTTTGAGAGCTTTCGTGCGTGCGCTGCGTAAAAAGAACGAAGGTGCGTGTGTCAGCTAGTTTGTTATACTTCCCATAAGTAAGTAAACATATAAAACAGAACATTATCTAACCCCAGATTATATTCTCCACAATTGGGCCTGGTCACAAAATAAGTTTTAAATACATTGAACATATAGAACAAACATTAAATTCTGCAACAGAAGAAGTTGCTTTGGTAACAAAAATTTTAACATTTCCCAGTAGCAGGTGTAATTTGATAATTAAAAACTTTTTAAATATAATTGAATAACCTCTAAAACCACAAGGTAATTCTCAGCTCCCATGACTATCGAAAGAAAATAAAAAAAACCTACCTACTGCAAATGAAATCGTAATGTACAAGGCAATCTATTATATTGTATTACACACATTATACATACATCTATTGTTATTGCATTTGACCTTTCATGCGTATTTTGTTTTGACCTATAACGCCTAAACCTATATAGTATATAATATAATAGTATACTGTGAATAAGCTCTACATTTGCTATTATTTCGGCTCTATTATATCAGTACTAGGAAGGTGCCGCAGGACACCTGTTGAGAAAGGGAAAGCTGATGAGAGTGAGTGCAGATACCATAAGCATACATATGATACTAACAATATACAACCTATAACGTATAGCTCTACCACATGTTTTCGGAAACAATTTTTACTATAGTAACCATAAATAAGAATCAACCAATAAGAGAGGTTTATTTAAAAAATAAAGCGAACCTATAGTTACTAGCAGCTATAGTAGAAACTCTTTGCAAAAACTTGTGGTGGTACTACTGGTCAGATAAACTATCTATAATTTTAAAAAAGAATCATAAAATTCGGATAAGTGGTTCTCGAGTTATAAACGGACATTGCATTTTATTTAATAAACCTCTAAAGCCTCAATCAACATTGAAAAACTTCTAGGACCTATTTAACAAACGAAACAATTGTATTTTACAATGACAAAGTAAATAAATCAAACTATACCAGGCCAGAGGGTAAAGTATCTAAAGGTTTTTAAGATCGGTAGCCCTACCACATTTTTTGCAAACAGTTTCTACTATAGTCGCTAGTAACTATAGATAGGAATCAATCAATAAGAGAGGTTTATTTGAAAATTAAAGCGATCCTATTGATTGATCCCTATCTATAGTTACTAGGACTATAGTAGAAACTGTTACAGGGCGTCGATATTCGCGACAAACATATACTTTATAAAAAAAAAAAAAAAAAACTATGTCAGTTTGAAAATTATTAAAATGTATATAAATATATACAGCAAAGGTCGTATGTTAATTTATGTTTTTTTTTGCCGTTTTAGAGGATCGCGTTACTAAAAAGGTTGAGATACAGAAACTTTGACTATGTTTTTAGGTAAAGATGTGTTTTAACATATTGGAGTGTTTCTCAAAGCTTCAAACATTATGTCCACCTGTCTTTACATTATAATATACTTTAGTTAGTAAGCAAGTGCGGCGTGTATGTGGAATGCTCTGGCACACCCTACCGATCCGTAAAGGTCGGCAACTTAGTCCTTTCCCGTATACATGAATACAAAACCTGACGTATAGGGCTGCCGTAAATCCTTATACATATATAGCATTCACTTTAAAATGCTTCAGTATTGTTTTTATTTAATTTATTCTCATTCATCTATACTATAACCAATTAATCATATATTGGATTGTAACAATACGTACCTATAAACTATCACGGATGTCTTACGAAGCGCTGTCCGGCCTCAGGGTACCCAGCGAAGGGTTTCTATTACTAACTTGTGGAAGCTGATGGATGGTATTCTGAGTCAACACCTAACAAGCAAGCTAATCGCGGTGTTTGTAACTTTGTATAGACATAAACAATTTCACTAGTTTGAATAGTGATAATTGGACTGACATCGACAGCTTAAAGCTAAGCTAGTGGTATTGATAAACAATTGGTCCACATTGGGGTTTGAACTTGTGTTTTAGGTGGAAGGCAGGTCTCTATAACTTCGTTAAACCGACCGACTACCACTTCGATACAGATGCAAAAACCGTTAAGTGACCTAGTCATGTTTCGGTTTTAGCCTGTGGGTTCACCGGTTTTCAGTAGATTACTGCATCAATTTCTTGTCGTGGTTGTAGTCTCCTTTCATGGTGCGGTTACGAAATAGGTGGTTGATTTGACGATAAGGCAGGGATATATAAAAATATATATATATACTCGTAATGCAATTCGTCTTTGTCGCCCCCCATTTCTTATAGTTAAACTAACTTCATTAGCTCTATATTCCAATAAATAACAATACACACAGTTTATACATAACATACGTTTTACATCTAGTACTTATGTTTTATATAATAACAATGTATGGCAGCCCTAGCCCATTTATACTCCATAAACGTAAACCAATTTCAAAAAATTAAATCTTGTATTTAACACGATGAAGGTTAATTTTATTTGCAGCTCCAACCAGTCCCTATAGGATGTTATTGGGCATTATAAGTTCTATAAATAAATAAAAAATAATTTTACAAGGTGGCTAACTACCTGTTCTTACACGAAGGAGAAATAAACAAGTTAGTTTACATACAAAAAACTTTAAAAAATCAGTTACATAACCATTTAAAAATAAAAGATTCCTTCAAAGCGCGTTGAAATCTTTTGTATTAAAAACTATGTGTGTTCGTCATACCACTAAATAAAGAAAAGTAAGTTAAAACCCGCAACAAGTATATTGTATTATGGGATTAATTCTTAACTTGGTAGGATTATACATACTGAGTGTAAGTTGAAAAGAAATGTTGTAACTGTATAGAATGACATGCAGTTTTCTCTACCATGGTATGAAAGTTTATAAAGGTGTAACAACAAAACATTCAATAAACATAAAAGTATAGTTAAAAATATCAGGAAGTTATATACAATATGTTTTATTTCGGATGACATTTGAGACCATTTTGTATTTTTTTTAATGTTCAGTACCCCTAGTGTGAGTTTTTTAACTATTACTTTGCGTTTGAGTTAACTAAAATTTGTATGGGAAATGGTTCAGCGCTCCAAGCGGAAATTTTGAGAACTAGAAATGTGGCCGTGTCGGTCAAAATGTTAACGCGGTAGTATAATAAACGCGAAAGTAAACGTTAAAAAAACTCACACTAGGGTTACAGTATTATAATAAACTAGCTGAAACCCGCGCAACTTCGTCTGCGTAACTTTTTACGCAGCGCACGCATCGGAAGCTCTCAAAAGAAATATTTTTCCTCCGTTTTTGTGACATGCTTCATTGATGCTCTGCTCCTATTAGTCATAGCGTGATGTTATATAACCTTCCTCGATAAATGGGCTATCCAACACTAAAATATTTTTTCAATTCGAACCAGTATTTCCTGAGATTAGCGCGTTCAATAAACCAATATACTCTTCAGAGGCTCTACCATGGGTTTGCGCATTGTAGAAACGTAACGTATTCATTTACGTATACGTGAGCAACAACCAAAAGGATCGCTTTATTCAATCCTGTTACCAAAAATAAAGCGGCCCTATTGGTTGTTGCTCACGTATACGTAAATGAATACGTTACGTTTCTACAATACGCAAACCCATGGTAGAGCCTCAGGTTTATTATATTAGTAAAGATAGATGTATATCATATCTCTACCATAATCTAGCGATCATCTACCTATGTATATTCTATTAAATGGAAAAACATAAAATATTTTGATATTTGGTGGTTTAGTTTAGATTCTCAATATTATTCTTTTATATTATGTTTTAAGACCTTACGCTTTATTATTTATTTATTTACTTTATTTATGCTAGTTGCTTATAGTTTTAAAATAATTCTTTACTTTTAAGATTGATTTATTATCGATTTTAAAGTACAATTACATTAATTATATTATTATAAAGAAAAATAAATATTATTTAAGGTATATAAAATAGCAGCAACTGACTGTTGCCAGTTCGATTCCACCCGGAATAACGAAACGATTCCGAGATGCTGGAATGCGGCCGTTTGCTTTTTGCTTCATCAAGGACGGACAATCGCTATTCTATTTGATGCTCTCAACATTACTGTACCTATTTAAATATTTATTTATATCAAACTCAACTACTAGAGTGCAGTCTTTCAGGCCGTGTAAATAGCAAAGATAACAAATATTTGTGTCGTATGCAGTAATGGTTAGTTCATGGGGCAGTAGGTAGTTTTTTTTTAAACTTTCAAGGGTGAAAATTAATTTCAGCAACAAATTATTATTTCAGTAACCATTTTGACATTTTGGAATACTTAATTTTGGAATTTTATATAAATTACGAGAATCTGGTTTTCTTAATGAATGCATTTGAATGAATCCAAAAACTTAACTGATTCATTATTTAAGCAATGTAACAAGACTGTTTCATTAAAAATAAATTAACTTTAAAGCGATCAATTATCATTAATCATTGTAATTCTTAAATTATGCAATTTTAATTAAATAATGACAAATTTATGGCGCCTTAGATCCTATGCTATAATTAGATATTTTCTGGTTTCTGTTTAATTTAAGTTACAAAGGTACCGTCACCAAAATTTATGTCTAAATAAATTAATGTAGAGGTGATAGTCTCCTTTTTAATGGATGCTATCTCTATAGCCTCATGGTTGCTTTCCATCAGTCAAACGCAGCCTCTGTTTATAATAAATAAATAAAATCATTAAAAAAATACACCTAAGAAAATGATCTCACTCTACCTTTTGAATATGTACTTAACTGTTATAGTAACAGTACTTATAATTGAACACGGAGGCTCTACTGTGAATTTTGAATACGTGAGGCACAACCAATAGAATGGCTTTACTTTTAAAAATAGAATAATTAAATATGTTTAATTGGTAAAACCTAATATTCTAACGTGTCAAAAATAATAAAATAATAAATTCCATAAATTATTTTTTTTATTAACTGATTTACTTTCGTCATGTTCATGGTCATACTTATTATATTAAATAAGTATCGTTGTTTCTGGTACACATAATTCAAGCCTATATAGAGCTCAATTTGTGACCAGCCCAAAATATTATTCTTACCTACCGCCAATGCCTACCATATTATTAAAAAAAAAACTACTTGTGTAAACAAACAAATTAACTTCCCTTCCACAAATTACTAAACTATTATCCAAAGACCAAATAATTTGATGCGTTCGGCTGTATCATTGACCAGTACCGGTAGAGAAATCGTTGTGCTCATCAGCAGTGAAATTCCTCAAAAACATGCCAATATTAGCGTTTAAATTAAGAAAACTTGTTTTCCATTCAAACAAATTAATACCGGAACTCGAAAATAATAAGACTTTCAAATCAGTTTATAGTAAAAGCGAAACTTCCAAAATTAAGTCTGTTATGTTACGTATGATGTGACAAGGTAGGTATTTTACGTTACGACATCCCAAATTATACAGATCAAATGGAATAATTATTTAATTTGGAATCAATTAATTAATAATTAATATATCGATTAAAACCCTTACCATTGTAAATGCAGCACCTTTTCTTCTCTCTAAGATCCCCATTATTGTAAAATAAATCAGTCTGACATTAATATTAGCAAGATCCTTTCAATAGTCCTGATAAACTATTTTTTAAAAAACTATAACCCACTTGCTTAAACACTCTATTCACCAACACATCACTATAATTTTTGATATCACTTTAAGAATCAAAATGAGGGTAATTTCAAATTAGCCAGTGTGTTCGATGATTTAAAAAAAATGGCGGCAAACAACGATGCGCGCGGGCAGGCGGCGCGATTCAAACTGAGAATGGAGGTGTTTTTTGGCCGGTTCACACAAGTCAACGGCTGAATTCACTTTCTACGACCTTACGTTGCATGCGACTAGTTGTAATTAAGCTTATAGATTTACGTAACCGGGTGGCGTCGATGTAACCTGTGTAAATTACGTTTCCCCGCTGCCCATTAGCAGGTTTGGATGCGTAGAGATCTACAGATGGATGACTCAAGAAAGTATATCGACTTCGAACGGCCTACATACCATACTATAATATTAAAACTTGGCATGTTGTTCACATACCTACCATGTTTTATATTTACAATTACTTTTCTCAAGCAAAGTTAACTATAATAACAGAAAAGCCGCATTAATACATTGATATATATGATTAAAACGGAGAACATTATCAAGTTCTTGATACAAAAGCAGTAATTTGTTTGATGTTATTTGATTAGATTCGCAAATATTTTGCATAATATAATATTTACACATTTTGTTTCAATAAAGTTGTACCTACTTATGAAACATTTTGTTTAACATTAGCATTTTTTATTTCTGACACATTTGGAATTTTTTAGGTAACACAGTTTAACACACTTATATATTTCGGGCTTAATTTTAAAACTCCCGCCTCGACTGACTTTGTCCCTTATTTCAAACATCTCGATTTGTTATTGCCAATTCAATCGTGCTACAGCTGACAAGGTTTTACCACTTTACCTTTTGTGTTAGTGAAAAATAGACTTAAACTGATTTCTGACCCACATAGAACTTTATAGCAGCTCAAAACGCTGGTAGGTACTTTGTAGCAATTGAAAATATGACTCTATGTTAAAAAGTGTTTTGATGTATTTCAGCAACTGAAAATTAGACTCAATTGAATTCCTCACACAACTCTACAAAGTTCTATGACGAGTAGCAAATTAATTAAAGTAAATTTAAAGACGGATTAATAATTATGTAGAGACTATTTAAATTGCAACAAAATTTAATCATAGGTCGGTAATTTAATGCTCAAATTATCAGCTTATTTGTTCTGTTTTAAAAAATCAAGCGATATACATACAACTTATGGATGCTCTACCATGGAGCAACGTTTTCAATTCCTAGGTGACTCGCACAATTATTCACTACGCAATCAACTTAAAATTCCTACTAATTCTTCTATTAGACATTCGGATTCATATACAGTATCTGGAGCCCGCCAGTGGAATAAACTGCCTTTAGTAATCAGACGAGCGCAATCTTTAAATGTTTTCAAACAACTTTTAATCACGCACTGCCTTAATAAACAGAACAACTGATCAACAGCCTCAGTATCTATTCTCCATTTTATTTGTGTATATGTAGGTATGTTTATGTATGTTCGTATGTATGTATTATGATATATTGTATGTATATTTATGTATATACATAGTCTGGCCATAAATACTGTTACAATTAAAAATAAAAATACATTTGAATTTGGAATCTGTCATTTTTATACGATTGTTCATTGTGTTTTCTTATTTTGGCGCCAATATATTGTACAATATTTTGCAATATTAAAATGGAGTGGGGTGATAAAAAGAACCGAATCGCTGTGATTGCATTGCACAAAGTAGGTATGGAGCCAAATGCAATTTTTAAAACTCTCCATACACTCGGTATATACCTACATTTGACTAATGTTTATGTACCGAGCTATTAATAGGTACAATGAGACCTCCTCTGAGGCTCTACCATGGGTTTGCGCATTGTAGAAACGTAACGTATTCATTTACGTATACGTGAGCAACAACCAATAGGATCCTCATGGTAGAGCCTCTGTTTGTGACAGAAAAAGATCTGGCCGTTCACGTAGTGTTCGGACGAAAAAGGTGGTCAAAGCAGTAAGGGAAAGAAATCGAAGAAACCCTGCCCTAAAGTAAAAGATTTTATCTCGGGAGATTAAGATAGCACCTAGAACCATGTCGCATATTTTAAAAGATGACTTACGAGTAGGTGCAGTCTATAAGAGATGCACTGGTCATTTATTAACTGATAATTTTAAAAAAAAAGGGTGGTAAAATCGAAACAACTACTGAAGCGGTACGCAAAGGGAGGTCACAGAAAAATTTTGTTTACAAATAAGATTTTTTTTGAGCAACATTGTAATAAACAAAATGACCGTATTTATGCTCAAAGCTCTAAGGAAGCTTCCCAATTGTGCAACGTGGGCATTATCCGACTTCAGTGATAGTTTGGTGGGGTGTTAGCTATGAAGGAGTGACTGAGCCATATTTTTGTGAAAAGGGTTTCAAAACATCGGCAAAAGTCTATCAAGATACCATTCTTGAGGAGGTAGTTAAGCCCCTTAAAAACACCATGTTCAATAACCAAGTATGGTCCTTCCAGCAAGACTCGGCCACGCAGTCTTGGTTGGAAGCGAACGTTTCGGACTTCATCAGAGCTGAAGACTGGCCGTCGCGTCGTCTAGTCCCGATCTTAATCCGCTGGATTATGATTTAAGGTCAGTTTTAGAGAGTACGGCTTGCTCTAAACGCCGTGATAATTTGGAGTCCCTAAAACAATCCATACGAATTTTCCCATGGAAAGAGTGCGTGCTTCTATTGATAACTGGCCTCAACGTTAAAGGTCTGTATTGCAGTCAATGGAGACCATTTCGAACTTGCTTTTTATATTTTTAATTGTTTTATATTTATATATTAAACTAACACACAGTAAAAGTAATAAATGTTAATTGCAATAGAAAAAAAAAATATTTGTTAGAATATTTATGGCAAGACTAGATATAACATTGAATATAAATTATTATTTGTATTAGTTTTTTTTTTATATTAAGCGTCCGACTCATCTTCGTACACAATCTTAAAGATTAGCTGCCAGATAATGCCTAAGGCATTAAGTTCGCCTTTGTACATAACTTTAGTTTACTGTGCAATAAAGTGTTTAAATAAATAAATAGATCTCTAACAAATTTAAACAATTAGGTACCTACTTACATTTGTTTTTTTTTATACAAAGCTACATGTTGCCATTTCACTGTGCATTTAATTTTGATATCAGTAGCTTTACTATAAGTTTATGCTATGTAGCTAGTAACTATAGATAGGAATCAACCAATAAGACAGGTTTAGTTGAAAAATAAAGCAATCCCATTGGTTGATCCCAATCTATAGTGCCCATATAGCGATTGTTTATAGGCGTAGAACTACGAAATCGAAATTAAACGCACATTAAAATGCTTTCTTCTCTTTTATTGTATAATAAATAACAACCCAAATGTAATGAATGTACCTTATGATTTAAATTTGTTGCAAGAAATAAGAGTGTTACGTTCTTTAAATTTCATTTAAACAAAACCCAGAAGCTACAAAATAATGCAAAACAAGTACCCGTTACCATAAAATTATTATTCACGTGCATCCTGCTGCACTGAAATATCTTGTACTTAAAAGGCGAAATGTCTTTTCCACAATGACTCATGAATGTGACTCGAATTTGTAATGTATAACAAATTCTTGGAAAGCCGATGACCCTAAGGGCCCGAGTGATGGTCACTGGTAAGGCTCCAATACAAATAAACAAAAGAGACACTATATTTAAATTTAAATATAGAATACGCGTATTATGTCTATGAAAAATAACTGTTTGGTTTTAGGTAGGTACCAAATTTTCTAACTACTGTTGAACCCATTGCAGAGTTCTGATTCCTTATAAAAACCCGTATAGTACGAAAACTCGGCCAAGGAGACACAGGCAGTCAGACAAGCGCCTGAATTTCACCATAAGAGTTCCTGTTTTGAACGGTTGATTAACATTATTTAGAACTTTAACCGTTTACGTAGCGCACGCAACGGAAGCTCTCAAAAGGGATAAAATCCCCGATTTTGCAACATTTTTCATTGGTGCTCTGCTCTTATTGGTCGTAGCATGATGTTATATAGCTATAACCTTCCTCAATAAATGCGCTATCCAATAGGTTTTCAATTCGAACTAGTAGTTCCTGAGATTAGCGCTTTCAATCAAACAAACATACTCTTCAGCTTTATTATATTAGTATACAGATAAAACATTTTTCTAATGTATTCTGAATTTAGGTTTTCCTACAGGCAGAGCTCTAGGTAATCCTACACTCTCCGCAAGACCGTTACAGAACAGACCTCTATGATACAATAGGTATTAAATTAAACCATTTGCTTTAAACAACAACCTGCTTTATCTGACAAACACAATGACTCCCAATAGAAGTCATTGCTGATCAGACATTATGTTATCTGCTTTTACATACTCTATTGATGAAGTTCTAAGGCGCACTGTTACGGGTGGCTACGGCGCCCCTAGACCGCCTAGACGGCCTCAGGGTACTGAGCGGTTGGGTTTAATTACCACCTCGTCGAGCCAATGCTATACTGAGTCTATACCAAACAAGTGACCAGCTTGTAACAGTGTTCGGATACCTATTTATATCTATACATATATCTATAAATAGTTTTACAAGTTGGTATAGTGAAAATGGGAACGACAGCATAACGTGCTCTTCGAGATACTAATAAGTGGTGTTGTCAAACAAATGTCTACGTCTTTTTTTAATTATTAAAAACTCATTGGCCCTTACCGGGGATTGAACTCGTGAACTGTAATGTTTATAAGTCTAAGGTCTAACTAACTCGACCAAGTATATTCAGGATAATATTATTATGTAGGACAATATACACATATTGCTATGGTCACAAACTAAGCTCTAGGCTTGTACTACGTGTACCAGAAGCAACGAAATAATATATTTTATAAACTCCTAGACCATGACAAATGACAACATAATAATGGCAATGATCCTTAATAATTAAACAAATATGTCATGTTTCGGTTTTGGTCTGTGGGTTTACCGGTTTACAGAAGATTACTGCATCGATTTCTTGTCCAGGTGGTAGTCTCCTTTCAGGGTGCGGTTATGAAATGAGTGGTTGGCTTGACGATAAGGCAGCGAGTAGGTATATTAAAATATACTCGTAATTTTGGGGTGTTTATAAAATGTAATATATATTATATCGTTGTTTCTGGTACACATAGTACAAGCCTATATAGAGCTTAATTTCTTACCAGAGCAATTTGTGTAAATTGTCATAAATATTATTATTACTATTAATGCAATTCGTCTTTGCCGCCGCCCATTTCGTAATCGCATCATTTAGACGCTATAGTGGGAGCGATCAATGTTGTTTAATAACAATTAATGATTGTTCCCATTCATGGACTTTGTAGATCTGCTCACACACCGGCAGAATTAGCGGAACACAAAAAAAAGGAAGAATTAATATATCTTTTTCGTAGCACTGGCCGGTTACATTACTTTTTTATATATTTTTAAAAACGTCTAATTTGAAAAAATCGACGGAATTTTTTTTCATTCGTTTGTTTTAATTTTTCATTTATACATCTCTATCGACTGCTTCGAAGTAGATTTTCCGTTTTCGTAAAGTTTATAAATTCCATTTGAAAAACATTATATTGCAGTTTTATGAGACTTTTGTGTTCTCTTGATAAGTTAGGAACATCTAAGTATGCCTGATTTAACGATATCAGAAATCATCAGGGCAGATGAAATGAGAAGAAATGGTCAATCCTACAGATCGATTGAAACAAGACTTCGTCGATCGTTATCAACGTTTCATTGTAGCATCAAACGGAACAGATTGACGAATTCTCTAGTGAGGAGAAGAGGACAAGGCAGGAAATGGTGTACTTCAAGGAGAGATGACCGTTTTCTACAACTTCAAGTTCGTCGAACACGAGACTTACGGAGGTGCAGGCCCGAAATGCATTGGAGGAGGTTCGAGGAGTAAGAGTGAGTGAGCGGACAGTTCGCAGAAGATTCGAGGAAGTTGGTATAGGCTCATTTATACCCGCCACAGCACCAAAACTTGAGAGACACCACCGCACAAACCGACTATACTTTGCTTGTGAACATCGTCATTGGGACTTTGACGAGTGGGGACAGGTTCTCTTTACTGATAAATGTAGAATTCTGTTAAATCAGATTGATGGAAGGCAGCGAGTATGGAGACGCAAAGGAGAGCGTTATTTACAGTCTAAATTTTGAAATACATAAATGCATATGGCGGCGGCTCAATTATGGTCTGGGGAGGGATATGTTTAGGAGCTCGCACGGAGTTAGTGGTAGTCGACGGCGGGAATCTGAATGCTGATCGGTATATCAGGGAGATTTTAGAGGAACATTGTGCCATTTGCCCCATTTATTGGTAACGACTTCATTTTAATGCAGGATAATGCTCGGGCTCACAGTGCTCGCTCAGTATAGGCATACCTAAACAATGTTGGTGTTACGGTGATGGAGTGGCCAGCACGGTCCCCGGATATGAATTCGATTGAACACGTTTGGGACTTGCTAAAGAGGAGTGTCAAATCAAGAATGCCACCTCCTAACAATCTGGGCGAGCTGAAAAACACATTAGTTGAAGAATGGCAGAGGTTGCCCCAAGAAATCATTGACAACATCATTCGCAGCATGCCCAGACGGATGGAAACCTTAATCAGGGCACGGGGGGGAAACACTAGTTATTAAACATTCATTTAATTAATTTTAAACCGTCATAAAATCTAAAATTTTCAACTGTTTCTCTGTCACTACGAAATCTAAGAATAATGCAAGTTTTATTTTTCATTAAACTTTAAATATGGTGTTGCAAATTAATGTCAAAACATATTAATTTAATTGTTGTTTCATGTTTAATTATTATTTGTTTAAAAATAAAGCTAACTATTTTATACTCTCCCTTTTTTTTGTGTTCCGCTAATTCTGCCGGTGTGTGTAGATATAAACCAAATCACATGTGCTGTGCTGTGCTTCAATTAACTAAAATAAAAAAATGCCACTACCATATTTCGCTACCTTACCTACAAGCCTACACTTACCTATTTTCTTTTTAGCTAGAAAAGGTACACTCGCCTTAACGTTCGACCGAAGTATAAAATATGCTCTTTTATAGACTTGCAGGAAGAGCAGTTCATCTTGCTAGAATATGATCTAATAAAGATTAGCTAACTAACTTGTAACTACTTACTTAATCGAAATAAAAACATGTAGGTATAGTTCAATGAGGTTGTGATGTTATAATAATAGAGGCATATTAGTAGATAGTTTTGTATTATCAATAGCTCCACAAAATTAAGTCCCAAAATACCACTAGTCTTTATTATCTATAAAAAATGCTTTATAGACTACCAAGTAGGTGTTAATGATTTTTTATTTTTAGTAAATAACAAAAAATAATTATTTTAATTAATATATAAAATTAAGTAGGTACGACTGGAAATGGAAATGTACGAATAAAAGTACGAATTGTAAAGCTAAATTATATATGATATATTAAGGTACTAATATTTTAGGTGGGAGGAAGGCCTGAGGCTCTACCATGGGTTTGCGCATTGTAGAAACAACAACCAATAGGATCGCTTTATTCAATCCTGTTACCAAAAATAAAGCGGCCCTATTGGTTGTTGCTCACGTATACGTAAATGAATACGTTACGTTGCTACAATGCGCAAACCCATGGTAGAGCTTCTGTATTAGGCCGACCGACTACACTAGTCGCCCATACAGATGCAAAAACCATGAAGTTAACTAATCATGTTTCGGTTTTAGTCTGTAGGTTTTCCGGCATCGATTTATTGTCGAGGTAGTAGTCTTATTACATCGTGCGGTTACGAAACAGGCGATTGATTTGCGATAAAGCTGCTTAAAATATTAAAATAGACTCGTAAAGTCTATTTTAATATCCTCGCTGCTTTATCGCAAATCAATCGCCCGTTTCGTAACCGCACGATGTAATAAGACTAAATACGAATTTCAAATACATCTTTGTCGCTGCCCATTTCGTAACAGCATCATTTAGCCGGCATAGTGAACGTTGTAGGTCTGCTTACCATCAGGTAGAAGACACATGCCGTGCTGCAATTTTAATAAACTATAAAACTTTAATCTGTCAACCAAGCTCTCATACCTACGATATCCTGTGAAATCGTAACCACCGACAGTTGATCGCTAATGCCGTTTGGTAGGCTTCAGGATTATTAAAGGAAAAAAGTTTTGCCATGTTTGCCATGTGGATCTCATTAACGAAGAACTTTATTATTAGAAAAGAAGTTATCAAAATATATTTTAAAATAAGCATCGTTTTTCAGTACAATGTTTATTTTTCCTTTTAAAGCTTGGAAACCTATTTTTGTATATATTAAACCATGTCTCTGATATTTTAAATTCAAACTCTCCTCGATCTCGACACATACGAGTATATCTTAATATCTTCCAACAAAAATCCTCTTTAAATATGCTCTATACATTTTAACCTCATTGGCCTACTTCTTTATGTTACACAATAGTTATTCACCAGAAAGAAGATGTCATAATAATATAATACCTAAATGTGGGAAAATCTAGCAGCACAACTTCTCAGTAATCTTGCACAAAAACTTTTAAAAAATGTACCATCACTCCGAGCCCACGGCTACCTTACGGCACCCAAGACCGCCTAGACTCAATAACCTATATTTTTTGGATAGACTCAATAACCTATATTTTATACGCGGCCGTCCCGGGTACCCAGCGGAGGGGTATTGAATATATATACACAAATTGTCGACCTTGTCGTACATATTCTGACTATTTGTCGCAGAAGTCAAATAATATTTTTGTTGGTCATTGTCATGGAGACAAAATAGGGAGGTGCCAATGGCCATCGTCTTTTTAGTTTTGAGAACAAAGAAGGTGGCCGCCACAGAATATGTAGTCGCCGCCCAGTGTTGCAAAACTATAGTTTTTAAAATTGGTAGTATTGCCTGTTAAATATCGGTAGAAATCGGTAGATAGTAAATAAAACAAGTTAATACGAAAATTAGGTAGTTTCAGGGTCGACTGGGCCGGAAGGGCCCGGGGCCCGAGACTAGATGATGGTAAATAGGATACTATCGGAAATACTGAGATACAAAAAATAGGCCAGTTAAAGTTCAAAGTATAAACCTGATAGATATTCCAATAATTAGTAATTATATTTAAGAAAGGCGTTCTTTGTAAATCGTTTAACACAAAAGACTATATTCAGTGTTGAAGCGCATTAAAATGAGACTTCGCTCTATATTGGGGCAAATACAATTGGACTCGTTCGTTGATTAGTAAACACTGAATCGGATCTAATCAAGGTGACGAATACAGCAGCTTTTACGCTGCTTAGTTGAAAGTTCTCTTTTTTTTTTAAATGTTGATTGGCTAGCTTTATACATTATTTGTTATACTTATTATTATATTATATTATTGATTGAGATATCTAACAGCTTATTAAATATTTAATATATATATGTTTAAATTGTGTTATACATAATACAAAAGCCAATAATAGGCCATTATTGCCAAAGTAATCAAGCACTAAATGATTGCTATTTTATGTAGGTAAGTGTAATTTAAAAACAAAAACACAGCCCATTAATGTAATCTATCGATTTTAAAACATCTAAAAATTAATTTTCGTTTTTTTTTTATATCTATGAAACGATATATAATGTAATGCATTATTACGCTATAATGATACACATCTAAATAAGTTGATTCGATCAAAAGTTATTGCTGTTGAACAAAAAAATCCAAAACTAGTTTCTAGGGGTTGCTCAGGTTCAACCATTTTTAGAATTTTTATATTTAATTTCTCCCTAATAGCATGTAACGCCAATTATTATTATTATTTTTATAAGATATAATGTTCCTTTTATGTCTTTGAACATATTTACAATTTTTTTTTTTTTATAAATAAGATTTTAAAAATCCATTTTTTTGTAGATACGGAACGCATTTCTAAACGCTCCGACATTAGCAAAAACGACATGTGACGTCACTCGTGCAAAAACAAATGTCAACGTGTGTTCTGTAGTCTTTGCAGTTTCTCTCAAAAAAAACGTGCATATTCCCTATTGTATGAACAAACTATCTGATCTAGTTTTACATTTAGGTCGCAAGAGCTGAAACCTAGCTTGCACGGGCCTCCTATCCTACGGTTGCCGCAAGCCTCGCAAGCCTGGCCCGTGGAGAGCCCGCGCAGGCTGGGTCCAGGCTGGAAAATGCCACCCTGTCTATATGGCCAGTCCGACACTGGGTAGTTTATTATACTTTACTCTTTTTTAGTTTTGCACCACCTTTTTGTGGGGATTTTTTCACTCATATTTTTATTTATTTTGAAATCAAAACAATTATTACTTCCGATGAACCTTTTAGTATGTAAATAAAATACCTCTATTGAATCAGTAGAAAGTTTGTTTCGATGCGTTTTCATTAAGTTATGCATGAAAATATTCTTTCGACATTTGCAGATGAATGTGACAATGAAAAAAATATTAAAAACAAAATCACAAATTGTGTTGAACATTAATGTTTCATCGCCACATTTAATATTGTTAACACTGACCCAAAACTCGTTTCTCAGTTTTCAGAGAAGGTTTGAATTTCTGAGCAAGTGCCATTCTGTATCAATTTTTTGCAAATTGCGGCTGTCGAATAATTTTGAAAATTGAGTGCATATGCCAGCTATAGACGAGGTTTCGCCTTTTTTAACATTTTCAGGGTAAAGAAATAGAGACATTAGTCAAGGTTTTGGGCAACAACGCCATCTCGTGTTTAGTGCAAGTAAACTTTACAAATATATATCGTGCTATATTTTCAAATATTTTTTATTATGCCGCCGCCATACATTTTTTTTTTAATGTGAGAACATTTTTTTATTTTTTTTTATTTTGTCCACTTTGTATTTCAAGTCTTAATGAAATCAATTCACTTTTATTTGTTTATTATTAAGGCTTGGCTGAGTTGCGCCAAAGTGTCCGGTAAAGTAATGATTAAAGTTTAAAATGGTGTCGAATGTACCAGTTTTATTTTGAAAGTTGAATAAGAGCTGGTATATTCGACGCCATTTTTAACTTTAATCATTACTTTACCGGACACTTTGGTGTAACTCAGCCTAAGAGAGTTTGTTATTATAACCCTTCTGATCTTTCCATGTATCAATATAATAAAAAAAAAAACTTGTGAAACAAGTATTTTTTTTAATTCCATAATTTACTACGTACCTAAAAAAGTACATGTTGATAGGTAAGTAATTATATCGTTTTTTTTATACTGTAGCTTCTCTAGTAACACACTAATGCAGATTCTAAAACTCACGCAAACAAGAAATGGATACACTTTTAAATCAAACTCTACGTTTGTGATTATTGGTCCTAGCACAGATTAATAATTAATCTGAGGGTCCTAGGCTTAGATTAAGGAATAAAAGTCCTAGGTATTTATTAATGTTATTGTTGCTTTTTTTTTCGGAATAACCTTTTTAAATATTAGTGCAATCTCTCAGGAAAAACAAAGAGATGGAATATGCACAAATTACTTATCTCCGTATCTTTCTTTTTCCCTTAACAACTTTTGACAATTCATTAACACAGGGTCGGATTTGTAAATTAATATTTTTATTTTATTGATTTTTTACCGTTTTATTGTAGCCTCTATGGTTCAGTGGTAAAGGGACCAGAGAGGAATAGGGGTCGACGTAGGTGGTTCAAATGAAACGTTCCCATTCGATACCCACTTAAAGCAAATAATATTTCTATTTTTCAGTACAGTTTGAATTGTTTAAATTTATTATGTATTAATATAGTCGTTACCGGTCGTTGCTGGAAAACAAAAACAATATAGATACACTGTTTGCAGCATCTTCAATAAATTTATAGTAGCTAAGTTATTTAATAACAATTTTATTGTTTCAGAATAAAATAAGAGCGGCCTCTTTTAAAATAAATAATAATTAATGTTTTCAGAAGTATAGAAAATACAAATAATAATATAAAATAAAGGAAATTAACCTAACATAACAAACCTTTATTCATTATAAATAAAAAGAACAAAAAAATTTATGCTCTATAAGAATTTTATTATTTGAATTTTTTTACGGCTATGCGGTAATTAAAAATAAAATTAGTAAATTTTCTTAATTTATATCAGAATTAAAAACACATCTTAGAAACGGACTTAGAACATATACTCGTAAATTTTATCCTCAATTCCAGGAAGTAATTAAGCTTTTTTTATTAGACTTATTAAAAAGACACACAAAACTTCTTTAAAAAAGTTTTATTCTCCGGAATTAAAAACTTTTATAAACATTATTTAATTACCAAAAATATAATTAGTCCTTAGTGTAATTAATTTGCCCTTCAATCTAATTCATATTTATCTTATCTTCATAAAAATCAATATCACTCAGTACCTAATTTTGAAATTGTAAAGGGTTAGTTTTATTCCCTTTGTAAAAAAAAACATGTAATATTAAGCAAATTAGAGGACCGTAAATAAAAAAAAGAAGCTTTGTACCTATCGTCCATAGATATGTCAGTATACAGTTTTTATGTTATTTGGATATATCTGTGTGATATACCAAAAGAAAGGGGCTTTATAACCTGACTGATACTAAACGAGTTGTATAAATCCGACTCTGGATTCTTTGATGGTAGCCCGAAGACTGTAGACGCGTGTGTCAATTCAATTCAATCTTCATAGTTGGCCTTCTGTCACTTTTTGTAACAATATTGCCACAAACAAATAAAACGGTATGGCACGAAAAAAATGGACTTATTGGCTGACAGTCCATAGACAAGTTACACGCAAACAAAACTTAACATCGTCTTTAAAAGAAAAAAGAAAAACTTAAATTTCAAATTATAAGTAAAAACAGGATTTAACTATTCTACAATAAACTAAACTTTAATATTATGATATTGAATATATTTACAAATGAGAGATAATATATCAAAAGAAAAAATATGTAACAAATGGCTCATTTTAGAAGGTAACGGTATTTTAGAAGAAGGTAAATAAGAATACAGTGATGATGAATAATTTTTACAACTAAAAAACTAACATAGATTAGACTCTTTAACATTTATTCTATATAAATGAGTAGCTAGGCAACAATGACCTATTCTCAAACGGCACACAGAAGAAGTTACATTTTTATTAAATAATTTAAATTTTGAGAACCAAGGCTTAAATGAGACATGTGACTGAATAGAAAATAAATTTGAACCTTTTAATTTAGCAGAATTAATCCAATAATTGTTCCATGATTTTTGCAAATAATTTTTAGCTTGAGCAACTAGGTCATAACTATAATTATGAAAATAATGTAATTCCCCATGAACCACGGCTTCTTTGGCGAAATAATCCGCCCTTTCATTGCCAAAAATTCCACAGTGGCTGGGGATATAAACTAAAGTTACCAAAATATTATTAATATGACATTGATATAAAAGATTTTTAATTTCAAAAATAATTTCAGAACGATTTTTAGATGGAAATGGTTTACTAAGAGTCGATTGTAATGAGCTTAATGAGTCCGAAAAAAATATACTAGGATTAATTTAATTTTCAAGGATAAATTGAATACAATGTTTGATAGCCAAACATTCCCCAGTAAAGACTGAAGATTGACTAGGACTTTTATATAGCAATGAAAGATTAGAGTTTTGGTGAAAAATTGACCAACCTACGCTACCCTGTGGTGATAACTTTGAGGCATCAGTAAAAAAATAATCAGCAGTAGGCCATTTTTGTGAAACTATGTTATTAAATGAGTCATTACAATTTACTGATTTTTTATTAATACCCAAATCTAATATAACTTGAGGATCATATATGACAGATTCATACGGACTCGAAAAAACGGGTAATGAAGAATTGGAAATGAATGGTCATTTTATATATTTTAATTTAGCAAAAGAATAAACTAAACGTGGCAATACTTTTTTTTTAATCCAAAACCTCTTCGTAGAATGGTTTTTGTAAATATATTCATGTAATAACTTAATTTTAGGAATAATCGGATGGTTAGAAAATTGTATACATTTAAAAAAAAAATATAGTAAATGTATTGACGTCTTTTTCTTAATGGAGGATCTGCACATTCCACCTGCAGAGAGTTGATTGGAGAGGACTTCATAGCCCCAATAATGACACGTAACGCTTTAGACTGTATATTATCCATTTTTTTAATAGCCAATTTGCTACACGGTTCCAAAATGAATGATGCATAATCCAAATGGCTTCTTATAATGGCATTATATAAGAGTCGCTGTGAAAATGGATGAGAGCCCCACCAAACACCAGACAAAACTCATTATATTAATATTTTTTTCACATTTAGAGATTATATAATTTATATGATTTACTCCATTTAATTTAGAATCTAAATAAACTCCTAGGAATTTAACACATGATTTAATATCCAAAACTATATTATTAATTTTAATACCTATTGCCGGAATTTGTCTCTTTCGGCTAAACACCACGACACTTGATTTTAAAGGCGATAATGACAAACCATGACTAGTTAGCCAAATATTTAACTTTGACAATGAATTATTAAGATTACTTTCGCATATTTTGTGGTTTTTGGAAACTGAGTAAAGAATAACATCGGCTGCATACTGAAGAGAACGACTCCATGAATTTACTTGACAATTTAGATCAAACGTGTATAGATTAAATAAAAGAGGGCTTAAAACAGATCCTTGAGGTAATCCCTTCCAAACCGTTCTTATATTATTATCTGGTTGGTCAAGCAATCTTAATTTTATATTACTTTCACAAAATAAGCACCCAATTATATAAGCTAATTTTGAACTTATACCAATTTTTCTATTAAAATATTGATCAAGACATTATCATATGCTGATTCTATATCTAAAAATACAGCACAGAGAAATTCATTCCTTGAAAACGCTAGCCTAATGTCAGTCGAAAAAATACTTAGATTGTCTATGGTGCTTTTGGCTTTGCGAAAACCAAACTGTGAAAAACCTAAAATTTGTTGACTTTCTGTAAACCATTCTAACCGATCTTTTACTAAATGTTCGAATAATTTGCGAATAGTAGGAGACAATGCAATGGGTCTGTAAGATGAAAATAATGATGGATCCTTGCCGGGTTTGAGAATTGGTATAATTATTTGTGTTTTCCAGTCCTGGGGAATTTCTCCAGAATTAAAAATAAAATTAAATATTTCTAAAATATATTCTAAAGTGTTATCCAATGCATTAACTAAGAAAGAATATGGTATACCGTCAAGACCTGGAGCAGAATCCTTGACATGAGACAAAATAATTTTAAGCTCTTTTATTGAAATGAACAACAATAAAAGAAAGAAGATCTTTTATTGTATTACCTCAATAAAAGAAAGAAGATCTTTTATTGTATTTTCAGATTTTTGTTCTACTGATGTTTTTTTAAAGAGCACATCCATTTTCAGGATTCGGTATTTGAAAATCCTTTAATAAATTTTTATGAAAATCTATGTCATATGATTTGTTATCATTCTTTTTATATATTTTAGGTTTAGCAAAGACAGTTTTTTTATATGAAATACCCGAACTAGCTACCTCAGCAAATGATTTATTCATTATGCGAGGTTCAAGCTTATTAGCCTCCATATATGAAATTGATCTCTGAGACATCAAAGATTTGATATTTTGTTGTCTATTATATTCAGGACTTTCTACTAGTAGCATAGTGACTACCTGAACATAATAAACAACAAGCCTCAGATTCATCGAGTCCACACGAATCTCCATAATGACTTTGGCCACATTTATAACAACGCGGCTTAGACCGACAATTGCTCTTCATATGTCCAAACCTGCAGCATGAGTAACATTGTATGGTTGGATATTTATACAGCTCTATGTTAACTTTATTATAATATAAATATAAAAATTCAGGAAGAACCTGACCCTCAAAGGTTACCACCACAGATTGTGATGATTTCCAAGTAACATTATCATTTGCTGTAACCTTATATTTTAATCTCCTTACTTTCAATATTTTAATAGGGTTATTTGGGAAAATACTATCAGCAACAATGTCAGAGTCCTCAATGTCTATGGGAACCCTAATAACACCGATTTTAGTCACGCAAAAACTAGGTATAAAAGCGTTGTACCCATTTACAGAAACAGTAGAGTTATTTACAAAAGTATTGGCATCTTTAAAAGTATTAAATACAATTTTTACTCTATTCCGTCCAATGCGAATTATGCTACCAGGAATAATACCACGGTAGTTGTTTTTCTGAATAAATTTGCCAAAAATAATCGGATTTAGAATAGTATTATAATCATTGTCAGAAGAAACAGTTCTCTTCTGAACGTGAACAACAAAAGGACATATATAAAATATCTTTACGTCTTTGTCTGGAGATGATTGTTGTATAGGAATGGAATTAGATGGTTGAGAAATAGGTGATAAACTATCGAATGACGTTAATGAATTTGGAACCAGATTCTCATTAATACATCCAGGTTTATGCCTTTTACTGGAATGCCTTCTTTTAGTCTTTTTCATTTTCTTTTGATCAGAACTGATTGAATTAGAAAAATCCATGTTTTGAGAAGAAGATGAATCATCATCAACTTCTTCAAAGGCAGCCGGAGAATTTACTACGAAATTAATGTCAGGCGGTTTAGGTGGAATAAAAATATGATTCTTAGACTAATGTTTTCTATAAAATGGGGAGAAACGAGTAGGTACTACTAATACACAATGGAAATAAATTACAAGAAATAAATGATAAACTTACATGAATATGATTATTTACATTTAATTTTAAATAAGCTAACCAATAAATCCTTTTTTACAAGAAAAATAAATTAAATTAAAAATTAAATTATTTTTTCGATGCTGTCGCTTAGAGAGCTTGCCTGCCAAAAAAAACTAATCACGCGTGTGTCTATTACATTTGTCAAATTTAATTTTATTGAATATTATTGTGCAAAAGTGTACTAATTTTGTAGAATAAGCATTCGTATAGTAATATTAAGTGTGAGAAGTGTAGTATTAACGCAGTGATCTTGGTGTTTGTGCTATCTCAACGAATCCTTTTATCTTCAGTAAAATGGCGGTACCCATTTTACTGTTGATTATTTCTTCCTCCTTCACTTGACACTGGCATAACTATACCGTATGTGTATACGGTCATGTAGCCATTCCTAATTCTAACCTTGTCCTTTCCCTATTCCTTTCCATCCTATTATCCCACTTTTACCGTACAATATTATAATTTTAAAACTACCCACAACTTGACTTTGGCAAAATTATACGTAAAGCGTAGAAGGCCATTTAGGTAGAAGTCCGACTCTGCATTAGTGTTTTATTTTCACCGAGTTGGTCACCGAGGAGACTTGGGTCACCGAGGAGCGCATTAGTGTGAGAATATATATATTTATATATGTGTATAAGACATGCCACGCTTTGATCACAGTTGGATCATCTCTGCTTCCTATAACTGTGAGTGGTACATTGCGCATCTCCATACCATTAAGTGCCTATATTCCTATCTCATTGGTCAGATAAAGTAGAGGGGCCCATGGGCCTTACCAAAGAGCCAATCGATAATCGAATCCTCTCGTAGAGAGTATTAAGTTCCTTGATCGAATCGAACTACCCATCGAAAGCCAAATGTATGGGATTTGACGTTCTCGGTGATCAGGCTCTACCCATAGAGTGAAATTCCTATACATTTTTAACGATCGATGCGGCGATTCGATTGGCGATCGTGTTCTTTGGTCAGGCCCCATGGGCCTTAAATCGCCTTTCCAGTTTTGAGAACGAAGGTGGCCGCCGCCATAAAATTTAAAATAAGTGGGAAGAAAAGAAAACTGTGGTGATATAGCGGCAACGAACACGTTTAACGTATCATTTTATAGGCCATTTAAGACACTATGGCGGTTCCATAATATAATTAGTTCCACTACTGTATTTATTTATTAACTTAAATTAATGGCCTCTACGCGTGAGCGTAATTTTGCCAGTGTCGAGTGGGTAGATTTAAAAAAAACTTTTTAATTTTCAGTAAAAGAGGGATAATAGGATGGAAAGGAATTGGGAAAGGACTAGGGTAGAGAAAGGAATGGCGACATGACCGTATGCAAACATACGGTATAGTCCTGCCAATGTCGAGTGAAGAAGAAAGAAAAATCTACAGTAAAATGGGTACCGCCATTTTACTGAAGATTGTGGGATTATTTGAAATAACACAAACACCGAGATCACTGCGTAAATGCTACACTTCTCACACTTAATATTACTATACGAATGCTTATTCTACAAAATTAGTACACTTTTGCACAATAATATTCAATAAAATTAAATTTGAAAAATATAATATAAACACGCGTCTACAGTGTTCGGGCTACCCTCAAAGAATCCTCCACTACTCCTATATCATCTGTGCCACTACTGTATTACCGTACTGACATTAGTGACATTTCTTTCATTTGACAAAGCAAAATCAAGGTCTGCGTTCCGTGAGCTAACGCGGGCAGTTTCTCGTGCTGACTTCAAAAACCAGCGCGACCGCCCGTTTCAACGCAGCCATGTCATTTTTTTTAGCGATGCTAAAATGCAGCTCGGAAACGATCGGTGTTGATTTTTGATGCCACTTTTTGACAAGAAGCACTATTTTGAATTAAATAATTAAAATTAAAAATATAACTACCTTATCATTATATAATAAATCAATATTTTTTAATTAACTATTATTTAAATACAATAATTTTATAATATCACAATATTAATTTAATTAACAACCTCAAACTAAACATACCAAAGTTGAATTTAGTTACACGATATTTATTTTTTAGGTTTAATCGAACTTTTAAAACTAAAACAGACATGAATATATAAAATAATTAATTAAATTCCAATTTGTAGATAGATATTCACATGTAAACAAACATCTGTCAAAAAGTAGCCGTGCTAACATTTCGTGTTAAAATTTCTGGTCGCGGAACAATTGATGGTAACTTGAATTGCTAACATTTCCGCGTGGTGAAACGACCTTGGCTAAAAAAACCAGCGATCCGTGGCAGCGATGCTAAGCACGGAACGCGGTGAAGGAAAAAAAATCGAACGAATGAGGAGGCGATGGCTACCGTATTTTATTTATTGTTTAGTAAATATCAATAAATGAACCCGGGCATTATTTGTTATCAGCAAATATTTGCATAAAATCACTTGAAATGCTGAGAACTTTGAATATTGTGCTGAATAAGGAGCTGTAACACTACTTCAAAATGGCAAAGTAAGTACAATTAAAATTATTTATGTTTATCTAATTATTTGTTATAAATTCATGTACATCTCCGAATCTAAAATTATTTAACTAACTTTAAAACATTCAATAAGCTATATTCTATTTGTTATGTATGTTTTGCTGGGTGGTGGGATTGCTTTTAGCTCCCTTTTGTGTACAAGTAGTAAGTACACACAGGCGAATAAGAGTACTAATGTGTAAGTACATGACATCCAATACATGAGGATCCATGTTACATTCTATAAAACAAAAAATATGAAAATGTCCTTCAGGTCTTGGACCTAAAGGACAGTTTCACTATCAAATACCAAAAGTCTGTGGTTAAGTAGATGTAGCAGTGGGTACATTTAGTAACTCAATAAGATTAGTAGAAGCGAAATAGTTTCAACCAATCATAGTGTGTTGTGTGCCCTGCTATCCCGGAGAGATGTGATCACCCCTGTGTACATACCTATAGTTTATGTTACTGGGTAAGTAACTATGAGCATCAGTATTAATGGGCCACATAAAGTTAAGTTCCTTTGATGTGGACCTAATAAAACTTTTTAATCCTTTGTTTTATTTGTATTATTTTTGTCTTTTATAAATGCAAAATTTATTTATTTAATTAATATTACATTTTTAGAATTACAATATTAAAAATTTTGAAAATGAGGCAATGGATTTAGGGTACCAAGGACACTAGTAGCTTTACCCTGTCGGATAGCAAGGCTGAGCCTCTGAATGAGGTACACCTTCCTCAGAGGATCACCAGTTGCTATTTTATTTATTTTGTTGAAACAATATTTTATTATATTTATATGTAAATTGTATAAACTGCAAAATATCTACAAAGTTCAATATTAATTTTTTTTTAAACTCATATGTTGAGGGTTTTTAAATATTTTAACACCTAACAAAAGGTCATAATGGGAAGAGGAGGAAAACAACTCATTTTGTGAATTGTAAATGATATATTTTCATAGAAAATATTTAATTTGCACTTTCAAAAATGGCTATATATTATATAATTTTTATAGTTTTATTTTCAAAATGACAACTTTCTCCTAATGACCACTTACCAATGTCATATTGGTAAGTGGTCATTAGGAGTGACAACTTTACATAATAATAGTGAACTCAGCACACTTCAATATAGTCCACAGAGCTTTAGTTTCTTCTATTTCTTTCTAGGGAAATGATGATAGTGTTTGTGTATGACACTCAGTGCTGCACTGAAGAAGAGGATGACCCTGCTGATGCTGTACTGTATTTCCATCCAGGTTGGGTGTCCGATACTCAAAGACATGCACTCGCTGGACAGGTTTGTACATGATATCATATTGTTATAGTTTTATTTTGAGATTTAGGATTTAATATTTGTATCACAATTTTCTGATTTAATATAATTAATGTATTATCTTCTTGACATTCTAATGCTGGGCTAACAGCAGACACAAACTTCTTGTCCACCTAATTTTATGTTTGACAAAATAAACTGCTAGGATTTTTAAGAAATTACATATTGCACTATTCCTAACTGTAATTAACATTTTTAAAATCTATACTATTATTTATTGTCATTTATGAAAAAGGTAAAACCAAGAACAGTAATTTTTTGAAAAAAAATGATTCAAATATTACAAGTTTTTTGTGTTAATATAATAAAATTAATTAAAAAAGAACTTAAAATTATATTCAAAATATAAAAAACACAAGTTAGACTGCATAGTGGGAGCGATCAACACTATTAAACCACAATTATCTACTCCATACATAGACTTTGGGGCTTAGCATAACCACATCGATATAGTTTGACAGTCGAGAAAATGATGTTTATGAATGAACATTCATTCATTAAATCGATATGTATTGATTTTGTCAATTTATTGAGCCTATCGGCCGTGCTGTTGTGCTAAGGTCCTTGGTATGTATACTTACCATCAAGTAAATCCAATTTAAAAAAAAGCCTACTAAAACAAATTGTAATAAAGACAATTCCTTCTCCATATTTATAAAAAATATATAGATCTATTGAATTGTTTAAAGGTGGTGGGGACTGCACACTGTGTCAAATCATTATTCTCTCAGCCAGTCGCCATAACTCTGCAGAGTGGGAAATTTATAATAAGAGAATACGGAAGATATATTCTGGTAAGTAAAACCAGCGGTGCACCTGTATGCATCCGCTTGTTTCTATCATTCCTGGACATTGCATATTGCTTAACAGCATAATATGCAATAATTAGGTGGATGCAAGGTTACATGTTGAGCTCATATAAAAAAATATATATATATAAGCTTCGCCAATAAAAAGCAATTTATAAATGGAGACCTGGTACTATAGTATAGTTAGCAAAGAAGTCTGTCAATTTATTTATTTATATTTATTATTATTTATAGTTAATAATAATTAATAAACAAATTTAAAAATACTCAATGGTTATTATTAACAAATACAATCAAAAATGCTTAACACTCTGCTTTTCGTTTCGAATATCAGTAAATAAAAACCTGTAGCCCTAGTGTGTAATAGAAAACTACTTTGAGATTGCTAATATATATATAATCATAATTTTTAGAACTAAATATGTGAGTATATGATTGGTGTATTTTTTTAATTTGACAGCAGGGACAATTGCTTCTCAGGGACAAATGTATTTTTTTCAACCCGCTGTTCAGGTAACTTCAAGCATACTTTTGAAGCTTTAAAAATATAAAATAATTTTAGCATTTAGATGTGTAATCATAATAGTATTTTATTGGTTTATTTTATACTCTAACCCTCTTATTCATAAAAACTTTATTTAGTTTTAATAAAATGGTGTTTGGTGGTCTTTCTTACCAATGAAAATCTTTAAACTAATATATTTAGTGCTTTGGGGTAGCTTTCGGTCTTTATTTTAATTATTATTTAGATATAATTCCTATGTCTTAAATAATATTAACTTAATTCCACCAAGAACAAGTCAATAATATTGTTTTATATTTTGTTTCAGGCAATTGGTAGTGATAGAAACATACCAGATTGGGTCCTAAAGAACCGAGCAAACCTCTTAACATCTATGATAAAGGTCTACCATGGGGACTTAAATACTGTAGCCGCTATGTTTTCTGGAGAAAAGAATACCAGGTTTTCAGAAAAACTCTATCAGATGTTTGAAACCTATTTGCCAGTGCTACAGTTTGGGTGCCATATTTTTCAAAGAGTGCCAATGTTGACTTTACCTAAGGTTTGTTTTTAGTCAGCAGGATAAAAGATACCTATATAGAATCACATGTTGTCTCGCTGGTGTCTACAATAAATCTTTCAATAATGTACCTACCATCACGGGTGCCTTTGCAACTGCTCATAAGGCCTCAGGGTACCCAGTGGGGTTTTATTCTAACTAACCCATTTATAAACAGTTTCACAAGTTGGTATACTTTAACTGGTTTATCATGCTTTCTACGGCACTATAGTGGTGTTGTCAAATGTTATTTGTTTTAAAACTAATTGGTACACACAAAGGGACCTGTGACCTAAAACTGGTGTCACCTCGGCCAACCTGTATATTATGTTAATTATGTCAATAAATATCATTTTCAGAGTGCCACATCTATTTACCTGGAAGCTATGGATATCCTAAATCACTGTCGTAAGAGTAAAGGAGTTCTCGGCGGAGTCATTCTTTACAATAATAAGTAAGTAAACTTTTAGATAGATGGCGTCACGTGTCAATTAAAATATAACTAAAAATTGTTTGGAACTAAATATATCCGTGCGTAAAACAATTCTTATACAACAAACAACGTAAGGTTATCTGTTACTCTCATACCTGACTAAGACATCCCTTAAAAATGTTTTTTCATTGATCTTGTTTACTGCAAACCATGCCCAATCACTTTACCCTTCCTTGCTGGACTGTTCTCTATTTTTTCCTTAATGTAAACCCCCATTTTGAAGGTTTTTGTTATATTTTTAATAGATAAGTTTTTAGGATATTATTGTGCAAAAATGTATTAATTTTGTAGAATAAGCATTTGTTTAAGTATGAGTGTGTATCATTTACACGCAGTGTTCTTAGTGTTTGTGTTATCTCAATGAATGGATACTGCTAATTAATTTAGACATTTTAACATGATTTAATTTTAATTCCTGCCCCGTTCCAATATCGAAAATCAAGACGCGTAGAGGGGTGTCATCCCTCGTCTATTTAATTCTACCAGCACAAAGCGTTTTGCTACCTCGTTAATTGCGTGTATGACTAAGGAGTAGAATTCCCTCCCTGCTTTTGTGTTTCATGACACCTACAATCTGGATGGCTTTAGGTCAAGACTGAATAGGCCCGTCTTTACGTTTAGTCGGATCTCGAGCCACTTATTCTGCCCCAGCCATAGTACTTATTTTATCATATTCCACTAATAAATGGGGCATTTTACGTGAAGCGTGCAGCGAAAAAAAACTCAGGATCTGAATTTTGTTAATATTTGGGTTAATTGCACTAATAGGTTTGAATGTGAACACAAAATATATTTTTTTATATGATGATTATTTGTGAGGTTATAGGCTTGTAAAGAATTGTCATAATTGAATTTTGTATTTTTTGAAGTAAACAAACTTATTTTATAATATGAACTATATAATATATACTTATATAGAAAAAATATGGTTCTTTTTAATTATAAAATAAATTTTGAAAAAAATATAATATCTTTATGTACAAAACCGGAAGGGAATATATAAATCAGAATTTTACTAACTTCGACCATTTTTATATATTTTTTATTTATTTAAAAATATAGCTTAAAGTACTATTAGTAAGTATTATTAGTAATATACTAGAAGTTTCAAAATGGGATCTTCTTTAGTTTAGAAAATATATTAAGTTATTAAAGTACATATGTGGTACCTAGCCTTCCTGGTGTCATTGATTTGAGTGATATCGCACTAAAATGCTGCAATATTTATATGTTTTATTTTTTTAAGGGCTGATTTTTCAATCCTCTGATAAAATTATCCAACAGATAACTTGTATGGAGAAGAATAAATTTGACAGTTCTCCATACAAGTTAACTGTAGAATAACTTTGTCTGATAATTGAAAAATCAGCCCTTAAGCGTATTTATGCTCTAAAATTGATGCAGGACACCTAAGTTATATGTTTTGCTGCTGGCTTCACGTGAAATGCCCCAAATGTAAAAGTATGCTTTCTACTCTATCAATATTAAAAATATTGAGAGAGATTTTTGACACCGGGCGAGGCCGCCCCTCTACAATTGGCTGCTATGGGCAATGGCCCATTCGTAAATATGTCACTGCACTTACAGACTAAGCGTGCTCTCTTTTCGATTTTACATTGCTTTACATCAGGCAAGATTGAGGTCCAACTAATACATAATAATATATATAATTTTGTAGGATAATAGCAACAACACTGCCACCGAGTCTGACATCGTACCTTACAGTAGTAGACCCGTACAGAATAAAGTCACCAGCAGAGAGCGTACAGGGAGAGGTGCCCTTACCTCTCGGCGTACAGCTACTGTACGTGTACGTGGACAAGAAGACACATGAACAAATGGTTAAGCAGAACAGAGCCATGTGGGAGTTTACGCAGAGTGGGGAGGAAATCATTGCAAAATTTAAAAAGGTATTTACAGTTTACTTAATACTAAACCTAAATCCTTCCATTATATTAAATCACAAATTTTAAAAATCCTTAAAATTAATGATTTACCTATGATACAATTTGTTCTTTAGAAAGTTTTTTTTTAAATATAACTTAGACAATTTACACATATTGCTCCGGTTACAAACTAAGCTCTAGGTTTGTACTATTTATAATATTTTTTTATTTATTTTCTTTGTAATTTAGCTGTGACACAACAATTCGTTTTCAAGCACAAATTGTGACTTAAAAAACATTAACTCACAATTTCTTGAAAGGATATTCAAATTAAGGAATGTCAAAGATTTAACCTCTAAACCGCCATAACTTTTTCTTAATTTTTGCTTAAATTGTAACGAAGGACTGAACTACTGGCCTGCAGTCTTTTAGACTACAAAACGCAAATTTATTAACTTTTTAACATAATTTTAAGTTGAACTTCACTTAAAACTTGTGCTTTAAAGTTTTAAGTGAAGTTCGGCTTAAAATTATGTTAAAAAATCAATAAATTTGCGTTTTGTAGTCTAAAAGACTGCAGGCCAGTAGTTCATTTTCAATCAATAAAGACTTTAATTTTAAAATTGTATCTGTAAAAAATACTTTTTTTTGACAGGTTTTATTAAATTGGTCTGGTTTCATGTCTGGAAACCTAGCTAGTTGTAGACGAAAAGAATGAATAGCAAAGTGTTTATCTTAAACTATTGTAATAATTATATTTAAATATTTTTAAGTATAATTATTACAATAAAATATTTTCTTTACTATATCATTTAATTTCATCTAGAATCTAGTCAATAGTTATACTCAACACGTTTTGGTTCTCGCAAGTTCTGTTTTCATTTCAGAACCAAGAATTAGAACGAGAGAAACTCCGAGAATTTCCTCAAACAGGCATGAAAAGGGATAAATCTCTTTTGTTTACCGCAGTCCCGGAAGAGGATCACAACCTGATATCCCCACCCGTCGGCAACAACCAACTCGCCGAAGAGTGCCGAAGATTACCGGCCATGCCCGACGTCGTACCCTTTACCAACAAGCCGAGGCCGCGACCCAACAAACTATCACTTAGCTTCAAAAACCAAAAATCTTTAGACGAAGAAATCAAAGAAAACGACGAAAAAGTATTTACAGGCCAAACTAGTGTTTGCTCAACCCCAATGGTCGAATATAAAAGATTACATGGAAACGTCCTATCTATTTGCCAGCAAAACCCAGAATCTACAAGTCAAGTAGAAGAAAAACTTGATCCTGATATGCTAAAAACCTTAGAAAACAGTGCCAAAGTCAACCTTCAAAAAGAAATGAGAGACAATAAAGTTTTACTCGATATTAATTGTATTGGAGAACATTTTATTAACAAACCTGATCCTATTAGAAAAACAGCAAGCATATCTGAAATTCATGAAACATTCAAACGTATATCTAGTAGAGCCTCAGCTAGATTTAAATTAAGAAAATCAAACACTGAAAGGGATGAAACACCTTCACCTGAACGAAAACCAGAAATTCATAATATGACCATAAATGATCCATCATTCCCTGTATTTAGAAGTGATGGAGTAGAAATATCTGAGTCATTATTTAACCAATATCTAAAACAAAGATATACACAACTTAAAGAGCAAGATTTATCTAAAGAAGATAACATGTTTACGTTTAACAGAAAACTGTATGAGCAAGAGAAGTTTGAAGGATTTGACTCTGATATGACAAAATCACCCCAACGTACTCCTAAGAAAGTACCAAAAGATTCTTCTAAAACAGTTATAGATCAATCTAGAAGAAAATCTTTATCTTTACCCCTAAAATCTCTTTCTGAAAGTACGGATTCTGGTTCTGAAAGTGAAGTTTCTGGATTTAAGAAGAAGTTAAGTGGAGTTCAATTGACACCTTTGATGGAGAAATTAAGTCACTTGGCGTTTTCTGACAAATCTAGTGGTTACAGCAGTAGAGTGATGACGCCTTTAGAACTGAGGGACTTTACCACACCCTGTGTAGAAAAACAAGTTGCCTTTGGGGACAGGTAATATGATTTTTTATTTACTTTAACTCTAGGATAGTTTAAATTATTTTCGCATAGCCTACTGTATTTTGTAAATTTAAAAAAATGTTATGTGTAATTTTTTCAAAATTCAGTACAGTAGAGAGTTGTTGAAACATATTTACAGAAATTTAATAATAATATTAAAAAATCAAAGAAAATCCAAGAACTTAATTTATTTTTATTTGATGCTAAATTTGACAGACTTTTATGTTAAACACTATTAAAATTACTAAATAATATTAGATTCAAATTTAATTTAGGAATTGTATAAAGAGTTAACTTGGGTAACAAAATAATAATACAAGAATACGGTTCGTGGACTTGAATAGCTTGTTTTATAGGATTACTACCTGACCAGCGCAACTTCGTCTGCGTAACTTTAACCGTTTTCGCAGCGCACGCTCAACCTTAAAAGATTTTTTTTTTCCGTGTTTACAACAGTTTTCAGTGGTGATCTTCTGCTATTGGTCTGATATTATATACCCTAAAGCCTTCTTTGATAAATGTGCTATCCAACACTAAAATATTTTTTTTCAATTCGAACCAGTAGTTTCTGAGATTACCGCATTCAACCAAACTAACTCTTTACCTTTATTATATTAGTATAGATGAGAACATGTTTTGTTAAATTCTATGTTACATATTAATATGATTGGCAGAAGTAAAGCGGAGCGTGAAGAATCTGACTCTGAAGACGAAGACACTTTGCCGTGGTTCGGTCGTCACTCAGAACGCACCGCCTTGTTCGTGAGCGGGTTACAGAACATGGCCATGATGCTACTGTTGGATCACCAGCAACTTGATCCACAAACTATACATGCTATGGTAAAAACTATTTGTATTACGCAGCAAGTGTATATTAATATGTCGGAAAATTAGAATAGGAAAAAAAACAATATAATACACAAACTTATGCTAGTTAATAATAGCAAAACAATGTTATTTCTTCAATTTCAGGTTCTTCGTGGTGGCAGCTGTATGCCACACGCTGGTTTTCAGAGTTCATCAATTGCTATTGATAAAATAAATACTTAAGAATTATGGCTTTCAATATGGCGGGAATAATTTATCAAATTAAAATGTTTATATTAATAGTTCCTTATTTTTCCGCAACATGCGACTTTTTATTACTTTATGTTACGCATTTTATTCAACCTTAATATTAAGGTTACTATAATAATACCTTAATATAGAGTTATTTTATGATTGTTAAGCCAAGAGCGACGAAATAACCTAGCCGCCATGTTGTATAAATAGAACTGTCACTGATTCGGAATAACATGATCTTGACACAAAATAATTATTTTAATTTTTAACCTGTGCAGTTCTGCACCCGTAATACAGCGCCCAAGATACAGCTTGTTAAATTAAAAAAAAACAAACACAAGTATTTTATGTATTGGTGAGAAAAGATGATAGATATAAAGGATTACCCGATTTTTGTTTAGCAATCCAAGTTCCTTCGGCTGGTTCATCAATTAAGGCACTTCCTCCATAAATCTCAGAGGGCACAGCCTCCTAGGTAGCACTCTATAGGTTTCACAATATCCTGTACAATACTCCGATCACTTTTTTGGGGTAATTAGCGGTTTTACTAGGATTAAGATAATTTATAATGCGCGGGCGCGAGCACACTTGAACTCGAAGAAATCGGGTTTGTTAGGTGAGGAAAAAATGGATATTAGTTTCAAGAGGTGCGTTAGTGAGATGTATGTTTGGGCGTGTGTTATGTAATTTTAATAATAAGAGTAGGTATATAAATATATACATCCATATATTCTAAACTAATTATTATTATTTTTCAGTGGGAATTATCTCTAAACGCTTTAGGGCCAATAGAACAAAAATGCATGGACCTTCCTCCCACGACAGAAGGTTCAGAATACAGTTATCTAACCCTCGACCCCGACTGGGGCACCGTTAGTAAGGGAGGTCCGTGGGCGTCGCTGGACATCGCCACCATGGGGCTTATCCATAGCGAGTTCTGCGACGATACTGACTTGACTGAGTTCATGCTGCGGTAAGTTGTAACAATATTAATAATATTATATACTCTGTTACAATGCTATAAGGTTCAGAATATTAAACACATATCAGAATCGAATGACTAGAAATAAATAATAATACATATTATTAATATATTAATATTAATAATATGTAGGACAATTTACATACTATGCGCTAGGCTTGTACTATGTGAACCAGGAACAATGATATAACATATATTATATTTTATAAACACCCAGACCATTACAAACTGTACAGAAAACGTACTAATATTTATTTGCCTTGGGTGATAGTTTATATATATTATTTCATATTATACTAGGTGTTTTTCTTCAGTAAAATTATCAGTAGTTATTTTTGAAAAAAAAAAACAGATTCTTGTGATGCTGATATATTGGGGGCTCTGTAGTCGTCTTGACGCCCATACAAACGTAGTTCAATACTACAACTTGGCTGTTATTCAAAGTACAAATATTATTTTTATGTTGGTAATTGAACTTTCTGTTGTAATAAATATTTTATTATTAGTATTTCTTTCTGCTTTAAAAAAAAACCCCTATAAAAGATTAAATTTACACACTGCATTCGTAATCAGGAAGTCTAGGCTCTCAATATGAAATGAACTACTGCACTACCAGTAATACTCGATTACTGTTTGTCGCAGAATTAAAATAATATTTTTGTCGGTCATTGTATTTATTTATCTTTTTGTGTTAAGGGCTTTTTTTAAATCAGAAAATTAACTTTTTTTATATTATAATAGAATTAATACCAACACAAAAACAATAATTGAACTTCGACTAACAGCCAAGTTGTAATACTGGACACATACGTTTGTTTGGGCGTCAAGTCTACTACATAGCCCCTAAGCTTGATTTTTACCAACTATACTAAATTAAGAAATATTAGAAAATTCGTATTATCAAAATATGGCCCGTCAATCCTGATGCCCATTTTTTTTTTGTTTTTTATATGTACCTACGACAATTTACACATATGGCTCTGGTCACAAACTAGGCTTATACTATGTGTAACAGAAGCAACGATCTAATACATATTATATTTTATAAACACCCATGACAAACTGTACAGAAAAAACGTAGATACTAATATTTATTTGCCATGGGTGGGAAGGGAATTGAACCCATGGTCTCCGGATACAACGCCAAAGGCGCAACTACTAGTCTACGAAGGCTGCCAAATTCATTAATTTCTTTGCTCGCATGTGTATAAGCGCCTTATTGTTTCCCCACAGGAGCGAAGAGAGCGTAGTGCTCGGTCTGGCTTGTGGCGGCGCGCACGTGTACTACGGCGAGCGACAAGCCGGCCTGTCGCACGACGCGCTGCACGCCGCCGGCACGCGCGCCCGCCGACGACTGGCCAGGGACCATGCCGTGCTTACACTCTGATCTCACACTACACAGCCGTAGGTCGCAAGTCCGCATTACGCATACCAAATGAGCTCTCACTTCCAGCGTTTTTCTACTATTGTTTATATCTTAATATTTGTGTTACCTACAGTTTTATGTCATAAGTATTATGTGTACTTGTAAGATTTTAGGTCAACATAAAAATAATAACTGTACTACGACCAACAGCTAAGTTGTAACACTGGAAGTACGTTTGTATGGGCGTCATATGACGAAAAACCTTATGTTATCACTCACCAAGAAATAGTTAAAACTTTTGTGTTAGCAAAGGGTTTTGTAACAGCATCTTTCTGAGATACATAATCGTGAACGCTTGGGATAAACTACCAATAGTTGTCTCATTTAACTTCAATAATAAATAGTAGTTAAGAATGAATAATATTGTTTTATAAATACATATATTATTATACTCGGTAACCATTTAAAATCACATGTCCGTGCAGGGACCGTCGCGTGGTTAGGATATAGGGAATGATTTACTGAACTATTTTTTTATTATACTTATTATTAAAAAAAAAAAAATACGTAAAATTCGAAGATAAAAAAGTACCTACAAATATTCTTTCAACTTTATATCTTGAACGATTACTAATAATGTATTAATAAAGTCAAAATATTACTGCTTCTGAGAGGTTTCTTTTTCAAATGTAATAGTCGATCTGGGGGTCAATTCTCACACTTTCGACATGCTGTTTCATATATTCGAATAAAACGGTTTTCTATAGAGATTTGTCACTTTTCACTCGAATATATCGAACCGACACGAACTCGTAAGTTAAAAGCTTCAGAATTAGGACCCTGATGACTAGATGGACTTTGCAAACACAAAAGTTGTCAACTTTTTTAGCTAGGAGGCATTTTCCATAATAAAAAGGCGTCGAAAATAGATTAAGTTCAAAAGAAACTAGAACTTAAAAGTTAAGAAGAACTAGTTAAAAAAGTAAAAGAGTTTTGGGCCTGTGGGTGTATTTGCATTTATTTATTTTATTATGATCTCATATTATTATGTTATATATACATTTTAATATTTTTATTAGTCATTCATTATTCCATAGATATTTGTTTATATAATAAAATGTAATGTAGATTATGTAGTTATAATATAGAAGCATTAGGAATTGCATATTCCCAGTAGTATTAATTAGATATATCTGTTAGGTAAAAGAATACATTTGATTAAAAAATATTGTGTGGATCGTCTTATTTCTTAGTATACAATTAGTTAAAATTTCTAGGTGGGAGGAAGGTCTCTATAACTTCTTTAGGCCGACGACCGGTCTCGTTACCACCGCCCATACAGATGCAAAAACCGTTAAGTTACCTAGTCATCTTTCGGTTTTACCGACTGTGGGTTTATCGATTTTCAGAAGACTACTGCATCGATTTATTGTCGAGGTGGTGGTCTCGTTTCAGAGTACGGTTACGAAACGGGTGGTTGAATTGACGATAAGGCAGCAAGGATATTAAAATAGACTCTTAATGCAATTCATCTCTGTCACAGCCCATTTCGTAAACGCATCATTTAGCCGACATAGTGGTAGTGATTAATATTGTTTAACATCAATTATTTTGATCAACTCCATTCATGGACTTTGTAGGTCTGCTCACTACAGATACAAGGTCATATCCCGTGCTCAAATAAAACAAATATAAATGTTACAATTTATGTAAAGTATTTACTACCACCAGTAAATAGATAGATAGAAGTTCACCAATGATGCTGTTAAAAAACACTATATTGGTCGTTCTCATTCATGGTTTTATTTAAGTGACATAAAATCTTTAATTCTTTTTTGAAATACTTTTCTTCAATTTTTTTTTTTTTAATTAATCTGCGAAAACACATTGTTATATTTGCGTTTTTGTTATTATTATATGTAGGTTCAGGCTTAGAAATATTTTTATAATTTTAATTATACAGGTACCTACTTAAATTATTTTTATTTTTAAATGTATTCTTTTACTAGAGACAATATATGTGTTCCAAAGTATATAAGCCAACTTAGTACCTACATATTTTAAGTTTTATATGCTTACTACTTATATACTTACATCAAAATTTATTTTTACGATTTTTTCTAATAATTAAATTTATTTATGTTCTCGACTATAAAATATAAAGCGCTGGTATCAGTTGGTTAGAATAACTATTGGTTGTCAAATAATTATGTCACTTTTGACAAATAATCTGTAACCATCTGTCATTCGAGTAATAGTTTTAAATTATGAAAAACCGATTCATTGCTCAAATATATAACGCTTTGTTGTAGGATTTAAGAACCAGCCATGGTATATATATAGTACCTATAGGATGTACATATACTATAAGCAGTCGATGCCACGCCATGTCATATATAGGGAGCCGCCCTAAAGTCTAAAATCGCCTTTCCAGTGAGAATAGAAGATGGCCGCCCGCCATACAAATAAAAAAAAGTACTTATAATCAATCATTGAACGTTGATTGGTTAAAGTGAAAAAAGAATATGGCGGCAACGAACATGTAACATTTTGTTTTATAGGCGGTTTTAAGACTTAGGATGGTTTCATATATTATTCTTAGTTTCATGGTCGTCGCTCATTTTGTGTCAAAAATTAACTTCTAAATACATTATTTGGTAAAAAACTTACAACAAAACTGAATAATTACACAATTCAAAATCAAATTTTATAATTCACAATATATTACATTATAAACAAGTTGTAAAAATAAATTCTGATGCATCATAAGTGTAAGTAAGAGTATGATTTACAAAAATAAGTAGGTTTTTAAGTAATAATTATTTATTCCATTATAGATGTGATTTAGGTTAACTATTTTAGTGAAGTAGATTCCTATTTAGACTCCATTGTAACTTCCTTTATGAATGTTATTGCAAAACTTTACAGGGGCCTTATTCCGAGTTTGCAACCGCTAATCACGACAAGCCGTTGCGCAAACTATAAGTATAGAAATGTAAGCCCTATTCCAATGGTTATATAGTATGTATTAGGTTGGCTATTATAATGCAGCCATCTTGAAATACACGAATTCTTCGCAAGTTTGAACATGTATTGAGCATTGGAATTTCAACTTTATAATTAACAGCATAGAACTTACATTTCAATACCCATACTTTACGCAAAATGCGCGACGGTGAATGTGTCAAAACTCGGAATAAAGCTCAAGGATTAACATATCACACCTTGTTGATGATTAAATAATATCCTATTTAAATGTAACCCAGCTTTAATTAATCAAATGTTCTTGTTTTGTTTTTATTTTAATATTATGTATGTATAATTTTTTTAGACATAACCGCAAACTTTAATCAAATGAGCAATTGAATTATTGTGTCAGAAACTTTGCTTTTGTCAGTCCAAAGAAAATGTATTTTGTATATTTTTACTGTGCTTTTATAAGTCTTAGTTTTATTTGGATTTTTAAAATATACTTAAAAGTAATAGATATAAAGAATTATGCTAAATCAGTGGGATTGTAAAAAATATCTGAAGATTGACAACAATTTTTATAATAAAGTAGGTAGGCCTTACTGTTTACTTGTGCAAATACCCACCGCTGTTTTTTATTAATTATTGCCAAAATTATATTTTAAGACATTGATATTTTGCGAATATTATAATGGTGGATGTATCATCATAACGGATCTAGATTTGGAATCGCATCATTTAGCCGGCATAGTGGAAGCGATCAATTTTGTTTAAGAACAATTATTGATCGACCCATTCATGGACTTTGTAGGTCTGCTCTCTACTAGGTAGATACAAACACATGCCGTGCTCCAATTTAAAAAAGTGGTCTATCAAGTTTGACAAAACTTACCGAGTCATCGAAATATCGCTAAAAAGCACTAATTTTTATACCATGCAATCATTACAATATTGTGAGCCGCGACCTCTTTCAGATTGGCAATGAATTGATAAATGAATGAATGAATTCGCTCAGAGAACTATTATTTAACAAACCTCAAAGAAGTCAACAAGATAATTTTAGTACCCTGAATCTGTGAAAAACATCAAGATTAATATATTTGTTATTGGCTGAATTATCACAAATAAAGCGATAGAAAAAAGCCATAAGAAAAAAAAACTATTTTGCGTGTTAGTATTGCTTTTTAAAAGTTGTTTCATTTATCAAGCTATTTTTATAAATGATATAACTTTAGGATTTCGTTATTTTGACTAGTTATTTTTTCCGTTATATGAAGCAATATGGCCGCTGGCTCAACACAGCGTTTGTAACTAGCGGACGTTGGTCAACACAAATATACGATAGTGGCCTAACAAAATTATTAATGAAAACATGTTGGTGAGTCAGAAGTCAGAACCCCCACATCTATCTACAACAGCTAACCACCTAGTCTTACACTGGTTGGTTATGTGGTGTGTGTTCGGTTTGTTTTCTAATTATTTTATGTATGCAAGAGCCTAACCAAGCGAACACTTAGACCTTATACAATTTTTTTTTTTGACTATGCATAAAGGTTTACATAAAATAAATATTTTTGACTTTGGATGTTTACGACAAATCAGATACGAGAATTTAGAAAAAGACAACTTATGTTAAAACCATGTTATATCACTTTGGAATTTGACTAATAAATTCCTCTATTCGTTATTATAATTATATATTTTTTGTATTCATGTAGGTGGTAGAATTTATTTTTAATAAAAGCTTTATCGGGTACATGATAAACCTCAATCAGTACATTTCCAAATGTAAATGCATTCCGCGCAGGAACCGTAACAATGTACTTTGGATCCATATTTCACAGAATATGTTTTAAAGATTAGAGTTTGGTGGTACCTACTCCATATTTTATCTCTGTAGAAGGCCATTCGTATTTGGGTAATGTAAATTGATTTTGGCTAACATTACAATTTGCATTTTGTTTCTGATGGATACGTTTCAAAATGATTGTATGCGTTCCCGTTCGTAAATATAATTTAATAGGTTACTTACCTTTTTTATTAGTAGTTCTAATAATGGTTAAATTTCCTTTCTCTTCGTCTATACCACAATTTCTCCAAAAGTACAGGCGTAGAGATTGTACTTTTCCTCTTTATAGTAAATAGTTTTATTATTTTGGTTATGAATCCACTTGAACACACATTCATACCGTTGGTATATTAGAATTTTGAAAAAAAAAATTGAACTCTATAATACAAAATAACTTTGTCCAATTTTATTCAGTAGCGAGGCTGGGCGATGATGAATAGCTAAGTCAGTCAGGACAAACTTTTTCTGTACCCAAGGCCTGCGGCTCACTAAATTGTAATGATTGAACCGATTTAACGTATGATAAGTTTTTTTTGTAGGTTACCTAGCATACTTATTGTATTACGATCTGCCATGATATTATAGGTACACCCGCCATTCCGATATTCATTTTTTAAATAGGAATAATTATATTTACATTTTCAGATTATACAATTTTAATTATTACTTTTTAAAGATAATTTGAAACTAAGTTTCACACGCAATGTATGCTGTCCATTTTTTTATTTTAGGCTTAATTTTTTTATATTGTGATTGTTTTCTTGCCATTAACTTGTAAGCGTAAATGCCAAATGTTTCATATTATGTTATAATATAGTGAAAAATTACCCCTTTTTTATTTCTTTTACTTACCCGTTCACTGCGTGAAACTCCTTAGATCCAGCTGCGAGATTGACGACGATCCAGCTGCCACGTTCATCAAGTATTTAATCCAATCTTATTTTTACATATAACTAAAAATAATAATAATAGGTTTTCCGAAAAAAATGCCTTTACTTGTTTTTTAAATAAAATATAATCCACTTCACAATAATATATGTAAATGCCTTGCCACAATAATATAAGTTATGGTTGCTCTTGTGTACTTGGCTTCAATCTCTTCGCAGCCAGGGGGGTTATTCCAAGATTGCAACCGCTAAACACGACAAGACGTTGTACAATCTATAAATATGGAAATATAAGTTCTATTCCAATTGTTATATAGTTTGTGTTACGTTGGCTATAATAACGCCGCAATCTTGAAATAAACAAATTCTTCGAAGTTTGAACATGTTTGGAGCATTAGAATTTCAACTCTATAATTAACAGAATACCTAGGACTCATATTTCAATATTTATAGTTTACACAATGTCTTGTCGAGTTTAGCGGTTGCAATCTTGGTATGACCCCCCAGGTGTAAACAGTAGCTCTACCACAAGTTATAGCTAACAGTTTCTACTATCTATATTTTTCAAATAAACCCTCTCTAATTGGTACTCATATCTATAGTTACTAGCGACTATAGTAGAAACTTACTGCAAAAACTTATGGTAGGGCTACTGGGGCTCTAGAGAAAAAGCAGGCGAGGCGACATGTCGCGTCGTCTCAGTCAAAATTTGACAGTGACAGTAGGCGTGAGGTACGCTGTCACCTGCCAAAGTCTATACAGTTTTGAATGAAGGCGACGAGACATGTCGCCTCGCCTGCTTTTTCTCTAGAGCTCCTGGTATTACTTTGTTTTATTTAACCTCACGGTCCGAATGCCAGCGCTGACGTTCATAATCACCGGTCCGATTCAAAAAGGGCGATGTAATCACTCACGGTGCTATTAGCGTGCTAATCATGAAGCTAAAAAACGCGCCCCGCGCCAATGGAGTAAGCATGATACATAAATTATTTCATAATAGTGCGGTACCGGTGTCGCCAATTTCTGAGGCGAACAAATAAAGAACGGGGAAAAAGGTGTGACTTCCAATGGCAGCTCAACGCGTCTGACACTTAAAAAACTGCTTGAGAAAAAGAGAGATACAAGTTAGCTATTGGCAAACATGAATGTGTGCGCGTGTCTATGAAGTGTAGTTTGTTTATTATAAAAAGCTAAATATTAAATTGCATACTTAATAGTTTCGATAGTGTTGCCACCGACAACAAATATTATTACTTATCGATATAAACATATTTTACAGAAAAGAGCGATTAGAACTATATTAAATCTTATCCCTTTAGATAGTTGTAGAGGAAAATTTAAACAGTTGGGTATAATGACATTATCCTCAATGTATATTCTAAAAAATATTTTGTATGCCTCAAAAAACATACTCCTTTCAATTGTAACATTCATTCATTTTCCACTAGAAATAAAAATAAAATATCAAGTATTAAATGTAGGCTAAGTACAAAGCATAAATGCTTTATTGTTAATAGTATAAAATTTTATAACAAAATAGATGATACATGGAAGGAACTTACTAATAAATTATTTAAAAACAAATGTCGACAATTTCTTCAGGACTTTGAACTATATGACATAGATGACTTTGGCTAGCATTGGTTTTGTTTAATTTATAGCTTAGGGAGACATCTGGTATTGCATTTTATTTTGTTTAACATCATTATTTTGAATATTAGTGGTTATGACATAATTCTTTTTTTATATTTTTTATATATATATTTATTATAGGTATAGATTAACAAAATAGAACTATAAATGACAAAGCCCTTTTACAGCCGCTATTTTTTTTATTTTATTTTTTATCTAATATTGTTTATACCTTTTCAGAAATATGACAATGCCCATTTACAGCTTAACTTTACTAGGTATTAATATTTTTTTATTAATGTTTTATTTACTTAACAAAACCCCTTTACATTTGCTATTAATTGAATTTGTTGTATTTTACTGTTATTTGTTAAATTTATTATGTAGTTTCTTTTCTTCTTTATATCTATTCTGATATTTGTTAAATTATGACAATTACTAAGTGTTCCAAAAGTGTACCTATGGTTGCAAATAAATGAATATGAATATAACCAAATATTTTGTGATTTATAGAGATCATCAAAGATTAATAATTTATCGATATACAATTGTAATACACACACATATTATGACGGGTGCCTTACGGCGCCCGAGACCGCCTAGACGGCCCCGAAGTAACCAGCGGAGGGGTTTTAATCCCACCTCGTCGTAGCCGATGGTATGAGTCGAACAAGTGGCTAGTTGGTCGCGATGTTTTGAATCGACTCAATAACTTTGAAAGGATATACTTTGGGCTAATATGATTAAATCAAACAACTTTCCCATGGAACCATGTATCGCAAAAGAAAAAAAAATAGCCTTCTCCATACAAACTAGTAACGGTAAAATGACCAATTTGTATGGGGAAGTCAATTTTGTTTTTTCATTTGCGACATATGGTTCCATAGGAAAAGTTGTTAGATTTTATCAGCAGAACCTCATATTAGCCCAAAGTACATCCTTTCAAATTCACCCTGATAGACACTTTCGCATTTATAATACTAGTGGATTTAAAATATGTAGGTAATATATAACAATAAATGAAAATACCTACTTTATTAAATTAAAACACATGCACAACTAACTACATGTTGACGCAACCTCAACATTTTTGACCGACCTCCAAGAGGAAGTTATAAAAGTCGATGCAAACTACAAAAGGCGAAAAACATTTAAATCGTAGCTTGATTCCTCAAAATGTACTGAACATACACGGGTACCAATTTTCTTCTCTTTTAATTGCCTCTACTCATTAACGTTTTAATGCCGAATCTTTCGGGAAACTGTATGCATAGAAAATATAATTAGTATTATATAAAAAAAAACAATAATTGTATAATATCTCATAGCCATGAAAGTATTTACAAAAATCGAGTTTATCAACAATAAAATCACATCACTAAATTGCATGAAGCTAAAAAAACGCGCCCCGCGCCAATGGAGTAAGCATGATACATAAATTGTTTCATAATAGTACGATACCGGTGTCGCCAATTTCTGAGGCGAACAAATGAAGAACGGGGAAAAAGGTGTGGCTTCAAATGGCAGCTCAACGCTTCTGACACTTAAAAAACTGCTTGAGAAAAAAAGAGATACAAGCAAACATGAATGTGTTCGCGTGTCTATGAAGTGTATTGTTTTTTTTATTATAAAAAGCTAAATATTTAATTGCATATTTAATAGTTTCGATAGTGTTGCCACCGACCACAAATATTATTACTTATCGATATAAACCAAATATTTTGGGATTTATAGAGATCATCAAAGATTAATAATTATTTATCGATATACAATTGTAATACACACACATATCATCAAGGTAACCAGCGGAGGGGTTTTGATCCCACCTCATCGTAGCCGATGATATGAGTCTACACCGAACAAGTGGCTAGCTCGTCGCGATGTTTTGAATAGACTCAATAACTTTGAAAAATATACTTTGGGCTAATATGATCTTTCCCATGGAACCAATGTATCGAAAAAGAAAAAAAAATGGCCTTCTCCATACAAACTAGTAACGTTAAAATGACCAATTTGTATGGAGAAGTACATTTTTTTTTTCATTTGCGACATATGGTTCCATAGGAAAAATTGTTAGATTTTATCAGCAGAACCTCATATTAGCCCAAAGTACATCCTTTCAAATCCACCCTGATAGACACTTTCGCATTTATAATACTAGTGGATTTAAAAAATGTAGGTATATAATAATATAACAATAAGTTAAAATACTTTATTAAATTAAATTATTTATTAAATTAAAACACATGCACAACTCTACATGTACCTACTAAACGCAATCTCAACATTTTTGACCGACCTCCAAGAGGAAGTTATACTCAACTACAAAAGGCGAAAAACAATTAAATCGTAGCTTGATTCGTCAAAATGTACTGAACATACACGGGTATTCTTGTTGGTTACCAATTTTATTCTCTTTTAATTGCCTCTACCCATTTACGTTTTAATGCCGGATCTTTCGGGAAACTGTATCATGTATAGAAAATATAATTAGTATTATATAAAAAAAAACAATATTTGTATAATATCTTATAACCATGAAAGTATTTACAAAAATCGAGTTTATCAACTATAAAATCACATCACTAAAAAGTAACTGACAAACCTCGTTGGACGGTTCTGTGGTCGCCATACCTTTTAATTAAATTGAAAAGATTATAAATTATTTTAAAGTATCGAAATTCTCATTAAAAATAAAAACACATCACTAGTTTTTCAACTTCTAACTGATGCACATAGTTTGACAGTTACCGTCAAATTTTGATATTTTAATTATGGGTTTTATTATTATTTTTTATAAGGTTTAATATAAGAAAAACATGTTAAATACATACTTGAAAAACGTGATAGTGTCACGGTACTTTTTTTAAATAGTAGTTTCTACACAGCTTTAATGCACAATTAACCATTTTTCCGACAATAAAAGCGGAGCTCTTTTCGACTTTCTCCGCCGAACGCACAAATCAGACTGAGGATGTAAAAAATAGTGTGTGAGTGACAAATTTGTCACTCGCGCGGCACCCTGCAAATTGAATGATGCTTACTCCTCCAGTAGGGGCGCGCGGACGGGCACGGTTTTTACCTTCATGCTAAATTGTAACTGACAAACCTCGTTGGACGGTTCTGTTTTCGCCATACCGTTTGATTAAATTAAATTTAAATGATTATAAATTAGGATTCTTTGAGGGTAGCCCGAAGACTGTAGACGCGTGTATATATTATATTTTTTAAATTTAATTTTATTGAATATTATTGTGCAAAAGTGTACTAATTTTGTAGAATAATCATTCGTATAGTAATATTAAGTGTGAGAAGTGTAGCATTTACGCAGTGATCTCAGTGTTTGTGTTATCTCAAATAATCCCACAATCTTCAGTAAAGTGGCGGTACCCATTTTACTGTCGATTTCTTTTTCCTCCTTCACTTGATATTGGCAAGACTATACCGTATGCTTTCATACGGTCATGTCGCCATTCCTTTTTCTACCCTAGTCCTTTCCCGGTTCCTTTCTATCCTATTATCCCACTTTTACTTTGTAAATCTTTATAAATCTACCCGCAACCACCGCACTTGATATTGGCAAAATTACGCCTATATGGCGTAGAGGCCACGAATAAAAGAAGAAGAAGAAGAAGATTATAAATTATTTTAAAGTATCGAAATTCTCATTAAAAATAAAAACACATCACTAGTTCTTCAACTTCTAACCTTGCGGTCCGATTCACGCCAAAATCGATGTCAGCGCTGTCATCACCGGTCCGATTGGGCGTAAGCGCGCTAACGATAGATGATTTGACATAGATAGTGACGTCATTACAGACGCCATATTGGACTTACAGTGATTTTGCTTGTGGGTGAAATCGCTGTGAGCGCTGTCAGAATAACATTTATCTAGAAACATGTTTTCAAGGAAAGTAATAAAATTCCTTAAATAATTATTAAGTAGATAGTTAAAAGTGTTGTGTTCTCATTGATTTTAATATTAATGTAAACAAATATACAAAATACATTAATTTATTATGGCGTTTTATTTGACATTTAAACAGAGTGAGAGGAGCATATGTTTTAGTTGCGAGATAGAGGGAGATACAAGTGATGTTCTTGTGAGCGCGCTTAATCACTGGTCCGATTCATTATCACGCTAATAGCGCCGTGAGTGGTCTCATCGCGCTTTTTGAATCGGACCGGTGATTATGAACGTCAGCGCTGACAGCGGTGTTATCTCCATTCGGACCGTGAGGTAACTGATGCAGTTTGACAGTTACCGTCAGATTTTGATATTTTAATTATGGGTTTTATTATTATCTTTTATTATGGTTTAATATAAGAAAAACATGTTAAATACATACTTGAAAAACGTGACCCTAGGCGCGCGGACGGGCACGGTTTTTACCTTCATGGTGCTAATGAATCGGACCAGAGGCTCTACCATGGGTTTGCGCATTGTAGAAACGTAACGTATTCATTTACGTATACGCTTTGTTGTTGGTAACAGGATTGAATAAAGCGATCCTATTGGTTGTTGCTCACGTATACGTAAATGAAAACGTTACGTTTCTACAATGCGCAAACCCACGGTAGAGCCTCAGTATCTACTTTTCTAATGGAAATTACTTTTCTCGGCATTCGTATATATATTTTTTTACTAATTATTAATGCCCCCTTCGAATCATTGCAAAATAATATTAATAAATTATTTTATATTTAAGTTTTCTTTTAATATTACAATAATACGATTTTATGTAGCCTAGTGGTTAAGTTACTGCGCAACTAATAGCAAGGTTAAGCAGATGACAACAAGACCGGTTTGGGATGGGTGACCGCTTTATACAACGAGGCTATTTCATCATAAACACCGCAACAATATCGCCACTTGTTAGGTGTTGCCTCCGAATACCATCGGCGAAATGAGGATGGGTTAATCCCTCCGCTGGGACCCTGAGGCCGTTTAAACGGTTCTCGGGAGCCAAATTGGCACCCGTGATGGTATTTATTTTATTTATTTATGTAGTACTAATAACTATTATAATACATATTATAACTTGAAGTCAATAATATTATACGACTTTAATTCATTTGCTGTCTGCCATTTTCAGGGTACCTTAAAAGAGTGAAAACCAGTAACAATTTTTTTATTGAATGAAAATTAAGTATAATAATATAATATGGTAGTAATTCTTGACGTAGATAATTCGTAAATTGATTAAAAACGACTTAAAAGTAAGTTATTAAAGAACTCTATATTGCCAAGGTATCAACCATGGCAATATAGAGTTTATGGTCACTTAGCCCATTTCTTTAATTTATAAGGAAACTAATATTTTCTTTTATAATTATCATTTTCATTGCTGCTTTTATCATCATCGTCTTGATCTTCATATAATTGTTCATTAGATTCATGATCCATTTGAACATCGGTCATAATAATTTGTGGAGAACTTCTCAAATTAAATAAATAAATTATTATTGATAAGGTGTTAAGTGTGATAAGCTAAAGTATCAATAAAATTTGTACTTACATGAGCATTGCTTTTCACAATTACTATTTTTTTCTACGAAACCATTTTTTGATTCTTTCAAATGTCTATAACTTTTGCTTCGTTCTAAGTAGGTTTTTCTTACTTTACGTCTAAAACTCCAACTGTACCCCTAGTGTGAGTTTTTTAACTATTACTTTGCGTTTGAGTTAACTAAAATTTGTATGGGTAATGGTTCAGCGCTCCAAGCGGAAATTTTGAGAACTAGAAATGCGGTCGTATGATTGGTCAAAATGTCAACGCAGTAGTATAGTTAACGCGAAAGTAAATGTTAACAAAAAAAACACACTAGGGCTACTGGATAATCAAAGTGTTTATAAGACTTACTTATATAACCTATTCAAAACTATAACGGTCTTATTCATAAAAACTTACGAAGCCTTTATTGATGCTTTATAACAGCTCAATAGCAAAACACCTCAAAACGTTATTCATAAACGCACAATAAACCTCTAATAGTGATAAACGTCAAATAACAGCTCCATAACTTTATTGAAGGCAGGAGCCCACTATAAACCTATTTTAACCTCACTTTTTATACATATTTAATTTTTTTGATTTAAAATTTTATTAAATGACTTCAATTACTTCATAAAATAATATTACAAATAAAAATAATAATGCCCAGTCGGCTTCCGATCAACAAATTCTCAAAATTTTACAAATCGAATGGACTTGAACCAAATTAGGTTGGGCGCACACTGACATAAATTTGTAACAAAAAAATATTAACATTTAATCTTGTTTCACCGCAGTAATTTGTCCAAAAAGACAAAGTTGTGCCGCTTCAAACTACAAAAATTTAATGGCGGTGCCGCCACATCTGTTTTTATTTATTTATTACACGACATGTGATTTTGTATCTACCGGATGGTAAACAGACGTACAAACTCCATAAATGGATCGATAAATACATTGTCGTTTTACAATATTGATCGCTCCCACTATGCCGGCTAAATGATGCGGTTACAAAATGTCAAAGAATCAAAAAGAAAGAAAAAAAATCAATGAAGTTTACATTACGAGTCTATTTTAATATCCTCGCTGCTTTATCGTAAATTCAGTCGCTTATTTCGTAACCGCACCATGAAAGGATACTACCATCTCAACAATAAATCTATGCAGTACCAACCAACCGGTGAACCCACAGACTAAAACGGAAACATGACTAGGTCACTTGACAGTTTTTGTTGTTGTATGTGAAACAAGTATTGCGACTTTCCAGTTACATATTATCATACAGAGATGCAATCATAAAAAAATCACATAGATACAGATATAGAGACATGCAACATACGCGATAAACAAAGCTGTATTCTATTTTTGATACAAATTATTTTAATTTAAACGACGGCTGAAACCGCAGGGCACAGCTAGTGTGACTAAATTTTCTATCAGTGTGCGCCAAACCTTATTATAATTATTTCATTAGAGGTGTCAAAAACGTTTTTTTTTTTACTTTTATGGTCTTGGTTTTCCGTGATTCTGCCAACTTTCTTGACAATCAATTATTTTTTTCTATCAACACATCACTAATTCAGCTAATAAACGTCAAATAGTTATAGGAGGTTTATGAATAACAAAAAAGTTATCGAGCCAATAGCCTTATTGAACGTTTTAACTATTGAGCTCTTTAAGAGTGTTTTAAGGTTTTTTTATGAATAAGACCGTAAGTTTTTTAAGGCATATTAATCTGATCTTTAAATCTTTAACCTTGTATACAAGTCATGTAAGCACACTAAAAAGTTTTTATACAAAACGTGTATATGACGATAGCGTTTTCTAAGTGATAAATATATACGGTCTTATTCATAAAAAATCCTTAAAACACTCTTAAAGAGCTCAATAGTTAAAATGTTCAATAAGGCTATTGGCTCGATAACTTTTTTGTTATTCATAAACCTCCAATAAAGCTCCTATAACTATTTGACGTTTATTAGCTGAATTAGTGATGTATTGATAGAAAAAAATAATTGATTGTCAAGAAAGTTGGCAGAATCGAGGAAAACCAAGACCATAAAAGTAAAAAAAAAACGTTTTTGACACCTCTAATAACATAATTATAATAAGGTTTGGCGCACACGGATAGAAAATTTAGTCACACTAGCTGTGCCCCGCGGTTTCAGCCGTCATTTAAATTAAAATAATTTGTATCAAAAATAGAATACAGAATTCTGATTTTTTATGATTGCATCTCTGTATGATAATATGTAACTTGCAAGTCGCAATACTTGTTTCACATACAACAAAAACGGTCAAGTGACCTAGTCATGTTTCTGTTTTAGTCTGTGGGTTCACCGGTTGGTTGGTACCAGGACTACTGCATAGATTTATTGTTGAGGTGGTAGTATCCTTTCATGGTGCGGTTACGAAATAAGCGACTGAATTTATGATAAAGCAGCGAGGATATTAAAATAGACTCTCAAAATTTTTTTTTCTTTCTGTTTGATTCTTTGTCATTTTGTAACCGCATCATTTAGCCAGCATAGTGGGAGCGATCAATATTGTAAAACGACAATGTATTTATCGATCCATTTATGGACTTTGTAGGTCTGCTTACCATCCGGTAGATACAAAATCACATGTCGTGTAATAAATAAATAAAAAAACAGATGTGACGGCAGTCGGCACCGCCATTCAATTTTTGTAGTTTGAAGCGGCACAACTTTGTCTTTTTGGACAAATTACCGCGGTGAAACAAGATTAAATGTTAATATTTTTTTGTTACAAATTTCTGTCAGTGTGCGCCCAACCTAATTTGGTTCAAGTCCATTCGAGTTGTAAAATTTTGAGAATTTGTTGATCGGAAGCCGACTGGGCATTATTATTTTTATTTGTAATATAATTTTATGAAGTAATAGAAGTCATTTAATAAAATTTTAAACCAAAAAATAAAATATGTATAAAAAGTGAGGTTAAAATAGGTTTATAGTGGGCTCCTGCCTTCAATAAAGTTATGGAGCTGTTATTTGACGTTTATCACTATTAGAGGTTTATTGAGCGTTTATGAATAACATTTTGAGGTGTTTTGCTATTGAGCTGTTATAAAGCATCAATAAAGGCTTCGTAAGTTTTTATGAATAAGACCGATAATCTTTATATGATTGTCATATAGAAATCTTTTTACTATAAAAAAGTAATTTGGCAGTCGCAATTATAACCACCTTATCATTGTCATAAAAAAATACTTTTATACTTCACTTTATAATTAAGTTATTTAAGTCAATATTAATTTGAATATTGGTCTTTTTAACCATGTACACAAGTTGTGAAAGCACACTTAAAATTTATTATACAAAACGTATATATGGAGATACGTTTTCTAAGAGATAAATATAGAATATTTATATGATTGCTATATAGAAATCTTATTGATGTCATAAAGCAACGTTGTGGTCGCCATTATAACCACTTTAATATTGTTATAAAATATACTTTTATACAACTTCAAAAAGCCACAAAGTGGTCGTAAACGAGACTAATACACGATTATTATGTATGTTTTGTTTAAGCGTCCAAGAGTTATATAAAAATGTTCTTTAAAGGTCACAGCTGCTACCTGCTTATAAGATGGTCATATAATTTGATCGTATTTTGGGCTAAATTAAATGACTAGAGTATTAAACAACTAAACGTTCGTATAAAATACTATAACATAATTCCTTGGATTTTGAGGCACCACTGGATAACCTCTACCTAACTCAATGTTATTTAGTCTATATTATATGACTACTTTGTTACTTGGGGTTCCCGAGTGGAATCCCTGGAGAAAGACTCAATGAATGAGACAGACATTCCCGAGTGAAAAGTAATAGTTGAGGACATGAGGGTACAACTTGCGGAGGGTTTATATTCCGCCTTAAAAGGGGAATGCCCGCTTTCGGCATATAATAAACAAACTTACTAATATTTTATAATTATTTTTTATACCAAAAAACATCGTTTAAAAGTTTTGTTAATTTTTTTCGCTTTATGTAAAGTAAATAAATTACAATTTAAAATAAGTTTTTTTTAATTAAAATTATAACGATAGTTAAATGGCGTTTTGTTCTTTTACTGCACGATGTAAAAGTAGTAAAAGATGTCTTGATCAATACAGCCTTGATAATATGACATTAATAAAATCTGACTCAATATAGTTTTTTTTTATTTTTATTTCAATGAAAATTATCAATTATTTTAATATAATTCATGCAGTGTTCACGATTTATTAAATTATAAAATCTAAACGAAACACATTTGTTTTTGGTTTACAAGGCTGCAAGGTGTAATTAGCCTTTGTCTTATAAGAAAATTGAATCTAAAAAAAGAAGTATGCGGTTTGGTTTTAACGTTTCGTGTAACGCCGTAGATTTGAATCGTGCTTAATACTGAGAGAGAATGTTCTTAGCTATCCATGGCTTCACCGTGTGGGTGCCGGGTCCATCGTGTGGTTGGAAGGCAGGGGAATGAACTGCAGCATTCCCGGACTTGAGACCGCGAAGTAGGTTTAAAGGCGTTTTGAACTCTCACCGTGTTCACTACCCTCTCTACTCAACCAAATACTATATGATCCTGTAAGCGCCATCTTGGAAACACGCTCCATAAAAGTTCCGACGGCTGATCTTGGAAGGCCAAGATCCTTCAATAGACGATGCAAAGACTTTGCTGGAATTCCTCTTGCACCAACTTCCACTGCATAAGGTTGGGTTTTAAATCCTTACATAACTTACTAAAAAAACGTACTATAAAGGTTTCCGAGAAATTCATTAAAAACAGTTGGCGCCCCATGTGCCCATGGATTTGCGCGTGTTAGTTATATTAGGGTTTTTTTAGTTATAGAGACCTTCCTCCACCTAAAACGTATAATACATTTAAAGAAAAAACCGAACCATTTTAAGAGTAATAAATAACTATAAAATAAAATCCATGGCGATGATTTATCAGAAACGCCAAAAATAAATATTATAGCTTCAATTTATATTTTACCTAATACGAAGTTCATATTATGAACGTATTTTTAGTATTAAGAACGATTCAAATATCTACTGTGGCGGGGCCACGAAGTATCACACAAGGATTCATCGTTGTTTTTTTTTTCCATCAATGCTTCATTTCTTTTTGTTTGTGTGCTTTTGGAAGAAAGAGGATTTTGATTACTTTAATAACGACACCCGCTTTCCCATAGACTCCTGACTCTGCTACACACGACGACCCCGGCTATCGAAATATTGACTACATGATAAATAAATATATACGGACATTTTTCAAAATCTATATAAATACTAATAAGTACATATATATGTTTTTAAGTCTATTAAATACAACCGCCGGTGGTCCAGTGGTTGCCTTCTTATAAAAATAAATATAATAATATTTTTTCTTATATTGAAAATAGGTTAGGAGTGATCTAACTTTCCTAATATACCACTGCTTAGGTTTTAATTTTATAAATCAAAAAGTCTATGAATAAATAAATTACATCTACTAAACTACTACGTGTCTAAACTTTTCTTCGCGACTGTACCCGTAGAATTTTGTGATCGCCATAACTTTTAATCCAAGCGTTCTAGCGAAATGAAAATAGGCGAATATTAATCGAAACCTAATTACTGCGAAGGAACTAACCCCGTAAGTACATTATTTCTATGGTGGTCCTGCCGATGTCACGTTTTATCAGCAGGACCACCACTGTAACTTTTGAACCAAGCGGTCTAGCGAAATGAAAATTGGCTCACAAATTCAAAAACTAATTTCTGCGAAAGAACTAACCTCGTAAGTGCATTATTTCTATCGTGGTCCTGCCGAAGTAACGTTACATCGGCAGGACCACAAATACATCCCTATAACTTTTGAACGAAATTAGCTAACAAATTCTCACAAATTACGTACTAAAACCTGGCATAATCAAAAACGATATCACACGTGGTGGCCCGGCTGATGTCACGCATACGATTCCGCTTCAAACCCCGGACCCCGAAATATGGATCCTAGTTGGAGTATAATAGTATTCCAACTTTTACGTAAACCGTTTCACTTTTTTAAGCCTTGTTTTAGTCTAAACTGGCAATTTCTGCAAAATTTGTGAGTATTCACTGTGGGACTTGGGCATTCCCCTTTGTGATATTGTATACTGTAGCTCAAGTGTGAGCTTTTTGTGTACTTCGAGTTAACTACAGTTTGATACTTCGTGGCCCCGCCACAGTAGATATTAGAATCATGAGAGAAGAGAAGTTATGTTCAATTGTGCATACTTCGTGGCCCCGCCACAGTAGGTAGATATTAGAATCGTGAAAGAGAAGTTATGTACAATTGTGTGATATTTCGTGGCCCCGCCACAGTAGATATTTGAATCGTGGTTAATACTAAAAATAAGTTCATAATATGTACGTAATTGTACATAACTTAAAAAAAATGTACTATAAAGGTTTTCGAGAAATTCAAAAAAAATGTTTGGCGGGGCTAGAAAGCATACTTCCTAGCTAAGCCACAGTAAACACTGAGATCAATGGTATAATAGGGTTCAAACTTATTGTTAAAAAAATACATTTGGTGTTTATTATAATTTCTGTACAAAATAATCATTACCTACATGATAAATACCAAAATTAAAATAGTCGATGGCTATGCCGAAATTATCAGGCGTTCCCGATATAGTCTCGTCATGGATTTTATTTATATAGTCATTTATTACTCTGTTGCTACTTTTTTGCGCAACTAGATGTTGCCCATGACTTCGCGCGTGTTATTATGGGTTTTTTTTAATGGTTTGGACAGACAGGAACGGACTCAGTGATTTTAAAAGGGTTCGGTTTTTTTCTTTAATGTATACGTATTAGGTGGAGGAAGGTCTCTATAGCTAAAAGAAAACGCCTAATTTAACACGCGCGAAGCCATGGGCAACGGCTAGTTGCTCGAAAAAGTAATATTAGAGAGTAATAAATAAGAAATAAATTCCATGCCGAAACTATCAGAAACGCCTGATAATTTCGTCACGGCCATCTACTATTTCACGTTTTTTTAACACTATTATACCATTGATCTCAGTGTACACTGTGGCGAGGCTAGCTAGTATGCTTCCTAGCCTCGCCAACTATTTTTGTTGAATTTCTCGGAAACCTTTTTATAGTACATATTTCAAGCTATGTACAATTACGTAGGTACATATTTTTAGTATTAAGCATGATTCAAATATCTACTGTGGTGGGGCCACGAAGTATCACACTGTAGATAACTCGGAAGTAAACGTTTACAAAAAGCTCACACTTGAGTTACAGTATACATCACAAAAGGGAATGCCCAAGTCCATTACACTCACAAATGTTTGCATTAAAGCATACTTCCTAGCCCCGCCAACTATTTTCTATGACAATTTCAGTTAACTAAATCGCAATGTAATAGTTAGAAATCTCCGACAAGGGCTACTGTAGATATACTTGTCATAATAGAGCTGATATTCATATAAATACTTAAAACTACGAAGGATATCTAAAGAATTCGTAGGTATTAGTTTTTGGTACGTGGTTTCTTCAAAGATAGTCTACATTAGAATAATTTATGTCCTTTAAGCGCTAATTCATATTTATTTTTTTGTCTAATTTCAACGCCATCTAAGACTCATCAGCACCTATGCATGTCTCTGAAGATATAAGAGCCATTTTATATATGCTCTTATACTTCTTCATTATGGCTTACATAATGAAGGACACTTGTTGTTTGTGGCTTGTGCTGATACGAGTAAATTACTGCTGTAATTATTTGAAGCCTCTAAAGCCATATTACATTATTATTACCCTAAGCCTCATCTTTCACTCTTTAATAGATTAGCAGGTAGAAAATGCCTCGGGCAATAAGTTGCCTATATTCAATATTTATTGTAATTTTGTGTGTGATACTTCGTGGCCCCGCCACAGTAGATATTTGAACCGTGCTTAATACTAAAAATATGTTCATAATATGTACGTAATTGTACATAACTTTAAAAAATATGTACTATAAAGGTTGCCGAGAAATTCTACATAAACAGTTGGCGGGGCCAGGAAGCATGCTTCCTAGCCCCGCCATGTACACTGATATCAATGGTATAATAGTGCTCAAAGTAATATTTTCGTCATAGCCATAGTACTATTTCAATTTTGGTTTTTATCATGTAGGAATGATTTTTTTGTACATTTCTTACTATGATTATAATGAACAATAAATGTAATTTTTTTTAACACAAACTTTGAGCACTATTATACCATTGATCTCAGTGTACACTGCGGCGGGGCTAGGAAGCACACTTCCTGGCTCCGCCCACTGTTTTTATTGAATTTCTCGGAAACCTTTATATTACATATTTTTTAAAGTTATGTACAATTACGTACATATTTTGAACATATTTTTAGTATTAAGCACGGTTCAAATATCTACCTGTGGCGGGGCCACGAAGTATCACACAATTTTATGCAATAAAGTATTTTAAATAAATAAAATTAAAATATTTTAGAAAATGGTGTTTATGTAGATTCGGACGGTCTTCTCTTACTATTATATAGACTATCTTTAAATCCAGCAGGTGTTTCCCAAGTGTTATTGAAAAAAAAACTAAAGCAAATTCACTCAATATATAATATATTGCCAGAAAATAAAAAAATAAGTGACTTTGAAATGGTCCCGTTATGACATGTAACAATATTACTAAGTTGGAAAATGTAAATAAATCAATTGGATCTAAATAAACTTCGAAAAAGTGCGATTTTCCAACATATTAGTAACATTGCTTAAGACATATAACATCGTAAATACCAATATTTACTATAATTATAATCAAACCCCAGTATGTTACTACCTACAAAAATATTAATGAATGTGTAATTATTGTATAAATACAAATATTACATAAATTAATTTATAATAAATGCCAAAACTTATATGCAGAGATTTAGTATTAAATAAAACTCAATTATCTTTATAAAATTACGTTTTATGAAAACAAACCAAAACCTCGACATTAGTTTTTTTTTAATAGTGAATCTCGAAAAAGTACGCCAATTAATAATCATTAATAATAAACTTCTTCAAACTAATATAGGTATTGTTTAATAAGATTACTGATTAGCGTTACAGTAGTGCTTGTATCCAAATCTACTATTACATAAAATATATACATTGTATATAATAATATTCATGGATATATATAGGGTGGAAAGAAATATAAAAATAGAGTCCAAATTAGTGTAGAAATGTATAGTTTATTGAACAAGTCACAACACTATCTATGGCTAAGGTGCGTAATTACTATTTTTCAATTTACGAACTAATGACATTGCTGTTATTTAGTTGGTATAAATAATTTCTTATAGAAATATACAAAAACACTGATACTATTACGTCATTAAGTTCATATAGTGAATTATTACAGCACTAATTCTTCGACCAATATTCAATTAGTAATAAAAATTAGCGCCCTAAAATACTAAACTAAATATATATCCGATATATAAAAAATAAATCAAAATAAGCAAACTTATTTAAATTAAAATTTCTTGTTTACTTGTAACAAATATATAATATTGAAATCAACAGTGGACTAGGTTAAGAAGGACACATTGGAAAGTTTTTGGTTATTGTGTTGTTTTGTTATAAAATATAACAAGTAAACTAAGATTACTTCAAATATTTTTTAAATAAGTTTGCATTAAAATATATAATAATAAGTATATAATAATAATAATAATACACGTAGAGAGAGTTAAGCTCAAATCACTATCTAACGGCTTCCTTTCCCCTGGACCATGTTGGCTAAAAATACCTCTTATAAAGCTTTTGATCGAAATCTTGCCATTTTATTCCTTCGCACGACCCCTACATACTTGCTAAGCTTCCTCCACCTATTACGAAGACGACTGACTTCCCTTTCGGATGTTGCCTATTAGTCAGTACAGTACCTGAGCCGTCTTCTCTGTCTACCCGTGGTCTATAGCTTGACTCCCTCTACGCACAGATATACTATATGAAGTCTGGTCAATATCTAAAAGGGTGTAAGGACACGACGATCTGTCAAAGAATATGATCTCTTGTACCGTCTTGAGCTTGTCACTACGATCATATTCTTATCCAAAATACAGCCGAATTCTTCTGCTCGGCCTTTTCAAAATCACTTTTTCAAGTAAACATTTTCATTAACTTCATTTCAACAAGTTTCAAGGAACTTCATCCTTTTCTTGTTTCTATATAAAACAAACAAAATCAATATTAGACTTAGTTGGTAATGTATTTGTTAATTTATAACCTTTGTTTTTGCAACAAAATTGATTTAAAAACCCTAGATTCACAGTAGTAGTCAGCATCAAAAACACACATTTGATTTTACCACCTAATAAGACAGAATATAAAATAACACAAAATTTTAGAGAGTTCATAAGATTTAATTCCAATAATAATAAGATTAATGTGAAACTGAGAAATCAAAAAATATACATATAATTCTATTCTCAAACTTTTAGTCAGTTTAAAGTAAATAGTTGTGAATCTAAGATATTTACATATCAATATGTATTGTAACAGTTACGGCTAACTTAAAACTAAACCCTTTTGGTGTAAACGACGGCAGACATCGTCGGCGCCAACGGAAGTACTACTAATAACGACCTGCAACGTCAAACGCCAAATAACCAACATTGTCTAGTACACGGTACAGTCACAACTGACATAAATGTTCACTTTTTAAATTATGTTTTGAAAACAATTTCTTTGCAAGATAGCTTAATAACTTCTGTATAGGTACTCTTTACACGAAAAATAAAATGTATTATTGCAACTATTAACCAGCACCCTATTTGGTAAAAATAACTTCAATCAAATCGTAATCGCAGCTGAATAGATTCACATACGGCAATTTTTTAACAGTTTTCTATGGAAAATGGGCTAGCAGAATACGAAATGTATTAAATATTACGGCTGAGTTCCACCAAAGAGGCCGTTAAATGGCGTCAAATGTACCAGCTGTCATACGACTACCAAAATAAAACTGGTACAATCGACGCCATCTTTAACTTTAATCGTTACAATTACTTTAACGGACACTTTGGTGCAACTTGAGCTAAGCTTATTGCAATTGAGCTAAAGTTAATTGAGCCCCAATTTATTTGCAAGGTTACGAAAAGAGTGCTCAAATAAAAATTGTTATTGTAACTATTGGCCAGTTCGCATGACATTTACTTAATACAGAAAAGGGGACTTAAGAGGAGTGTCTGATGAGGCTCTTCGTTGCTCATGTTAATTCAACTGCAAAGTATTACCTCTCCCTGCGCATGTCGGCGAGTCGGTAACCCGACCCTTAATAAGAGAAAGAGCACGTATGAGATTATACCTACAATTTAGTCAGCAAAGCGACTTTCGGGCCATAACTGTTTTCTACTGTGGATTTGAAAAAAAATAGTCACATTTTATTAAAGAGAAAATAAACGATGACTACGTTTTCCTTTTTTTAATTTTCTGCCTTGATATTTTATAGGAATTATTTTAAAGTGAGGGATTTTTTTGCGATTTTCTACGAATTTCAGGGGTTGATATTATTTTTTCTATACCAAACTTTAAAAAAAGGAAAACGCACGAGCCAAGATATAGGTCTTATTTATAACGCCTTCAAAACTCATAAAAATCTATGAATGTTTAGTTAGGACCAAAAGGCCTTTTAATGTATGGGATATGTTTGATCAGACTCCGCTCTTAATTCACTTAAATTAACTATAGTTCGATTCAATCGCATCGTAATTAAATTATAATCGTTTCAATTTTCACATTTCGTATTATGATAATCAATCGCCCTTAAAAGCCTGTCAAATTATGGTGTGTGTGGTCCTATAATGTGATTGAAGTTAATTTTAGATAATTGTAGTTTTAATCCTTTTGATCTTTTTAGACTTCCGTACTGGTTCGATTATATTCGAGGGAAAATCGTCAAATCTCTATTGAAATTGTACTTGTGTATGTCTTCTTATCAAAACATAATTTAAAAAAGTATATTCTGTAAAATTTGGTATTTTACATTTAGATTTTTTAATACTAAGCTCATGCAAACCATTAAAACATTGACTTTGTTAACCATGCTACTAATGATAAAACATTTAGGATCGGTTTAATAGTCATTGCTAAGCAATTATTAATGCTTTGGTAATGCTTCACCCTAAGCAACAACTATTAATCTGACCCTAAGAATCTAAATTTAATTATTTTAGGTTTGTTTATTATTTATGTCAGTTTAACAAGTCTACTATCAAATCAAAATTGATATAACGGTCCTTTGGAAGTCATAGGTTTTCCCATTATATTATGATTTTAATAGTAAACAATTTTATAAAAATATTATAAATAGGTACCATTTATATAGTAAAATAAAATTATATCACAATAGATTTTTATACACAAAAATAATATAGATACCTACTTTATTTATTACATAAATTTATACAAAAAATATATTCAAAGCAGACATTTATCACGTAATAATATTAGAACATACTTACGCAATATTCCCAATAGAAAATAAAGGGTTAATTAAAAACATAAGTCTGCAAACAAAACTTATAACAATTTGAATTAAATTTGAGAGATATCAGATATTTATTAGTATTATAAAGCTCTTAAAATTTTGAGGAAATATAGACTGTAAATTTTTGACACAACAAGTGTTCCAGTGGATCCTATGGCCATGAATGAATATACATAATACATTATTAATATTGCTTTCTCCCTTCTTCTGACATACCCATTATTATGAATGACATAGTCTTGCTTTTCAATAATATTTAAACTACCAATCCTAGTATGTTATTGACTACTCCACTTTCAATGTATTTTCCATATTCCATTGAGAAGTTAAAAAAACGTAGAAAAAATTAAGAAAATTTTAATACCCAAGAATAACAAGATACAGGCAATATCGCCATGTCACCCATTTTTATTTTAGTGACTGCAGTTATTTTTGTAGATATATAATAAAGGCAGGGTATAAAATGTCATACATTATTATTGTTATATAAAGTAACCTTTCAATCAAAAAAACCCCATTATAAAAAAAGTTAAATACCCTTTTTTTTTATAAGAGATCAGCATATGACCTTGCATCCACCAGATGTTAAGCAGTATGCAATGTCCAGGAATGATAGCAACAAGCGGGTGCATACAGGTGAACAGCTGGTTGCCATCAAAAGTAAAATTTATAACTATATAAATAACAATGTACCTACCTACCCTAAATATATTCACATACCACAAATGGTGGAGTAAGAGATCCTAAAAATCTGTAAACCAACTAATGTAAACCTTATTCCATGAATAAAGAATCATTCATTCATCATTATGCCGGCTTAAGATGCCTATTCACACTTCTTTTAAAGGACTATAAGAGGAAGGAAACACGCAACCTATATGCTACAACGTATAAAATTAAATACCAGCATTTTTTTTTTCAATAAATATAATTTTGTTTGCAGAGGTATGCTAATTTTACATAAAGGTACAGATGTTTTTTTTTGTAATAAAGACAATTTATAATGTTCACAAAAAGTTGCATGCATAGTCAAGTAATAAATATCATAAGTCACTATTTAATTTCAACAAAATTGTATAAAAAATTGTCATATTTCACTTAAGTATCTCAAATTGGCATGCAAGTAATAGTATAAAAGTATAAGGGGCCTAATTCTAGAGCTTTGGACAGATTTTTAACTATCATTCACCTGTATTTTTGAATAGCAGTGACATCCAAATGTCACTGCTCCAAGCAAACTAAGTATGTAGCAACTAATGAAATTAGAATTGCCAAAGCAATATACACATAGATTATAAAATTATAAATGTGAGTTATTAATATATTAAATCTTGCTCAGTTAATTAATGTCTATAACGCCAATTATACAGCAATAATATGGGTAGCGTCATAACGGCAATTTGAATTGGGGAATTTTTAATTGCACCTCTTTTTTAAAATTGAAGCAAACAACATTTCTCCACTAATAATCTACCTGCATATCAAATATATGATTGTATATCAATTTAAATAATTGTATAACTAAACGTGTAGTATTAGAAATTGTTTAAAATAAATCAAAGTTAGCGACTTTTTTTATCTAATTTTACTACGAAAATCTTGCTAAAACCACAGATTTAAGCATTCTAAAACAAAATTACTCACCGTATAACAAAAATACTGATTTGCACACTAAATTATCCAATATTACAACTAAATAAAAGTCCGTATTTTAATAAGTTATATTTAATATTAACACAATATTTAACTCATTTTTACATAATTATTTTATTTTATGGCTCGCTGCAGCGGTTGGCGAGTGCCAAAAAGGCTTCCTACACTTACGAGAAAGATTGCCCAAAAAACTCTTTATTAAAAAAAAATGGCCAGACTAGGTAAAGTATAGGTTAGGTTAGTGTTAGTACATGACCATACGCACGAGCCAAGCGAAGCGTGCCGCGGTAGCGGCCGGCGAGTGCCAGAAAGGCTTTCTACACATACGAGAATAATTACTCAAAAGACTCTTTATTAAAAAAAAAAATGGCCAAACTAGGTAAAGGATAGGTTAGGTTAGTGTTAGTACATGACCATACGCACGAGCCGAGCGAAGCGTGCCGCGGTAGCGGCCGGCGAGTGCCAGCTAGGCTTCCTACACATATAAAAGTTGGGTAAAATGTGAATTTTCAAATGACAATAACTCCTAAAATACCCCCCCCCCTAACTTACTTTTTTTATTTTAGGGGTAGGTCCCCCCCCCCTACCCCCCTCTGACGTCACATAAAGGAAAGTCCTACCCACCACCTGCAGAAGCTAAAAACATACCTATCGGCATAAAGCGAAAACGCGGCCGTCCAGCAAAAGCAAGACCTGCCCTAATCGTACAGTAAAATTTATATTTTTTTATATTTCTAATTAATTTGTTAAAAAAGACTGAGTAATCTTACCGTTGTGCCATGATTAGTGATTATGAAGATAACACTTATTTGATTTTTTTAGAACTTTAATTTAATAAACATGACTGATTAACTGGTGTTTTATTTAGTAATCATCTTCTTTAAAATTTAATAGGTGATGGATTCCAAAAAAACTGATTAAATGTTTCGTTGCACTAAAAGAATAATTAGATTTACTATAAGTTAACAGATAGTCATTCAGTAAAATAGTTTAACTTTAAAGATCAAACAGTCTAGTATATGTGATTTATTTGATGCGCAAATTTAGTGTGCAATTCAGTATTTTTGTTAGCAATTTCGAATACTTTGATAGAAAGACGTAGATTTACAGTTGTAAGATTAAATACTACCCATTTGAATTGTCATAAACGGCGTAGAGTTAATAATTAAAAATGTAAATGATATCAACACCTACATAATATGTAGTGTCATTAATGCCGAACTAGTGTTAGTGTCGTCATTAATACCACTACAGTAAAGCCAAAGTTAGTGATGTCAGTGATACCAATCTAAGTTTTGTTAGTTATATGACATAAGTAACATTATTAATATCATTAAACTAAGTACTGACTATATAGTCAGTAAGCCAATATAAATAGTACCAAGTAAAGCCAATCTTAATGGTGATAGTAATTTCAATCTTAGTAGTGTCAATTATACCAAATAAAGTCATAAAGTAACGTCATTAATAGCTAAGTATTGGGTATATTAACCAATCCGATATCATGAGTTCTTGTTCGAGTTGATATAAAAAACGACGTATGTATGTATGTATGTATCATCGCGGGTGCCTTACGGCGCCCGAGACCGCCGAAACCGCCTAGACGGCCCCAGGGTACCCAGTGGAGGGATTTTAATTTCACCTAGTCGTAGCCGATGGTATGAGTCTACATCGAACAAGTGGCTAGTTCGTTGCGATGTTTTGAATAGACTCAATAACCCATCTATAAACAGTTTCACAAGTTGGTATAGTGAAACCGGGACCGACAGCTTAACGTGCTCTACGAGGCACTATAGTGGTGTTGTCAAACAAATGTACATAAATGTTTAAATTAAAAACTCATTGGTACACACCGGGATTCGTCAATGACGAATTCTTATAAATGATATTTCCAAAATTCATACATGTTTATTTGTAATTAGTTACTCGAACTAGATAAGCAGTGGTCAATTCAAACAACGGTGTTTTACTTTTTGTAGTACTAAATCATTGTACTCGATCTTAACTCAAACAAGATCTCACGGTTTTGGGGTCGGCGGTTACCCTGATGTTCATATAGTCAATAAGCCAATCTAAGTAGTGTCAGTAAGGTCGAAGTTGTGTCAATGTCCGAGTAGTGTCAGTAAGCAGGTATATACTCACGGGGCGAGTAGCTACGGTCACGGTCGTAGCGGCGCGGGCGGCGGTAGTGCGGGGAGGGCGAGCGGCGGTGGTAGCTCCTGTGGTAGTAGTCCCGCTCGCGCTCGCGGTACCCGCCGCCGCCACCACCACCACCGCCGCCGCCGCCGCGGTAGTAGTCGCCGCCGCCGCCGCCGCGATATCCACTGCTGGAGTGATAGTCACTTCAGTTGATGAAAACAAAAAACACTTTAAACTTATGCCCAGATTGTATAACCTACAAGGTGTTATGGTTTGAAGTAAGAAACGATTTTTCATACAAATACGTCAGATAACGAAACTGTGCATTACCTATAAGCTTTTATAAAACAGAAAATATATATTCTATAAAAAAAACTAAATTATTTCAGAGCTCAAACAGTGTAATATTTTTTATTGAATGAAAATAAAGTTTAAAATAAAAATCAACCACGGTTACCACAATTTTAAACTGAATGCATGGTTTTTTTACAAGAATTTATAAAACAAACATGTCACAAAAATAGTAAAATATGAAAATATACTTACTCTCTGTCACGTCGTCTATCACCATAGCCATTGTCACCTCTTCCAGAGCTAAAAATACAAATAACATTTGTGTTAAAACCTGAAACTTTAGGTTAAAAGCAGTTAAAGAAAATGCTGCACTTACTAAGTGGGTTTCCCCATATAAATGCCAGGAGTTGGTGTGTGAGCCCTTTGTGTGATGGAGTAGTCCACGCGGATCCTGCGACCATCTATTTCCATTCCAGTACATTCGTTCTTCGCCATTTTAGCATCGTCCATTGACTCGTAGTAGACGAAGCAGAAGCCTCGTGAACGTCCCGTCTGCAAGTCATACATAATAAACCATGTTATTATTGCCTAATAAACTTTGACAACATTAGAAATGACAGACATGTCTATTATTTTGTAGCGTTTTCTGTGGTGTCAATATGAAATCAGACACATTTTTGTATTACAATAAATCTTTAACATACATACTTTCATGGATGTAAACTGTTCAACATTCCTTAATAGAAATATATGTCCACATAGGCCTTTAGTAAATTGGTCTGCCTTAGAACCAAAGCACTCTAAATCTGCGTGAGATGTTCTACCAACGTTAAGAACTCACAATACAATAGTAATGTAATGCATTTTATTAATGTTGGATGTAATTATTTTAAAATCCTCCTATTCCAGGGGTTTCCAAATGTGCGCCGCGCCTTGTACGCCGAAGAGTAAAGAAATACGATACGCCTAAAGGCCTATAGTATCATTGTATCTTGTACCCTGTATTGACTAGCTAGGGCGCTGAAACAAAATTCTAAACGTCTCGAGTGAGCCGCAAACTAAAATAAGTTTGGGAACCCCTGCTTTAAGTGATTATGTTTGTTTACTCTATGTTCCAGGATGTACCTGTAGACATAATGTTAAACTTACGAGTCAAACTTACGAGTCTTAGTTATTATCTAATTACTACTAACCTTAGCATCAATAACCACAAGTACTTTCTCCACAGGTCCGTATTTGGAGAATATGTGAGTGATTTGTTGTTCTGTTGTGTAGAGACTCAAGCCAAAGACTCCTAGACATCTGGATGGAGTTGGATTCTCCTACATATTAAAATGAAACAAATTAGGAGTTAAAAAGGCAATTTCGCCTTTAAATAGAGCTGCTATACCTTATTTGCTATGCTTTGAAAAAAAAAGGCATTTTATACTATATTAACCATTTAAATTAAATCCATAAAATATCTATTTATTCCGTAAACAAATATAAAGGCAACAATATTGGATTCTTTATTTTATATTGGCATTTAAAAACTACCATATTGGAATCTTTATTTAATATTGGCATTTAAAAACAACCATATTGGTATCTTTATTTTATATTGGCATTTAATAAATACCATATTGGAATATTTATTTTATATTGGCATTTAAAAACTACCATATTGGAACTGTTAGTTTATATTGGCCAATTTAAGCTAATATAAAATTAAGATTTAAATATGGTAGTTTTTACATTTCTATTATATGCAGAATACATTTAGGTGTTAATTCATGGGGGCATGTTTATATAATGGTACAACTACCCTATATCAATTTTAATGTTAATTCATGTAAATACCTAAAATTAAATTAAATTCTTTTTTTTTGGTGCTACAAAACTTTTTAAATTATGAACAGAATACCTAATAAGGACTTGATTATTTTAAAGATTTTTCTGGAAATATTATGTTTCCAGAAAAATCTTGTATATAATTTGATTTATATAAAACTTATTATTATAAAGAGAGTTAAAGATATTAAAATCCATTGACAGATATTTGAGAATATGTGGTTAGGTTTATTCTTACAGCATAGCAGATAGGATACTCAGTAAGTGAGGAGCCATGTTTGTTGGGGCCCTGCTGCATTTTTACCATTTTTAATATTCAATACTTTTGATTTTTTAGATTTAATTAGGGGTTATCCACACTATAATGTCAATTATTGTTTATTCTCAGTCCAATCTAGGAATAATAATATAAAATCTGATAATGATCACATTATACAAATGACTTAGATCATGTTCAGTATTGAACCAATGTGTCAGTAGCCAAAGTCTGATGTATTGAATATAATTATTGGGTATAGTAAATTATGTATATAATATATTAATTAATACATAATTAATTACCTGATTTTTGAGTCATTGTTTACACTTACTTATCATTGATAAGAAATGTTATACAATTAATGCTTTCAAAGATGATAATAATAATATGTAGGACAATTTACACATATTGCTTTAGTCACTAAGATAAAAAACAAAACTGAACGATATAATACATACAGAGTGGCCACTTTTTTTCGGGTGCGAATTTCCCTTTCCCTGACTTTTACAGATTTTCCAGTCACTTTTTTTAGATTTTCCCTGACCTCAATGAGCTTCAAAAAGTTAAAAAAAAAACCATAAATATATTATTTGTTTTTTTTTTAAATTGATTATTGAAAAAAACAATAGTATTTGAGATAACATAATAAAAATTATTAGAATTTAGAAACAATTATTTTTAGCAATATTTTCGAAAAATATAGAGCAAAACAAAAGAACTAGATCGAATTGCTCCGCTTAGGTTGCCATTCGTTTACAGTAGCATGTTGTGTGTGTACTTTAAATATTTTTCCTGACCTTCTAGCGTTTTCCCTTATATTTCCCCGACTTTTTCAGTCTCCGAAAATTCCCTGACTTTTCCTGGTTTTCCAGAAAGTCGTCAAAAGTCGTCAAGCCATCCTGTACATATTATATTTTATAACCACCCAGACCATGGCAAACTTTACAGAAATTGAACTTTTTTTGTCATGGGTTTTGAACCCACAACATCCAGATACAACACCAAATGCGCAACTGCTTCCATAGGCTAGTGGACCTAAGAACAGAAGAGCAATGGCCAAGTTTGATCTTGATCAGTAAAACATCGTTTGTCACTCAGTGCTAGTAGAATAAGATTAGGGATAGAACCAATGTGTGCACTTAGCACACATTGTTTCTTAGTTAGGAATATTTTACAAGACCAACATTGGAGCAAGTAGAAAATATGATTGGCACTAGTGTGGATTGACCCTTACATTTACTATTTTATATATTACTCCTCGAATTCATTATAGCAAGATAATTTTAATTCCATTGTCTGTAACACTGCTGACTTTTAGCATCTTTGTAATATACATTTTGTCGCGAAAAATGAATATTTAGATAGGACTTTATCTTCTTAAATGGTACCTGGTTAATCCAACTCTGGACTTAATCATTATAATAATAACATTAGACATTTCACACATATTGCCCTGGTCATAAACTAAGCTCTAGTCTTCTACTTAATATGTGGACCAGGAACAATGATACTAATACAGATTATATTTTAAAACACCAGACCATGGAACAAAAACATAAGTGGGAATCAAACCCACAAACTCCAGATACAACATACTGAAGGTGTAACCACTATACCATGGAGGAGGTTGTATAACAGTATTAAAAACTCATAGCAAAGATAAAGATTTTTAAAAATATGTGTTAGGTGTCCATTACATGGTAGGTTTTGTTGTCAGTTTTGCCACAGTCAAGACTCTATCTACAGTGGAAATCGGAATATTTTGATTATTGCATCATGCCAGCCACGACTGTTCAAATTGAATGACGTCTGCATGATTGTAATGGACGCCTGATACTCCATTCATAGACTTTGTTAAAAAATATAAGGTAAAAAAATAAACAAATTACATAAGATATCCCAACCCTGTCACCACCGTGACGGCGCCGCGACGACATCGGGCTGTGCGAGTGGGAGCGCCGGTAGGAGCCGCGCGGGGAGTACGAGCGAGAACGACTTCTGGTATAACGGGAACGATAACCACGACGACCGCCCGATCCGGAGCGGGACCGAGACCTAGGATGTTTGGCACTGCGTTAGACCATATAATATCACTTCTTTTCACACCTTATGTTAATTTTAAGCCAACATTGCCTTTTAAACTGTACAAAGGATAAATCCTTAGTCAACCAACCAGTCTCAATACCTATGCCCATATAGATTGAACAAAAATTGTTTAGTGCCCTAGTCATGTTTAACAAGTGAACACATGTTTTCAAGAGACTACTAAAACATTTCTAGTCTCCATTCAGGGTGTGGCTTCAAAATGGGCAGATGATTTGACAATAAAGCAGAGGATATTATTAAAATAGGTTTCTAATGCAAAATTTTCCTTGTTGCCGACCATAATTTGTCCTAGGTTTGTAAACACATTGTTTAGCGTAGTGGGAGCAATCAATATTGTTAAACAACAGTTTATGGGTTGACCCCATTTCATGGAATTTAGTAGTAGTAGGTCTGCTTAACATCAGGTAGGTACAAGGTCACATGCTGTGCTCCTATAAAAAAAATACATGGTAGATGGTTAGACCTCGGAAATAAAATACTAGTCTTTATTTAGGTACATGGCCTAAACCCTAGTGTACCAATAAGTTAATTCTAAAATATATATACATTTGTTTGACAACACCACTATAGTTCCTTGGAGAGCATGTTCAGCTATCTGTCAAACTACTATACAAGCTTGTGAAACTGCTAATAGATATGTAATTTTTCTTCCATCTAAATAAAACCTACCTCACTTATTAATTTCTTGTCCAGAAGGTTTGACTGGTGAAGAATACCTAGCAGCATTAAGTCCGCCTTTGTATTTTGTATGCAATAAATATATAATATAATAAATAAAAACTATCTATATTATTACTGTATTTTTTCTTAATACTTTTAATCATAATGGTGGATACTAATGCGAATTTAATTTTATTATTGCATAGTTCCATTAGTTACATTATACTATAGTATAATATTATTATAGTACAGAATTACAGAAATTAAACTATTGCAAAAAATCAATAAAAAAAAACATTCCAAAACTTATTATTACTCGCAGTAGTTCCATTACTCCAATATACTACAGAAATTGAACTTGTGTGAAAAAAAGCAGTTGCGGACAATCCATAAAAATTAGTTTGGATGAATTTTGAACAAAATGCACAAGGAAATGAATATACCTAAATTATGAACCAAAAACATGCAACAAATTACATTGTTTAATCAATACAAACATCAAAACCTACCAAGTCATAAAATTTCAATTATGTTTATCAACAACAGCCTATTCAAGTACAATTCAGACTTTGTTACCTAGTTACTGATAACAACTTTATTGTCCCCCCCAAGCAGTAAAATAGGCTTTGTTATTGAACTATTACAACATACAGCAATCATATTTAAATGCGAATTAAACATTATGAAACTAAACAGCCCCACAGCTAGGCTGGTAACCTTGAGGTTGGAAGGTCAATTGTGTTAGTTTTCTCTAAACTCATGCTCTGCCCCGTATATGTTAATTTACGTGCACTAAAAGCGTGATAACTCACATGCTTCTATACTTCTTGCTAGACTTTTGTGGCGGCGGAGGCGTCCGCGACCGGCTCCGACTGTGCTCCACCATCTGCTTGGAGCCAGGGTCCCGCGACCCGTTGCGAGTCCTAGAACGACTTCTCTGCAAACACAACACACAAAAACATTACTTACATCCGTAGCAAAGGCGATAACATCGAACACGAGGAACTAAAATAGCATGCCGCGAAACAATCAACACATTAAATACAGTTAAATTTAACTACCTCTCGATCAGACATTCTTCAGACAGTAATTAAAACGAATAAAACAATAACAATGTAAGCTAATAATAAACACTCTAAATCCGAAACGATTCTTGAACTTCTTCGCTGCGACGCGCGCTCTCCAAAAAACTGAAAAACAAGATGGCGGGACCGGCGCGGAGCGACGCGGGTGGCGGCAACGGAAGGGGGGGGACGAAAAACTACTTGTGTAGCCAATAAAAAAAAAGTAAATTCCATTTTCAAAAAATGGTCGTTTGGTAAAAAATTCACAATCCACAACATATCAAATTATTTATCCCAGTCTGTGTGGCCTAGACCTACGTTAAGCCTGCATAGAGCAAAAAAGCTAAATCACCACACACGGTTTTATCCGATTTGAATGAAAAATAACACAATAATGAATAATAAACTGGGGCCTTACCAAAGAGCCGATCGATAATCGAATCGAAATACCCATCGAAAGCTAAATGTATGAGATTTGACGTTTCTCGGCGATCGGACTCTACCCATAGAGTAAAATTCCTATACATTTTTATCGATCGATGAGGCGATTCGATTGGCGATCGTGTTCTTTGGTCAGGCCCCTGATGTTATAGTACCACAGAGAATGTAGCTAAGTTCGAAGAGGATTTAGTATTCAAATATGGACTGCATTAATTTAGTTTTATAGTTTTTTATTTAATTTATTATCTACAATCACGGGTGTTTTACGGCGCCCGATATCGCTTAAAAGGTCAAGGTACCCAGCGGTGGGGTTTCATTTCCAGCTGGTCGTAACAGATGGTTTTCTGAATCTACTCCGAACAAGTGGTCAGCTCGTTGTGGTGTTTGTATAGTCTCAATAACCAAATATAACACTTTCACAAGTTGGTATAGTGAAATTGGGACCGACAGCTTGACGTGGTCTCCAAAGCACTAGTTAAGTTTTATTTTTACTTGATATTTAAAAAATACCGATATACAATATTATTAGACTTGGGCCTAGGACCATTTAATAGTATTTATTAAAAAGTCCTAGGCTTAATTCAGGAGTCTTTCATAAAAACAAAATAGTAAAAGTCAAAGTCAAAAATATTTATTTCATGTAAACCTTTACAGGCATTTATGAAAAGTCAAAAAAAAAAAAAAAGTATATATAAGGTCCTGTGTGTACTTGGCCAGGTCGCCATTCCTCCCACAGACAAATGTTGAGAATATAATACAAAATAAACAAATCGTAAACTATTAAACTATTGTCCTTGCGGGAAGAAAAAAAAAAAAAAAAACAACCCAACCGAACACACACTACATAACCAACCAGTTTAAGACTAGGTGGTTAGCTGGTTCCATTGACCTGTCAATCGTTGACTGCCCTGCAAAAGTGCCACCAAGGCGACCAACCCAACAGACCATAGCTACGCCCCAAATATACATACTTTAATATAGGTAATCAAAATATACCTACAAGTAGATAGATGAAAGGTATCTCGCAAACGCTGATCACAAGTCGATCGCCTCAGAGACACCTTGGAGAAAAAGGTACCAGCAAGTAAAAAACTCTGATGTTCCACATGTACCGTATCATCGGAGGAGCATAGTCCTGCATGGTTATTAACTTAAACCTATGCTTATAGCATGTGGTATATACTTTCATCCTACTGAAGAGCACGCGTAGAACACCCCAAGGCAGATATACTATCTTACAATATTGAAAGTACAGAATTACAGAACACAACATTTCTTTGATGCCAGCGCCGGCCTATCAGCGGAGATCCAAGGCCCCCACAGCAGCACAATGGATGCCTTTAACATGGTTTTCAGAAAACTGCACCAATTTGTTCTCGAGGTGGTTGTCTCCTTTCAGGATGCGGTTATGAAACGGGCTATTAATTTGACGATAAAGCAACGAATATTCGAGTTTTTATTCGAAGCCACAAAATAACAAAAGAATATTGCTTGCTAGTTATATTATAAATATTAAGATTTACAAAGGTAATTGATTGAATCAGGCGTTATTTACAAAAGTATATATTTCACTATTCACCACACTAGGATTCCCTGTGTCGTGGTGATTAGTCTATTCCTTGTATTTAGTTACTTACTTAAATAAACACATATAATCAGGCACACAATCCATTTAAGATACAATATAAATTAAAAACTACTGGCTCAGTAGAGGCCTCAAGAATCAAGTTTTTTCTTTCATTTTATATTTATATAAAATGAAAGAAAAAAAGGTACGAGAAAAAAAAAATGTGACAACGGACTTACTAATTATAATTTTTATTTTATTTATTTATTTATCTTCACACCAAGTCCCTTAGAGACAACCGAGCGCCACTTGTCTCTATCCCTACATACTCCTTTCGCCTCTTCCACAGTCATAACTCTTCTCATACATGCACGCCGATTTATACTTGGGTAAATATGTCTATTGTATTTAAAAACAATATCTAAGTAACAGATTTCTTTAGTAATGCTCATTGGGAATTGTTCAAGATTTAAGCAGGATTTGAAACCACGACCACCGAAGGCGTTTGTATTATTCAACTTGACTCTTTAATTATAAACATGCGTTATTCACGCATTAAGCAGACACGTTAAGCAGTGCAGTTATGTACGCATCCATAACGATGAATAAATGCATATATTATGTAACAATGAGCATTCTGATTTACGAGAAAGTGACAACATAATTACAATATGATAAGATGGTGTCAACAAAATTAGCTGGCAAGTAATAATATAATTTGATATGAGTGGAATCGAACCCATGATCTACAGATACAACGTCGACGGCGCAACCATTCTACCACGAAGGGCAAAGCAACGTATTTAGGGTGTAAATGCATTTAAAATTGCCGCGCAAGCCACCCGTGTCGTAGTTAAATACTTATATATTACCGCCACTAATTCTTAATTTTCTTTAAATGAAAGATTCTAAATAATGCAGAAAACGAAAGTACTATAACTTTAATAAAATCTTTAAAATAAATAGCAGGGAAAAGTAATACGTCCTTCCGCCAAAAATACCCAATTAACACTGACGAATTTCTCTTAAATTCTCTTGCGCGCTGGATAATATATGGTTTTCTATTAAAATAATTATTAAGTAAATAAATATATATTTACAATTATATAGTAAAAAAATAATTATATTAGTCGAATAACCCCGAGTTATTGTAGTACACTATAAATTACTATTAAATATCCGTAATAAGTAGAAAAAAATATCTTAAACTTTTCCTAAATTGCGTATTTTTCTAGTTACTTTTAATTAAAATTGCAAAAAGTATTTAACCCACATGCTAGTGGACCATCTGCTGGAAGCAGTGGCATTTTTTAATATTTAAAAATATACGAAAAATTTTGCCTAGGCTTTACACAAACAACGCTCCACGCGTTTTTTTTTTGAAAAGGACTCGGATAAAAACTCTGTGGATAAAACACAAATTACTATTAGTATAAAAAATATTTAAAAAAAGTATTTAACCTATATGCTAGTGCAAGAACTGTTTTATAAAAATCAAATAAAATTATATTAAAAAAATATTTCGTAATGTCACAATCATAGCACAAAGTTCCCAAAATCAAAGAATTTGGTGGCATGGCCCCTTAAATGTTTATTACTAATTTAATTACCGTTATTAGTTATTCCAGAAATCACGACTCTATTGTATCTATTTACGACACATTTCGTAACGCTTCTTACGTAGTACATTCAATGTGTTCGTTTACTACTGTTTTTCGCTTAAAGCGCTTAGGCTTAAACGTACCGTAGCGGTACGTTTGAGTACTGCTTAAAAGGCTTACAAAGCTAGCTTATTTTACTTGACAGGTGTTTTTTTAGTACTTCGCTTTGCTTTGGATTTTTGATGACGTCACAGAAAAAAAGCAAATTACGTCATCGAATTCGCTGCGAACGCTTTGAAAATACGAGTAGTGCAATTAAAGTAAATTGTCTGTGGTCACAATTATGTATCAAATACTTTTTTTACGATTAAGTGCAAACGCTGCGATTGCTTTGCTTCGCTTTGTATACTTTGACGGCTGTTTAGATTGGCTTAAAGCCTAAGCGCTTTAAGTGAAAAACAGTAGTAAACGAACACACTGCTAATCAGCCGTCAAAGCGAAGCAAAGCAATCGCAGCGTTTGCAGGAGTACTCGAACAGTTTTATGTGCATAAATAAAAATCATATATAATTCATAAGAGAATACAAAATAGAGTTCAAAAACGATTAAGTGAAAGGGAGGGAACCACGGAATAGAAAAAACAAGTGGAAATGCTATAAAGCACCAAATGTATTAGAACCAGTGTCGCCAAAATCATATATCTATAAGTATTGAATCTATAACCACTTCGTCCTGATTGGTTGCAAATATACACAGCAATTTTAAACACTATTCTCCAAATTATTAGATTTAAATTCATATAAAAAAATAATCATGCCATCTATCATAAAGTAGTAAGAACCACTGAACAAATAAGTAAGAACCTCCTATAAAAGGTTCTGCTATTCCTACACAGATGGCGTGATTACTACAACATTCGATTAAATGTTTTGTTCAGTCGACATAAGGCATATTATCTTTTATATAAAAAAAGTATTTTAGTTTATTCTAGAACTTTCCTTGCATAAAAATATAATAATTCAAAGGCGGCGACATAATAAAATATTTAAAGTATCGATATCGATGCTTTTTTTAAATATAAATGTGCTCTATATATTTAAACGCAGATGGAAGGGAAAACTTTTTAGAAAACATAGCTATAAAACTTTTAGAAAATATAAAGGCTTAAAAAACTGATTTTTGAGATAAGTATATTTTTTTTAAGTTGAGTTGGGTGACGTTATAGTGACGTGAGCACGAAACAAAACTTTGGGACGCAATCTTAATATAACTAGTATTTTTGTAATAAAAATAAAGAAATTAGGCAAAATGAAGAAATTATTTATGCCTGGAATATTCATTATTTTATAAAAATATTTTTTATCGTTATTTAAAAAAAAAGAGTTTTTAGTCGCAATGGTACAGCCCCCCTAGCCAAGAGCATGAGCGCTAAAAGCGCGCACGAAAGTTTTGTATGAAGATGACATTTGGTGATGACGTCACGTTCGTTAAATGCGTTGACAGAACAAATGCCAGCCAAGAACACGGACGGTGAGCGTTGAGCATTCGTTTTCGTTAAAGCGCTAGCGAGAGGCCAATTTCCCCATACATTTTGACAGAAACCGCTACATACTCGGAGGGAATTGCCAGCCAAGAACACATTTTTGTTCGTTTTTTGCGAATGCTAGACGCTAAATTCGACTGTTTACGGGCGGGTGGTCGGGGTCTCCCTTTCGAGCTATATTCTATCAAAACGACGCCATTGTTTTAGTTTAAATTACCTTACGTTAAACTTAAAGTATTGTTTTTTGTTGTTTTAGAAGTTTTTTATTGCGTTGTGTAAATTAAAATGCATAAATAAAATTTATTAGTAAGTACAAATAACGAGTGGCGTCTTCATCGACGCCAAATATAGATTAGAGCAACAAAAAGTTCTCTCTATTTCATACTTACAAGCATCTCAAAACACAGTGTGATCAAACTAAATATTCAAGAATCATAAGGACTAAGGAGTAATATAACAATTTTGAAACTATACCTACAGCAAAAGTACGACTAGGAAAAATTGGAGAAGAATTACGAATAAAAGGAGTCCGACAAGGAAACCTATTATCCCTCAAACTCTGCTCGGCTGTATTGGAGGAAATTTTTCGTCAATTACATTGATTGGAATTATTTGGAATAGCTATGAGCTTAACATAAATGGAAGTAAAATATCTCAACTGAGATTGGCTGATGACCTAGTTCCAGTTATTATGTAAACAACTAGCAAGAGAAGTGGAAAAGCGGGGCTTAAAAGAACCATGTGTGAAAACCAAAGCTATGACAAACAGACATAAACAAACCCTGAAAGTAAATTATCAAGAAATTGAATAGGTACTTTTATTTAGGTCAAACAATTGCTCCAAAACTTTAAATGGAGAAAGAAATACATAGAATAGTATGTATGTTCTCAGGTCTCTGAAAGAAGTATAAAAAAATCAAGACATCCCAATGCCGAGTAGTTGGAGACCGCTGTCAATGGTATTTGCCTATGTCCTATGACCTATGTCCGAGGATAACCTGAACAAATATCTGATCTTGATTGATAATATTGGATAGAAGTGTTACAACATTAAATCAAACAAACCAATATTAGGCAAAAAGTTAAGAAAACATGTATAAATTCTTGTAAAATATCAACAAATAAAGTTTATTTTTATTTATTTCTTTATTTTTAATGAAAAGTTCACATTTTCAAAGAAATAGGGGATACCAAAGGCTTAACAAAGGATTTTTCAGAGCCTTTGTGAAGACCTAGAATGTTTCGCAAGCCGCAAAAACTTATGGTTTAATATATATTGCTATTTTCTTCTTTAATAATATAATTGTATATAAGAATATGATTTTCCTTGACCATTACTAATAAAGTTACAACTTTTGGTATTTCAGGGACTGATGATGGTCTTTGTGGTTGTACAGAGTGACTTTTCACCTTGAGTTTTAAATTTAAAAGAATCCTTTTATACTGGTATATTATTATTTAAAAAAAAAAATCCTAGCCTTAGTAATAATAATACAATTTATACTCAGCCACATTAGATATTTACAATATTAGGTATTTTATTATATACACTATATGACCCATACATGCACACACATCCACACAAATATTCACTTAACGCTGTAATATATATGTATAATATTGTTAAGTAAAAACTACTTAGTACTATTATATAAATGGTATTATATAAAGTAGGGTATGTGTAGTATGTACTATTAGACCTATATTGTTTATACAAGCTCTTTTATTTATAGAAATTTTAATTCCCATGCAAGCACTATAAATAGTTAGGATAGTACCTACAGTAACGTTTCATTATTTTATATGAATTCTATTAGGGAATTACATGTATCTAATGTGGGCATTTGTAGATATACTTACCATAATGATAAGCTTATCATTTGTAGATATACTTACCATAATGGTAAGCATATCTTAATATTAAACACACTGGTATTCATAAAAAAACTTTTTGAGTCCTTGAAGAACACACTTGTATATAGTAGGTTATGTCTCTTTTTTTACCAAACAAAAATAAATAAGTAAAAAAGAAACAAAACTTATTTTAACTAAAGTGTTCTTCAAGGACTTTATTATATTTATCATTAAGACTGTTATTAATTTAAATTCATAATAAAAATATTAATCTTCATTAATCTGACCCATTTAAATGATACAAGTAATAAGAAATGTTAATAATGATACCAGCATTTCTTATTCAATACTCTATGTTTAAATGGGTCCATCCGACAGACCTAGACACCTTTAAACTTGTCCACCTATATGACTGTGCCACCTATATTGATTCTGTTAATGTATATTTAATTAAATATTTCCCAGAATATTGATTTCTTAAAATTGGATAATATTCACAATAAAACATAAACAAATTAGAAGTAAATATTTATTTAATAATTTTGTTTGGCTTAGGTCACTCTAAAACTTTGAGCACCATAGTTTGTGACCTCTCTTGATGGGGAAGGGGGTAGCTGTCCTTGAAACTCTGCAAAGTATAAATACCTGAAATAAAAAAAATACAAAATTGTACTTAGTTTAATAAAAAAATAAAAAGACCAATTTTTTTTAAATAACAAAAATCACAATTGCAACATAACTGGGTTGGAGACAGGTTTTACTATCTGTGTCAGTTGACTCCACGCTTCTAAATATAGTAGGAGAGTGAATTTGAGACAATGTTCTTAGCAAACCATGGATTCACCGTGCGGGTGCCGGGTCCATCTCGTGTTTGAAAGGCAGGGGAATGAACTGCAGCGTTCCCGGACTTGAGACCGTGAGGTAGGTTTAAAGGCCTTTTAAACTCTCACCTGCACTGTGTTCACTACCCTCTCTACTCAACCAAATACTATTAATTTTTTTTTTTTAAAGTAAGTGAACAATTTGTAATTTATTTTTCTTAACTCACCTATAGTGTAACATAATATTGGTTATTACGCTGCACAAGCCATTACAATTTGGGAAGACTCTTCAGATTCATAGTGCAGAACTCTGTCTATTCCAAGGTATTTTAATGACCCCCTGAGATAACCATTTGCCTGCTTCACACTTATTCTGACTTGGCAGTGTATTGGTCCGCTGAGGTATTAATATATACGTACGGAATCCATGACAGGGGTAATCAATCATGGTTCCAAGGCATATCCGAAATCACCTGAAATAACATTTATTTGTATGAGAAACAAAGGTAAATAGATGGGTGTTGTAAACACAAAGGTACGTTTTGTTTCGCCTATTCGGCATACAAATGTTTTAACAACGTGTCTAATCAATTATTAAATATATAACCTTAGAAGCACTTATTTATTTTGATTCTTACCTATTCAAAAAGTAAGTTTCCAATCCGAGAACGATATAACTGCAATATTTCTTCCTTGATCAGAGAATTGTTAAAAATAAATTGGTCGTGGGCCGCCCCGGATGCCTCGAATTTATATTTAGAATTCTTCAGTTTATATTTACAACTTAAAAGTGCCATATTAATAATGCCGAAGAGTTTTTCTGCAATGTTTCTATTTTCTATTAGGTTTGTTCGTAGAGAGCTTATTTATTTGTTCAGTGGTAGAGAGTATTAAGTTCCTTGGGTTTGTTTGTAATCAAATGTAAAGAGCATTGGCCCGTAAAATAAAACGAGATATCACATAGTTACACCAATAGGATTTATTTATTATTATCTCTCTCTCTTTGTCACTAAAATAACGAATATCGTTCCGATTAGGCATGTAAGTTAATTATAACATTAATATACAAATCTGTAAAAACTGTACAATAATTTTTACACCATTAATATGATAAAAAATGTATATTGCTTTTAATTTATATTCTCAATTCATTCGTAATATAAATATTATGTGTTATAAAACATCATACTCAAGACTACTCGCGGGTTTTGAATATAATATCGGAACGTAAATAATCGAGCCGAGCGGTCGCCCTCCCTCGTTCGACAGAATGAAAGTTAACGTCAAAAATTGTTCATGGCTACCGATTTATTTCGATCACTGTCCGTTCTGTGACGCTTGGGCGCATAAAGCGCCGATGCTCTTGGCTAGGGGGGCAGATCCCAATTTTGTTTGTGCATATGACGTGACGAGTCTTAATTAAATATATATCTCAGAAACCATTTTTTTTATTTAAAAAAATAAAATTTTGGTATATTCACAAGAAAGGAAATCTTTTCGGAAGCCCATTGATTTGTTAAATTTTCATGCATCCTGCCGATAACATCGGCAGGATGTATGAAAATTTAACAATGTGCAACTTTTTTGCTCTACATTGTGTTAGAGCAAAAAGTTATTTATAAAAAGTATTTTGCATTAGGCGGCCGGTTTAATTTACAATAAAACAAATATAGTATATTTCTTAGTATATTTCACACAATATCTCACTTTGTTTGTTTGTTATCACACAAGTCTTTGATTTTTTGTTTGTAATAGTTTTATTTTTAGGCTTTGCTTTTTAATTTTGCTTTGGCAAAATCTTGGTTGGCCTTTGAGTTTCTTCTTTCTCGGTGTTAAAGAATGTGAAATGGCTGTTGGTTCTATATTTTTAACTTCATCATCTCTTTCTGGCTGAATTATACTGTCAGCGGAATGTTGTTGCACAGGAAACTGTTCAAGTTGTTCTATAATATCTTTATGAAGTCGATTCTTCTTTTTCGGCTGTACCTTAAACTCGGAACTCTCCAAACCACCTTGCCTTTTTGAAGAATTTGCAGCGTTCATTTGTGTCTGAAACCAAAATGAAAAACAATATAACAAAAACAATGAACAGGAGGAAAACTAAATTTAAAATAGTGTGAAATGGATTTGATATTTAGTCAACAAAATACTCTTTTTATCGGTTATCTTATTCTTATAGAACAATTGACTATTATGAAACATTTTAATATCATATCATAAACACTTCCAATGCCTCTATGTATGTAGTAATAAAAAAAAAACACGGTAACTTACTTGATTAAAAAGCTTAACGATTTTCAAAGTTGGAAATGCTGTTAGTTTTGTATATTTGTATCCTTTATTTGATATTAAAATATCATCTTCTATAAAATGTTCAGAACATATGGTGCTTGATTTTGTTGGCATCCAATTTATTCTACCTGTAGCATCAATCCATTTCTCTTTGACAGTGGCGTCTTTGGGAAACCTAAAAATATTTTAAATGAAGGTTAGAAAGTTGGTTAAGTTCTTATTGATGACATTTCAATGATTTTAATGAAATTATATATAAACCGCTTATTGTAACAATATGGTAAATGGTAGGTAATGGTAAGTAATTGTAAAAATGGTAGCCTACTAAATTTTAATTATTCAATTTTATAAACTATTAATTTCAATTTCTTTTTACAAACAACTGTTATTGTGTCTAAATATGAACACAATTCTTCGTAATATAAAATGGCTGCTGCGCTATAAAGATTTTGTTATGTATGTGTTTTAAGGTAAACCAACCAAATTGTGCTCACTTCTACGTATAGGGAGTTTATCGTTATAAAGAGTTTACACGTACATTTTATATTCTAAGCCCACACTATTAAAAAATTGTTTGCGATACAATATGAATAAATATTTAAAAAAATATGTAAGTATATAATTTTGTATAACTGCCGAAACTGTTCCTTCTTTTCTTTAAATAAATAAGTTATATCGATAAGCACCCACTACAACACTAACCGAGTAGCAAGAACTTTTGAAATCTAAATTTCAATCTAAAGTATTCTTTATTACAATTACGTAAGGTTGATTTTAACTTCATTCAAACTACAATTATTAGTACACTAAAATAAGCTAAGGTTTTTAAAGAATACTAACAAAATCGTACTTACCGATGATACGAAACACCTCCATTACGAAGATTTTTTCTCCTACTATCGTTTTTGCACCCCAGAATGCAACAATACGGCATATTTACAATAATTATGCGGAAAAATCAGGAACGACGCGAGACTACCAACTCGAAGCGATGTTAGACACGACTGATAACGATTGGGATCAAATAAGCGTAGCTACGCTTAATTGTGCCACACTAAACACGCCTACTTTGCACTTCCACTTGTTTTTTCTATTCCGTGGAGGGAACAATAAAAATAAACAAAAAAAAGTATTTGATACATAATTGTGACCACAGACAATTTACTTTGATTGCACTACTCGTATTTTCAAAGCGTTCGCAGCGAATTCGATGACGTAATTTGCTTTTTTTCTGTGACGTCATCAAAAATCCAAAGCAAAGCGAAGTACTAAAAAAACACCTGTCAAGTAAAATAAGCTAGCTTTGTAAGCCTTTTAAGCAGTACTCAAACGTACAATCTCAGTCGGTTGATCGTGAAGCCGTGTTCTGTCTTGTTCATTGTTCTGTGTCTGTGAGTAATCTGTGGTCGGTCGGTCGGTTTTGGTTGTTATTTTTGTCCAAAACGCCACTAAATGTCGTACATTGAATGTTTTCCATTATCACATTATCTTGGTATTGTAATAAAATAATCAATGTATTACGTTTGGTGGCGTTTTGGGCGAAAATGATATCCAACTCGAACGCACCTGAACGCACCCTTGATGGTGAGGTGTTCACAAAGTCGAATTTTCAATTTCAATTCAAAATTCAAATCAGACTATTTGAGTAATTAAAATATTTTAGTAATGACTGACGATAATCCTACCTCCACTGTGGAGGAGCAACCGCAAGAGAAAACTGCGAAACAACTAGAGAAAGAGGCAAAAAAGGCAGCGAAGTTGGATAAACTAAAAGCTAAACTAGATAAAAAGAGCTCAGCACCAGCTGTACAAAAGGAAAAAACTGAGGTATTTCGAATTTTCATAACCATTCATGAATTACATTGTATTAAAATATTATTTATCCGTTTTAGTATATTTTTTGCAGGTTAGTTTATAAGGTATATATTATACTTTCTTTTGAATATTAACAATAAATTAGGCACTACAAATTTACATTCTCTAAATGTGTTGTACATAACCCTAATTTCTTTTAATTTATATCTAATGTTTTCCACAATATTGCTCTAAATTACACAAATTACTTCAACTAATTGTACTAGTTTAATTTTCAGTATTTACAAATTAGTTTTATCACTCAGTTATGAGGAGAGTTGAATTAGGAAAGATCTTTAATACTGTCTCAAATCTTGGAACACCGCAGTTCACTCCCTTGCCTCCCAGCCCACACTATGGGCCAGGCATGGATAATCCAAAAAAATAGCTAAAAAAAAACTCTATTTCTCATAACATACATTGGTGTCACCAGACTAATATTAATTTATAAAGTCTAATTATGCATATAATTAAATTATAATTACAGAAAAAGTCCAAAGAAATAAAGGATGGTGCAGTTTACACTTCTGAAACTATAGAAGGAGAGAAGAAAGATGTTTTAGGTCCTATGCCTGATGCATATAGCCCTCGCTATGTGGAGGCTGCCTGGTACTCATGGTGGGAAAAGGAAGGCTTTTTCAAGCCTGAGTATAGTGTAAGATTTTACCTTTTTAAAAATAATATGCACATTATTAATATAAGTAGGGATTTTCTTTTATATTAATTTGCTTGATCACAAAATAAAATTCCTGTACTCAATACTAAACATTTTAATGCCACAAGCCTGATTCTATTATGTGTTGTTTAAGAATATGTAAATTTTTCCTTTGACATCCAGTTGATTTAGATGAATAGGTCCCCAGGTTTCTTACAAGGCATTAATAGACAACCATGGCCATTTATTCTAAAATTCTAATATAAACAAATCAACTAAAGAGATACTTCTTTTGAATTGTCTTCGGTAATAACTTTACTCATGTATAAAAACTACATACAATTTAGTAACCATAATTGCATTGTCTTTATACATACATTTTTTTTTTAAATAAAAATCCTCAACTATTGAAGGTTCTCCGTAAATACAATATCATAAGAACTATGATTACTATACATTGCCACTTAAAATCAAATTAAGTAAGAGTAATCATGCTGTTAAATAAATTAATTGTGATTACTGAGATTGTGTTATTTGCAGTTTTCTTTGAATTGAATTAAAATTTGATATTGAGGAGATTTATCAGGATTCATAATTTTTAATGAATAGAAACTTGATTTATTTCTTTCTATGCAAATAACACAAGAGCAATTCTGTCTCCATATTAATTATATAAAAATAGCATTTAATTCCAATATTATTTGACTTTTATTACAGAGAAAATCAGTATTGGATCCAAATCCTAAAGGAAAGTTTGTAATGGTGATTCCACCTCCAAATGTAACGGGGAATCTTCATTTGGGACATGCATTAACAAATGCTGTTGAAGATGCCATTGCAAGATGGCATAGGTAAGCAAACCTTTTTTTTTAACAAGTATGAAGGTGGAGAAACAGTAGATTAATAACCATTTTATTATTGTATTGATAAGACATCATAAAGCTGTACATATTATTTAGTTAATAAATCAAAATTCTTTATTTTACTTATTAATGTGTATTATGAATTTATCATCACCCAGCTGACAGTGTTAATTTTTCTATAGTTTTATTACACAACTTATAATTTTACCTAAAAAACAATATTTTAACAGAATGAATGGGCGAACAACTTTATGGAACCCTGGCTGTGACCATGCAGGCATTGCTACTCAGGTGGTGGTAGAGAAAAAAATATGGCGGGAAGAAAAGAAGACCAGACATGACCTGGGAAGGGAGCAGTTTATTAAACGCGTGTGGGATTGGAAAAATGAGTATGTAATTAATTATATTATGTAGAATATTTCATTTAATATTTAGTTTACCTACGCCAAGATTAGTCTGATTAGGAATTTTAGTGAGTGCTCAATTGATACCTCTTTTTACTTTTAAACACAATCTTAAAGGTTAGCCGGTAGTTAATACCTAAGGCATTCAGTTCGCCTTTGTACATAACTTTTGATTACTGTGCAATAAAGTGTTTAAATAAACATATAAATACTGTACAAGTAGTAAAAAAATATAAAAACTCTAAACTAGTGATGTGTGATTGTTGAAAAAACAAATTGAATCGAAAATTGTGATATTGCGATATACAATTGTCGATTTAGTAGTTCCTTTCCATGATTATTCAAAAAACAATAGACAAACTACTGACTGAACTACTAATTTACATACCGCCACAGGTACCGCGGCAATTCGCTAGGCGAGTGTGCCTGTGCATGCGCTTGTCTGCGGTATGCGGCAACATTTAAAAAATAAATATATATATTATATTATAAAACAATAAATTCGATTAATATTAGCAATAATCGCCCATCGCTACTCTAAACTCTCTGGTCACATGCTAGAATTCCCTATACCTATACTCAGCACCCCCACAAGCAAATAATGGATAGCTAAGACCATTGTCCCATTCTCTTACAGCCCGGAGAAATGGGATGATCCTGTAAACACAGGTGACACTAAAACTGTTGGTGGCCACTGGAAAGATTGGATAAAAGAACTGTTCTCAGGATACATAAAAAAGCAACATCTCTGTGTCTGTTTAATTATAGATATGTCTGGCAGGTTATAGGCCATACATTGTTACATTAGAAGATTTTTTTGCATGAGAGCCATACAAAAGGCCACTCGGCCATCAACCGAAACGGTTTTGAAACTAAGCTAAACTTTATGCAGTGGATGCTGTTGAAAAGGGAATTCTAGCCAAGTCTTTGCAAGTGTCTTTTAAAGGACCTTCGCCTTTCAAAATCAACCGTTTGTACTCTTATGGAATGTGTCGGCACTGACAGAATCTTATAGTATTAGGTGAGACAATGTTCTTAGCTATATCTAGTATATATCTATTAGCTTATTAGAGGTAGTTCGCTGATATCATAAAAGGCCTGTTACTCGTATTTCATAGTCACAAGTCCGCTCCCCTGCATCCCAAGTATGATGAGGTGATCCGGCACCTGCGCAGTTATTCCATGGATACATAGGAACATTGTTCTCTCACTCTCAAAGTGAATAATTAATAATAATAAATATATTGTTTAAAATAGTTTTTGTAAAATATAAAAACTTCACTTTCTTCAAACTTTTGTTTAGTAACTTAACGAAATCCAAATTCCTATATTTATAATAACAGAAAAGGCGTAACAATATATGAGCAGCTTCGTTCGCTTGGATCCTCGTACGATTGGTCTAGAGCTCGATTTACGATGGACCCGTCGATGTGCCGCGCCGTCACGGAGGCATTTGTGAGGCTTCACGATGAGGGAGACATCTACCGGGCTAACAGGCTAGTGAACTGGTCATGTACTCTCAAATCTGCTATATCAGACATCGAGGTAGACAAAACAGAATTGACTGGACGAACTATGCTCTCAATTCCTGGATATGATAAGAAAGTAAGTATTAATTGTATTACAAAACAATAGTGAGCGGTGAACTTTACTAAATAAATTGCATATCATCTAAATTTCAAAGGCATTATTTGATATATTTGTTTGTTTGATATCCAGTTAGATTTTAATTTAGTAGAATTGTATCCCAGGGGCCTTATTCCGAGTTTGCAACCGCTAAATACGACAAGACGTTGCGTAAACTATAAAAATAAAAATATAAGTTCTATTCTAATGGTTAGTAGTCTGTATTAGGTTGACTATAATAATGCCGCCATCTTGAAATACACGAATTCTTCGCAAGTTTGAACATGTATGGAGCATTAGAATTTCAACTATAATTAACAAGATAGAACTTATGGGATCAACCCCCCAATTTTAGGAAATAGATAAATTTGTATTTGTACCAGTTAGGGTGCGGCGTAGGTTATGTGTTTGTACTTTGAACCCCCCTTCCCCAAACTATTGAAGGTACTTGCAAAACTATTGTGAACACGCATTCCACAGTAATGTAAGAAAAACCATCAATAGGTGATATTGTGACGATGGTGTTTTTACTTTTTGCATTCTGGACATTAACAAGGCTTGAACCCCTCCTGATATTAACTGATATCCTGGCTACGCCCATGTTGCAAACGAACTTTACTACGCAAATAACTTTGCTGAGTGCTTCCACTGACTCAATTTCCGTATAACATGCTCTTGTCTGCAGCATGCAAGGACAACTAGAGTTAAAGTTGACATTTAATCCCATTTTTTAGGTAGAATTTGGTGTGCTAGTACTTTTTGCATATAAAGTAGAAGAATCAACGGAAGAGATAATCGTAGCCACAACCCGCATAGAGACCATGTTGGGTGACACCGCAGTGGCCGTCCACCCCAATGACATACGATACAAACATCTCATTGGAAAGACACTCGTTCATCCGTTTTGTGAACGAAAACTACCTGTTATCTCTGATGAATATGTCGATATGGAATTTGGAACTGGTGAGTATTCTGATTGCTCCAGATAAGTGCGAATCACATAGCTACATATGATATATTGTTGTAATTTTTCGGTATTTTGTTAATTAAGACTTACCACTATTAAAGTTATGCTTAAAACCAGTAAAAGATCTCCATACTTCACTACACTTTTTTATTTTAGTTTAAATTATTTTATTTTAGTTTTATAACTATTTAGTCAAACTTACTATTTATTAACTAGTTCAACTGCAAAAAAAAGCACAGTCAGTTGAACTAGTGGACAAATAAAGCCCAAGTCGTTTAACGGTTGATCGGAGCAGTTGAACTATTAGGAATGAGGGCATAGGTAAGGGAACCAATTCATCTTCATCAACTAGGGCCAATTTAATAGATCACATTTGACATCTGTCAGTAATAGTTTCATTGTTAAGTCACTTCATTAAGCTGCTGCTTAAAAACAATCATTATTTCATTAAATATGTATTTTACCTAAAAAAAAACAACTTTGAAAAAAATAACCCCGTTACAAGGTTACGTTGTTAAATTTTAATGAATTGTCAAATGTGATGTTAAATTGGACCCACTACAGTGAAAGTAAAATCTTGCAGAATTTGAGCAGACAACACTTTAGAAATCTAAAATAACGCTCTTAAATCTTGGAGCACGGTATGTGACTTTGTATTTGCTGATGGTAAGCAGACCTTCAAAGTCCATGAATGGGTTCTATCAATACATTGTTGTTTAACAATATTGATAGCTCCCACTATTGGAACTATATAATTATTAATTGTAGGTGCTGTCAAAATAACTCCTGCGCATGATCCTAATGACTATGACATTGGTAAACGTCATGATTTACCGTTCATCACCATATTCAATGATGACGGTGTCATCATTGGGGATTGTGGAAAGTTTGTTGTAAGTATGTACTTAGCTGACACGCACAACTTCGTCTGTGTAACTTTAACCGTTTACGCAGCGCACGCTACGGAAGCTCTCAAAAGGAAAAAAAATCCGTGAGCAATTTTTTTTATTGATGCCCTGTTCCTGTTGGTCGTAGCGTATATAGCCTTCCTCGATAAATAGCCTGTCCAACACTAAAATATGTTTTCAATTCGAATCAGTAGTTTCTGAGATTAGAGCGTTCAACCAAACAAACAAACTCTTCAGCTTTATAATATTAGTATATAATGGAGTAAAGTCATAATTCAGACATTCCTACTGAGTTAGGGATGACCTGATTCTGATGATTCTGTGGCCGTCAAACTGAATTCGTCGTACTGAATTGAAAAATAAAAGACAAAATAACGTGCTTTAAGACAAACCTATACAAGTACAATTAGTTTATTGCATTATAAATCATATTTCCAGCAGTAGAATGTAAAATACAGATGATGTATGTTTTTAGACACCATTTTGTAAGAACAAAGGCGGTAAAAACAAAGGCGTTGCTCATATCCATGGTTATAGGTTTTTTAAAGTAGATTTTGTTTATCGGAACACGACACGTGACTCTGTATCTGTTAATGTTCTTTTCAGAATGTTGACGCATTTATAAATGGCCAAATGTAATATCTCATTGTTATTTGTGGCATACTATTTTTTAGGTAAAAATATAGTAAAGTAATTAATAACTATTCAATCTCATAGCATTACTTTACCAGTAAACCACGAAAGATAATTATTAATATATTTCAGGGTATGAAACGCTTTGATTGTCGTCAAGAAATAACAAAAGAGTTAGAAACTCTAAAGCTATATCGGGAGACCAAGGAGAACCCGATGGTGGTGCCTCTCTGTAGCCGGTCTAAGGACGTCGTAGAACCTATGTTGAAGCCACAATGGTAAGATTTTCTGGTCCTTCGATCCGGATTTTTAGTCTGTTTAAAGATACTTATAAAAAAGCTTCTTGTGAGGTGCCATGTTTGTAATTATAATATACAACGTAATGAAAATAAGTGTAGCAACATGAACAACCTAAACCACAAAGGATATCTTATTAAATGTATATATACACTAACTTTTGCCCTTGGGTTATCATGCAATAAGTTTGATAAATAATATTGTACTTAAGTAGTTTTGATAATTTTAATTAGTACCTTTCAAATAATTTAAGTAGCAAAAAAATTTACATAAAATATCTAACTGCATTAAAAATAACTTCTAAACAAAATAATAAATTCAAAAATATTTTAAAGACATAAAACTGTATGTCAATTTAATGTACCCAACTTTGCTTCATATAACATTTTTCTCTATCTGGTGTATTTTTTTCCCTAAGAGACCTAAACAAAAATCTTCAGAAAAAAAAAAGCATAAACAGTCAAGTGATCATCTAGTCATGTTTTGGTTCACTGTAGTCAGTAGTTTATTGTATGAATTTCTTGCCGAAGTGCCCTTTTAGGATGCTGTTATAAAATGGATTGATTTATTTGACGATAAAGCAGCGAGGTTATTAAAGTAGACTCGTAATGGTAATTTGTCTTGTCACCGCCCATTTTGTAACCGGCAATGTGGGAGCGATCAATGCTGCTAAACACCAAAGCTTTGATCCAACCTATTCACGGATTTTGCAGTGAAGCATAACTGCAAAATCCGTGAATCCAGGTGAATACAAAGTCACATGCCATACTAAAAAAGTTTATTATTTATGCTATAAATATTCTAAATTTCATTTTAAACAGGTACATAAAATGTGACAAAATGGCTGCCAATGCAATCAAAGCTGTAAAAAATGGCGACCTTAAAATAATTCCTGACGTTCACGAGAAGACTTGGTATCATTGGATGGAGAATATTCGTGATTGGTGCATTTCTCGACAATTATGGTGGGGTCACAGAATTCCAGCTTACCGGGTCACTATTATTGATAAAGAGGTAAATGAATGTTTTTTTTGCGATGGTTGAGGTGTAATATTATTTTTTTGGGTGTTATGGGTAAATGTGGTAAAGGAACAATATTAATATATAGGTCATAATCATAATAAATTATATGATGAGTGATGACCTAAATTGCATAGTTATACATACATACATACACATAAACACACGCATACATACACGCATGAGAGAGAGACAATGTTCTTAGCAAACCATGTATTCACCGTGCGGGTGCCGGGTCCATCGCGTGGTTGAAAGGCAGGGGAATGAACTGCAGCGTTTCCGGACTTGAGACCGCGAAGTAGGTTTAAAGGCCTTTTGAACTCTCACCTGTTCACTACCCTCTCTACTATGATCCTGTTAAAGCCATCCTGGAAACACGCTCCATAAAAGTTTCGACGGCTGTTCTCGGAAGGCCAAGATCCTTCAATAGACGGTGCAAAGACTTTGCTGGAAATCCTCTTGCACCAACTTCCACTGCATAAAGTTGAGTTTTAAATCCGTTTCTAGTAATTTCGTTTGTGAGATCAAAATATTTGTTCGACTTGATGTTGTGGTCCTTAGGTATGTTTGTTTCCCACGGAACGGTGAGTTCTATAAGTATTACTTTCTTTAAGCACCGAGAGTACACCAGTATGTCTGGTCTATAGGCTGAAACTGCTAGTTCGTCTGGAATCTTGTAATGTATTTTGAATGTATCCATGAATATTTTCCAGTCTTGTGCTTTGTTCAGGATTGAGAAAGGTTTACTTTGACTTTTCTTGAGTTGTCCCAGTCCCTACAGCAACACCGCACAATGTACATGTCTTATCTGTTGCCTTCCCCCATCTTACCAGATTACTCTGGTCAGGTAGGGACATTTGAAAGGCATTAAGATAGAACTTCATAAGTGCCGGAGACCAATCGTACATGAGTGTGCGCCATTTCAGGGCTGGAGGAATACAAACTTCCCCTAAAGTAGCCATTCATTCTGTACTTCTAGGGTCATCGCGTGAACTCTGTAGCCATGCTCTTTATCTTCCCTAAGGAAAGATTTAATAACATCTTTATCACATTCCTTTTTCTTCCAACCTAACCCCCTTTTGCTGTTCTGGGCACCACTCATAAATGATTTATGAAACTGAAGTCTTGACTCCATCTTAGAGGCCAATGAGTCTTTTGGGAGAGATGCAATCAGATTATCCCGAGAGTTACTCAGGATTTGTTGCTTGGTTACACGTAGATGTTTGTACAACTCAGATGGCTTTTTAAAATTCATCCCAAATTGTTGCTGTCCCCTGAACAGCGTAGAGGAGTCAGCGCCCTCTGCTAATCCAAGCCAAGACTTAAGCTTCCTTATGACAGTTGTATCCAGATTTACCAGAAGAGTTTTGTTGAAGTCGTATACAAGAAAAGGCCATGTTAGACGAGATGTTAGGTAGTTGTCATAAATCCAAGCTTTCTTGACATTACTAATTGGCTGTTGATTTACCTTGTGGATGTCATTAATAAAGCGTTCCACAACCACATCTAAGGATGGTGTTCTTCCTTTAAAATCGATCCTTCTGCCCAGAAATTTGAAAGGCATGGCTTCCTCTACTGGGGCTACTTTCTGCCCTGCTATGAATAGTTTTGGGTCGTATGACGTAAATGAGATGGAAAGAGGTTGCCTCTCACCAATAGCTTTCTAATAAGCCTTGAAATAGCCCAACATTATACTCGTATTTAAGAGGATCTGTGAACCCATCTTTATTTGTAATGACAAATCTTAAGTTCTTATAATAATTAGCAATTATATCCACATTATAAATTCAGAATCCGTAAATAATTATTTATTTACTATGTGAATTTTATATTTACTGTTACTTCCGAAGATATGGAAGCCCGCGATATAGGTTCTTATAGTGCTGGGCCCAATGGCAATTGTATAAAATGTATAACTTTACTGAATAAAGAAATTTTGCATTGTATTGTATACCCATCCACAATAGTTTAATGAAATCAGTAAAAAGTACTAAAATAGTTATACGCCCAATTTCTAGAAAATTTTAAGAATTACTCAACTCTCAAATAGTTAAAATCACGGCAAACGGCTCATAATGACATTATTAATAGTTCCTATGAAAATACGCAATTTTTAAGTATTTGATAGTTCAGTAATACTTAATATTTTTGAGAACCTTGGCGCCAGCAACTAAATACTCTCGAAAGGTTGCTTAAGAACGACTTGGTTCTATGGTGTGCCAGCAATTTGTTCGGCCCATGGGATTAAAGATATATAAAAAAGTTTTTTTTTTATATAACTCCAGATATTATATTTGGCCTAATATTATAATTTTACGCGGCCCAGGACCTGGGGAATACAAAATCTGCCCCGCGTCGTCGGCGCACGCGCAGCGGTCTTAAGAAGCATGACAAAATTAGGTCACGTGCTCCTAGACCCGACTCCGCCATCTTAGTATGTTTAATTTTTGAACCACAGATAACTGTTTGTGTTTAATTAATGCCTGTAGTTCTGCAATGAGGTTTTTTTTTGCACTTTTAGCGACTAGTATTGTCGGGTTAATCGTCGTTGCTTAGCATGAGCCATTCTTGGAACTGTATTTTTTTTGCATATGCAGTTCGATGCAGGTCGGAAGCATCGGTTAAGCATTAGCAATTGTAAGCAATTGCAACGACTGTTAATCCGACCAGTATTGTTTTAGAAATAAATAATTCCCAGAAAATGCAAATATTGATTATATCCCATTCGTACATATACATATTGACTTTGAAAGTTTGTACTTTGGGCTAATATAACCATGTGTCGCTAATTAAAAAAAACAAATGATCTTCTTCATACAAACTAGTATTATTAAAATGACCAATTTGTTATGGGTAAGCCAAATTTTCTTTTCATTTGCGACACATGCAGGGTGATTACGCGCACCAAAGTTAGCTCGCACGCCGCGCGCCGATTGCAATGACGCGTTTTCTAAGAATTTTTAAAGCCGCCAGGCTTGAACTACGTCATTATGACGCCAAAACGATTCGCGTGCGAGCAAACTTAGGACGCGTAATAATCCCCATGGTCCCATGGAAAAAGTTGTTCTAATGAATCAGTAGAGCCTCATATTAGCCCAAAGTACAACCTTTTAATTTCACCCTGTATACTACAGAACCAAAATGCCTTTTTAGGGCACAACAGCTTTTTAGGGATTCTGTTACACGGTGCCTACGAAATTTCAGATAACCAATAAAGTAAAATGTGGTTTGTATTATGTTTGAGCACCTGCAGTTTGTAAATAATGTTTTTATATACGGCATGTTATTTAGTGTAACCAGACACATATTGCATGTTAATTCTTGTTTTTGTATTTGTGTATATTTGTTGTGTAGTTTGACATTATTTTAAATACCTAAACCTAGTAGTTAAAGTTAGTAAATGCATGTACAAAATTTGACTATATAACGTCATAGTGGGATCGACCAATACTATTAAATAACAATGTATTGATTCCCCTATTCATGGAATTATGCTCTTTTTTTTTGACATATCCTTAAAACTTAAGTTAACCAAGGAATGTAATAGTATACTTTGCCGTTGCCGGAGCCGAAATAATAGTAAACACTGTTATTATTCATAAACTTATATATTCATAAATATAGCCATATTATGTATAATAAATTCAATTGTTATAAGAAATAGAATAGTTATCACATTATACGACACTACTAAATTACTACTATAGCTGTCAAAAGTCAAAATAAACCCTTGGAAATAGTATAGTGAGTCTGAACCATAATAATAATAGTAGCAGGACTTAAGTGGTGGTCCTGACTCTAGGCCTGCTTACCACCAGGTCATACAAGTCTCATGCCATACTCCAATAATAAAAAAATGAATTAATTATAAACAGAGTTGCGAAGAGCTGTGGGTAGCCGCCCAGGACGAAGCTTTGGCCAGAAAGAAGGCTGCTGCAAAGTATCACGTGGATCCAAAATATCTGAAGCTACGACAGGATGAAGATGTACTGGACACGTGGTTCTCTTCAGGCTTGTTCCCGTTTTCCATATTCGGGTGGCCTGACGAAACAGATGATTTGAAGGTAAAATAATTCATAAATAAAAGATCCAGAATCTTAACTGCCTCCGTAGACTAGTGGTTGCGCCTTTGGCGTTGTATCCGGAGGTCGTGTGTTCGATTTCCACACATGGCAAAAAAATAATAGTACGTTTTTCTGTACAGTTTGTCATGGTCTGGATGTTTATAAAATATAATACTAAATAATGGTCAGTAAAAAAATGGTTCTCCACCTTTTTAACAAACCCAACTTTGGAACTTTAAATCTTGTGGGATTTCGTTTTAATAACAATAATTTTTAATTTTGCAGGCATTCTACCCGGGCACATTATTGGAGACAGGCCACGATATTCTGTTCTTCTGGGTAGCCAGAATGGTATTCTTTGGTCAGCGACTACTTGGAAAATTACCTTTCAAGTAAGCTTATCTCATGTTATTTGCTAATGCGTGTATATTGTGAATCATTTAGATAGGGCACTTATGGCAGAGACTAATCCTAACTTTGGATGTTTTATTTGTCTGCAATTTGCACATTTAAAAAAAATACCGTTCACCAGGAATGTTTTTCACATAAAAAAAACATGTAATTCTTATTAATATGCATTAAGAAAATATTACTATTAGATGCAACTGAGAGTTGAAAACTCTTTCTCTTATAACTTTTACTTTGGTTTCTCAATCTGTGTACATTAATATGTTAATTATAATAATAAATACCATCACGGGTGCCTTTTTGAGAACTATTTAAACGGCCTCAGGGTACCCAGCGGAGGGATTACTATTTACTAACAAATGGAGATCTTGTTGCGGTGTTTATGATAGTATAGCCTCGTTGTATAAAGCGGTCACCCATTCCAGGACCGGCCTTGTTGTCATCTGCTTAACCTTGTTATCAGTTGCGCAGTTACTTAAACACTAGGCCGGGGCCGCTTTTTTATATTAACATGTTAATTAACAAATATATTAATAATTTTAGGGAGGTATACCTCCATCCGATGGTACGCGATGCCCATGGACGCAAAATGTCCAAGTCTCTAGGCAATGTCATCGACCCTATAGACGTAATGCGAGGAATCACGTTAGACAAGCTGCACGACCAACTGGTCAACTCTAACCTGGACCCCAAAGAGCTGGAGAAAGCCAAACTAGGACAAAAACAAGATTATCCTAATGGTATACCTGAATGTGGAAGCGATGCTCTTAGGTAAGTGCTATTTGATATTTCCAAAATCTGTAATAAGTAAAAAAAAAATCACAGGTGTCTTACGGCGCCCGCTTAGACGGTGTCAGGGTACCCAACGGACGGGGTTTTTAACCCACCTCCTCTTAGCCTATGGTATAAGTCTAGCTACACCAAAAAAGTGGCTAGCTCGTCGCGATGTTTGAATAGACACAATAACCCACCTATGAACAGGTTGGTATAGTGGAACTGGGATCGATAGCATAACGTGCTCTCCAAGGCACTAAAGTGGTGTTGTCAAACAACTATACATACATTTTTTAATTAAAAACCCATTGGGGTATGAACCAGGGTCCTAAAAACTAGTGTTTTAAGTGAGGTTTCACTAACTCGACAGAACAAATAAGTTTTAAAGATTTATTATTAGAATTTTCCCATGGAACCATATATTTTTTTCATTTGCAGCACATGGTTTCATGGGAAAAGTTGTTCGATTTGATCAGTAGAACCTCGTAATAGCCGAAAACAACCTTTCAACGTCACGTATCCAGATGTTTATTTTATCAGGTTTGGTCTATGTGCAATGACTCAGGGTCGGGATCTGAACCTGGATATTCTTCGCGTGCAGGGGTACCGGTTCTTCTGTAACAAACTGTGGAACGCTACCAAATTCGCCCTCATGTACTTCCCTGATAATGTCACTTATGAGGTAAATATTATCTATGGATTTTTTTTTTAATTGAACACGGTATGCGAGTTTATATCTCCCTGATGGTGAGTAGACCTACGAATTCGATACGAACTTGGCGACAAAGACTAAATTATCATTACTAAAAATATTCAATAATTCCAATTAAGCCGACATAGTGGAAACAACCAATAGTCTTATTGTTGTTTTTCAACTGATGTTTTCATTCTTGGACTCTAAATAAGAAGCAATTATTTGCCGTGCTCCAAAAAAAAAAAGACGATTTCTCGATGCACGTCATCGAGAATAATTTTTCGTTTCTTTTATAACTCGAATTTTATTTCTGAGTATAGACTAAATGATAATTTATTTTCAGTCGCACACAGCGGTGTTACCAAAAGATTTGTCAGGGTTAGACCTCTGGATGTTGTCTCGGCTGTCATTCGCCGTACAAAAAGTCAACAGCGGCTTCAAGAACTACGATTTCCCGTCCGCTACAACGGCCTGCTATAACCTATGGCTGTATGAGCTATGTGATGTTTACCTTGTAAGTATGGCAAATCTTTATCTGAACTAGTTGTTCGGACTTCCTAAAATAAATAATAATTAACTGCCTCTGTAGACTAGTGGTTGCGCCTTTAACGTGGGTTCGATTCCCACCAAATAAAAGTACCACGTTTTTCTATACAACTTGTCATGGTCTGGGTGTTTATAAATTATATTATGTAGTAGTATCTTTGTATTTGGTAAACATAGTAGAAATCTTAAGTTTAGTTTGTGACCAGGGCAATATGTGTGTTATGTTCTTTATATTATTATTATTATTAACTACCTTACTTAATGTTACTAAATACCTACAATTTTTTAAACTGATACCTATCAAACTATTACTAATTTATTAACAGCATTTAAGCAAGCATGCTAAACTCCCAGCATACTAAAGTGGGGTCAATTTAATAGACCACATTTAACACCAGAAAGAAAAAAACTATTTTATTTCTGGTTTATTTTAACTTTACATAAGAGACTTTTAAAACAACTATATATCTGACCCCCCATGTACATATTAAAATACCCTATACTTTAACCAGAACTGACAGATATTTAAAAAAATACACATCTAACTCAATCCAGTAGTTTTCAAGTTAAAAGGTAACTGTCAGACCATACTATTAAATATATAATATTAATTCAAATCAATGTACAGATTTATGATTTTACTGCTTTTTTATTTTATTTATTTACATACATACATACATATCTTCACGGGTGCCTTACGGCGCCCGAGACCGCCTTGACGGTCCCAGGGTACCCAGCGGAGGGGTTTTAATCCCACCTCATTTATTTAAAAAACTTAATTTAAATTTTATTTATTTAAAAAACTTTATTGCGTAATACAAAGGCGGACTTAATGCCGTTTAATTTTTTGATAGTCAAACCTTCAAGACATCACTAGAAAAATATTAGATTTTTTCATATTTTTAATTTAAACACATTGCACAGTAAACAAAAGTTATGTACAAAGGCTTAATATAATAGTTATATGTAATATAATAGAGATTTTGTAACCCTAAACTTTACAGGAATACCTAAAACCAATATTTACATCTGGTTCACCACCTGAACGCGAGTTGGCTCGTAGGACACTATACACGGCACTGGAGATCGGACTCAAGCTGCTCAGTCCGTTCATGCCCTTCGTCACAGAAGAGCTGTACCAGAGGCTTCCCAGAAAGGACATCCTTACTCCGTCTATATGCGTCGCGTCTTATCCTAATGTAAGTTATTATTAAGTAATTACTCATGTACGTACAGCCTAGTACGTCTAATGAGTTTATTCATCATTCAAACTATTCTGAACTTTGCCAAATATTTAAATAAAAAAATAGTTGTACTACGGAACCGAGTATATCAGATATAAAGAAATACTTATAAAACTCACCATTCTGTGGTCCACCTACATCTCACAAATTTAATTAATAAAACGGTTTTTAAACTCAAATTTATGCAATGGAAGTTGGTGCAAAAGAAATTCCAGCAAAGTCTTTGCATCGTTTATTGAAGGATCTTGGCCTTCTAAAATCGGCCGTCGGAACTTTTATGGAACGTGTTTCCAAGATGGCGCAAACAGGATCATATAGTATTTGGTTGAGTAGAGAGGGTAGTAAACACAGGGCGTGATTTGAGGGTTAAAAACGTGGTTATAAAAGGTGTACTTCGCGTGGTCAAGTCCGGGAACTCTGCAGTTTATTTCCCTGCCTTCCAATCACGCGATGGTCCCGGCACCCGCACGGAGAATCCATAGATAGCTAAGAACATTGTCTCATATTTGATTATATACTGACGAACTCGACTGCCAAATATTTATAAAATTTATTTTACAGGTGAAAACCTCATAAGAATTCAGATCTATAATTTGTTTCTTTTAAAGTCTATTACTACTGTCAAAGTAATTATTAGCCGTTTTAAAACACTAACATGTCCAAATCACTCTTTTTTTTATGTAATAAATATAAATGTGATTAATAAAATCGCTATATTTTGGATATTCAATGGAGCTCACTTTTTGTATTTGCAACACTAAAGTGTCATTTATTGATTAGGTTCTAAAAGACTGGGACTTTTTTATTTTACTGGCCAGCCTATAATAGGCTATTTGACTACATTAAAAATATACTATAAATTGTGTTCATCCTATCAGATAATGGCGTAAAAAAACATATTTCACTTTATTTTAAACTAAATTATGTATATCTTTTGTAGATTACACGAAATAAAATTGAATATTTTTTACAATTTTATTTATAACAAAAACATATTTGATTGGTTGATGACTGGTGACGTCACACGCAAGTAAACAAAACAATACACAGATTATAAATCATGTGGATGAAATAGAATAGAGTATAATATATAGGAGATTATTTAATCTGTGCTTGTTTGTTTACTTGCGAGTGACGTCACACTTGACATAGACTGCAAAACAACGTTTTTAGCGGCATTGTGGAAATTCAAATTTTAACTTTGATTTTCTTTAATAATGGAGTAGTCATCCCGTAAATATCAATGTAGTGTAATTATTATGTAATGGAGATTCATATAAAACGGGTTTCAAAAAGGAGTCAAATACCCACTTATTTTTAAATTTAATATTCCAGGTGTCTGATTGCCCATGGAGGTCTGAGGTTCTAGAAGCAGACGTAGATATAGTAATGCGGATGGTGCACAGCATCCGGTCCACTCGTGCTGAGTACAACCTTACTAACAAACAAAAAACCACCGCGCATATCATTATTTCTGATGAACTACCGGTAAGTACCCTATCAAACATGTTTTTTTTTACTTTTTTAACGCTAAGTACTGTTAATGTTCCAATTGTTGTGTTCTGCGAGCTAAGATTATGTTGAGCAAAGAAACCACTAGATTTGATAATTCTTAATTTTTGATACAGTTAACAATTTTGTTCTTGGACAAGTAACAAACAAGTAAACTTAAAGTTTAATAATTAAAATTAGGTGCGCAGGGGAAAAATGTTGGTTGATTAGTTAAACTGTTTTGTCTCAACCAAACGAGTTGCACATGAATCCACCCGCAGCTTGTTTATATTGGTCAAAAAATAAAAGAGTTTACTTTTAGAGATAGCTCGGGGAAGTTTTATATATCTTAATTTGGCAGTCTTGCTCGATAGCCCTGGTTCCAAGAAAGGTATTAACAGCCAGGTACAAACCTTCCAGTCTACGGTATTCGATTACTTTGTGGAGCACTATCCTCCGGAATCCACATATGCATATAACAAGAAAGAAAATGCTTTTAAACTGAAAATGAGGCGTAAAAAGAGGGAGCTCATAAAGAAACTTCGCTGGGCCAAAGCGATGGGAGACAAGAACCCGTGCCACAAGTAAGCCAGGGCATTAAGATCTATTCTCAAATTAATCCAGGGAATTTGTCTCCAGATACAAGATAATAAAAATCAATTTAATAGAGCCCAGCATGAAGTTAGATTTGACAAAAACCCTTTTATTTATGCTAAGAAGATTTTCAGTGAAAATAGTGGAAGATATTCGCTGACCAAAGAACAAATCTATAAACACTTCAGTAAGACTTATGCAATGCCACAAAGAGAGGTAGCATACCCGGATCCACCTTCAACACGACCGCATAATCCTGCAGTAGACTTTCAATGCAATCCACCAAGCATTGAAGAGACTGAGGAGCAAGTGAAGAAGAAAAGCGTAAAGTCAGCACCAGGTCCGGATGGCATACCCTACATTGTATATAATATATAATAAAAGTGTCCTCACATTCGCATGTGTTTACATAACATCTACTGTAGAATATGGTCAAGCAAACAGGTACCGACTGTGTTCGGAGAAGCAGCTTTTGTTCTTATACCAAAAAAGCCTGAGGTTACTGATCCTAAAGATACTAGACCTATTGCGTTAACAAACACTATGTCCAAAATCTTCTTTTCTATACTTCAAGCAAGAATGTCGAGGTTTATGATCACAAACAAGTACTTTTTATCCCAGCACCAGAAAGGATTTCTTCCGGGAATTTCTGGTTGTTTGGAACACAACACCTTACTTTCGGAATGTTTGAAGGATGCCATGAGCACGAGCGTCAATTGAGTGTCTGCTGGATTGATTTGGAAAATGCTTTTGGATCGGTCCAGCATAAATTGCTACAAGTTGCCCTAAAATGGTATAACTTCCCAACAGTGATCATGGATATAGTTGCCAATTATTATAAGAACTTAAGATTTGTCATTACAAATAAAGATGGGTTCACAAATCCTCTTAAATATAATGTTGGGCTATTTCAAGGCTGTTGCCTCTCACCAATAGCTTTCAATATTATTATTAACATCTTAATTGTCAAACTTAAAACTAGTGAAAAGAAGTGGGGATATAGATTTAAGTTAAATAATGTATATTCGGAGTCCATCTTAGCATTTGCAGACGACCTAGCAGTGCTAACACGCAATCCAAAACAATGCCAGAATTTGCTTACTCTGGTAGACGAATTCTGTGTATAGTCGAACGGCATGAGAACAAAACCATCAAAATGCTTCTGTCTGTGTCTGGGCAGACAAAATACTAGGTTTACGTCATACGACCCAAAACTATTCATAGCAGGGCAGAAAGTAGCCGCAGTAGAGGAAGCCATGCCTTTCAAATTTCTGGGCAAAAGGATCGATTTTAAAGGAAGAACACCATCCTTAGATGTGGTTGTGGAACGCTTTATTAATGACATCAACAAGGTAGATCAACAGCCAATTAGTAATGTCAAGAAAGCTTGGATTTATGACAACTACCTAACATCTCGTCTAACATGGCCTTTTCTTGTATACAACTTCAACAAAACTCTTCTGGTAAATCTGGATGCAACTGTCATAAGAAAACTTAAGTCTTGGCTTGGATTAGCACAGGGCGCTGACTCCTCTACGCTGTTCAGGGGGGAGCAACAATTTGGGATGCATTTTAAAAAGCCATCTGAGTTGTACAAACATCTACGTGTAACCAAGCAACAAATCCTGAGTAACTCTCGGGATAATTTGATTGCATCTCTCCCAAAAGACTCATTGGCCTCTGAGATGGAGTCAAGACTTCAGTTTCATAAATCATTTATGAGTGGTGCCCAGATCAGCAAAAGGGGGTTAGGTTGGAAGAAAAAGGAATGTGATAAAGATGTTATTAAATCTTTCCTTAGGGAAGATGAAGAGCATGGCTACAGAGTTCACGCGATGACCCTAGAAGTACAGAATGAATGGCTTACTTTGGGGGAAGTTTGTATTCCTCCAGCCTTGAAATGGCGCACTCATGTACGATTGGTCTCCGGCACTTATTAAGTTCTATCTTAATGCCTTTCAAATGTCCCTACCTGACCAGAGTAATCTGGTAAGATGGGGGAAGGCAATAGATAAGACATGTACATTGTGCGGTGTTGCTGTAGGGACTGCCAGACATATACTTGCTGGGTGCAAAACTCTACTTGAAAAAGGTTATTATTCGCACCGACATGATAAAGTTCTAGAAATTATTCGTGAAGCTGTAAGTCTCAGTATTGCTAGAGCCAGAAAAGGATTAACAACAAATGAAAGACTGACTACTTTTGTAAAGGAGGGACAACTCAAGAAAACTCAAAGTAAACCTTTCTCAATCCTGGACAAAGCACAAGACTGGAAAATATTCATGGATACATTTAAAATACATTACAAGATTCCAGACAAACTAGCAGTTTCAGCCTATAGACCAGACATACTGGTGTACTCTCGGTGCTTGAAGAAAGTAATACTTATAGAACTCACCGTTCCGTGGGAAACAAACATACCTAAGGACCACAACATCAAGTCGAACATATATTTTGATCTCACAAACGAAATTACTAGAAACGGATTTAAAACTCAACTTTGCAGTGGAAGTTGGTGCAAGAGGAATTCCAGCAAAGTCTTTGCACGTCTATTGAAGGATCTTGGCCTTCCGAGAACAGCCGTCGGAACTTTTATGGGGCGTGTTTCCAGGATGGCGCTAACAGGATCATATAATATTTGGTTGAGTAGAGAGGGTAGTGAACACAGTGCAGGTGAGAGTTCAAAAGGCCTTTAAACTTACTTCGCGGTCTCAAGTCCGCTGCCTTTCAACCACGCGATGGACCTGGCACCCGCAGGGTGAATCCATGGTTTGATAAGAACATTGTCTCCCTAATGTTGATTATTATTCAGTAAACAAAAAAATGTTTAATACAGCAGAAGTTCAATTTTTTTTTCCACAGGTAGAGGGTCTAAAGAAATTGTTCCGAAGTGTACAAGGTTTGGCAAACTCAGAGCTATCGACCGAACAGCCTCCTTCAGGGTGCTCCATACTTACTATCTCCGATAAGATTGAAGTACATTTGGTGTTAAAGGTAATAATAGATATAACTATATATATAAAGTATATGATTTAGAAGGCCTCCTAAAGTAGTACTAGCTTCTTCAAGAGATTAAAGGGGAAAGACAAATGATTGATATAACATTCCCAGAGGCCTCCTACATGTGGTTATTTTGGCTAAACTTTATGATACATTTTTTTGAGTCTTGATAAATATATCTATAACATTTTATGAAGCTGAGTTGTATCTGCATACCCCGTAAATAACCTGCCTTGAAGAAAATAAGACTACTATCATTTGCGCATTATTAAATCTCTTATCATTTTTGGTTTGTGTATTTACGGCGACTTGGGGCTCTGTAGTCGTATTTACGCCTAAACAAACTTACTTCCAATATTACAACTTGGCTGTTAGTCTAACTTCAATTACTATTTTTATGTTGGTAATTGTACGCAAAAAATATTTATGTTGTGGGTAATTAATATTTTTGTATTATACCTAAAATAACGTTTTTTTTTATTTAAAAAAAAATATCCAAAACAGGAAGGTTAATTAATACAATGACCGATAAAAATATTATTTTAATTCTGCGACACACATTAGTCGAGTAATACTAGAAGTGCGAAAGTTCATTTTGTATGGAGAACGCAGACTTCGCGATTGCAAATGCAGTGTCTTTAATATGCTCTTTGCAATTATGTTAGCACATTTTTATTTAAATAACTTATTAGTAAATTATTTTTTCGTTTTGCGTTAATTTAGACGTTTTATATTATTATTTTTATAGGGTCTAATTGATCCCCAAAAGGAGATAACAAAGCTAGAGAAAAAGCGAGAAGTTTTAAGTCAAAACATCGCCAAACTTAACCAGGCGATGGCGGCCGATGACTACACCAGTAAAGTACCACTTGAAGTGCAGAAGACCAATATCGACAAACTAACACAGTCGCAAGGAGAAATCGGAAGGTTATTGGCAGCCATAGAAACGTTAAAACTTATGTAACAATATTATATAGACTAAAATATTAATAAGAAGCAGTCACGATATTACATTTTTTTTTCATGAATTTACTTAAGTACTTATATAAAATAATATATATAAAACAGTGAAAAGGATTGTGTTGATTTAATTTTAATGATTTTAATAAATTTATACTCTTGTCTATTTGGTTATTCTACTTGAAATAAATTTATTTATTATAGTGCGTTTTACCTAAGAGTTTCATTAGCCGTTATGTTAGCTGCACTGTTTGTCAAAAACGTCAAAAAGTGTGCCAGTTTTCTGAAATATTTATGCTTTACTTTTTACATTCTTTTATAATAATGCAAAGTGCTGAGTAATGAACGAGAGTTGGTGTTAAATGTAAAACGCTTTTGCAAATGAGAAAAAGTTTACAAAGCACCAATATTTCCGTTAGAAAACGTGATTTGCTAAGACAGGTTTGTAAAATAGGGTTACCAGATTTATATACACATTCCCGAAACTTGCTTAAATTTTCATGTACTTTTGTTACTGACTATACATTATTTTACATAACTTTTGTTTACCTACAGTGCAAAAAAGAGTTATAAATAATCGAATAATAAAGTTTTATATTTTTTTTATAAGTTTTATTATTACCGTGTCAGCCAGCCGTATCTCAGGAGAAATAAATCATACAGTCCACTGCCAGAACTAGAGGTCAGTAAGTAGTTTCCTTTAGCTTTACCCAACAAGGAACAACAGATTGGCTGTCGTAAGAATCTAAAATAGATAGAATAAGAATCTAGTAATCTTACGACTTATATATTAAAGACGTAATGACGACTCCAATAACTTGCCATTTTTTTCAGTGCAGTACCTCATTATTCTGTAAACAAAAATATATAGTCCAGCAGTATAGCCGTTGCCTTCATTTGCAATATAGTTTTCTTTTTGTTTCGCCAGAAAAAAATTAAGAGATCTAACGATGTCATGTGTAATTTTAATAGCAATGAATTGTTATTAAAATTACACATAAATTTATTTATTTATTTATATATTCAGAAGATTTACAGTAAACTTGACTTAAGTAAATTTCACATAATATAATAACTATGAACTATTGATATATCTTCACAACATAATTTCAGAATAAAATATATAAAAAAAACAAAGTTATTTTTGCAACCCAAAAGAAACTTAAACAAACTAAAACTTGGAAAAACTGAAACTTATAATTTATTGAAATTGAATGGCGATAAATGTTTATGGGTAGCACGTGTTGTGGCTACGTTTGCACGAGCGTTTAATAAAGCGTTAGGAGTTCGGCGTTTACCGTCTTGATTCGACACTGTACAAACGAGCGATAAGAGCGGAGTCTGATCAATCATTTCCCATATATTCGCGACCTTTTAGTCCTAACGGTTACCCCCCACTAAACATTCATAGATTTTTATGAGTTTTGGAGGCGTTATAAATAAGACCTATATCTAAGCTCTTTTTTTAAAGTTTGGTGTAGGAAAAATAATATCAACCCCTAAAATTCGAAAAAAATCCCTCACATTAAGATAATTCCTATAAAATATCAAGGCAAAAAATTAAAAAAAGGAGAATGTACAGTCATCGTTTATTTTCTCTCTAATAAAATGAGACCATTTTTTTTAAAATCCATTAAAGTTTAGGGGTAGAAAACAGTTATAGCCCGAAAGTCGTTTTGCTGCCTAAATTGTAGGTATAATCTCATACGTGCTCATTCTCTTATTAAGGGTCGGGGGGAAGGTTTACATAAATGTAGCGGGGAGAGGTAATACTTTGCAGTTGAATCAGCATGATCATCGAAGAGCCTCATCAGACACTCCTCTTAAAATAACCAGTAGCAGCATGCGCTTGATACGGACGCCCATGAATTCAGATGAAATTGCAGCAAATAATTGTCAAAAATCGATGTCGCTACCATAGGATAATATCCATGAAGCTAAAAAAACGCGCCCAGCGGCGCGCGGACGGGCACTGTTATTACCTTCATGATAATACTAAGGTTTTGTTGAAAGCGTAGTTCATAAGTTTTCTGAACAATAGTTTGTTGTTCCGTTTGAAATTATATTTTTGTTTGAATTGTGACCGCCACCTACGAGCACCCAATCAGAGCGAGCGCCGAACACCGACATGTTATACGGAACACCCCTATCCTAATTTTTAAAACGTGTTTGCCAAGTGCAATCAACTGCCATCTATCGAATGCAAAGGGTACTAAAAAAGCGCCATCTGTTATCGGGACCTGTTAAACACATTTTTTTGAAACGCGAGTTGCCTTTCTATTCCCTTTATCTATGCTACTATTATTTCTTTTGTGCCAATACACCGAAAAGCATTTAGATTCATAGACAAAGGGTGCGTTTTATTAGCTGGTGATAAATACCATCTTGTGACGTTAGTAACAGTATTTTTTTTGCGAAATATTAACATTTTTAGCACCTCGCGTTGGAGGTGAATTTCTACACTTTGTTTGACACTTGTCAAAGATTAACAATCTTTGACAAGTGTCAAACAATCCGTATTTTCCCGCTAATGTATTACGGTCTTATTCATAAAAACTTACGAAGCCTTTATTGATGCTTTATAACAGCTCAATAGCAAAACACCTCAAAACGTTATTCATAAACGCACAATAAACCTCTAATAGTGATAAACGTCAAATAACAGCTCCATAACTTTATTGAAGGCAGGAGCCCTCTATAAACCTATTTTAACCTCACTTTTTATACATATTTTATTTTTTGGTTTAAAATTTTATTAAATAACTTCTATTACTTCATAAAATTATATTACAAATAAAAATAATAATGCCCAGTCGGCTTCCGATCAACAAATTCTCAAAATTTTACAACTCGAATGGACTTGAACCAAATTAGGTTGGGCGCACACTGACATAAATTTGTAACAAAAAAATATTAACATTTAATCATGTTTCACCGCGGTATTTTGACCAAAAAGACAAAGTTGTGCCGCTTCAAACTATAAAAATGGCGGTGCCGCCACATCTGTTTTTTATTTATTTATTTACCTACAAAGTCCATAAATGGATCGATAAATACGTCGTTTTACAATATTGATCGCTCCCACTATGCCGGCTAAATGATGCGGTTACAAAATGTCAAAGAATCAAAAAGAAAGAAAAAAAAATCAAAGTAGTTTACATTACGAGTCTATTTTAATATCCTCGCTGCTTAATCGTAAATTCAGTCGCTTATTTCATAACCGCACCATGAAAGGATACTACCACCTCAACAATAAATCTATGCAGTAGTCCCCGGTACCAACCAACCCACAGACTAAAACGGATACATGACTAGGTCACTTGACAGTTTTTGTTGTTGTATGTGAAACAAGTATTGCGACTTGCCAGTTACATATTATCATAGAGAGATGCAATCATAAAAAATGACATAGGTACAGATATAGAGAGATGCAACATACGCGATAAACAAAGCTGTATTCTATTTTTGATACAAATTATTTTAATTTAAATGACGGCTGAAACCGCGGGGCACTACTAGTTTGACTGAATTTTCTATCAGTGTGCGCCCAACCTTATTATAATTATTTCATTAGAGGTGTCAAAAACGTTTTTTTTAATATATTTATGGTCTTGGTTTTCCGCGATTCTGCCAACTTTCTTGTCAATCAATTATTTTTTTCTATCAACACATCACTAATTCAGCTAATAAACGTCAAATAGTTATAGGAGCTTTATTGGAGGTTTATGAATAACAAAAAAGTTATCGAGCCAATAGCCTTATTGAACGTTTTAACTATAGAGCTCTTTAAGAGTGTTTTAAGGTTTTTTTATGAATAAGACCGTTAGTATTTAATCTTTAAATTATCTTTCGAACTATAAATATTTGGTTTTATAATATACTTTTGTTTAATTTATGTGTTTAATTACTTACGTAGATTTTTGTTTTTTATTTACTATACTGAATAATGGAGATACAAATTATAAAAACTTTAATTTGTGAAAGAAATTATGGTAATGATGATGATGAAATAGATTTTTTTTATTATTTTTTTTATTTAGGCTTTTTTTACGTTTAAGATAAATGTCAAAATGGCAGATCTCAGAAATCAGTATTTTGTGGTAATTTTATCGTTTTGTTTGCATTGCTAAAAATACTAACAAATGTTAACATGATCTAAATAAAACGCCAAACAGCTGATTTTTATGCTAGCGAAATACTGGTACGGGTTAGCTATCAAAACGCACCCAATGTGCCTTAAGGCTTCCGTATCTTCTTAAACGCCTTACGCACCATCCATCCTACTGTACAGCCCGCCAAGGTCATGCACGATGCCCGATTGAAAACGACCGTGAAGTGACGACAAAGTCTATATTTGATTGAAGGCGACACGACACGTCGCCTCGCCTGCCCCCCTAGCCAAGAGCATGAGCGCTAAAAGCGCGCACGAAAGTTTTGTATGAAGATGACATTTGGTGATGACGTCACGTTCGTTAAATGCGTTGACAGAACAAATTGCCAGCCAAGAACACGGACGGTGAGCGTCGAGCATTCGTTTTCGTTAAAGCGCTCGCGAGAGGCCAATTTCCCCATACATTTTGACAGAAACCGCTACATACTCGGAGGGAATTGCCAGCCAAGAACACATTTTTGTTCGTTTTTTGCGACTGCTAGACGCAAAATTCGACTGTTTACGGGCGGGTGGTCGTTGTCTCCCTTTCGAGCTATATTCTATCAAAACGACGCCATTGTTTTAATTTAAATTAACTTAAAGTATTGTTTTTTGTTGTTTTAGAAGTTTTTTATTGCGTTGTGTAAATTAAAATGCATAAATAAAATTTATTAGTAAGTGCAAATAACGAGTGCCGTCTTCATCGACGCCAAATATAGTTTAGAGCAACAAAAAGTTCTCTCTATTTCATACTTACAAAGCATCTCAAAACACAGAGTGTGATCAAACTAAATATTCAAGAATCATAAGGAGTAATATAACAATTTTGAAACTATACCTACAGCAAAAGTACGACTAGGAAAAATTGGAGAAGAATTACGAATAAAAGGAGTCCGACAAGGAAACCTATTATCAATCAAACTCTGCTCGGCTGTATTGGAGGAAATTTTTTGTCAATTACATTGATTGGAATTATTTGGAATAGCTTAACATAAATGGAAGTAAAATATCTCAACTAAGATTGGCTGATGACCTAGTTCCAGTTATTATGCAAACAACTAGCAAGAGAAGTGGAAAAGCGGGGCTTAAAAGAACCATGTGTGAAAACCAAAGCTATGACAAACAGACATAAACAAACCCTGAAAGTAAATTATCAAGAAATTGAATAGGTACTTTTATTTAGGTCAAACAATTGCTCCAAAACTTTAAATGGAGAAAGAAATACATAGAATAGTATGTATGTTCTCAGGTCTCTGAAAGAAGTATAAAAAAATCAAGACATCCCAATGCCGAGTAGTTGGAGACCGCTGCCAATGGTATTTGCTGAAGGAGGCCTATGTCCGAGGATAACCTGAACAAATATCTGATCTTGATTGATAATATTGGATAGAAGTGTTACAACATTAAATCAAACAAACCAATATTAGGCAAAAAGTTAAGAAAACATGTATAAATTCTTGTAAAATATCAACAAATAAAGTTTATTTTTATTTATTTCTTTATTTTTAATGAAAAGTTCACATTTTCAAAGAAATAGGGGATACCGGGGAGAGTTTAGGTAACATTTTAGGCTTAACAAAGGATTTTTCAGAGCCTTTGTGAAGACCTAGAATGTTTCACAAGCCGCAAAAACTTATGGTTTAATATATATTGCTATATTCTTCTTTAATAATATAATTGTATATAAGAATATGATTTTCCTTGACCATTACTAATAAAGTTACAACTTTTGGTATTTCAGGGACTGATAATGATCTTTGTGGTTGTACAGAGTGACTTTTCACCTTGAGTTTTAGATTTAAAAGAATCCTTTTATACTGGTATATTATTATTTAAAAAAAAAAATATACTAGCCTTAGTAATAATAATACAATTTATACTCAGCCACATTAGATATTTACAATATTAGGTATTTTATTATATACACTATATGACCCATACATGCACACACATCCACACAAATATTCACTTAACGCTGTAATATATATGTATAATATTGTTAAGTAAAAACTACTTAGTACTATTATATAAATGGTATTATATAAAGTAGGGTATGTGTAGTATGTACTATTAGACCTATATTGTTTATACAAGCTCTTTTATTTATAGGAATTTTAATTCCCATGCAAGCACTATAAATAGTTAGGATAGTACCTAGAGTAACGTTTCATTATTTTATATGAATACTATTAGGGAATTACATGTATCTAATGTGGGCATTTGTAGATATACTTACCATAATGATAAGCTTATCATTTGTAGATATACTTACCATAATGGTAAGCATATCTTAATATTAAACACACTGGTATTCATAAAAAAACTTTTTGAGTCCTTGAAGAACACTTGTATATAGTAGGTTATGTCTCTTTTATTACCAAACAAAAATAAATAAGTAAAAAAGAAACAAAACTTATTTTAACTAAAGTGTTCTTCAAGGACTTTATTATATTTTTATCATTAAGACTGTTATTAATTAAAATTCATAATAAAAATATTAATCTTCATTAATCTGACCCATTTAAATGATACAAGTAATAAGAAATGTTAATAATGATACCAGCATTTCTTATTCAATACTCTATGTTTAAATGGGTCCATCCGACAGACCTAGACACCTTTAAACTTGTCCACCTATATGACTGTGCCACCTATATTGATTCTGTTAATGTATATTTAATTAAATATTTCCCAGAATATTGATTTCTTAAAATTGGATAATATTCACAATAAAACAAACAAATTAGAAGTAAATATTTATTTAATAATTTTGTTTGGCTTGGGCCACTCTAAAACTTTGAGCACCATAGTTTGTGACCTCTCTTGATGAAGAAGGGGGTAGCTGTCCTTGAAACTCTGCAAAGTATAAATACCTGAAATAAAAAAAATACAAAATTGTACTTAGTTTAATAAAAAAATAAAAAGACCAATTTTTTTTAAATAACAAAAATCACAATTGCAACATAACTGGGTTGGAGACAGGTTTTACTATCTGTGTCAGTTGACTCCACGCTTCTAAATATAGTAGGAGAGTGAATTTGAGACAATGTTCTTAGCAAATCATGGATTCACAGTGCGGGTGCCGGGTCCATCTCGTGGTTGAAAGGCAGGGGAATGAACTGCAGCATTCCCGGACTTGAGACCGTGAGGTAGGTTTAAAGGCCTTTTAAACTCTCACCTGCACTGTGTTCACGACCCTCTCTACTCAACCAAATACTATTAATTTTATTTTTTTTAAAGTAAGTGGACAATTTGTAATTTATTTTTCTTAACTCACCTATAGTGTAACATCATATTGGTTATTACGCTGCACAAGCCATTACAATTTGGGAAGACTCTTCAGATTCATAGTGCAGAACTCTGTCTATTCCAAGGTATTTTAATGACCCCCTGAGATAACCATTTGCCTGCTTCACACTTATCCTGACTTGGCAGTGTATTGGTCCGCTGAGGTATTAATATATACGTACGGAATCCATGACAGGGGTAATCAATCATGGTTCCAAGGCATATCCGAAATCACCTGAAATAACATTTATTTGTATGAGAAACAAAGGTAAATAGATGGGTGTTGTAAACACAAAGGTACGTTTTGTTTTGCCTATTCGGCATACAAATGTTTTAACAACGTGTCTAATCAATTATTAAATATATAACCTTAGAAGCACTTATTTATTTTGATTCTTACCTATTCAAAAAGTAAGTTTCCAATGCGAGAACGATATAACTGCAATATTTCTTCCTTGATCAGAGAATTGTTAAAAATAAATTGGTCGTGGGCCGCCCCGGATGCCTCGAATTTATATTTAGAATTCTTCAGTTTATATTTACAACTTAAAAGTGCCATATTAATAATGCCGAAGAGTTTTTCTGCAATGATTCTATTTTCTATTAGGTTTGTTCGTAGAGAGTATTAAATTTCTTGGTTTTGTTTGTAATCAAATGTCACAGATGATTAGTCAAATGTAAAGAGCATTTGCCCGTAAAATAAAACGAGATATCACATAGTTACACCAATAGGATTTATTTATTATTATCTCTCTTTATCACTAAAATAACGAATATCGTTCCGATTAGGCATGTAAGTTAATTATAACATTAATATACAATTCTGTAAAAACTGTACAATAATTTTGACACCATTAATATGATAAAAAATGTATATTGCTTTTAATTTATATTCTCAATTCATTCGTAATATAATTATTATGTGTTATAAAACATCATACTCAAAATTACTCGCGGGTTTTGAATATAATATCGGAATGTAAATAATCGAGCCGAGCGGTCACCCTCCCTCGTTCGACAGAATGAAAGTTAACGTCAAAAATTGTTCATGGCTACCGATTTCTTTCGATCACTGTCCGTTCTGCGACGCTTGGGCGCATAAAGCGCCGATGCTCTTGGCTAGGGGGGCTGATTTTTCTCTAGAGCCCCTGCCCCCCTAGCCAAGAGCATGAGCGCTAAAAGCGCGCACGAAAGTTTTGTATGAAGATGACATTTGGTGATGACGTCACGTTCGTTAAATGCGCTGACAGAACAAATTGCCAGCCAAGTACACGGACGGTGAGCGTTGGGCATTCGTTTTCGTTAAAGCGCTCGCGAGAGGCCAATTTCCCCATACATTTTGACAGAAACCGCTACATACTCGGAGGGAATTGCCAGCCAAGAACACATTTTTGTTCGTTTTTTACGAATGCTAGACGCTAAATTCGACTGTATACGGGCGGGTGGTCAGGGTCTCCCTTTCGAGCTATATTCTATCAAAACGACGCCATTGTTTTGATTTAAATTAACTTAAAGTATTGTTTTTTGTTGTTTTAGAAGTTTTTTATTGCGTTGTGTAAATTAAAATGCATAAATAAAATTTATTAGTAACTGCAAATAACGAGTGGCGTCTTCATCGACGTAAAATATAGATTAGAGCAACGAAAAGTTCTCTCTATTTCATACTTACAAAACATCTCAAAACACAGAGTGTGATCAAACTAAATCAAGGAACTAAATATTCAAGAATCATAAGGACTAAGGAGTAATATAACAATTTTAAAACTATACCTACAGCAAAAGTACCACTAGGAAAAATTGGAGAAGAATTACGAATAAAAGGAGTCCGACAAGGAAACCTATTATCCCTCAAACTCTGCTCGGTTGTATTGGAGGAAATTTTTCGTCTATTACATTGATTGGAATTATTTGGAATAGCTATGAGCTTAACATAAATGGAAGTAAAATATCTCAACTGAGATTTGCTGATGACCTAGTTCCAGTTATTATGCAAACAACTAGCAAGAGAAGTGGAAAAGCGGGGCTTAAAAGAACCATGTGTGAAAACCAAAGCTATGACAAACAGACATAAACAAACCCTGAAAGTAAATTATCAAGAAATTGAATAGGTACCTACTTTTATTTAGGTCAAACAATTGCTCCAAAACTTTAAATGGAGAAAGAAATACATAGAATAGTATCAGGTCTCTGAAAGAAGTATAAAAAAATCAAGACATCCCAATGACGAGTAGTTGGAGACCGCTGCCAATGGTATTTGCTGGAGGAGGCCTATGTCCGAGGACAACCTGAACAAATATCTAATCTTGATTGATAATATTGGATAGAAGTGTTACAACATTAAATCAAACAAACCAATATTAGGCAAAAAGTTAAGAAAACATGTATAAATTCTTGTAATATATCAACAAATAAAGTTTATTTTTATTTATTTCTTTATTTTTAATGAAAAGTTCACATTTTCAAAGAAATTGGGGATACCAGGGAAAGTTTAGGTAACATTTTAGGCTTAACAAAGGATTTTTCAGAGCCTTTGTGAAGACCTAGAATGTTTCACAAGCCGCACAAACTTATGGTTTAATATATATTGCTATATTCTTCTTTAATAATATAATTGTATATAGTGCCCTAAAAGAATATGATTTTCCTTGACCATTACTAATAAATTTATATGATGGTCTTTGTAGTTGTACAGAATGACTTTTCACCTTGAGTTTCAAATTTAAAAGAATCCTTTTATACTGGTATATTATAATTTAAAAAAAAATCCTAGCCTTAGTAATAATAATATATACAATTTATACTCATTACTCAGCCACATTAGATATTTACAATATTAGGTATTTTATTATATACACTATATGACCCATACATGCACACACATAAAAATATTCACTTAACGCTGTAATATATATGTATAATATTGTTAAGTAAAAACTACTTAGTATTATTATATAAATGGTACTAAGTAGGGTATATGTAGTATGTACTATTAGACCTATATTGTTTATACAAGCTCTTTTAATTAGAGGAATTTAAATTCCATCCATTACATCCATGCAAGCACTATAAATAGTTAGGATGGTACTGACGATGGTAGTAACGTTTCATTATTTTATATGAATACTATTAGGGAATTACATGTATCTAATGTAGGCATTTGTAGATATACTTACCATAATGGTAAGCATATCTACAAATCTTAATATTAAACACACTGGTATTCATAAAAAAAACTTTTTGAGTCCTTGAAGAACTCTTATATATAGTAGGTTATGTCTCTTTTTTACCAAACAAAAATAAATAAGTAAAAAAGAAACAAAATTTATTTTAACTAAAGTGTTCTTCAAGGACTTTATTATATTTTTATCATTAAGACTGGTATTAATTAAAATTCATAATAAAAAATATTAATCTTCATAAATCTGACCCATTTAAATGATACAAGTATCAATAAGAAATGTTAATAATGATACCGGCATTTCTTATTCAATACGCTATGTTTAAATGGGTCCATCCGACAGACCTAGACACCTTTAAACTTGTCCACCTATATGTCTGTGCCACCTATATTGATTCTGTTAATGTATATTTAATTAAATATTTCCCAGAATATTGATTTCTTAAAATTGGATAAAATTTTCACAATATAACATAAACAAATTAAAAGTAAATATTTATTTAATAATTTTGTTTGGCTTGGGCCACTCTAAAACTTTGAGCACCATAGTTTGTGACCTCTCTTGATGGGGAAGGGGGTCCTTGAAACTCTGCAAAGTATAAATACCTGAAATAAAAAAAATACAAAATTGTACTTAGTTTAATAAAAAACTAAAAAGACCAATTTTTTTTTTAATAACAAAAATCATAATTGCAACATAACTGGGTTGGAGTCAGGTTTTACTATCTGTGTCAGTTGACTCCACACTTCTAAATATAGTAGGAGAGTAAATTTGAGACAATGTTCTTAGCAAACCATGGATTCACCGTGCGGTTGCCAGGTCCATCGCGTGGTTGAAAGGCAGGGGAATGAACTGCAGCGTTCCCGGACTTAAGACCGCGAGGTAGGTTTAAAGGCCTTTTAAACTCTCACCTGCACTGTGTTCACTACCCTCTCTACTCAACAAAATACTATTAATTTAATTTTAAAAAAAGTAAGCGGAAAATTTGTAATTTATTTTTCTTAACTCACCTATAGTGTAACATCATATTGGTTATTACGCTGCACAAGCCATTACAATTTGGGAAGACTCTTCAGATTCATAGTGCAAGGCATATTCGAAATCACCTGAAATAACATTTATTTGTATGAGAAACAAAGGTAAATAAATGGGTGTTGTAAACACATAGGTCCGTTTTGTTTCGCCTATTCGGCATACCAATGTTTTAACAATGTGTCTAATCAATTATTAAATATATAACCTTAGAAGCACTTATTTATTTTGATTCTTACCTATTCAAAAAGTGAGTTTCCAATCCGAGAACGATATAACTGCAATATTTCATCCTTGATCAGAGAATTGTTAAAAATAAATTGGTCGTGGGCCGCCCCGGATGCCTCGAATTTATATTTAGAATTCTTCAGTTTATATTTACAACTTAAAAGTGCCATATTAATAATGCCGAAGAGTTTTTCTGCAACGTTTCTATTTTCTATTAGGTTTGTTCGTAGAGAGTATTAAGTTCCTTGGTTTTGTTTGTAATCAAATCTAAAGAGCATTGGCCCGTAAAATAAAACGAGATATCACATAGTTACACCAATAGGATTTATTTATTATTATCTCTCTCTCTTTATCACTAAAATAACGAATATCGTTCCGATTAGGCATGTAAGTTAATTATAACATTAATATACAAATCTGTAAAAACTGTACAATATTTTTTACACCATTAATATGATAAAAAATGTATATTGCTTTAATTTATATTCTCAATTCATTCGTAATATAATTATTATGTGTTATAAAACATCATACTCAAAATTACTCGCGGGTTTTGAATATAATATCGGAACGTCAATAATCGAGCCGAGCGGTCGCCCTCCCTCGTTCGACAGAATGAAAGTTAACGTCAAAAATTGTTCATGGCTACCGATTTCTGTCGATCACTGTCCGTTCTGCGACGCTTGGTCGCAAAAAGCGCCGATGCTCTTGGCTAGGGGGGCTGATGACGTTTAGTCGCTATCTACAAAAACTGTCAAGATAGATAGCGGTAATATATAAAATACACCCAAAATTTAGGGTAAATAGGAAAACAAATACCTTTATACGAATAATTTATAAAATTTACTTAACTTTGTTTAACATATACACTAATATCCTGAGCACTATGCCTTACGGCACCAACTTAAGCAATATTTTTTCTTTTAAATATCATCATATTAGTAATTAAATTTGAATTTCTAAGGTACCACAGTCAGCACGGATTGATGGTGCGTAAGGCCATATACGTACATAAGGTTAAAATACCTATGCAGCAGACATCCTAAAATTAAATTGTTTTATGATCTACGTACTTATTATTATTAGCTTAATTTAATGGCCTCTACGCGTGCGCGTAATTTTGCCAGTGTCGAGTGAGGGTAGAATAAAATTGTTTTTTTATTATAAAATGAAAGTGGGATAATAGGATAGAAAGGATTAGGGAAAGGACTAGGTTAGAATAAGGAATGGCCACATGACCGTATGCAAACATACGGTATAGTTATGCCAGTGTCATGTGAAGAAGGAAAGAATCTACAGTAAAATGGGTACCGCCATTTTACTGAAGAAATGGATTCGTTGAGATAGCACAAACACTGAGATCACTGCGTAAATAATACACTTCTCACACTTAAGATTACTTATGAATGCTTATTCTACAAAATTGGTACACTTTTGCACAATAATATCCTATAAACTTAACTGCACAAAATATATTAGAAACACACAACTACAGTCTTCGGGCTACCCCCAAGGAATCCACCTACGTACTTACTACTATACTCTTTAATATTTAACTTGATTGATGACAGAAGCCACTGCGTTTAAAAAGACAGTTTCTTCTTTTTTCTTGTTTGTAGGAAAAAAAATGATATTCACGATATTTTTCAACAAAATACATACTAAATTACGTATTTTATCAAATTGTAGAAAATCAATTGAATTGCCATTTATTTACTTTTTATTTGAAAGCATTTAACAGTTTTATTTTATCATTCAGAGGTTGCTTTTTAAACTAACTAGGGTTGCGCAAATAGCTAAATTTTGATTTTTTATTTTTATCGATACAATATATAGGTAGATAGAAAAGAATTACAAAATAATAAATTTTATAAATTATTCGTATAAAGGTATTTGTTTTCCTATTTACCCTAAATTTTGGGTGTATTTTATAAATATTGGGTGTATTTTGTAAATATTGTTGCCTGAAGACGCCCTAATAAGGCGAAATATAGCAAAAGTATTATTATTATATTGTGTTTTATTTATGTATCTTATTGAACGACCTATGAAAAATAATTAAGCAGCTACTGCAAATGAAAATATATAATTTAAATAAAATAATAAATTAATATATTGTAAATATAGTTTAATTACATCTGGGGTGTTGATGATGTGTTTAAGTTAATAGATCGATCTTTTACTATACGATCTTTGGTATATATTTTGATCGATTCACTGGATTACGTATGACATACCAGTTTCAAATTTTTAGATTAGCAATATTATCGAATGGCTGTTTCATTAGAAGTTAACATGCGCAACACCATCCGCATTGGAATCAAAAACATTTAAAATTAATTTGATGCTTATTTTTTCATGTTATCAAAAGATTAATCGATATTTAGTATCGACAACATCACATCACTAGAAATAAATCTCCTAATAGCTGTCATCGATCAAGCTAAATTTTATGGAGTATAGTTTCATGATTTAAATTAATGGGTTCGTTTTCTAGAGCGTAATGTTAGCGCGGCGCTAGCATGGGCATTTTTTTTTTGGAAAAAATATCGATAAATACCAACATCTGACCAGGGGCTTTATTCCGAGTTTTGACACGTTCACCGTCGCGCATTTTACGTAAAGTACGGGGATTGAAATGTAAGTTCTATCCTGTTAATTATAAAGTTGAAATTCCAATACTCCATACATGTTTAAACTTGCGAAGAATTCGTGTATTTCAAGATGGCTGCATTATAATAGCCAACCTAATACATACTATATAACCATTGGAATAGAGCTTATATTTCCATATTTATTGTTTGCGCAACGTCTTGTCGTGATTAGCAGTTGCAAACTCGTAATAAGGCCCCTTAGTAACAGTCGTTTTTTTTGCCAAATATTACCAATAAATGTTAACATTTTTAGCATCGCGTTGGAGGTCAATTTTTATTGTTAATCTTTGACAGATGTCAAACAATACGTATTTTCCCGCGAATTATTATTAATAACCTTATACTATTCATCTTAAAATTATCTTTTGAAGTATAAATATTTGGTTTTATATATGTGTTTGTATACTTTTGTTTAATTTATGTGTTTAATACTTTGTAGATTTTAGGTTTTTATTTACTTAACTGAATAATGGAGAGAAAATTTTTGGAAATACAAATTATAAAAAGTACTTATTATCTGAAACAAATAAAGTGTGTTAGATGTGTTTCTTACTTGGTAAAATATATAAATTGAAGCTATAAAATTTTTGTAACAGTTTTTATGTGGGAGAAACTACGACACCCCTTCGTACTCGCATGAATGGACACAGACATTCAGTAGATTCTCAAATTAATAATATTTTACCTGTGCCCACTCATGCGCGTATACATAACACTACCTTTAACAATTGTTTCACAGTAAGAGTATTAAAGAGTTTTCCTAAAACTATTCGGTCTATTGATTTAAAAACATGGGAAAGCTCTTTTATATGGCAGCTTGGTGCATACTATAGCCCTGGTCTGAATGTAATGCATTAGGTTTTGTCTAACTTGTTTTGTAAATTTATTAATATCGAACCAACAATGGACATAACATGCTGATGATGTTTTCCATGATGGGCTAGGTGGTGATGATATTTTTCTAAAAAATTAATACAAAACTGTATAGTGCATTGCCTTTACCATTGCTAAAAGACATAAAATTACTTCTTCAAAATTTATGACAAAGACCTTCAGTCACTGTCACTGATGACGCCGCTCCATAGAGAGGCGAAATATTTGGCAATAAAATTTTATAGCTTCAATTTATATATTTTACCAAGTAAGAAATTATAAAAAGTTAATTTCTGGAAGAAATTAAGATAATGATGATGATGAAATATATTTTTGGGTTTTTTTTTACGTTTAAGGTAAATGTCAAAATGGCAGATGTCAGAAATCAGTATTTTGTGGTAATTATCGTTTTGTTTGCATTGCTAAAAATACTAACAAATGTTAACACGATCTAAATAAAACGCAAAACAGCTGATTTTCATGCTAGCGCGATATATTAAAAAAAAATGGCAACACTAAAGACTTTTTTGTTTGTCATCCTTTAGAAATTCAAAACAAACAAAATAAAATAAGATAGGTACATTTATCTGTGCATTGAACTATTTTAGCGATTATAATTACTTATTTGTTCAGTGATTATAATTTTAAACAATTCAATTACAATTTAGTTAGCTATTTTGCTCCTACGATTTTTTGTTAGTTATTTAATCTTAAGTGAGTGTTTAGTTTTTAAAATATACCAAACAAAATAAAATGGAATTTCACACACTTGGTGAACATTGTGAATTTGTAAATTGCAATAGAATCGACTTCTTACCGTTACAATGTAAATGCGGTAAAGTTTATTGCCGAGAACATTTTATGGAACATTGTCTTTGTGGAGAATGTAAATTGGCACCAGAACCTAAAGAAGTCAACATTAAAACTGATGATAAAATATACCGCTGCTCTGAAAAAGGTTGTCTGAAAGGAAATTTACATGAAATGTTGTGTTCAAAATGTACTAAACATTATTGTGTTGAGCATCGATTTCATCCGTAAGTTTTAACTTTACATGACCTAACCAACCATATAAAATCTTAGCTTTTGGGTTTCATCGTTTAAATTGTTAAACCATGAAAACCATTCAAACTGTGCAATCGATAAAATGGAGGTACTCATTTTATCGTTGATAATATATTCCTTTCTTCACTTGACATTGGCAGGACTATACAGCATGCTTTCATATGGTCATGTTGCCATACTTTTTTCTACCCTAGTACTTTCCCAATTTGTTTCTATCCTATTATCCCATTTTTATAAGATAATAATAACAGTTGCATGGGCCAGGTCCAGGGGGGTGTTTTGGGGGTTCAACCCCCCCCCCCCCCCCCCCCCGAAATGTAATAGGTAAAATGGAAATAGGTAAATTTGTATGGGGTAGTAGACATGATTGCATAGTTTTTTATGATTGCTCACCAGAAATCGTGAGTATTGCGTGTATACAAATAGGTTATATTATGATGATGGCATTTTTTTTTTTGCTAATTAAAAAAAATTTGGACGTAAAAACATTTAAAATTTTACGAGTCTTAAACCCCACATATAAATCCTGGCTACACCCATGAACAGTTGTGCAGTAAAGAGACCCAATAGTGATGGGAGTGGGTCCAGGACATGGGTTGACACACTAGCCCTGTCTCACCTAAGAGGAATTAAGAAAAAGGCTTGCAAACTGAGCAAATATGCATGTATAAAAAAATACACGTGGAGTCTGCAGTAGAGTCTCTACCATACAGCCTAGGTTAGATTATATAATATTATTCTGTCAATGCTGCAGCACAAGGAAACACTACTAATAATTTGGTGGATTAATAATTCGCGAGCTAAAATTGTTCGCTACACTAACCTAATAACTAATCATAACATAACATAACAACCTCAAATTTAAATTTAAATAAGAATTCTTTTTCTCCCAACGTCTCAAACTTCAATGTAATTAATAATTTTATTATATGTATTTTCCTCTATCAAACTGGTTAGGTTTCATTTTTGAACACGGCTTCTAAGCCTGGGTCTGAAAATACATGGGCTATGACCATTCTTCTTTGTGAAGGAGAACACCTCTTCTTATTGCCTTCTCTGGAGATGAGAGGGCTAGCTCATTCCTCATTGAAAAAATTAGCATTAAAATCTAGCACGGAAATGCAGCCAGTGTTCTTGCCACCATTCCACCAGATTTACTGTATTAGTTATATATATATTTAAAACATAATGCTTGGCATAAATTCTAAAATTTTTTAAATATGTGTATTTTGTGCTACCTACTTACTTAATTTTTTGTTTTGTTTATAGTTCATGTCCAGAGATTGATGAAGTGACATTAGCAGCCAAAAGAGAGTTATTTGAAGCACCTAAAAGACAATTTCAAGAAGCTAATAAACATTTACAAGATAAGGTAAGAACTACTTATACTCTTCTGGTGTTACAACACAAAATTGTTCTTAAGAGGGATATATTCAAATATTGACTTTTCAGCAATTAAATATTATTGCTAATATAGTAGTAGTATATGCTTCCCTAATTATAAACTATAATAAGGTAAAGGCACTAATGATAGACACTTCAAGAAGTATCCGAACTTTATTCTTCATTATCTTATCTTAATAAAAAATACTAAATGTTTTTTTCTATTATAATAATTATCGACCCAATTCATGGACTTTGTAGGTTTGACTTACCATCAGGTTAATACAAAGTTACATAATATTAATATTATAATAAATAAAGCCTTTATTAATGGAAGTATGTTTTACAATTTTCTGATATTTAAAGTTTAGTTAGATTATATAAATAGGTTGAAAATAAATTGTACAATAATTAAACCAAAGCAAGTTTTTATTCTATTCACTTTCTGATGTAGGCCTCCTTTAACATTCTTCATGACTCTCTGTCTGCAGTCTTCCTTATCCACATTTTACCTGCAGTTTGGACCCAACCCTGCCTCTTCTTAGTGTTCCGGGGGTACCATTCAGTTAACTCTCGTCCATTTACTTTGTTGACATGGTATTATATGGCTTGTCCATCTCCATTTAAGTTCTTTAATTTTAGTTTCAACATCTATAATGTTTGTAATTTTCCGTATGTCTATATTTTTAAATTTGTCTTTTTTTGAGATTACAATATTTTTTTTTCCTTTCCTTCTTTCCTTTTAATGGATGAATGGACAGGCCATTTGATATGATGCCAACAAACTAAATGGATGGGAGTTAACTGAATGTTACCCTGACAAACAATCCTGACCTAACAAATAACTTGTTCTAAAATAACAAGTTATTCTTTTAGAACAAGTTATTTGTTATAGCTTGAAGGATTGAATTAATATGAAACTATTTAAAATATTTGGGAATAATTGTAATAACGTCTTTCACCAAACATTCTTATAATGAAAATTTTATGGTCTAGCTAGTATTACCTAGTGAAATAGTTTTGTATTTTTTATAATAATTTTAAATGATAACAGTTTTGCTCCCCTGTATGTTACCTACTAACTCTTTCTTTATATCTTTATTTTATCTCTTTCTTTATATCTTTTGTTTTCAGATTACAGAAAACATTCGTAAAGCTCTTCAATCAACTGCTAAAGTCAAAACTGCATCCAAAATTCATTTCATGAGAGTCAAACAAAAAGCAGTTGGACCAAGATCTATTCCCCCAACAGACAGAGTATATTTTGCTATTATAAAACCCAAAAACACTGAGGCTAAAAATGTAAAAGTTATTAAAGATATTGATAGTTTGAAGCCTATTGAATGTGTTAATATTGATCCAAATTTGAAAGATAGTATTGCAGTATTTATTTCATGCAAATGGAGTTTGGGCAAAGCTATAGACTCTATTTGTTATATTTGTAATATTAACAATGATAATAACAAAATTGGTGATGTTAAGTTAAGATTATTTAGGCATTTGGATGGTTATTGTGCAAATCCAGTCTCTATGGATATTGAGATATCAGAACTCATAAAAAAGGAAATTTTAATTGAAGGAGATAGATTAATTATTGAATATATTTCTAGTAAAATTTTAACTGATTTAAGTGATAATTGCCAGTTGTTTTTAAGTGTATAAATATTATAATATTAATAAATATCCAGGATCATTTCCATTTTACCCAAAATAAATTATATATAATTCAAGAATATATTGTTTCTGCCATATATGAAACAATATATTCTTAAATGGTTTAATCCAAGAATTCCTTTTTATCCATGTAGGTGCAAAACACAACTTACATAAATTCAACCTTAATAAAATGTTGTATGTGTTGGTATGGGGGACAATTACAGTTTTATTCAACAGTATATGGAAAGGTAAACCATATACTGTTGAATAAAATTGTAGCTGATGTTTAGTATATTGTTTTTGGCTAGAGTGAAATTTTACAACCATCACTTACAACAACAATTGTTTTTTTTAGTATGTGGAGAATGTAAAGCTGCTGATTAATATATTCTAAGGATTAATATATCCTTTTGTAACCTGGGTTCCTCACATGCGCAAAAACATTCGTGCAAACCTTTTCCAAACAAGTCAGAAAATCAAATGTATTATAAAAACACACTCTTATATTCGCGAATATCGTCCTATACTTCTGGGTTCGCGTATTCTTGCGAATGTGAGAGACCCACATTAGACAGACATAAACCAAGTATATTCAGCTCTGGCTCTCTATGCATGTGTTGTTGTGAAAATAAAACATCATTATATAAAATAAATACTGTATTATAATTTCTTACAAAAACTTAACCTAAGGAGTGGAATTACAGGACAGCTTCAGCATGGACATCTTTATTGTTCTGTGAGTTACGTTTATACGTGTCGAGAGGTAAAAGCGGCGCCGGCGCATTGGTATGGGCCGTAGCGGGCGGAGTCGCTGCCAACTTGTACTTCTCAATTAGCCACTGACATCTGCCACTTCTCGCAATCATTGTTAACAAGTCTCTTCGGTACTGCTTTGTGAGTATTGCGTACAGGAATGGGTTCGCACAAGCGTTTAAAGGATAAAAAAATACTAATAACACTTTCCCGTGACTGACGTCTACTAAAGGAACTCCAGCCATCGCCGTCACTCCGAAAAACGCTACCGGAGCCCAACATAGTAAGTCAGTCCCTACGAGTAAAGCCATTTTGTTCGCCATTCGTCTTTCTGCCGCAGCTGCTGCTCCTCTTCCGCCATACTTTTCAGCTCCCCCGCCTAATGATCTGTAAATCTGCACGTAACAGACGACAATGGTGATCCAGGCCACTGCGTTAGTCAGAAACAGAGAGCCTTGGTACACCGCGTCCTCGATTCCAACGCTCTCGACCGGCAAGCAGATGGATGTTGAGGAGTAATCAGATATGCCAGCTAAAGGTAAACCCGCCATCAGGACTGAGAAACCCCATCCTCCGAGCATTATTTTGGCGGCGGCTCCCAATGAGATTCTTCTCTCCAAATAAATGGCATAAGTAATGGCAAACCAACGTTCTAAAGTTATAATGGTGAGGGTGAAAACTGATAATTGTCCAGAAAACACTGAGAAGAAGCCTGCGATTTTGCATCCTATGCCGTACTGCCAGTCGTAGGCGTAGTTGAAGAATTCGCCGTAGGATTTGAGGTCGACGATGGCCAGCATGAGTAGGTAGATTCCGGTGCAGAGGTCTGCGAGGGCCAGATGGCACATGAGTACCCTGGGCACGGTGAGCTCGGCGCGGTGAGCCAGCAGCACCACCAGCACGGCCAGGTTACCCACGACGGCTGCCAGCACAACAAACCACACGCTCGCCCGGAGCCAAGCCCAGCCCATCACGTCTTCACAAGGGTTTAGTGCGTTGGGCAATGGAGTGCACTCTATCTTGCGTCGACTGAAAAATACCGAAATCGTATATTAAGTAGGTATATTACACATTTTTAGATTATAATACTAAGTTTATTTCTTTGTGTATACCTACTTATATTGTTTTGGACATTACATACTTGGGGATAAAAATAACGGTTTCATCCATAAGCTTTCTTCAATAATATATGTGATGGCCGAGTTGGTTAGACCTAGGTCCCCTGTGGTTTGTGTACCTGGCACGGGTGTAGCCAGGGGGGCGGGGTTCAATCCCCCCCTCCCCTCGATCTATGAAAATAGATAAATTTGGCACGGGGAGTAGGGGGCAGTGTTGGAGGATGAACCCCCCCCCCCCTACCCCTATAGGAGGGGGTTTCAAGCTACAAACACTCAGCATGTGCCACCCCATGTCTACTACCCCATACAAATTTATCTATTTCCAAACATTATGGGGGGTTTGAACCCCCAAAACCCCCCCCTGGCTACGCCCATGGCTGAAACTAGTTACGATTATTCCGTGTTATTGTAACGTCCTTGCTCGTATCTCGGAACATATTATATGTTTAGTTATTTTGATAAATATACTAAAGTTAGAATTATTTAAAACTACAACGTGAGCCAACTATGGTTCGTGCTTTAGAGTCCCAAGATTTTTTTCATTGCATTTTACCTTTATAAAAATCAATATAAGTAGGTAGATAAAAATCTAAAAGTGTTCAATGTAGGTATTTACCTTGAGCTGAAGTTGCCACATTCCGCGAGGAATGTTCTGCCAGTCAGGCTATTGTTAAATAGTTCGTGGAAGTTCTCCTCGTCCGCATCCTCAAAGCTCCCGGAGTCCGCAAAGTATTCTGCAGAGCTTCCCACCGGTGGAGATTCTTCTGTGTCATTGTTTGCGGAGTCTAACTCATCGCTAAAATTTATATAAATTATAATTATCATTCTTAAGTCTAAGCTATTTTAAACGTCTGTTTAGACGTTTAGCTTAGAGAAGGTAGTTATGGTCTAATCAGTGTAATATAATCTCCAACACTAATCTCTAGGTATCAACTACAACTTCTTGATAGGTCATACGAAAATACACCATTTTTAATTATTTATCAGTTTATGTAGGTACCTAATATATAAAATGAGAACTACTTTTACTATATATATTTATTTACACATTACACCACGGGCGTAGCCTAATCCTCCCCCCCCCTCACGCCACGAGAGTAGGCAGGGGTGTGGTGTTGTAGTAAAGAAGAAGAATTTGTGGTGATGATTCACGATGGCGTTTCTTTTTTGCTCATCAAAAACGAATACAAAAAAAAAACCAAATCTTGGCTACGCCCGTGACCTACACCCACCACAACAGCAAATGGCGACATAAGGTGCCGTGGTACTTCCACCAATAACTTACACCTACTTAACAGAAACCCACGGCCCAAGGGGTCTCGAAGCACCAATATTAATTGGGTACGGTTTTCATAAATAATGCTGGTTAGGAACCTACCTCCACACACTAGTACTATGTCCATTGTTATCGTATCTTCTAGGAATGTCTATGTTTCTTATTAGTTCCAATGACCGCCGCTCTCTTGCCGATGGGTCTTGGTTATCTTCAGTAGCAGATTCGGATTTATGGCCACATCTCTAAAACAGATGTCAAATTATACTTAAAATATTACTTATCTTAAGTTCGACCATAATCATGCATAGGTATATAAATAGAAGGCGGTGCAAGAGCAATTCCAGCAAAGTCTTTGCATCGTCTATTGATGGATCTTGGCCTTCCAATATGGCGTTGTCAGGATCATATAGTATATGGTTGGGTAGAGAGGGTATAGGAAGGGAGAGTTGAATTCGGAAAGGCCTGCATCGCACTCTCAAGTCTGGGGACACTGCAGGGGCCCTACCGGAAAGCCGTATGAAATACCGATCGACGCGTCGATCGATCGATAGCGTAAATAAAATGTATGTGATTTGACGATCGAGTTCCACCCATAGACAATATTTCATTACATTTTTATCCATCGACGCGTTGATCGCTATGTCGATGTGGCTTTCCGGTAAGGTCTCAGTTCACTCTCCTGTCTATACCATCCACGCGATGCCTCCGCATAGATAGCTAAGAACTTTGTATATCATAATAATATATGCACCGTGACAGCGTACCTAAATACGATTGTGTTGAAATTTATGCAGTTAAATTCTGTGTAGTAGACCCACAACTACATAACACACATTTAGTTCCTACTACATACTCACGACATAACACAAACACAACATAACACACTCATCTACACAAATGATTACTAATGAAAATACTTTTAATTCTAATATATAATAATAATATGTAAGACATATTTAATATGTATTTATACTTTATTTGAATAACTTTAATTGTATATAGGCAGGCTTAGTTAACTTAGATAATATTGATGATTATTTTGTTAATTTGCTTAATTAATGTTAATAATTGTTAATTGTGACACATACAATACTATGTTTTATAGGGTGGGATCCTGGAAACCTGAGGCACAGGCTTTGCCTAGTTTAGGCTCCAGTCTCAAACTCATTGTTAAATTTTATTAATATCGTTTTTGTATCATTTTTGTGAGAAATAAAGGAAATATTATTATATCCCTGTCTATGCTTGCTTTATATTACCTATACTGCACTATTATTTGTTCTGTGCTTTATTTCTTTTTATTTATTTTATTATTTATTTATCATTACAAAAATCTACAGCACATTACAATATATAGTAGTAAAATTTACATCACAGACCAAGCTTTGGCCATTGTTAGATTTCTTTTTGTTTAGGTATGTGTTTGTGTGTGGGTGTGTGTGTGTATTTGAAAAAAAAAGTGTGTTCGTGTGTATGCATGTCTGTGTATTGATTTTACTTTAGATATTATGAGCTATTTACGAGACAGCCTCCGTAGACTAGTGGTTGCGCCTTTGGCGTTGTATCCGGAGGTCGTGGGTTCGATTCCCATCCATGGCAAAAAATATTAGTACGTATTTTTTTGTACAGTTTGTCATGGTCTGGGTGTTTATAAAATATAATATGTAAAATATCGTTGATCGTTGTTTCTGGTACACATAGCACAAGCCCAGAGCTTAGTTTGTGACCAGAGCAATATGTGTAATTTGTCCTACATATTATTATTATTATTATTTAGTATTATTATACTTAGTTCAATTCACATCGAAGATAGGTGTAGGTAGTTGGGCTTCAAATCTCATTAAGTTCAATATAATTGTAGATACTCGTATCATAAAAAATCACATTCGCAATTTTTATGGGTTGGTTAGCAGAATACGAAGTGTGACCAGCAGGGTCACGCCGATACTATGAGATCTCGTTCGAGTTGAGATCGAGAAGTATGTTTTAGGTACTACGAAAAGTGAAATATCGTTATTTGAATTAACCACCGCGTAACTAGTAAGAGTACCTAGTTAATTACATATATATATATATATATAAGTAATATTATGGTAATATCATTTGTATGAAATGACGTTATTTTTGATCTCGACTCGAACGAGAACTTACGGTATCGGAGTCGGTGGTTACCACCCAGTTAAGTTATTGTGTATATCTATTACGATGCGATTGCGACACGATTGAACTAAAGTTCATTTAAGAAAATGAGTTACACTTTAAGCGAATCGAGGCCTTGACTGGTTCGTAAGCACCTAGAATAATATGTAGGACAATTTACACAAATTGCTATGGTCACAAACTAAGCTCTAGGCTTGTACTATGTGTACCAGAAACAATGATATAATACATATTATATTTTATAAACACCCAGACCATGACAGACTACAGAAAATCGTACTAATATTTATTTGCCATGGGTAGGAAACCCACGACCTCTGAATATAACGCCAAAGGCGCAACCATTAGTCTACGGAGGCTGTCAATAATAAATATAATACTATGGTTTAGGTTATTAAATATTTAAAATTACCTCTGCCATAAGAGCAATTTGTTTTTCAAAAAGCGCATGTCGTGCTGGATCGTGACGTTCAGGAAATGCGAACGCACAACAATGAAAATGGTGCGTCAGATACGCTTTTTCTAAACTCTGTAATAGAATAATACAAATTATTAGTAACAATACAAGTAACAACAATGCAAAGTAAAACATTGCTATATACTTAGTGGTAGGGCGCGTTATAGACAATCTATATGTAGGTGTTTATCTACACGGCGCAGTTTTCCTACTTAATTTTTTTTTTTTTTGTGTGATAGTACACATGAAATTTGTACTGAAGTGGATAGTTTCCATGATTACCAACTGACAAAAAAGATAGTTCAATTTGAGACTGGCCGTACGTAGATACGACTTATTTTTAGAAACTCATTTTGCCTCTTCCACACATAGGTAGGTATACCGCTTAAGTGCACAGGCAAAGGATTCGCGAACTCGAGCGTCAAAAAACATCTAAATATTTTTTTCGGTGAAAATAAAGTTTTTTTTGGAAAAAAAAGAACATGGAGGTGTAGATTTTATTTACTCGATCGTAATATTTTTTTTTTTTAATCTGTTAAGTTTTGAAATGACAACTAAAGTAATATTTTTAGAATCATAAATCAAACTTTGGGTGTCTTTTTAAAAGTTAATAGATATTTTATAAAAAGACTATCTGATTAGGATCGACTAAGTAATATTTACACTTCTACGTTCTTTTATCATAAAAAAAACCTTGATATCACTGGAAACAACATTTACACGTTTTCAGACGTTGGAGATCAGGAATCCTTTTCCTGGCCTCTTAAGTTATTTTTTTTTTAATTATGACTTAGTGCTTGAATTTATTCATTAGACAAAATATCTGAAAAAAAAAAATTTTTTGTTAATTGGACCTGCGATAATCAGACAAATTTGAGTACTTTTGTAAAAAAAAAGTACGGAGCCCTTAATTAAGCGTAGAAGGAAATCTTAAAAATGTATCCCAAAAAAATGCGAAACTGAGACATATTTTTATGACTACCTACAAAAAATACTTTTTGGACTTACCTGAAATTCATAAATGGACGGAATGTATTTCAATGAAGGCGTCTTTTCAATTCTAATTATTTCTAGTTTTTCTAATCCCTTTGTCGGGAGAGAGGTAATGGCAGTGTTGCTGAGATCACTGAAAATATAATTCGGTACAAAAACCACAATAGAACTCTGTCACACAAAATGCAACGTGTTAAGAGTTGGTATCTAACTTTGGTTACTTGTACTATTATTTCTTCTGTGCTTTGGTCATGTTGCACATTTTAAGATTCTAAGGTGGATATATTAGGAATATTTAGGAAACGGTAGGTATCCATTAAGTTATTACCTATATATAACTATATAACTTTCCATAATATATATATATATATATATATATAATAAACTCGTATGGGACGCAACATGTGCCGATACTTTCGCGCCGACTCACCTGCAAGGGACTTCTCAAAAGGCTGGCGCCGCCGCTGCTACATTAGAAAATCTCAAACGGCGCAAATACGCACTCCTCAGTAGAGACTACGTATTGGAACCGTTTGGGGTTGAAACCATGGGGCCGTGGGGATCAGGGGCTCATTGTATTTTTAAATATATTTCCAAACGGCTGGTCGATACATCTGGTGACCAAAGGGCTGGCTCGTTCCTTGGACAGCGCATAAGTATCGCTATACAACGGGGTAACGCAGCCAGTCTTTTGGGAACCATCCATAATGATAGCGATATGGAAGAAATTTATTATTTAGCCTATTATTTTATGTTAATTTTGTAGGATTTAATTTTAGGTAGTTTATATTTTATATTAGGTCTTTTATTTTATTAGTTTAATTTAATATTTGGAGTAAATAAGCTGTGTATATATATATAATATAAATATACCTATAGTATGTAATATTGTAATAAAATATACCTATATTTTTTATCTAAAACTAAGAGAAACAAACTAGAACTTACAGTTGCCGAATGAGCAGGTTACCAGCGAAGGCATTCTCATCTATCTCATGTAGATTGGTGTTGCCACGAAAGCTCCTGGTGAGAAGAAAACATCATAACCTATAGAAGTAAGTTTTGTGATCTCCAAAATCGGACGGCCTTTAGAAACTACATATACCTACATATTTAAAAATAAATAGGTACTTGTAAAAAACTTTAACTAAGTACCTACCTATATTTATAAAAATATTTAAAATCGCAATCATAAACACCGCAACAAGCTCGCCACTTGTTAGGTGTTGCCTCCGAATACCATCGGCGAAATGAGGATGGGTTAATCCCTCCGCTGGAACCCTGAGGCCGTTTAAACGGTTCTCGGGAGCCAAATAGGCACCCGTGATGGTATTTATTTATTTATTTATTTAAAATCGTAATGCACCGACTCACAAACAAACAGACAGACAAGAATTTGTCGTTACGTTGCTACAATGTACAAACCCATGGTTCTGTAGCCTATTTAGAGTCTATCTTGCCATTTTTTTTTATCAAATCTACTGTTTTTAACATTTAAAATTTTATTACAGGTATTCAAAAACTCAAAAAAAAAATCAAATTCAATATAAATATAATAATTCAAAAATATTTCATTTTTTTTACATTACCCTGGACTAGCAAACGCCGTGGCTTAAAAACATGAAACATTTTTCCTTAAAAATAAGCACTTTCCTTTAGTTTGCCGTTTAAAGTTACATTCCACCATTTGATCCTTATAAGCGACACTATCAGCTGGTGCTGTAATAATCACGGAATAAATTCCGTGGTAATAATGGTGAGTTATTTTTTTTTCTGTCCTGCCAGCCTTAAGTAAAATATTCGAAAAAATAATTCTCGGTCAACTTTTAAGTCATTTTAATAGAAATAAATTGTTACATGATCAACAATACGGGTTTACAAAAGGAAGAATCACAACAAATGCCGGTACAAGTTTGATTGCGGAAATAACCGATGCATGGGAAAATTCTCAGGACCTCGTTGGTGTTTTCTGTGATCTATCTAAGGCGTTTGATTGTGTTGATCATCAAACTTTGTTAGATAAGTTAGAATTTTATGTATTCGCGACTTAGCTTTAAATCTATTAAAATCTTACCTTTCCAATAGAACTCAAGGTGTTAATATTGATGGCTGTCTATCCGAAGGGGCCCTTGTAAAGATGGGTGTTCCGCAAGGCTCAATTTTAGGACCATTCCTCTTCCTAGTATACATCAATGACCTTCCACATATGGTTCAGGAGATGGCGCAGATAGTGCTATTTGCTGATGATACATCTCTACTGTTTAAAGTTAGTAGAAAAGATAATATATTATCATCAGCAAATGACACTCTGGAAATGGTTTCGAAGTGGTTCACCGCGAATAATTTAGTTTTAAATGCTAAGAAAACTAAGTGTCTAAAATTTACGCTCCCCAACGTAACTGGTATTAATTCCACAGTGAAGTTAGGTGGTACTGATCTGGAATTTGTTGACTCCACTGTGTTTTTAGGGATCACAGTCGATTCCAAACTACAGTGGAAAGCTCACATAAATACTCTATCCAATAGATTGAGCTCTGCTGCATATGCAGTCAGAAAAATCAGACAATTAACTGATGTTGCAACAGCCAGACTAGTGTACTTCGCCTATTTTCACAGTATAATGACGTATGGTCTTATAATGTGGGGATCCGCGGCAGATTTTGATAGTATATTTATTTTACAAAAGAGGGCTATTCGGGAAATATATGGCATGAAAGCTCGTGATTCTCTCCGGGAAACATTTCCTATGATTGATGTATTGACACTACCATCTCAATATATTTATGAGAATTTATTGTACGTCAAGAAAAACTTAAGTATGTTTAGTAAAAATGGCGACAGGCATAATTTAAACTTAAGAAATATAGATAAAATTGATATTCCAAAGTTTAGACTGCAAAAAACTAATAAATGTTTTGTCATTAACAGTATAAGGTTATTTAATAAATTACCTAAAAGTATTATAGATTTAAGTGAAATAAAGTTTAAAAATTGTATAAAACAAACATTAATCCATAGGGCTTACTATAGAGTTAATGACTATATTAATGATAAAGATGTCTGGTCTCGTTCTGATCTGCAATTGAGGTCTCACAACTAGTATTGCCTTTTCAAATGAGTACCCTAGTAGGTATGTTAAATCTGATATTGTAATAACTTATTATTACTTAATTTATTTTTTATTATATTTAAATTTTATCTTTGGATAAGGTATATCTTATGATTACTTATTAATATTTACATTATGCAGGTACTCTGTTATTATATATTATTATTTAGTAAAGTGCCTGTACTCTTTGGTATTTGCAGTTCTGTACATTGGTACAGCAACCAATTGCTAAACTGTTAAATAATCTGCCATAGGGTGTTTTGCGCATGCTTTTAGTAGGGTTAGAGCATTTAATGTATGCTGCGATATGCATATCGGTAACTCAATGGCTATATTCCTCTGTTAGTTTGTGTGAAGCACCAGAGTTTTTTACTTGCTGGTACCTTTTTCTCCGGGGTGTCTCCGGAGGGATTGACTTTACAACTAGTGTTTACGCCCTTAAAGATACCGATCCATATAACTATGTTAATGCGATTGATGGTCATTTAAAAATATTTACAGCCAATATAATGATAATATAAGAACTAATATTTAAGGCGTGGATATGGTTGGTGAGGTCGGTCGCCTCGGTGGCACCCTTGTATGGCAGATGATAATCGGAAGGTCAATGGAATCAGCTAACCACCTAGTCTTACACTAGTTGGTTATGTAGCGTGCGTTCGGTTGGTTGGTTTTTTCAATACTTTTATTTATGACACCTTTTATTAATTAATCTATAATGGTTATATATATATAGCAGCCTAACCAAACGCACTCTAGACCTTATTGTTAAAACTTTTTTTTTTTTTTGACTATTCATAAATATCTGTAAAGATTTACATGAAATAAATAATATTTGATTTGATTTGGTTTTCAAAATCAACTGGTTCGATTTCCGGCTAGGAGAATACATTTTTCACAAATCTAATGATGCAGTATTAGTTTTTCTCAAAATCGGCCCCGAGACTCCTTTGAGCAGTTTTTGCTATTCCTTGTAGTTTAGGATTTGAATGCACACTTGAAAAAATCATCCTGCATAACCTTTTTTTGTTGGAGCACGGCATGTGACTTTGTCTCCACCTGGTGGTAAACAGATATACAAATATCATGAATGGGGTAGATCAATGTATTGATGTTTAACATTGATCTCTTCCCACTGTCCCGGATAAATCGCGCGATTAAGAAATATGCGGCGACAGAGACGCATTTGCATTACATTGAGTTTATTTTGGAGGTAAGCAAAAATCTACAAATACTTACAGCTTTGAAATCTGTGCGTTTTTGAACGCGTGAGCAGGAACTTCTTCTATTAAATTGTAGTTCAACGACCTGAAGGAAAAAAGGTGAACTTGAAGATTATTTACATAATTCATAGATAATAAGAAGGTTATTGTATTGTATAACAATATACCTATAATTATTGTAAGTAGGTAGGTATATTATATTGTAAGTGCATATCGTCGTTTCAGAAATACGTCTTATTGTTCAAGTTATGTTGGCCTGTAAAACATGTACTTAATTAAGCCTATTTGTTTAGTACGTAATAAGAAAATAAGTATAAGGTTTTTAAATAAAAAAAAATACTAATCATTTTTCAGCTAAAAATAATATGCCGAAACTTTTTAACACAACAACATTTGTAGAAAACACGGGTCCTAACGGAAGCCTTATCGACATACCGATCGACGCGTTTATTGTAATTGAGGAAAATGTGTCTATGGATAAAGCTCGATCGACTAGAAACATCAAATCCCATTTTAGTTTCGATTTCTATCATAGGCGGTGTGTCAAATTTTATTCAAAGTGAAATCTCTGGATTGATTAATAATATTATAGGACAGTTTACAAATATTGCTGTGGTCACAAACTAAGCTCTAGGCTTGTACTATTTATACAGGAAACAATAATATAAAACATATTATATTTTATTAACCAGACCAAACTGTTCATAAAACATACTAATATTTTTTTACCACGGGTGGGAATCGAACCCACGACCTCCGGATATAAAGCGATCACAAGCTGAAGTCGCGGTCGCCAAGTTATCGAGGTATAAACACTTAATTACTGTTTAATACATTGGATTAAACAACATAATTTATATTTTTATACCTATCAATAAAATAATGATAATTCAAAGCAATAACAATAATAAAGATTATATTCTAATCGGAACTGTCAATACGGATGTATAATTCATGTAAGAGGTTGCATTTAGTGTAATAGGGTTCTATTCGGGCCTGTAATTTAAGGGCACTTAAGGGTATTCGTAATCGCGAACTCCGCGTTCTCCATACAAAATTATCTTGCGCACTTCCAATAATACTCGATTATTGTTTGTCGCAGAATTAAAATAATATTTTTGTCGGTCATTGTATTTATTAATCTTTCTGTGTATTATTTTAGTTTTATTATTTTTATTTTTTCGTAATCATAAAAAAAGTTATAATATTTTTTTTTGTATTACCTACAACATATTTTTTTTGCGTACAATTACGAACATTACAAATGATTGAACTTCGACCAACCGCCAAGTTGTAATATTGTAAGTACGCTTGTATGGGCGTTAAGTCGACTCCGAGGCCCTCAATCGACCTATTTGATATTTATTTACTTACACTTGGTCAGCACGCACGCGCAGCGCATGGGACGGAATGCGTTGGATATGGTTTCCCTCAAGATCACTGAAAATAATAATTACTTAAATATACCATAAGTAGGTAATAAAATAATATCCCCTGAGGCTCTACCATGGGTTTACGCATTGTAGCAACGTAACGTATTTTTATACATACGTATACGTGAGCAACAACCAATAGGATCGCTGTATTTAATCCTGTTACCAAAAATAAAGCGGCCCTATTGGTTGTTGCTCACGTATACAAAAACGTTACGTTGCTACAATGCGCAAAACCATGGTAGAGCATCTGGGCACAAACTAAGCTTTAATCCTAAGACTCTATCATGGGTTTGCGGATTGTAGCAACGTAACGTATTTGCATACGTGAGCAACAACGTTACGTTGCTACAATGCGTAAACCCATGGTAGTGCCTCTGTAGGTACCTACTCAGAAACAACGATACCCAGACATATTGTACAAAAAACTACAATAGTTTTTTAATATTATTTTCCATAAGTGTGAATGGACTTACAAATTAAATACAAAGCCAATAGCGATTAATTAATACTGATCAATAATATTTGTAGCTTTGTACCTGAAGGTTCAATTCTACACAGGGAACTAGGTACCTACCTAGGTAGATTTTTCAAGGTTACGATTTTTTTTACTTGAGACTTTATAAGTAGTTAACCTTGTTGAGCTTCTTGTTTGTATACCAATTAAGGTATTAGTTAAAACGTCCTCAGGTGAAAAATAAAGCGTATTGAGCTATAGGTAATGTAGGTATGTATAACGAACGGTGTGGGAGCTAATAAAGAAACAAACCTTACTTATTCTTTTTTAAATTTGTTTCAGAAGGACTTTAGAAATGGCAACTATCCACAGAGGGAGGGAGGTATAGCTTAAAAAAATCTTTAATATCAGAACAGCATCCACAACAAGTAGGTAAAGTTCGTTTCACGGAAGAATTTCAGACGGGGCGCTTCAGTCGCAAAGGCTTGGTAATCTCAGTTTTCCCCGACTATAGTACACGAAAAAATAAATTCAGACTCCCATAAAATAATTCTAGGGTTATTTTTTTTTAAATTTAATTAAACTTATATAACTAAGAATACATATGTTGACATAGTAGGTACTAATATTTAGCACATTTTGTTTACTCTCAAATTAATTACTTAGTTCCACTTTTTGCCGCAAGCGATTCTTTCGTGAAACGGACTCTCATAGACTACCATGGGTTTGCGCATTGTAGAAACGTAAAGTATTCATTTACGAATACGTGACCAACAACCAATAGGATCGCTTTATTCAATCCTGTTACCAAAAATAAAGCGGCCCTATTGGTTGTTGCTCACGTATACGTAAATGAATACGTTACGTTTATACAATGCGCAAACCCATGGGAATATAATTCTGTGAACGGACTATACCGGGAATTCGAGGTGTTTGTGTTTGGTTAGAGTTCGTGGTGATATTCTTACATAGCCTGAAGATAGTTTGCCGAGCTTCCGTTGTCGCTGTAGTCGTGCACATGACTGAGGTTGGGCACCTCCACCAAACCTGAAGTCGTGATCATACTGAAAAACATTTTAATTATTTTCATATCCTAAAAAATAGTTAATCCAGCATAGTTTCGCGATGTACGTGAAATCGATTATTGAAAACTGTAACTACTTCAACGGTAACATGAGTTTTATCTTCATATTAACGTAACGGACATATGTGAGGTACCACCAATAGAATCGCTTTATTTTGGAAAACAGAAAAAATGAAGCGATTCTATTGGTTCAGGAACCTCACTATAAATGTTACGTTAATATGAAGCAAGAAACCTCTGTTTCCGTTCAAATAATTCAGCTGGAAACTGAAAAAAAATGGTTTATGTTTTATAAGTTTTTGTTATTACTTTATTCTTATTGAAACTCTGGTATACAGAGTTTCAAATCAAGTAGGTAGGTATTTTGATTCATAGAGCAAATGTTGCTTGGGAATCATGGCATAGGACAGCGATTTGGAGGTATAAAATATAAGTGTACCTATCTACCTATTATTGTAAATATTTAATTAATAATAAATTAAAAAAAAAAAAATCGCGCGGTTTTATTTAAGTTATAAAAAATAATTAAATTAAAATAAGTATAATGCATTGAATACATACGATTACGTACAATGTGCGTAGCTCTGGCAGAGGAGGCAGTGCCGCTACCCTCTGCAGATTTGGTGCTTGTGTGATGAATCTGACAAAATAAATTATTAGGTATTGGATTATAATATCATGTCATTATTTATTAGAGACGTCATTTAGTCTGACATTTTATACATTGAATTTAAAAGGTTGTGATTTGGGCTAATACAATGCTTTACTGATCAAATCTAACAACTTTTCCCATGGAACCATGAGTCGCAATGAAAAAAAAACCTTCTCCGTACAAAATAAAATTTATATCGGGAAGCCATTGTTTTTTCATTTGCGACACATGGTTCCATGGAAAACGTTTGATTTGATCTGTAGAACCTTATAGGCCAGAGTTCAACCTTTCAAATTCACCATGTATATTTCCATTTTTCAATTCCATTGAGAATTTGAGTTACAGCTATGTTAGGACATTCACCCTGCCCCGACTGAGTCTCTACTATGAGGTTCTGCAATCGCTATTAATGTGACAATAACGTTAAAAACGCTAGGTTAATTCTATCAATAGGAAACGTTTATTTTTCCTGTTAGCAATATTCTCTTTGATCAACAATACATGTTCAACGAACGATATTCCGGAAGGTGTGTGTAGCAGGGTAAAATGGTAAAAACTAATATTCAACACTCAAAACGTATATTTGCTAACCTTCCGGAACCTTTACTCAATCGCCTTTATTTTTCTTAATTTACCGTAAATTTTCCGACCATCCACATATTGCTAACAATTTTCCATGAATATGGAATATGGTCTATTAAAATGTAGTTAAATTATTTGTTAACTTTATTTTTATTGTAACCTTACCGACTCTACATCTCATAAAAAAGTAAATTTATACTTATATAACGGTATACTCACAATGATTTTAATTTCGGCATCTTTAGAAAATCATCAACCACGATATGCTCCAATTTTGGTGCATCGATAATGGACCTTAAAAGAAGAAAAAAATACTTCAATACTTTCTTTACTAATATTCCATTACAAATCACGAACTGTATTAAATCATCAGCTAGTACTGCTAAAGAATTTTTAAAACGATATATAAAAATACCAATTACATCTAATTTTAATTTTAAACATGTCACAAATGAGGATATACTAAAACACTTTAAAATGTTAAATAAAAAAAAAACTGAAGATTTATGGGGGCTATCTGTAAAAGCTATCGAATCAATTATTCCTACTATAGGACCGGTACTCGCTGATATTTTTAATGGTTGTGTTAATGAAGGAATTTTTCCCGACCTTATGAAAAATAGTAAAATAGTTCCCATATTCAAGTCCGGCTGTAAGACAGATCCAAATAATTATCGCCCTGTTTCTGTCCTGCCAGCCTTAAGTAAAATATTCGAAAAAATACTTCTTGGTCAGCTGTTAAGTCATTTTAATACTCATAAATTGTTACATGATCAACAATACGGGTTCACAAAAGGTAGAAACACAACAAATGCCGGTACAAGATTGATTACTGAAATAATTGACGCTTGGGAAAATTCTCAGGATCTCGTTGGCGTTTTCTGTGATCTGTCTAAAGCATTTGATTGTGTTGACCATCAAACTTTGTTAGATAAGCTGGAATTTTATGGCATTCGCGATTTAGCTTTAAATCTAATAAAGTCCTACCTTTCTAATAGAACTCAAGGTGTTAATATTGATGGTTGTGTATCAGACGGAACCCTTGTAAAGATGGGTGTCCCCCAGGGATCAATTTTAGGCCCATTCCTGTTCCTAGTATACATCAATGATCTTCCACATATGGTACAGGAGATGGCACAGATAGTACTATTTGCTGATGATACATCCCTACTTTTTAAAGTTAGTAGGAAGGATAATATATTATCGGCAGCAAATGACACTCTGGAAATGGTTTCAAAATGGTTCACGGCAAATAATTTAGTTTTAAATGCAAAGAAGACTAAGTGCCTGAAATTTACTTTGCCTAATGTATCTAATATCAATGCCACAGTGAAGATAGGTGGTACTGACCTGGAATTTGTTGACTCCACTGTGTTTTTAGGGATTACAGTCGATTCCAAACTACAGTGGAAAGCTCACCTTACTTCTTTATCCAATAGACTGAGCTCTGCTGCATATGCAGTCAGAAAAATCAGAAAGTTAACTGATGTTGCAACAGCCAGACTAGTATACTTCGCCTATTTTCACAGTATAATGACATATGGTCTTATAATGTGGGGATCTGCGGCAGATATAGATACTATATTTATTCTACAGAAAAGGGCCATTCGGGCAATATATAACATGAAAGCTCGTGATTCTCTTCGAGAAATCTTTCCTATGATTGATGTACTGACACTACCATCTCAATATATTTATGAAAATTTATTGTACGTTAGGAAAAACTTAAATATGTTTAGCAAAAATGGCGATAGACATAATTTAAACTTAAGAAACATAGATAAAATCGATATACCAAAGTTTAGACTGCAAAAAACTAATAAATGTTTCGTCATTAACAGTATAAGGTTATTTAATAAATTACCTAAAAGCATTATAGATCTGAGTGAAATAAAGTTTAAAAATTGTATAAAACACATATTAATCAATAAGGCTTACTATAGTGTAAAAGACTATCTTAACGATAAAGACGTCTGGATCCGTCCTGATATGCAACTGAGGTCTCGCAACTAGTAAACAAATTGCTTATGTAGAATCTACCCTAGTTTAGTAGGTATATAATGTCCGATATTGTAATAATTTTATATTACATAATTTATTTTCATTACATTATGTAAATTTTGTCTTTGGATAAGGTAATCATTGATGATTACCTACTTATTTATACTTAATTTATACTAATAGTATACTGTGTAGTTATGTACATTGGTACCGTAACAAATAATCTGCCATAGGGTGTTCTACGCATGCTGATCAGTGGGGTGCATTTTGAGTATGTTACTATATATATATATATTATATATATGTATGCTTTATAGCATAAGTCAATCAATAGCTGTACCCCTCTTTTAGTTTGTGTGAAGCACTAGAGTTTTTTACTTGCTGGTTTCTTTTTCTCCGGGGTGTCTCTGAGGGGATCGACTTTACAGTTAGTGTTTATGCCCTTAAAAATACCGATCCTTATACCTTTACTTATATGTGATTGGTTACTTAGCTTTTATTTACAACAAATATTTAAGGCATGGATATGGTCGGTGAAGTTGGTCGCCTTGGTGGCTCTCTTGTATGGCAGTTAATGATTGACAGGTCAATGGAATCAGCTAACCACCTAGTCTTACACTAGTTGGTTATGTAGTGTGTGTTCGGTTCGGTAGTAATTTTAATATTAAGATTTCCATTCCATCGTGTCTAAGTTCAATTAATATTTGTCGTTATTTTGTTAATGAATAGCTGCCTAACCAAACGCACTCTAAGACCTCATTGTTAAACTTTTTTTTTTTTTTTTGACTATTCATAAATATCTGTAAAGATTTACATGAAATAAATGATTTTGACTTTGACTTTGATCTTACGAAACGGGCAGTTAATTAGACGAAGAAGCTGCACGAAGCTATATAGTCTTTTGTTTTACAAAGGCGAATTTGCCTTAGTCTACTCTTAAGACAAATTCGCCTTTGTAGCCGCCCATTTCATAACCTTATCATTAAACCGGCATAGTGGAAGCGGTCAATGTCCTCTGTACTAAATTTGTGCAATAAAGTTTTTTTTAATAAAAATAAATAAATAAACAACAATGTATTAATATAGGCATTCATGGATTTTGTAGGTCTGCTTAGCCGACGACATAAATAGAGGTATGAAGGTTGCTAGCTGCCCGAAAATATTCTCATAGATACATAGGTATCTATGAGAATAGAAGTTGTTACACCATTGTGTGTGATGTAGATAATGCATAGCTTATTTGGCAATGACAAATTGTAGACAAGGACTAAGCCCCTATTGCTACTTTCAATTTCGTTCACCCAAATTATTTATAAGTAAATAGTATTTTTTAGCTGAAACTTTTAATTTTACAGCAAGCGGAAATTTTTATTAAAAAAAAATAAGTAGAAATTTATTTAAAAAAAAATAAAAAAGTAAATGCTACCCCAGCAGAATATAAATTATAATTTCTGTAGGAATTTAATACTACAATTTATTTTTAAATAATGAATCCCTACTATTCTGTTTTTAATATAATAATGTTCAAATGGCATTTCTGCTAACGTTTTTTTATGATCGCAGTAATCATGTAATAAGTTAATAATATAGTACTATTACGTACGGGTGCCTTACGCTCGAGACCGCTTAGACGACCCCAGGGTACCCACGGCTGGGTTTATTCCCACATCGTAACCGATGGTATTCTGAGTCTACACCTACCAACTAGCCAGCTGGTCGTGGGGTTTAGATTCAGTAATCCATCTATAAACTTTCACAATTGGTATAGTGAAACTGGGACCGTTAGCCGTGTTCTCCGAGGAACTTTATTATGAAGTATGCATTGTCTAGTTCCCCAGACCAATTGAAGGAATCGAAAAGTATCGAGACGCGGCCACAAAGTTATATTTAATTCAGAAACACTTATATGTTAGCTGCCATGAGATGAAGGTATTAAAGGCTCTAACTGGTTACTATTAGATAGATACCTAATTATTTTAGAATCTAATTTATAAATAAATTCGATTAAAATACACTTGGATTTATTATTTTATATTAATTATTAAAAATTATCTGATGATTATGTATTACTTAATAATATACGAGTAGGTAAGTTAATATGAGCAGTAACAATATAATATGAAACCTGCTCTAAAAATATCAATATAATTTTAATTCCCTTTACTTCATTATTAATTTCAACTTCCCGTTCTACCCATCCATCCCGATCCCTCCTTTCTCTATTGATATTTCCGTGTACCTTCATAATAATCAATAAGGAAAATTAATTAAGAAAATTATATATAATATTAACTTTTGTTAATCATCGTTTTCAATTATAATTATAAATGTTCTTTTTTGTGAATACGTTAAATCCAACAAAAATATATTATTGTTAAATTTAACATATCAGAAATCTCATTAAAACCTTTGTTTAATATGAAATCCTGTATTTTTTTCCCATTTAAGCATTAGTCCCCTATAGTCTTTAAAAAAACTGGCAATACTAGTCTTCTCCAGCCAATACTAGAGGCTCTACCATGGTTTTGCGCATTGTAGAAACGTAACTTATTGATTAACGTATACGTGAGCAACAACCAATAGGATCGCTTTATTCAATCCTGTTACCAAAAATAAAGCGGCTCTATTGGTTGTTGCTCACGTATACGTAAATGAATACGTTACATTGCTCCAATGCGTAATCCCATGGTAGAGCCTCAGGACGCGTTCAGCATAATAGGGTTTACAATATCATCTGGAAATAAAGAGTTCTACTTACAAGTGTTCCACCAAATGCAGGTGGTATCCGGCAGCGTGTATGACGCGCGCTGTGAGACGGGTTATATTGGTCTGATGTAGCACCACCGACGCCCCTTCCGGCATCCGGTCGCATTTTACTAAGCTGTACACTGAAACAAACACATCTTATTTTTTTTTTATCTTTTTTTTTTATTTGGGATAAGTAAGACCTATGTACATATTGTTATCGGTATACATGGTGACTGTGTAAGATTGTACTTTGTGCTAATATCCTGATATTAACTCTACTACCTAATCAAATAAAAAAAAATGCCCATGTGTTGTAAAATGGATATGTATTCTCCATATAAACTAGCAATTTACTAGCATTACTCATGGCTCTATTACCTCAAATAAAAAAATAAGCCCAAACTACCGCCTTCTAAAGTCACCAAGTACCAAGTACTTTTACATATATCTGATGATTATAAAGTCACCAAGTACCTTTACATATATCTGATGATTATGTTTTAAATTAATCCCTACATGATATACCCAAGTCGTTTTTAACAATCAATTTTAGCCCCTCATTTCTAGTACTTTATAGTATAAGGTAACTTATATATACCTACTTACTTACACAATACACATAGAGGGAGGGTAGTATAAATAATAGCCTAGGCTGGCACCTTTCAATAAATGAGAAAGAAATTAAGAATGCCGGTTTCCTGCAACTAAATGTTGATTAAATATGTCTAAAAGTTATTTATAGCTAGTTTGTTTTATTTTGCCAAGTTTATGGCGGGCGAGCCCTAATGGAGTTTTGATGATGCAGACTGGGTGTAGCGCCTAAATATAATACATATACATGTAGGTATAATATACTATATATCTAACTTTGTTAGATGTTTGTTAACAATTGTGATAGGGGTTTTTTTTTTAGTAATTTTTTTTTTAGGTATTTAGATTTTATTTTTATTTATAACTTTAATATATTTTATGTTGTTTAAGGTTTATCAATAAATAATATAATAAAAGGTTTATCAATAAATAATATAATAAAAAAAATGCCCATGTGTTGTAAAATGGATATGTATTCTCCATATAAACTAGCAATTCATTACTCATGGCTCTATTACCTCAAATAAAAAAATAAGCCCAAACTACCACCTTCTAAATCATTAAGTACCTTTACATATATCTGATGATTATGTTTTAAATTTTATCAATAAATAATATAAAGTGTAGAACGTACAACACTTTCGAGATTGTATGTACGTAGGGTTACTATTAAATAAGCATTGATACAGGTAACTATAAGCCTTCCAGAGCTAGCTGCGAGAGAATCGTGTTGTACTCTTGCTTTCCATCAGTTAGCTAGTTTTTTTTTGTCAGCAAGGTGGGAGTAGGTACGAATACAAACGCACACAGAGGTTTTCATTCATTTATTCATGAGGCTAATAGGCATTTCATTGACCGAGTACAGGCTAGATACAGACCTGGATCATAAGCGAACAGTTCATATACCCTTAGGTATTTTATTCGGTTAGTATGAAACGGAGCTTTGGTCCTGTTTTGAGACCGGGCAACTGCGGGGTGATTACGCACACAACGCTAAGCTTAATTTTAATCGATGTGATGTAATTCTGACGTAATGAAAACCTGGTGACATTGATAATTGACAGACAACTACGTCATTTTGGTTAAAGCACAGAGTTATAGGAAAGTTTAGCTTAAAGCCATAGGGTTACTGACCGGTCAGTTTATGTATTCAAAGAAAATTGAACTTCAAGAAGCTGCCCCTAGAGCCGACTATCGAAGCGCATAACAGCAGACTTATTCCAAACGTTTGTCGCCCCAAAAATCAACAAAATGATATTAAACACGATGAAAAAGTATTAAAATGTATAATGTATGAAAATGTATTCGTGGTGCCCGAGTTGGTTAGACCTTGGACTTAAAAACATGTACCCCCGTATTCTAAGACATTTCCTTAACTACACTCTTCACTCAAGGAGCGTCTGTCTCAACTTGCTTTTTATAGTTGACATTTGGTGGAAAGAGACAGACGTTCCTTGAGTGTAAAGTGGAGTTAAGGATACGTCTTAGAATACGGGGGCTAACCCCCGTATATAAATAAACTTAGGTCCCTGGTTCGAATCCCGGTGTGTTTGATGAAACCAATGAGTTTTTAATATAAAATGTATATACATTTTGTTTGACAACACCACTATAGTGCCTCGGAGAGCACGTTAAGCTGACCGTCCCGGTTTGACTATACCAACTTGTAAAACTGTTTATAGATGGGTTATTGAGTCTATTTAAAACATCGCGACGAGCTAGCCACTTATTCGGTGTAGACTCATACCATCGGCTACGACTAGGTGGGATTAAAACCTCTCCGCTGGGTACCCTGGGGCCGTCTAGGCGGTCTCGGGCGCCGTAAGGCACCCGTGATTATATGTAAAAAGTATTAAAAATCAAATTAAACAACGAAATGATTCGTTTTTTAATTCTCTTGTATCAGTGTAAGTTTTGTATTGATGAATAGTTTAGTATAAAAGAAGATGCAGCATCGTAATATTTTTATTATTTTTAGCATTGTTTGTTAATTTTTTAACTTTAATAATAATAGAAATATAAAAATTTTGAGCTACCAACTTGTAACGGAGGCTCCACTTTATATCACTGTATTTTTTTCCCCATGGTTGAAATAAAATTAGATAGAGCTAAAAAAACCTTTAAAACAACCGAAGAGCGGTAAAATTGGAAAGGGTTATGTGGCGTAATAGGTATATAGGTCTACTAGACGCGGGACTTGTTACGGTTTCCATAAACAAAACGTACGAATTACTTTGCCTTTACATTTTGGAATCATGTGACAGAGACTTGGAATTATCTTTTGGCAACTATCGTTATAGACAATTATAATCTGGGTCTTTTTAAACCACGAATAAATAGGCATTTTAAGAGCTTATCGATGCTCTCCATCGGGCGCGATTGAGGTTACGCAAATAGGAAATATGCATGTTTTTTTTAATATTTCATTACTTGATAGAGTAACTACACTAGACCCTAAAAACAAATATTAAACATTTTTTAAAGGGTAACACAAAAATAAAAGGGTTTAAACTTTATCTGCCACTACCGCAGTTAAAAACGGTACATTACTAGCCGCCATTCTGTGACGTCATTCGTGCTCAAAAAGCATATTAGTTTAATGTTATTGCTCAAAAGTTAGTCAAAAGGTTTGTTTATCACAAATTATCGTAATAAAGGACAATAAATAGCCGAGAAAACAAGAAACTGTAGACTACAGAACACACGTTGACATTTGTTTGTGCACGATTGACGTCACATGTAGTGTTTGCTAATGTCGGAGCGTTTAGAAATGCGTTCCGTTTCTACAACAAAACTAGATTTTTTAAATCGTTTTTATAAAAAAAATAGCTAATCAAAATAAAATAGATTTCTGTAAATATGTTTAAAGACATAAAAGGAACATTATATATTAAAATAATAATAATTGGCGTTAAATGCATATTCCCTATTCTGCCTCTAGTATTTTTGTTTTGTTAAAAACCTTATTTTTTTAGGTAATTGGGTTTGTTAGCGAGCTTCAGAAATATTGCTTTAATATGCTCGAATATATTAAAACAAAGTTATAATAGGTACGTATTTTAATTTGAAAGGATATACTTTAGACTAATATGAGGTTCTGCTGAATTGCCTCCTTTATACAAAACTAGTAACGTTATAATGACCAATTTGTATGGGGAAGCCAAATCTTTTTTTCATTTTCGACACATAGTTCGATGGAAAAAGTTGTTCAATTTGATCAGCAGAACCTCATATTATACATAGCCTAAAGTACCTACATTTTTTCAAAGTCGCCTGTGTATTTACTTACACCAATATGTATTAGATCCCTTATCATCTGAGTCATAAAAACTTTATTTCCCATTAAGCATTCAAACACATTAAATATATATATGGCGCCCGAAACCGCCTAGATTAAGGTTGGATTTAGGTACCCATGTACCCTTGTTGATTACAGCTCATACTCGTATGTCTATTGGTAAATGCTTCATTGAACGATCCTCGACAATATAAATTGAAGGGCAATCGGTTCGATACTCGGGGTAGGTAATTTGCGAAATAGCTCACCTTGATCGATAAACTGACCAATGGGGTCTACCCATTCCAAATAAATATAAAAGGTTTTAGTGTTGTTTACATCCTCGTGTTGTAACACACTCGCAATATCGATATCAATAAATTTATTGGTAAAAATTAATATAATAAACGACTAAATCATGCTAACAGGGACAGGAATATTATTACGACATTTTGATCGCATTCGTGTTTTATGAAAAAACATATAAATTGGGGCACCCTATTCTATAAAGTTTTTTTGTTTATTTTACTGACTCACACACAGTAGAAGCCTTTTACTTAATACAAACTGAACGTTATGCTTAGTATAACTAGGTAGGTACGAGTATCTGTCACATTTTTATTCTTGACTGGTTCTGTCAGCAATTTATTCAGCCTAATATTAAAAAAATACCTAATTGTGAGAAATTGGTAACAGAAAACTAACACGCCGCGTTTAATTTAAGTGAAATGTTATTCGCTGATAATAGAGATTTTTATTGGTGAAAGAAATTTTAAAATCGCTTCAGTAGTTTTTTAGTATATCCGAAACTAATAAACGATCAAATCTTTTTTCTTTATATTTTAGCATAAATAAAGGGAAAAGTATCGATACCAGGAAGCTAAATATTTGTCCAATGTCGGACAACACTAGAAAGTAAATTAATCACAACATCGAAGGAAATTTACTGAAGTCGTACTACGAGTTTGCTTTCAGGCTGTTTGTATAGGATACAGCATAAATACCTCTTACTTAGTAACATCAGCGAAGACATACAAATACTTACTTAATATAGCAAACTATTTGACCTATAAATAGAATATAGATTAGTTTAGGTATATAGTATAATAAAAAATCTTAATTTTAAGTACATTGATTTAGATTGACCTGGATATGGTCCCACGTCCCAATATAGAAAAAAAAAAGAGTTTGCCCCTACTGGTGATAAATTCCTACACCCTCATAGGTAGCCAGGTGTAGGGTTTGGGGGGTTCCCCCGAAACCCCCCCGAAATGTATGAAATAAGAAGGGCCGAGGAGTAAATATTTTAAAGGAATGCCAGTTTATGCATTTTTCTTGTTTTTATTTTCTTGAACAATACTAAAACCTGGACGCCCCTTCGATTAGTTAATTCGTCTGAGCTACCCGTATTCATAAACTCTTATTGAGTCCTTAAAGGAAACTTTAGTTATATATATTTAGATATAGTCCAGTAAACGAGAGGTTTCAGGTCCGTATTATTTCACTGTAACTTGGACAGTATCTAGAAAATAGCTCAAAAATCAATACTTATTAATTGCCGATGTGTTCTTTTGCCCTGGGGGTGGATAAAAATATGATGTTGATAATAACTGAGGGAATCGGTAGAGGGATAAATTTTAAGTAAATTGTTTTATATAAACTTTTTTTCTAAAAGTTAATAGTTTCCGAGTTATTCGTGATTAAAAAAACAAATTTTTCGTAAAAAAACAGTGTATTTGAACGTTTTTTTACAAATAACTCGAAAACCGCTCGTTTTATGAAAAAAAAAATCTTACTTACAAAATTAAATCTTAAAAATAAGGAAAACATATTTTTTAATTTTAGGTGCAATAGGTGCCAAGTTATAGATATTTAAAGGTAACTTCATGTTCATCGATAACCAAAGTAAAATAACTAAAAAACAACCAATTTTCTCGGAAAAATGTATAGAACCTTTTTCATAGTACTAAAAAAGACCTTTCAAATGAGCTATTATGGAAGTCAGCAGCATAAAAATTAATAGAGTTGCAGCGTTTCTGGTGCATGCATCTACGAAAGTGACAGATTTGGGGGGGGGGGATTTATAGTGTGGGGTGACATTAGCCTAACTGGAAGAATAGAGCTTGTAATCTTAAATTAAGGCACAGTAACAACTCAACAGTACATTGAGGTCCCATGTGGTGCCATTTGCATAGCAAGTGGGTGAAGGATTTAAGTTGATGCACGACAATGCTCGTCCGCATATAGCTAGAGCCACCAGAGAAGCTCTGCAGAAAGCCGGTATAGATGTTTTTCCGTGGCCTGCGAACAGTACAGACCTAAATCCCATTACACACATATGGGATCTATTGAAGATAAGTGTTCGAGACACCAATCAACCCGTTCACAACGAGAGACAGCTTATAAACGTGCCGAAAGCTAGCTGGGAGCAAATACCGCAAGAAACAGTGCGACACTTGATGAAAGCATGCCTTCTAGACTTCAAGAATGTGTGCAAAAAAAAGGAGGACACACACGCTATTGAAAAAAAAATCCTGGGTTAAATGATTTTTTTTTCCCCTTTTTAGTGTTTTTTGCAGAAACTTAACATTTTATATAAAAAATCCAAAAAAGCTTATTTTAAAAAGTCTAAATGAAAACTTGGTATCATTAACTTAAAAATATACCATTTTGATTATTCTAACCCTCTTCTTACCCCTAAACCCCATAATTTGGTCTAAATATTGGAAACATACAGGGGCCCTTATTTTGTTTTAACTAGTATATTATAAGATGCATCATTCGATATATATTGTTTTTCTAGCGAAGCTGGCGATACAGAGAGGAAATAAAATAAAATGTTTATGTATTACATATCACTGTTTCTGATACACATAGTACAATCCTAGAGTTTAGTTTGTGGTCAGAGCCATATGTGTAAATTGTCCTACATATTATTATTATAAATGGTTTAAATATTTTGTTATGTACTGTTCAGAGAAAACTTAAATTAATTTATACAACAAACAATCATAATCAACCTAACCTAACAAATATTTGTTAAACATTGTATTAAATTTAATAATATATATAAACAACTAAATATACGAGTGAAAGTATATTTCTTGACGTTTAACACCTGGACCTGGACGAGTTCTGGAAAATGTCAAAACACAGTTATTTTTAACAATGCTTTTAAAATAATTATGTTTGCATCATACAATTGACGCTCATCTTGAAATGAGTCATATGGCCGCCCGAGTATTTGTACAACCGATTTTCTCTCATAACCGTTCCAGGCATTTCGTAAAATATATTTTCGAAAAGTATAGAAAAGACCTAAAGAAATATAAGGAGTCTATAACAAAAGTTTAATAAAAAATAATATAGGTACGTAATAAGAAAAATAATTATTTAACCCCATTAGGTGTTTTTACACTGATATCGCCTAATGAAACATTTAATAAGTGTACCGCAATCTCATGAAAGCAAAAGCAATGAGGAGTTTTCTTTTAGACGGTTCCAAAATATTTCACTAGATGGCAGCAGGAGAGATATCCACAAAAACTGTCAAAAAAGGCTGTCTCTATACTTAGGTAGTCTATATTTCCATATAGACTACTCAAATATAGACCCTAAATTCTCTTTGACTTAAAACTACATTATGGTATTGCAAGACGTGTTATATTTTTTACCATATTTTGTCACTTTTGTATGTATCTACTTACTCTATATTTTTGCATTCTATAATATTTAGTAGATACCCTGTCAAGAAAAACTTCGTAAAAAGACCAAGATACCTTAGAAATCTAAATTTAATTACTTAAATGATGATTTTTAAAAGAAAAAATATTACTTAAGTTGGTGCCGTAAGGCAAAGTGCTCAGGAAATTAGTGTATATATTAAACAAAGTTAAGTAAATTTTATAAATTATTCGTATACCGGTATTTACTTTCCTATTTACCCTAAATTTTGGGTGTATTTTATATGTTACCACTATCTATTTTGACAGTTTTTGTAGATAGCGACTAAACGCCATCTGTTGCGTTAAATAATAACTACTGGAAAACTCCTCATTAATTTTCATACTTATATTCTCATAAATTTTAATTTATTAAATCCAAAAAAATAGAAAATAAAATAAACTTAAAATTAATTTAATAAGTTTTAATAGATACTGGCAACTTTTTGTCAATATTTGACATTTTCTTTTTCCAAAACATACCTATTATTTCAACAATCTAATATTTGATTGTTTCATGTATTCGTATCTCGAATATTTAAAACAAAAAATCTGCATTGCCATACCTTCAACGTGGTATGGCAACACTGCCAGCGTAAACTATAATTTTTATTTTCCTTTATATAACTTCATTAAGAAAACTTTAAAAAATATCTAACTATTAATTTTGTAATACAATTATGGGCTCTAAAGGACTTGTATCCAGAGCCGTTAAATAAATTAAAAAAAAAAAAAAAAAATTAGATTGTGAGAAGGGTAAAAATTTAATTATGTCTTTAAAAAATGATTGTGCAGTAGAATGGGATGAAATATCTACCAAAATTTTGAAAATTCATAGTAATATACTTATTCCCCCTTATTGCACAAATTTGTAATTTATGTCTTTCTACTGAAACCTTTCCTTTCGTTTTAAAAAAATCTGTCATACGGCACCATCCTTATATATTTATAAGGATGGTGCCGTATGACAGATGGAGGCTGTGTCAACAATTATCGTCCTATTTCAATACTCACTTCTTTATCTAAAATACTGGAGAAAATAATAAATGTCAGATTATTAGAGTACCTGGAAAAAACACAACTTGTTATCGGATCAACTATATGGTTTTCGAAGAAATAGATCGACTTCAGATGCTGTCCACTAACAAACTTTATAGTAAATAATGTGGATATTGGTAATAAATGGTTAACATTTTTTTTAGATCTAGCAAAGGCGTTTGACACAGTCTCCATCCCCCTCCTTCTAAATAAATTAGAAAACATAGGTATTAGAGGTATCCAGTTGGAACTGATGAGAGATTTTCTATGTGGACGTCAACAGTGTGTCAAAATTAAAGACTCTATCAGTTCAGACCTTCCAGTATTATACGGTATCCTCCAGGGGAGTATCCTGGGCCCTACGCTCTTCCTGATCTATATCAATGATGTGTGGGCTGTCCTTGAGGCAGGCTAAGATTATATCATTTGCAGATGACACAGCATTATTTTTCCAAGCAAAAACATGGCCACAAGGATTTAACATGGCTGTAAAATGGTTAAACTATAATATGCTTTCTCTTAATCATAATAAAACTACTTATATAACTTTTTCAATAAGAAATAATTCCCAACCATCTTTGCCCTCAAACAGTATAAAAGCACATCTTTGTAACAGCATGAATTTGGCCTGCTCCTGTCCATCTCTTCAGAGATCATCGTCTACAAAATATCTCGGTGTTCAAATAGATCAAAACTTAAATTTTAAAAATCATGTTATTGCCCTAAGTGTATACGTAAATAATATATTTATTCAAAACATTACGCAATGTAGTGGAACCTAAATTATTTAAAACAATATACCTTGCCTTATGTCAATCTCTAGTGACATACTGTATAACAGTATGGGGAGGTACTAACATCTCAACTCTTTTACCCTTGGAGAGAGCAATTCGAGCTATTCTTAAAGTAAGTACATACCGTCCTATGAGATATCCTACACACCTACTGTACAGGGATTGTGATGTGCTAAATCTTCGTCAACTGTTTATAAAAAACATAATAAAGTAAAAAGCATTCCCAACTTTCAATTAAAAACTACAATGAGTCCGTAATAAATCGGAAGACTCATCTTTTTCCCTATGATGCTGCTATTAAAACTTTATTTATCAGACAATTTTACCCCTTGGAGTATTTCTATATAATAAACTAAATAAACGTACCACTCTCCTTAATCAGTCTACAGACGTAACTGACCGAGCCAGGCTTTTAGCAGTTTCAGAAAAAGAGTCAGGTTACTGGCTACATGCACTTCCCTCCACTAAATTAGGAACAATACTAGATCCTCAATGTATTCAAATGGCAATATGTCTACGAATCGGAGCTAAGATTTGCGAACATCATAAATGTCAGTGTGGCCGAATGGTAGACCGATTCGGGAGACATGGTCTCAGTTGTTCAAAAAGCGCAGGCCGTATCTATCGCCACAGTACTCTAAATGATCTGATACGTAGTGCTCTTGCCACCGCCTCTATTCCTGCTATACTTGAACCTTGCGGTATTTTTAGAGACGATGGCAAGAGACCTGAACTCTTGTTCCATGGCATTTGGGGCGTACTTTAATTTGGGAAGTCACATGTGTGGATACTTTAACAGCTTCTCACATCCAATACACACCCTTAAAAGCCGGTGAAGCAGCAGAAAGAGCTCAGATTATTAAACATCGCAAGTATTCCATTTTAACTACTAATCATGAATTTGCAGCGTTGGCTTTTGAAACTATGAGACCATGGTCATCCGACGTAAAAGTGTTTATACGGGATTTATCAAAGAGATTGGTTCAAGCGACAGGAGATCCTAGAACTGGCGCACACTTCGCTCAGAGACTTAGTCTCGCAATCCAACGCGGTAACTCTGCTAGTGTGCTGGGAACGATGCCGAATGACCCAATCTTGGAGGATTTATATTTATTATAAAATGTTCCCTATATATTATAACAATTATTATGTTTAGGGCGTTATTTTATAGGCAGGTCGTTTATTTTTATATCTTATCGTTTATTATTATGAGGTCTTTTATTATTTTGTTGTATTTAGGTAGTTTAATTTATATTCTTTAAATTTATATAATTACATTTTTTAAGTATTATACTCTCTGAATAGTTTATATTTCATTTTAGCAAACTCAATTTCGCCTAAAATAAAGATTTGAAAATTTCGCCTAAAATAAAGATTTGAAAATTTAACCTATGACAAAATTTGAATGTACAAAAATAGTTAATTGCTGGCTTAAAAATAAAACATATCATGAAACAGAAAACTTAACGTAAAATAATAATAATAATTAATAAAATATTAATAATAATAAATAAATTGGAATAACATGATTGTTAACTTCGAGTTAATGATTAATATGTATATAAGTATGTAAGATAATATATCTATGTAAAAACGTATATATGTAGGTATACACTACAATGCAAGTAACTAAATTGATGATTTGGAGACCTTTCATTTATTTTTTAAAATTATCATAAATATGTCTTAATTTGTTGATTAAATGCCTACCGAGAATAGGTATTAAAGTCTACGAGAATCGAAACCAGTCTCTGATATACAGGTATTCCTAATTCAGTGGCTGGTTGCGAATGCATAACTATAGTTAACCTTTAGGTATTCTAAAATATGTAATTTAATACATTACTACTACTTATTAATATTATATTGTATATAATATTATTATTATAATGTATAATTCTAATGTATAATTAATATTGTTTTTTTTTACTATCTACTATCAATATTATATAAAACTTTATTATACTTATTTACTTTTGTTAATTAATATAAATGTACTAGGTTAAGTTTAATAAAAATAAACCATTTATTCATAAACATTCATAAACTCTACCAAGTGGCGCTCAGTGACTTTTTTCCTTTATTAAATTTTAATTCTATATAAGTAGGCGAATAAATTATAATATATGTACATATACCTACTTTACTATTTTAAAGTGGAAAATAAATAAACAAGCATTGACGTAGTTATGTAACATTGTTTGTTTGTTTGTGTTACTACTACATACTACTGTTGAGATTTCCTACTTTAAGGCTTTAGATAATAACAATTGTACAATTAAGTGGTATTTATCATAATTTATGTCTGTTGGAGAACTAAATGTTGCAAATTTAATAATCTTATCTTGTTTAAAATTTTAGTGTAAAATTGTACACATAGTTCGATCTATATATTATTTTATACAAGGTTTGTTGACAGTTCGAAGGAAAGCAGAAGCAATTAGCTATTTACATGTCCGTCAAAATTCACAACTTAAATTTATTTTATCCAATAGAAATAATATAGCATCACGGACCGCCTAGACGTCTTCAGGGTACCTAGCGGAGGTGTTTTAATCCCACCTTATCGTAGCCGATGGCATGAGTCTACCTACGCCGAAAAAGTGGCTAGCTCATCGTGATGTTTGGATATACTTGATCTGAGGATCAACCCATCTATAAACAGTGTCATAAGTTAAGTAAAGGGAAATTGGGACCGATAGCTTAACATGCTCTCCGAATCATTATTGTGAAACATATTTTATTTATTTTCATTAAAAAAATCATAGATACACACAGGGGTTTGAACTTGGGTCCTAAAGCCTGTTTTTAAGTCTGAGGTCTAACCAACTCGGGCCCACATATTTTATCTGATGCAATTACAATAATGTATATTATTTATTATCCATATAATAAAAACATAATACAATATGATATTCACCACTAAATATATTATATGTCAGTATGTTATATATAACACACATTGTCCTGGTCACAAACTAAGCTATAAGCTTGTTCGATACTAATATAAATTATATTTTTATACACACCTTTAACTGACTGTGAAAAACGTAAGAACCTTCTGCCATCATAGGTGGGAATCGAACCCTCCCCCTCTGGATTACTACTGGACTATAACTCAGGTGGTAGCTTTTAAACCATATACTATGTAGGTATCTATATGTATAATATATGTATGTATGTATCATCACGGGTGCCATACGGCGCCCGAGACCGCCTAGACGGCCCCAGGGTACCCAGCGGAGGGGTTTTAATCCCACCTCGTCGAAGCCGATGGTATGAGTCTACAACGAACAAGTGGCTAGCTCGTTGCGATGTTTTGAATAGACTCAATAACCCATCTATAAACAGTTTCACAAGTTGGTATAGTGAAACCGGGACCGACAGCTTAACGTGCTCTCCGAGGCACTATAGTGGTGTTGTCAAACAAATGAACATAATTTTTTTAATTAAAAAACTCATTGGTACACACCGGGATTCGAACCAGGGACTTAAGTGTTTTTAAGTCCAAGGTCTAACCAACTAGGCCACCACGTATATATATAATTTAAATATACATCAATAAACAAAAAATCTCTGGCATCGAATTAAAAAAAAACTAAAGGGTTTCATTCCCTATTTTTCAGCGAAGCGTGTTTAGGCGTGCGTGCCTAATGTATATTTTTACTGTGAGTGTTATAAGACTGCGTGTTTATAATGTATTACCAAGTCGATATAAATACGTGTCAAATCAGATAGATAATTGTTTTATATGTAATAACAACGCGAACCTTTATAAACGTAAGTATTAAAATCTACGTAGATACCAAAGTGTCTGTTAAAGTAATTGTAATAGTTAAAAATGGTATCGAATGTACAGCTGTCATTCGTCTTTTAAAATAAAATTGGTATATTCGACGCGATGTTTAACTTTAATAGTTACAATTACTTTAACAGACATTTTGGTTCAACTGGGGCTTAGCCTATTAATTTATCACAAGAAAAGTAGGTACAATTTGACAGTTTCTCACAAAAAGTTCAATAAACCTATGTTGAGATTTGTCTAAAAAAATTACCAATGTTAGTAGTGACCTAATGACCAATTTAGTTTTTTTTACAATGTAAGTAATATTATAAATTTATTAATATTATTGTTATTTTTATTAATTTTTGTTTATTTGTAAGTATTTTTTTTTTATTGTATATTAATAAATATTGTAAAAACTTACCTATATTGAAAAAAAACAAAGTTAGTCATAGGTCACTACACTACTATCATTGTTAATTTTTTTTCATTAATATAAATTCGACAATGTTTATCAATAATACAAAATATGCAAATGCCTGGCGAAAATAACATGAGTGATGCTATGGCAAAAAGTTACAGGGTTGACTGTAATTTTTAGTTTGGTATAGAAATATAATTTTTGTATTTTTAGTTTGGTATAGGAATGAAAAAATCAACACCTGAAAACTAAAAAAAAATCCTCATGTTTAAAAAAATCCTGTAAAATATCAAGACAGACAATTAAAAAAAGTAAAACGTATTTGTACTCGTACATTCATTGTTTATTTTCTAGTTAATAAAATGAAACCGATGATTTTTTTTAAAGTGTAGGTAGGGGTAGAAAACAGTTATGACCGAAAGTCGTTTTGGTGCCTAAATTGTAGGTATGATCTCATACGTACTCTTTCTCATATTCTTAGGGTCGAGGGAAGGGAATCATATGGTATGATTTACGTATATATGTATGGTAGCGTTACTGACCCACCGCGGCGTCATGCGCGAGAGAGGTAATACTTTTCAGTTCATAAGCATCAGACGCAGAAAATAGTGCGTGCGTCGTCGCATAGATTTATAAAGGCAATAACTATAATTTTATTGTTAGCGCCTCAGGTACTTACTTATTCTATATTTAAAAAACTTATTTGCGTTTGTTTTTTACCAGGTTTTATCTGTCTATAATGTAGCAACGGGATGTCGGCACGATTGTTTGTTGTTGAAAGCAAATAAATCTAACTTGTAAAGTTACACCTTAACATACGATATAACGACATAACCAACGTGTCACGACACTCTATTCTGCTAAATAGTTGAGCAAATAAAGGATCCACTAAGCAAATACTAACAAGCAGAATTCCACTCGGTTAACTTACTTATTATCGTGTATTTTTTATTTATTATTACATTTTTTTTGTCACGATATATTATTTAAATTTAAAGAAATTTGCTTTGAGTTGTTTTCCAGATATTAAAAAAAAATATTATTATTACCTACTATTTTATTAGTAGGTAGTACATACATACATAACTTCACGGGTGCCTTACGGCGCTCGAGACCGCCTAAACGGCCCAACGGGTACCAAGCGGAGGGTTTTTTAATCCCACCTCGTCGTAACCGATGGTATGAGTCTACACCAAACAAGTGGCTAGCTCGTCGCGATGTTTTGAATATACCCAATAACCCATCTATAAACAGTTTCTAAAGTTGGTATAGTGAAACCGGGACCGACAGCTTAACGTGCTCTCCGAGGCACTATAGTGGTATTGTCAAACAAATGTCCATACACTTTTTAATTAAAAACTCATTGGTACACACCGGAATTCGAATCAGGGACATAAGTGTTTTTAAGTCCAAGGTCTAACCAACTAGGCCACCACGTATACCTATACCTACTAGGAAACATTGGGAAAGAGGAAGATGCTATTTTCCATGGTTGGAAAATGGCCTTGTATTATTTCTATTTATTTTCTTTGACTGTTTTGGTTTATAAACATTTATTTTACCAAAATGAAAAAGTATGTAAGCCAGGGTACATCGGTTCGATTCTCAAAAATATTGCACTGCTGTTAGCTGAAGTTAAAAATAACTTTTAATAAATAAACCGAAATTAAAACAAAGCTTGCAAAAATGCAAAGCTTAATAAAATTGTACTTTTGCATTTATTATTTCAGGATTTCCCTTAAAAATATTGGGTTTTCACCATGAAGGTAAAAACCGTGCCCGTCCGCGCGCCCCTACTGGAGTAAGCATCATTCAATTTGCAGGGTGCCGCGCGAGTGACAAATTTGTCACTCACACACACCCTTACATTTTTTACATCCTCAGTCTGATTTGTGCGTTCGGCGGAGAAAGTCGAAAAGAGCTCCGCTTTTATTGTCGGAAAAATGGTTAATTGTGCATTAAAGCTGTGTAGAAACTACTATTAAAAAAAGTACCTAATGTCACGTATTTCAAGTATGTATTTAACATGTTTTTCTTATATTTAAACCTTAATAAAAAATAATAATAAAACCCATAATTAAAATATCGAAATCTGACGGTAACTGTCAAATAGTGTCAAACTATGTGCATCAGTTAGAAGTTGAAGAACTAGTGATGTGTTTTTATATTTAATGAGAATTTCGATACTTTAAAATAAATTATAATTTTTTCAATTTAATTTAATCAAAAGGTATGGCGACAACAGAACCGTCCAAAGAGGTTTGTCAGTTACTATTTAGTGATGTGATTTTATAGTTGATAAACTCGATTTTTGTAAATACTTTCATGGCTATGAGATATTATACAATTATTGTTTTTTTTATAAAATACTAATTATATTTTCTATACATGATACAGTTTCCCGAAAGATCCGGCATTAAAACGTAAATGGGTAGAGGCAATTAAAAGAGAAGAAAATTGGTAACCAACATGAATACCCGTGTATGTTCAGTACATTTTGACGAATCAAGCTACGATTTAATTGTTTTTCGCCTTTTGTAGTTTGAGTATAACTTCCTCTTGGAGGTCGGTCAAAAATGTTGAGATTGAGTTTAGTAGGTACATGTAGTTAGTTGTGCATGTGTTTTAATTTAATAAATATATTATTATATACCTACATTTTTTAAATCCACTGGTATAATAAATGCGAAAGTGTTTATCAGGGTGGATTTGAAAGGATGTACTTTGGGCTAATGTGAGGTTCTGCTAATAAAATCTAACAATTTTTCCTATGGAACCATATGTCGCAAATAAAAAAAAAATGTACTTCCCCGTACAAATTGGTCATTTTAACGTTACTAGTTTGTATGGAGAAGGCAATTTTTTTTTCTTTTGCGATACATGGTTCCATGGGAAAGTTGTTTAATTTGATCATATTAGCCCAAAGTATATTTTTCAAAGTTATTGAGTCTATTCAAAACATCGCGACGAGCTAGCCACTTGTTAGATGTAGACTCATACCATCGGCTACGACGAGGTGGGATTAAAACCCCTCCGCTGGTTACCTTGATGATATGTGTGTGTATTACAATTGTATATCGATAAATATTTATTAATCTTTGATGATCTCTATAAATCCCAAAATATTTAGTTTATATCGATAAGTAATAATACACACATCAAAAGTGTCTAGGGATCAACATATATTTTTGCAATAACTTTTCTCCTGATTGATATTCATTAAAATTTTTTTTAAGGATTGATCAAATAAAATGTTTTCGTTTGTCTACAGTAACGATAAACCAAGTCACCTTTGCATTAGTAAAAAAAATTGCCATTTTCCTAATAAAGGGATTTTTGACATTTGAACCACTAACATTAAAGTTCGAAAAAAAGACTGAAATAACAGTTTTTTTTAAAATTTTATTGGGTAACTTAAACAATTAATAATCCGTGTTTCTACCGCGAACACTAACAACACAAGAACATCGGTTTGGCATACTCAAAATGAGTTCATCCAAATCACGCTGTGGAATGGCCGCCCATGTTCGTTGCAACAACAAAAAAAGGTCTTCTTGCGACTGGATACCCTCCATATTCGGCAGAGCTCTTCTCTGAAGAATATCCCATGCATGCTCAATCGGGTTCAAGTCTGGCGACTGAGCAGGCCAGGGCAGGACATTGATGTTAGCTGCGGCGAGAGTCTGTCTTACAACTCTTGCGGTGTGCGGTCGTGCATTATCATGCATTAACTGAAATAAGGGACCGATATGCACTTGTAGAGGAACGATGACGTCTGATACAACCGTCTCAGCATAAATTTGAGCGTTGAGGTTGCCTCTGATCCAAATCAACTCAGTTCTTCCGCCGATCGAAATACCCGCCCATACCATGATGGTTCCACCACTATAAGGATGGACTTCCTGGCAGGATTTTAATCGCTGTTGGCGTCCAGGGGTTCTCCAGTGTCGTATACGTCTTGTATCCGGCCTCATACCAAAACGAGACTCATCAGAAAAGCACACGAAACGCCATTGTTCTTCTGTCCAATTTCTGTGTTCAAGAGCCCATTGATATCGAGTCCTACGATTGTGCATTGCTATAGGTGGTACCCGTAGCGGTCTTCGGGAATGAAGGTTTACTTCATGCAAGCGGTTTCTGACTGTTTGGTCGCTAATTAAGTTCCCTGAAGAGCGATGAAGGCTCACGGCTAACATCATGGCGGTTATTGTTGGAGCTCTTCGAGCTGTGATTTGAATGTATCGGTCTTGTCTCCGTGTGGTGCAGCGATACCGTCCTCCATGGCGCTCAGCCACGGTACCAGTGGTTCGGTAACGTGTCCAAAGTCGACTGATTACACTCTGACTTGTATTCAGAGCTAAAGCCACAGTACGTTGCCGGGAACCAGCTTCTATCATTCCCACGGCTCTGATCATTTCTTCCCTGCTTAAATGACGTCGCCGCTCCATAATAACGTTGGTTTTAATCAGTAGTAGGGAAACAGTAGCACTAATAATGTCTTCAATGCGTCTTATGTTTTTATAGGGAAAATATTGACAGCTGATTTTCATCTTTTACTCGAATTTGATTGACAGTTCCTGTTTTAAATTATAAAATGCACCAAAAAGGATCCATATAAATTTATAAAATCATAAATTTATTACAAAGCCACATCTCAATCACAAGAAATCCGCATAAAAATGCTTGATCCCTAGACTTTTTTGATGTGTGTATTTGTTGTCGGTGGCAACACTATCGAAACTATTAAGTATGCAATTAAATATTTAGCTTTTTATAATAAAAAAACAATACACTTCATAGACACGCGCACACATTCGTGTTTGCTTGTTTCTCTTTTTTTCTCAAGCAGTTTTTTAAGTGTCAGAAGCGTTGAGCTGCCACTTGAAGCCACACCTTTTTCCCCGTTCTTCATTTGTTCGCCTCAGAAATTGGCGACACCGGTATCGTACTATTATGAAACAATTTATGTATCATGCTTACTCCATTGGCGCGGGGCGCGTTTTTTTAGCTTCATGGTTTTCACATTTATTTTTTTACGGAAAAACGTACTAATATTTTTTTGCCACGGAATTGAACCCACGACCTCTAGATACAACGAAACAGGATACGATGAAATATATATATTTTTTATTGTAGGCTTATCTACATCATATTTATAGTACACATAGCAATTGTCCACACCACTATAGTGCCTCGGAGAGCTCGTCGATCCTAGTTTCACTATACCAACTTATGAAACTGTTTATAGATCATCTATAAACAGTTTCACAAGTTGGTATAAATCTATAATAGATGGGTTATTGAATCTATCCAAACACCGCGACGAGCTGACCACTTATTCGCTGTGGACTTATAATATCATCGGTAACAAGGTACTCAGCGGTGGAACAAAAAATCCCCATCGCTGGGTACCCTGAGGCCTAAGCGGTCTTGGGCGCCGCCGTAAGGCACCCGTTATGGTACATAAATATAAATAGTATAACTTCCTCCTAAAGTCAGTTAAGCCAAAAGGTAAGCAAGTAGGTCGCAGTGTAAGGAAGGAAAAGCATTTTGTTCAGTCAACCTTCAGTCTGAGGCTTACTTGGAATTTTAAATAACTTATTTAATTAATTAATTTTTACTAGATTACCCCAATATTATTTTTAAAGAAAGGCATAATGTTATCGGAACTTTGTTTTTTATAGGTTTTAAAACTACCTAACTAGAATACGAGAAATCCATTTACCCGCATGTTGTGACTGAAATCTCTTCCTCCATATACCTTTTCATGTATAGTGAAATTGTATTATACACTTATGGCTTTATTCATAAAATCTTATTGAGTCCTTAAAGAACACTTTAGCTAACTATAGAAGGTATTGTCTCTTTTTTTTGCAACAAAGATGAATATGCGTAAAAGAATATGCGTGAATTACTTTTAAATATGTAATATATTATTAGTAAAATAACGAATAACTATAATTCATGATATACCTCTTTGTTTTCAGGGTTCCGTTCATTTAAAAAGTAAATTAATGGGAATAAAATGTGGGGAAAAAGGAAGGGAAGATTCAATTTGACTTCATATGTCAAAAAATTACAAAGATAATGATTTAAACACAAACTGAATACAGAATAAAGTTAATAGTTGTTGTCTAGCCTGAGCCATTGCTTGGAACTGTCAAAACATAGTTTTTATATGCAGTTTGACAGTCCGAAGCATCAACTAAGCATTAGAAATTGTTTAGCAACGACTATTAATCTGACCATTAATCTCAGGGCGGGATTAATAGTCGTTGCTAAGCAATTGCTAATTCTTAGCCAAAGCTTCGAACTTTCAAACTGCATATAAAAATACTTAATTTTAGCAGTTCTAAATTTCTTTGGCTAAGCCACGATCATTAATCCGACCCTCAGAGATAGAGTACAAGTATATACGGACCAAGTGACCAAGTGGCAGGCCTACGCGAGGGTCCACTTCCCCCGCCGCGTCGCTAGAAAACTAGACCCTTTTCCTTTTTTACAGACCTTAACTTCGCTATTAAAAAATAATAAATTTAAATTGTGATACCGTGACCATGAAGGTAAAAACCGTGCCCGTCCGCGCGCCCGCGCGTTTTTTTAGCTTCATGTACCGTGACATATCCCCGGTGGTCAACAGCCGCCGGATCCCTGCTCGGTAAGGGGGGTTACGTTATCCGGTTCTCGGACCCCCCTAAACATACGGGTACTTTAAAATCCAGGATTTATTAAACTAATAACTCTAAGACTGGTTGAGGTAGTAGAGAGTAGAGAAATAAATATGAAATAGTAGTGGATTCCACCACTACTTTTTAACTTTCTCTGTTCTTATCCTATAAAAAACTCGAAAGAAAAACGGGGCGAAATTTTAATTTCAGAAATCAATTATATTATTTAATTTAATTAGGTAGTCAGTTAAAATTTAAAACGTAGTATTTTTCACGCTTAAATCATTATTCTGAATTTTTGTATTAATAATTTTTGAGTTATGTACTAAAACAATTTTCTTTGAAAGCTTTTATGGAATGTGTATAGTGTCATAAAAGGAGGCCCTGAAAGCCAATTAACTATCTACTTAAGTTATTTTGGTGATTTACGAGACAACACTGGCAAGACAAAATAGTCACTAATGACTATAATAATCACTAAGTGTAGCATAAATTAATTAGCATAAGTGGAAATTACAATAGAACGTAAATGTAGAGAACTTGGGAGATCGGTAGAAAGCATTTATATAAACTTAGAGCCTTATTCATATAAACTTAGAGAGTCCTTAAAGAACAGTTTCGTTGAAATAGGTTTTGTTTCTTTAACGCATATTAATTTTTGTTGCTAAAAAAGAGACAAAACCTTTTCTATAACTAAAGTGTTCTTCAAGGACTCAATAAGTTTTTATGAATACCGATGTAAGACTATTTCGGTGATAAATTGGTATCAGACTATATTAGAGAATTTGTAAAACAGCTTTATCCAACATATTTTATTATTATTATTTGAACACGATATATGACTCTACAACTACGTGATAATATACTTAAACAGGTATGATGATTAATAAATAATGTTGATTGCTTCAACTTTGGATGCCTATTCACATGTTAATATATTCATTAGAAGAAATAATAGTACAAGTAGCTCTACCCAAGTTTTTACAAACAGTTTCTACTACCGTCGCTAGTAACTATAGATCAACCAATAGGATCGCTTTATTTTTCAAATAAACCTTTCTTATTTCTTGTTAGTAAAAATTGTTTGCAAAAGTTTGTGGTAGAGCTACATAGAAACACACTCGCTATTTTTTGACAGGTTATTGATCACCACAATACGAAATGTGACAAATTAAACTATAGTGATTCTATTACGATGCGACTACGACACGATTGAAGTTAATTTAAAAGAATTGAGGTTCAGAGCATTTATTAGGACCTCCAGATTTAATTTTTCTGATTAATTTATATTTCTTATCTATCCATTATCATAAGGGTTCCTTTTTGAGTTCGATGATTTTTTATTTGGAATATATATTATTGAGACGGTTTCGTCTATCCTTCATATTTTTGTATAAAAAATAACCCACTTATAATTATATAATACATGTATATTAATAACATTTTCCTTGACATTAAAAAAATATATCAAATTGACAACTTAATATATAATATCTTTCCTTAATATGGTCTTTCCTTATAAAATTTACAAGAAAGATAAAACACTTTTTCTTACGATTTAATTTATAATATCTTAGGTAGGTATAATTTTTCAATCTAGTGTCACGTCGCCCAAAGAGTAGAACCATACGGAAAACTACACCTAAACTTTTCACCCCTTGTTTGCCTTTGTTTGTTGAAACTTCTAAAATTGTGAAACTACTTTTAATATTATTTTTTGTTTATAATTTGGTTGGTTGTTTAAGGAAGTGCCTTTATACCAAATTTAAAGTCTGTGGCATTTTCTGTTACCGAAATATTAGCTTTTTATATGAATTTTACATTCATAGCATTTATAGTTCCGGCTTGGCGATGATAAGTCAGTCAGTCAGACTAAGAACAAACTCTTTTATCTAAGAGTCCTTTAAACGAAGCGTGAATAAGCATCTTAAGCCGGCATAATGATGGCAACCAGCGGTGCACCTGTATGCACCCGCGTGTTGCTATCATTCCTGGATATTAGATACTGCTTAACGTGGATGCAAGGTCACATGTTGAGTGTCTTATACAAAAAAAGAAAAAGATAACTACTTCATTGTTTTAAAAAAATAAACAAGTGCAGGAATGTGGAGGAAGCTATGTAAAATATATAGAACAACTATAGAATTTGGAAGGTTTTACTTTATAGCTCTACTCACCAATTTGAACAACTTTTCCTAAAACAATTTTGTCTTCCCCATACAAATTAGTCATTTTAGCAATACTACTAATCTGTATGGAGAAGTTTGTTTTTTATTTGCATAGTGTTAGAAAAGTTGTCCGATTTGATCAGTAGATCCTCATATTAACCCAAAGTAGAACCTTTCAAAGTCACCATGTATGTAGAGAGATCGTTCGTATAAAGTGGCGTATAATTTCTGCCTGCCCCTAAATTGGCACAAAGGCGTGATGATGTTTACTTTAGATATGTTATTATCATCAAAACAATTTTCTTATGTTTATCTATCAGCAATTGGTTGTTTATCGTGGAGGCATGCGAAGGCTTGTCGTTCATTGCGCCGGTGTATTACGTTGTAACATTATCATCCATCTTCCTCCAATGTCTCGTGTTTATTTTTGTCATCTCAAGCCATTTATTTATGACCTAATTTTGAGCCATTTTCCCCAACCTTATTCTTGTTTAACCAAGGTTTGGTTACTGTAATATAATACTTTTATATTTATTTTGTTATTTGGGTTTCGTACAAAATTTTCTGTTATTAGATCACTTTGTTTTGCCGTCTATTCTTTCTTCGGTTTGCGGCTTTTAGTGTTTATTTATTTATTTGAGCACGGTGTAAGACTTTGTATCTACATGATGGTATGTATGTTTGCTACCTACAAAGTCAATATGGGATGTATCAATACAATTAGTCACTCATACTGTGCCGGGTGATGCGGTTACGAAATAAGCGGTGACATAAACGTATTGTCAACTTATCGTTGCTGCTTTATCGACTGCCCGTTTCTAACCGTACCCTGATGAGACTACCACCTCAACAAGAAATAATCTGACATTTTTATTTATCAGGTAATTTAATTATATTTACCTAACATTTACAATTTTGTCAGTCATAACATATTATTTCACTTTCTACGTATTTAGTATGTAAATGTGCATTAAATAAGAGGGAAGTGCCCTTTGATATACTTATGTAAAGAAAGATTAATTGTTTTTTGTTTATCATCAACCATAGGGTCCAAAAGACCTATCAGCCTTGTCAATTACAAACTAATTATACAAAATACAAATTATAAAAACTATCAAACCATTCTTTTATACAGCCGAGGCTAGTACGGGAGTCAGGGTGTCATTGGTTATTACATTTATTATTATTATTATTATTTGACGCCTCCGTAGACTAGTGCGCCTTAGGCGTCGTATCCGGAGGTCGTGGGTGCGATTCCCACCCATATTATTGTTATTGAACCGCGTAGTCACTGTATAATAAAGCGGTGACCTATTTTATTAACACAAGACGGGCTCGTTCTACTAAGCGTGATCACTGACAAATCCTAATTATATTTTGTATAAAAAGTTACAAGTACAGTGAACAGCAACCTTGACCTATAATTATTATAAATGATGTGTACTTTGATAATGAACAGTATTATTAGACGTTTACTTTACTCGAAATTCTGTTAAAAACTCCCTCCACTTAAGGAATTATCTCGAAATTCATAACCACCTCAACAAAGGCCCTAGTGTAAGTTTGTTTTAACGTTCGCACTCTCCCCAACAGGATCGCTGAATTATCTAAGCCTGTCAAAATAAGCTAAGCTTTTCGATCTCGTTACCGCCCATACAGGTGCAAAAACCGTCAAGTGACCTAGTCATGTTTCGGTTTTAGTCTGTGGGTTCACCGGTTTTCAGGAGACTACTGCATCGATTTATTGTTGAGGTGGTCTACTTTCAGGGTGCGGTTACGAAATGGGTAGTTGAATTGACGATTAGAAATACAAGTTTTATTAACATTAGTATATTAAAATATCTATACTCGTAATGCAATTCGTCATTGTCGCCTCCCATTTCGTAATCGAATCATTTATATTATTGTTATTGAATCAGGAGCGATCAATATTATAGCGATATAAACAATTATTGTTTGACCCCATTCATGGACTTTGTAGGTCTGCTCATCACCAGGTAGATACAAAGTCACATGTCGTGCTCCAATAAAAAAATAAAAGCTAATATGATTGGCATAGAGATTGCTCACTGTGATGAGAACATTAAAGATCTCGCCACTAGGGCCACAGCAACCTGGGTCGCGGGATATCGGAACATGTTTTCCACGGGAACAAAGTTGTGGGCCGACAAAGTGTATACAATAAAAAGTAGGTGTATGTATGTAGGTTTTCATTGCTATGTCAGCCTCTTTGAAGATTCAAATTCTTGAGATATAACAATTATAATACAGATGTACGGTCAATAATTGTTATTTCTTAAGACTTTGAATGTTCAAAAAAGTGTTGAAAAATGAAAAACCGTGCTTATGTGGTTAATTTTTTTAATGAAAACCTACGCATTTCGACCGCCCCTCAATTTTATTGATCATAAGTTTCAGGTTTTCAGGATAGTTACTGGTGACACTCACCCTACTCCCATTGAATTAAACTGTATCGATCGACGTAATAGTCACCGTTAGGTTTATGAACCGTATAACGCTACACTGTTGTGTCGATCATTAGGCCTTCGATGTGTGTAGAGATAAGCTAATACATGCCACGGTTTTTCGTAAATAACTCAATCGAAATTAATAAAAACATATATAAACTATATTTTGTAATTTTTATAATTAGTTATATCCAGGACATAAGTACATGAAACAATATTTCAGTAACTATAATTTATTTTAATTACATGATTAAATTTAACTTTTAGAAATTCTTACTGAAATTTTATGATTATTTTTCAATGATGCCCAATACTTTTTTTAGCAAATCTAGAAGAATATTTCATTTTATAGGTCATTTACGTAAGTTTGTACAGTTTCACGTTCTACAGACTAAAAAAAATTACAGGTGTTTCACCACTTTTTACATTTTAATTATATAGAAGCGAAGTGAAGGGAGGTAAAAGCTTTAGGGGTGGATATTCCGTCAGGTGTTGATTTAGCCCGCTTTAATTTGACCTGCGGGCTGTTTTGTCACCTTTGATTATTTTTTCTTTGGAATGACAGGTGATATAATTCATATTTTGAATTTTAATACAGATGGATTATTATCTTTAATACAGATCTTCTCTATTATCTACACTAATCATAGAGCAACGCGACCGTACACACTAATAATATAAAGAGAAAAGATTTGTATTTTTGTTTGTACCTCAACTCAAAAACTAGTAGACTGATTAAAAAAAAGGATTTTAGTAATAGGATGTAACATTATCACTGAGTAACAATAAATAAGTAAAATAATAATAAAAAATAGGACGAGTAATATGAAAAAGAGGCATAATTAAAATAGTCCCTTGAGAGGATTATTTTAACTGTGGCATCGTGCCCAATATGCTAACATGGATAATAATATATTATATTATTATTTTAGATACGATTTTTTTAAAATGTAACGCGAGTGAAACCGCATGATACTTACAGCTAGTCTATTATATTATAAAGAAAAAATATATGATTGTTCTGTGAATAATATCAAAAACTACTGAGCCGATAGTTATGGGTATTATGAGCGAGTAACATTCTTTGTTACATTTTCGATTGGATTTCTTTTAAATTAAACGGCTAATGAAACCGCGGGCCCAGGGGCACAATTAAGATTAATATAATTAATTATAAGAATAATTACAGCGGCTCAGCAATTTCTACGCATATAAATTTCTACTAACTACGCATATTTCCGTAAATCTGGTCCGATCGATCGGAAGCTGTTTTTCAGTTAAACATCATTATTTGATTGCTGTAAAATAAATAAACGTGGGCGGCAGTAATGTAACTGATACGATGACAGGCTACCTCATTGGATTTATGTGCCGTAATCATAGAGAGAATTTTATACTTTGTTCGTATGTTGATGAAACCCATAATTCGATGCAATAAAATGACAGTTCATGGTCACGGTCAAGTTCAAATTATTTTAGGTCGAACTTAAAAACACTATGTATGAATTTATTTAGCAATTGAAATATTTTTAAGGCATATTATAGAGTTAATAGTTTGAATATAGGTATACTCTGTCAATATCTGTCACTTTGTCAATATTTTGTCAATATCTGGGTATATATAAAATATAATATTTATTATATGGTTGTTTCTGGTACATAATACAAGCCTAGAGCTTAGTTTGTGACTAGAGCAATATGTGTAAATTGTCCCACATATTATTTTTATTAATGTATTGAGGTACCTAATTAATTTGATTTATTACTTTCATTATGATAGAGTTTTTTTTTACTTACTCGAATATTATATACTCGTATACCTATTAATGCATAATGTATAAACCAACAGACAGCCTTATGTGCTCTCTGAGGCACTGTAGTGGTGTTGTCAAACAAATTTACATAAATTGATAAAAAATCTTTGGTAGACGCCGGGTTTTGAAACGTGAGTGCAGAAGATGTAAGTAGATAAACAGGACACTGGTGAAGTACAGAATTGTATTAACACTGTATTTACCTATATACCTAACCCTAAAAATGCGCGATATTTTTAAAGACTACCCTAGTACCTAAGGGTGGCAATTAAAATATGATGTCATATTATACAACGGTTGGAAATTAGAATAAAACATGATGATTTTTAACCGCGTCCGTGGTCTAGCTTTATATCCGGAGGTCATGGGTTCGATTTCTTCTTATAGTATGGAAAGTTTTTCTGTGAAGATTCGCATGGTCTAGATCCGTGGTCGTCAAACTGCGGCCCGCGGGCCGCATGCGGCCCGCCGTCGATATTTGTGCGGCCCTCGACAAAGCAAATAATTTAAATAGTCAACCACATATTATAACAGATTTTGCAAACAAATTGTTTTGAAGAGATACACGGTTACTCTATAAAAAGGAGACTACCACCTCAACAAGAAATCGATGCAGTAGCGCCAAATAGCCACCGAGCGTTAATAATAAGGGATTAACAAAGACCATGGTCGGTTTGGCTAATATTTTTGTTACATTTTGCCACTAATCATTGATGGTTTGTATCATACATAATTTATATTTCAAAACGCGTAATAAAAACTATACATTCTGTCAAGAAAGTACTAAGATTCGTTCATTAAAAATACTTGCACGTCGAAATTATTTTTGTCGCTAGGTGCATTTTCAGCCTTATTACAATAAATAAAAATTTCGAATGATTTGTCTTAAATTGTGCATTGGATTTTTTTGTGCAGAAGAAAACACTGAAATTTTGACATAATTCTTACGGTTAATCGAATTTATCAAAAACACATGCATATGAGTAATACAGACAGGGCCCTAAAAACCGGTCGCGATGTGGTGGTAGATTGTTTGCTTCAATATGGTCGTCCATCAAAGTTTTTAACTGAAGCTCTACCATGGGTTTGCGCATTGTGGAAACGTAACGTATTCATTTACGTATATGTGAGCCCTATTGGTTGTTGCTCGCGTATACGTAAATGAATACGTTACGTTTCTACAATTCGCAAACCCATGGTAGAGCCTCTGAACTAAAGTAACGAAAATGGTGGCTGGAAATGCTGGTTTAAGTCTGAGAGCCGCTGAAAGTTCGTTGTCTCGCGAATAAATTTGTGCTATTTTAAACTATTTGTAGCATGAAATGAGTGCCGAAAGACTTGAATTTTCTGCAAAAACTTAATCGCGAAAAATAGCTAAAGACTTGATAAAATAAATTAAATTCCAACCCCACATTTATAAAACGTTTTGTAAAAGGTTAGGTGTAATTTTGTAAATACATGGGTTCACGAGTTATACACGTGAACCAATCAACTAGGCTGGGCCGTCCAACTGTGCCGAGACCGAAAAATGCATTGTCAAAGTCGATTAAAAGTGAAGATGATGGTCACAGCGTTATGAGGCGTTTGAGAGAGATAATTTGTCTCAAAACATCTGAGGCCAGTTCTCGCGCTTTCGACATTCATCTCGATTGACCTGACCATAGAACACGATCGCCGCATCGATCGATAAAAATGTATAGGAATTAATTGAAATGGGTAGACCGACGAGAAACGTCAAATCCCATACATTTGGCTTTCGATGGGTATTTCGATTCGATTATGGATGGTCTTTGGTAAGGCCCCAGATTTGTCGAAAGAAAAGTAATGGATCTTCTAAGACGATAACGCGCCATTTCACTATTGTGAAAGAAACAAATTTCCAAAAATAAATATAATAAAAACTCAACAAATCTTATTTTAATAATATAATAATACACTTCTAGGTCGTGATTTCAGCCGATAGATAAAAATAAAATAGAATTTACACGGCAAGTACAAAAAATGCGTTTAAAAATAAGTATTTTGATAATTTATTATTTAATAGGAAAGAATTTATTTAAAAAAGTTTTATTTGTATCGACCTGATGGTAAATACTTTTTATAAAGCATCGAGGCTATTTTAAATAGACTCGTAATAGAAATTCGTCTAACGATGACTGATTCGTTACCGAATTAATTAGCCGGCAAATATACTTAAAATATAATATATGGTAATGATAATCAATGCTGTTAAACAACAATGTAATGATCGACCCCATTCATGGATTTTATAGATCTGTTTACCATCAAGTAGATACAAAGTTAGATGCGCCGTGCTACAAAAAAAAAACGAACTGAATAGGTAGTATAAGTGGACAACACCCTAAGTGTGCCGCCCGACAGTAATTTGGTGAAAATACTTGGGTACATTTAGGTAGTATAAGTGGACAAACCCTTAGTGTGCGGCCCGACAGTAATACCCACATTGTCCTATGTGGCCCTTGGCAAGAAAAGTGTGACGACCACTGGTCTAGATGTTTATAAAGATATTATAATATTAATAAGTAGTACACATTTTGCTCTAGTTACAAACTAAGCTCTAGGATTGTACTATGTGTATCAGAAACAATGATATTTTTGAGTAGGTACACATATAGCTTAGTTGGTTATCAAAGCAATATGTGTGGTATATTCTACATATCATTACTATTATTTTGATTTAGTTTATAACAAAAAAAACATATTTATATACCTATAAACGTATATATCTATTGGTAAAACTACGGCTATACCTAAATAAATTTACAGACAATGTACCTATTAAAATTATGTTATTGTATGCTCACACAGCTTGGTCTCTTTAGAAGTCAAAAACAATAAACACAATTTAATTATCCACTTACCAAGCAAAAATATACACACAGCCGAGTGACGCGGAGCTGGAAGAAACATTTTGTTCAAATCAACTAAATTTTAATAATTACTAAACATTAACTTTAATAATAACGGTAAAAATAACTTTAACTACACTGCCTCATTTTTTCTTGTAAAATGCTACTTTATTTCGTCCGTAACTATGAATAAATTTTCTGTCCGCGCACTCTATTGAATCCATGTTTTTATTCATTCATAAAATAAATATTAATTAATTATAAACAATTTACAAAGTGAAATAACTAAATAAATATCGATAGTTTTAATAAAAGTGTCAAAGCGTTAACGTCTACGCGCGATGAGGTCGTCTGAAAAACTGAAACTGTGGAGACATTCGCTGAAAATCGTACGCTCCTTTATAGTAGGGCTGCCACAAATCCTATGTCGTGATAACCAAGCACATTTTTTAAATAATAATAATTATAATGTATTTATTTTCTTTGATATATTACAAAAACCTTCTCTATCTAGGGTATATTTTTTATTTATCTATATATACTAATCTACATATACTATAGGTATAATATTATAAAGAGGTAAAGTTTGTGAGGTTGTAGGGGGTAATCTCTGGATATACTGAACCGATTTTGAAAATTATTTTAGTTTGGGATAGCCCATTTATCGAGGAAGGCACAACATCACACTACGACCAATAGGAAAGTGAAAAATGTTGGAAAAACAGGGAAAATTTGTTCTTATTGAGAGCTTCCGTTGCGTGCACTGCGTAAACGGTTAAAGTTATGCAGACAAAGTTGCGCGTGTCAGCTAGTACCTTATAAAAACATAATATATAAACAAATTTATATATTATCCTATAAAGGAATTTATAAAAATGCATAAATATAAAATACTGAAAAAAGTAAAAACAAAAAACAGACTCCTCTGCCATCTAGTATTAGAAACTAGGACTTCTGACTTCACTCGTATAAGAGTTATTAGAAGAAAGCTAATAGAGGGCGTCTGTGTATAAGTAGATAACAAGCAATGACAAAATTCGTGAGTTGTTGGCTCAGCGGTTGAGCGCCTTGCCGCGATAGCGAGGTTCGTGGGTTCGAGTCCCGCCACCAGATATTTTTTCATTGCATTTTTATCTTTAAAAATTTAATATAAGATTATCCTATAAAGGAATTTATAAAAATGCATAAATATAATATATAAACAAAGGTTAATTTGGATTTAACAAAAATAATAATAATGCCATGTGGTGAGTTTTTGCTACAATTTAACAAACAAAAATATTTTAATTTAGAAATGATCAAATGTAAAACTCGCGCACTTCCACTATACACACATGCAAAGTAATAGACGTAATTAATCAATTTGGTCACAGTGATAGGTCAATATTGGTCACTTACGGCTGTTCACAATAATCAATCTACTTATATCTTTATTGATCGTTAGTAACCATGGTACTGAAAATCGGATAGTTTCTATAGTTACTTTGCGTCAAAAAAAAGGTAGTTAAGACACCAAACGACTGTAGGCCTTTTACGCCGTACAACGTTAAGCTAAACTTTAACCAAAATAGCGTAGTTGTCTGTAATTTTTTTATAACGATTGGCGTGCGAGCGAACTTAAGACGCGTAATCACCCTGCTGGGGCGGGATGATCATGCGCACAACCCTAGGCTAGTCCTGTCATGTCTCCCGTATCGCGATATTTTAGTTTGATATCTGTACCTTCAAAAAAATATTGTGAAACTCCGATGTATATAAATCTGTCTGTCAATATCAAATATCTCGAAAACTATTGGTCTAATTTATGATTGTAGATCTTGTCGACCCTATCCAATAGGGTATTATTATACACAGAGCACGGAATCCACGCGCGCCGCTACTAGTGGGCAGCGCGCGGCGAATCCGTGCTCTGTGGTATTATAGGTTCTTATTTCTCACAAGTTATTGAACCGATGACATTGATCCATTCAAACATTGAAACTAAATTTATATAAGTAAAAAAACTTTAATAGTTTTTGAAGAAAAAAACCAACCGAAACCCTTCGGAAGCAAGTCGTTTTTATTTATAATTCATCAAATCAAATCAAATCAAATATTATTTATTTCATGTAAATCTTTACAGATATTTATGAATAGTCAAAAAAAAAAAAAGTTAAAAAAACGTTTTAACAATAAGGTCTAGAGTGCGTTTGGTTAGGCTGCTATATATATATAACCATTATAGATTAATTAATAAAAGGTGTCATTAAATAAAAGTATTAAAAAAAACAACCAACCGAACGCACGCTACATAACCAACTAGTGCAAGACTAGGTGGTTAGCTGATTCCATTGACCTTCCGATTATCATCTGCCATACAAGGGTGCCACCGAAGCGGCCGACCTCACCAACCGTATCCACGCCTTAAATATTAGTTCTTATATTATTATTATATTGGCTGTAGATATTTTTAAATGACCATCAATCGCATTAACATAGTTATATGGATCGGTATCTTTAAGGGCGTAAACACTAGTTGTAAAGTCGATCCCTCCGGAGACACCCCGGAGAAAAAGGTACCAGCAAGTAAAAAACTCTGGTGCTTCACACAAACTAATAGAGGAACATAGCCATTGAGTTACCGATATGCATATCGCAGCATACATAAAATGCTCTAACCCTACTAAAAGCATGCGCAAAACACCCTATGGCAGATTATTTAACAGTTTAGCAATTGGTTGCTGTACCAATGTACAGAACTGCAAATACTAAAGAGCAAAGGCACTTTACTAAATAATAATATATAATACTGTAAATATAAATAAGTAATCATAAGATATACGGTATATCATATACCTTATCCAAAGATAAAATTTAAATATAATAAAAAATAAATTAAGTAATAATAAGTTATTACAATATCAGATTTAACATACCTACTAGGGTACTCATTTGAAAAGGCAATACTAGTTGTGAGACCTCAATTGCCGGGTCCAGACATCTTTATCATTAATATAGTCATTAACTCTATAGTATGCCCAATGGATTAATGTTTGTTTTATACAATTTTTAAACTTTATTTCACTTAAATCTATAGCATTATAGATTTAAGTGAAATAAAGTTTAGGTAATAATAGTTTTTAGGTAATTTATTAAATAACCTTATACTGTTAATGGCAAAACATTTATTAGTTTTTTGCAGTCTAAACTTTGGTATATCAATTTTATCTATATTTCTTAAGTTTAAATTATGCACATATATCAACACAATCAAACGCCTTAGATAGATCACAGAAAACACCAACGAGGTCCTGAGAATTTGCCCAAGCATCGATTATTTCCGCAATCAAACTTGTACCGGCATTTGTTGTGTTTCTTCCTTTTGTAAACCCATATTGTTGATCATGTAACAATTTATTTGTATTAAAATAACTTAACAGCTGACCGAGAATTATTTTTTCAGTAGCAATACTTTTTTGTACCTTCATAGGTAGTTTAAAGCTATCCTGGGTCATATAAATATTTTTAACAAATTTGTTAATATCAAATAAAGTAAACAAATTATTGTAACATGTCAAATTATACATGCAATTATTTAAATATGTTTATTCTGTGAGGTGGAATATTTTTTTTAAATGGTGAAAGATTTTTTTAATTCAGTCCAGTAGTTTTGAGTCTATTCTTAACAAACAAAAATACAAATCTTCGCTGTTTATAATATTAGTATCATGAAGCTAAAAAAAGCGGACGCGGACGGGCACGGTTTTTACCTTCATGATTAGTATAGACACAGAAGAAATAAGTACAGAAAACCCACCCCAAAAAATCAATTAAATAAATAGCGACTCTTCCAACGACCAGTACCCCTAGTGTGAGTTTTCTAAGTATTACTTTGCGTTTGAGTTAACTAAAATTTGTATGGGAAATAGTTCAGCGCTCCAAGCGGAAATTTTGAGAACTAGAAATGCGGTCGTGTGATTGGTCAAAATGTTAACGCGGTAGTATAGTTAACGCGAAAGTAAACGTTAAAAAAACTCACACTAGGACTCCTGTAGTCCTAGTGTAGTGTAGTTAGAAAACTCACACTAGGGGTATATAGATAAAACATTTATAAAAATATAAAATATTCTAAATAAATGAAATGAGTACCTACGTTCTTATAGATGCATATTAAAAAAAAGACTTTTATTATTCAATTAATTGTGAAAATTGTTAGTTTAATAATTATCTTGCAATAATATACCTACCTATATTTTGTTTATATGCAAGAAACCCCTTAAAATAAGCGCCTGTAATAATTTTGTTATATATATAAATTTAAATAACTTATTTTGTTTTAATATTCTATGGCTACTATGACTTCTACTCTATAAATTTAAATTATTTGGGTAAAATGTGTTTTGCCGTTTGCGTTCATTCGTGCGGTAAACAATAAACCCCATTGAGTCATGGTTTAGTCCAGGGTTGTTCAAGCTTCTTCCTTTGCGGGCTAATATTTACAACCAAAATCTATGGGTGGCCAGGTTTTTTTTTACTCATAGGTTTCATAATACCATCAACACGGGTGCCATTTTGGCTGCCGCGAAAACCGTTTAAACAGCCTCAGGGTACCCATCAGAGGGATTAACCCGTCCTTATTTGGCCGATGGTATTCGGAGGCAACACCTAACAAGTGGCGAGCTTGTTGCGGTGTTTATGATGGTATAACCTCGTTGTATAAAGTCATCCATAGTTTTTAATAACATTAAGAAAACTCTTATTTACTTATACAGAATTAAATAATATGAGCTATTATAGTATAAAAAACATTTATGTTGGCGCCTTACCAAAAAGACAATCGATAATCGAATCGAAATACCCATCGAAAGCCAGTATGGGATTTGACGTTTCATGTCGATCAGGCTCTACCCATAGAGAAAAAATTCTATACATTTTTATCGATCGATGCGGCGATTCGATTGGCGATCGTGTTCTTTGGTCAGGCCCTTGGTTACATTACTTTACGGCGGCGATGATCCTTGGGTGACATTTCATTATGACTTTGTTTCTCTATACTCTCATCATCTCCATTTGCGATACCGATAGTTTTAGCATTGAGAAAATGTGGTCGTCAACAAGCCTGTTGCGAATATAATTTTTATTATCTACTTTTGAACTGAGTGCCGGATTACAAACGTTGGCGGGCCGTAGATGGCCCGCGGGTCGTAGTTTGCCCATCCCTGATTTAGTACAATAGAGTCTTACCGAATTTCATCTGATCTATCTATCTTATATGTAAGTGGGTACCTATATAATAATTGGTTTATGGTAGAGTTGACATCAGAGAAACGTCCATCAAAATATTGAACTGTTTAAAGCCTTTCACAAACAAACAAACGTCTAACGAAAATAAATAGAGTTAAGTATAGTAACTAAAGGAAATATTTGTTTTATTGACCAGTCATGGCAGTCATATGATATTCGTCGTTGGATATGTTCCAGAATATATAATCGTTACCTTTAAACCTATATACAAGGTGTAACAGAAATCCTCTATATCAGTGGTACCCTTAGTTTTTTCTATGTACCACTTGAAGAAAGACCTCTAACTCGCGTACCCCTTATTGCAAAAACGATAAATTAAAAATGAATTCAGATGTATTTTACATTTATTACGGTTAAAATACAGGAGTAGGTATTCTAGTGACCAAAAACACCAGTTTAAATTAATGTAACAAATGTGCACATTTTTCTTTGCACAACTCTGGAAAATGTGGTTGATTTTGGTCAGCTTCAGTCTGATCGTACCCCTTGATTCAAGTGGTACGCGTACCACTAATTGGGAAACACTGCTCTATATGATCCATGTACCGTACCTCATCATGTTCATGTTCATGGCGGGCTCGTTTTCCGCAATTATCCAAGAGATTAGGCCTTTTTGCGTGAGTCGGCTGACTATTCCAACCAGCCCAACTTCTTCCAGACAGCGACAAGAAGTCTGGGTCTTCCACAGACCTCAAGGAGCGACCTCGAGGATTTATTTTCGCTCATTGTAAAGCCACCCGGTCCAATGAAGCAGTGACAGCAATCATGTGCCTACTCATCACGAAAATTTCATGACGAATTTTACGGTAACGGCAAAAAAAAGTGTCCATTAGTCGAGTAGATAATGCAACGATGAATTAAAAACCTGATATTTTTTGCTCTGACGTAGTTGTTTCCATAGTGAAAGTTGTTCATATTGAAGCGCATTTATATTCCAAATTTACATTCCCAAAGGCCCTTTTGGAATGTCCATACCAAAACATCCAACAGTAGAGTTTTAAAGGATTAATGTATAAAAAACCCCTATAGCGCTTCAATATGAACAACTTTCACTATGGGGACAACTGCGTCAAAGCAAAAAATATCAAAGGAAAGCAAAAGGTTATCCCTTTGAAAAGGGATAACCTTTTGCCTTCATACATAACGTCCAACATTGTTGGTTCTTACGATTATACAAGGTGTTTGTTATACGAGCTACGAAATAAAATTATGGACACACTACAGCTATAAAATTGCAAACGATCAAAATTACCCAAGAACCATCTCACTTATTGTTTTGGGTTCATATATCACAATGTTTCTCTACTAACAAAATATATTTAATATTAACAAGGTGGTGAATTAGACATACACCGGTATTCATAAGGATTTTGTCACTTTTAATTAGCAACAAAAATGATGATGCGTAAAAAATAGAAAACCTTCTATAACTAAAGTGCTACAAGGCCCCAATAAGTTTTTATGAATAAGGCCAATATTGTTTACCAAAAGTGTTTTAAAGTTTGTTGTTTCCAAAAAATACATTTGTATTTATCTCTATCTAATGTAAGGTAGGCATGAATAACATAAGACATGACATGTCATATTTAATATTAATTAGTTTCGGATTCAGGGGATCCAAGAACCTGAAAATTTATTGTTTTTAAAATATTTATTATTAAAAAAAATTTAAATAGGTCGAGTAAGTAGTCCGAGTTCGCGAACGTCAAAAACTTGTGTAGGTAAATAAATGTTGTTCAGTAGAAATAAAATTTATAAATAGAGGTTAACACCTCCACGTTCTTTTTAAAAACAATAGAACAATTCCAGGGGCGGGCCGCTCTAATAAAATTCTTCGTTCCGCACTTTATTATGATCCATATACTCGTATATATGATAGAATAAAAACAAAATAAAAATATTATTATTGTCTCCTTTCAAGGTGTGATTAATTGACATAATGCAAATTCGTCCCTGTCGCCGCCTAATTATATTCTACATCACTTAGCCGGGATGTTTTGTTCGACCCCATTCATGAACTTTGTAAGTCTGCTTACCACCAGGAAGATACAAAGTTACATGCCGTGCTCCAATGAAAATAAAATAAATGATTTTATTTCCTAAAAGGCTGCGCGAAATTTCCATTACACAAAACTTTGTTCAAATTGATTGCCGCTATCTATAATATGGCTGACTACTCTCTATAGTCTATAGTGTGTCAGTCGTAAATATTTAGTATTTGGAATGGAAACAGTTTTTTACCTACTAATCCTGCTATAAGTACTTATTTATCTACTTTACCAAATGTTTTGTTTTTTTAAACCTTAATTAGGTAGTCGGTACGTCATAAAATTCCTAGAGTAAAGATTGTTTGCCCTGTGTAGGGTCGGAGGGTGACACTTCACTTTAATTTATTATGTTATATTAGCAATCAAGATCGGGTGTCGCCGGACAATTCACTATAATGTCATTTGATACTCCAAGGGAAGTTATTAAATTAATTAATGATAGGTAGTTTAATCGTTATACCTATACCAACTTTTACATCTTACTGTAGCTTTACCATTATTTTAGATAACTATGAAAAAATATACGCTAGCATCTACAGTTGGGATTCCACCGATAGATTCGCTACAATAAAAAGCTAACAATTATCAGGGATGTGTTTTTGGTAAGTAAATAAGTGATCTTTCTAGATCCAGCCCAAGTCCAAGGGGGGAGCCCCACCGGGGGCCTTCATCAACAAACCGATCGACTCGCCGCCTCGATGCAGGGTGTCTGTTCAGCCTCGCTAGCCTCTTACATCAGGGGCCAGGAAGCCACATGAAATACCGATCGCCACGTCAACCGTTCGAAAGCGAAAATAAAATGTATGTGATTTGACGTTTGAGTCCTATCTATAGACAATATTTTCTATATAATTTTATTCATCGACGCGTCGATCGGTTTGTCGACTGGTCGCATATATCTGGTCATTAACCCCATATTCTTTACCAAATGTGGTAATCAAATACCTTTGAAAGTGTTACCCTATGAAGGGGCAACCCCTTCATGTTTTTAAGTTTTAAACGATTTTTATATTACTAATTATTAATATAAGAGTCATTTTAGCTTAAATATATTTCAGCGAAATGATAAATGTTAATCAACTGCAAAACCATCAACATTTCCCCCCCCCCCCCCCCCCCACCGAGACAATCTAAAAAGTCTCAAGGAACCAGCTGTGGCGGTTTTATTTACATATCCCACCTTGTAGCTTATGGTATTATGAATGAGGTTCATCTTTTATTTACGCAAATACTATCATATCACTGTGCGTAGGGTAGACTGTGGACCACAAGCGTAGCCAGAGGGGGGAGTCAAATCCCCCCTCCCATGTGTGTATTAAAAATAAAGGATCTTGGGCATTTTCGTATGGAAGTTGGGCGTAAAACCAATAGGCGAGGCGACGTGTCATGTCGCCTTCTTTTTTTCTTTTTTTTTTTTTTCCTATTTAAGGCCATAATGGTTTATTTTTTTTGCCAATGACAAGTATGCATGTCGCCTTCAATCAAAACTGTATAGACTTTGGCAAGTGACGCCTACTGTCACTGTCAAAATACATACGTTTTTAACTGAGGCGACGCGACATGTCGCCTCGCCTGCTTTTTCTCTAGAGACCCTGGTGTTACTTAAAAAAAAACCCCAAAGATTAAATAAAACACACAAATTAGTTAAAACTACTATTTATTAATATTTTTTATTCAAATATCAATGGTATTCATCAACTATCACATCTAATAAATGTTCTGCGGGTGCAACGAAAGACTCGTGCCCTCCTAACCCTAAAAACTACAAAACTTCTGTCTGTTAAGCAAGTACAGGTGCTCAACTATCGCATTTCTACCGATTTGGTCTCTATCAATCAAAATGTAAGTAAGTCGATCTGACATGCCGCAACTGCGTTTTAATTCGAAGCACACATTAGTTTGCAGAATATTACACCTGTTTAAATCATCCATTGACTCCTCTCTATATGATTCAATCAAATAAACACCATCGCGAAAATGTTCTGCGACATACGATTTTGCTAGTTTTATATGATAAGTTCCCAAAGCGTGAAGCACTAGACAATCATTTATAAATGGTAGATTTGCTACCATTCTTACAAAGTCTCGACGTTGTCGATTAAGATTTTTAAGTTCGACGTAATCGAATAAACGATTCGTTGTGTTTATTTTTTCATCAATAATGTTTATTACATCCGAAGCTAGTCGATGGTTTTCATAAACTGGGTGAAAAGCATTTAAAAGGGTAGCACCAATTTTGAAATCTATACGTATACGTTTATAAGGGACGAAAGACAATATTTGCATCTCTTTTTCTCTAAGCACGTTGTCATATTTTTATTTTACGCTATGACCAGTTTTACGCTTCAGTGTCAGCCGCTTGATACGAGCAGATGTTCACAGGAATCTTGGGTAGCCATGAAAATGCGCAGAAGCAGCATTGCAAGAAACTTTATTTAAGAGAGAAATTCAAATTGAAAGAACAATTAAGGAATCAAGCTAAAAAAACGCGCCCTGCGCCAACGCGGACGGGCACGGTTTTTACCTTCATGTCGTAAATATATATTTTTTTACTTTTTCAGTTTAAATGTCTTGTGTAAAAGTTATTCCAATTCAATGTCAATTTCAGTTCTCTGAAACGTATCCTCTTCATAATACTTGTTAAATTAACTTTTTTTATGTATTTAACATGAAATAAGTAAGAATAATTAAGGTTCTCGAGTGGCGACCGCGTGCTGAAGGACACACAGCAGAGGCAGGCTCCCCACAAGATGGACCTACGACCTGAAAAAGGTCGCGGGAAGCTGATGGCTACAGGCGGCGCAGAACCGGTCGTTGTGGTGATCCTTGGGGGAGGCCTATGTCCAGAAGTTGACGCGTGAAAGGCTGGTATGATGATGTAGAAGAAAGAAAATCGATGCAACTTTTACACATTTTAACCGTCATAATAATAATTACAATAAATTGTGCGAAGCGGCCGCGAAGTCTTTTGGCAAGTCTCTAAAAAATCTATCAAGTCATAAAACACACTTAAAACTGAACAAAGATGTGCTCGTGTATCTCGATGATGTAGATGTATTTAGATGATATGTTTTTATATCGTATAAGTTTAAACATTACTGAATATCTCTGTTCACCGGTTGTTTGGGTGATTCTGTCATAGTATAAAATTAAGAAATGGTCACATAAAATATATTTTAAAGCTGTTGGTCTTACCTTACGCCCATTTTGACGGTGACCCTGTGCCATGGAAGTAGTGAATATTGTTTTGCTCATGACGATGACGTTTTTTTTTTTGCTCATCAAAATACCCCCCTATTCTAAATCCTTGTTACGCCCGTGGCGGGGATAATTGAAACAGTTTAACCTCATTTTGCGGGGTTATCTATAGTAACAATCAACTAAAACAATTATTTAAAGGTAAGTTAAATGCAATGTATTTTTTAACTCAAACAGTATAGATTCAATTAAGCCATAAAGAGGACAGAAACGTGGTTCAATTGATCTCACAGCGGGGTAAATTGAAACAGTACGTGGGGTCTATTGAAACACTCAAATATCTTTAAAACGATAGATGTTTTTAAAATATCTTATACATTTCCCCTTACTACAACCTTATTTAATAAGATCCTGAAAAGTAGGTTGTAGTCGTAACATGAACATTACACATAAATATAACATTTATAAATCTCAAATATTTTTGATTGAGAGGTTTTAAGTTATTTTGAGACTCGCATTTGCACTATTTTGAACATTTATGATAATTTGTACAGCTTTAATTTGACATTGAACGTTCGAAATTCATAATCGTAATAAAAAGAGCTAATCATGTTTCATACAAATTAGCTTGTTTCAATCATAACAGTCATTTGCAATTTCTAAAAAACTTTTTTTTAAACTACATAATATATGTATATAATTAAAATTGCTCTATAGTAAAAATAATTAAGTAATATTAATTGATATTATTCACCATTGTGAGATATTTGCCATTTAAATATCTATAGTATTTACCAGGTTTTTAGATGGTTTTTAGATTTAAGTGTTTGTATGGAAAAATATTCAGTGAGCAATCTTATTTGGTATTATTTTCATCACTGATTTTATTTGGTATTATTTTCATATAGATACTATAACAAAAAGTTATATTTTTAAGCTGCACTTTAAAAATAATGTGGACGGTTGAAACAACGGGACGATTGAAACGTTTCAAACGTTCAATTGTAACGAACCCATTCAATGTGTTTTACTTCACGGTCAATATTATGTATTATATATTGACATGAACGGTAATTAACTATTATAGAAAGACTTATTAGTAGCTAAGTAAAATACTTACTAAAAATAACAATTAAAAACTCAAGGGTAAAAAAAGTTATTAAAGAAATTAAGACCTTGTGAATTCTTACTTTTGAGCGCCAATTTTTTTAAACGGTCCTGCGCCAGGCTGCGTCTTTTGCTGGCTTAAGTGCTACTGACAGTTTGTTCTACTTATTTGTTCAGTGGTGTGTTCGTTTACTACTATTTTTCACTTAAAGCCCTTAGGCTTTAACGATCAGTCGTCAAAGTACACAAAGTGAAGTAAAGCAACGGCAGCGTTTGCAGGAGTACTCGAACAGTTTTATATGCAAAATCATAAGAGAATACAAAATAGAGTTCAGAAACTGTTAAGCGAGAGGGAGAAAACAATAAAAATAAACAAAAAAAGTTAAATTTGATACAATTGTGATCACAGACAATTTACTTTGATTGCACTACTCGTATTTTCCAAGCAGCGAAATCATCGCAGCGAATTCGATGACGTAAATTGCTTTTTTCCGTGACGTCATCAAAAATCCAAAGCAAAGATAAGTACTAAAAAACACCTGTCAAGTAAATTAAGCTAGCTTTGTAAGCCTTTTAACAAGTAATCAAACGTACCATGACTAGTACTAACCAAAAAATTAAACACAACCAGCATACTAAAATGACATTGTGCCTTATGCGTAGGTACCGTGGTTTTTGTAAAAATCGAATTGTTTCAATCATGACGTGTTTCAATTGGGCCTTTGGGGCGTGGGACAGCCCCAAAGGCAAAAAGGTTGTTGTGCGTCAGGGATGACGTGACCGATGTCATATTTCTGCAGGTCATGAATGTAACATAAATGCTAACAAAATATTTACGTTTTGCCACTGAAGAAATAATAGTACAAGTAGTTTTGCGTACGAAGTGTTTGATGATGGGGTGTTTTTTTTAACGATGTTTTTGATTTAATAGCCATTTATTGATTTGGCGCTTACAATTTTTTTAATATGAGGCATTTGTTTTGTTGTTTTCCCTGTTTTATACGTGCGATCGTGCAAACCCATAAAGTAACGTGAGCCTTTGCCAGAGATAGACGGCGTCCTGTGTGGTCCTGTGGCTCAGCGCACAGCGCGGCAGCGCCTGCGTCTATTAAAGCGTTTGACATTTATAATGATCGTATAATATGAATATACATAGTATAAAGAATATTATTTTGTAGGATAACACCCTCTTCTCTAACAATAGAAGTAAACTCTTTTGAAAAAGGCGCGAACAAAGAGATATCTAAAATCAGCGAATCCGGCATAGATTTTAAAAAAAATAGATAGGACTTACGAAAATAATTGGTAAGCACAAACAATTTATATTGTTGCTATACAAAAAACTTATTTTTTAGGGATCTGGGGTCTTATTCCGAGTTTACAACCGCTAATCACGACAAGACGTTGCGCAAATTATAAATATGGAAATATAAGCTCTATTCCAATGGTTATATTGTATGTACTAGGTTGGCTATTATAATGCCGCCATCTTGAAATACACGAATTCTTCGCAAGTAAGAACATGTATGGAGCATTGGAATTTCAAGTTTATAATTAACAGGATAGAACTTACATTTCAATACCCATACTTTACGCATAATGCGCGACGGTGAACGTTGCAAAACTCGGAATAAAGCCCCTGTTCGTAAATAAAAAAATACAAAACCCTTATGGGATCATTCAGTTCGTCTATCTGTCTGTACAAATCGATATTTCGAAAACTGTGAAGTGAACTGAAGTAAGGAAATGAAATAAAATGTAATAAAGGAAAAAAATCAAAGTAGAAAATGTAGTAAGTGAAGTGTAGGTAGTGAACTGTAGTAGATTGGGGTGAACTGGAGTGTAGTAGAGTAGAGTAAGGAAAGTGTAGTAAATAGTAAGTAAAGTAAAACGGAACAGTAAAGGAAAGCAAAGTTAAGTATAGTGGATAAAGTCAAGTGGATTGGGGAATTTTAATTTAATTTACTCACTAAACTTCACTTCACTAAAATTAAATACGTTTCTGTTTACTATAAGCTACTTCACTTCTGAAGACACCTGGAAACGTTTTTGTGCCACTCGTCACCACTAACAACAATTGCGATTTTTTTCCAGCGCAGGGAGTTTTAGCCGATGGTATGAGGTGGGATTAAAACCCCCTTCGCTGGGTACCGTCTAGGCCGTCTAGGCGGCTGGCTCGTCGCAATATTTTGAATAGACACATGTATAAACAGTTTCACAACTTAGTATAGTAAAACCGGGACTGGCAGCTTAACGTGCCCTTCGAGGCACTATAGTGGTGTTGTGAAAGTTGCACATTTAAAAAAAAAATACAAACTCATTATTACACATCGGGATTCGAACCAGGGACTTAAAAACTAATTCAACTAACCAATTCGGCCACCACGTAGTTATATAAACCCAGTATAAACCATATTGCGATTATAGAACAATTTTCCACATTATTAGATCTACAGATTGGACAATGTGGTCTTTTCATTGATGAAGAATATAATTTTCGTGGTTGACATCGGATGGAATAACTCACGCACGTCGCGATATTAATATACGATACAATAAGATACATTTTAGTTGAAAAAATGAGGTCTAAATCTTATTGCATGGTTACTTAAATAATAGTAACAAGAAACCGGACCTCACGTTTATCACACTATAAATATACATAAATATAATATAAATATATATAGTATATATATTATTATAGTACAGCATGTAACTTTGTATCCACATGGTGGTTAGCAGACCTTTAAAGTCGTTTGGGGACGATCGATACAATTTTCCATTATAGTTCCTACTATGCCGGCTAAATCATGATTATTTTATTTGTATTTATTTATATCAATTTAATAAGTGCAATTACTATCTGAATAAAAATCATTAGTGTGCACATATAAATATTATTTTAAATTCCAACAGGGGATTCTATTCTTTCTAAGTCCAGGTGGGCAATTCTCGCGCTTTCGACATTCATCTCGATTCGAGATTTTTTAACGAAAAATGACTAAATATGTCATTTTTCGTTCAATATTTTTATATTTATTATTTATTAATTAATATTTATTTCGTTTAATGTTCATCTCGATTCGAGATTTCTAAACGAAAAATGACTAAATATGCCATTTTTCGTTTAAAAATATCGAATCGAGATGAATGTCGAAAGCGCGAAAATTGCCCACCAGGCCAAATCGATCTATGGTGCTCGCTCAGAGCACTGTACGATTAGGCTTTGATCAAGGCATCAAAGCGCGCTACTACTGTGCGGGGGTGCGGGGCCTTACCAAAGAGCTAATCGATAATCGAATCGAAAGCCAAATGTATGGGATTTGACGTTTCCAATCGATCAGGCTCTACCCATAGAGTAAAATTCCTATACATTTTTAACGATCGATGCGGCGATTCGATTGGCAATCGTGTTCTTTGGTCAGGCCCCCGCACAGTAGTAGCGCGCTTTGATTAAGGCAACCTAATCGTCATGGGCGTGGCTTACGTTGTTTAGGTGTTTTGCTTCAATGAAGCCCTTGAGTAAAAACCCATTTTCTATTTATTAAAGTACACCAATAAGATATCGATACCCATCACGTGCGTAAAGTTTCGCTAGATAAAAAGAAAGTCGTATATAATGTGAGATAAATTAATTTACTTCACTTTCCACAATTATGTTCATTACCTTCCAAAACACTTAATTTCCTTCCCCTAGAAAAAAATAGAGAACGGAATGTAATGAAATGGAAGGTAATAAATTTTGAATACATTTCTTAAAAATTTTTAATTCATTTCTTCTCCCGTTCGTTTTGGGACAGAAACGTGTTCACAACGACCACGATCTTACCACGATGTATATTTATGCGTTTTTTTGAGATTTCTGTGGCAAAAGTAGCATTGTGATCTGCCACATTGGCCGTTTTTTTGGCCCAGAATGCTACGCGCGGTATGATCTCAATGAACCAAGCCAGTAGGCGAAGCGTTGTGATCATATTTAGACATATCTGATTGTTGACAGTATTTTTAGATTTAAATAAATTATATTTTAAATCGAAATGATTTTAGAAAGATTTCGCAAATAAAATTGGTGGTTTGTATGACTTAATCTATATTTTATTGACAAGTGACAGTTGGCGAATTCGTGATCAAAATTCCGTTCGATTTGGATAGTGGTAATTGTGGCATTGTGATGGAATCTAACCAAAAAAAAACGCAAGTTGGCATAGTGTCATCATAATCATTGTGGTCATATTTCACTCCCAAAACGAACGGGCCCTTAGATAAGGGGCCTTATTCCGAGTTTGCAACCGCTAATCACGACAAGACGTTGCGCAAACTATAAATATGGAAATATAAGCTCTATTACAATGGTTATATAGTATGTATTAGGTTGGCTATTATAATGCCGCCATCTTGAAATACACGAATTCTTCGCAAGTTCGAACATGTATGGAGCATTGGAATTTCATCTTTATAATTAACAGGATAGAACTTACATTTCAATACCCGTACTTTACGCAAAATGCGCGACGGTGAACGTGTCAAAACACGGAATAAAGCCCAAGGAGTGGAATGAAATTTTTACATGTTTTAGTTAAAGTTTTTTTAATGTTTGTTTCCAAATCTAATATGAAAGATGCACTATTAATCTTATTAACAACATTCGAATAATTTTAATGTTCGTGACGACTTTTGGCATGGAAAGAGGATTTGGACGAAACGGTGGAATCACTCATGTACTAAGCTCATGTATGTGATTTGAAGTTTCTCGTCCATCGAGTTCTACCCAATAGCAAAATTTCCTAGGGCCTGACCACAGAACACGATCGTCAATGAAATCGCCCGCATCGATCGATAAAAATGTATAGGAATTTTACTCTATGGGTATAGCCTGATCGACGAGAAATGTCAAATCTCATACATTTGGCTTTCGATAGTTATTGCGATTCGATTAACGATTGGCTCTTTGGTAAGCCCCTATACATTTTTATTAATAGACGCGTCGATAAGTATGTCGATGTGGCTTCCCAGGGCCCGTTCGTCTTGGGAATGAGACATGATCACAATGATCATGATGACATTATGCGAACTTGCGTTTTTTTTTGGTTAGTTTCACTCACAATGCCACAATTACCACTATCCAAATCGAACGCATTGTTATCACCAAACTGTCAACTGTCACTTGTCAAGTAAAATATAGGTTAAATCGTACAATCCACTAATTTTATTTGCGAAATCTTTTTAAAAATCATTCTACAATAAATTTGATCCTAAAAATATAAGACGGCTGCGACGTTTAAAACAACAACAACTGTCACAACCACAAATGTCAAAATATGTTCACAACGCCTCACCTATCGACTTGGATCATTGTGATCAGTTCACGGTAGCATTCAGGTGGGCGATTCTTGCGCTTTCGAGATTCATCTCGATTCGAGATTTTTAAACGAAAAATGACTAAATATGCCATTTTTCGTTCAAAAATATCGAACATTAAACGAAATAAATAATAAATATTAATTAATAAATAAGAATTATATATATATTGAACAAAAAATGACATATTTAGTCATTTTTTGTTTAAAAATCTCGAATCGAGATGAATCTCGAAAGCGCGAGAATCGCCCACCTGGGCCAAAAAAAAACGGCCAATGTGACAGATCACAATGACACTTTTGCCGCCAAAATCTCAAAAAAATGCATAAATATACATCGTGATCGTTGTGAACAGGGGCCTTACCGGGGGCCTTACCAAACAGCCAATCGATAATCGAATCGAAATACCCATCGAAAGCCAAATGTATGGGATTTGACGTTTCTCGGCGATCAAGCTCTACCCATAGAGTAAAATTCCTATACATATTTACCGATCGATGCGGCGATTCGATTGGCGATCGTGTTCTTTGGTCAGGCCCCGGGAAGCCACATCGACAAACCGATCGACGCGTCGATGGATAAATTTGTATAGGAAATATTGTCTATGGGTAGAACTCGATCGCCGAGAAAAGTCAAATCACATACATTTTATTTTCGCTTACGATCGATCGACGTGGCGATCGGTATTTTGTGTGGCTTCCCGGTAGGGCCCCATGTTTCTGTCCCAAAACGAACGCTGCCCCAGTATATAGTATTTCTGCATAGGTCACTTTGACAGTTTTGGCATCATTCAATCGGCCTAGCGTAGTTTACAAAGGGCCCCGTGCTCAAAAGTGCTCAGAATAGCACCAAGATGGACATTTCGTTCGAAATATAAGAGAAACAAAATTTAGTTATATTAGTTATCTCTATTTTTTTGTAAATTAAATGAGTGCGAGTAAGGCAAATGAATACTTTTAATTCCACCTTACAATATGTGTTACTTCACTTCCATATTAAATATTTTCTTTATAGCTATTTTTACTAAAGCACTTTTTACTAATTCACAATTCCAGGCAAATGTCAATGTTCTCTATGGTTTCCTAATTCTTGTTTTTTTTTGCGCCTGCGCCCTAATGTTTTACGCGACGTATCTAAAATCATTTGGAGAATTATTGAAATTTTCTGTTAGATTGAAGACAAGTTATTTAATTTATTTATGAAAACTTCTTTTAAACATTTATTGCAGACACAGAAGGGGTTTTTACAGAAGTGTTCAGCCTGGATGCGTTCAATCGCTACTTATGCTTTTTAAGCGGTGTACGGTAGCCATTTTGGAAACGAACAAAGCTTCGATGTGCAATTCGCCTGTTTATCAATAATTTTTGTCCATTTTATTGTAAATAGTTTGTATGTTTAGGATATGTACGAAACGTTCGTCCTTATGTGTACATAGCTATGGCAGCGACAAGGAAATTGCAAGGTAATTTTTGAATTCTAACAGGTTAAGAGATTTTGGTCAAGAGTTAAGTTTGTGTTGTGACCCATTACCTCCTATTTGAAAGAGAAATTAGCTAAACTTGCCGTTTTATAATATCTTAGCATTATACTTTGGTTGCCAATAAAGTTTGTGAGAAGTATTTTTCAAGCTAGGTTAGGTTTGTATTATTGTGAATATTTGAATAACTACTATGTCGTAGCTAATTGTTTTAGTATTTCTCTATCGATACGGTATATTGTTTTGCTTTTCATTTTCCAAACAGCTGTTATCGAAGCCTATACATTTGTGCTAAGTCTACAACATTGAATTATTGTGTTTGTAAATAAATACAAAATAACAAGTCAATATGAAGATAATGAAAATTTATTAGTGATTTGGGTTTGAGATAATAACAGATAAAATATACTTTTGTCTTCTTTAGCCATTTCTGTGAAGAGAACTATTTACATAACCTGTAAAAATGTTTAATTTATACATAATAAATGAATTTGATATTGAGAAAGGTTGACAAACATGATCGTATTGTTATTTTGACCTTTCATTCATCACAATAGATGTAATATGATAGTTGTAAATTAAATAAATTTCTAAAATCAGGCAGTGTAATAATATTAAGATTTCAATTATGAATTAGCAATAGTGCAGACAAAAAAAAAATTAAGAGAGACAATGTTCTTATCTATCCAAGAATTCTCCATGTGGTTGCCAGGTCCATCGGGTTGGGCGACTGGGTATTGCACTGCAGTGTTCCTGGACTTGAGACTACTAGTAGGGTTAAAGGCGTTTTAACTCGCCCCTTTACTGTGTTCACTACCCTCTCTACTTAACCAAATACTATATGATCCTGTTAGTTCTATCTTAGAAACACATTCCATAAAAGTTTCAATATAATTAGTGTTTGTAAATGTGTAATGCAAAATTATCACTACCTGTGTACTGAAGTGTTAAAGAATTCTTAATGCTAGTAGAGCCCTGCTGATATAAAAATAAACATGTATAAAAAAAACTAATTAACTATACTTTTTAGGTGAAATAGACAGGTGTTTAAAAAAGGTAACAGAAGGTGTGGAAACTTTTGAGGACATCTGGCAAAAAGTTCATAATGCGACCAACAGCAATCAGAAAGAAAAATATGAGGCTGATCTTAAAAAGGAGATCAAAAAATTACAAAGGCTACGGGATCAGATTAAATCCTGGATTGCCTCTGGAGAAATTAAGGATAAGAGTACATTATTAGACTATAGGAAACTAATAGAAACAGTGAGTATCAAGTTCTTATTATATTATTGGAATCTTGACACCTTAAATCGGTGGTACTCAAACTTTTGATTTTGAGGGTGATAAAGATGTTTTTGTTATAGTTTGTGGGCCATAACAAGTGCCAAAAATTTACATGAAATTAAGGTTTTCATTAAAAACATAATTTAAAAGTAAATTTGAATTTGTTGACAACTTTACTACTAGGCTTTGTGAGTGGGCACTCACAAAGCTTAGGCGGGTCAGGCTTAGATTTTGACAATTTGACTATACCCATTTAGAAGACATTTCAGAGCTCAAATCCTAGAATTATTAAAAGAATAGAATTCTAATTCTATTCAATTCTTAAAATATTTTTAATATTCCAACTACCACATGTGTTAAAGTTGCCAAACATCCAAAACCATGTACCTCTTACACTATAAGGCATATAGTATATAATAATATACTATATATAACCAAAAACTGTCAAATAACCTAGTAACATTTTGGTTTTTATTTTGTGGGTTGACTGGTTTTTTAGGAGACTACTGCATCAAGTTCTTGTCGAGGTTGTAGTCTCCTTTCAGGGTGGGGTTGGGAAATGGGTGGCTGCTTTGACAATAAAGGATACTAGGATTATAATACCTGTAGTGAAAATCAACTTTGTCACAGCTTATTTCTCCATGGATTAGTGGTTGCGCCTTTGGGGTTGTATTTTGAGGTTGTGGGGTTGATTCCTATCCATAGCATAAAAATATGTTTTTCTGACAGTTTGTCATGGTTTGGATTTTTATAAAACAAGTGTATTAATATTGTTGTTTCTTGTACACATAGTACAAGCATAGGGCTTAGTTTGTGACCATGTGTGTAATGTCCTTCAAACGGTTAGCAATTAATGCTGTTATACAACAATGTATTCCAACCCCATTCTTGGACTTTGTAGTACTGCTTATCATTAGGTAGATACATGCCATGCTCTAATAATTTAATTTTAATTTGCAATTGTATTTATAAATAGTTTTTTTTTATAAATTAAATTTCAATATTTTTTGTTTCAACTAAAAACTCTTATGGCCTTATTCATAAAAACTTATTGAGGCCTTGAAGAACACTTTAGTTATAGGAGGTTTTCTCTCTTTAACGTATAATCATTTTTGTTGCTAATAAAAAGAGACAAGCCTTTAATAACTAAAGTGTTCTTAAGGACTCAATAAATTTTTATGAATACCGGTGTTATTCTATAAAAAAGTGATTTCAAAATACCTTAAAACCTATTTTTATACTTAACACTTATTGAGGAATATAAATATTTGAATGCTTATGATTTTCGTATTTGACATATATAGTACATTAATATGTATATATATAGTACATTAATTAATAGTGAATTATATGGAACACGACAGGTAGACATGGCAATTGGGATATGAGCTGAGGTGCTGAGGAGTGTATCATGTTGTACTTTACTTAAATTAAACCGTATTTAATAAAACTCTTATTTTGTTGTGTGGCAAAAAAAAGTATCAATAAAACTGGTATGTGATGCCAAATCAGGTTCCCGATTGCCATGTCGACATGTTGATACTATACATGGACTACTGTTTAACTAACTTGTTAAGTCTATTTTGTTACATTTGTAAAGACATTAAAACTAAATAAAATTTTGGCATCTAATATATTCTCTGCTTACTGTGTATTTCCCTGCCGCCCAATTTTAAAATTGTAAATTATTGATTTATCTTAAAATTTCATAATTTTTCATGACAATCATATTATTACTTAATAGTTACTCAATCTGATAACAAGCAGACCTTTAAACCAATGAATTATTATAATAGTTGTATCAGAATCAGTAACTCCTACTTTAAAAATAACAAATATAATTTCAGCAAATGGAACGATTTAAAGTAGTTGAGCGAGAAACAAAAACCAAGGCTTATTCTAAAGAAGGGTTAGGAGCTGCTCAGAAAATGGACCCGGCACAGAAAGAAAGAGAAGATATTGCTGCATGGCTTGCTACTTCTATAGATGCCTTAAATCAACAGGTAACTTAAGTTTTGATATATATTATAGGTATTATTATATTTTTTTACCCCTACTAATGTAAGGATTCATAAGTTGATAATTTATTCATATTAGAATATACATATTTATTTTGTCATTTTTACAAATGATAATTTTATAGGCAAATTTATTAATAAGTTTCATTAGGTTACAACACTAGATTCACAAACCTGTGTCATTGTTACCCATTTTTCAAGGCATGGTGCATTAATGTATTATATATACCATCACGGGCGTCTCGCGGCGCCCGAGATTGATTAGACGGCTCCGGGGCCGGTAGCCGATGGTATGAGTCTACACCTGAACAAGTGGCTAGCTCGTCGCGATGTTTTGAATAGACTCAATAACCCATCTATAAATAGTTTCACAAGTTGGTATAGTGAAACCGGGACCGACAGCTTAACATACTCTCCGAGGCACTATAGATAGCTATATTTAATATTTAAGGTTTAAAAATATTTTTTTTATATAGATCAATTTTCCCTAAGTAACTATGAAATCATTGGTGCCAATAGGCAGAATAGAGATCTTGAAACGGCTATTACACTATTTCATATATTCATTCCCAATCCCAGTTTTACTATGATCCAACTTGTGGATCTATAGTTTTACAAAGTTTCACTTGCTCTAAATATCATGAATGTGCTTGAGATTGCTTCTTGCTCACATGTTTTATACGTCTTTATAAACCCTCTTAAATTCCCCTACTGTATGTATTAGGCTTATGGTTACTGCTCCATTCATATGAAATAAATGGGCTGCCTAATGAAATTGTAAATTGATTAACATAGTCAACATTTTAAATGAATTAATAATGATTCCTCTTGACATCTATTAATTGCTTCATTTATTTCTATTTTTATGGGAGCATGGCGTCTAATTTGTTGACAAACAGACCTACAAAATCCATATGGGTGATAAAATCATGCAAATTGACCAAAATTAGTTATTTCCACTGAGGCCCAAATGCTCTTAAATAATTTTAAATTATAATAGAAGTGTAAGCATTGTAACAATATTAAATAAATTAAAAATGCACTGAAATAAATTAATGCATGGTGAGAGCATTTTCAGTTCATTGTTTCTCAAATAAAATTAATTGATACCATGCTTTGAGCAACTGGGATCTACCAGCTAAATGATGATTACAAATAGGGTTAAGGTTTTAGAGTTAATGTTTAAATTGATATATATTAATTATGTTTTTTATTTCAGGTGGATCAATTTGAATCAGAAACAGAATCACTCCTAGCTGGTAAGAAGAAAAGGCTAGACAAGGAAAAACATGACCGAATGGAGGAACTAAAGTCTAAGTTAGAAAAACACCGGTTTCACATAAAGAAGCTAGAAAAACTATTACGCATGCTTGATAATATGTCCGTTGAAGTCGATCAGGTATTATAAATAACTAATGGTAGATTCTCTACTAGCCGACCAATATTTTGAACCTTGATGCTGCTAAATCAATTAAATATTTAATTTAAAGTAATTTTCATAATGTTCTGATTTGCTCATCAATTAGTAAGTAGGATCCTAATTTACTGAAAATTGGTACAAAATATAATGTCAGCTAACGGAGAATCAACCTTATCCAGCTATGTTACATCTGGGATACAATCTTATACACATTTAACTATATTAAAAATGATATCATTAAAAATAGTTGTATATTTAATGATTTCTGTTTTTTTATATTGACCATATAGACTTGTCCCAGATCTAATATAGGATATTTGTTAAGATTTTTTTTTCCATTTTGATGATTAATATTTATACAACATTAGGTTATGGCTGTAATTTTTGTTTTAATATCAAAATATTTATTTATGATTTGTTGCCACAATGTATTTTTTGTTGTATGAATATTTGTCACAGTCATATTGCACCATATCATTAAAAAAATATCACTAAGTTTTCTTATTACTGGTTAGCCTTTTTTAATAGTTTTATAAGTGCCAAATAGTACTCCTGAACTACAGAGATATTATAATTTAATAGCAGAAAGGTGTCATTTTCTAAAAGTATTAGCAAATATTATAACACTAAAGTTTAAATTTTATTGTAACATGCCATGTAACTTTATATCTACTTGGTGGTAAGCAGACCTACAAAGTCCACAAATGGGGTGATCAATAGATTGTTGCTTAACCGATTTGTTGGTTAAATGATGCAGTTTAGGCCATTATTTGAATTGATTTTATTGACCTTTAATACTGCTAAAAGACAGAGTACCCAAGGACTTAACCCAAATATAATTATTTCATTACATTATATTGATTATTTGAGAACCAGTCTATATAAAGCCCACTGAATTATATATTAATTACTTACATTATGTATATGTAGTGATGATTGAAGCATATTAATTATTTTATAAAATTTGCTAGTAGTTAATCATTTTAATTTGTATAAAATATTTAGTAGTATGAATCATGATTGATTTCATAATAAAGCTAGACCTCAATTATTATTTAGTGGACTCTTTAAAAGCTTTATCAGTAGACTGGTTTGAAAGTTTAAGTATAAGGAAACTGTTTAAATTATATTGAGGAAAATTGATAAAAAACTTTCGTAAAATTGTTGCTTTATCTCTTACCTGTCTAATATTATTATTTGTATTGGTATGAAAGAGACAAACTAAATTTTAACTAAAATAAAGTTCTATAAAGGGTTAATGTTAAAGGGGTTATGGCTTTAGCAGAATAGCACAAATTATGAACCAGGTTTTATACATTTGTTTCATTAGTTTATTTAATCCCTATAATTTTTTCATATATTTCTCAACTCTCACTACCGCACTTCATCCACTATATAACATTTAGCTTTAAAAAAACCACTAACATCACCATCACAATATAGCATTCCCTAATAATGGTTTGCGAAATACGAAAAAACACCCAGCCTCTGATTTTGCTCCCGATCAGGATACAAACTCGGGACCTGCTGGTTTCGGTCTCAAGCAGAAAACTATCCAATTCTTCCAGATAAGAAGAATCAAGGATGACGTTGAGTATTACATAGACTCTTCCCAGGAGCCTGGATTTGAGGAGAATGAGTATATTTATGATGACATCCGAGGGTTAGATGACGTGGAACTGACGGGAGGTGCCCTCTCTGATGATGAAGATGGATCAGCTACTAGTATGATATCTGGTGAGTGCTTATTGTTACATAGCCCCAGATATATATATTTTTTTAAATTATTGAATGAAAATGCAATCTTGATTTATTGTCAAGAAACCTAAGCTTATATATAATAATAAATAAATACCATCACAGGGTGCCTTTTTGGCTCCTGAGAACATTTTAAACGACCTGCAAAGGAATCAACTCATCCTCATATCGCCGAAGTTATTCGGAGGCAACACCCTGTGTTGGCCACGAATACCTTCAGAGAAATAGTGGTGAACTTGTTGTGGTGTTTATTGCCTCATTGTTTAAAGCGGTCACCCATCCCAGGTCTGGTGTTGTTGTCATATGTTTGTTAACCACTAGGAGACCACTTTTATAGTATAAGCTAAAAGCTATATAAATACCGCGGTTAATATAAATGCTGAGTTTAATTACGAGGCTCCACTGTTCAAAGGCATTGGTAAGGTAACGAAAAACAAAGTGAGTGTCATTGGCATTGTATATATTGTGGGTTTGATTCTCCACTTACCTAGAATAAAGCAAAACAGAGTTTGCTTTATTCTAGGTTAAATATGATATGCATTTGTATAGTTCTTTCGGCTGCACATAGTAGAAGCCTAGAGCTTACTTTTTAATAAGTATTATCATTATTATGATAAAAAATATTTAGGAAAAATAATAATTGTATAGATATATTTAAAACAATTGTTTAATCATTTAAGTCAACTACAAACTGAAGTAACAGATTTCTAAGGCTAATACAATAATTTTCCAGGGTCCAGTCCTGTCACGTCACCAACGCAGGACCTTCTCAATCACACGGCAGACTCGATAGATATTGAAAAGAAAAAGAAAGAAGAAACATTACCTAAGGTATGTAACATATTGATATTGGTTTTATTATATTATAGCTTGGTCTTGCACTAACTAAAAAAATGATTTATCTAATTTTTTTCTTAGTGGCATTTTTTATTGTATTGTAGCCTTATATAGCTTGTTAGATTGGCCTAAGAAGACAGTATATTTAGAATGTTATAAACTACAACAAAACAATCAACAACACCACTATAGTGCATCGAGGAGCATTTTAAACTGTTGGTGCCTGTTTCACTATACCAACTTGTGAAACTGTTTATAGCTACTTGTTCGGTGTATACTTGGGATTAAAACCCCTCCTCTGGGTACTCTAAGGCCGTCTAGTGCGCCGTAAGCCACTCGTAATTCTATTTTTATATTTTTTGTTAAACATTATAGAATATAATTTATTCAATCAAATAAACTTACAATGGTTAATTTGTACAATAAGACTGTTTAAACAATAAAATATAGTACATAATGTTAAATAGGTTCAACATTACACCTTTAGCATGTTTGTATTAACATGGTTCATGCAGAAATTAGTAAATAAGATTGCTAGCATGCACTCTCTCAAGCAGGCCCAATGTTTTATTCTCATTAAAGCTAAGATTACGTTGGTTAAATTTTTACTTCTGCCTATTCACTGACCTCACTGAAGAATTACTTAATTAAACTTGAGCGCCTTCAAAACATATCCATACATTACGTTCCTGCGAAAGTATTATCACATTTCGGAGTATAGAAAACAGCTGAAATGGCTCAATATCCGCTCTCGCAGGTCACTACATCTCCTTTCCCTGTTATATAATATTCTTTAAAATTTTAATTCTCCTTATCTCAAATCCCGCTTTCAATTTCTATGTGCGTATCTATATCTTTCACTCATGATCGCGACCTCCGTTCTACTGATAATAACCTATTAAAAATTCCATCACATGCCTCTACCAAATATCCTGACTCTTCACGGTGTCAGCTGCTCGCCAGTGGAACTCGCTCCCCCTGAATCAGACAGTCTCTGTCTCTTGCTATTTTCAAGAAATTACTCATTTCTCATTATAATAATTTAGGTTAGGTGTAAACATTTATTTATGTATTTATTTTTGCTAGATTATTTATGTATTTTATGTAGTTGTAACTATGCAGTTTATGTAGTTTGATTTTTCTTTACACTAATATGTGCACCCTATATTACAATTTTCACTCTGTTAAAGATAAGCGGTAGATATGCCTAAGGCATTATGCTCGCCTTTGTACAAACCTTTTAGTGCAATAAAGAATTTAAAATAAATGCTGATTTTATGGTGCACTGTAAATTTTTTAACTATATCTTACCGCCTCTGTCTAGTGGTTGCGCCTTGGGCATTGTAACTGGGGCTCGTGGGTTTAATTCCCACTCATGGCAAAACAATATTAGTACATTTTTTTTGTATAGGCAGGGAAAAGTCATGTTCGGGGTGTGGAAAAGTCAATGACATGTCAGGGAAAAAGCTGAAAGGTGAAACTAATTAAAGTAGAGAACTTGCAACTGTAAACGCCTGACATCCTAAGCGATATATTTTCCAAAAATATTGCTGAATCTAATAAATTTAGATTTTCTAATAATTTTACCTCAAAAACATTTTTTTTTAATCCTCCTTTTCAAAGCCCATTAAATTCAGCGAAAATCTAAAAATGTGGCTAAAATAACTGGAAATATAAATTCGTATCTGGAAAAAAGAGGCCACCCTAACAGGAAGTCAAGGTCTGGTTGTTTATAAAATATACAATGGATAGTTTAAGCTGTCGCTGACTGTACAAGTTTGGAGCTTAGTTTGTTAAGGCAATATGTGCAAAAAGTCCAACATATAAAATAAAAACACATTACGAAAAACAATTATCTTTATTCAACAACTAATTATCTTCTATTGACCTACTTGTTACTATTAATTTAGAAATTGTTTTTGATTTACTTGTTCATAAACTCACGTATTCTGACTAAATGAGGTTTTTGCTGACATTAAAATTGTTTGACCTCCAAGAATTTGCTGTTAATTACATTGATGTCACTTAAATATTAAGGTTTTGAGGTCAGTGATTCATTTGTCTTTTCACTATTTTTCTGATGTTAGGTCAACTTTGACAACTAGCCTCCATAATTGTTTTAGTAGACGTTGGTTTCTGTTTTAGTAGACGTTGGTTTTTTTTTCGCTTGACAGTTTTGATTAATAAGTCATGTGGACTATGAAAAGAAAGCTAATTAATATAACTTTGTTTATTTTAAAACTATTATTTTTAATATTTTTTTATTTATTTTGTTTAATTAGTAATTTTACAAAAAATAACATATCTATACCCAACTATAAAGTTCGCGGATCATTAAAAAAAAATATAAAAAATGTAGGTAACCTAAATATTAAAGAAAAATTACACAAATATAATATATTTAATATTAATAATTAGAAAAGGTCGTTGTTGAAGAAGATTATTTAAAAAAAAAAAGCAAGATATTTAAGAAAAGTTTTTGTAGGTACTTGTTAACTAGTGTTTGTGTTCACTTTTTAACCCCCAACTAAAATGAAGAAAAGTGTTATATGTTTAATCCCTTAGTCTGTTTGTCTGAGCAAACAGAACAGGTTGACCCATTTTAATATAGAATTTTTTCATATGGTAACTCTTAGTAAATTTATGTTAGATCTAAAGGCAACAAGGATTTAATCACAATTAAAACTATTTACTATACAACTAATAACAATAATGAACTTGTACTTCTGTTTACATTCTGGTGGATAACGTGCTCTTATAAATCTAAATAATATATTTTGTTGCAGCCTATAAAACCGTTACCTCTTCGAGTGAACAACAGTGTATTAAATAACAGCACGTCTAATGTCAGTTCCTTGCTCAATAATTCTACCGCCTGTACTAATAAGTAAGTTGTATACTCATTATTATAGTATTAAGTCATTCCATGTGAAGTTAGTCATAAATACTGGACCGATTTATGTAAAAATGTTTCCTACAAAAACAGTGAAACAATATTTATTTTATTTATTTATCATACTTTATTGCATAAAACACAGGCAGACTTAATGCCGTTGGGCATTTTCTGAAACTCAAACCCTCGAAACATTAGAGCATTAAGTTTGGGTAGGTTATTTTCCTGGGGTTCAAAAACCCGGCGTGTACCGATGAGTTCATCTTTAAAAAAATAATGTTTGACAACACCACCATAGTGCCTCGGAGAGTATGTTAAGCTGCCGGTCTCAGTTTCATCATACCAACTTGTGAAACCGTTTATAGATGGGTTTTTAACCAACCACCGCAATGAGCTGACCATATGTTTCATGTAGACTATAATAGCCTTGATTATAAAAAGGTACCGTAGCTGTCTAGGTGGACTCGGGCGCGTTAGGGATTTGTAATGGTACTTTAATGTATAATAAAAACACGCAAAGGTTTAAAAACAAATAAATTAGCTCATCACACAAATTATTACTAGTATTTAGTATAGTTTAGCGAATAGTCAGAGAATAAAATATAATTACTTACATTATAAAATTGTACCTAAATAATTATTGGATTGTTTGTGATAAGCAAAAATGTTGTTAGCTATTGCTAGAGTTCTCTTAATTTTTTTGAATTAAATGTCGGAAGTATTTCATAAAACAAGAGCTTTTGGTCCTGATTTTATGAGTCAGTTTTTTTAAAATTAGTATGTACATATACCAAAAGCTTTGTAACATAATATTTTCAGTCTTACCCTATTGTATATAAGTGGTATTTTCTTTCAGTATAAGTGTGTCGGGAGTACCGACGTTATCTACTCCAGTCAAAATGCCTTCAAGTCCTACGCCTGTTAGAACAAATAATACAGGTAACTTATAACTATACTGTGGTCTAATTATAAAACACGAACGCGATATAATTGCATTGGAAAGAAGAATGAATGGCTGGCTCAGTGTCGCATATTTAGAATGAGTGTTTGTCAAATTATTATATGCACTTTATAAAGCAATTAACGAAGTTAATTTTTTAAACTGGGACTAAAAGAGAAAATCGAAAAAAAGAAATGAGTTTAGTAATAACTAAACGCCAAACATTAACTAAACGTAAAGTTACCTTGAAACTGGCAGTGTGATTAAAATGAAAGTGATATAAAAGTTTGTAAAGTAGAAATCACATATATTCATCTGTCTCGGTCGCCCTCGTTAAAATATGCATAAGGAAAAGAGACAAATACTTTCTGTTCTTGGCTGTGTGCTTCTCTCTACTGTTTGCTTTTTATTTGTAAGGATTTATTTTTATATATACTTCCAGATGTTCACAGATTATTTCTGTTGTCATAGACAATAATTTTATTTTTTTACTACTGTATAGACATTATAATTTTTGACTTAGTTTTTTATAGCATTTTTAGTTCTTATTACTTAAAAAAAAAATGATTTTTTTATTGAATTCTCGTATTAAAAACTAATACTATGATTACCTTTTATTTTAATAAAATTTTGTATTTATCTTTTGCGAGTATTGCAATATGCGACACTGAATATACACTGGTGGCTGTCATTCTTCTTTGATTTGTCATCGCTCTATTGCCAAAGTAACGTAGGCTGTAACAGTTCCAATTACAGTAGAAGGTACCTAATAAAGATCTGTCAAAATTTCGTTTCGTAATTAATCATACTCCGGTACTATGAGCTATGAGCTTGATGTTTTATAGCCTACAAGTTACCTCATCAAAACGGCCTACCTAACGTAAAACAGATATAGCACAAACATGTAGGTTATAGACTTTACAACATTAAGCCTGAGCCATGGGAGAATTTGCGCCCATTGCAAAATTGCAAAAGCAAATTTTTTACTCTCTTCGGCTTTTAAGTTAAGTTTTCTCTCTTAAGGTTTGAATTTTATAAAAAACCCCTCGCTGTAACACCAAAGAAAGCTACTACTGTCTTTGTTTTTACTCCCTTAGCGTTTGAACTTTATAAAAATACCTACAACACCAAATAAAGATAATATCAAACTTTTATCTTAGGGTTTGAATTTATCTCCCTACAACACCAAAGTAAGCTACTGTCCAAATTTTAACTTCCTTAGCGTTGGAATTTTATCAAATCCCTTAGTGGGTCTCCCTACAACACCAAAAAAAAAACACTATCAAAATTTTATCTCCCTTAGGGTTTGAATTGTATAAAATCCCTAAGTGTGTCTCCCTACAACACCAAATAAAGGGTTTAAATTTTATTTTAAAAAAACCCTTAGTGGGTCTCCCTACAACACCATTTTTTTTTTTCATTGCAACATATGATTAATAAAAAAATATTTGATCAGTAGAGCCTTATATAAAGCCAAAGTCATAATGTATATTAACAAACTCATACATTTAATACATATCATCACTGAACTATCACAAAAACATGATTCTGGCAATGTATTTTCTATAAACAACGAAACTAATAACAAACTATAAATTAATACATAGGTCCAATGTAAATATAGTATGACAAAGTATTGTACGTCACAATCCGTGTTTACCCGGCGACGAATACCGGATGAATGAACTAGATCCCGCCTCGGCATTCCCGTCCACTGGCAGTCAGCCAACTTGTCCACAACATTGGAAGCAAGCCAGATCACCAGTTAACGCTAACTAAACACAAAAATCGACGTGTCTTACTAAAATCTTAATCAAAATTAAACCAAAAATGCGCGTTTGTCCGAATAAGAATTACGAATGGATAATGGTAAAATGCGTGTGTGATACAGTTTTCTAGCATGAGTTCTTAAGTGTTTACTTTTCTAAATGAGTGTGCAAATTTCGCTATGTATTAATGTATGTCATTCTGTTTTTTTCTTTGTTTTCAAGTTCAAGGTAGTTATATAATAAAATTGTCGTTTATTTGTCATGGTGGTAATTTAAATGATTAATAATGATGGGTGTGTTAAGTGTTGTGATTTCCGAACATCCTAAAGTTTGAGATTTGTTGATAAATAATGATAAACACGACTTGTTTAGCTTGAGGGTTCTTTGTTTTTATTATGTAAACAATTTAAACAAAATACAACACGAAGTTAAACAAAATAAACTAAGTAATTAGTGCTATAAAAAAAACATGTATGTGTGTTGGTCACACATGATGACCTAGCTAAGATTTTATACTATTTCCTTTGTCTAGTATTGACATTTCGAAATAACTTTAATGTATGCGTTATAAACGTCAAATTTTTTTTTTAAACATTCTATTCTAATTAGTCGGAAACTTCTTGTGTTAATAGTACTATTATTTATTACTAAAAAAAATACTTTCCTAATTTTTATTTTAGTTAAAGCATTTATTTGAAAAAAATATAAAATTTTCATTGATGTACCAATAACTTACAAATTACCTAATTGATTTAATTTAATAGATGTGACTGCGATTTAAAAAATAACTGTTATCACTCTCCAAATCGGTAATGTCTAAGGTATTTAGCTCTATATTTTTTATGTACAATAATGTAAATTAAATCGGTTCAATATTTTTTAAGTTATTGGCACCTCACCAAACAAACGACAGACAGAAGTCAAATATAGATTTTTTATTTTATTGCTTTGTTATGTGTAAATATTTGTATTTATTACATTGGGTACCCTGAGGCTGTCTAGGCCACGGAATAGAAAAAACAAGTGGAAGTGCAAAGTAGGCGTGTTTAGTGTGGCACAATTAAGCGTAGGTACGCTTATTTGATCCCAATCGTTATCAGTCGTGTCTAACATCGCTTCGAGTTGGTAGTCTCGCGTCGTTCCTGATTTTTCCGCATAATTATTGTAAATATGCCGTATTGTTGCATTCTGGAGTGCAAAAACGATAGTAGGAGAAAAAATCTTCGTAATGGAGGTGTTTCGTATCATCAGTAAGTACGATTTTGTTAGTATTCTTTAAAAACCTTAGCTTATTTTAGTTTACTAATAATTGTAGTTTAAATGAAGTTAAAATCAACCTTATGAAATTGTAATAAAGAATACTTTAGATTGAAATTGGGATTTCAAAAGTTCTTGCTACTCGGTTAGTGTTGTAGTGGGTGCTTATCGATATAACTTATTTATTTAAAGAAAAAAAAACAGTTTCGGCAGTTATACAAAATTATATACTTACATTTTGTTTTTATATTTATTCATATTGTATCGCATACAATTTTTTAATAGTATGGGCTTAGAATAATAAAATGTACGTGTAAACTCTTTATAACGATAAAATCCCTATACGTAGAAGTGAGCACAATTTGGTTGGTTTACCTTAAAACACATACATAAAAAAATCTTTATAGCGCAGCAGCCATCCAAATCAATGGGCTTCCGAAAAGATTTCCTTTCTTGTGAATATACCTAAATTATTATTTTTTAAATAAAAAAAATGGTTTCTGAGATATATATTTAATTAAGACTCGTCACGTCATATGCCCAAACAAAATTGGGGTCTGTACCATTGCGACTAAAAACTCATTTTTTTTAAATAACTATAAAAAATATTTTTATAAAATAATGTAATATTCCAGGCAAAAATAATTTCTTCATTTTGCCTAATTTCTTTATTTTTATTACAAAAATACTAGTTATATTAAGATTGCGTCCCAAAGTTTTGTTTCGTGCTCACGTCACGACAACGTCACCCAACTCAACTTAAAAAAATATACTTATCTCAAAAATCAGTTTTTTAAGCCTTTATATTTTCTAAAAGTTTTATAGCTATGTTTTCTAAAAAGTTTTCCCTTCCATCTGCGTTTAAATATATAGAGCACATTTATATTTTAAAAAAGCATCGATATCGATACTTTAAATATTTTATTATGTCGCCGCCTTTGAATTATTATATTTTTATGCAAGGAAAGTTCTAGAATAAACTAAAATACTTTTTTTATATAAAAGATAATATGCCTTATGTCGACTGAACAAAACATTTATTCGAATAGCAGAACCTTTTATAGGAGGTTCTTACTTATTTGTTCAGTGGTTCTTACTACTTTATGATAGATGGCATGATTATTTTTTTATATGAATTTAAATCTAATTATTTGGAGAATAGCGTTTAAAATTGCTGTGTATATTTGCAACCAATCAGGACGAAGTGGTTATAGATTCAATACTTATAGATATATGATTTTGGCGACACCGGTTCTAATACATTTGGTGCTTTATAGCATTTCCACTTGTTTTTTCTATTCCGTGGTCTAGGCGGTCTCGGGTGCCGTGAGGCATCCGTGATGATATTATATTATACGTATAGACTGCAGCATGGGGACGTCTTGTCGTCACCCTAAAGCTATTGAGAGTAAGTGTAGACCTCCAAAACTTGTGAAAATACAATTGATAATGTTTTAAGCGATCGCAAACTCGCGCGACTCTTTTCCAAACAATACCTAACGTACCTATAACCTGCGGGGTGAGAAGGAACTTTATTTAACACTTTCGCTTTCGTCAGTGGAATCGTTTTCGTCTTGTCTATGGCCAGACTCTGTATGAATAATATTCGGAAGTGCTGTAACAGATGATGTAAATTATTAAAACTGTACCATAATTTTTTCGATTCAACTTTACAAAAGAGATAAATATCAATTATTCGTTTCTTTCAAGAATTCAATAGAAAAATCATCAAACTAATAATTTTGAAGATGCATTATAACACTTCCGTATATTATTCACAAGTTCTGACCCTATGGTCAAGACGAAAACGATTCCACTGACGAAAGCGAAAGTGTTAAATAAAGTTCCTTCTCACCCCGCTGGCTAGAAAACATTTATAATAAAAAAAAAACGAAAATTGAATGTTTTCTTGAGTTGTAAACACAAATGGACAAACGAAAAGACTTTGCTATTTATATTTAGGGGCTGTTCCAAAATTGCAATATTATTACCGTGCAACTCTCGGGGAAAAAAAAGAGATGAAATAAAATTACATATCTCCGTCTCTTTCTTCAGTCCGTCCTCCGTCACAATGACAGTTTTGGTTTGATGTCTATCCTCCAATCTTAACCTTCTAATTTTATTGTTGAAATACTACTCTAAAGCATGGTCATCTAGATTTAAATATTTTAACATACCTTACAATATAAATCCAATGTATTTTAAAATATTGTAAATTTAAAATAAATATTTTATCTAAAGTGTATTTTTTTTTGAGCATAAAGTGAAATAGTGTATGTGGTTGTTACAGAAGTAGTGGAGAATGGTCCGGTGACGCCGGTGCCGCTCGTCACGCACATAGTACAGCCTCTGCCATTGCCAGTAATACCACAGGTCAGTTTATATACACCATCGACTTAATAATAATAATAAGCCATTTCCAATACCAAATAAGTTAAGTATATACATTAAATTATAATAAATATTATATTTCAGTGCACTATTAACCTATTACATAATACATATTTACAGCAAAATATACTTATTAAAATTTATATTGAAAAAAACACTCTAAAAAAATAATTTGTTTATAAAATATGTGACTGGTCCAGCATTTGATTATTAAGTGTCTTGTGTTAGTGCACTTAGTGCTTTCCGGTGTTGGCACCCATCGCCGGGTGTAGGCCTCCTCCATCTACTGCCATGCGCGGCGGTCCCCACCATGGACTTATTGTATCTAAAACATGGAAGAAAAACTGATAGATTGATGAAAAAAAAAATGTTTAGAAATAACAGAGCATAGACAATTTGAATGTCTTCCTATCCATGGATTATCTGTATGTATAGGTGACGGATACATTCTATTGATGGGTGATTTATGGTTATATTACTTTGTGATTTGTGATATTAGATGGGTGATATTAGTTTACTCTCCTGTAAACTGTAGTGTTCACGGACTTGTGACTTGTAAAAGAAGGGTATACCGACGTTTTTTATGTTACTACTACGTCAATCGTAAACTCTCCACCAATAGGATCGCTTTATATTCCCAAAATGTGAAAATAAGCTTATATGATTTGTTTAACACGATTGCGTGCTAGAAATCCGTGTATATTTTCGGACATATTAAAATGATTTAGTTAAAGTTCAAGGTTTTAACAATAAAATACTGTAGTATGTATTTAATTAAGACAACAAAATTGTCTCATCGTGCCATTGTTATTGTTAATTATACTCAATAATTTAATTTAAAAAAAAAACTAATATAAATGACTATTATACCTTTTCTTATAAGTCATATTTAATATTATAATTGGTTTAAATTACAACATTGTATGTGAAATAGTTAAATCTATCTTTTTGAAATCAAACTTCTTCCCCTATATCTTGGGAGTACTTTTTATACACAAGGGGTGACTTAAATTATTAATTAACATTTTCAGCCAATAAAAAGTGTAGCGGAAAGTGCGCCATCGCCGATCACGGTGAACGGTCCCAGTACGCCACATTTATTACACAACGCCACACATCATATAAACAGGTAATATATTTATATTTTTTTATTTTATGTTTAAAATCTCAATTAATGATAAAAATATGACAATCCCAAATGTAGATAAATTGTATGATGAAGGCCCCAGTATCTTGATATTTATTCAAAACTGGGTCATGTTATATAAACAAATCCATATTTAAATATTGTTTGATCTATGAGTAGATTGATAATATCAATGTTTATGTATATTTTTTCTTTCAATAAGTTAACCATATTTATGTGACCCCTAAATTTTTAAAATTAATTTTTTTGTTTTTTTTTTTTGTTTTCCATAAGTGCCTACTTATCGAAAACTATCACTATTCTCAAGAAAAAAAAATAGTTTAGCGTATTTTTGCTTAATTTTAATTTGCGTGAAGAGCTTTTAGAGCGGGTTATTCTAAAACTTAATAGTCCCCAGTACAAGGAACTAAAATTGTTTTGACACATACAAATGTAAAACTTTGTGAGTGCCTTTTTAGGGACGAGTCCGACAAACTTTCTAAAAAGGAAAACTTTCGGAACTTTATCGACTGCCCGATTTCCAGAAGTGTCGATATGACGTCACTATGACTCTCCGTATAAGTTTATTATATACAATGATCGACAAAATTATTATTTTATTCTGCGACAAACAGTAATTGAGTATTATTCGAAGTGAAAAGTCTAATTTTGTGTGGAGAACGCGAAGTTCGCGATTACGAATGCTGCGCCCTTAATATATAAATATACATTGTATAACCTATATTTCAACAAATAAATGTCATTGTATTTGCAATGACCGACAAAAATAGTATTTAAATTCTATAACAAACAGTAGCCGAGTAAAACATAAAGTGCGAAAGCTCATTTTATATGTCAGTTAATAGGTGTTGCAGCCAGATTATCACAATTTGTATATTTCCAGGGTAGAAAATGATATATCTCTTCCGGAGCCAGCGCCCGCGACACCAGAGACGGCGCTCGGGACCGCCAGCCTCAAGAGCATAGCGCAGGAAGCCGTGCACCGCGCGGGACTCGACCCCACGGCCTTACAGGTATACACTCTACCTATATCAACATACAACATAAATTAGAAAAAGTATAATAAAATTAAATATCTTTGCGAACACTGGTTTATTTTTAATTTTTATCAATATTCAAAAGTACTAACTATTTTAAATCGAAAAAAAAACACTGGTTACTAGGTGTTTTAGTATTAATTTAATCTATCAGCTATAGAAACCCTATTTACTCAAGTATTTAAATATTTGAGGCATTCAGGCAATATTAAATGTCTATCCATCTTTTTTTTTCTTAATAAGTAATAATATATTTGTGTAAAATGTAAATATGTAATTTTTCTGTCACATAATTTTATTATAGTTTGGTAATAATTATATTGACTTCGTAATAAATTCACATATTTTAATTGGTGGAATATTAATATAAAAAAAACCCTACTACCTTATACCGTCAATAAAGATCATTCATTATTTTACTTTTTTTCAAAATAATTATTTTAGTTTGAAGTAATATACTATTAATTCCGGACCAACCCTAAAAAATATAAATATTTTTTAAATATAGCCACTATTAAAGGCCATAAGTAAAACAAAAATCAGAAATAATTATAATATGTAGAATGCTTCACTGTAATACCATTTTCCTGTTATTAAATGTTTATTATTAACTTAATTGCCCACAAAATGGATTCGTGAACTCAAAAAACATAAATGTCAGTGATATCAATGATAATAAAGATTTAAGAAAACTTTCATATCACTAAAAACAACATTCATACGTTTTTAGGCGTTCGAGTTAGCGAATCCATTTCCTGGCTTCTTAATAACAGGTAGGTTGACTTTCTGACAAGGTGTGTCTTTTTTTAAATTGAATATAATAATTTTATTTTCAGGAAAGAAGTATATCAGTGCGAGAAGCCCACATCCCACCGTTATTAGGCGTCGCGCCACTAGGCGTCATACCACTTACCACTGTTAGTATTGTTATTTGTAACTTAATCTGGATGCTGTCGGTTCGATTCCCTCATTGTTCAATATACTTTAAATGACTGTCCTGTCGCAAATTAACCTCAATAACTATGTGATGTAGGTCTGATCGAAGTGCGTCTTTATTAACATTTATAACTCTAGTAAATGAAATCTAAATAAGTAGTGACTCTAGTAAGGAATAGTTTGTTAGATTGGTTTAGATTCAAAATACCATAGGAAAGGCCAATTGAATGCAAACCCCTCTGCTGGGTATTGAGCTTGAAGAGCTTGCCCTCTAGTTAGTCTCAGGCGCCTTTTAAAGAGCTTGCCCTCTAGTTAGTCTCAGGCGCCACAAGCCACGATTGGTGACACAAACATAAATAGTTCTTTATATTTTCGTACCATTTTTTTTTTTCTTAAAACTCGAAAGCGTTATTTACTTAACTAAACAAACTTTATTTATTTATTAACTTAAAAAAAAAGTTATTTTGCCAATCTAAAGTTACGTTAAATAAAAGATAATGTTCTTAGTTATCCATTGATTGTCTATGTCGGTGCATCGCCTGGTTGGGAAGCAGTGAACTGCAGTGCTACCGAAGTTCCGACCGCGGAACAGGGTTCAGGGCCTTTCCGAATTCAACACTCCCCTGTGCTGACTACCCTCTACCCAACCAAACACTATAATTATGATCCTGCCAGCGCCATCTTGGAAACATGTACCATTAAAGTCCCGACGGCCGATCTTGGAAGGCCTTCCTTCAATAGATGATTTAAAGATCTTGCTAGAATTCCTCTTGCACCGATTTCTACTGCATAATGTTGAGTTTTAAAATGAGAAGAATATCTGTAGAAGCTTAAACAATGAATGTTAAGAAGCCAGGAAATTAATTTGCGAACTTGAATGTCTAAATGTTGTTTATGAAGTATAAGTGGAGTTTGCACTCCTTATCCTTAGCATGTTCTATCTTATACATATGCATAACTCATAAAAAATATCTATATAATATATCGAAGTAACTATTACGTATTTTCAAAGAGCCAGTTACTTCTAAATATCTTGTATTATTACTGTTTTTTGTATTATATATTTGTTGGGTTTGAGGTATTCTCATAATCGGAGAACTAGATGTCTGATTAGCTTTATGCACCCGCTTGCTGGCGCAAGTATGATATAACAAGTGAAGGCGTCGCAGGAACAGCAGCAGATGTCCACGTCCATGGAGGTGTGCGCCGCCCACATGCCGCACCCCGCCGACTCCGAGCGCGCGCGCCCGCACCTGCCCAGGAACGTCTGCCACACGCCTCACTACTATAACCAGGTACGCTCTATACTTATATCAGTGGCGTAGCCAGCATTAGCAACCAATTTTATTTTTCAATTCGAATGACAGCTGTTATAGTCAACGGCAAGGTAATGGTATAACTCGTGCACTCTATGCATTTGTATTAAGGGTCAATTTACTTTAAAAACGTATACTTTACCTTGCCGTTAACTGTACATTCGACATTACATTTTAATCGTTACACTACGTTAACAGACACTTTGGTACAACTCAGCCTAAGGGTACTTACATAACGAAATAGGTTTCCGGCACAGAAAAGCCTGTGCGGGTCGGTACCCATTGCTACAGGTATAATATTCCCATGTTAACTTATGCACTCACCTAAAAAGTAACAGTTTTATGCTTGTCGGTGCCGACTACCAATAAGGAAAGATTTACCTGTTTCTTTATGCAGGTTAATCGGTAACGACCCGCACAGATTTGTCTGTACCAGATACCTGTTTCTTTATGTAAGCACCCTTAGGCTGAGTTGTACCAAAGTGTCTGTTAACGAAATTAACAATTTAAAATGGCGTAAAACGCAACGGCAAAGTAAAGTATACGTTTTTAAAGTAAATTGACCCTTAATACAAAGTCATAGAGTGCTTGGGGTATACCATTATCTTGCCATTGACTGTACCATCTGTCATTCGATCTGCAAAATAAAATTGGTACATTCAATGCCATTTTTAACTTTAATCATTACATTTACAGAGAGTTAATTTTGGTTCAACATAGCCTTAGACAGGCCCTGTATAAAAAAATATTGGAGGTTTTATCTCTTTTAAAAATTCAAAATTTTTTTTTTGTAATTCAAAAAATATTACTTCTGTTTTTTTTACATTACTCTGCATTCTGCACTAGCAAACGCCGTGACGCAAATATGCAGTATATAATTTATTAGGTATACAACGGGTGATAATATTTTATGCTATTTTTATGCATACTAATTTATGTCGCTAAAAAAAGAGGCATAACCCTATTACTATTAATAAAGTGTTCTTCAAGGACTCATTATGTTTTTATGAATACCGGTATAAGAGTTTATAAGTAAGATTTTACGCTTTTTTGCTCTTTTACGTTTGGGGCCCCTGTATCATTGGTACTGCGGTAGCTACGCCCCTGACTTATATAAATAAAGAGAGAGAGATGAGACAATGTTCTTAGCTATCCATAGATTCTCCGTGGTGCTGGATCGATCGCGTGGTTGGAAGGCAGGGGAATGACTTGTAGTGTTCCCGGACTTGACACCACAAAGTAGGGTTAAAGCATTTTTAACTTTCCCCTGCACTGTGTTCACTACCCTCTCTACTCAACCAAATACTATATACACCAATACTATATGTTAACGCTATCTTGGAAACACGTTCCATAAAATTTTCGACGGCCGATCATGGAAAGCCAAGATCCTTCAATAGACTTTGCTGGAATTCCTTTTGCACCGACTTCCACGGCATAAAATTAAGTTTTAAATATGTTTCTAGTTATTATGTATAATATCAATGTATTTGTTTGACTTGATGGTGTGGTCCTTAGGAATGTTTGTTTTCAACGGACTGTATCTATTATGTTTATTATATGGTTTTTGCAAATAAAAGGTACATTATTAATGAATTTAAACCACATTTTCAGGTATTACTACCACACTCAGACAGCGTAGAATTCTTCCAGCGCTTAACGACTGAGACGTTATTCTTTGTGTTCTACTACATGGAGGGTACGAAAGCGCAGTACTTGGCCGCCAAAGCACTCAAGAAGCAGAGCTGGCGATTCCACACCAAATATATGATGTGGTTCCAGAGGCATGAGGAGCCCAAAGTCATTAACGAAGATTATGAACAGGTAACTTGTGTTATATATAATAGGAGTTATTTTATTTATTTAAAATATTTACGTGTTAAACAATCGAGGGCTTGTTAAGGGCTCCGATGTAGTCGCATTGACGCCTTTACAAATATACTTCCAATATTTAGTTGAATTATTATTTTTATGTTGGTAATTGTGTGTAAAAATCTTTCTGTTGTTGGTAAAATACTTTTGTATTACGACAAAGTTTTTTTTTATGATTTCAAACAAAAAAAAACTGCAGACCCCATACAAAATGAGCTATTGTATTTCCAGTATTTCTCCACTTGTTTTTCGCAGAATTAAAATAATATTTTTGTCAGCCATGTATCCTTCGGTACTGGACAATATTTTTTTTTAAAATCCAACTGACTTTTCTTGAAGTATTAATTTTAAGCCGGTTTTAAAATTAAGGAACGATAATTTTTTACAATTACACACAAAAATATACCGCTTCATAAAGGTAATTATTATTATAAAATTTCAGGGCACATACATCTATTTTGACTATGAAAAATGGGGCCAGAGGAAAAAAGAGGGGTTTACCTTCGAGTATAAGTACTTAGAAGATAGAGACCTCAACTGAGAATCCCGTGACGTCATCAAGTGGCGCACCCCACCGCAAATGACGTCATCATTCACACAACGCGTTCTATTTATTTTATTAAAATTAGGTTTTTCTTCCTCTTTAAAGACAAATTTCATCCGGCGCCGTCGTCCACCCTACCCCCTAGGTTTTAGTCGTAAGCGAAGTCTAATCGTAATTGTCCCTACGGACGTTGGCGTCAGATAAAATTGTCTTTTTTATTTATAACAATATCGAAGTGTTGCCATAAAATATAAATCTAATTAAAGTTATATATTTTTGCAGGACCAACACATCAAAGCAATCGATTTATAGTGACAGTTCGGTATTTACAAACGCCTAATTTTAGTAAAAGAAAAACGTAACGTCCGTCGCCGATTTAATCCTTGACCTGAACTAAAATGGACAATCGTGCCTGACTCGTGTCGGCATGGTCTTTAGACTAAGGAAAATCATTACCAATTATGCACAAGGAGGTTCGATAAGTAATATTAAATGTATGGATCTCATTCGCCATGTGACAGACATCGGGCGGGCAGTCTATAACCTTTCGCATCGGGACGGTTAAATTTTTGTGATAAAAGTATTTTTGATAAAATTTAGCCGCGGACCGTTCGGGTTTTTATCTCAATTTGTAAGGAAATCACAGACAGAACTAGAAGGATTTTTGATATTCCAGTAACGAAAGAAATGTACTATTCAAATCTTTCTCAATGTTGTATGTATACACAGGCTGCAGTGCACCACGTTATTTAGTATTTTCATATCTTTGGTCGCCTTTTGGTATTTTTTGTTTACTGCAATAAAGACCAAAGATCTTGGTAATGGTGCTTTTTAACGTGGTACACCCCACCCTAAGCATTTCTCCTGCATAAATAGTATTTAAAATGAATAGGTAATGAGAAGCGATTGTGATATCCACACTAATGTAGTGTTTATTGTCGCGCTAGACATGTCAGTACCGTGAAGCATTAAGTACTAGTCAATAGTCATTCCGAGCTGTTTGTGCCTATTCAATCCTTTTTTACTCATAAAATTTATTGCCAGGTGAAAAAATTAACAAATAATAAACATATTTTTTTTATTCTAAATTCGTTTTAAAATACAGTTTTGTGAGTAAAAAAAAAGATTTAATTATTTAATAGTCGTAGCTTTATAATAATAAATTGGTAACTACAAATCTTCATTGAGAATTTTTTGAATGTTTTATGTTTAGTTGAAACTTGTATACTTAACAAGGTGACTGTGTTGCCAGATTTCGGGGCTCATTTATTGTTCATGCCTCGGCGCTGGCAACACTTTCTGGATATGGATCTGGCAATAGTAAAAAGGTTTGTTCAAATTATGAAGATTATTATTTTCTATCAACAATGACAATTACCATAAGGAAATGTTGAGAGTTTATTCTAAATTTTATGATAACCGCAAGATGGTTGTGATCTGTTACAAAGGTTGCATCGAGATAAAACCCTAGTGATATGTTGTGCCATTTATATTATTTTGAATAGAGACAACATTTGGTAGGTTTGCAGGTATTTTAACTGAAATCATATGTAAATATTTATTTAATGCATTATTATATAAGCTGTTGCAGTTTAACTATAAAAAGTTAATTTTACATTTATGAAATTTCTAAGAATTTTATATATTTTCCTCTATTAGACCCTCAATGTTTTAGTTCCTAACTTCACTGTTATTATCATGACAGTGAAAATGAAGAAGGTCATATAGCTTTATTTACAATAACCAGAGAATTAACCTTGTTATTTAACATGATTGAAAAATTTGTTTTTAAAAAAAAAATGGCACAACTTATCACATTTGTGATTGTTGTTAGAAAATGTCGGGTAAAGTGCCACCGAGTCAAATATGTTGTAAAAATCTCATTCACCGTTTGTTGATCGCTAACTTGTTTCTGTCGATTGATAGCGATTGTCAAGTAATAGTGATTAATATGGGCATGCAGTCTGTCTAATATGTTAGTGGTAGGATTGAATTCCAAATAATACAAAATTGCTTATATTTTAACTTGATTTGTATTTTTTTCATTCTCATATTTTGCTGCTAATATATCTGGCAAACTAAACGGTTTTTATGATAGTTTCACTCGAGTGCTAAGTTCTGTCGACGAATGGGCTGAAGTCTCTGAAAGTGTTTGGTTTGGTTCCAATACAGGCGTTCTTCTATTATTTAAGTATATATGTGATTGTACATAACATGTTATAAAATGTCTGAACGAGCGAGCATTTTTATTAAATTTTAGAATGTACAAGACAAAAGTTATATCGAATTCTAGTTAAGTGTTACCTTTGTTATAAATAAACTTTAAAATTATAGAACTGGAACCCTTAAGGAGTGTACTATAAGCAAATGTATTTATATAAATTGGAATAGAAAATAATTAGTGGACTGGTTAAGGGTTTGCGGTGAATCTATATATTTATTTTGTGATGTGACTTAATTATAAATATAGCATTTTTGAATGGTCAGTCTGCTGTTGCTTGCCAGCTAATATGATTACAATTAATGGTAAAATGTTCAGCCTAGAAGCACAATTCCGAAATCGCATTATACACTATGAAATAATAAAATATATTTTATCCCAAATTAAAAATTTAATCTTGAAGAAATATAATTATGTAAAAATTTGTAAATAATTGGTTTTGCGAATTGTGCTTGTGGCCCAAGTGATCGCGGGCGATGCGCGATGTAAAGCCAGGAATCAAAGAACCATAAGGACCTAGTTAAATGTTACAAATTAAATTATGTAGTTAGCCAATACGCACTTACGTTTTTGTAATTCCAGAATTTGTTCATTCCTGTTAGTTATCGCAACTTTAAACATGTATTTTATTTATAGGTGGCAAAGGTGTGGCAATTTATTATTATGTTGGCAGTACTCGCTCGGTCGGCCATGTCGGCCGGGCCATCACTCACGTTGTCTTGTTTTGATGTTTTGTAACATAGTATGTAAGTAGTGTATGTATAAATCGTACTGTTAGTGTGCTAAGCACTGCCACAGACTGTAAGTGTTGAATCGGACAAAGAATTAGGTTTAAATGAGAACTCGTTATATGAAAATTGTACTTACATGTAAATATATTTTATGTATATTATTATTTTTGTGATCTACTAGTGTACGAGACGATGTTCATTCGCTAGAGTACAAGCTGACGTCGCGGGGGGGAGCCACTGTCTCGTTTTCACTTTTGTAAAAAGAAAAAGTGGTAAATGAATAATTTAATGAAAAGGATATCTGTACAGTTCTATTTGTATAGAAATTAATAAATTACGATTAAAACAATTGAAATAATGTTGTGATTTATTCTTAATATTTTTTTAAGCTGTGATGCGGTCGTTTACAGCCGGTCCTCGACTTCTTTTTTTATTTATTTTTCTATATATAGAGAGAGATACTGTTTACTTTGTAGAATAAATTGTAAGAAAATTATTTTACGCCTTGTTTGTTTGATGGCAATTTATCCCCATATTAACTAGTATAAACTAGGCGTATTTATATTTGAAAGTAACTCCATTAGAATAAAACATAACCTTTTGGAGAAATAAAAATATTTTGAAGAATACAAGATATCAATATTAATCTTATAAAGCTTAATTTTCCTATAGAATATACACATAACAACTATACACACTTACTGTACTGTTTAGAAACATTTTGTTTATCCATGAACTCTTAACTAACTTATGGTTTAAATGTTTTGTTGGTTTAGTTGAATTAATGACAACTTAGTTATGGGAAGCAAAATGTTTGTAGTGCAGTTAAAAGGACATCTGAATTAATTTTTTTTATAAAGTGTATGCTTTTGTTAAACAATTACTGCTCTCTATATTTAAAAGCTTTATGAACAAAAATCATTCTGATGTCAAAATATTTATCGTTCTATGTTGGGTACCTTGGAAGTTTGTATGTTCATTTTAGTACTGAAGCTGAATTTCCTTTTTTTTTATTTCAAGTTGCCTGATATGGGCTAAATATGGAGTAATACAATGGTCAATAATTAATTTGCATTTTGTTTAATAAATTATGCCTTTCCTTTTTAACATTGTGTATATTCCATATTTCATACATTTACATCACTACACTATTGACGTACCTATATAATTACTTTTTTTCTATTTACTTAAAATAATTCGTTGAATTATTTTACCCATAGAAAAGGATTCTCCAGTAATTCTCTTTCTTTGCTGTGTATGCAATATGGCAATTTAGATCGTATTTCTTTATGAAAAGGTAAGTTTTTTGTCGATAATTTAAACGCATACGCGTTCTGGTTTATGGTAACACTATTTTTATTAAAGGACAGCTTTAATTGTAACACAGAATAATAAAATTATTCTGAGAATTGTCCCCGAAGGAAAGGGCATGCGCTCCTATGAGAGCTTCTACTGACGCCAATTTTAAACTTTAATAGTTTAAAATTGGCGACAGTAGAAGCCCTCATAGGAGCGCATGCCCTTTGCTTTTCCTTCGGGGAAAATAATACTATAATATAGTGCGTTACACATAAAGTGTTCCCGTAGCCGTAATGTTGGTAGCAATGAATCAAGCGTTGCCACATTAAAAAAAATACATTACCCGAAATAAGAGTTAAAATAATAAAGCAAATAAAGGATCTTTCGGGAAATTATTACATAATTGAAATCTATGTATTACTTGGATGCTGCTGGAATGATGCTGATGATACTATGATGTTGCATTATTTTAGGCGTCGTTTTAGTAGACGCTTTTTGATTCTTTAAATTGTTGTAATATTTGGCGTATAGATTCTTTTTGCAAACTATTTTGGGAAACGAAATTTTGGCAGACATCGCTTGCGTTCGTTTTGGGACAGAAACATGTTCACAACGATCACGATGTATATTTATGCGTTTTTTTTGAGATTTCGGCGGCAAAAGTGGCGATGTGATCTGCCACAATGGCCGTTTTTTTTTGGCCCAGAATGCTACCGTGAACTGATCACAATGACCCCAGTCGATAGGTGAGGCGTTGTGAACATATTTTGACATTTGTGGTTGTGACAGTTGTTGTTGTTTTAAACATCGCAGCCGTCTTATATTTTTAGGATCAAACTTATTGTACTTTAAATCGGAATGATTTTTAGAAAGATTTCGCAAATAAAATTTGTGGATTGTACGATTTAACCTATATTTTACTTGACAATTGACAGTTGACAGATTGGTGATAACAATTGCGTTCGATTTGGACAGTGGTAATTGTGGCATTGTGAGTGAAACTAACCAAAAAAAACGCAAGTTCGCATAATGTCATCATGATCATTGTGATCATGTCTCATTCCCAAGACGAACGGGCCCTGAGTGATTGATTGCAATTAGAGCTGTCGTAGCCTTTATCGTATTGTAAATAAGAGCGATGACAACTAAAATTATCAACGCATTGACATACGCTAATATTTTTTTTCGATATTGATTTGACCGAGTCGAATCGGTCAACTAATTGTGCGGTTGCAAAGTTTGCGTGACACCAGCTTTCCAATACAATAAAGGCTACGACAACTCCAATTGCAATCGATCACGATAATGATCTGCCAAAATTTCGTTTTCTAATTAGGGGGCTGATTCAGGTTAGGTACTGTTTTTTTCGTTAATACTGTCATCCTTTTTTCCACGTCAAAAACGGATGGCCATAAATCATCTTAAAGACATAATGAAAACGCTTATCCTTACCACTCAATACACGTGCACGCCATAAACATTTATTGCCATTCGCTTTCAATAAATTATAAATTTTATTAGCGGTTTTTCCAAGTTTCATGTGAAATTTTAACAATTCATTGCTCTGTCGTTAGGTACTCCTATTTTTTTTTCTGGCGAAACAAAAAGATAACTATTACAAATGAAGGCTGCGGCTATACTGGTGGACTATATTGATTTGTTTACAGAATCAAGAGGCCACTGCACTGAGAAAAATGATAAGTTATTGGAGTCGTCATTACGAAGTTGTCAGTCGTCGTTTTTTAATAGTCTTGTTGAGGTTTAAATTTATTAATATAAAAATAAAAAGCTAATTGTCAGAGGATTGATTGTGTCATATTTAGTTTTTGTAAACATTGAAATAGTAATAAATAAATATATTATTAAAGTAGTTAATATTGTGTTATTCCTAGTGAAGATCGAACATAACTGTAATAATTGGTTACCCCGACTATTAAATATGGAAGAAAACAATAACATTGTAATTGAAAACTGTGATAAAGTTAGTATAAAAATTCCACCTTTTTGGGCCGAAAAACCTGAAATTTGGTTTTATCAAATAGAAGCCCAGTTCTCAATTCATCGAATAACTTCAGAAGAAACTAAATTCAATTATTTGATTTCACAACTTGAACCAAAATTTGTCGAAAATATTTGTGATATTATAACTGGCGAGAGTGATCAAAAATATTCATTGGCAAAAAGTCGACTGCTTAATATTTTTAAAGAAAGTGTAGAAATAAAGCTTAAGCGACTACTTACCGGAATTGATCTAGGTGATTCAAAACCCAGTCAACTTTAAAGAAAAACTGCAAAGTCTGGCTGGTGAAGATATGTCGGCAAAGGCGCTGCGTACATTGTGGCTTGATAAACTACCACCAACTGTTAAGAATGTACATGTAATTAGCGAAGAAACTCTTGAGAAGGTTGCTGTGATGGCTGACAGAATGCTGGAAGTAACTCCTCGTGAACTTTACAGCGCCGACGTTGTTCCCAGTACTAGTAGCGATAATTCCTTAATGAACGAGCTTTTAAATAAAATAAACTCATTAGAAAAACAAATAACAACAATGAACATAAGACAAGCGAGATCAACTGACCGCAACCGAAACTTAAATAATTCCCGGTCAAGCTCTCGCCGCAGGTACAATTCCAGTGGAAACTTATGTTTTTACCACTTCAGATTTGGTAATCGCTGCAAACCAGGAAAATGCCAACCTCCTTGTGAATGGAATAAGCCGGGAAACTTAAACCAGCAGCAGACCTAACGGCTGATTCCGCTGCCGATATTTTTGAAAGCCGCAGATGAAGATTATTTGTTACAGACAAAAGGACTGCTCTACAATTTCTTGTTGATAGTGGAGCAGATGTTTCGATTATTCGGGCAACTAAAGTTGATAAAATAGAAAACTCTTTCGAATTGTATGCAGCTAACAATACAAAAATAGAAACTTATGGAACGAGGGTTTCTCGGGTTTCGACGTCAATTTCAGTGGCCATTTGTAGTTGCCAAGATGAACAGAGGTATTATTGGAGCCGATTTTCTTAAATATTATAATCTATTGAATGATCTAAAAGCAAGAAAATTATTAGATGGATTAACAAAATTAAATATAAAAGGAACGATAACAACAATAGAAGAAACTGAAGTTTTCAGTACAACCGATAAAGCATCACCATTTCACAAAATATTATTATAGCCGAATTTCCTGAAATAACTAAACCTAATCTACTACCTACAACAATTAAAATGAAGTGAAACATCAGATTGAAACAAATGGTGATCCAATATTTTCTCGCCCGAGACAATTAGATAGTAAAAAACTTAAAATTGCTAAAGCAGAGTTTGAATTTATGTTGAATCGTGGAATTATACAGCTATCAAAATCTCAGTGGGCTAGTCCATTACACATGGTTAATAAAAAAGATGGAACTTGGCGCCCTTGTGGTGATTATCGTCGTCTTAATGATCGTACTGTACCAGATAGGTATCCGTTACCAAGAATAGATGATTTTCAATATATATTAAAAGCTTCGAGAATATATTCCAAAATCGACCTTTTAAAAGCTTATTTTCAAATTCCAGTTGCCAGTGAGGATAAACATAAAACAGCCATAACTACACCATTTGGATTATACGAATTTAATGTAATGAGCTTTGGTTTGCGTAACGCCCCATCTACATTTCAAAGGTTTATTAATGAAATAGTAAGAGGACTTGATTTTTTATTTCCGTACATCGACGATATTTTAGTTGCATCTAGTGGTATTAGAGAACACGAAATGCATCTAAAGGACAGGACAAGACTTTGTATAAATGTATCAAAATCAGTATTCGGAGTACCTGAAATAGAATTCCTAGGATATAATATAGCGGCAAACGAAATTAAACCTAATCAAGATAAAGTGCAAGCAATCTTAAACTACAAATTACCTGAAACGATTAAAGATTTACGAACTTTTCTTGGTCTTATCAACTTTTATCGAAGACATTTTAAAGATGCGGCAAATATTCAAGCTTCAGTGCATGATTTTCTAAAAGGAGCAATTAAAAATGACAAAACTAAAGTACCTTGGACATACGAAACAAAATTATTTTTTGAAAAATGTAAACAAAATCTATCTAATTCTGTATTATTAACATTTCCTAATTCAGATTTGCTCTTATCTCTCTTCACAGACGCATCTGACAATGGAATCAGATCGGTGTTACCACAATATGATGATCAATGTTGGAAACCAATAGCATTTTATTCAAACAAACTTAATGAAACTCAAAAACTTTACAGTACATATGATCGAGAACTCTTAAGCATTTACTTATCTATAAAGCATTTTAAACACTATTTAGAAGGAAGAGATTTTACAATATTTACAGACCATAAACCTATTATTTTTGCATTTAAACAGAAAAATGAAAAAGCTTCCCCTAGACAGCATCGACAATTACAATATATATCACAATTTACAACAAATATTCAACATATCAAATAATAATAGCAGATACATTATCAAGATTAAACAAGATTGATGTAGAGAGTATAATTGATTATGAAGAAATTGCTAATTCACAAATGGAAGACAAGGAATTAAAAGAATTAATTGCATTAAATACCTCTTTGAAATTTTCAGAAGAAAAATTCCAATCTGGCAAAATATTATGGTGTGATACACGGAATAGAAAAAACAAGTGGAAGTGCAAAGTAGGCGTGTTTAGTGTGGCACAATTAAGCGTAGCTACGCTTATTTGATCCCAGTCGTTATCAGTCGTGTCTAACATCGCTTCGAGTTGGTAGTCTCGCGTCGTTCCTGATTTTTCCGCATAATTATTGTAAATATGCCGTATTGTTGCATTCTGGAGTGCAAAAACGATAGTAGGAGAAAAAATCTTCGTAATGGAGGTGTTTCGTATCATCGGTAAGTACGATTTTGTTAGTATTCTTTAAAAACCTTAGCTTATTTTAGTTTACTAATAATTGTAGTTTAAATGAAGTTAAAATCAACCTTATGTAATTGTAATAAAGAATACTTTAGATTGAACTTTGGATTTCAAAAGTTCTTGCTACTCGGTTAGTGTTGTAGTGGGTGCTTATCGATATAACTTATTTATTTAAAGAAAAAAAGGAACAGTTTCGGCAGTTATACAAAATTATATACTTACATATTTTTTTTAATGTTTATTCATATTGTATCGCATACAATTTTTTAATAGTGTGGGCTTAGATTAATAAAATGTACGTGTAAACTCTTTATAACGATAAACTCCCTATACGTAGAAGTCAGCACAATTTGGTTGGTTTACCACATACATAAAAAAATATTTATAGCGCAGCAGCTATTCTCTATTACGAAGAATTGTGTTCATATTTAGACACAGTAACAGTTGTTTGTAAAAAGAAATTGAAATTAATAGTTTATAAAATTGAATAATCAAAATTTATTAGGCTACCATTGTTACAATTACTTACCATTACCATTACTTACTATTTACCATATTGTTATAACGAGTGGTTTATATATAATTTTATTAAAATCATTGAAAGGTCATTAATAAGAACTTAACCAACTTTCTAACCTTCGTCATATGCACAAACAAAATTAGGGTCTGTACCACTGCGACTAAAAACTCTTTTTTTTTTAAATAACGATAAAAAATATTTTTATAAAATAATGTTCCAGGCAAAAATAATTTCTTCATTTTGCCTAATTTCTTTATTTTTATTACAAAAATACTAGTTATATTAAGATTGCGTCCCAAAGTTTTGTTTCGTGCTCACGTCACAACAACGTCACCCAACTCAACTTAAAAAAATATACTTATCTCAAAAATCAGTGTTTAAGCCTTTATATTTTCTAAAAGTTTTATAGCTATGTTTTCTAAAAAGTTTTCCCTTCCATCTGCGTTTAAATATATAGAGCACAATTTATATTTAAAAAAAGCATCGATATCGATACTTTAAATATTTTATTATGTCGCCGCCTTTCAATTATTATATTTTTATGCAAGGAAAGTTCTAGAATAAACTAAAATACTTTTTTTATATAAAAGATAATATGCCTTATGTCAAATGAACAAAACATTTATTCGAATGTTGTAGTAATCACGTCATCTGTGTTGGAATAGCAGAACAAATTTTATAGGAGGTTCTTACTACTTTATGATAGATGGCATGTTTATATTTTTATATGAATTTAAATCTAATTATTTGGAGAATAGTGTTTAAAATTGCTGTGTATATTTGCAACCAATCAGGACGAAGTGGTTATAGATTCAATACTTATAGATGTGTGATACGTCTACGACAAATATTAGGCCTTATATACCACAAAAAATTTGAAAATTAATATTTAATAAAATTCATGGTTTAGCTCATCCTGGCATTAAAGCAACAGTAAAACAGATGTCATCCTCATTTATATGGAAGGGAATTAATAACGATGTTAGAAAATGGGCACAAAGTTGTATAGATTGTCAACGTAACAAAATTACAAGACATACTCATTCCAAATTTCAACTTTTCCAACAACTGATGATAGATTTAGTATAGTACATATAGATTTAATAGGGCCGTTACCTTCATCAGAGGAAAAAATTACTGTCTAACTTGTATTGATCGATTTACAGATTGGATGGAAGTTATTCCAATACCTAATAGTACAGCTGAAACAGTATCAAAAAATTTTTACTCACATTGGATATGTAGGTTTGGTGTACCACATACCATAATTTGTGATAATGAGCCACAATTTCAATCGGAGTTATTTAAAAAATTAACTAAATTATGTGGTTCAAAAATTAACTATACAACTCCATATCATCCACTATGCAACGGAAAAGTTGAAAGAATGCACAGAACTTTAAAATCTGCAATAAAGTCACAAAATAATAGTAAATGGACAGACGTACTACCGACAGTTTTATTGGAAATGCCTACTGCTATTAGGGAAAATACAAAATTTACGATAAGCCAAATGGTATATGGTAGAAATATAAAAATACCTGGAGAATTTATAGAAAAATCTAATAATATTATAGATTCGGATAATTTTGTTAACAATTTACAAAATATTATAGATAACCTAAGACCTAGAAAGCTAAATTTAAGTATAACTAATAAAAACGTGTTTATTCATAAAGATTTAGCTACATGTACGCATGTATTTTTAAAAATTGATAGAGTTAGAAAACCTTTGGAGCCTTTTTACAATGGACCATTTGCAATAATTAATCGTTTTGATAAATATTATACAATTGATATTAAAAATAAAAATGTTAATATTTCAATAGATCGTTTAAATTCTAATTGAAGACGAACAAACAAAAACAAAATCTATACAAAACCTAATAAAATTGTAGATAACAATGCATATATTAAAAATAATAATAATGTAAATAATAGTAATAACATAAATAGGGAAATACCTAATAATTCTAACGAGACCACAAGAAGTGGAAGGCAGTACGATTTCCAGATAGATTTTCATTATAACATTTTTACTAATAGGGTAAATATTATATATAATGAATTTGATGAACTCCAAAAAATAAATATTAATATAAATAATAATTGAAAGGACTTTAATAAAAAAACTAACGTAACTTACCTTGCGGTCCGATTCCCGACAAAATCGATGTCAGCGCCCGCGCCGGTCCGATTGAGCGTAAGCGCGCTAACGATAGTTGATTTGACATTAATAGTGACGTCATTACAGACCCCATATTGGACTTACAGAGATTTTGCTTCTGGGTGAAATCGCTGTGAGCGCTGTCAAAATGACATTTATCTAGAGACATGTTTTTGAGGAAAGTATTAAAATTTCTAAAATAATTATTAAGTAGATAGTTAAAAATGTTGTGTTCTCATTTATTTTGGTATTTATATAAACAAATATACAAAATACATTAAAATTAATAAATGTTTTATGGCGTTTTATTTGACATTCAAACAGAGTGAGAAGAGCATATGTTTTAGTGGCGAGATAGAGGGAGATACAGTGATGTTCTTGTGAGCGTGCTTAATCACTGGTCCGATTCATTAGCACGCTAATAGCGCCGTGAGTGGTCTCATCGCGCTTTTTGAATCGGACCGGTGTTTATGAACGTCAGCGCTGACAGCGGTGTTATCGCCAATCGGACCGTGAGGTTAGTGTAGGGGCTTTATTCCGAGTTTTGACACGTTCACCGTCGCGCATTTTGCGTAAAGTACGGGTATTGAAATGTAAGTTCTATCCTGTTAATTATAAAGTTGAAATTCCAATGCTCCATACATGTTCAAACTTGCGAAGAATTCGTGTATTTCAAGATGGCTGTATTATAATAGCCAACCTAATACATACTATATAACCATTGGAATAGAGCTTATATTTCTATATTTATAGTTTGCGCAACGTCTTGTCGTGATTAGCGGTTGCAAACTCGGAATAAGGCCCTAGGTATATTAGTTAAGCACTCAACTAACCTTGCGGTCCGATTCACGACAAAATCGATGTCAGCGCTGTCAGCGCCGGTCCGATTGAGCGTAAGCGCGCTAACGATAGTTGATTTGACATTAATAGTGACGTCATTACAGACGCCATATTGGACTTACAGTGATTTTGCTTCTGGCAGTGTGTTCGTTTACTCCTGTTTTTCGCTTAAAGCGCTTAGGCTTTAAGCCAATCTAATCAGCCGTCAAATTACACAAAGCGAAGCAAAGCAATTGCAGCGTTTGCAGGAGTACTCGAACGGTTTTACGTGCATAAATAAAAATCGTAAAAAAAACATAAGAGAATACAAAATAGAGTTCAAAAACTGTTAAGTGAAAGGGAGGGAACATAAAAATAAACAAATAAAAAGTATTTAATACACAATTGTGACCACAGTCAATTATGACGTAATTTTCTTTTTTTTTGTGACGTCATCAAAAATCCAAAGCAAAGCGAAGTACTAAAAAAACACCTGTCAAGTAAATTAAGCTAGCTTTGTAAGCCTTTTAAGCAGTACTCAAACGTACCATGGGTGAAATCGCTGTGAGCGCTGTCAAAATGACATTTATCTAGAGACATGTTTTTGAGGAATGTATTAAAATTTCTAAAATAATTATTAAGTAGATAGTTAAAAGTGTTGTGTTCTCATTTATTTTGGTATTTATGTAAACAAATATACAAAATACATAAAAATTGATTATTTTTTTATGGCGTTTTATTTGACATTCAAGAGATATATTTTAGTTGCGAGATAGAGGGAGATACAAGTGATGTTCTTGTGAGCGCGCTTAATCACTGGTCCGATTCATTAGCACGCTAATAGCGCCGTGAGCGGTTTCATCGCGCTTTTTGAATCGGACCGGTGATTATGAACGTCAGCGCTGACAGCGGTGTTATCGCCATTCGGACCGTGAGGTATGTTACTGACGGTACGTTTGAGTACTGCTTAAAAAGCTTACAAGACTAGCTTAATTTACTTGACAGGTGTTTTTTTAGTATCTCGCTTTTCTTTGGATTTTTGATGACGTCACAGAAAAAAAGCAAATTACGTCATCGAATTCGCTGCGAACGCTGGGAAAATACGAGTAGTGCAATCAAAGTAAAGTAAAATGTCTGTGGTCACAATTATTGTGTATCAAATACTTTTTTTTGTTTATTTTATTGTTCCTCTTTCTCACTTAACAGTTTTTGTTCTCTATTTTGTATTCTCTTATGAATTTTATATGATTTTTATTTACTCACATAAAACTGCTCGAGTACTCCTGCAAACGCTGCGATTACTTTGCTTCGCTTTGTGTACTTTGACGGCTGATTAGATTGGCTTAAAGCCTAAGCGCTTTAAGCGAAAAACAGTAGTAAACGAACACACTGTGAGGAGGGAATACTGTTGAGGCTTAAATTTATTAATATAAAAATAAAAAGATAATTGTCAAAGGATTGATTGTGTCATATTTAGTTTTTGTAAATAAATATATTATTAAAGTAGTTAATATTGTGTTATTCCTAGTGAAGATCGAATATAACTGTAATAGTCTTATGGATGGATTCGGTATTTTGAAGATAAAATCTGCGTAAACTGTAGAAATATATTATGCCAACGTTTGGTACGGCGCCGGCGCATTCCGCAGTACCCAGCCGTCAGTCATCATGTCTTTTAGTGCGCGATAACTCCTACTATAATAAAATTTGTCATATGTTCATAAATAATAAAGTGCACTCAATACGTGGTTGTCTGCTTTACTTATGATATCGACTATGGGATCTGGTATTTCGCCATAGATAGTACTAGTTGCGTTTTCCTATTAATATTTCTTTCAGTGCTTATCGACTAATGTACCGTTCTTGTAAACTTAGTTTATGTTGATTTCCGTCTTTCTTGACGGCACAGCCTGCTTCTGACTGCAATATTCGTCGTACAATACAAATAATCAGTGCCGTCTTTATAGGCTAGGGCCCCAAACCCTACGCACATTTTTTTCCATTAAAAAGGAATTATTTTTAAGGTTAAATAATAAAACATTTTTACATATTTTTTTTATTCATTTATTTTACTTTATTGCACTTTATATTACTTTATTGCATAGTATTTTCAAGGCAATGAATAATTTTAGTCAGTAACAAAAAACATGAAAGTTCAAGTAACTTTCGGGAATGTGAATCTAAATTTGGTAACCCTATTTTACCTGTCAAAGCAGAAACTGAAACACATGACAAAATTTTTTATTTTTTGACATGTCTGACAAATATGTCATCCAAAATTACGGAACCTCTCGTATGCCGCGCGTCGTTCGCCTCTAATATAATTAACTTTTACTTGATAATTAGTAATTCAACTTAATAAAATACAATAAAATATTAATTAAATTTAAGAAAAGTTTAGGAGGTATTCGTCCTATAGGCGATAGAACTCCTCTAGACCGGCAGAGAGTTGTAGTTCCGAGAACGCCAGCGGTTGAATTTCCAGGCTTATATTTTGAACAAAGAAAGATCGCGCCGTGCTCTCTTTACGTCTTTTCCTTCAAGATTTTAGAAATACATTGTATTTATATCCCATATTATTTTATAAATAAAACTAATGTAGAAAATACTGCGTATACGGAGAAGGTTTAACCCCTTTTATGTCTGTGGCATCACAGATCTTAAGAAGCCAGTAAAAGGTTTCGCTATCTCGAACGTCCAATAACGTCTAAATGTTGTTTTCAGTGATATCAAAGTTTATTTTTAATGAAAAAGAACGTAGAGGTATATTATATATTACTTCCTCGATCCTAATTAGATTGTATTTTTATAAAAAATATATTAACTTTTGAAAAGACACCCAAAGTTTGATTTATGATTCTAAAAATATTATTTTAGTTCTCATTTTAAAACTAAACACATTTTTTGAAATTATGTAATTAGGATAGAGTAAATAAAATCTACACCTCCATGTTCTTTTTTTCCAAAAAAAAAACTTTATTATAACTGAAAACCACATTTAGATGTTTTTTGACGCTCGAGTTCGCGAATCCTTTTCCTGCCCGTTCAAGGCCGTTCTTCGAATATTACCCAATTAAAAATATGTACGAATGTGTTTATGAAATTTAACGCGGCCTTTGAATATTAAATTGTTTAAGGATTGCAAAATAGTTTTATAAAAAAACTAGCGGCCCGTCCCGGCTTCGCACAGGTTTGTATAACTTTAACTATATGCTCAGGGCACGCCACGGAAGGCCTCAGAAACGATACTTTTCCCCCGTTTTTAAAACATTTTTGGTTACTGCTCAACACCTATAGGACCTAGCGTGATATTATATAGCCTATGTTACTTCTGAATAACGCAGCTTTCTAATGGTGAAAAAATTATTGCAATCGGTCCAGTAGTTTTTGAGTTTATTCATTACAAACATACAAAAACACAAAAATACAAATCTTTCCTCTTTATTATATTAGTATAGATTAGTATAGATATATACGTAGGAACATTTATGGATAGTAATTTACCCACAGTCACGTGATATCCAGTGGCCTTATTCCGTGCTTACAACCGCTAATCACATGAAGCTAAAAAAACGCGCCCCGCGCCAATGGAGTAAGCATGATACATAAATTGTTTCATAATAGTACGATACCGGTGTCGCCAATTTTTGAGGCGAACAAATGAAGAACGGGGAAAAAGATGTGGCTTCAAATGGCAGCTCAACGCGTCTGACACTTAAAAAACTACTTGAGAAAAAAAGAGATACAAGTTAGCTATTGTCAAACATAAATGTGTGCGCGTGTCTATGAAGTGTATTGTTTTTTTATTATAATAAGCTAAATGTTAAATTGCATACTTAATAGTTTCGATAGTGTTGCCACCGACAACAAATATTAACTTATCGATATAAACCAAATATTTTGGGATTTATAGAGATCATGAAAGATTAATAATTATTTATCGATATACAATTATTATACACACACATATCATCACGGGCCCCAAGGTAACCAGCGGAGGGGTCCGCTGGTTACCTTGTCAATCCCTCCGCTAAATGAGTCTACACCGAAAAAGTGGCTAACTCGTCGCGATGTTTTGAATAGACTCAATAACTTTGAAAGGATATACTTTGGGCTAATATGATCAAATCAAACAACTTTCCCATGGAACCATGTATCGCAAAGGCAAAAAATGCCCTCTCCATACAAACTAGTAACGTTAAAATGAGCAATTTGTATGAGGAAGTCAATTTTTTTTTCATTTGCGACATATGGTTTCATAGAAGAAGTTGTTAGATTTTATCAGCAGAACCTCATATTAGCCCAAAGTACATCCTTTCAAATTCACCCTGATAGACACTTTCGCATTTATAATACTAGTGGATTTAAAATATGTAGGTATATATAACAATAAATCAAAATACCTACTTTATTAAATTAAATTATTTATTAAATTAAAACACATGCACAACTAACTACATGTTACCTACTAAACGCAATCTCAACATTTTTGACCGACCTTCAAGAGGAAGTTATAAAAGTCGATGCAAACTACAAAAGGCGAAAAACAATTAAATCGTAGCTTGATTCCTCAAAATGTACTGAACATACACGGGTATGATTGATGGTAACCAATTTTCTTTTAATTGCCTCTACCCATTTATGTTTTAATGTCGGATCTTTCGGGAAACTGTATGTATAGAAAATATAATTAGTATTATATAAAAAAAAACAATAATTGTATAATATCTCATAACCATGAAAGTATTTACAAAAATCGAGTTTATCAACTATAAAATCACATCACTAAATTGTAACTGACAAACCTCGTTGGACGGTTCTGTTGTCGCCATACCTCTTGATTAAATTAAATTTAAATGATTATAAATTATTTTAAAGTATCGAAATTCTCATTAAAAATAAAAACACATCACTAGTTCTTCAACTTCTAACTGATGCACATAGTTTGACAGTAACCGTCAGATTTTGATATTTTAATCATGGATTTTATTATTATTTTTTTATTAAGGTTTAATACAAGAAAAACATGTTAAATACATACTTGAAAAACATGACCCTAGGTACTTTTTTTTAGAGTAGTTTCTACACAGCTTTAATGCACAATTAACCATTTTTCCTACAATAAAAGCGGAGCTCTTTACCACTTTCTCCGCCGAACGCACAAATCAGACTGAGGACACTGAACAAATGACTGAGGATGTAAAAAATGTGGTAGTGTGTGTGAGTGACAAATTTGTCGCTCGCGCGGCATCCTGCAAATTGAATGATGCTTACTCCAGTAGCGGCGCGCGGACAGGCACGGTTTTTACCTTCATGGCTAATCACGACAAGACGTTGCGCAAACTATAAATATGGAAATATAAGCTCTATTCTAATAGTCTGTATTAGGTTGGCTATAATAATGCTGCCATCTTGAAATACACGAATTCTTCGCTACGAATTTCAACTTTATAATTAACAGGATATAACTTATATTTCAATACCCGTACTTTACGCAAAATGAGCGACGGTGAACGTGTCATAACTCGGAATAAAGCCCCTGTTCTGAAAAAAATACGCGACAAGCACGTAAAATTTCAAAAACATTGCTTTTGTCGCTCTTATTGCTTCGATTTAAAAGTAACTAACAAACTAACCTAAAATTGATTAAAGGATACGCCAGACAGATATCCTTTTGCTATTTCAATGAACCTTTTATTGCATATTAGCGGTACGTTTGAGTACTGCTTAAAAGGCTTACAAAGCTAGCTTAATTTACTTGACAGGTATTTTTTTAGTACTCGCTTTGCTTTTGATTTTTGATAACGTCACAGAAAAAAAGGAAATTACGTCATCAAATTCGCTGCGAACGCTTGGAAAATACGAGTAGTGCAATCAAAGTAAATTGTCTGTGGTCACAATTATTGTGTATCAAATAGTTTTTTTTGTTTATTTTTATTGTCCCTCCCTTTCACTTAACAGTTTTTGAACTCTATTTTTTATTCTCTTATAAATTTTATATGTTTATTTATGCACATAAAACTGTTCGAGTACTCCTGCAAACGCTGCGATTGCTTTGCTTCGCTTTGAGTACTTTGACGGCTGATTAGATTGGCTTAAAGCCTAAGCGCTTTAAGCCAAAAACAGTAGTAAACGAACACACTGTAGATATCCTTTTGTCATTTCTATGAACCTCGCTGCTTTATCATCAAATTAACATTTAATTTATAAACCTCACCCTAGAAGGAGACCTACTACGCCAATAAAAAATCAAATAATATATTATATACTTCATTTCTCGATTGCCCAGTTATCTATACATTATGATGGCAACTGGCCAAGGATATTTTTCGGAACTCGTTTAGTTACATCGGTTGAGTAATCTGGGGGGTAACCACCGACTCCGATACCGTGAGTTCTCGTTCGAGTTGAGATCAAAAATGACGTCATTTCATACAAATGATATTTCCAAAGTTCAAAATATATATATTTTTTTTTGTAATTAATTAGGTACTCGTCCTAGTTATGCAGTGGTCAATTCAAACAACGGTGTTTCACATTTCGTAGTACCAAAAACACCGTTCTCAATCTCAATTCGAACGAAATCTCACAGTATCGGAGTCGGTGGTTACCCTGCTGTTTGTAATGAAAACTGGTATTTTTGAAATAAAACTATTATTTTAAAACTATATGTTATATTGTTCATCGTTTTTTCTTTTTATTCATATTGTGATTTTTTCCCTTGATACGTCTGCGCACGCCGCTAGCCTCCTCCGTATCGTCGTCGCTTCCGGCGCCTCGCTTCTTGCCCTTATAACCTTTCTTGTCTTCTAATTCCTTCATTTCCTGTTAGAAAAAGGTTTAATTAAAAATTAATCTTTAATAATCCTACATATTTTGTTTCACTTAGGTCGGATTTTTCATTCGTCAGATAAAATTATTTGACAGTTTACTTGTATGAAGAGCTGTCAAATTTATTAATTCCCCATACAAGTTAATTGATGAATAAAAAAATAAATAATGTAATTTGGTAAAATAAGCCAGTCCATATCCAAGCTTCATATTTATGATAGAATTTATAATAGCCATTCTTTAATGTATAGTGGTAGCCAATACTGGATGAAAAAAAACGAAGCATCTCTGATTTACTATTTAAGGAGATGGGTGAATTTTTTAAGTGTGCCATCAAAGCCAAATCCTAAACTACAAGGAGTAGCAAAAAAATCTCAAAGGAGTCTCGGAGCTAATTTTTATAACAACTAAGAGCCCGTTCGTCGTGGGAATGAGACATGATCACAATGATCATGATGACATTATGCCAACTTGCGTTTTTTTTAGTTAGTTTCACTCACAATGCCACAATTACCACTATCCAAATCGAACGCATTGTTATCACCAATCTGTCAACTGTCACTTGTCAAGTAAAATGTAGGTTAATTCGTACAGTCCACTAATTTTATTTGCGAAATCTTTCTAAAAATCATTCCGATTTAAAATACAATAAATTTGATCCTAAAAATATAAGACGGCTGCGACGTTTAAAACAAAAACAACTGTCACAACCACAAATGTCAAAATATGTTCACAACGCCTCACCTATCGACTTGGGTTATTGTGATCAGTTCACGGTAGCATTCTGGGCCAAAAAAAACGGCCAATGTGGCAGATCACAATGACACTTTTGCCGCCGAAATCTAAAAAAAAACGCATAAATATACATCGTGATCGTTGTGAACATGTTTCTGTCCCAAAACGAACGCGTCCTAAAACTGCTGCAAAAGAGAATAACAAAAAAAAAATCTAATGATATAAGTAGTTTTAGTTTTTATAAAAATCGGCTCCGAGACTCCTTTGAGCATTTCTTCGCTATTCCTTGTAGTTTAGGATTTGAACTAGAAGGCACACTTGAAAAATTCACCCTGTATACTTTATTCAAGTGGTTGACTCTTATCAGAGATTACAGAAACAAAACTCTTTCTGTAATAAAAAAGCAGGATACCAAGGCAACTGGTGTACATAGAGCATTCTTTAATCAAAGGACTTGAAGGCTGAGAGGAAGATGATGGCTGTATGGAACAATATAAGTGCACACAATACAAACAATTTTGGTAAGTCGTTGCGCCTCGGCCACGCGTTCCTGCAGCAGCATGACCTCGCTCTCTTCACACTTGTACAGAGGCAGTTGTTTCCCGATCAGCTGCTCTATCCGCTGGTACAGTTCCACATCATACTGGAAGAGGAAATAGTACTGATATTTATTATATATGTATATATATATATATATGTATGTATCATCACAGGTTCCTTACGGCGGAGGATATTTATTCTAATATTATAAATACGAATCTGAGTGTGCCTGTTTATCTGTATGAGGAAGATAACTAATAAACTGAATTTGCCAAGATTTAATAAATAATAAAAACCGCGCCTCCACCGTCACTGGGGACGCGTTAGTCGACGTGGCACATGGCACTATAAAATTTCTAACAAAGTTTTCTAAATTAATATTTTAGGTTTACTGTGATCAAATAAACGCTGAATGTGTTACTCCTAATAGATTCTCACTGTCACTAATTCCATTTTGAATCCAATGAGTGGAACAATTTCTAAAATACTTTTTACCTTCCATTGTTTCTCGCATATTTTTGCCATAGAAGGTAATTATGTATAGATAATACAAAATTTTTGAAGGACCAAAACTGTGGGCAATTGTTTTCAAATAAAACATATCAAATACACATATAAAATAAATATTGGTAGATAAAAATGTAAGTTAATGGATGTGTTAGGTGCATTATTTTTGCTCAAAATGTTACGATTTGGGCGGCGAAAGACACTAAATTGCATCACAAGTTATATGGTTTAGGCTGTATTCTGAGTCAGTGTTTACCTGTGAAACAAAAGTGATGGCTTTTCCTGAGCGCCCAGCTCGTGCTGTGCGACCCACTCGGTGGATGTAGTCCTTACTGTGTAGGGGGATGTCCAGGTTCATCACCACATCTACGTGTGGAATGTCCAGACCTCTGGAATTTTTATTACAATTTATTATAGACCAGACTCGTTTTCCCATACAAATGCAAAAACCGTCAAGTGACCTAGTCATGGTACGGCGGTTTCCGGAGGCTACTGCATAGATTTTTTGTCGAGGTGGTATATAGCCTCCTATTATGGTGCGATTACGAAACAGGCAATTAACTTGAGTATAAAGCAGCGAGGATATTACAATAGACTCAAATGTCAAATGGGCTTTACATTTTGTTAAAACTATAAGTTTTATTAAAATTCATTCTACTTTAAACCAGTTAAATCTTAGGAATGAACAAAACCTACTAAAATACGTAAAACAAAAGCAACAAACCTAGAAGCTACATCAGTACAAATTAGGATGGATCTTGCTTTACTCTTAAATTTGTTCAGGGCAGCTAATCTCTTATTTTGAGTCATCTGCCCATGTAGAGGCACAGCAGCCAGGCCCAGGTTCCGGAGCAGAAGAGCAGAGCGAAGGGCACCCGCACACGTAGAGACAAATACTATGAATGAATTACCTGCCATCTCATTTAGTATGTGTACAAGATATACGTCCTGAAAAACAATAAAAAGGTATTCTAGACAAAGCAAACTAAACAAAGTTTAAGAAAGATAATATGTAATTAATTAAAAACCCACCTTATATTTAACAGGAATAAATATATAATATTGTTGCAATTTGTCCACAGTTTGGTATTTAGTGGAAACCTCTACTTTCACAGGATTTTGCAAAGATGCCCTTTGAAGTTTTTGTACTTTTTTGGTCATTGTGGCAGAGAATAAATAGGTCCTTCGTTCTCGGGGAATCACTCTGAGAATCTTATCCACTTCCACTTCAAAGTCCATGTTTAGTATCCTGTCAGCTTCGTCCATTACCTAAAATATTATAGTGTGTTTTATTAGTGGGTTTCAATTGTGGGTTTGATTAGTGGTTTATATAGAGAGACACACATTCTCATTATTAAAAGATGATTTCCAGTCTAGTGGTTACACTGTTGGTCTTATGTCCAGAGGGTACGGGTTGGACACTCATGGCAAATAAAATTAGTATGTTTCGTAGCTTGCCATGGTCTGGACAATTATAAAATATAGCTGTGCACCACGGTTTCACCCATGATTTAATTTTTAAATAATCAGTTCCAATATAAATGCATATTTACTAAAAATATCACTTTCTTCTATATTTGCTAAGAATTTTAAAAATTGGTTAAGTATGTTTTGAGTTTATCTGTTACTAGCGGCCCGTCCCGGCTTCGCACAGGTTTGTATAACTTTAACTATATGCTCAGCGCACGCCACGGAAGGCCTCAGAAACGATACTTTTCCCCCGTTTTTAAAACATTTTTGGTTACTGCTCCACACCTATAGGACCTAGCGTGATATTATATAGCCTATGTTACTTCTAAATAATGCAGCTTTCTAATGGTGAAAAAATTATTGCAATCGGTCCAGTAGTTTTTGAGTTTATTCATTACAAACATACAAAAACACAAAAATACAAAAATACAAATCTTTCCTCTTTATTATATTAGTATAGATAAACATCAAACCTTTTCTCTTTGTAATAATATTGTTGTTTCTTGTAGACATAGTACAGGCCCAGAGCATTGTTTATTACCAGGGCAATATGTATAAAATGTTTCACATATTATATGATTATATAATGAACCATAACACTACATTTAAATACATACCAAATACTTCAAAGCTTTTAAATTAAATCCTTTTGTATTTTCCAAATGATCAATCAGGCGCCCTGGGGTAGCTATAATGATGTGGGGTTTCTTTGACAGAGTGAGAGCCTGAGCCACCATGTCCATACCTCCCACTATTACTGCACATTTTACCCCTATACTAGCTCCTAGAATAATAAAAAAAGTAACATTAATGAGTTGTTGGCTCTTTCACATATTATTTACTAATGCTGTGTAGGCCTAATATGCCACAAAACGTTAAGCTAAACTTTAACCAAAATAACATAGTTGTCTGTCAATTTTCAATGTGAATGTGGTTTGCATTACGTCAAAATTGCATCATAACGAATAAAGTTTAGCTTACGTTGTGTGCGTAACCACTCTGCTGGTAATATTTGATTTTATAAACTTATTCTTCAATTCATTTTATCAACATGATGGAATTTTGTTTGATTATTGTGACTGACGTCATATTTTAGTTAAGACCACATGATTTCTGGTTATACTATATATTTCCTTCCTCTAACATAGGCAATAATTGATAGTAGTCCAATCTTACAGGGTCTATGTTTGATCTTCTTCAGGATATTGAAAAATGTTTTCACAGTTCAATTCAACTTAATAGTTTAGGATGTGATAGTTCACAGACATGGACTGAGTTTAGGACAAATTGAAAGTTTTTGGTACCAATTACCAGGGTGCGAAAACATCCGATTTTTATAATAAAAATCAAAAAATCGGATTTTTGATATATATCAGATATATATCCAAATAATATTTTTTTATTGTTTGAAAACTTTTTATCACAGTACTTAATAGTTTTAATTTTAATTAGGCACATATTAGTTATTTTGTTAAAGAAGGCAAGTAAATAAGGAACCTTTTAATAAAAACATTTAATTGCCTCTTAATCATTTATTAAAATCACAATATTTGACTTGGTTTACTTATTATTTGTATTTATACTATTATAAAATTAAAATTCCTTACCTAACTGGTAAACAAAAAATAAATTTGAAAAATATAATATAAACATGCGTCTACAGTGTTTGGGCTACCCTCAAAGAATTCCCATATTATGTTATAAACATATATGATCCATTGATATATATTGTGATATATATCCTCGCACCCTGCCAATTACTTTTAAAACTTAAACAACCCTGAACCTAATATGCTACTTATAATGATATAAATTATGACCCTGAATGGAGCTGACAGCAGACAAAAAAATACTTAGATAGGAATACCTCCGAGACAAAAGAGATAAGTGAAATTTACTGCATGGGGAATTGTTTGTCGTCATACAAACATATGGTAATACAGTAACAGTAAATTTCAATTATCTCTTTTGTCTCGGCGGTATCCCTATCTAAGTATTTTTTTGTGTGCTGTCTGCTACATTCAGGGTCATTATAAATTGTACATACCAAGAGCTTCAAATTGTTCAGAAATCTGAAATGCTAACTCTCTAGTTGGTGTTAATACCAAAGCAAAATATCTCTGTGGATGTTCCAACAATGATTGCAATATTGGTATTGCAAAAGCACCTGTCTTCCCTGAGCCAGTCTCTGCAAGACCAATTATGTCCCTTCCCTGTAGGGCAACTGGTATTGCTTCCTTCTGGATTTTTGAAGGCTGCTTCCATTTTAGTTCTTCACAAGCTTCACATAAAACATCTACGATTCCCTATAATCAATTCAACTGTTTAATATATATAAAAATAAGAAAACCTAGAATAATTATTTTACCATTGTTTACCAAATCTTTGAACGTTAAGTTTTCTTTGATTTCCTCTATTTCTTCAGCATTTTCCTCTTCCTGAAAATCTTCAGTTTCTTCGTGAGAAGACTCGTTTTCTGAATTTTCATTGCTAGGCGTCATATTTTATTTATAAAATATATATTTGAACATTCATCACAAAAAAATAAAAAAACACACGTGGGGACTGGAAAATCGGAAAATTGTCTAATTGACATTTATTTTTTTATAAGAAAAAGCGAAAGAGCTTAGTAAGAAAATATACGGAAGTGTTGGGAGTATGAAATAAAAATCATAGACTTATAGAGCCTGTCTGACCAATGAAAGTAGATAATCGAATTATTTAGAAACTTTCAAATGACAACACTTGTGACTGTTCCTTGCTTGTGACAGTGTCAAATTATGATATGGCTGTGGTCTAATATTTACTTACAATCGTTTTATTGTTAATTCCTCATTTGCATTGTATAATAACAATAAAACTATTAAAAGTGGAGTCCGAAAGATATTATTTTACATGATGTCCAAATTCCAAAAAAAAAAACCAAAGAAAAGAAGCTGATTTCAAACAAAAACAAGATTGTTTACGTGTTGTGTTAAATTTCTTAGGTTAGTATGATTTATTATTTTGATACTTGTAACAAATAATCAGCTCAGTGAAAACATTGCACTTCGTTTCCATTTTTCGTTATATACGTAGTTAACATGTGTAATAACCCGAACATAGTTTATAAGAAATTATAAGAAATTGTGTTTCTTTCTATCTGAAGATCTGGAGAATATAGAAGGTGTCGATACAATAGTGAGAGCTATTAGAAATTTCACTAATAGAAGGACATAAAATATCAAAACCAGTACTTTAAAAAATTGCTTCTATCACAGCTAAAATTTTAAAAAGGTAGGTACTTATAAAGCTATGGCAACGACTATTAATCCGGACATAGATATTACACATATTTTAATTAAGTATCTCAGAAGATTTCATGTCAATAAAAGAGATGTTGTTGGAATATCCCAATTGAAATTTGTCTGTTAAACAGTTTTGAATGTTTTGTTGTTTTGTGTTAAATTTTCTAGTTTGTGTGTTTTGTTAATTATTTGTTGTATTCTATTCCAATCTTTGAAAATTTTGATGTTTTGCACACCACACTTTACTGGTAGGACATGCTGAATATTTTTTGTTTTTATGTAACACCTTTTTATGTACCATGTACCTACTTGCAAACAATTTTATTTATTATTTATTTTCATTTAATAATGATCGCCATCCCATTATTGTAGCACGTGTTTAAGAAAATATAATTTAAAGACATATTTGTATCATGCAACGTTATTCTAGGACCCACAATGGCTAGTAATTCGTCGAACGTATTCATTGTCATTCTGAAGTAGTTAAAGTACTTCTCAGGATAATATTATTAATAAATTTCTTTGTTTCATACAAAAAGGGTTTTTTACCCTGTTTTTGTTTAGTCAGGGTGTTCCACTCCGCGCTTTAGGTATGAAGCTACAAGTACCGAGCCGTACCGACGGATGGGTTTTATTTTAAAGGGCTACCGCAGTGGGCTGCCGCGCACCGGCCGAGTCACATGTTTGTATGATACCCACGCGCCTCGTCGCGATATTTAATATTAACGAAAATGAGGTTTAAAGCTTATTGTTCCACTTTCGGTTGCTTAAATAATAGTAACAAGGATCCGAATCTTACTTTTTTCATACTTCTAAAGGACCTCAAAAGGTAAATAAATCCACGCCTACCACGGTTATTATTAAGCAGGTACCTACACTAAAAAAATAATATCAAAACGTGTGTCTAGTACCTAGTCTGTTTATAAGAATGCGAATTTTCATTACTCGCCAGCTTTCCTATGTACCAAATGTTGTCCTTTGTTATAGTTATCTAAGTCTCTCGTATTTACGTACTTTGTTAGATATTTAATTACTATAGTATATAGTTTTGTTTGATAAGTATAGGTAGTAATAGTTAGTGCACTACCATGAACTGTTACTAGAAATATTATGCAGTTTTGATAAGTAGACAACATACATACTTGTTCGTACATACTTATTTATTTGCCCAATTAGGTACCTACGTACGTAGGTTGCTTAATAATAAATAACATAGACTAAGCAAATATACTCAGGCAATATTTTTGTAAGTTTTTCTTTTAACTTAGTAGGTACAATCTGTTTCCTTTAAAGGTATTATTCGCACTTATATCATTCCACATAATCTACCTATACTACTTGTACTTACTATTATTTCTTTTGTGCCTATACACCGAAAAGCAATATACATGGTGAATTTGAATGGGTGTACTTTGGGCTAATATGATATTCTACTGATCAATACGAACAACTTTTCCCATGGAACCATGTGTCGCAATTGAAAAAAAAAATTGCCTTCTCCATACAAACTAGTAAAGTTAAAATGACCAATTTGTATGGGGAAGCCATATTTTTTTTTCATTTGCGACACATGGTTCCATGGGAAAAGTTGTTCGTATTGACCAGTAGAACATCATATTAGCCCAAAGTACACCCATTCAAATTCACCCTGTATAGTTTCATAGATAATGTAGTGTGCCTTATGGCTTCCGTATCTCCTTAGGTTAAAATACCTATGCAGCAGACTACCTAAAATAAAATAGTTTTATGATCTAAGTACTTACTACTTACTACTAAGTACCTAACCTAGGTTTTCTTTAAAAGAAGACAACCCTTAATGTCGTCAGAAAAGTAAAGAATGACGCGATAGAAAGAAAATCAACTTTTTTATTTCTTTCTTTATATTTCCTACAATAATAATAAAATAATAAAATATTCTTTATTTCCTTTAACAAAGCATTAGTACTTAAACAATTATAATGATAGGGACCATCTACTAAGTATAAGAATACTTGTGTTAGATGATCCTATATCATGATAGAAAGAGAGGCAACTTTAGGTGAATGTAGGCCATTAGCTCTGTGCGATCTCAACTGAGATTATTGTGTCGGTGCAAGAGTCGCTATTTATTTAATTGATCTTTCGGAGTGGAGCTCCTGTACTTGTACTATTATTTCTTCTGTGGTTCAGTACGGTTTTCTCAAAAATATAAAAGGCTGTATTGTGGGAATAATGCCCGATTTCACCAACTCTAAGGGAGCCCCTATAGTGTGTTTACGATAAGAACGGCCCCCTGAAGCATTGTGCTTAGAGATGCATTTATAAATAATTGATTTTGTTTGACATTAATTATAATCGGATCTGATAATAAGATATGTGCCACACGAAATCGATTTTTCCCGTCGATTATTGTTCTATTATAGTTGATTTATAAATGTATATGTAAATAATAATAATATGTAGGACAATTTACACATATTGCCCTGGGGCCTTACCAAAGAGCCAATCGATAATCGAATCGAAACACCCATCGAAAGCCAGATGTGTGGGATTTGACGTTTCTCATCGATCAGCCTCTACCCATACAGTAAAATTCCTATACATTTTTATCGATCGATGCGGCGATTCGATTGGCGATCGTGTTCCTTGGTTAGGCCCCTGGTCACAAACTAAGCTTTAGGTTTGTTCTATGTGTACCAGAAGCAACGGTATAATACATATTATATTTTATAAATACCCAGACCATGTCAAACTGTACAGAAAAAAGTACCATGGGTGGGAATCAAACCCACGACCTCCGGATACAACGCCAAAGGCGCAACTACTAGTCTACAGAGACTGTCAAAATAATTTATAGGTTGTATCATATGAGACAATTTTACAATAATTTGCTTTGTAATTTAAAATGTTATTAATATTACCGTGAATCGAAATTATTCTTTACGAATAAGTTATTGCATATACGACTAAGGCAAGTTTCTTGATGGATAGTTAAATTTGACTATTTGTAGATATCTTTTACAGTTGGTTAAGTAACTATAGTTAGATCATTAATCCTTATTCATTAACAAAAACTATAGTTATCAGTAGACACAACTTAACCATTTGTTAAATATTTTGCTAGGAAATTTAGTTTGTGTTCAGTTTTCGGCAATTTTATACATAATATACATTGAATATAAAGTTATTTTGTTACCTTGTTGTTCGGCATTGAAGAAAGGTTTTATATTATATTATAAGCCACAGATATGTTTTATAATTTCCGATATTCATCCCAAATTTTAGAGTGATCTTATCTTGGATCGAAAATGATTTTATGCTTGTTTGAAACAATCTTCATCCGAACAATCCGATTTCACAATTGGTAAAATATTTCTATGCTCAAATTAATTTTGTTTATAATTTGCAAGAAAACACAACACTATTGTAAGATTAATTGTTATTAATTTATTATATTTAAGAGATAGTCAATTAAACTATCCATCAAGTAACACTTTTTTTCGAAATATTAATAATAATTTATATAGTAATAATAGTAATTTATCTGTCATTATTTAACAATTAGTCAAGATGACTATCCATCAAGAAACCGGGGCTAAAGCGCCTTTCTCCATTTTCTTTTCAGAACGTTTGTACATATTGATTTTCACATGAAAGTTTCCCTCATATTATTGCCTCCTTAAAAAATATAAAATGTAGGTTAGTACTTTACTTCACGTAAAAACTTATAGGTACTTGTATTTTAAATAATTAATTACCTTAAATAACATATTATGTTATTTTACAACAATAAATAAAGATATTTTCCATAAATCTCTATTTAAAACATTTTTCGTTGCAAAATCTGTTCTAAATCTATAAATTAGAATTTAGTATCTCTGCCTTGTTTATTATTTTTTTAGAGAAGCTATATTTTATAAATAAATACCATCAGGGGTGCCTATTTGGCTCCCGAGAACCGTTTAAACGGCCTCAGGGTACCCAGCGGAGGGATTAACCCGTCCTCATTTCGCCGATGGTATTCGGAGGCAACACCTAACAAGTGGCGAGCTTGTTGCGGTGTTTATGATGAAATAACCTCGTTGTATAAAGCGGTCACCCATACCAGGCCGGCCTTGTTGTCATCTGCTTAACCATCCTATATTTTATATTCATTATTAAACAAACAAGTTTATTTAAAAATAAAGGAAAAATAAAATAAAAAGATTCCATAAAAAAAATATTAAAACTTTATAAATAAATTTTATTGGAACATCACTAGTTTAAAAAAAAACTCACATGGAACGTAACCGCTTTTTTCATGCGCTTCGGATAGGTTGCTGACATTATCAATCAAATTAAAAAAATACGTTCTATCGTCAATGTCAACCTTCAGGGTGCCTTTCTTATCGTGAACATACTATAACTAAGTTAAGGGGCAATTAATGACAGTTGTTTCATAACAAATATGTCAAAATTCTTATTTAGAGGCTCCTTTAAAGTTAGAGATCGATGGTGAAATCGGGCATCAGTCTCTTATAATACTACAATAAAACATTAAGTATAATGTTACCTACTAACTTATAAAAGAAGAAAATTATACATTTTCTTCATATAGCGTTACAAATTGGCCCTTTATTAATTAAAATTGAACAATTAAGTACTGAAATATTGTCTATGGGTAGAACTGGACACCGAGAAACGTCAAATCACATACATTTTATTTTCGCGTTCGATCATAGATTAATAACATATTATATACTACTTTCGATCGATCAACGTGGCGATCGGTTTTTCATGTGGTAGGGCCCTATAGCGCGTCCCGTCCGTATCAAGCTCAATATATATAGTACTACAAACTACGTAGTACATATTACTATATAATCTGTGACTACAAAAGTAAACTTTAGTTGTATTACTAGTAATATTTTTAGGTTAATTTTTAATTACATGTTTACAAAAACATCCATTCGACAAATATAATTTATTGATTTTAATAATGGCTAAACATCATCCAGATTTAATTTTTTGTAGAAAACAGCCAGGCGTAGGTAAGTATTTTTCCAATATTTTCTACAATTTATAAAAAAATATTATTTTATTAACAATTTTGTATTTTATAGCTATTGGCCGTTTATGTGAGAAATGTGATGGAAAATGTGTTATTTGCGATTCTTATGTGCGCCCTTGCACTCTTGTGCGTATTTGCGATGAATGTAACTACGGTTCTTACCAAGGGCGTTGTGTGATTTGCGGCGGGCCCGGCGTTTCTGATGCATATTACTGCAAAGAATGTACAGTTCAAGAAAAGGATGTAAGTATTTGAATAAGTAGTAGGTAATTAAAATTTATATAATATTATGATAGATTTTATAGTAATTCAAGAGCTATTGTGGTCCTTGACACAGGTATTATACTTTATCTTATGAATTGTATAGTACAATGCCATCTACTTAAACCCAAGTTACTAGGTGGTTCATGTAATTTTTTTTTGTGTATTCAAGTTAGGTGTAGTCACTTGAGTAATGACTCAGTTTATCAATATTGTAGACAATCTGATTTTTTTATATTGTTGACTTCCCTTACCTATTTTTAGTTTTAAAATTACAAATACTTTGTACCTGGTTGCTGTAGGGTAAGTATTTTCACATCCCAGAACATTTGTATCATTAAAACTGTATGGGAAGATAATAGTGTAATCTACAAGAGTTTGTACTAGAGTAATTTAAATGTTAGTAGTTTATTTAAATAGTTATTTATTTATGTGCTCTGGGCAGTTTATTTGTTATTTTATACATATAAAAAATTACTTACTTAAATATTTTTATTTCAGAGAGATGGCTGCCCAAAAATTGTGAACCTTGGCAGTTCTAAAACAGATCTCTTCTATGAAAGAAAGAAATATGGTTTTAGGAAACATTAGGGGTAAATTTGCACTGTTAGAGTTGACAGTGCATATGAACAGTTGTATGGAATATGTGAAGTGTGTTTTGATTCTAATAACATGAGAGTTTTTGTGTTTTATAATATTTTTTGTTTTGCAATTAAAATCATATAAAACAAAATTATATAAGTATTAAATAAAGAATAGTTTCAGATTTAATGTATCTTAAGATTATAATTTTCAAACCAATTAATTTAAAATAATTTTTAAAACCCTTAAAATAAAATAATACTTTCCTTGTTATTAGTTTTTTTAATGATGTATTCTGATAGTAATTTTATTATTACATTTTTATAAATCCCTTATTAGGCTATTCTTTTGTTTAAATTTTAAAGATAAAATTGGAATGAAAATGAAAAAAAAAATCCTTTTGGGCGGCACTTGAACCATCAATGCAAGGTATAAATCACATCTTACAAAACTTGTCATTGATTTTTACCTATTATACACAGTCACCGTCTAGGTGCATTCTTATAATTATAATACTAATATATTGCAAGGCAGTGTCTTTATTACTATACATTTTACATTTTATAAATCCCCTAATCAGAATATTCCATGTATAAAAAAATATAAAAACCAATGATAAATTTGATGAGCGACGACTTGTGCCTGGTTGGCTGATTGTATCCGGTGGTTGTGGGATTGATTTGCAAAAATATATTAGTTTGTTTTCTGTATAGTTTGTCGTGTTTTGGGTGTTTATGTAGTTGTTTCTGATGCACATAATACAAGCCGAGAGCTAAGTTTGTAACCAGAGCAATCTGTGTGTAATATCCTTCATATTATTGATATACATTAATATACACAAATATTGGGGTAATCATGTTTTTAAAATTAGTAAAATAAAATACTAAAATTATTTATATAAAACTTTAATGGTAACACTCTTTGAATGCTATATACCTATTTGCCTAAATGAAAATTTAGGTAGATAAATAAAGAATACTAGTTTGTATTTACATTTTTACTAAATGGTTTATTGTCAAATTGATACAAAAAATACATAGTTAATATATTTACACAAGAATTAAAAATAGTTTTTTTTGCATTTTTATAAAAATATATCACTAGTTTTATTAGCAATCCTATGACAAATCTTAGGCATACAAAACCCAAACTATCCTTAATACAATTCAAGAAATGAGAAAGATTTATGATGAAGGCATGGTAGGTAATTACACAATATTTGAACTTAACTAGTACAAAATATGCCATAATTGCTGTTTACTTTTAACAAACTTACAAATACTAATGTTACAATGTGAAAAGTGAGTAAGTCTGTTTGGAAGATTCACGGCTAAACTACTAAACATATTTTGATAAGACATTATCTAATTTGGTTATTTTAATCTGGTGGTAAAAAAGATAAATTTTGAGATGCATTTATAAATACTATAATGCATTAGACCCGATCAAGGCTAAATATGTGTGAAACCGTAAACAGGTAACAGTTATTTATTAAATAAAACTATGTTTGAATCAGTAATAAATTAAGTTATTAGTTCTAAGCTAGACTTTTTCTATGAATTTACTACTCAAGGTGCGACAGCAGTAGGTAAGTATTTTAGGAATATTTTTTAAACATTTAAACTAAATTATAATGTAGTTTATTAAAATCATCATAACATTGTTAACATCTTTGACAGAAGAGAGATAAAACACTATTTTAACTAAATAACTAAAATTTTTATGAATAAGAGGGATAGAGTAAAAATCTTAAAACAAACTAGTGTTTGATCTCAATCATGTCTGAACCCAATCGAGTGACCAAAGTTGAGGTTGGACGAAAAGATACCAAGCAAAAGACCTAGGTGAAGAGATGGCTATTGTTTTGGTGGCATTGGACTCCATTTGGAGCGAGATGTTTTATAGCAAGGGTGTTTACATAGTGTGTACCGTTGACATTTGAATATTGTTTAATATTTCTTATTATAATGTCGTCAGCGGGTATTTAAAAGTATGACTAAATCTATTTACCAATCATCATATACCTAAAGTAACTTTGCTTTAATCGTCCTTGACTAGGCTTGAGGGGATCGCGTTCTTAATGCAATTGTCAGTAAATATGTCGTAAACTAGCTTTCCCCGCTGACGACACTGTTGGATGAGGAGCCGACAGGGTTGGTCCAGATCTGCGGCTGGTCGTGAGTGCCATCTGAGTATGCTGGACGCGCGGGAATGATAGGAGATCGAACGCATACTCTGGGAAAAAGTACAGATTAATTAGAATGTAATATAAGTATTGTTGTTTAAATAGTAGTAGCTGGCTACGTTAAGACAGAGGCTTCTACAATGGGTATACGCATTGTAGCAACGTAACGTATACGTGAGCAACAAACAATAGGATCGCTTTATTTAATCCCGTTACCAAAATTAAAGCGATCCTATTGGTTGTTGCTCACGTATACGTATACAAATACGTTACGTTGCTACAATGCGTACCTATGTTAGAGCCTCAGGTAACCTTAATTTCATATCTGTACATGACACGCGGTATGTAAATTTATTATGTAGCAGACAAGCCGTTTTTCATGAGCACAATTATACTTATATATAACCCTGTTACACTAATTAATCTAATCTGAAGATCACGCAGGCATACAAGAAACTAACGTTATTTCGTGCTAGATAATCGGTGCCTTAAATGATAATTATAAAAAATATGTTTTTTTATTTACGCCAAGTATAGTTGGAAGATGCTGAACATGCATTTAATAATATTGTAGATAGGACCTACTTAAATTATATATTTATAAAAAGTCAATAATTCACGAGAAGTTAATTTTCAGGCATTCAATGTTACATAAACAGTGTAATTAGAATATTGATTACAAAAATATGTGATGGTGATAATAATAAAAATATACCTACTTGAAGACTTTATTATTAATTTGTGTGAGGTAAAATGTGATTAGTAAATAATAATCAATTTTGAATTTTCATTCGAATTAAACACTGACCTCTCAATATAACGACAATCTTTCATCAGCTCGTGGCAAATATAGTCCTGGAGAACAGTGACTGATATTAAAATAGTGTAGGTACGTAGATTGTTTATAATACATACACAATTGTATAGGTATTATAGTCAACTGCCAAACAGGTTATACCTACATGAAAATGTATGCACCTTATATAAATGAAAAGGTGAAGAAGGAGCATTGGGGTTATTCTGAATACGGGGTTATTCCAAAAGTAGAAAATATCTGTTAATTAAACGAAATCATAATTACCAACATTAGTTTCTATGTCACTTTAATTTCTATCGCCGTATTAGTTCGGATAACCCTCATGAACAAGTACTTTTCGCATATTTTTTTCGTAAAATTAGCGATAGGTATTATCTACACAATTCCTTTGTTTAAAGCAGTTGAAAAAAAATGTATCAGTGCCAATATTTTTTTCGGAATTATCCCGTGTTATTTCCAAATTCCCATGATACCAAAAAATGGCTTTTTAAAATTCAAGGACCCAATTACATTTATGACATACCTAACTAATATATTTTTTATATATCTTTTTAACACGTAAACAGCTAGTAAATACGATAACAGTACATAAAGCTTCTATACATTATTAACTTTATTTATATTTAATGGCCTATAATTTAATTCATTGAAATTCTTGTCAGTATTACCCCACAGCCAAATGCATTATAGATATGATTATAATGTATGGATGGCGCCAAATAAATAACTGATGAAAAAAATAATATTTCTCTCAAAATTAAATCTGTTAAAATAAATTGCAAGACAATTTTTTCTGCTTAGTACACGTGTCAGGTGTAGTTTAGTAAAACAAGGGTTCTAAGGTGGGGGGAGCAATTAATTCTGGTGATTGATAGATTAAGGGTAATATAAATTTTGGCCAAATTGTGCCAAGTTAACATTTTGTAGTCGTATTTTCCCGCGTATAAACTATTTAAGTAGATAAACCACTATACGAAATGACCAAATTTAATGTATTTGTATTTAGTGCAAAACTTAAAAAATCTAAAGCAAAAATTGTTAACTTCCATTCCATAAGATCTAAACAAAAACTTACAAATTAACATCTTCAAGTTTCTTCAGAAGTCGTTCATTTTCCCTGCTCACCAATTCCTGGTCCCTCAGCAGTTGGTCCCTGATTCCGAAGAGTTCTGTGTTCTCTGCGCGGAGAGCCGAGTTGTCGTCCATGTACAGCTGGACTATCTCTACTAGTTCAGATGGTTTTAGCTGAAGAAGCTTGTTAGCTTCTATTTGAGGAGGTGTGCGGTGGGAACGTTGACCTGGGAGGAAAACGTTACATCAGTCATTATTGGATCCGGAGCCGAAATGTGTCCTTCCTTCTCTCGACTTCCGACTATTCAGAGCATCACTCCTAAACGCCCATCTTTAATATATTGGGTTATAATTGCGCTCCGATTAACTATACAGGGTATTGCAAAAACGCTGAGAGCCTGGATTAATAGTGGCGTTTTTTCGCCTCAAACTCCGGCTGGTCCTTTACACCTTTCTCCCCCTGGAAAATATCCTAGATACCTACGCCCATGCACCTCTACCACGAAGAGTGCACTGAATGAATTCGAAATGTTCTTCGTCGTTTCTGGCGTTACTAAACGCACTGGCATCAAAATGCATACATGCACTGTGATAGATAAGGCCACAACAACAACAATTTTATTATGTTTTAGGTTTTAAAAGAGGAATGTTTTTTTTTCAAATTCATAACATAGGTAACCTATACTGAATGTAAATGCTTACTGTAAGAATCCATGGTGTAATCAGTCTGTACGTGTAGTGCAGTTCGTAGATGAAGATTTTCAGCCTGTAGAGCTTCCACTTCTCTTTTTAAACTCAAGATCAGGGCATCTCGTGCATCCTGTTATGTATACATTAGAATAGTTTTATCTTAAAATTTGTATATAATATAAATACGATAAGGTATAGATTTTGCAAGCTAGATACTCGGAGAAATATCACACAAGCCTGAAGCATTAGTAACTGCCGAGAATAGGGCTTTTATGTGATATTTGTCATATTTTTATTCTAACTTGTATATGGTTTATTAGGGACGTCTGCCATATCATAGATTAACAGTCAGATGTGGTACCTATTTAGCATATTTTTATTCTAGGTACAGTAGAGAAGTCAGTCTACCATATCATAAAATATGTCAGATGTGATATTTGGCATATATTTTATTCTAGGTACAGTAAAGCAATGGCACGTTAAATGTATGTCGGAAAGGAAACCGGATGACGAGAGGTAATCTGGGCCTTGGAGTGGTACAGAGCATCGGCCGAATTGACCCCAAGTGGACAAGAAAGAGGTGTGATATGAGGTTGGGTCATTTTTTTTTAACGAAGCAATTTTTTATTTATTCCTTACAAAAACAAAATACAACATTAATAATTTTACACAATATAATAGTTAAGTTTGTAAGGACCCATTTCGAGTATAGGGCTCCTCCATTTTTTTTTCATTCTTCACGTTATTTCGCTATCGTTTTCCAGTTTTATCCTATAATTTCCTTTAAATCGTCTGCGCATCGTTTTGGTGGTCTCCCCTTCCGTGTTTTCCTTGTATTTGAACCTTTCCATTTCGTTATCAGTTTTGTCCATCTACCAACTTCCAATCTAGTCCTGCCCATTTCCACTTTTTTTTTGCGTGATATAGAGCATCAAAAAATAGTTTTTTTTCTTATTTTAGAAATAGGTATGTTATCTTTTAGTTTTATCAAAAGTAAACATCTTTCCATGGCATGCTGACATGTTTTAATTTTTCTTGTTATTTTCTTTGTGAAAGTCCACGTCTGAGGGGGTTGCGTCAAAAGGGTTGGCAGGTACCGTAGACAGAGAAAAGCAGGTACCTATGTATCCAATAGTCTTTTTTATATTTACATGTAGGTTGCTTAAAAAAATGTTTGAAGGACTATGCTAAAAGATAATTTATTCAAAATCGGATGGCATTAATACACACCATTATTTTTACTTCTAATAGTTTAAATTTCGAATGCCATCTGATTTAAATAATGTTTACTGATTTTTTTTAATTATTGTTGAAAAAATAGTCTGTCACTTGTCAAGTAAAATATAGGTATAAGTTTCTTTTTGTAAAATTATTTATTTGAAACTCACATAATGTTCTTAAAAACTAGTACACAATATAGCTTATAAATCTAAGGCAAAGCACGATATATTTTACGACAGCGGCGGCGCTGATTCCGCGATCGATAAGCGAACAGCGCGTGCGTCGCATCTTACGTAACTTTCTCTACTAACTCGAGTCTCTCTCGATCACTCCTTGGTAACGCGGTGTGCGGGCGGAGGAATCGCTTGACGACGCCCACCCCCTACGTCTCACCTCTACCGCCGTGGTAGGCAACAACGCGACTATGAGTTTTTTTATATCGGTTACAATCTCCCCTTCTAGTCCGAATAAAGTGCCCCCACATTCGGGCTAGTTGCTACTTTGGTTTTGCGGGGCCTACCCCGTTTACGTTTCTCCTGAATTGGAGCAATAGGGACCTCCCCAACGAACGGAGAGATCTGTGACGCATGATATTTGCCAAGCGGTTCGCCATCGCTGGCGCGCTCCAGCAAGTACGTCGTTAGGCTAACAGCTTTGTGGATCCTATATGGTCCGTCGCGGCGCGGTATGAACTTAGGGGTCTGACCTTTACCAGTGTCGTTAAGGCCCTGCGTCTTTAACAGGACTAGATCGCCTACCTTAAATTCGGGCTGCTCACGGCGGAGAATATCACCTTGTTCTTTTTGTTTGGCTTGCGCCTTTTCGTGTACATCACGGGCATCGAGGAGGGTCGACGCCAACCCCTTCAGGTATGGCGTTATGGCTGTGACAAAACTATCATTGTTCACTATGCTCTTCATATCCGCAATAGTGTCGGCGGGAGCTCGGAGTTCCCGGCCGAACGTGAGATAAGCTGGGGAATATCCGGTACTCGCCGTGAGTGCCGAGTTCATGGCGAATCTAATTCCAGCGAGGTGCTTGTCCCATTCCGTGTGATCGGGTCCTACTAAAATAGCCAGCTGGGTTTTAAGATCTCGGTTTTTCCTCTCAACGGGATTCGCTTCAGGGTGATACAGTGGAGTCAGGGTCTGGTCAACTCCCATGGCGTGGCATGCCTGTTGCATCACACTGCTTACGAATTGAACCCCGTTGTCGCTGACTATTCGGCGCGGGACGCCATATCTAAGAAAAACCTCTTCAATGAGGACCTTCGCACACTCGTTGGCGGTCGCTTCCTTCATGGCGAAAAGTTCGACCCAACGGCTACAATTATCCTCGACTATCAAAATCCATTTCTTATCATTTTTGGTAATCGGCAGGGGGCCAAACAAATCTACCGAAACCACTTCAAAACGGCGCGCAGTGGCCGGGGTTTGCAGAAGACCTGCGGGCTTCCTGGTATCTACTTTATACCTCTGACAAGCGACACATTTCTTTATGTAATCATATACATATTTTCTCATGCCAGGCCAATAAAAGCGGGCCTGCAGTCGATGCAAGGTTCGGTCGACGCCGAAGTGGCCCGCTGTAGGGGCATCATGAAAGTCAGCAAGGACTTGCTGTCTTTCATGTACCGGTACGACTAAGCAGGCCGCTTCTTCGTCACCGACCTCCGCTCCGTACCTGTACAGAATCCCGTCTGACATCAAGTACCCCCGGTCAGCCCATACTCTTCCTCTGAAGGGTTCACTAACATTCTCGAGGTCGTCAACAATCTTTTTGATTTCGGAGTCCTTCAGTTGACTTTGACGAACCTCGGCATGGCTTCTTGGGGTTATATCTATAATGGCTGATCCAAGCTCGCAGGTCGTCGTGTTATCACATGGTGGCCTAGATAGAGTATCGGCTATGACGTTGGATCTACCTGGCGTGTACTCAATCTTAAGGTTAAACTCCTGCAACGTTAATGCCCATCGAGCTAAACGCCCGCTAGGCGATTTGATGCTCATCAGCCACCTTAAGGGCTGATGGTCTGACCTTATCACGACTTCGGAGCCCTCGATATACCCTCTGAACTTATTAACTGCCCATACAACTGCCAACGCCTCCCGTTCGGTCGTATTATAATTCCTTTCGGCGCTAGTGAGCAGCCGACTCGCGTACTCTATGGGCCGCTCCTCGTAACCCTCCCCTTGCATTAGAACCGCCCCAAGACAATAGGCACTGCTGTCGGTCCTTAAGGTAAATGGTTTTGACTCATCAGCTTGTCGTAGGATTGGCGCAGTAACCAGTAGGTTCTTGAGTTCCTCATAAGCCTCTTGCTGGTGTACCGTCCATGACCAAGCGATGTCCTTCTTGAGCAGATTCGTCAATGGACGGGCGATGTCCGCATATCGAGGTATAAAACGCCGGAACCAACTAGAGGTCTGAATGAAACATTTAAGTTGTTTTACGTTTTGTGGTGGGGTCATGGCGGTTATTGCATTGGTCTTATCTAAATCCATCTGTATGCCGCCTGGGACGATAACATGGCCCAAGAATTTCACCGAGTCACGTGCAAAGTGGGACTTTTCGCGATTTATTCGAAAGGTTGAACATTCGTAACCTATCGAATACGGCGTCCAGGTCTTGAATGTGCTTGTCAAAGCTCTCTGATAGTATTATCAGGTCGTCTAGGTATGCTAGTATGCTAACATCCTTTAGGTTTGACTTGAACCGGTCAATCAATCGCTGGAAAGTGGCTCCAGAATTACGCAGACCCATTGGCATGCGCTTGAACCGGTAAGTACCTAAAGGCGTGGTGAAGGCGGTCTTGTCCCGATCCTCTTCGCAGACGTTCACCTGAAAATAACCTGAACGGAGATCCAGCGTAGTCATGAACTTGGTGGTCTTTGCAGCATGGAGCACATCTTCCATCCTGGGGAGCGGGTATCGGTCCGGCTCCGTGACAGCGTTTAGTCGCCGATAGTCGACACAAAGTCTCATGCCTCCACTCTTTTTGGTGACCAGCACGACATTGGCTGCCCAAGGCGATTCGCACTCTTCTATGATATCTGCGTCTAAAAGTTTGCTGAGCTCTGCCTCCAAAACCTCCTTCCTGATCTGTGACATACGATACGGCGGGCAGGCGATAGGTTCCTGTCTATTACTCACCTTTATTTGATGGGACGCGTATTCTGTCGCCGTGCCTTCCGTAGCGAATCTGTCGGCATGACAATGTATAAAGTTGTTTAACGTTATTTTCTGCTCTGGCGTCAATACATTACACTCTTGCGTTCTAAGCTGCAAGTCAGATATATTTGCATCTGCTTGCATAATTTCCGGTAGCGTATAACTGTGGATAAAAGGATTACATGTCGCGCGGTGTATCGGCGAAACACCAAGACTCCTGGGGGACGTCCAATACTATATTGGCTCGGTTAATAAAATCGTGACCTAAAAGTGTTCTGGTGTTAGCGCCAGGGAGTACCATAAATGGAGTTAATATTTCACGTCCTTCCAAGGTTACCATTACGTCAGCTGTGAGGACGGTGTGAATATCAACCGAGCCATCCGCAAGACCAATCGTGCGTTCCATCTCGTTGAAATGTATTCCGGCGTTTTTCATTATGGCGTATAATGATGGGCCGGCAATAGAGTGTGTAGAGCCAGTGTCCACCATAGCTACGCCTTCCCGACCGGCCACCGTTATACTAACCAACGGTCGACAAGCGATGGCGCTCCCCTCGCTCTGGACGTCCGCCGCATGAAAATCGGCCGGTTTCGTCGACGAATTATTTTTGCAGTTATTGCATCGCGACCTAACCACCCCGGGCTGACCACAACCGTAACAGCGCAGCGTAACGGCGGCCGAGTCGTATTTAATATTCGTAGGGGTCGTTGACCCTTTTGTATTTGAGCCTCGTTCAATATTCGGTCGGTTACGACAATCTTCCGATGAATGTCCGAAATATTGACAATATTCGCAACGTACGCGGTCACGTTTCGGTTTCCTATTCGAACTAGAAGGATCGACTGTAACGTTCTCGCTAATGTTACGAACCGGTTTCGAATAATCGTTCAATTTTACTTTATTCGAACAATATGAATTAGATACGCTAGTAGGGGGCGTGTCGGTGTACTTACCCGAAACATCATCGTACGTTTCCTCGACCCACCTGATTTTGGTGATCAAGTCGTCCAAGTCTTCCACCATATCACGCGATACCCGTTTCCTAATTTTCTTATTTAGAAGGCCGTACACGATATCTAATTTAATTTCATTACTAATATCGTAAGGCAATTTGGCGAGAAGCGCCCTCACATTACATACGAACACTTCACCGCGCTGGTGATCACTTTGCTCACTCGCGAAGATCTCTCGAAAGATCTTGAATGCGGGTTTTCTCACGCCGTACATCCCTCGAAGACGTTGCGTCGCCTCGCACCACGTCATCACGGTTTTTGCCACCAGACGGCAGCCTCGCCGGTCAGCAGCATTGGCAGCCCTCGCAGCGCGTGCTCGTCGCTCACGTTCTCGCATTCCTTAAAAACTTCAACAGTGTCGAGAAAAGCATCGAGACTGTTGGGGGAGGAACCGTCGAAGCGGGCGGTGCAGCGCGTGAACGTGCCGCCGATGGAGGCCGTACGCGGCTCAGTCATCGGGGTCGGTGACGCGATGGAGTTCCCGGAGCGTGGAGTACCTGCGATGCTTTCGAAAAGCATGCGGTTCGCTTCTGCTTGGGACTTAGCAAAAGCGGCCAAGAATGACTGCAGTTGTCCTTCAGTGAGGCCTGAGCTTGCCGCAGCGCCGACATTCGGCGCGTCTTCGGTAACGATCTCATCGTCAAGTTCGGGGCCCCCCGCGCCACCGCATGGCCGTTTTCCGTTGCGCGTCGTAGGCATGTTGCGACGCGATAGAAACCGGTTTTTATTCTTGCCACTAGTTGGGCGCCACTATAAGTTTCTTTTTGTAAAATTATTTATTTGAAACTCACATAATGTTCTTAAAAACTAGTACACAATATAGCTTATAAATCTAAGGCAAAGCACGATATATTTTACGACAGCGGCGGCGCTGATTCCGCGATCGATAAGCGAACAGCGCGTGCGTCGCATCTTACGTAACTTTCTCTACTAACTCGAGTCTCTCTCGATCACTCCTTGGTAACGCGGTGTGCGGGCGGAGGAATCGCTTGACGACGCCCACCCCCTACGTCTCACCTCTACCGCCGTGGTAGGCAACAACGCGACTATGAGTTTTTTTATATCGGTTACATAGGTTAAATTGTACAATCCACTAATTTTATTTGCGAAATCTTTCTAAAATCGTTTCGATTTAAAATACAATAAATTTGATCCTAAAAATATAAGACGGCTGCGACGTTTAAAACAACAACAACTGTCACACAAATGTCAACATATGTTCACAACGCCTCATCTATCGACTTGGGTCATTGTGATCAGTCGGCGGTAGCATTCTGGCCCAAAAAAATCGGCCAATGTGGCAGTACACAATGCCACTTTTGCCACCAAAATCTCAAAAAAAACGCATAAATATACATCGTAGTCGTTGTGAACATGTTTCTGTCCCAAAACGAACGCGCCCCAAGTGGACAAGAGCTGTGATATGGGAATCCGATACGAGGGGGCACTGTACCACTCCAAGGCCCAGATTACCACTCGCCATCCTGTTGCCTCTCCAACATACATTTAACGTGCCTTATTGCCTTTAATATAAAGATGTTACCTGTCATATCATAGAACATGGTAAATGTGATATTTGGCATATTTTTATTCTAGCTACAGTAAAGACGTCTGTCATCGTATCACGTAGAACATGGTAGATGTGATATTTGTTTTTTTTTCTAGTTGCGTTGTCTGATCACGGCTAATTGGGTTGGCGCTATTTCTACCCTCTAAATAAAAGAAGGTATTTTCGCATAATAATCTAAACACAAATTACCATTTTAACAATTGGTTTTGTTTTGATTTTCTTGGCTCTAGCAGCGTATCTGAGGGTATTGACGGTTTCACTCAAGTTCGACATCGTCGGTGCAATACAAGCTATCTGTAAAGAAACAATATTTAATTATGTCATCCTTAGTTACCCGATTCCCCTTGCATTTTGTTTTTTTCCGATTCTAGATATAATTCAAGTATAAGCAGATCAGAAGTTGCTTAAAATATTGGGCCTGATATAAGCTTGTGTAGTTTGTATTGGTTGAATTCATGTTTTGTAATAACAGTATTAAAAAAATGGGCACTACTCCTATACCAAAATGTCTAAACTAAAATATCAGGGTTTTTTACCATTAATGTAACGCCATTCCCCGCCAAACTATCAGCTAAAAGTTTCGTTAACTTGCTGTCTCTGTAAGGTATATGCCCCCTTTTCCTTCCGTCACTTAATTGAGCAATGCAGTAACCTAGAACAATTGATACATTGACATCAATAGATGCTATGGTCTAAATAAGATTCATTATAACAGCACTTGCAGAAGTTGAATAATATGTCATAAAAGTTAAACTAGAGTGAGTTTTACATACATTGTCAATTCATCACCATATCAGGTTAGATACTTATTATCATATACTCACTCTCGCATCTCTCTCACCAAAAAAAAATACTCTCAATTTTCACCATTAGGTCCTCTCTCATGTAGGTATAATTTTTAACCTTTTCTGCTGTAGGTATTTCTTTTTTTTTCCCATTTTTATTTACGTACCTAAAACCATAAGACTCCTATTGATATTATTAGCTTCCTCCAGCGTCTTTCCACGACTGTGCGTTCGTTTTGTCATTTCGCTCCCTGCCAGGTCCACGAAGTTAATCTTTCCGTGGGTGGAACATGTGACGTCGCCGTCTGCTCGAAGGTCCCTTCTCACTCTGATGCAAAGGAGCGTATGAGAACGAGAGGAATTGGCATTCATTGCGTGGGAACCTACTGCTCGGTTCTTCATGCCTAGAATGGAAAATTACCGAATATTTAAATTATTGAGACACTACCTAAGATTTTAAAATTTTAACGCACCTTTTGACTCATATTCTCATTGCAATAGGGAATATGCATGTTTTTATTTTATTACTTGATAGAGTAACTACATTAGACCCTAAAAACAAATATTAAACATTTATTAAAGGGTAATAACACCAAAATATTCTCAAAAAATTGATTTTTAAAATTGTATTAAAAAAAAAATTGCTAATCAAAATAAAATAGATTACTGTAAATATGTTTAAAGACATAAAAGGAGCATTATATTTTAAAATAATAATAATTGGCGTTACATGCATATTCCCTATTACGCTAAGTAAATAATTAAGTAATGGGCGGTGCCGTAACGCAATGTTATATTTTTGGGGTCCATAATCAACCGATTTAATGTCAAATGTTTTTTTTGTTAAATATGACTATTTACCTTCTTCAAGTACAGCAAATAAATCATCTAGTTCCTCGCAATCAACTGTGAAGAGGTTCTCCACGTAGAAACTTCTGGATTCCTTAGACCACCGGACTTGTAAAGGTTTTCTCGCACTTCCTGGGTTTAGTAAATCTATTACCTGAATAAAATACTTAATATAAAATTTAAAATCATTAAATACACCATAACAGGTGCCATTTGGCCTAGAGTCTAGCTGCTGGGTCTAGGGCCTAAACGGCCTCAGGATACCTAGCGGAGGAATTTATTTCCACCTCGTCATATATAATTCTGAATATACGCCGAACAAGTGACAAGGTCGTCGCAGTTTTTTAGTTAAAAGAACTTTAGTTAAAATGGTGTTTTCCCAAAAGGTCCAAGATTATTTTCACGAAAGAGATGAAACACCAATTTAACTTTAAAATAAGTACTAAAGCAATATTAGTAGATACTACGTATTCTTTTTCTAAGATTTTAACTATACGAAAATAAATCGCTCTATATGTTTTTTTTTATGAATAAGGAATAAATAAAAGAGAAAAGGATAAAAATAAATAATTATTATTCGGTGGTTGATAGTTACACGAGTTCATACCATAAAGAGGAATACTAACATTATTCAAATGAAATCTGTTAGAATACGAATTATCGAAACAATATATTATTATACGTACCTTCTCATTATAAATTTCTAAAAAAGATGCCTTCAAAATAAAGTGGCTTTCAGGCCTTTTGTGTATTAATTGGAAGAGGTACACAAAAGACCGCACCACTAATCCGTGGTCCGGAGCATAGGGGCTGGTGCCTCCTTCCACCTGTCGAGGAAAACAAATCATTTTATCATCATCATCATGGACTACCTCATGGTAACATTTTAGGACCACATTAATATATTTTAACATTTTATAATTTAGGTGTACTATAATTTATTCTATGGTCGGAGGAAGTTCTCTATAACTTCTTCTTTAGGCCGACCGACCAGTCTTGTTGTTACCGCAGATATCATACAGATGCAAAAACCGACCTAGTCATGTTTCGTCATGTTTTAGTCTGTGGGTTCACCGGTTTTCAGGAGACTACTACGGTTCGATTTCTTGTCGAGGTGGTAGTCTCCTTTCAGGGTGCGGTTGCGAAACGGGCGCTTGATGGTATTAAATAGATTCGTAAAGTAAATTTGTCTTTATCGTCGCCCGTTTCGTAATCATTTCATTTAGTCTGCATAGTGACCCCATTCCTGTACTTTGTATATCTGCTTACTATCAGAAAGTCATAAGCAGTGTGACGCAAAGTCACATGCCGTGCTCCAACAAAATAATAAAATAACATGTATATTTCTTTTAGCTAGAAACAAGCCAGTATAGTGACACTTTACTATCCATTTGAATACTTAAAATGTTTGTGTTCAATACTAGGCTACTTGATTTAATTTACTACAAATGGATCAAAGTTAATATTTTACTTTAGTAAGTATTAGTTTTAAAAGTCAAAGCAACTTTTAAAACTGTCATTAAAATATTTGTTGAATTTCCAGCAGGCAATACCTATACACTAAAGCTTAATTTCAAACCTATATCTAAGTAAGACAACGATTTTTATCGTCGGTTTACTCAAATACTTATGTAATTTTCTATGGTCTATCATTACTAAAAATAAAATTAATAACAACAAAAGGACAAACAAATTACAGAGCCAAAAAAAAAACGATCGATCCTATACCTATTCGATGTTTATATCGTGCTCTTACATATTTGATTGTATCGTTGTTAATTCTATCTGATTCTCTTTGACAGTTTGATTTTGTCGACTTGACCGCCTCCTAGTAGTGCGCCATTGGCGTTGTATCCGGAGGTCATTGGTTAAATTCCTAATTGATCTTATGGCAAAGTAATGGTATACATACAAGCCTACGGCTTAGTTTGCGACCAGAGGGCAATATGTATCCTACATTATTATTAACTATCGAGTTTCCTACATAATTTGTTTGTGTCTACCTCTACCTACTTTATATTAAACTTTGATGATTTAGAAAACGTATTATTAAAGTTATGTTTGTTTCGTTTGACATTGGCGACGCTATCATTTTACTTTTAAACTAATCTTTATCGACAGACAGTGTCCGACAATCAATATGCCGCTATAAGGTCACCATACATTGTTAACTATTTTAAAATATGTTTTTAACATAAACCCTAAAGACTCCTCCTTTGTGTTCTATGCTAATTGAATAAAAATATACTGTTTGTAGTTACTTAAATTTTAGGTTAGAAATTATATTTTCAAGTTTATCTGTTACACCCGAAATTCCACAGCACCTCATAATGAAACAGTTCACTATAACCTCGAAGGACCAATGACACACCGTTGCCTCGAAAATTTTACTCTCAGAGTTATTAGAACCTAATGGCATACAAAGTTATTGAGTCGTTCAAGAGCACTTTAGTTCTAAAAGGTTTTGTCTCTTTTATGCTAAAAAAAAAGATACAAAACGTTCTATAACTGTCATTCAAGAACTCAATAAGTTTTTATGAATACCGGATAATACTACAAGTATAATAATATAAAACTATGTAATAAAGAATCTTGTAATGTAAAGTAAAACCCTTAGTTTTCAAAAAAGCCTTTTGTATTTATGGCAGCCTTTTACGTACAGTATGTTATTAAGTATAGTAGGTATGTGGGGGGCAGTTGATAGTCATGTCGCGTGATGGTGCGGTCATTTTGGCCTCACTTCCCTTTTGTCATGTTAATTGTGCAGCGAAACTAAAATACTTTAGTGCTGCGGCATTGAAACCAGTAAGTTCGGCATGGCCACTGATCTAACTAGGTAGGAAATTAAGACTAGCTATTGTAACAGGTGTAATTATTGTAATAATGTATGATGTTATAAGTAGAGTAGAGAACTTGTAGGTAATTAATAATTATAGTTATTTTTAGCATAATAATATCTACTATATATGATATCTAAATCATAAACATAAGCGGAAATCATAAAGAGCTTTAAAATACCTAACTCTATAATATAATATTAGACAACAAAAATGAGTTATATAAATGTAACTGGAGTACCACTAGGTAACATTTTAGGTCCACTTCTTTTTCTTATACTTAGTCATATCTATATGCCTATCTACGTTTTATTTACACATTACACCTTAATTACTTACTTCATTATATTAATTTTCCTTTTATATTTGTATTATATTTTATAGTTGTATTATAAAAAAAAATATGTGTATTGTATAAAATATGTGCAAAATAATAATGGGTATTTATTACCAATCCTGGAGGCCCAGTGAGGGTATGAGTCTTGCCACTGCCAGTCTGCCCGTAACAAAACGCTGTACATGAAAATCCTTCCACAGCCATTTCTAACAACCGCTTCACTCCAGAATATTCTAGAATGTCGTCCTGAAAATTAATGACTGTTTAGAAATCATTAGGAAAATAATAACCATCTTATTTTTTCAACTTAAAGAAAAGCTCACAACTGTCATTATAAGCTTAGTTTATGGGAATTATGTATGAAATATCCTAGATATTATTATTATTATAGTCTGACCGCCTCCGTGGACTAGTAGTTTTGGACTTTCGTTGACTACTGGTAATGGTATGAAATAGGACTTTTCTTCTCTACAGTTTTTCATGGTCTAAATGTTTATAAAATAGAATGTTTCCTTGTTTCTGGTTTATAGTATAATCCTAGATCTTAGTGACCAGGGAAATATGTGTAAGATACTATTGTCCTTCATATTAATATGAGGGGGCACTCATTTAAATTAGATAAGCAATTTCTGAGTAACAGAGTTGTGGATGCTTGTGGAATAGACTACCAAAAGAAGTTGTCTCAGCTGAGCCTATCAATCAATTTAAAAATCGTCTGGATAATTTTAAACCACATCAGCTAAAAAATACTTAACACCTAAGAATAACAAGATGCAGGCTTCTATCAGTTGTTTGAACTGCATGCCTGATAATAATAGTTATTATTATACAAAATAAAAATATTAAATAATATGATGATTATTATTATTATTATTATTATTATTATTATTATTATTATACCCGCCAAAAGTGTGAAATATAGAAATGAAAATTCCGAAGTACCTACTGATACTGTTACTTTACTAATCTGAAACTGTAAACTATAATAGTAGGTACTTACCAAATATTCTATACTTATAAAGTACATGTAGGTCAGTTCAGTATCGTGAACCACCAACGAAGTATTGAAGTCGGTGGTTACCCCCCTCAGATGGGCTAACCACACATTACGCGGCCGCTTCGCTCGACGACTCTAATTACGGATGTGCGAAACGGTTGGAAGCGAGCCGTCGAGCGAACTACCATTTAGTAGATTAAATTACTGAACTAGTACCAAGTACACTTTAGGAAGCTGTCACTCGGTCAGAGTATACTCAGTAAGTTACATACCTGCGTTGCAGCCGGCTCAAACACAACATTATATGAGAATACTTTAGGTTTCTGTCCAGGAATATTACTGTTGCATATGACCTGGCCTTTCCCTGGAAACTCTAGCATCACGCGTTCTCCGCTACCACGTTCCTTGTCATTTAACGGTCGTACCCTGAAAACATTTACTTTCATTTATTAAAGGTCACATTATTAACTAGGTACCTAACTGCCCGCTGACAAAAAATCATATGAAAAAAAAAAAAAAAACAATATCAGTGGCAATTTACGAGATATTTGTTCAATACTACTAATAAGTTCTAATTCATATCTTTCAACTTCATATGTATTTAACTTTATACTATTATATCGATCATACGTACATGTATATAAAGTGAAAAGAATTGATTGATTATTTGTTTCGGATAAACTTAAAAACTACTAAACCTAAAATACAGCCCATATCACCGGGTGATATGGGCTGTTTTATTTTTGATCCGTATTCTTTTAAAGTAAATAAAGGTAAATTTTGATGATCATAATTTGTATTCCACCACTACTTTGCAGTCAGCAGTTTACATATTTGCATTTGCATAACTGCTAGTTATTGCAAAAAGTCTCGAAAGTCTAAACTGAAATAAGGACCCTAACTATGGTATGTATGACAAAGCCTTACTCACACTTAATTGACTCATGTTTCAGTCAACCAACTTAATTGGACCTACGTAATATTATTGCAGTGAATATTAAACGGGCCAACCAACTAGGCAATACTTTTAGTATTCGCATGTTCTAGATAATTGTGTCTAGATAATTATGCAAGCGTCATGGCATGAAAATGGCGTGGCAATCAATACACGGGTAAAACTATTACTCCAATTTATTTGCTGCATTAGTAAGATACGTTATAATAATTATAAATAATTAAATGTAGACTAGCAGAGGTGTGATGTAGAGTATAAGGGAGTTATTCTTTGGAGTTAATAAACGAGTGGTCGACACGAACAGACGTGTTTATTTTATCCTCGCGACACAAGATCCCTTGATCTCTAATCAATATTGAGTCTTGCGCTGGAATTATATGAAGGGATTGCGGTGTAGAGTGCAGACCAGTGGCCATGTTTTGTTTCTTGTAACAGAAAGTGGAAAAATAACGAAATGCTATAAAAAATACATTAAACGATTAGTAACAAAGAAAACTAAAAAGTTATGAACTCTCTAGTTTGTTGTGTCATTGAACTGCGTTATTTTGACAATCTAACGTTATCTTGAAAAGAAACCAGCACATTAAACTTTATGCACATCAAAAATATTTTTGCAGGACGCCTCTGTTTTATGAATAAACCAATAAGACTTGCGACAGAGAAGATTAGTTCACATCTTTCCACGACCATGCAGGAACGGATTTTTCCCGAATCCAGTACACACAATTGACATGCCTTGATATTGCGGGATTGAGGTGGTGTAGTGTGTAGTCCAGGGTATCTACAAATGTATGCATGACACTCGTGTGTACGTGTTACTAAACTGGACCCTGTTTTTATTAGACCTTGGTATCCAGTTTGCAGTAGTCGCAATAACCGAATAGCAATAATTGGCTGGTTGGTTTGGACGTCATGCTAAACATGACGTCCAAACAGGGTGCTTGTTCAAGTAATTGGTAATTATATATATATATACTTAAGCATACTAAATATTGTTACCTGACTACCACGTTAACATTGTCCTCTCCAGAATTAAGAGTGGTGCTGGACCCCCTAGTACTTCTGTCTGGACTCCCCACTCGACTGCTGCCACTGAAAATTAAAACATCAATAAAACCTTTGCTAATAATGTTTTTTTCAAATAAAATATTGAAAACCGAAATTATGGGGTAGAAATATAACTTTATGACGGATTTTTCAGTCGAAAAGAGATTAGGATATATGCATAAGTATATATTAATAATATAAAGAGAAGACATTTGATTGTTTGTTTGAATAAACTAAAAAACTACTGAACCGTAATAAAAATATCTTTCATCAATAGAAAGATTTCGAAATACGTAGGTACCTATTCTATTCATTTTATAATTTAAAGTCCTCCCCTTTTATTTTTTTCCAAAAATAGTTTTGTTCTTGGGATATAGAACAGAGAATTGTCCCTATACTTTTTGCCCCTGCCCTCTCTTCTTATTTCAAAAAGGAAATAATAATTTAGTTGACCGATTTTATACGTGGTGGCCGAGTTGGTTAGACCAATGATGTGTACCAATGAGTTTTTAATCTAAAACAAATATGTACATTTGTTTAACAACACCGCTATAGTGCCTTGGAGAGCAGTTTCACTATATCAAATTGTGAAACTGATTATAGGTTGATTATTAGGTTTATCCAAACGTCGCGACGAGCTAGCCACTTGTTTGGTTTAGACTTATTATTTTCAGATTTTTTATCATTTTGATGAGCAAAAAAAAATACACCATCGTCAATAGCATTCACTACACCATTCGTTACCGACATATTATCATTCCTAAAAAATCGTTTATAATCCACCCCCTTGGAGTTTAAATTTAAAAAATCCCTAAGGAATTGTTGGGATTAACAACACTAAAAGAAGCTACTATCTTAAAAAGAAGCTCCAAACATGTAGGTTTTAATAATTTGCTTTAGATATTCTGGCGTAGCGATGATGAATAAATCAGTCAGTCAGTTAGTCATCATAGACCTTTTACTTATATAGGAAGCATATTTAAAAAAGTCTATTGACAACCTCGAGATGTTTGCCCAGTAATTTAATGCAATTTTCTTTAAAGATGGTCAAGGTTAGAGTTTAATGTTGAATAATAAATGAGTACCATATGAACTTGTTCACAACCACACGTAGGCATTACGTAGGTATATTTACCTTATTCATTTACGTTATATTTTAAAAGTAGGTTAGGTAACGTACCTACGTAATTGTTGTTAAATAATGTTTATTGATAAGTAATGATTAAAATTCTGAACTCTAAAATAGATTATGTAAATTCTTACCTATAATACCTACCTACTACCTAAATAAGTCTTATGTTTAATCTTACCTACATACATCTAAAATAGTCTTATGTAAATTATTTCCTATAATACCTACTATCTGAATAAGTCTTATGTATATAATCTTACTTAGTTAGTACATATTACCTAATAAATAGACGGACATGGTAAATATGACATTTTATAAATGCCATCTTTTTGTGTACTTAAATGATTTGAAAGGTACTTATTAAACTTATAATATAAAACTACTTAAGTAGGTACCTACCTTTTATTTTCAAACTTATTAATGCGTGCGAATCAGTGGGCAAAAGCTAGTAATCTAGCAATCATAGCAAATTTATATGAGTTTTTTTTATGAGCTAGCTATATAATTGGCCTTATTCATAAAAACATATTGAGGCCTTGAAGAACACTTTAGTTATAGAAGGTTTTCTCTCTTTTACGCATAATCATTTTTGTTGCAAATGAAAAGAGACAAAACCTTCCATAACTAATCTGTTCTTCATTCAAGGACTCAATAAGTTTTTATGAATGCCGATGTAAATGTAGAAACACCCTGTAAGTATACTATAGACAAATAATACGGGGTTTGAAGAACAGTATTGAAAATTTCCTACTGGACTATTTTCCATAAATATTTAATAGTGACACATTTGTAAGTACAATTTCTATTGAGGCAAAAGCAGTTTTTAGTAGGCATAGTATAATTAATAAAATCGATATACAAACATTAAAAGCAAAGTTCATTATCAACTCCCTAATGACCAGCGGTGTTTGTTTGTTTACCTTACACCTGCGGAAGGCTGTAATTTGGTAAATGAAGTGTTTATCGCTATTCAATATCAACCTTATACACACGCTTAGACAGTTATAAATTAATAATAATAAACCATTAAAATGATTGATATTTGGACTGGTTTTTGAAAGATTATTGTAAGATTTTTATAACTCGCAACTTTTATTAGGTTCGAGTTAAAAAATAATAAATTATTTGAAGTTATTTGACTGCATGGTAGAGATCAACAAATTTAATTATTTACCAAAATAAAATAAAAATTATAGGTAGGTTTAACAGTTTATTAACTTCTGATTCAATATCGTAAAAAAAACGAATCAAAAGACTCTAAATAAAAATAAACTATCGTCGGTTAGATTACCACCCATGGCAAAAAAGAAATAGTACACTTTTTCTGTACAGTTTGTACAGAAAAAGTCTGGGTGTTTATAAAATATAATATGTATTATATCGTTGGTACACATACGGTTGGTACAACCGGTATAATTTTCTAATGCTGTGCAAAATAATTAAATTAAAATATAAATAACAAGTGAAATAGTGAAGTGATAGAAATAATTTAATAAATAATAATATGTAGAGTTAGTATCACACAATATTGTGATTGTTTGTATATATAGAATTCCCAAATATAACAATTTAAACGCTTTTTACGAAAAATTAGAATTAGCACTATCAAAAGTATGCTATCTAAACAAAAAAATTGTGTTATGTGGAGACTTTAACATAGATATTTTAAAGAATAATAGCCTTGCACAAGATTTTAAAAATTTCTTATTAAACTTTAATCTTAAGTTAGAACTAAATCAACCGACTCGACTAAATAGTATGACTTGCATAGACAATTTTGCACATAACATTCAACGAAACTGTAAAGGAGAAATTATTGACCTAGCCTTGGGCCTTACCGGGAAGCCACATCGAAAAACCGATCGACTCGTCGATGGATAAAATTGTATAGGAAATATTGTCTATGGATAGAAATCGATCGCCGAGAAACGTCAAATCACATACATTTTATTTTCGCTTTCGATCGATCGACGTGGCGATCGGTATTTTATGTGGCTTCCCGGTAGGGCCCCTTATCTCATCATACAGCACAAATTTTGAAAGTACCAGTAAAAAAAACCTGTAAGTTTAAGTTCTGGCGTATGCAGAAACGTGATTATTCTAAAGATAATATACTAAAATTTAAAAAATACCTCCACAGTTTACCCTTTACAGATATCTATACAACAAAGGATCCAAATAAAGCTTTTGACCAATTCCATGAACTATTTTTACTTATATACAAACTCTGTTTTCCATTACAAACAATATTTTTTTTTATATTTGGACTGGTTTTTGAAAGATTATTGTAAGATTTTTATAACTCGCAACTTTTATTAGGTTCGAGTTAAAAAATAATAAATTATTTGAAGTTATTTGACTGCATGGTAGAGATCAACAAATTTAATTATTTACCAAAATAAAATAAAAATTATAGGTAGGTTTAACAGTTTATTAACTTCTGATTCAATATCGTAAAAAAAACGAATCAAAAGACTCTAAATAAAAATAAACTATCGTCGGTTAGATTACCACCCATGGCAAAAAAGAAATAGTACACTTTTTCTGTACAGTTTGTACAGAAAAAGTCTGGGTGTTTATAAAATATAATATGTATTATATCGTTGGTACACATACGGTTGGTACAACCGGTATAATTTTCTAATGCTGTGCAAAATAATTAAATTAAAATATAAATAACAAGTGAAATAGTGAAGTGATAGAAATAATTTAATAAATAATAATATGTAGAGTTAGTATCACACAATATTGTGATTGTTTGTATATATAGAATTCCCAAATATAACAATTTAAACGCTTTTTACGAAAAATTAGAATTAGCACTATCAAAAGTATGCTATCTAAACAAAAAAATTGTGTTATGTGGAGACTTTAACATAGATATTTTAAAGAATAATAGCCTTGCACAAGATTTTAAAAATTTCTTATTAAACTTTAATCTTAAGTTAGAACTAAATCAACCGACTCGACTAAATAGTATGACTTGCATAGACAATTTTGCACATAACATTCAACGAAACTGTAAAGGAGAAATTATTGACCTAGCCTTGGGCCTTACCGGGAAGCCACATCGAAAAACCGATCGACTCGTCGATGGATAAAATTGTATAGGAAATATTGTCTATGGATAGAAATCGATCGCCGAGAAACGTCAAATCACATACATTTTATTTTCGCTTTCGATCGATCGACGTGGCGATCGGTATTTTATGTGGCTTCCCGGTAGGGCCCCTTATCTCATCATACAGCACAAATTTTGAAAGTACCAGTAAAAAAAACCTGTAAGTTTAAGTTCTGGCGTATGCAGAAACGTGATTATTCTAAAGATAATATACTAAAATTTAAAAAATACCTCCACAGTTTACCCTTTACAGATATCTATACAACAAAGGATCCAAATAAAGCTTTTGACCAATTCCATGAACTATTTTTACTTATATACAAACTCTGTTTTCCATTACAAACAATAAATTTTTTTATAAATAAAAGACAAAAATGGATATCTCGTGGAATTAAACTATCAAGCAAAAGACAAAGACAGTTTCTCTGGCACTATAGACGTATGCCAACTACTGCTAATAGAGAAAGACTAAAAACTTATTCACAAAGACTCAAAAAAATAATTAAACTAACTAAAAAAGCTCAAAATAATAATTTTATACAACAATCGACAAATAAAACTAAAGCGACATGGCAAATTATAGACACAAACAAAAATAATTATCCAAAGGAACCTATACTAAAAATTAAAACTAAAAACTGTTATATTAGTGACCCGACAAGTATTGCAAACGCATTTAATACTTTTTTTATTAATCAAATTCAAGAAACAGTGAAATATAAATCTATTATTCCACAATCATACCCCCAATCAATGTATATGTTCCCTACTACATCGCAAAATATAATTACAATAATAAAAACACTAAAAAATACAAATACTGTAGGTTATGACGAAGTAGCAACAAAGGTCATTAAGGTAGTTGATACAGTAATTGCACCACACCTTAGTTACATAATAAATATGTGTATCACTGAGGGCATTTTTCCAAATAAACTTAAGCTAACAGTAATCAAACCGGTATTTAAAAAAGAATACCCAGAAAATATGAAATTTTATAGACCAATTGCTTTATTATCTATATTTTCAAAAATTTTTGAAAAGGTAATATACGAATTAATTTATAATTATCTAACTAAATTTAATATATTATGTGACGAACAAAAAGGGTTTAGAAAAAACAAAGATATCAATATGGCCATATATGATTTACTTAATAATATACTGACTAATGTAAACAAAAAAATACCTATATGTGCTATTTTTACAGACATGACTAAGGCTTTTGACTGCGTAGAACATGACAGATTATTGCAAAAACTACATTGCTATGGAATTAGAGGCAATATTTTGAATCTTTTTGAGACTTATCTTAAACAAAGAACACAGTTTACTGAAATTTCCAGAATATGCTCAAAGACCCTACTTGAAATTAAATACAAGTCAGTTACTTTAGAATCTAAATTTGGTGTCCCACAAGGAAGTGTTCTAGGCCCACTTCTTTTCTTATTGTATATAAATGACATGCCACAAAAAGTTCCTTGTCCGATGGCTCTATTTGCAGACGATAGCACAGCAATAATTAAATGTAAAGAACCTAATAACTATGAATCTGACACTAATATTGCAATTAAAGAAGTAATTGAATGGCTTGATAATAATAATTTAATGATAAACCTAGAAAAAACTAAAATTATGCACTTCCAACAAAGAATAAAATCACCAGACATACAAGTGAATTACAATGAACAAAATATAAATGAGACTGACATAACAAAATTTTTAGGATTAATAATAGATAAAACATTAACGTGGAAACCCCAAATTGATGAAATATGCAAAAAATTATCAAGGTTTTCATACGCTTTATTTAAACTATCCAAAATATCAAGTGAACAAACTGTTCTAACTGCCTATCATGGATATGTAATGTCATGCCTGCGCTATGGATTTGACATAGTACAAGCCTAGAGCTTAGTTTGTGACAAGAGCAATGCGGTCTACATTATTGTTTCACAATATTGATCGCTAGTCCCACTATGCCAGCTAAATGATAAGGTTACGGAACGGGCGGCGTCAAAGACGTATTTGCATTACTCGACTATTTAAATATCCTCGCTGCTTTATCGTCAAATCAATCGCCCGTTTCATAACTGCACCATGATAGGAGATTACCAACTTCGTGTGCGTGTTATTTATTTTAAACAAAAAACCCCGTCACGCGTTACTCGATGCGCCTCGTTGCGCTATGTTATGAGGTTTCTAACTAAATAAAAAAAAACAAATTTGTTTTGATTCTGTGATTGTGAAAAAAAGCGGCTCCAGCTTAGTACTCCGCTGTGTACCCTGAGGGCGTTTAAACGGTTCTCGGAAGCCAAAAAGGCACACATGATGCAAGTATTTTGATTCTGCAGATCGATTTTGATAAATACATGGACGTTAAATGTTACTCCTAATAAATGTTCTTTCTTATATTTCAGTTCAGTAATTAGAATTTGAATCCAATGAATGACTTTTGCGTGAACTGTGCACAAACAAACAGACAAAAAATTATAAAAATGATTTTTGAACCTTCTATATTAATAATTTCTCGCGCCTTTCAGTACTTACCTACTTTTTTCTACAAAATTCTGTTAACACGGAAGGTCTGCGATTTTACTATATTATGTATATAAAGAATCCATTTGTTAAAAGGTTTCTCAGTACCGTTCATTATTTATATTTAAATCGTGTTCCCGCGCTTTTCCTGTGACTGACAGCTCTCAGTCACGTGACGCTGAATGCCAAGATGGCGGGAAATATCAAGGACTTTCGATTACGTAAAGTTCGAAGTAGCCAATAATAATATTAAAAGCCTACTTAAGTAAGCATTTCCGTATTTTTTATTAGAACACTTAAATTAAAGAAAGCTTTAAGCACCAATTAAAAATAATCTTTTATTGTTAGGTAAAAAAGCAGGTAAAATCAAGTTTGAGTAGATTCTGCATAATTGCAACCTCAAAACACGGCTTTATAATAAAATCATTAGCATTTAATTTACCGATAGGTATACCTACAATGACAGGCGACATCATTAATACAATTTTATTGAAATTATGGTTTCTGGTACAATGCTACCAAGCCTAGAGTTTACGTTTGTGACCAGAGCAATATGTGTGTAATGTCCTTCATACTAATAATATAATATAATAATAATAATAATAATAATATAATAATAATATAATAATAATATAATAATAATAATATAATAATAATAAACTTTTGTTAGTTTTTTTTTTAATATTTGGCTTGCAAAAAAATATTGATATTCTGATAACAATAGGCTTTATTATGGATTATTTCCCGCGATAAAATACCAATTTCTTATTGAAATTATAATCATGTTTGCCGCCTGTATGAGTTAACCAACTAAAATAAATAGCTATATATAGGTCTGACAAACGCAGGACGATAAAATTGCATTGCATATAGATACGGAAGGCATAAGGCATTAAGCTCGCCTATGTACAAATTTATTCAAATAGTATAAATAAAGATTTAATAAATAAATAAACAAGACAAGAACTGCTCGTAAATGTCAAAAAAGGTCGTTGCAAAATATCATAGTATCTGTTCTCATTCCAACCAATCAATGCTCAATGATGACAAGATCCCATTAATATAATGTTATTTAGTGTTGCCAAATGCTTAGGTATAAATTTGAAGACCTAAAATGATAATGACGTGTTGGCCCAGTTGGTTTAACCATTCATTTATAGAAAACTGTACAGTTTTTCGATCACGATTTCAAGCCTGGTTGTGGAATTTAGTTGTTAATAAAAAAAAAATGTTCGTTTGTTTTACAACATCACTATGGTGCCTCAGAAAGCACGTTAAGCTATCGATTCCAGTTTTACTACTCATACTAAACTGTTGGTAAACAATGAGTCCGTGGGGATTAAAACTGAAAGGTTTATAATGAAACTAGAGGACCCGCGCAACTTCGTCTGCGTAACTTTAACCGTTTACGCAGACGAAGGAAGCTCTCAAAAGGAACAATTTTTTCCCGTTTTCCCAACATTTTTCATTGATGCTTCGCTCCTATTGATGGAAGCGTGATGTTATATAGTCTTCCTTTCTAGATAAATGGGCTATCTAACACTAAAATAATTTTCAAAATCGGTTCAGTAGATCCAGAGACCCTACAACCTCACAAACTTTACCTCTTTATAATATTAAATTACTCCAAGGCTCATTAACGTCTGCAGTTTTCTCTCTCAAAAAATAAGCATTTTAATTTAGAGAGGAAATGCTGCCAGGGTATTGGGCACCATGCCACATGACAGCGATTTGGAGGAGCAATATTTTTTGTAAGTATTTCATTTTATTTATTCACTTAATAAGTTTTTTTTTAGATTATTTAGTTTTTAATGTAGTACGTATAGTTTAATTAATTTTACGTTTTCTATTTGCAATTTATTTTAAGTTTTTCATATAATTTATTAACAATATATGTAAACCAGGCATATATTAAAAGTAAAAAAAAAGTAAGTGCATATAAGGTGCACTTGGATAGGTCGCCATTCCTCCCACAGACAAACGTTGAAAATATAATAAAAAATAAACAGATAGTGAAATATTAAACTATTGTCCTAGCAGGAGAAAAAAAAACACTAGCTACATACATAACCAACCAGTTTAAGACTACGTGTGTAAGTATTTATAAGTATATACAAACACTGCAACTTGTTCGGTGTAGACCCAGTATACCATATCGGTGGGAATAAAATATCTGATGGGTATCTGAGGCCGCCAAAGCTGTACCTAGCGCCCTAATACACCCGTGATGGTACGAAACTAATTTCTCAAGTTGTAACTTAGGTAATAATAAATAATTATAAATCTCGCGTGATAAAATGTAGAAACAAAATTAATAAATTGCTGATTATCAACTTATTACAATAATAATTACCTGTAATCAATGAAGTTGTAAATGCAGAGGAGCTAGAAACGTTAAGTTCACAGAACGTATGACCTAGTATTTATTTCCAAATATACTAGCAGTAACAGCGCAATGTCTATAGACAAAATAACCAAGTTATTAAGACAATATAACAATGTTTGAACATATCGTGCAATTAAAAGTCCCTGACTTTATTTATTTTATCATAATCAATACACAAAAAGAAATACATATTACATAATACAGCACACACAAAGAAATAATAATAATTTTACAAACAAAAACATTTGTTTATTGAAATAAAAAAAATGGGTTCTATAAGTGTTACTCAAGAAGCCAGGAAAGGGATTCGCGACCTCGAAAATCTAAAAACGTTTACAAATGTCGTTTTCAGTGATTTTTTTTTTTTAAATGTTAAATGGAACGTTAATATATATTAATAAGTTAATAGATTATTTCTAAAAAGACTATCTAATTAGTATCGAGTAAGTAATATTTACACTTCTAGTAAATATTACTTACTCGATACTAATTAGATAATCTTTTTATAAATAATCTATTAACCTTTGAAAAGACACACAAAGTTTGGTTTAAATTTCTAAAAATATTACTTTAGTTGTTATTTTAAATTTAACAGAATTTTTATAAAGAAATTATGTAATTAGGATCGAGTAAATAAAATCTACACCTCCATGTTCTTTTTTTTTCCAAAAAAAAATCTTTATTATCACCGAAAAAAACATTTAGATGGTTTTTGACGCTCGAGTTCGCGAATGCTTTTCCAAAAAAAACCACTGTGTAAGAAAAAAAACATTATATTTATTTACTGTTCTATTTACTGCCTATATATTTATTAACGTTCTATTTATTAAGCATATATACAGGATGATTTTGAAAGGTTATAGGCACTTGGGCTAATATGAGGCTTTACTGATTTAAACAAATAACTTTTCCTGAAGAACATGTGTCGCAAATTAATTACAAACCCAATTTAGGCTTCTCTATACAAATTGTTTATTAATTAGCATTACTAGTATGTATGGAAAAGCCTTTTTTTATTGGCGACACTTAGTTCTATTTGATGAGTAGAGGCTTATCTAGCCCAAAGCACAACCTTACAAGGTCACCATGTATTATTAATTAACTAAAATTCCATACCTACTTGGTAAGTTTTGTAAATTATAAATTATTGACTTCCACTCTAAAAATATCTGTAGACGTAACTTATCTTTTCTTGTAATATCAATGTCTGTAATAAAATAATTAAGTATTATGCTACAGCCTTAACCTCACCAACAAACCTGAGTTTTGTTATTCATAATACTAGTTCAGACTTACAACAGGTTTAACGTACAAAGGACTTGTGTGTTATTGTTTTATTTAATAACAATTCTAGTAATTAACTTGGTAAAGTTATTTCAAGTCAATATTAAACATATGGAAATTTAATTTGTATAGTAATTTATTCAATTTAGATAGGTACTGGGATTATTCACAATTGGGTGAGTCTTTTCAGTGAGTGACTCATTTTATAGAGTGAGTTAGTGAATTGGTGATTAAGTGGCATTTCGCAAAACTATAAACTCGATTTTTGATAAGGGAAAGTTCTTTGTGTCGAATAACAAGGTAAGTGGATGGTGAATTATATTTTAAACTATCAAAAACTATTTCATTGTTGTTTTTTTAGCAAGGAATACTAATATAATAATATAATATAATAATAGGGGATATTGATCACACTATTTTTGGCTATTATTTCAAATAGTTTTCAATAAGTCAAATGACTAAAACCACTTACGTTAATTACGCGATCTCATAGTTAGGGATGTTATCCTTCGATAACTGTTATAGGTAGGGTTGCCAGACGTCCTTTAATTTAAAGTACGTACACATTTTCAGCCTTAAAAATAGGTAGTGCCCCTATTTTTAAATAAAGACTAGTGGCCTTATTCATAAAAACTTATTAAGTCCTTCAAGAACACTTTAGCAACAAAAAATATTATGCGTACAGAGACAAAACATTCTATAACTAAAGTGTTTTTCAAGGCTTCAATAAGTTTTTATGAATAAGGCTATAGGACAATAACCAGTGTATTCTGATTTTATAGTGATATAATAGTGAACATTTAATTAAAAATAACATCATGTCTCTTATTTTCATTCTTAGTCCTTTATTTTCTCCTAAAAAAATCTGTTTAATACGAAACGGGAATTGGCAACCCTAGTTGTAGGTCACTAAAGATCCCTTTTAAAAAAATTACGAGGAAAAATTAGGTACCTACTAGGTAAAAATTTATTTTTTATTTTTATTGGAGCACGACATATGACTTTGTATTTACCTGGTAGTGAGCAGACCTACAAAGTCCATTAATGGGGTCAACACTATGACGGGTAAATGATGCGATTACGAAATGGAAATTTAGTCTGCAATTCGACTTGAGGAATTGCAAAAACCGAAACATGACTAGGTCACTTGACGGTTTTTGCATCTGTATGGGCGGTGGTAATGAGACCGGTCGGCGGCCTAGCGGAGATATAGAGCCCTTCCTCCTACCTAAAGAAAATTAAAAAATACATTTTATAGGACTTTATTGTTTTGTACTAGGTAACAAAGCTATAAAACTTCTAAAATTGTAAATGTAATATTAATTTTATTTTATTGAAGACTTTGAATCTACCTGATGGTAAGCAGACCTACAGAATCCAAGAATGGGGTTGATCAATACATTGTTGTTTAACAGCATTGATTGCTCCCACTATGCCGGCTAAATGATGCTGTTACGAAATGGGCGGCGGCAAATACGAATTTGCGTAACGAAATGTCTACGTCTAGGCTGTATGGGATTGTGCCCTTAGGCTTTTCTTGGGGAATTATAAAACTATTACTACGTAATGTCAATACTTGATGCCAGTGCTATATTTTTAGTTTGAATTGTTAAAGATTGTAGGTATTATTATCCAGCATTTTCTTCTTACAATTTTACAGCAATAGTTTGTTATGTAAGTATATATATATATAGTGGGAACTGCGCAAACATAATTTTTGTAAAGTTTTTATTAAATAAAGAAATTTGTATTTGTATTTGTATATATATATATACAAATTAGTGTATTTTATATTATTCTCAGAGTATAGTGGACAAGGTATAGAACAAATTGTTACTCGCAATAATTAGGTATACAATTAAGTACTACGGTAGGTACAATTTTTTTGTAATTGAATAAACAATAATAGGTATTCAGGTATAATAATAATAGATAGGTTTTAAATTGTGTAGATTCCTACTTTGATATTCTGAATTGGTCATTAAAATACCTACGTAAGTTAGGAATTCGTGACCCTGAGCCGTGTTCGGAAACGTAACACTTTAACACTGGGTAGTGTTATAGAGTGCGATAAAAATATTGAAAAATGCTTAGAGAAGAAGAGATGCATATAGTGTAGTGACATTACCCAGTGTTAAAGTGTTAGTTTACGAACACGGCCCTGTAACGTTTTTACGCTGTAGTCATACGAAAAAACACGCATATACGTAACGTGCAGGATGCAAGTTAAATAAAATCTTTAAAAATATACAAAAATAACATTAAATATATTTTTTAGATAACTAACTCACACGACCCATTTTTCAAAATTTATATAATATAATAAAATTTATGTAGGATTTTTTTAAACATACTTCCCTGTTCACAAACTAAGCTAAGCTATCTGTCCTACCTACTAGAAACAACGATATTAATACATATGTTGTAAACACCCAGACCATAGCAAACTGTATAGAAAGACCTACCTTAATATATTTTTGCTATGAGTGGAAATCAAACCCACGACCTCTGGATTAAGGCAATGGCGGCAACCGCTAGACTATTTCCACATATCAATCAAGATCTATAAGAATTTAAATTTTGTAGTATAAAAAAAATATATATACGGACAGAACGTCATACGGACAACTGAGTCTTACCAGGTTTTTTTTATTATTTTTAAATCAACCTTAATTAAGTATACATGGTGACTTTGAAAGGATGTACTTTGGGCTAATATGAGGTTCTGCTGATCAATACGAACAATTTTTCCCATGGAACCATGTGCCGCAAAGGAAAAAAAAAATGCCTTCTCCATACAGACTAGTAATGTTAAAATTACCAAATGTAAAACATAAAATAGGAAAATAAATAACTAAATTAATAAATTAATGAAATCTTTGAAAACAACTTACAAAGAAAATATAAACTAAAACTATAACATAACAAAATAAAATCGCCCATTAAACCTATATAAATAAAACCCTATAAAATGAAAATAGAATCTAAATTTGTGCCGTGCGGCATAGTGCCCAGGACACTGTATGTATATATATATATATATATATATATATATATATAATCACGAGTGCCTTACGGCGTTGGAGACCGCCTAGACGGCCTCAAGGTACCCAGCGGAGGGGTTTTTAATCCTATCTCGTAGTAGCCGATGGTATGAGTCTATACCGGACGAAGTGGCTAGCTCGTCGCGATGTTTGGATAGACTCAATAACCCATTTATAAACAGTTTCACAAGTTGGTATAGTGAAACTAGAACCGACAGCTTAACATGCTCTCCGAGGCACTATAGTGGTGTCGTTAAACAAATGTACATACATTTTTTGATTAAAAACTCATTGGTACACACCGGGGTTTAAACCAGGGAACTAAGTTTATTTATTTATTATTACAAAAATCTACAGCACATTACAATATATAGTAGTAAAATTTACATCACAGAACAAACTTTGGCCATTGTTAGATTTCTTTTTTGTTTATTATACTGTTAATAATACGGTTTAGGTATGTCTTTGTGTGTGTGTGTGTGTGTATTTGAAAATAAAAGTGTATTCGTGTGTATGCATGGTTGTGTATTGATTTTACTTTAGATATTATGAGCTATTTAGTATTATTATTAAACCTGTATGTGATACATTAAATTAAAATATAAATTAAATATGTATATACCTATATATAAGTGTTTTTTTAAGTCTAAGGTCTAACCAACTCGGCCACCACGTATGTTAAGTAATGCCCTCAAATCCTTAACCTTAACTTATAAGTACGGGGCATAACCCTCGCGTGCCGGGTAACGTGACGTAACCGGAAGCGGTAGGGTCAAGTTACAGTCGGCCTGAAGGAGAAACCACTCACCTAATACCATTTTAATAAATGACTAACCTTTTCTGACTAAAGGAATTTATATTCTATTCAGTGGGGTGGAAGGTGTCATAACGAAGAGTTTATTCAAATTGAAATTTGTTTTGTACAAAGCTTTTAGCGTTATGCGGTAATTTTAATTGTATTATGTTACACATTACATTTATTTTTACATATTTTATTTGGCCACCCTGCGATAACCTCTGATCGAATAAGTTTATTCGATCAGAAGTACAAATTACAAGTTACAGGTCAGAAATTTACAAAACTAGATTCAGGAATGGCCTGACCAGTTTATAACATTTTTCGATTTTTTCTATTTAATTTCTCTCTAATTGTATAAACACACTATTTATTCTGATATGCCCTAACCTGCGCGGACCCCTATCCTACCTTCCGCCTGGAGCCTTAGAGAAAATACAGGTAAGGCGACATGTCGCCTAGCCTTCAGTCGAGAGTGTGGATTGGTATGGATTTTGACAGTTGACAGCCTACCTCACGCCTATAGTCTAGACTATCAACTGTCAAAATCCATGCGTTTTGACATGACTGAGGCGACGCGACATTCGACATGCATGAATTTTCCGCAAGGAGCCGCAAGCAAGCGGCAAGCAAGGGCTGTGGGAGGCCGGTGGAGGTAGGGCCCGACTGCTGGCAAACGCCACCTCAACTACATACATGGCCAGTCCGACGCTGTACACTACATGGCAACCAATGTATGTGAAATAGATATGTGTAAACAATAATTCGGGGACACATCCTTTGCTAAGAGTTTCTCGAAGTATCTGGTTCAACATTAGCCCTCTAATGTGGAACCACGGGCAAAAAGTTTATACTGTATTTTATTGTGCATTATGTTAAAGGTAAACAAAAATATTGTGAATACTTACCTCCCATTCCTTGATCCACTTTTAAAGCTCTCATCATCCCTGCCATTCCAAGTCTTAGTCAATTGTGGAAGACCAATGACGCTGCTCCCTTTTACCAACGAACCGCCCGGCTGCTCAGTGCTCCTGGTCTTTCTGCTTCTCAAGCCTTGGTTCCTGGCTGACCCAACCAAGCTTTCTGCAGACTTGGAAATGCTTCTGGATATGGCGGTAGGGGGAGCTTTCATTGGAGTAGCTGGACGATGATGGTATAGCATAGCAGGGTTATCGTTTCGAAATAGTTGTAGATTTTTTAGTGCCATCGTTTGTTAGTGGTTTTAGTAGTAGCATTTTGGTTCTTCACCGCCTAAAAAAAATGTTATTACAAGGGTTTGAAACTATATGTAATAACTAGCTTTTATTTAACCAGCTTCGCCCGTAACTTTATTTGTATAAGGTGGTAACCGTATTGTTGAAGGTGGGAACCTTCCCCTATTCAAATTTCGAAAAATAGTGAAACACATGTCCAACAGTTTTATAAAATACAAAGTTTCACTATTGTTACTCTCGTCTCGTTTCTAAGTTATAACACAGTTATAAAAACCAACCAACATTGTAACTCCCCCTCTCCCTTATAAAATTTCCAAAAATAGTGAAATACAATATCTATTTATTTTCAAACAAGAGTCTACGTATCAATTACATACTTTTCAAGACTGTAGCACCTTCCAATACCGAGAAAACTTTCGTGAAAAATCATTTAACCTTTTTAACCCCTTTGGGGCTGGGCTTTGTTAACTAAGTCACTCGGGACATGCTCTTATATTTATATTAATTAATAATAAAATTGCGTTAGTTTTTTTACGCTGACGAGTACACAAATAACGGTTTATACAGAAAAATCTAAGCTCTATCTTATACTTACTTGTGTATTTTATGTGAAATCGTTATTTGTTTAAGATTATTAAAAGCTAACAGAAAATTCGAATATATTATAACAGGTATTTAAAAACACCACTATAGTGCCTCGGAAAGCACGTTAAGCTGTCGGTCCCGGTTTCACTATACCAACTTGTGAAACTGTTTATAGATGGGTTATTGAGTCTATTTAAAACATCGCCACGAGCCACTTGTTCGGTATAGACTCATACCATCGGCTACGACGAGGGGGATTAAAAACCCCTCCGTTGGGTACCCTGGGCCGTCTAGGCGGTCTCAGGCGCCTTAAGGCACCCGTGATGATATGTATGTATGTAGGTATTTTGAGAGCTAAACACGGGAGTGCTTAACTCTTAAACTACTAAAAGGTAGTCGATAACTAAATGCGTAGTCGCTATCCCAGAATGTAGTCGTGACCAAATGAGTAGTTCCTTCTTAAAGCCTAGTAGCGTTGCTAATCAAGTGGCCTAGTCAAGTTTCGGTTTTAGTATGTGGGTTCGCCGGTTTTCCGGAGACTACTGAATCGATTTTTTGGCGAGGGGGTAGTCTTCTTTCATGGTACGGTTACGAAACGGCAGATTGATTTGACGATAAAGCAGAAAGGACATTAAAATAGACTCGAAATGCAAATACGTCACGTCGCCGTCCATTTCGTAACCTCATCATTTAGTCGGCAAAGTTGTATTGTTAAACAACATTGTATTGATCGACGCCATTCATTGACTTTGTAGGTCTGCTCAACATCAGATAGATACAAAGACATAAGCCGTGCTCCATTATAAAAAAAAACCGAAAGAGTAGGCAAAAATTAAATGCAATGTGTCTATCCGAAGGTATAGCTAGTCGAAACCGTAGCTGCTATCCGAAAGCTATAGCTATATAAAATATAACTTCGATTTCTGTCCAAAATATCACCAAAGAATAAATATTTGAATAGGTTAAATTTAATTATAGTACTTTAATGTTTCTGACACTTAGAGCAATTAATTCTGATAGCATATGTTCAAGGCTGTAATTTAAAACTAGATACCTAAGTAATAATATGTTTTATATCATAGTTATCAAATACATTGATTTTTATTTGAGCATGGTTTGTGAGTTTGTATCCACCTGATGGTAAGCAGATTAACAAACTCCATGGATTAGGTCGACCATTGTTGTTGACTACGTCGGTTTAATAGTGCGGTTATAAAATGGGCAGCGACAAAGACGAATGCGATAAGAGTCTACTTTAGTATCTTCGCTGCTTTATAGTGAAATTAACTGACCATTTTTTAACTTCACCCTGAAAGGGGACTACCACCGCGACATGAAATCTGTGCTGTAGGCTCCTGAAAATTAGTGAACCTACAGACTAAAACCGAAACATGACTAGGTCATTTTGATGGTTTCCCAGTCGGTTTTTGTTTATCTGCAACGTGAATCCCAACCCCAATCCCATTCTCAGTCAAGTTGTTATATTCGTTGAGAATTGTAACAAATAAATACCCGTGATTTCAGATACTTTTTATTATTCACATAATGTTGCCTAAAACACGACAGCCTGACATAGGCTGACATTTAAAAGGTCAAACGTGAAATAGAAATATAAAAACTTACTTATTTTATTATGTAATATAGTAATATAATTATTATTACATACTGGGTATTTTTTGGGACAATGGAAAACAAAATTGTATTGTGTTCAAATCAAGAGCATGTTTTTCATTTATTACAAAAAAGGTACACAAAACCACTTCAATTTTTATACTAAACTCTCCCCGACCCAAGACCCCGCCACCTGCCTAAACGTGTTTTATTTGCCTGATACGAGTACGAAAGCAATACTTAACTGTTGTAAGATTTTCTAAATTATCATTTATAAAAAGTATAACACAGACAAAAAATATATTTATTAAATTATACGCATATTTTTGTTGTTGGGAATTTTGTTTTAGGAATATTTTTGTAACTAATCACCACCAATGATTAATAAAAAAATATGATATCAGCTAACTGCTGCTTTTTTTTATTGCAAAATTGGAGCGTTATTTCAGTACCTAACACTTTCTGACCTACTATATAGGCATGCAGTAGAGTACAGTAGTATTCTAGGAGACTCCTGTAGTCGGTGAGGCCGACGGAGAGAGACTCACTGCTACTTCACATAAGACACTGGTCTTAGAAGACACGTGTCGGTCAAAGAAGCGCCAAGAAACCCGACGTATTTTCTGACCCACGATAAGAGAGGTGTGTACGAGCTCTGCCAGTCCCACATAAGGTTGGGCTCGTATTCTGTAATATCTTGTAAATAATTATTCCGGAGAAAAAGACTACCTTATCTGCCCACAAACTATTTCTATAGGTTGGCAGAATCTGATATAGAAGGTATATTCTTTCAAGCGAATTCTTTAATGAGTAGAAAAAACATGGTGGGTAAAAATCTATAAATTATAGAACACAGATAATTCTCTGGATGATAAATGCAAAACGTTGAATAAAATGATACCGAGTTCGATTAAGAATTGTTTTACATATTATACAAGTATTAATAATTTAGGTAATATGTGAAAATTTAAAATTTATCTTGTCTCATATTTATATTGTATTATCACTCTAGTGCTGTAAGTTTTCCATCATAGAATAAATAAATAAATAAGCTTATGTCTTTCGGAAACTTTCCTTATTATTTTTTAATTCAGACTGGTAAAGAGATATTAGCGCGTGAGAATTTACCAAAAAAAACTCTACCTATTCAAAAACGGTCCCATAAACCAGGGCTAGCTATACATCTGTTTTATTCCTGTCACATTGATGTGAAACAAAAGTTTTTTTAACTTATTTTTTATTGTGACTTTGTACCTACTTACCCGATGGTAAGCATTATGAGTCTATTTTAATATCCTAGCTGTTTTATCGTGAAATCAAGTGCTAGCTTCGTAACCTCACCCTGAACGGAGACCACCTTGACCAGAAATCAATTGCAGTAAGACTAATCTCCTGAAAACCGGTGAACCCACAGACTAATACCGAAACAAAATCACATCACATTTACACCAGCACTAAATATATCAGTTTGGCGTTATTATATTAGTAAGTATGGCTTAAAATTAATTATTTACCTTAAAATAATTTAATTTAAGTATCTCCTTTAGAATTTGTAAGTCTAATCTATAATTATCATGCTATTATTTATGTATTTAAAAAACATTTAGCACTTGTTAAATTCGTTAGACAACGCGCTGCGCGGAAAACCGCGGGAAATTTTCCAATATGGCGGACACGACCGATTGATTCCACCGCTTAGCTTTTACTAAATTAGTGCTAGTGTGCTTTCACAAACACACAGAATAATGGTTGTTCGCGCCGTTCTATAGCTTTTCCCTAATAAATCTATAAGTTTTGTAATGGACAACAATTGTAGGGGTCGCCGTTGCTTCATTATTCATTCGACAAACATGCTTTATTTACACGATTTTCGTTTTTCCTTTTTGGAATAAAATATTAAACCCTTATATTTTTTAGCCGTATACTCGTACCTACTGGAAGCAATTAATATTTTATTTTATTATATAAGAATGGCATGTGATTTAGTATATAGCATGCCAATATAAGCCATGAATGCCCTATTCATTATCAATACGTTGTTGTTTAACAATATTTATCGTTCCCACTATGCCGGCTAAATAATGCGGTTAGTAAATGGGTGGCAACAAAGATGTATTTGCATTACGAGTATATTTGAATAAACTCGCTACTTTATCGTCTAAGCAATCGCCGCCGCGCCGTTTCGTATAACCGCACCATGGGCGACTACAACTTCGACAAGAATCGATGCAGTTGTTCTGGAAAACCCGTGAACCCAGAGGCTAAACCCGAAACAGACTAGGTTACTTAACGGTTTTTGCTTCTATGTATAAGCGTAATATATGTGGTAACGAGTCCGGTCAAACCGGTGAACACACAATTTTAATTTAATATTTAATACTTTATTAACGATTTTACTTTGACTGCCCTCGTGGTCTATTTGGTTACGCCATTGGCATTGTATCCGGAATTCGTGGATTCCATTCCCACACTGGACAAACAATAACCCAGTGTTTGTCGATCCTGCTGTATGCGTTAAAAGATGCGGTTACGAAGCGGTAGAATGGTTTTCACTCCTGTGTCTGAAATTTCCGCTTTGCGTCGTAGCATATTGTTATTGTTGTGTAGATTCGTAGCATCATTTTATCGTACAACAAAATACACGTTTTTACAGTAAGTAAATGAAACCTTAATACATACATTCAAAAGGTTACATAAATTGATTTTATAAAATCTTGCCGTAATAAATGAAAGCCGATTAATTGAAATGGTTTAGCAAAAAAAATAGGTACTTAAAATTATTTACATATTCTATATATACATTTATTTAGTAAGTAGTTAACAACTGTATACATATATAATAACAACTTGTAAACTCTGAATTATGCAAATAAATAATTATTTATTCATACATAACAAATTGTAGAATACATTAAAACATGTTTACACAGTTCGTTTCTAAATCTATTACAATTAATTTAAGCCCTAGTCATCACACTAGAATTCCCTGTGTCGTGGTCAGTCTTTTACAGTACCATTTATAAACTTAACACTATGAAAAAAGTAAAAATAGATTTACCAAAAACTTAAAATAAGCAATAAAAACTTTAGATATCTAAAAATTAAAGTACATACCTTGGGTATGTATGTACTTTATTTTCTCTGCTATAGATCTGCTTTACAAATAAATTAATGATCATACAGTAGTAGGCAAGTAAAGAAACACATGAGGTTATGAAACTATGAGTTATTTTTATTAAAAATATTAATATTAGTACATAATAAAAATTTTTATAAAAAAAAACATTTAGATTGATCTCATGAAAAAAAGAGCTATTGAACTCTAACCATAAAAAACAAATTTTTAGTATTCGTGTCTGTTTGTTTGAGTGGGTATCACTTAAAAACTGCTGGACCGATTTTTATACGTTTTTTTTTGGTTGAATAGTTATTATACAGGGTGAATTTTTCAAGTGTGCCTTCTCAGTAAACTATAAGGAATATCAAAATATGCTCAAAGGAGTCTCGGAACCGATTTTGATAAAAACTAAAAGTGCATCATTAGATTTTTGAAAATGTTATTCTCCTAGCCGGGAATCGAACCTATTATTATTATTATCATTATACTAACGTCTTTTTTACTATTAACTAATCAAATTGTTTGAAATAATGATCTTCAAAACTTATCATTACTTACCAGAATTTGATCTTTATAAGCGACACTATCAGCTGGTGCAATATTACAGGTGAGTTTTTTTTTTCAAAATCAACCGGGAATCGAAATTCCCGGCTAGGAGAATATTTTTTTACAAATCTAATGATGCAGTTTTAGTTTTTATCAAAATCGGTCCAAGACTTCTTTGAGCATTTGTCACTATTCCTTGTAATTTAGGATTTGGCCATGAAAGCACACTTGAAAAATTCACCTGTATAACTCGGGGGTAACATAGAATTATATTTTAACACACAGGGAGTTAAAATATAGAGGATGTTTTATGTTTTAATAGTCTTTTTAAATTATACGCTAGAGAAAAATCTATATTATTATAATATTTTAATGTCAAAATTTGCATAATATTTTCAAATTGTAAAGTAAAAAGTACAAAGGTGGACTTAATTGCGCTAGATTGGCATCTCTATCAGTCAAATCTAGTCAGTCTAGGTAACTCTACCTTCGGGAAAAATAAATAGTAATGGCCCTATTCATAAAAAAAAAATGTTGAGTCGTTGAAGAACACTTTATTGACTATAGGTTTTGTCTCTTTTACGTATATGCATTTTTATGTCTAAAAAAAGAGTCAAAATCTACAATAACTAAAGTGTTCTTAAAGCCAAACTATACATTTTTTATGAATACCGGTATAAGTATTTACTTGAGTTTTATATTTATTTTTAGTATTATATTTTTTTTTATGTCTACTTTTTGTTAACTAGAGTGATTGGTAGGTTAGTTTCATTTCATTTCATTTCAATTATTTTTCAACCATTGCAAATTTTACCGCACTCTCGGTCATATCAATTTTATACAATATGCAATTGTATATATTTTATTTTATATTTTAATATTTACTCGATTTATAATGTGTTGCTTAAAGAGACGAAAACTGTAATAATGTAATATAGAATGGCAAAGAACTTCCGTCGTAATTTTTTTTAGACAATGCTTTTTGTGGAATAAATTAACGAATGTAAAGAGGCATTATAATGATTTATATATAGTATTAAATAATGTCAACTCATTAACCACTTATTAAATAATATTAATTAGTAAATATGATTAATTAGTAAAATTAATAATATGATAGCAGCTGTAGAGAGGCTTTGTCACAATACAAACTATAAAATACTTATGTCAAGTTATAAATATAAATAGAATTTTATTCTTTATGTCATAATATATAAATAATATATTCATTGTATCAATAATCATATAAATATATAAATGTCCAAAATATAATTAAAAATTAAAAGAGTGGCTGTAGAAGGGCTTATATAAAATTTAATAAATGTTATGAAATTAAAATAATAATAACATAAATAAGTTACTTGAATGTTTAATTTCACATTTACCTATAATGGTATAAATAGGGAAATGTGAATATGAAATAAAAGTACGCAATGTCAAAAAAAATAAAATAAAAAAGATATCAGCTGTAAAAAGGCTTTGTCATCATTATGGTCTAATTAGAAAACAAATTTATTGAAAAGACATCTAATCAAAATTTATGAAAGCATTAGGTATCACTTAAGGCTTTATTTACACACTATAATATGTTTTTGTAATAAGAATATTTTTTAATTTAGTTTTAAAATACCAACTAACTAAAATTCAATATGTCGATTTTAATAAAATATTACAAATAATAATAATTCAACGGTCCAATAAAAACATGAAAGTAAAAACCACGGAATAAATATGTATTATTTATTCCGTGGTAAAAACTGTGCCCGTCCGCGGCGCGGGGCGAGTTTTTTTAGCTTCATGAATAAAAATCATTAAACTGTCCAAGAGATAGAGTCAAACTACATAATACATCTATATGTACTAAATTATAAAGCTGAAGAGTTGGTGTTTATTTGGTTGAACCCACTAATCTTAGGAACTACTGGCTCGAATTGAAAAAATATTTTAGTGTTGGATAGACTGTATAACATCACGCACCATTGAAAAATGGAGCGCAGCATTAATGAAAAATGTTGCAAAACGGGAAAAATGTATTCCTATTGAGAGCTTCCTTTGACTGTTAAATGATGCGATTACGAAATGCTGCGACAGAGACGAATTGTATTTCGGGTATATTTTAATATTCTCGCTGCCTTATCGTCAATTTAACCACCCGTTTCGTACCCGCACCCTAAAAGGAGACTACCTCCTCGAAAACCGGTGATCCCACATCATCAGATGGATACGCGCCGTGTTCCAATAAAAAACCTAGCCCGGTTGACAACACAGGTTAACGCTTTGCCTACACTAAATTATAAGTACTTAGATGATAGAAACCTTTCATAAAAGTTTATTTACCTACCAGGAGACTATGACCTCAGAAGATTGACAACTGATTTACTTTTCGACGCCCGACCAATTACTAACATAAAGAAAAATCATTTTTCATTTCTAACACTAACCAATACACTAAAATATATCTTGAAATCTACAAAATAGGGTTCAATATAAAAAATGAAGCGACTTTTTGACAGATTGTTGGTATAGTCAACATCAAAACTGCTTAATATACAAACATGTGCTCTGTGTTATTAAGTTAAGGTTTTAATTAGCTCAGACTGCTTTTAAGCGATATTTGTGCTGCCAAAAACGGGGAAGGCCAATTTTATGAAAAATGAATACATTTTTATTTGCAAAGCCTCTGTTAATTTGATTTTAATTAAATTTGCCGATTTGTATCGTATTCGTATTAGGTTGGTATTGAAACTTTATTAGTATTTTTTTAGAGTTCTGTAAAGATAAAAAAAAACTGTGTTCTTTTATTGACGAATAGTTAATATTTTAAGAACTTGATTCAGTCAAATTGTTAAATATTAAAAAAAAAAAAAATTTGGTATTAATATAATAAGAGAGGGTTTTTGAAATTCATGCAAAGTATTATGACCAATCGGACGCAAAAAAAAATATCTGTAAAATATATACATGGTGACTTTGAAAGGATGTACTTAGTGCTAATATGAGATTCTACTGATCAATACGAACAACTTTTCCCATGGAACCATGTGCCGCAAATGAGAAATGAGAAAAAATATTGCCTTCTCCATACAAACTAGTAATGTTAAAATGACCAATTTGTATGGGAAAGCCAACATTTTTTTTCATTTACGAGACATGGAAAAGTTGTTCGATTTGATCAGCAGAACCTCATATAAGCCCAAAGTACATCCTTTCAAATTCACCCTGTATATATATATATATATCTTATTCAACTAAGGGCTGATTTTTCAATGGTCAGATAAAGTTATTCTACAGTTAACTTGTATGAAGAACTGTCAAATTTATTCTTTTCCATACTGTTATCAGTTGATTATCTTTATCTGACGATTGAAAAATCGGCCCTTAATCAAGGACCTACTTAACTTGTATGAAGAACTGTCAAATTAATTATCCATCCATAAAACTTATCTGTCGAATAACTTTGTCTGATGGTTGAAAATTAAACCCTTAGTTAATAAAAGCAAGTGCCTATCCCTCTAAACTTTTCAATGCTTCAGATAGCTACTTAGATATAATTTGTCGACCTCGCACTACCCATGCTGCGGTAGTTCCCACGTTCTATGTTGTTGGCAATGACCATGACAGTGCTACCTATTCTAATGCAACTCTATTATTACTAATATAGAGCAGAAATTTGAAAAAATCCCGTCATGTACCGCCAGGGTATAAATGTGGCCCCAAATGACCCTGTCTTGGTAGTACCTATTATTATCCACGATTAAATTTTTAGATGGGATGAAGGTCTCTTTAACTTCGCTAGGTCGACCGAACAACAAACAAACAAACATTGTAAAAACGGTTTCGGTTTTAGTCTGTGGTTTTCAGAAGACTATTACATCGATTTGTCATGGTGGTAGTATACTTTCAGGGTGTGGTAGAATCGGGTAGTCAAAATGACGATAAGGCAGCGAGACGGCACTGCATTCGTAATATTTCGTAATCGCGAACTCTGCGTTCTCCATACAATTTTTTTTCAGAAGATATTACATCGATTTGTCATGGTGGTAGTATCCTTCAGGGTGTGGTAGAATCGGGTAATCAAATTGACGATAAGGCAGCGAGACGGCACTGCATTCGTAATATTTCGTAATCGCGAACTCTGCGTTCTCCATACAATTTTTTTTCAGAAGATATTACATCGATTTGTCATGGTGGTAGTATCCTTTCAGGGTGTGGTAGAATCGGGTAATCAAATTGACGATAAGGCAGCGAGACGGCACTGCATTCGTAATATTTCGTAATCGCGAACTCTGCGTTCTCCATACAATTTTTTTTCAGAAGATATTACATCGATTTGTCATGGTGGTAGTATCCTTCAGGGTGTGGTAGAATCGGGTAATCAAATTGACGATAAGGCAGCGAGACGGCACTGCATTCGTAATATTTCGTAATCGCGAACTCTGCGTTCTCCATACAATTTTTTTTCAGAAGATATTACATCGATTTGTCATGGTGGTAGTATCCTTTCAGGGTGTGGTAGAATCGGGTAATCAAATTGACGATAAGGCAGCGAGACGGCACTGCATTCGTAATATTTCGTAATCGCGAACTCTGCGTTCTCCATACATTTTTTTTTCAGAAGATTACATCGATTTGTCATGGTGGTAGTATCCTTTCAGAGCCGTGTTCGGAAACGTAACACTTTAACACTGGGTAGTGTCACAGAGTGCGATAAAAATATTGAAAAATGCTTAGAGAACAAGAGATGCATATAGTGTAGTGACATTACCTAGTGTCAAAGTGTTAGTTTACGAACACGGCCCAGGGTGTGGTTTGAATCGGGTAGTCAAAATGACGATAAAGCAGCGAGTCGGCACTGCATTCGTAATATTTTGTAATCGCGAACTCTGCGTGCTCCATACAAAATTTAGGTAATATCAATGTTGCCTGTTTATGATGATAATGCAATCATAAATTTAATTTCACCTTCTGCGCTGTAGATGTCGTCCTATTAGATTTTCTTGTTCTAATGTGCTTATTTATTTGTTATGTTGAAATGTTACGGGTTTTTATGATTTGAATTAATAATAGACGATACTTTGAAATGATATGCAGTTATAATGTTATGGATTGAAATTATATTTTGCACACCACGTAGGTTATGTAGAACTAAATACTCCAATGCAACAACTTTTGTAAACCATATTCTGGCAAATAAATAATTTATTATGAATATTATTATTAAATTTAGCTTTCGCACTTCCAATAATACTCGATTACAGTTTGTCGCAGAATAAAAATAATATTTTTGTCGGTATTTATTAATGTTTCTGTGTTGAGTTTTTATTATTTTCGAAATCAGAAAAAAAAACTTTTTAAATATTATATATTTTTTTTATTACCCACAATAGAAAGATTTTTGCGTACAATTACGAACATAAAAAAAATAATTGAACTTCGACCAACAATCAAGTTGTAATATTGGAAGTACGAAAAACAAACTCAAACTTGTGAATGCGAATTCTTTATCGCCGCCCACCTCATCAAATAGCAGACATAGTGGAAGCGATCAATGCTGTTAAACAACAATGAGTTAATCGACTACATTCATGAACTCTATAGGTCTGCTTACCTTCAGGTAGATACAAAGTCAAATGCCGTGCTCCAATATGAAATAGGAATGAGGAGTTGCCGTGCCTGTACGTGAGCTATGACTCTAGAAAGAATGGCAATAGGAGTACTTATGTAGAGGTAGTGTTTCTGCCTACTCCGCAAGGGAACTGTCGGTTGTGAAGATAAATAATATTAGAAACTATATCTATTACTTAACAATCAGCTATCCTAGATATAATTCACATCTAATGCTAAACTAGCCAGGTGACCTATAAAAATACCATCACGGGTGCCTTTTTGGCTCCAGAAAACCGTTAAAACGGCCTACCCAGCGGAGAGATTAACCCATCCTTATTTCGCCGATGGTATTCGTGCCAGGTGCCCCATGTAAAAGAATGACAATTACAATGTACGTAGCAATGTGACCCAGTTGCCTAGTTATTCTAACATTGCTCAGTGATTTGATTGATTTGTCCTGGTGTAAACTAGGCGACATGCAATCGATATTCTTATTGGCAATTGCGAATCTAGGGGAAAGTTTATATAACAACAGTAGTGGGTATAAGAAAATAAACTATTAATACTATACATACATTTAGAAATTATTATACTCAGTATTAGCTAAGCTGAAGAGTATATTAACGCCTGAATTGTTTGTGCAATAACTATTTACAAATGCTTCATGAAATATTAATCAATAATTATTGAGGCGCTAAGCTCAAATTTCTTGAAAAGCCACCAAAATTGTTATTGGAGGCTTTTATAAAAATAAAAAGTTTATCTGTTCACATGTAATTTGTTGATAATTACTGGTCCGATTTACTTGAAATTTGTAAAGAATGTAAAAATCGTGTTATACCCAAGATTAAAATTTCGTTTCAGATGAACCGCTGGATACTGTTGGTAGTGATAGTTACTTGTGGATACGTCGAAGCTTTTTTAAACAATTCCATATTTACAGTACCGGCTTGGCCTTTTGACAACTCTTTTAAACTCCGAGGTAAGATACAAAATGTATCATTACTATTGGTATATACGAATATTTCAATTTAGATTAATAGATAATCATTAATATCAAGTTATAATAAGGGAAAAATAATACCCTAATATTTTTACCTTATTATATTGAGAATTATTTGTTCCACTTCTACTTTAGAAAAATAAGCATATTAAATGCACTCGCCAAAACCCTATTTCTGTTTTGGTAGTTACATCCTTCATTTATTATTGTTGTTCTTATTAAATTTAAGAGCTAGGCTCTTTTCGGTGGAGCAATCGCCACTCCTTCCTATTCTCTGCCAACTTCTTCACCTCCCTGTACGAAGTGACACTTAATTTATCTTTTACTTGATCTATGTATCTTCTTCTCAACCTTCCTCAGTACTTTTTCCTTCAAACTTTCCTTCTATTATTGTTATTAGATAAGCGTCATTCCGTATCAAGTGCCCAAACATCTTGCCCCTCCTGTTTTCTATTACTTCCAATAATCATCTTTTCTCGTTTACCATTGTCAATACTTCTTTATTCGTCTTCTTCTCTGTCCAGCTGATTCTCTCCATTCTTCTCCAACACCATATTTCAAACGCTTCCAGCCTCTCTCTATCTTTCTGTGTTAAAGCCCACGCCTCGCATATGATTATTATTATATGTTTATAAAAACTGCATGAAGTTTTAAGGTAATCAGTTAAACAACTTGTAAATTCGTTGGACGTAACACCTCCATCTGCTTCATGCCAAAAATATATGGTGACATCTCCAGTACGAGAGTTATAAATCGTGAAATTGTTACACTGCAGTTTCTGTTTATAATACAGTGCCCTAGCAAGTAAATTTGGTCCTAGAAGAACACTTTGCACGTCAACAGAAATCACTAGGTTGTCAGGGCTATCCTTCAAGTTTTCTATAACTCTATTTTTAGCACTTCGTACATGTAGTAAATGTACATGATTGTTAGATTTAAAGTTTAATGTTGTTAATTTGTAGTGTAACATTGTTTTGATGCTTTGTCATTGACGATATTTATATCTATGTGCTTTGTTCAATTTTGTTTAATTTGTATACTGTCTTCTTTATATACTGGATATGCATTTTATGTTTAATTTATTTCAACTAACAATAATAAGTGATTTTTAATTAATTGTTTTACTTATGACATTTTATATTTTCATTATTATTTTTTTAATCATTTTGTAAATTCTTTTGCAATTTTATGACATTTTTTGTTTTAATTCTGATAATGTAGTTTTGCGTTGTGCCAATTATTAATTGTGATATTTGTGTAGCATATTGGTAGCATAGGTAAATACAATTTTGTTTGAATGTGATAACTTATATTATGGAAAATGTACAAAATACTTTGCACACCACTGGTTGGTAGAATATGTTGAGCTTAATATTTTTTTGTGTCATCTTATTTATACCATATTCTGGCATATAAACTTTTTATTATTATTATTATTTTAGGCTATATATTCAAAATAAGAAATAATATTATCATTTTTTTATTTTTGTCGGAAGCCCATTACGATTGATTAGCTACTGATCAATATGAATAATATTCAGGCCATTTCACACCAATTGCTTCTGCCACTTTAGCGCTATCAAAATTGGTATTTATTATTTATTAATGTATCATTTATTCATTTAATTTATTTAAATTACTTTATTGCACAGTTATGTATACATTATATGTGTATAAACAACTAGACTGAGGCAAATTGATTGGAAGCAGACTAGACATAGTTTCCCTAGTGGGAATCGAACTTACGACCTCCGGATACAACGATAAAGATGTCATTAACGAAACTATGGCTCTCTATAATTGCGAATAATAATCAAACTTGGTCTATTGTTCTACCCTCATCATTTAGCAAATCTTGCATATAGTATAACAGTATTGCGTATAGCAGTTCCACAAGTTTCCACAAGATCCACAGCTCTAATTAGCTTTAATAAAATTTCAGATGGAGCCAGATATGATTATATAATAGTAGGAGCTGGGACTGCTGGCAGCATTGTAGCAGCTAGATTAGCTCTTAGTGGAGCGACGGTTCTCCTGGTAGAGGCTGGGGGATATCCAAATATACTTACTCGAGTAAGTTTTTTAATTACTTAAAGTTTACGACATCCTAGTCAAGATTATACGGAATTCTCACATCACGTTTTTGTGTGATGTGAAAATTGTGTGTGTTTTTTTTAATTATACTATCTCGTCAATCCTTAACTCTCCACCAAAAGAATCGCTTTATTTTCAAAAAAATACAAAGCTAGGTGAAAAAAATAATGCCGTAGTAAAGTTAACTAGATAGTAAATGTTATAAAATACGTCACACTAGGGCTGCTACATTCAATCTCATTTTAGTTTCTTTTCTATCATATATTATAGATATATTATTTCTATCATATACATAGTTCGGCAGAGATAGACGAGGTAAATGGAGTATTAGGTATCGTGTAGATATAAGACAAGAGATAGAGTATAGAGAGAGATTTAGACTCATAATGCAACATTAATGTTCAATGTTGTTGATGAATAGGGACTTCATGGACTATTTAGGTCTGCTCACCATCACTTAGATCCAAATTCGTGTTTCAGTAAAAAAAAAGGTACTAAGTGTCTCTGGACGTTATTTGATCCATAAATTATGAGATATTAAAATTTCTTATCTTAAAATATAAATATTTTTATATTTTTCAGATACCAGGACTCGCACTCAGTCTTCTTACAACAGACCTAGATTGGCAATATAGGTCTATTAGCAATGAAGTATCTTGTTTGGCCTCACAAGGAAGGCAATGTCGAGTAAGTGCAGGATTGGTCCTGGGAGGCAGCAATACCATAGGACACATGACCTATATTCGAGGAAATCCCAAAGCCTTCGACGACTGGAACATTACTGGATGGTCTTGGAACGACATCTACCCATATTTCCTTAAATACGAAGGTTTAAGAGAAATTAATAAACTACCACCCACGTCAGTTCCTTATCATAATACTACGGGAATGTTTCCAATGAAATTTTTTACCGATTCCGAAAACGCATGGCATAGCCGAATCGTTGAAGGGTTCCAAGCTTTAAATTTTCCTTTTAACCCTGATGTTAATGCAAATTCTCAGATAGGAGTAACCATAGTCGTAGCTTATGTATTAGATGGGGAAAGAATGAGTGTGGCAAGAGCCTATCTCGCTAATAATGAAGTTAAAAGAAGATTAGATGTAGCATTTCGAACTACAGTTACCAAAGTTATAATAGAAAAGGGAGTAGCACAAGGTGTGCGTTTGAGATCAACTTTAGGAGAAATGAATATATTTGCAAATAGAGAGGTCATAGTTTCAGCTGGATATATAGCTACACCAAAATTACTTTTGCTTTCTGGAATAGGACCAATTAGTGAGCTAACTAATTTAAATATCCAAACACATGCAGACTTACCAGTTGGAAAAGGATTTGCTGATCACTGCATTTCTTTAGTGGCAGTAAAAGTTGATCAAGGAATAGGAGTTGATATTCCTAATCCTCTACCACTTATACCATATGGAGTTCCGTTTATACAATGGGTAGCGAGTAAACAAGGACCATTGGCTTCAGGTGGTCTCTTAGATGTAAATACGCTTGTTAACCCAGATTGTTATGATTTTAATAATAAGACATTACAAAATAATAGTATTGATTGTGAAGTTCCATATTTTCAATATATTAATGTATATTTAGATCGAAACGTGATAGCACTAGCTAAACCTCTAGTCCAAAATGCATATGGCTTAAATGATGCGACTTTTAAGCAAATGAGTGATGCCAATGTCATTAATGCTTTTATTTTATTCTCCCCTGCTTTACTGGATGGAAAGTCACGAGGAACAGTGAGTTTAAATTCTTCAAACGCATCTGATCCTCCAATAGTTAACCCAAATTATCTAGCTGTAGAAGAAGATGTAAACAAAATGGTAAAAGCTTTAAAAATCATTGAGGATTTAGTCGAAACGCCTCCATTTAAAAATAATAATGCATCGATCCTTTATTTAGAATTTCCTGATTGCCCTAAGCCGGAAAGTAATAAAAAACAAAATGATGAATATTGGTCATGTTACGCGAGGCAGATGACATTTTCTGGTCTTCATGGAGTGGGAACAGCTGCAATGGGATCTGTTGTTGATGAGCGTCTAAAAGTTGTTGGTATAGATAAGCTTAGAGTTATAGATTCTAGTGTAATGCCAAGGCCCCCTCATGGAAATAGTGGGGCTGCTGTCATGGCTGTTGCAGAAAAAGGGGCTGATCTTGTTTTAAATACGAACTGATAATTATAGTAGGGACCTTATTCTAATAAATTGTACTGCATATAAAAATTTAAAAAAATTTAAACAATATCTTTGATATCCATTTAATATCAAATAAATTTGAATTTGAAGATTAATCTGTCATTATAGTACACAGGATTATGGATGTGAATGTTAGTGATGGATTAGGGAGTATGCATGTAACGCCAATAGGGAATATGCATGTTTTTTTTTTATTTCATTAATTGATAGAGTAACTACATTAGACCCTAAAAACAAATATTAAAAAAAAAATAAAGGGTAAAACACAAAAATAAAAGGGTTTAAACTTTGTCTGCCACTACCGCAGTAAAAAACGGTACATCACTAGCCGCCATTTTGTGACATCATTCGTGCTCAAAAAGCATATTAGTTTAATGTTATTGCACCTCAAAAGTTAGTTAAAAGGTTTGTTTATCACAAATTATCGTAATAAAGGACAATAAATACCCGAGAAAACAAAAAACTGTAGACTACAGAACACACGTTGACATTTGTTTTTGCACGAATGACGTCACATGCAGTGTTTGCTAATGTCGGATCGTTTAGAAATGCGTTCCGTTTCTACAAAAAAATAGATTTTTAAAATCGTATTTATAAAAAAAATAGCTAATCAAAATAAAATAGATTACTGTAAATATGTTCAAAGACATAAAAGGAACATTATATATTAAAATAATAATAATTGGCGTTACATGCATATTCCCTATTGTTATTATTTTAATATATAATGTTCCTTTTATGTCTTTGAACATATTTACAGTAAACTATTTTATTTGGATTAACTATTTTTTTTTATAAATACGATTTAAAAAATCCATTTTTTTGTAGAAACGGAACGCATTTCTAAACGCTACGACATTAGCAAACACTTCATGTGACGTCATAAACAAATGTTCTGTAGTTTATAGTTTCTTGTTTTCTCGGGTATTTATTGTGCTTTATTACGATAATTTGTTAGAAACAAACCTTTTGACTAACTTTTGAGGTGCAAGAACAATAAACTAATATGCTTTTTGAGCACGAATGACGTCACAGAATGGCGGCTAGTGATGTACCGTTTTTTACTGCGGTAGTGGCAGATAAAGTATAAACCCTTTTATTTTGGTGTTATTACCCTTTAAAAAATGTTTAATATTTGTTTTTAGGGTCTAATGTAGTTACTCTATCAAGTAATGAAAAAAAAAACATGCATATTCCCTATTGTGTGATTATGTGTTTAATGATGCTCTTCTCTTGTTACATGGCTTATATTAAAAAAAAAATGGTTTTACGTTTTTTTTTAAATTTATATTTGATGTTTACAAAATTTTGTCAGCATTTATTGTCACATTTGCGGGTACATAAGCCACATTGCGCATCAGACCGCGACACCCTTCAACCGAAGTGATTCATTGTACTTCGGTTGAACGCGCCCTAACAAGAGACTGAATTATAAATTAATTTCGATGGACAATTTATTATTTTTACTTGGACTTTACCTACTATACATGTACTAGACATGTTTCTTACCTCTTTATGTAGTTTTTTTTTTATAATTTCAAATATATATAATAAAATTAACTTAAACAATTATGATATTAACAACTTACCTCTTTATGTAGATTTTTTTTTTATAATTTCAAATATATATAATAAAATTAACTTAAACAATTATGATATTAACAATATAACTAGGTAACAATCATTAAAATTCAGGATTATATAGTTTTAATTTAAGCCAATGATAATGCGATCTTATTTAGTAAAAATAAATTATTATTAATAAAACTTTTTATATTCCTATATTTTTTATTATAATTTTACCTAACAATCTTTTGGAAGTGGAAGAATCATGAAGCTAAAAAAACGCGCCCCGCGCCAAAAGGTGATCATGTAGTTTTTTTCAGCGGTGCGTAACGCACCCGCGTGAGAAGCTTGGACTGAATAGTTTTGTTTCCCGGCTTCTCGCACATTAAATAAATCGGCAGCGACAAAATATACAATTTAAAAATTATATACGTGGTGGACGAGTTAGTTAGTACAGGGACCTAAGTTTTTTTTTTTATTTCCAAGGTCTATTACCTTGGACTTAAAAAAATACTTAGGTCCCTGGTTCGAATCCAATGTCGAATACAGTGTGTACCAATGAGTTTTTAATTAAAAAATGTATGTACATTTATTTGACAACACCACTCTTTACTTACATTTACTTTTTAATTAAAAACTCATTGGTACACACTGGGATTTGAACCAGGGACCTAGGTGTTTTTTAAGTCCAAGGTAAATGACACTATTGATTTGTGTAATTTACAGATCTTCTTACCATCGGGTAGAAACTAAGGCACGTGCCATACTCTAAACAAAAAAAGGACCTTATATTATACCAAACACGAGTGCAAAGCGTAGTGAAATAACGATGTGAGAATTGAAACGCTTGGTTTGTCGCAAATAAAAGCGAATACCTAACGACCTGTATGGTCGCGGTTCGATACCCCAATGTTTTCGGGTGTACGGTATCTAAATATTAGTCAGAACATAATGGAGTTTGTTACCATTTTCATTTATACTATAAGAGTTGAAACAATTTTACTATTTGATATAGGATTTGTTGCTAAAAGTGCAAATTCTTGAAAAAAAGGCATTTTTATTTAATGGTGATCACATTTTTATTGCAATGAAATAGTAAAGATTTAAGTCCGTGTAAAGGCAATAAAGATTGTAAAATAATAATATGGATTACTTTATTAAAAAAAAACATTTTACAAGTTTTGGCTTCAACGGCCTGAATTAGGTAGAAACCTGTGTCTCAGGCAACAGTGGGCTTATTACAATATAAGATTACACTAAGTAATATGAATCACAGATTAATACATGCAGAATTAAAGTAGGTAATACAATTTTAAATAGGCATAATAATAATAAAAATAAGAATACAAAAGCACACACCATATCTAGAAGTAATGTTATAATTAATTGAGAATTTCATATCCCATAAATTTAGGCTTTCTAAGTGGACTTTGAAAGCTAAGAAAGAACTTTTTTGTATATATATGAAAAAAAAAGGTAGTAATCTACCTTCTTATAGCTGTCTACTGCTGTCTCAAGGATAGCGGTTTGTTTCAGAGACTTTCCAAAATCCGTAAATCGCATGCAGAACCACTATCGCTAAATCAGGCAAGTTCTAGAGTGAAGACCAGTAGCTCTAGCATAAGTTTTTGCTGTGTTTACTATAGTCCCTAGTAACTTTAAATTTGGTTCAATAAATCAAAAAAGACAAGTGTATTTGAAAAATAAGCGATTCTATTGGTCGATCCGTATATACAGTTAAGTTCTGTTAAGGACTATAGTAAACAAACACGTTATCAAAAACTCATGGTAGAGCAGAGTAGAGCTTCTAACAGGAAGTCCTTTAGAAAAAAATCACTCTATTCCATCCATAGAGTATATACAGAAAATTCCATCGATGGAATCGCCTCTCTGATTAATAATAATAATAAATTAATCTGAGAATCGCCTTCAGCCAGAAAGTATGGATTTTGGCAGTTCACAGCGAACGTCAATATCTATATTAATTTAAAAACTGTCAAAATCCATATTAATTTGACTGATGGAATCGTCAAAATTTGGCCCCAGCACGAGGCATGGCTTACTGGTGTTTTATTTATTAATATAATAATTCATGCAAAGGTGTAATGGAAACATACTTACATCAAATAAAACAATGGTAACAAAAATAGCAGTTCCTCTTCCTTTAATCTCGGCCTATCAGTTTTTTGTAGTAATTTACTTGTTTTTTTTTGCGAATCATATTAAGTTAATAACGGACCTCGACTACTCGCTAAGTCTCCGCAAAAAACTTGAGTAGGTATAATAACAGTAAATGTGATAGACAATTAAATTGAGCCACAAAATAGGCGATTTGTAAGATGATTTGTAATTTTTTTTACACTCACCCAAGTGGCTGATTAACCGTAGACTTTAAAACACTTACTTTACAGGTTGAAACCACAGAGTGTACCAATGAGTTTTTATCTTTTTATAAATATGTTTGGAAACACTACTATAGTGCCTCGGCACGTTGCTCGGCTCGAGCACGTTAACCTTTCGGTTCCAGTTTCACTATTCAAATTTGTGAAACTGTTTATTAGTCTTTACAAACACCGCGAGGTGGGAGTCTGAGATGGTACAATTGATTTAAATCTTAGATCGACTCTAGAGCGAGATCGAAGCTAGAGCGATATGAGATCAAATTATCATAAATTGGTATAGGCACGTAATTTGTGAAACGTATGTAACTAACATCATACATGTGCCTTAACATCATTGAACATTGAAAAATCACTCTCTAAAAACAGGAGAGGAAGCTTTTGATAACACTAATTCAGATCGTGGCGTGTGGGTTGGATTCACGCTCAAGGAAAACACGATATAACGATTTTTGCACAGTTTGTAAAATATAATATTGTTTTGTTTGGTGGCCGAGTTGGTTAGACCTTGGACTTAAAAACACTAAGGTCCCTGGTTCGAATCCCGGTGTGTACCAATGAGTTTTTAATTTAAAAATTTATGTACATTTGTTTGACAACACCACTATAGTGCCTCGGAGAGCACGTTAAGCTGTCGGTCCCGGTTTCACTATACCAACTTGTGAAACTGTTTATAGATGGGTTATTGAGTCTATTCAAAACATCGCGACGAGCTAGCCACTTGTTCGGTGTAGACTCATACCATCGGCTACGACGAGGTGGGATTAAAACCCCTCCGCTGGGTACCCTGGGGCCGTCTAGGCGGTCTCGGGTGCCGTAAGGCACCCGTGAAGATACATATATACATATATTGTAAAATATAAAATATATGTATAAATAAATACCTATCGTGTCTCTTACTCTCCGAGGTACTATAGTGGTGTTGTAAAACATTTTCTTTAATTAAAAACTCATATTCATAAACCGGGAACTTTTAATCGAACCCGGTCATTGTATTTGGTATTTTTTCATAAGTTTGTTCATCTATTTATTCTGTCGGAGTGGATACAGACAACTAAATGAAACTTGTCTCAGTCTCTACATATTTCTTTTGCCAAGTTATGACTGGGGATCATTACTTTTCTCATAGATTCACGCCGATTTTGGAGACTTTTAATTGCGCCCTCTTTTAAAACCTTCCCTATTTGATTATTAATGCATTGGTAACGCGTCCACGTTTTTCCTTCACCTCGTTTATATATATCTGGTTTGATAAACCAGATTCTTTCATCAGTGGTTTTTTTACATTTCCTTCCTCATTTTCATGCCTATAGTTTATTTCAGACCCATCGCTCCCAAATTATTCCATTTCCGATTTTACTGATTTTAATACGGAATATTCGTCGCAATGAGCGCATTTCTTTTGCATTAACTTTGCTTTCATTATTCATATATATATCTGACTTCCATACAATAAAAGTGTTGGGAAGCAGTGCATTTTGGATGGTTAGTTTTTATAGATAGCAGTGCGCCGTTGACACTGATGCCTGCATTCGCTCACCTTTCAATCACTTACTAGGGAACTTTTTCTAGTAAACACACTTCCCAGATGTATTAATTAAGACACTTATTCTAGCTTTAAGTTTTCACCCGCTTGTTCATTATATCAAATTTTAGATTATCTCGCATTTTCTCTTTCAGCGTATCCATCTTTTATATCTATCACAAATCTTTACTGATTGATGGTAATGCTCAAAATATGCAATATTTACAGCTTCATCTGCATATAATTATGTATTAATCATCATATCACCTATTTTTAATCGAGTTTTTTACGATTATATCTAACATCTTCTCCAAATATATACATATTGCCCTGGTCACTAAGCTCTAGGCCTGTACTATTGTGTACCTACTTTATATAATAATAATTATTATTCTTTAGATAAAACAAAACTTAAATACGAATAAAGTTAGTAATATGAGACTCACCAAATAAAGTTTGTTATTTCCTAAAATAGGGCCAGTCAGAAAAGAAAATTACCCACCTTGAATCATTTAGGTACATACAGTAAAGTAAACCATAGGCCTCTGGTTCAAGAGGATGTATGGTCGAACACAAACAAAAAAAAACAATCACCATAATTATTATAAACGCAGGGCCTGGTATCCCGCGGTTAGTACGCAAACCGTACGCGCCAAGAACGGAGCGTTTCCTGTGCTACCAATAAAAAAAACAACTCAATAAATCGTTACAAAGCACAATATTAAAATAATACCATGCTTTATTATTAATTTATAAATGCGTTCAGTTATAGTAAAATGTGTTCAAGATAATTTAAAAGTAGCTTCTTTTAAAAAAACTGGTTTGGGAGTTGCTGGTCAGTGCATAAACTTATTTTACGAGGGTAACGGAGGATGAACTTTTTGCTGTATATTTTTAGCCCTTGTTTATGAAAGTATGGCCGGGTCAAATTTTATGGTAAGTTAATATCATACTATTTTTATTTGGATCAAGACATTTGATCCTGTATGATGGTAAAACCACCATTACAGTGTTGATCAATTCTACAGGTTCTTAAAAAGGTAAATACGTGGTTGCCGAGTTGGTTAGGTTACATTTGTTTAACAACACCACTATAGTGCCTCGGAGAGCACGTTAAGCTGTCGGTCCCAGTTTCACTATACCAACTTATGAAACTGTTTATATATGAGTTATTGAGCCTATCTAAACATCGCGAAGCGCTAGCCACTTGTTCGGTGTTGACTCATACCATCGGCTACGACGATGTGGGAATAAAAACCCCTCTGCTGAGGCCGTCTAGTAAGGCACCTGTGAAGATATTTATTTATATTGATTTGTTATGAAACTAGTGACAATTAAAAAAAAAAGTAGTTATTTTTGATGTTTAATATCCATCACATCACAGTGTAACATAGAGCAACGCTGCCACCGTACCAGCCCGGAACAATGTAATATAGAGTCTATTATCTATATCATCACATAACAATATATCTAGGGAGTTATTGGTGGTGTCTATAATAGACAACACCAGATAATAAGAAAACTGTTTCCATAATTTCTTTATCAGTTATATATAATACTGGCCAAAACAATCAAAATACTGCTTCATGAAAAAAGTTACTAAAGCTTTTACAGCATGTTTGTTCTTTGCCTTTTTATAAATAAACTATCATTAGGTACTACTACTACGTACTACCAGAGGCTCTACCATGGGTTTGCGCATTGTAGAAACGTAACGTATTCATTTACGTATACGTGAGCAACAACCAATAGGATCGCTTTATTTTTGGTAACAGGATTGAATGAAGCGATCCTATTGGTTGTAGCTCACGTATACATAAATGAATACGTTACTTTTCTACAATGCGCAAACCCATGGTAGCGCCTCTGTTGCATTCTCGGACATCCTTCTGTAAATCGTTTTTAAATACATTGCAATTATATAGTGATTATGTCCATCCATCATACTTGTAAGTAGATTTCTTGAATACGTTTATTTTTTTTATATTTTATAGTTGCTGCGTAAACGGTAAAAGTTACATAGAAAAAGTTGCGCAGATTAGCTATGCTTTATAAAAAGGGAATGCAAAAAAAAAAAACAAATACGGGATGTATAGTTTTCTCCTTTGCCTTTTTTATAAAAAAAACTATTATTCGGTCCTATTTGTTGCATGTCTCGGCCTTATCCCTTTGTAACCTGCAATTATATACTGATTATGTTCATCATGTAGATGTATGTATACCCAATGTATTGATCGGCGCCATTCATGGATTTTGTAGGTGTGCTTACCACCAGGTAAATACCTTGTTTTATAAAAAAAAAATAACGCAACAACGCAGGAGGAGTCTTGTAAGGTCCCAGCAATATACAGGGTGAATTTGAAAGCATGTACTTTGGGCTAATATGAGATTCTGCTGATCAAATCGAACAACAATGGAACCATGTGTCGCAAATAAAAAACAAATTTGGTTCCCCCATACTAAATGGTCATTTTAACATTACTAATGGAAAAGGCAATTTTTTTTTCATTTGCGGCACATGGTTCCATGGGAAAAGTTGTTCGATTTGATCAGTAGAACCTCATATCAGCCCAAAGTACATTTTCAAAGTCACCATGTATATACCTGTTTCCGATATGCGTCTGGTATGTAGGTAGTGTATTTAAATTTCATTTATTGCTTTCTTATGGAACGAATTTATCTTTTTTACTTACCTTTAAGAAGAAAAATCAGAACCTGTAGCTAGGAATTAAAAATTTGGAAAATAGGGACTTTCCCTTAGTATTATAAAGACCCACTGAGAACTGATTTTTCAAAATTCCAATCCCAATGCGATAAAATAAACGATTTTTCAGTAAGGTTAATTCATACCTCTTTTTAAGTAAGGAATAAATAACAGAAAATTGCTACATCGCTCTTATCTATTTCAAAAATCAATCATAAGGCTGAGTTGCACCAAAGTTGACCAAAGTGCCCGTTGAAGGTTAAAATGGCCTTAAATGTACCAGCTGTCATTCGACCTTTAAAATAAATTCTCGACGCCATTTTTAACTTTAATCGTTACAGATAGTTTATTTTGGTGCAACCTAGCCTAAGTGTTTAACTTTTTTTAAATTTTCCTATTCTGCGGGCAAAAAGAAATGGGGCTTGTTTTTTAACTGTTCTATATCTCAGAATAGATAAGTATATTTATTCTACAATAGTTCATCTCTATAGAAAAAAAAAAACTTTCATTACCGAGGCGTTAACTTTCCCGGAATTTCATTTACATCCCGTTTCGAATTTAAAAAAATAACAAATTTGGACAGTAGCTTCCTTTTGTGATGTGGGACCCTACATTTGTATGTAGGGTCCCACATCACAATAAATTAATCGCTCCTTTGTAGGAGCGATTAATTTTTCAAGAAAAAATGGTTAATACTCTTTAAAAATTATCAATAGGTGTTTTACAATTTATTTAAAATTTTGGCAAGAGGGAAAAACAAAAGCTACACTAGAAATATATGATTGTGTTATCAATTGTTGTCATGTGAAATTAGCTTCTACACATAATTTAAATATTTGTTATGAAGATTTTATCACCCTCCATTATAAAGGGCAATTAAAGTTATACCAGATGTTCATTATGATAGAAACTTATTGATCATTGTTAGCCGACGCACCGAATGGGGTGTCAGTTCCCATACACATACGTTCGACATGACATTGTACCCATTTGCAGTCGACAAAAATGTAATGGCATTTTGGCTCTACAATGGCTACCTTAATAGTTATTTTATTACATTTTTTTTAAATTAATTAGTGAAACATATTGCAAAATATAAGTATATCTTTATCTCCAGCTCTATGTGTTAAAAAAAGTAGGCTCTCTTTTGTCGCCTGTTTTTTTTATTGTTTTTAAGGCCTTAAAATTTAAAGTAGTCTACGAGTTAGGAATATTTATTGTGTTTCATATTAAGCTCTGTGGCCTCAGAAGAAACAAGTGGAAGCAGCAGATTTAATGGAGCAAATGTGTCCATGTGTCTCACTCTAAAGACCCTTACACCACTAGATTATTGTCATGCCGATTAGGCGACTGGGGCATGACCATAGATAGTCCCGTGTTCTAGCAAGTATTTTAAATGTTAAACTCCCACACAATGCATGGTCACAAGCTAACCCCCCTATTAAGTTTGGCGGTTAGAGCATACGTAAAATGACATACGTCGACGCTGGTGCTTCTTTATCTACATGCACATGCTGTATTAGATCTCGTTCTCTCCATGTTACATTTACAGAAGAATGATACCATCATCATATATGTGCCTGATGCACTATTCTGCCAAAAGTTATGGGATACTTCTATATTGTTTTCCCAAATTTATAATACACTTTCAAAATCAGGTAATATTGTAGACCAAGCTCGTTTACGAGCCTCGTCTATAACTGAATCCAGTCTTTGGCTCCATGTTCTTCCTTCTCCCCAATTAGGTATTCTTCTAGATAATCACATTTTAAGAATTATATTCTTTTAAGAATGATTACTCTTCGTCTAGGTAGCATTTATTTTCCTCATAACTGCATTTATGGCACGTTAGTAGATAAAGCCGCCATGGTCTCAGCTGTTTAAAAAGCGTAGGTAGTATTCCCAGACATTCTTTTCTCAACAACATAATAAAACGAGCTCTAACGACTGCTAACATTCCAGCAATCCTAAAGCCCCCAGGTCTAATTAGGAATGACGGAAAACGTCCAGATAGTATAAGGTTAAAACCTTGGTCTAATGGCATGTTTTTGGTCTGGGATGCAACGTGTGTCGATACTTTAGCTGCAACACATATTGACTCTACAAGTATTTGTCCAGGCTCTGCTGCCGCCGAAAAGGCAGCTAAACTAAAACTTAATTGATATTCATATCTAACAAATCATTATATATTCCTTTTAATCGCAATATAAACATTAGATGTTTAGAATCAAAACTTTTCATTGAGAAACTAGGAAAAAAATTGGTATAAGTTTCTGGAGATAGTCGGTCTAAAAATATTTACAACAAAAAAATATATATAGAATGCAACGTGGGAATGCGGATAGTGTACGGTACTTGTAATAAAAAAAAAATCGGTGGTAGAGATTTTAAAGAAAAATTTTATCTTTTATAATTATTTTGTACTATTTTTTATGTGATACGTTATGAAATACGAGCAGCCAAAATAAAAATAAAAGGTTTGTGAGTGTAGATAGTTAAGTAACTGCATAGTATGTATATTTAGCAAATAAAATCATAAAAAAAGTACCAATTTTTTTTTTTGATATAAAAATAAATATAAATGTGTTATCAGTGCTGGGATATATATAGATAGTAATGCATATGCATGGGTCTTGCACGAGTTAAAATAGTTTTAACTATTGATTTTTTCAAAATAAAAAACTTTTTAACAAAAAAATACCCGACTTTAAAAATTGTTTTAACGTAGCTACGAAATCTGTCTTCTGATAATTAAGACCCCACATAATACACGATCTATACGCATTTATAGCTAGAGTGCATCTTAAATCTCATGACAATTTCACTGAGCTAATCACGTCTAAGTTGCATTATTTTATTACGGAGGTCTGGTTTCATCTTGATCATAAGCATCATTCATCATCAGAATTCTAATGATAAAGCAGGAATGTAGGCAGTTTGGAACAACGAGTATGTGTCTACTAAATGACATATTTTCTCCACTTATTTTGATTTAAAAACTACTGAACCGAATTTGGTTATATTTTTTATGGGACCAATATGAAAGTATATCCTTTTAAATTAAAAAAAAAATGTTCAAAGTCGATTTAAAATTGACGCAGAAATCGGGGAACATACCGAATAAAATAATGAAGATCCCGACATTTTTGTCGATGGTTAAAAATTACACAAACATAATTTAAGTACTTAATTACACATGTATTTGATCAACAATGTTGATCAAATACATGTGTAAAGCAATGTAGGACTAAAAATCATGCCTTTTGGCCTTAAAAAGACAATACATATGGTGCCATCTACTGAAGACTGCAACACGAAGGCCGTTAATACAATTGTTAGACACACTTATGATTTGGCCGAAACTGAATCCGGAAAACAATAATTTTCTGTTATAAGCACTTTTAATAACAATGGTCGCTTGTTGAGGAAGATCATTGTTTGGTTTTCATTATGCAGACCAAAAAATGCGAATGTATATCAAATAATTAACCATTATAAATTTAAATAAAGTCGTACTATTTATGTACGACTTTATTTAAATTTATAGAAATAATAAAATCGTAAACTTTTCAAAAAAAGTACTGACTGTAGCGAGAAATGAGTATCTATGTAAACTTTTTTATTTTATTTTTGTCACTTTGTCTGTTATTATTTGTACGGTCATCATGTAAAAGCCACTCATTGGTTCAAAATCGAATTACTGAAAGATAAGCTTTATTGGGAGAAACTTTAGCGTTTAATTCAGCAAAATCGAGTAAAGTTTAATTAAACAATATTTTTTTAATTTTAGTTAGACACCTAAATAATAGGTCCAAGTGACGCCTGCTCGGTGTCGTTTCTGATGCGGTTTTTTTGTACTCGGAATGCTATGAGCGTCAGCAGCAGTTTACCGTGAAGGCGTCTAGAATCGTAAAGAAACCTTTAACCTAAAAATAAGTATATATAATATTCTCATAAATAAATAATGATGATAATAATATAATTACTATTCTGCTTAAGTATATCTGGTTAATAAAGATGTAAATGTAGAGATCGCGTGAGATTTGACTTAAGTGGACGCACGTTTAAGTTTTCAAGATAATCTAGATTCAATTCTCGTAGTTTCTTAATTAATTGTGTAACATGTAAGGAGCAAAAACTTGAGTTATTATTGATATAAGATCTAATATAATAACATCGGTGTTTATAAAAAAAAACTGATAGGCCTTGAAGAACAGTTTAGTTTCTTATAAAATAAGTTTTCTCTCTTTTTAGGAACAACAATTAATATGCGTAAAAGAGACAAAACTTATTTTAATTAAAGTGGATAAGTCCACAAGAATTACTCCATAAAATAAAATCATATTTTTTTATCACATGCAATTATCAATGAATAATACTATCGTATTTTAGGTGAAGGTTAAAAGGTTTTAATTGTTAACTTTATTCTTTCTATTAATTTATTATACTACTAATGGAGATATATCGACTACGATTCTACTAATTAATCTAATTAATTTAGTGAATAAAAGTCTACTTTGTTTTTTTTACATTCCGTTTGACCGTAGTTGACATTATAGTCAAACGTTTCCATTGCGATCTAATGAAGATGTAAATTTACATAATAAATTGATTTTATTTATATCTTGTTTCAGATATTATCAGCAATATATATTATTATTAGCCTATGGCTGTATCTACCTCCGATCTCAGCAGGTGAAACAATTTTATCAACAATATTAACACCAACAGAAAATGCTAATATAGACAGCAAAAAACTACTATCAAGACAAAGTAGGAGCGGATATTACAATCCTTATGAAGAAAGATATGCCTCTGGTAGACAGTTTTTAGAAAGGTTAGCTCAATATGAGCGTCCGCGGTGTGGCAGATGTCTAGATGATAGATACGACGATAGGGACGATCCTAGAAGCGATCCTTATGACCGATCCAATAGAGATAGATATGATGATAATAGAAGACCCAGTCACAGACCCACTAATGGTAACAGATACGATAGAAATCAAAACAATGATAGAGACGACAATAGAGATGAAGACAATAGAAGATATAATACAGATAGAAGGGCCGGGGCTGAAAACAAAAACGGGACAGATGAAAATACAGATGACAGAGAAAAACGTCCCTATGATGATAAAGAAGACGATAGAAGGCCTAGTGGAGGCAGAAAGGGAGCTAATAGAGATAGGGACAGAAATAGAGATAGATATGATGATAGAGATAGATATAGACCTGATTACTATGATAGATTTTTAAGAGATCCCTATAGAGAAAGAGAGCGAGATCCTTATAGGGAACGTGACCCCTATGACGATCCTTACAGGGAAAGACGACCTTCACTTGAGAGGTATCCTTACCCAGATAGATATGATGATGGGTATGGAGGAAGGTATGATGGGTACTATGATAGGAGACCAGTTTATGATGATAGAGGTAATGGATACGACGATAGAGGATATGGAAAAGGCCGTGGACCTCATGACAGGTGAGTGTTTTAAATTAATAAGATATTTATATATATTATAACTTTCTAAGTTATAATATTTATAAGTCAAATCTAATAAGTGTTCGATTTGTTATAAATAAAGTGACATGAAACACATGCAGAAATACCAATAATGAAAACGCTTTCACCTACAATAATGAAATAGGTTTTGTCTATTGAATGACAAAAGTTAAATGGAGGAGCACGTAACGGTAGTCTGCTATTCATTCGCGTGCCATCATTGTCCTATTTTATCATATTCATTTTGTAAAATAGCGGATCGGTCACGTGAGTTAACATTTTTAATCATAAATACTTAACCGTAATAATAACTGACTAATAAGTCAGTTATTTTTCCAATGCTTTAATTTATTCGCACAGGCATTAATTCGGAATGGCAGAATGTTTTAAGTTTTGATTTCGTTGAATTTAATTTATAGGGACAACCAACAAATATATTTCTGATATTCTAACTAACATAGAAAAATGATAAACCGTATTCCATCTATATAGCATGTCTAGGTATCTATGGTTTTTCAAAAACTACCTTTTACGTTATACCTATTATCAAAACACAATAGCATACAGTCATAATTTACGTTGGTTTTCGCGCATAAATAATAGTAGGTAATATATTGTTAAAGTCACAGAGGTAATGACCAATTACGAAATAAAATTGCACGTCTTGTATCTTCTTAAGTGCTATTATCCAATTTGTAAACAATCTCGACACAAATAAAACACTGGGATTTAATTTAAGTACTTATTTTACTAGAAGTCTGAAGTAGTGTTTATTTTAAAAGTTTATTAATATGTTCTCGCCAAAAGTACTATTTAGATTAGTTTTGTTTACCTAGTGATTTCCATATTTATTTATTTATTTACAATATTTATGCATTTTTATAAATTCCTTATTAGGATAATCTTATATTAGATTTTTTTAAAGATAAAAATGCAATTAAAAAAATCCTGGTGGGTGGGACTCAAACCCACGAACCTCGCTATAGCGGCAAGGCGCTCAACCGCTGAGCCAACCAGGTTCCACGAATTTTGTCATTGCTTGTTATCTACTTATACACAGACGCCCTCTATTAGCTTTCTTCTATTAACTCTATACAAGTGAAGTTAGAAGACCTAGTTTCTAATACTAGGTGGATCGATTCCCACCCACCAGGATTTTTTTCATTTTATTTACAATAGGTATACAAACGGGTATCAACCAAAGCTATATAATGCATTTTTTTTTACATACTGTACTAGGCTGATACCTAGAAGCCCGTATATACCATGAATTAAGCTATTTGCACAGATTTATATATAATAATTACACAAATACAAACTGCTTATCCTAATATAATAAAAAGAAGAACAAAAATAGCATATACTCGTAGCAACGCGGCCACCGTACTGATACAGTATGGTGGCCGCGTTGCTATATGGGTATACTGTTGCTTATAGTTATCTAATTTGTTTTATAAACCTCTGAAGAAAACCCCAAATAATTCCGATACCTTTTAAAATTTTATTTTAAAAATAATTAATTTTGGATTAAATTATTTTTTATTTTATTTTTAAAGTAAAAAATAAATATACGTGGTGGCCAAGTTGGTAGACCTTGGACTTAAAAACATTAAGGTCCCTGGTTAGGATCTGGTGTGTACCAATGAGTTTTTAATTAAAAAAAATATGTAGGTACATTTGTTTGATAACACCACTATAGAGGGGCGTGCATCTCATAGAGACAAAAAGACACTGTCTGCCCTGATAACCCTGACACAATGCACAATAATTTATATTTTATTAAAACATTTAATTTATGTTAACTATTCATAAAATATAAGAAAAGCACCATCTATTGGCAACTATTAGATATAATTTATAATTCGACAAACGCGCCCTCATGCATAAAAGTATGTAAGACGTTGAACTAAACTGTCTAAGTTTGCACACATAGAAAACGTGTAAAAACCTTGTCTGTATATGAAATACAAATATAGTAAACTACACGCACATACAAAGAACCTCAGCAATGTACCGAGCGCCTTTAGACACTGTCTTTTCGGATAATATAGGTATCAATTAACTTTTGCGCGAAATTGAAATGACACCAACATAATTATAATCACGATATAAACATAAATTTAGCCTTTCATAATAATTTTTTTTTTTGGTTTATAATAAACTCGTAATTGTTACGGACTTCATTTGATTTCACGGAAGAAATTTGATTTTTTATGTAGTTTATTAGTTTGTTTGCACAATCGGTACGCGTAAGATTCTTTTTATTGTGGAGATAGTATTTTAAAGATCTAATTTGAATTTCTTTAGGTATTAAAAATGGAATGTGAATGCAGTATGTTTTGTTTAGAAAAAAATAAAAATTTAAAGTTTTTAAATCTTACTTTTGAAGAAAAAAGACAAGTTATTACAAATGGTCGTTGTGTGCCGGTATTGGATTTAAAAACGGTCAGCGGTAAGATAAATAGATCATTTAATATAAAACAATACGAATTATTTACTTGGTTGACGGGTTGTAGTCATACAAATAGATTGTCTTGTTTCCCTTGGTAAGCAGGGGTACAAAATCCATTATATTGCCATTTTTAACAAAAATTCAGTGCTGCACTCAGTGTTCCTTTTTCTCACCATTTACTTTCAATGCGTATACTATACTACCTATTGTGTAAATTGGATACTTCAGGCTCCTTTATGGGCCGCTTCGAGTATCCGCAAAATGATATGTTCAAATATTTTTAATCAGTCATTTTGAGGATATAAGAGGTGGCTAAATCATAATTTGAATCATAAAAGTTTTTTCTGATTCAATCGCGAAGTCTGCGTTCTCCATACAAAATGAGCTTTCGCACTTCCAGTATTATTCAACTACGCGAAGTTTGTTGTACACAAAATATTTATGTTGTGGGTAATACATATCTTTGTAATATATTATAATTGTAAAAAAGTTTTTTCTGATAAAAAAAAACCCATACAGTTAGTTTACACAATGCCGACAAAAATATTATTTTAATTATGCGACAAACTTCGCGTAGTTGAATAATATTGGAAGTGCGAAAACTCATTTTGTATGGAGAACGCGATTGCGAATGTAGTGCAGTTCTCAGTCTCATTGCTGTCTAATCTTAAAATGTCAGTAGTTAATTAGATTAGATTGAATAAGTACCATCAGAAAAAAAATCCTAGAATGAAGAACTAGTCCTGATGATATCGTTCTTGGACATGTAGTAGCAGGTATGTAATTATTTGCAGTTTCAAAAAAAAAAGAGGATGTTCAAGAGGAGCTTTATAAATAAACATTTGAAAAATGGTATATCATCTACAAAATACCACAGATATGAAAATAACGAACCTTTTATTTTAGTCAGTTTCCATATTTCAACATCGCAAGGAAGTCATGTTCTATCATTATATGCTTATTACCAAAATCTTTTGTTTTCCAAAGGTTGAAGGACGGATTTCATAATCCTTTGTTTTTTTTTTGTATATTTAGGTATGGATGAACAGATATCATCATGCTACTGCGGCTATTAACCTACTTCCAATATTCTGGTTAGTATATTTGTGTCAAAAACGAACGAATGATTATATTTATTAGTTTTTATTAATTATCATTACCTAAGTAATGATAATTAATAAAAACTAATAAATATAATCATTCGTTCGTTTTTGACACCAGAATATTTTTTTCAACCGAAATACATTAAGAAATCAGACCTTTTAAATATTTAAAAAAAATAGATATTACAATATTTGAGCATCTTATTAATAAAAAAGCGGCTCCAGCCTAGTGGTTAAGTCACTGCGCAACTGATAATAAGGTTAAGCAGATGACAACAAGGCCGGCCTGGGATGGGTGACCGCTTTATACAACGAGGCTATTTCATTATAAACACCGCAGCAAGCTCGCCACTTGTTAGGTGTTGCCTCCGAATACCATCGGCGAAATGAGGATGGGTTAATCCCTTCGCTGGGACCCTGAGGCCGTTTAAACGGTTCTCGGGAGCCAAATAGGCACCCGTGATGGTATTTATTTATTTTATTTTAATTCTATTGATAAAAGCATTCCACACATAACAATCAGAAAAATAACATTTCGTTTTTAGAAATTAAATTGTCGTGCCTTGAGAAAACTTTTCATAATTTGATGTTAGTTAATATAAAAAATGCCAGCTATTTTAATTCAACAAATTTATTTCAATCGACCATTTGAACATCAATCGAATTGATGGTTCTATTAAGTAGTAGAGAATAACCAAAATAATGTTAGTGTATATATATAACCTGAGGATGAAATAAATAAACAAATGCCGGAAGAGATTGTATCTTTAACATCAAAAAACGTTCAACAGCTTTTTGTAGCTGTTTGGTTTAAATTTAATTCAAATGTTAGTTACGCCACTGTTGTAACCCGTAAATGGACAGTTAATAAAAGAACAATGGTTCTCACGCGCCTACTGAACGATGCTCTTCCTCTAAGTTCAAATCCGAAGGTTAACAACTTAAAATAAAACAAATTAGCAATAAATTAAAAAAAAAACTTATTGGCTATTTAACTATTATACTATGATCTACTTACAATTTATTACTAAACGCATACAAATTAGCATGAAGAAGCAATAAAACAAATAATAATATTAAAATGTAGAGAAAAAACCTCTCTTGTGGTCACAAATAGCCCAAAGCCTAATTTTATTTTTTACTTACATACATATCATCACGGGTGGCTTACGGCGCCCGAGACCGCCTAGACGGCCCCAGGGTACCTAGCGGAGGGGTTTTAATTCCACCTTGTCGTAGCCAATGATATGAGTCTACACCGAACAAGTGGCTAGCTCATAGGTACCTATATAAAAATAATAATTCAACTTTGACTAACAGCTTAGCGGTAGTAGGTCTATTTGTATGAGCGTCAAGACGACTGCTTACCTAATTAATTCATAAAATAATCATCTATCTAAGTCCTATACAAGGATCTAAGTTTCTGAATAAAATAATCTGTTCATTGTTGATTAGATTAAAAAAAAAAAAACTGAAGATACATTACATTTTCTTTCAATACCATTCTTGCTTCGTTAACATTTGGTTAATAGTGTTTAACTAAAAAAAAAATACATACTTGTGTTTATGGAATCTACAAGTAATAATTGACAATTAGCTTGACTAATTCATATTCTACCCACCGGCAAAATAAAAAATTGTAATCGACTTTCAAACTAACTGACCGTCTTAGTGTCAAATTCTACAATATGCCCTTTATTTATTTGTTTATGTTCCTCGACTATGGACTTTCGTCACCATAAGTCCATCTAATTTTATGGAGTGTCGTTAAAACATTGCTCAACTGTGGTGTGCCCTATTATTTGTTTGTGGCAATATTTTCGCTTTACAAGTGACAGAAGACCTAAAATCAAAATTAAATTGAATTATTTGATTATGCGTACGTGTTACATGATTCATAACATTATAGAGTAGTTAGGTAGTGCCAAATTGGCAAAAGTTGTGGTTCGTTGGTTTGGAACTGGACAGTTATGTGAGGTGAGGGCATTCACTTCTGGTCATTCAATTGTTAGTTGTTTTTATTTCAAGTCAATTACCCTATATCGATGTGTTGTTATAGTAGATTGCTCATTATACTCGTATTTGATCGCGTAATGTACGACTGGCAACTCTTAACTACAACTCTTTTTAACTCTCAATATATTCATTAGCTCAGCTTAGAATTTTATAGCTAGCTCAACCTCAGTCAGTAAAGTACGTACTTCAACTATCTACTAAGTATTGGTCATTTGGTATTCCAAATGAATGAAATAAATAAATAAAAATAATATAAAAGCAGAAATAAGGCAATTTGGTTTAATAACACTTCTAAATCTAAATATCTTGGCTTGGAAGTAAATAATACTAAATGTGAATTGTTTTTCCCATCTCAAATAAACCATGAGTTAATTAAAGCTTTTGAAAATATCGCCCCAGGAATAATAATTCGTAACAATGAAGATATCACTTTACTCGGATCTCCTCTGATTGACGAAGGAATTACTGCAGTATTAAAAAATAAATTAGATGTATTTAAACGGGCAGCTTCTAAATTAGAGGACATAGAACCACATGTTTCATTTTATTTGCTATCAAATTGTCTCACTTCACCGCGGTATATGTACACTTTACGTACATCTCCTTGTTGGAATTCTCCTGTTGTAAATAAAATTGATAATGAAATAAGACTAAGTCTAGAGTCTATTTTTATAGGTAGGTATATTTTATTATATTTTTGTTTAATAACTAAATTGAATATATATGTTTTATATAATTAATATATACATAGACTGGTAAATATAATTAATCACTGGTTAAAAAATAACACTTTAATTTAAGAATAAATGTTGTGGCTTTTGACCAGGTTAATCTATCTTACCCACGCTTACATGCGCAAAACATTCATGCAAACCTTTTCCAAACGGGATGAAAATAGGCAAATTTATTGTCAAAACACGTACACATTTATTCGCAAATACAGTCCTACACTTCTGGGTTCCCGTATTCTTGCGAATGTGAGGGGCTCAGGTTAATGAAATGAAATATATATACTTAAATATAAATCTTCTATACTTATATTATTAAGCTGAGGAGTTTGTTTGTTAGGTTGAATGCGCTAATCTCAGGAACTACTATACTACATTTATCGATGTTATATAACATACCAAGATCAATAGGAGCTGGCATCAATGAAAAATGTTCCAAAAACGGGAAAAAAATATTCCTTTTAAGAGCTTTCGTTGCGTGCGCTGCTTAAACGGTTAAAGTTACGCGAAATTCAGCTATTATAGTATTAAGATATACCGTACCTAAGTTTCAGGCCGTGGGACGAGACCTACAGAGGCCAGTCCGGATGGGACGCTGGCGGCCGAGGTTACTACTTCGCATCAGGGAGACCTGACTACGCCCCCGCACAGGCTTGGGGTGGTAGTCGAGACTACGCCAATCAGTATCCTAGGGAGTATGCTAGGTAACTACCTAATACCTACAGATAACCAAATAATTATCAAACTATACCTAGACCTAAGAAATTGATTTTTCTAAGACCTGGACAACAAGTACTCCAATAGTTGCAGTGCATGCTGTTTGAAAAATTTGTTAAAAGTCAAACGTAAAATAATCCAGAGCTTAGTTTGTGACCAGAGCAATATGTGTAATTTGTCCGACATATTATTATTTAAATATGTACCTAATTTACCATATGCGACTCGGCTGCGCTTACGTAAACCGCTTAGGTTTTTAAGCGCAACTTATAAAACAAATCTGTTAATACAAAAAAAAAACAATATAAAATAATCTGTTCATTAGGTAAAAATACAAGGTGGACTTTAAATAGATATCTATAGAACAAGAAAATATAATTTTTAGAATTCGTGTCTAGACAGGCAAAGAAACAAACAGATATTTGCTTGTTTGTGCGCGCATCACTACAAAATACAAAACTACTGGACCAATTGTTTTTTTTTTTTTTGAATAGCTGAAGTGCCTTTATCGTAATGCAAATTGTTGCCACTTTTACATTTCGTACCGCATCGTTTAGTGGGAGCGATCAATATTGCATTCATGGAGTTTGTAGGTCTGCTTACCTTCAGATAAATACGGCATGTTTACTATAAGTACTTGTACTATTATTTCTTCTGTGCCATAAGTCATATCAAATTTAATCGAAAAAAAATCTCAATATGTCAAAAATATTAGGGGATGGCCCCCCTGGATCCGAAAATAAAACGAAAATCACAAATATGACACATTTTTTTGTTTTTTTTTAAAAATATATTGAAGAAAACCTATTTATAAATATAATTATTCAAAAAGTAGAAAAAACAATTTATTGTGATTATGAATAAAAATGAAATTCTTGGATTTTTTAAAATACTTATATTCGTTTTCGTTTCAAATGGCTTTGAGAACAGAAATCAGAAGCTATGCTATATATTTTTTCACGCGTCTACGATGAAGACTCGTCTCCAGTTTTACATTAAGAAGAGGTTCTTTTATAATAGAGATTTTGAGTTTTCATTAGTGTTAACCCTTATGAAACTGAAAACGGGACATTTCGGCGTCCCGACGTTTTCCGACACCGGGATGGGTAGTGAAAAACGGGTTGGTCCGGTATGTTCACGTTATTTATATACCTATATATATATATTTATATAATTTCAGGTAAACTTATAGCTTACGAACTTATAAGTAGTACCTAACAATATTTTTTCACACACCTACTTCCCATTAGCTTTTTTGATAAGATACATATTTTAACCACAAATCGTAAAAAAACTATTTAACTTTAAAAACGTTTGAGGATATTTTATTCAGTCGTCTGGAGATTTCTCAAATTACCAAAAATTTTCCGACAATCCGCATACTGCTAAAAAAATTCCATGAATTCGTTTTAGCCGTGGTCTAATAGATCTAAATACACATTTCAGATAACAAGTGCAATAAAATAAAATAATGTTACATAACAGACTGGCTAGGTTTTTGGATGCAAAAGACGGCGGCCGCTTTGTACAAAATAGATAAAATAAATATTATATTACATATCCTTTAATCTGATTACACTTATATAAAAACTTTTATTATATTGTTGTTCGGCGTGTCTGACACTGTCCCTCTGGAACTTTCCAGTATTTACTTTCGTGGTTTAATCTGGTCCTCCAATTCGTCATCAGCCCATATTCATCACATGACTAGGTTCCATTCTGTTACTGCCTTAGTATATTTTTTTACAAATAGCTCTTATAATAAATACCACTACTACTTTAAACTACTTAGTTTTTTAATGATTTCATCTCTTATTTATACATAGTCTGGCCATAAATACTGTTACAATTAAAAATAAAAATAAAAATAAAATTACATTTGAATTTGGAATCTGTCATTTTTATGCGATTGTTCATTGTGTTTTCTCATTTTGGCGCCAATACATTGTACAATATTTTGCGATATTAAAATGGAGTGGGGTGATAAAGAGAAACGAATCGCTGTGATTGCATTACACTAAGGGCCCGTTCGTTTTGAGAAAAAAACATGTTTTCAATGATCATAATGACATTATGCGAACTTGCGTTTTTTTTGGTTAGTTTCAATCACAATGCCACAATTACCACTATCCAAATCGAACGCAATTGTTATCACGAATCTGTCAACTGTCACTTGTTAAGTAAAATATAGGTTAAATCGTACAATCCACTAATATTGTTTGATAATAGTTGATTGTGAAATCTTTCTAAAATCATTTCGATTTAAAATACAATAAGTTTGATCCTAAAAATATAAGACGGCTGCGACGTTTAAAACAACAACAACTGTCACAACCACAAATGTCAAAATATGTTCACAACGCCTCACCTATCGACTGGGGTCAGTTTACGGTAGCATTCTGGGCCAAGAAAAACGGCCATTGTGGCAGATCACAATGCCACTTTTGCCGCCATAATCTAAAAAAAAACGCATAAATATACATCGTGTTCGTTGTGAACATGTTTCTGTCAAAACAAACGCGCACAAAGTAGGTATAGAGCCAAACTCTCCATCATTTGGTATTAGTCAAATGTGTGTGTACCGGACTATTAATAGGTACAATAGGAGTAGGAAATCACGATTTATTAAATGTCTACAAGAAGAAAAATATTGTTTGTCGTTCTTAATTCTCCATTTCTATTCATTCGTGTTATTATTTTGACATCGTATATAACATTTTTAAAGATAAAAATGCAATGAAAAAATCCTGGTGGCGGGACTCGAACCCACGAACCTCGCTATTGCGGCAAGGCGCTCAACCGCTGAGCCAACCAGGAATTTTGTCATTGCTTGTTATCTACTTATACACAGACGCCCTCTATTAGCTTTCTTCTAATAACTCTTATACGAGTAAAAACAAAAAAAACAGAGGAGTCTGTTTTTTTTGTTTTTACTTTTTTCAGTATTTTTTATATTTATAAATTATCCTATAAAAAAAATGCATAAATATAAAAAATATTCTGACATCGGTGACTTTATTTACGAGTGGTAGGTCGAGGCACTCGTATTGATATCATATGTATGATATTTTAGTCACCCGATGATATTCAAAAATCGCACCCTTTTTTTTTGTACATTAAACATTTTAGTACTTGAAGACACGAGAAATAGAATGTAAAAAACAATGACTTCTATCTATACACAGAAATCATTGGTGTTTACCAGGCATGTTTTGAAATGTTTATCGGTTTGTTTAAAATCTACTCATTGAATTCAAAATCTAATTACTAAATGAACATTATGAATCAAAATATGAATTTAAAAAAAAAATTGAGTACTTATAGCGCCAGAGGCCACATCGAGTCGTTTTTTTGGTTTTGTTTTAAAATAAAACGCACATGACATTTCGGGCATCACTTACTAAAGATGTTCCGTTTGGTATTTAGCAAACCCTTTGGACCCTAATTTTAATAAGTCGAATTTAAATTTACAGGCCAGAAACAGGCTACAGCAGTGGTTGGCAAAACGTGAACCGCCCATACTATGGTGACCAGGGTAATGCTGTGTCATATCCACAGCAGAACTATGGGTACCAGCAAGACTACGACCGGTACGGCGCTGGTGGTGCCGGAGGCGTCAGCGGATGGCAGAATGTTAGGCCTTACAGAGATCAAAGGTGAATATATAATTTGAAGCCGAAGAAAAAGAGTAGGTGCAATACTCATTTGCTTCGTCTACTTCAAATTTACAAGGAATAATTCCACTTGCAATCCTAAGAATTTTAAATTCAGCTCTTATTGTATATATTACCTTATTTTTCCCGGTAAAAAAAATGGTAAAAATAGTTTTTTTTTTGGATGATAAAGGGTCTATATTTTACTGAAAATAAAAAGTATTTCCCCTCTTGTGTTGTTTCTTTTATATGTTATATACCTACTTATAATTCGAGAACCAATTATTCGATTTTTGTGGTTTTTGACCAGGGGTGGGATTCTTAAATATCAGCGAATGACAAAATATTACTAAAATAATTTTAATCAAATCAAATTAAAGATATACCTGCTCTTAGTTCCACTCTCTAGCTACGCAAGTAATAGATATTCACAATTTATAGAAGATATTATCAGATACTCACAACCTTTAGAGGAGTAAACTGGTGATATCAATCTTTAAGATAAAATAAAAATTATTAAAACCCAAAATCACTAACGCGTATCATCAGATCCGTATAAAATTTTAATTGGGGCAACTTTGCAAAAAAAAAGTATATTCGTATAAAAAAAAAATCTAAATCGGTTACCTATTGATCAAGTTATACGTGTTCATACATAAAAAAATGGGTCTCAATTTTCTTAAATTAACTTTAGTTCAATAGCATCGTGAAAAAATCACAATCGCTTAATTTGTCACATTTTGTATTCTGATAATCAATTATATAAACTGCCCATAATAAACTGTCAAAAGATAGCGTGTGTGATTTTATTATGATGCGATTAGGTACGATTCGATTAAAGTCAATTATTTTAAAATAATTGGGCTCACGTCGAATTATACTTCTTTTTGAAGTCGGTACCTATTTTTTTTTTATTATAAAATATTATATAATATTAGCTAGGTGTCCCTCCATATCCATGTCGCTTTTAGGGTCCCTTTTGTTCTTTTTTGCTTATTTTTAAAGATCTCCTCCACCTCCGAGGGTAAAAACTTTACGTACTTGCCATTGTTATTAACCATTAAATCACTGCCAACAGCAAAAAATTAAATTAAGTGTTACCTATATATATTTTTCTTTTATATTTTTAGCTCTCAAGTAGGAAAACGAGGGAGCTACGGACAAGCCAACGGCCAAACAAACACATACGGGCAGTCTAGCAACACCGGTACCAACACATACACAAGTAGTACCACGCCCGGTACCAGCTATCTGTACCAAAGGGAAGATGAAGAAATCACTCCCAAAAGCGGTGACACTACCACTAAGACGCCGCCATCTTGAATATGTTTTTGCTCCATTTAGATTAAAGTTAGTTAGGTATGAAAAGCCAAGCCTGAAAAGCCTGCAGAAGTAGCACAGGGACCGTGATAAGGTTAAATTAAAAGGAAAGAAGAATACATTTTTAGCATTTAAGACAATTTATCATATCACATCCTTTTGCTGCGGATGTAAAAATCACTCACAATGGGCATAAAAAGTAATATAATTTTTGTGTTCCATTGTATTGTTTTCCTTCAAAACTTATATTAAAACTTATTTCTGAAATTGAAAGATAAAGCTTTGTAAAATACATACAGACGCTCAATTAAAGGACCTACATCGATAATAATTCTTAATAAGCCTTTGCTATTATTGTGTAACTGAATCTTGTTTGGAATAAATATACCTACTGTAGTTAAAGTGTTTAATTTCTCTGGTTGTGCCTGGTCAATATAATGTGCATGGTTCTTCGTGCTCTTTTAGATCTGGAAGCCCTGAAAAATGGCACCCCAGGGGTGCAATATTTGAATATCAGCGATAAGTTTGATATCACCAGTGAAAAATATATCACCGATGACTAAGATATCATGGTTTATCAAAAGTCGTATTTTTTTAGGTCATTTGAGCGGTACCAACTTAACTCAAAAAAAAATACACTCTTATTGATATCATAGGTGACTAAAATATCTGATATTTAAAAATATGAACTTTAGAAATATATTAAAATTTGTAATTTAGCGCTCATATTTAAAAAATCGCAGCCCTGGGCTGCATGAAATGTATTGTTTTGACCTGCAGGGTCACCGACTTTCATACCGTAAGATGTCTTTTAATTTGAGAATAACTATGCTTTTGGTATCACGAAAAGTGGAACAGCGTTGTTTGAATTGACTATTATAATATTGGGAAGTTAAAAAAAGTATGAAATACGTCATTTTCGATCTCAACTCTAACGAGCTCTCACGGTATCGAAGTTGGTGGTTATGCATCTTATAGCAACTAATTTATACATTATGTATCTATATAAATATCAGCGGCAGTGACAGTTACAAAAAAAAATATAGTCATGTGAGAAATTTTAGGCTGATAGTGACATTTCTTATCTTGTGGTTTTCATATCTATATCAGGTGGTTAATTATCAATTAATTTCAGTAGGTAATGTATATATAAATAAAAATTAACGAGATGGGGTTAAAACCCTTTCGCTGGGTACCCTGAGGGCGTCTAGGCGGTCTCGGGCGGCGGTTAGTGCTCTGATGAACTGTTTGAACTCATCCCACCTTCCCCATTTCGTTTCCGTACTGGCAATATGCATACTGGTATGTGTATGTAATAAAATGCATACACATACAGTGGATGACAGGCCGAACAGAACGAAAAAGTAACGTGATTCTTATATATATTGCACGATAAAAAAGTGGAATGGCTTGTACGCATGCGTTTTCCTTTCTTCCTTTAATCCTGAATCCTTTAAGCGACCCAGGTAGTATTTTGACGTCAATTACGTCGAGAATGACACTACGTTGACGTTATAGGGACGTCAAAATGCTACCTGGGGAGGCATGAATAAGTTTTTTAAGCAGACATTTCGGAATCAACCGCTTGAAGCAAGCTACATTGCAACTATTAGATGAGAACATTCTTGGCCGTTACATTGCCACTTATCATCAGGTGGAACATTTCACATTTCCTGCCCTACTTTAAAAAAAAGTACAGATTTATTGATTTACTAAAAATATATATATATTATTTTAAAATTCATGAAAAAATATTATCGAAAAATATGTAAGCAATTTTCACAAGGCTAAATTTATATAAAAAGCTTGCATAAAATAATTTTATCCACAGAAACAGTATTTTAAATTTGGAAATCCTTTTCAACCAACATTTTAAAATTTTTAAGACCTGTCTTACATTTTTTTTTCAATCCATGTTGATTGTAGACCTACAAATATGGTCAAAACCATTAGTCAAAAAACGCATGCATCGCAGTCCGTGAATATAAGATAATAAAACATTTTCAAGCCTGACAAAAAACTTTTCTTAATTTTTTCTCATATTTATCTTTAAAATTTGTAATCTTATCTGCTAAACCGCTCACAATAAGTAGTTGTACATGGATATGACTCAAGACCCTTTATTACATACTCAGGAATTCCTCAAGGCTCAAACCTAGGGCCACTTTTATTTATATACTAGTTATAAACGAATTGCACGATATATATAAAAGTAATTGCTTGTAAACCGATGCCGATAATATTAAAATATTTCGAAAAAATTATACAACTACTGATTGTGAATATCTCCAAAATAATATTGGTACTATTCAGTCGTGATGCAAAACTAATCACATGTTTTTAAACATCATAAATTGTCACGTAAATATCATCATAAAAAATCACCTTACTAATAAAACAATAATCTACAACCTAAAAAAATCACCTTACCACCTTAATCTCTTCTGGTAAAACAATTTACCGCCTCCGTAGACTAGTGGTTGCGCCTTTGGCCCAACGCCAAAGGTGCCGTAGGTCGTGGGTTCGATTCCCACTCATGACAATAAAATATTAGTATGTATCTGTACAATTTGTCATGGTCTGGGTGTTTATAAAATATAATATGTATTATATTGTTGTGTCTGGTAATAGAACATTTATTTTCTATGAAGTAAAGTTGGATATATTTTAATGACTTACACATAACAACTGCATTAAAATATTTTATATTTACTTTTTAAAATTTATTTTGTTTCGTATAAAGTTGTCATTTTATGTACATGTATTTGGGAACTATAAAATGTCGTAGGTAAGTAAGTAGTTACTTAAAAATAGAAATTATACGCACCTATAATATATAACGTAAGTATATTTTATAAAATATAATGTCCTTCATTATAATCATACGCGGGCATGGTAGCCATGGTAAAGTTAACATAAAAACAATAGCAAATAGTGTGTTTATTAGTTTTATAAGAAATTATCATTATTTACGACACGACGCGACGCGACTCTTATGAAATTGTTGGAAAGTTTTTAAAATATCGATGTTTTCATCATAATATATGATAAATTTTCCAAAATTGTATTTTCCAGTCACTTTTTTTAGATTTTCCCTGACCTTAATGAGCTTCAAACAGAAAAGAAAAAATCACAACAATATTTTGTTTTTTTTTAATAATTTTTAGGAAAAAATGTGTATTTGAGATAAAAATTATTAGAAAATGGAAACAATTATTTTTTGCAATATTTTCGGAAAATATAGAGCTACAAAATATATTTCACATTCCTAGAAAAATAAGCATATTTTGAACTTAGATTACGACTGGCTTAGGCAACCTAGCCAGTCGTTTTCAGTTAGCAAGTTGTGTGTGTACTTTAAATATTTTCCCTGACCTTAGAGGGTCAGAACGTTAGAACGTTTTCCCTGACTTTTTTTTTTCTCGGTACAATGCGGGGGTGCCGCGTCGTAGTCACTCTTACAAATACCAAGTCCAGAGTCAGTCTTCAAATCAAATTCTTTATTTGTGAACAGAGGTTATTACATTGATGGTTTTACATTTGGAGTTCTCTTTGTTCTCCCTTGCGGTATACAAATGTTACAATCATGTTTTTAACTATAAAATTTATGCATTACATTAATAAAATTATAAACCATAATGTCAATTTATATTAATACCTACCTACTCTAATAACAAAATTCAGCCAAAATAGTTGCAAATTATAAATTTACCTATTCTTAAAAATATCAAATTAATAAAATATGTCAATAATTTATCTGAATGATATAAATTAATAATATAATATGTCAAAATAAATTTAATTTCGTAAACATTTCTACATGTATAAAATAACAAACACTAAAAACAAAATAAAATAATAAGCTATACTTTGTCATTAAAGAAATCTGAAATAGAATAGTAAGACTTTAGTAATAATAATGAAAAAAGTTTCGTTTTAAATAACTTAATTTTTAATAATTTTATGTCATCTGGAATTTTATTATAGATAGTAGGGGCTATATTAAGCACGCTTTTTTGTAGCAGTGCTGTTTGACATTTTTGCACACAGAGTTTATGTTTATACTGTTGTCTTATTGGTTGTAGAGAGTTTAACAAATAGATTTGGATTGTTTTTCACAAGTTAATGTCAATATTTTAAAGGATTTGAAAAATGGAATAGGTCTTGGTATAGGTCTTGCTAACAAATCCGTGGACTTGGTCTTGCAAAAAAACAAGACCAAAACCAAGACTGGGCAACACAAATTTTAAGTGGTACCTACCGTTATCTGATATGTTATTTTATATAGGTACTCGTAATAAAATATCAGATAGCGTTTGGGTCCCAGAATATAAAAAGAGCACCAGTGCTTTTTGTTATTGTTTAGTTTCATCGTTCAAGCTGCCTAGTAATTGTTATTGAAAGAATATTATATATAAAATATAAAATGGCGAATACAAACGTTATTAACAAAGTTCTAGTTACTGTAAACAAGTAAGTAAAATTTTTATTATAAGTGATTTTATAAAAATAAAAATTATTAAGTGTTCGATAGTAATTTGATCTGTCATAGAGTTATTACTAATACAATTTTGTTACATACTCGTAGATGATATGTTATACTTTGTGGTATATTTTTTGCGGGAGATTTTTGGAGTAGCTTTTATGTAAAATAGTCATTGTCTTATTATTATGTGAATATAATGAAATAAATATAATTTTACATATATTAATAGGGAAAACTAGTGTTCAAAATAAGGACATCTTAAGAATAAACTTAAATTTATACGTAATATTTTTTTACAAAATTAATTACAATTAAATAAATACTAAAAAGGTGAAAACAAATAACACACCCTATTGCTATCTAGTGTCCAAGGACATCTAAATTTTCTCTAATAGGTAGTGAATTACGGTATACGTACAAGAATGGCTTAGCGGTTGAGTACCTTGCCGCCAGAGTTCGAGTCCCACCCGCCTGGTTTTTTTTTATATGTAATACATATAAATATAATGCAGGCTTTAGCACAAAATCCTTGATAAACTACTTTTTATCTACTGTCAAATTATATCGCTGTGTTAAGCCCTAATAATTTTATAATTTTTATTTGGTACACAGATCTGCTGAGCCCGCAATGGATAACATCACCAATGGTGTTAACAATGCCATAACAGGTATCATGAATGTCACAAATGGTAACACCAATGCCATCACTGGTAACTACAATAACACAACTGGTAACGTAAATGCTGTAACCGGTGACCATAATGTTACAAAAGGCAATGGGTAAGTTTCAAACCCTATAATATTTCAGTACTACTTAATAATAATAATATGTAGGACAAATTACTTATAATGCTCTGATCACAAACTAAGCTCTAGGCTTGTACTATGTGTACCAGAAGCAACGATATAATACATATTATATTTTATAAACACCCAGACCATGACAAACTGTACAGAAAAAACTATACCTATATATGTTGTACTTAACTACATATACTTAGATTGTTTTTTAGAGTGTCAACAATTGTATATTGGTATCAAAGTCAAAAGTCAAAGTCAAAATCATTTATTTAATGTAAATCTTTACAGATATTTATGAATAGTCAAAAAAAAAAAAGTTTAACAATGAGGTATTAGAGTGCGTTTGGTTAGGCAGCTATTCATTAACAAAATAACGACAAATATTAATTGAACTTAAACATGATGGAATGGAAATCTTAATATGAAAATTACTACCGAACCGAACACACACTACATAACCAACTAGTGTAAGACTAGGTGGTTAGCTGATTCCATTGACCTGTCAATCATTATCTGCCATACAAGAGAGCCACCAAGGCGACCAAAATTCACCGATCATATCCATGCCTTAAATATTTATGTATGATAAAAACATGTAGGTATGTTTGTATTATTGTGTCGCACATATATGATTTGTATATAATAAAATAAGAATAATTTAAACGCGTTTTAGATCTTCCCACATTGCTAAAGGTTTATTTACATGTTACGATAATATTTTTATAAGAAAATATACCTACCTTTAAGGTTTCAAAAAGGTTTTTTCAAAAAAGAAATCCTCATGGTGATATTTAGGTGACCGTCTGCCTGTGCGTCTCTCCTGCAGCAAATATCTCGGGAACTATAGATCCGATTTACTTAAAATTTTGAATAGTTTTAGATCTTATTGATCCCATATGTAAAATATATTTATAAGCTCAAGTATAAAACGGTATAAGGTATTTTTTGTATTTAGCAAAAAAATTTTTTAGCTGTCATAAAAAAATCGGAACATAGAACCGTATCTCTCAGTCTATCAGTTTACAGACCGATATTTTGAAAAAAAAAATGGGTTTGTAGAAAATTACTCAAATAAAGAAACTTTGTAGGCCTATAATTTTATTTATGTTTTAATAGGTATAATAAGTCGTAATAGATCTTAAAATCAATGCTAATTCTGTTTTAAATTACAATGTAAACCATACTTTACAATTTTAATTTTAATATATTGGTTTTTAGATCTCCTGGTCTACACAATACCATCACTGGTAACGGAAATGTTACAATCGGTAACAATAACACCACAACTAATAACTACAATAACATAACTGGTTACTACAATACCACAACTGGTAACAGCAACACCATTACTGGTGAAAGAAATACCATAACTGGTAACAACAATCGCATAAATGGTAACGGCTATACCTTCACTGGTGACAACCATGTCATTAACTCCGTTACTACTGGTGGCACCGCCAATGATGGGTAAGTTTTTAAATCCACTACTACCAACTTAAATAATATTATTTCACTAAACTTTTTTTTTTTATTTGGAGTACCACATGTGAATTTGTATTTACCTGGTGGTGAGCAGACCTACAAAGTCCATGAATAGGGTCAATCAAAGATTGTTCTTAAACAATATTGATCGCTCCCATTATGCCGGCTAAATGATGCGATTACAAAATGGGGGGAGACAATGACGAATTGCATTACGAGTAATTTTAATATGCTCGCTGCCTTATCGTCAATTCAACTACCCATTTCGCAACCGCACCCTGAAAGGAGGCTACCACCTCGACAAGAAATCGATGCAGTAGTCTCCTGAAAACTGGTGAACCCACAGACTAAAACTGAAACATGACTAGGTCACTTGACGGTTTTTGTATCTGTAGGTATGGGCGGGGTAAACAGACCGGGCGGTCGGCCTAACGAAGTTATAGAAACCTTCCTTCCACCTAAAAATATTAAATCACCACTCATGGCAAGTCTAGAAGACCTCTGACACTATATCTTCAGATCCTGGTGGGGCATGGAACTCACCGGGTTGCGTTCATCGGATTTCAAGATTTATCCACGGCTGTTTCGGGTTCACCATAATATAACTTTAATACAATTATTATAAAATTTATCAACTATTCCAAACTTCTATTTTATTACATTTATTTATCACTATAATAAATTTATAATATATTAAAACCCTTTAAATTGCTGTCAATGGATTTATGCTCAAACTAAACTTATTTTTTGACATATAAACGAGCTATCCGTGTGATCGAATATTTCGACCAAATGCTTTTTTTTTTTTTAAATCCCAGCTCCCAAATATAATCTCCAATGACAGATATTTGCGCCGTTTGAAGTCCGCAAATGTACCAACCTTCATTAATGACACTAAAAGATATGGCACGGAGACAGTGGTAAGAGATATGGCACGGAGACAGTGGTAAGAGATATGGCTCGGAGACAGTGGTAAAAGATATGGCACGGAGACAGTGGTAAGAGATATGGCACAGAGACCGTGGTAAGAGATATGGCTCGGAGACAGTGGTAAGAGATATGGAACGGAGACAGTGGTAAGAGATATGGCACGGAGACAGTGGTAAGAGATATGGCACGGAGACAGTGGTAAGAGATATGGCTCGGAGACAGTGGTAAGAGATACGGCACGGAGACAGTGGTAAGAGAAATGGCACAGAGACAGTGGTAAGAGATATGGCTCAGAGGCAGTGGTAAGAGACTGCAAAAGAATGTTCACGAAATTTTAGTCAATACCCACCTATTATTATTTCAAATCAAAACAATTCACCTACAGATATTAGTATTTTACTGTTTTATTATTATTATGTACCTACATGTATAAAAAGTGGTAGGTACATCAGAGAAGGAATTAAAATTACCTATGTTCATAATTTTATTTTTGGCAAAGAGAACATAGCTTGATCTGGGAAATGCCTCCTCCGTTGACACATTTGTGAATTTCCATCTACAAACATATGCGTGGGCTCTATAGGAACGACTGCGTAACTAAAAAACAAGGTAAATGTAATATAAAAGATGATTTTTTATTTGTTACATTTGCTGCGAAGTCAACTGGTGCCTGAGGACCAGAAAACAATGAACTAAACGAGTGAACTAAACTTCTGAGATTCCCAGCGAATATCACTGGACAATGCTGCTGCTGAAACATTCGGAAATATTCGGATCGGACAGGAATTAAGCCTAATGAACATTAACTATTATCATTTTCATTCTCAGGAATTTTATAGAGAAGAAGCGGATATCTCGGACCTATTCGTATCCTAATTTAATAAAAATAATGCCAATTACTATCTAAATTGTTTTATTCATAAAACGAGTCAAATAAAATGTTATTCTAAAAACTATTCTTCTGCGACACCCATACATACATTCGCGATTTAGCTTTAAATCTAATAAAGTCCTACCTTTCTAATAGAACTCAAGGTGTTAATATTGATGGTTGTGTATCAGACGGAACCCTTGTAAAGATGGGTGTCCCCCAGGGATCAATTTTAGGCCCATTCCTGTTCCTAGTATACATCAATGATCTTCCACATATGGTACAGGAGATGGCACAGATAGTGCTATTTGCTGATGATACATCCCTACTTTTTAAAGTTAGTAGGAAGGATAATATATTATCGGCAGCAAATGACACTCTGGAAATGGTTTCAAAATGGTTCACGGCAAATAATTTAGTTTTAAATGCAAAGAAGACTAAATGCCTGAAATTTACTTTGCCTAATGTATCTAATATCAATGCCACAGTGAAGATAGGTGGTACTGACCTGGAATTTGTTGACTCCACTGTGTTTTTAGGGATCACAGTCGATTCCAAACTACAGTGGAAAGCTCACCTTACTTCTTTATCCAATAGACTGAGCTCTGCTGCATATGCAGTCAGAAAAATCAGAAAGTTAACTGATGTTGCAACAGCCAGACTAGTATACTTCGCCTATTTTCACAGTATAATGACATATGGTCTTATAATGTGGGGATCTGCGGCAGATATTGATACTATATTTATTCTACAGAAAAGGGCCATTCGGGCAATATATAACATGAAAGCTCGTGATTCTCTTCGAGAAATCTTTCCTATGATTGATGTACTGACACTACCATCTCAATATATTTATGAAAATTTATTGTACGTTAGGAAAAACTTAAATATGTTTAGTAAAAATGGCGATAGACATAATTTAAACTTAAGAAACATAGATAAAATCGATATACCAAAGTTTAGACTGCAAAAAACTAATAAATGTTTCGTCATTAACAGTATAAGGTTATTTAATAAATTACCTAAAAGCATTATAGATCTGAGTGAAATAAAGTTTAAAAATTGTATAAAACACATATTAATCAATAAGGCTTACTATAGTGTAAAAGACTATCTTAACGATAAAGACGTCTGGATCCGTCCTGATATGCAACTGAGGTCTCGCAACTAGTAAACAAATTGCTTATGTAGAATCTACCCTAGTTTAGTAGGTATATAATGTCCGATATTGTAATAATTTTATATTACATAATTTATTTTCATTACATTATGTAAATTTTGTCTTTGGATAAGGTAATCATTGATGATTACCTACTTATTTATACTTAATTTATACTAATAGTATACTGTGTAGTTATGTACATTGGTACCGTAACAAATAATCTGCCATAGGGTGTTCTACGCATGCTGATCAGTGGGGTGCATTTTGAGTATGTTACTATATATATATATATTATATATATGTATGCTATATAGCATAAGTCAATCAATAGCTGTACCCCTCTTTTAGTTTGTGTGAAGCACTAGAGTTTTTTACTTGCTGGTTTCTTTTTCTCCGGGGTGTCTCTGAGGGGATCGACTTTACAGTTAGTGTTTATGCCCTTAAAAATACCGATCCTTATACCTTTACTTATATGTGATTGGTTACTTAGCTTTTATTTACAATAAATATTTAAGGCATGGATATGGTCGGTGAAGTTGGTCGCCTTGGTGGCTCTCTTGTATGGCAGATAATGATTGACAGGTCAATGGAATCAGCTAACCACCTAGTCTTACACTAGTTGGTTATGTAGTGTGTGTTCGGTTCGGTAGTAATTTTCATATTAAGATTTCCATTCCATCGTGTCTAAGTTCAATTAATATTTGTCGTTATTTTGTTAATGAATAGCTGCCTAACCAAACGCACTCTAAGACCTCATTGTTAAACTTTTTTTTTTTTTTTTTTTGACTATTCATAAATATCTGTAAAGATTTACATGAAATAAATGATTTTGACTTTGACTTTGACTTTGACATTAACATATCATTCGCTTTGAGCGAACCATTTCTTCACCTTTTAAAAAAATAAGGAAACTCTTTATCCTTATTTTTTTATTTTCTTGTATTTGAAACTTTTGTAAGATGCGACGCCAACTAGACATAAGAAACAAATGGCACTTCAATGCGCGGGAGTGCAGAGCGACAGTGGAGGATGCGTTCTAAAACCTTTATTGCTTTTAATTTACTTAAAACTAAAAAACATCCCGACGAGCTAGCCACTTGTTCGATGTAGACTCATGGGGTACCCCTCCGCTGGGTACCCTGGGGCCACCTAGGCGGTCTCGGGCGCCGTAAGGCACCCGTAATGCTATGTAAGTATCTTCATGATCAATGGAGTCCAAGAATATTTTACAACACAGTCAGAATTTTATATAGCTAAATATGTTCAAAATAATAATAACAATTTCATTGCAATACTGTTAAGAGTATTGAATGACTTTTATTATCAGTCTGGTGCTGTAAATTATAAAAAATAGGAATAAATAAATACCTACATTTAGTAATTCATAAAAATAATTTTATGTAATTGATAAATACAATTTATACCTGCATCTTCAGGATCAATTAAGTCCGAGAATATTTTACAACACAGAATTTTATATAGCAGAATTTGTGAAAAATACAACCACATTGCAATACTGTTAAGAGTATTGAATGACAATGATTTATAATAAACCTAGTAGTGTAATTCAGAATACCTACAAAATTTTTATTCATTTTCAATTTTAAATGAACCAAAAATATTTTACAATACAATCAGAATTTTATATAGCAGGTTCTGTGAAAATTTAACAGTCTTTACTAGAAACTCATATACAGGAGAATACACAAAATTTAACCCAAATTAGATGTAGAATATTTTTTGTACTGGGGCCAACTAAAACGGACCAGGAGACATCCTTAGTACATTCCTCTGTACAAAGTAGTAATATAAGATTAGCAAAGTACCACTAAGTATGGTCCAACAGTATCACTTGCAAAAGAAAAAAATAATATATATTCATTTAATAAATTACAATTTAGTTATTAAATGTCTTCATGAGGCAGTCAAACTGCTGTGCAATACATTCTAAGAGGTTTTTTGATATCTGCTCTAAAAAAAACTTGAATATCTCACGGAAATCCAGATGCTCTTGTGTTTATAAGTGACCTATTAGAAATAAGAAAAACAGCTAGGACTGTTCAAAGATCCAGCCAGGAGCTGTGTACTACCAACCAAAAATGGACAAATAACCAAACTAAATCTCCCTGAGACCCCTTAATCATCCATCTTTAAAATGGTGGGCCCCTCCTTGCTTTAACAGGAATGCATAGGGCAGATAGAACGGAGAAAACTAAAAAAAAAAATTAAACCTGCAATATATTTAAACATTATAGAATGTAGGAGCCATAAAACCTGTCCAATGAATTCAAATTATTGTTGCTCCCTGATTTCAATAATAATATGAATAGTAGTCATTTTAAATTAGATAATAAATAATAATAATAATAATAATAATAATAATAATAATAATAGATGATACCTTACTGTATGTAAGTTAATAAATAGTAATGGGGTTTTTTGGCTATTAATCCTAATATGCCAATTTATGTGATAAAAATATCATGGTAGAATCCTTTTTAGATTTCACAAACTTTAACAGTTTTTCTGTTTTATTCTTATAAACTATAAGATTTTTCTTTGTGTACACCATATATTTTTTGTGGTGCTTGAAGACCCGACGCGCTGATTTTTTTCAGTTGCAGGCTGAAGAAAGCAGATCTGGCTCGAAGGACCATTTTCTGTAGCGGATTCTCGTCCTATGCAATGAACCGCCTCAGACAAGCGCTCTTCTACTTGGAAGGCGAGTTTTCATTTGAGTTCGCCGGTTGCTTGCACAGGCCGAGCGGAGGATGGCACGGATGTACCAGGGATCGATGGAAATGAAAACACCAAGTTATTTTGAGAAAAATTACTTGGGTTCCCACGGTCTGGCGGCGATGGTGTGGCAGGTTGTGCAGGCAGGTGAATCTATGCGGTATCCCCCCCGTCGGTCTGGTCGGTCGGGTCCTCAGGCACAGTCCGACTTGTTGTAAGCAAGCGACTTGTCTACTAGAGCTGTAGTAGCGGAGTGAGTTTTTTGGTGCCAGTGCCTCCCACCTTTATACTATTGAGAGGTACCCTTCCTCCCGCCATACCGCACCGCCGAATTTTTCCCTCAATTCGGCGGGCTAGATTTTATTTAATCGATTGCCAACCAGACCATGAAAACCCTTTCATAAAGCATTTATTTTTATAATAAGGGCGTAATTATCTTGGCGAGAAATTCTTACTGGATTTTCCCGCTAGTGTTTTCGCAACAATCTCCACCCCCTCACGAACAGTGAGCACAAAATGGGCGAGAAAACAAAATTTAATAATTTGGTAATATCATCTATATCTATAATAACACAATGATTCCCTATGTATGCGACTCAACCCGGCCAAATTGAGCCTCATATTACAACAATATTTACATTAAGAGAAATTACTAGCCTTATGAAATTTGACCTAGTTCAGTTGCACATACTAAACAACATTCTTTATCTTGACACAATTTTATACAAAATGACACAAATTTATTTTAAACAAAATGACACATAATTTTAAACGAAATGACACCAAATTTTATACACGAAATAACACATAAATTTACACATGAAATGACACACAATTTTACACATAAATTACTCATGAAATGACACACAATTTTACACATAAATTACACATGAAATGACACACAATTTTATACATAAATTACTCATGAAATGACACACAATTTTACATATAAATTACACATAATTTTATACATCGAATGATACAATTTTTATACAATATGTTACAGCCTAGTCAACCAAAATGCGCGAAGACTTACGACGGTTTGTTGGGCATTATGGCGACTAAGCGAGACAACGGGCGACGGAGGATTCCTGTACGGGTTTTGACGTCTGCCATCCTTACCTCGCCGTCTGGTCCGGGCAATACCGAGTCGACAACGCCTCGTGGCCAGGTGTTTCTGGGAAGAGATTTGTCCACGATGATGACGAGATCACCGACTGCCAGTTCTTGGTGATTTCTGTCATTCGTTCGACCGGGTAAGAGTGTGGGTAGGTACTCCTTAAGCCACCTTTTCCAAAAAAGGTCTGCTAATATTTGTGAAGCTTTCGAACAGTGAGCAAAAAATGGGCCAGAAAACAAAATTTAATAATTTGGTAATATCATCTATATCTATAATAACACAATGATTCCCTATGTATGCGACTCAACCCTGCCAAATTGAGCCTCATATTACAACAATATTTACATTAAGAGAAATTACTAGCCTTATGAAATTTGACCTAGTTCAGTTGCACATACTAAACAACATTCTTTATCTTGACACAATTTAATACAAAATGACACAAATTTATTTTAAACAAAATGACACATAATTTTAAACGAAATGACACCTAATTTTATACACAAAATAACACATAAATTTACACATGAAATGACACACAATTTTACACATAAATTACACATGAAATGACACACAATTTTATACATAAATTACTCATGAAATGACACACAATTTTACACATAAATTACACATAAAATGACACACAATTTTATACATCGAATGATACAATTTTTATACAATATGTTACAGCCTAGTCAACCAAAATGCGCGAAGACTTACGACGGTTTGTTGGGCACTATGGCGACTAAGCTTGACAACGGGCGACGGAGGATTCCCGTACGGGTTTTGACGTCTGCCATCCTTACCTCGCCGTCCGGTCCGGGCAATACCGAGTCGACAACGCCTCGTGGCCAGGTGTTTCTGGGAAGAGATTTGTCCACGATGATGACGAGATCACCGACTGCCAGTTCTTGGTGATTTCTGTCATTCGTTCGACCGAGTAAGAGTGTGGGTAGGTACTTCTTAAGCCACCTTTTCCAAAAAAGGTCTGCTAATATTTGTGAAGCTTTCCAGCTCGTTGCTGCGGTTGCTTCATCCTCATTTCCGCTTACGGGGAACATCCCGTTCGATCTCCCTATCAAAATGTGATTGGGGGTTAGCGATTCTTCCTCGCCTGGATCTAGACTTACCGGGGTCAGCGGTCGGCTGTTGACCGTATGCTCGGCCTCCAACAGCAGTGTGTGAAGCGTGTCTTCACGCGGCGTGCGATCATGAAGAGTTGCCGCCAATGCCACCTTGATTGAACGGACTAACCTCTCCCACGCCCCCCCCCCAGTGAGGGGCCCCCGGGGGTATGAACTTCCAGTCGATACCCTTGCTACATACCTTTAACTTTAGTTCTAGTTGTAGGCTTGCCCACATCCTTTGCAGCTCTCTGTCTGCCCCAACGAAGTTGGTTCCGTTATCGCTGTAGAGTATTCGCGGGGTTCCTCTGCGAGCGATCATTCTTCTTAATGCGTTCAGCATAGAATCTGTAGACAAAGACGCCGCCAGTTCTATGTGTACGGCTCACGTTGTTAGACACGTAAAAAGCGCGCCCCATCGCTTCTCGTGCCTGCGACCGACAGTCACCGTCATCGGTCCGAAGTAATCGACCCCGGTACACGAGAACGGTGGTTCGCCGAAAGCTAATCTTTCGGCGGGCAAGTTGCCCTGAGGCCGTAATGAAATAATGCTACGTCTTAACGCACATGTTACGCACTCGCGGACGAGAGTGCGCGTCGTCGTCCGTAACGACGTGATGAAGTAGCTCTGTCTCATTTCGTTGATAACCGTAGCGTGGTTACCGTGATTGAATTTATCGTGATAGTATTTAATCAGTAATTTAACTATCGTGTTCTTGGAGCTCAATACAAGAGGGTCGCTAACTAAGTTTACAAATTGAGCGGTGCCAATGCGCCCTCTGACCCTCAGAAGTCCGTCTTCGTCGATTGTAAGATTGTACTTACGAATCCTGCTTTGACTGGGCAGGCTTTTGCCTTTTTTCAGGCACTGAATTTCAGTGCTGAAGTCGATAGACTGAGCGGACATAAATATAATTCCCTCAGCCCTCTTTAATTGTTCCGTAGTTGGTATAATAAATCTGTCGACTGGAACGCTGTAATCGTACTTGACCGTATATAAGTAAAAGTGTCTTACAGTTACATTTATTTTTAGCAAAGCAGTGCAAACCAAAACAAGTTGTCTTAATGTTTTAGTGTTTTTATAGGTAATCCGTGTTTATTGGTCCATGAGCCGGACGGCCCTATTTGTACCACAAGTTGCGCCCCAACCTAGCCTTGAAGCATATGTGTGTGTATCTCCATAATGAATTAATTCTTCCTTTTTGGGCATTATATATAAACAAGTATGAGTATGAGATATCTATTTAATAACAGGTATATCAATATATTTTATGCATTATATAGAGCCGTAATAAGAATCACTTATATAAGGCAGTCATCTAGACATTGAACAGCATTGAAAGCTTAGTCATTATTAGATTCAATAATTTTGAAAAAATATATGGTGTACACAAAGAAAAATCTTATAGTTTATAAGAATAAAACAGAAAAACTGTTAAAGTTTGTGAAATCTAAAAAGGATTCTACCGTGATATTTTTATCACATAAATTGGCATATTATGATTAATAGCCAAAAAACCCCATTACTATTTATTAACTTACATACAGTAAGGTATCATCTAATTTAAAATGACTACTATTCATATTATTATTGAAATCAGGGAGCAACAATAATTTGAATTCATTCGACAGGTTTTATGGCTCCTACATTCTATAATGTTTAAATATATTGCAGGTTTAATTTTTTTTTTTTAGTTTTCTCCGTTCTATCTACCCTATGCATTCCTGTTAAAGCAAGGAGGGGCCCACCATTTTAAAGATGGATGATTAAGGGGTCTCAGGAAGATTTAGTTTGGTTATTTGTCCATTTTTGGTTGGTAGTACACAGCTCCTGGCTGGATCTTTGAACAGTCCTAGCTGTTTTTCTTATTTCTAATAGGTCACTTACAAACACAAGAGCATCTGGATTTCCGTGAGATATTCAAGTTTTTTTTAGAGCAAATATCAAAAAACCTCTTAGAATGTATTGCACAGCAGTTTTACTGCCTCATGAAGACATTTAATAACTAAATTGTAATTTATTAAATGAATATATATTATTTTTTTCTTTTGCAAGTGAAACTGTTGGACCATACTTAGTGCTACTTTGCTGGTCTTATATTACTACTTTGTACAGAGGAATGTACAAAGGATGTCTCCTGGTCCGTTTTAGTTGGCCCCAGTATAAAAAATATTCTACATCTAATTTGGGTTAAATTTTGTGTATTCTCCTGTATATGAGTTTCTAGTAAAGACTGTTAAATTTTCACAGAACCTGCTATATAAAATTCTGATTGTATTGTAAAATATTTTTGGTTCATTTAAAATTGAAAATGAATAAAAATTTAGTAGGTATTCTGAATTACACTACTAGGTTTATTATAAATCATTGTCATTCAATACTCTTAACAGTATTGCAATGTGGTTGTATTTTTCACAAATTCTGCTATATAAAATTCTGTATTGTAAAATATTCTCGGACTTAATTGATCCTGAAGATGCAGGTATAAATTGTATTTATCAATTACATAAAATTATTTTTATGAATTACTAAATGTAGGTATTTATTTATTTCTATTTTTTATAATTTACAGCACCAGACTGATAATAAAAGTCATTCAATACTCTTAACAGTATTGCAATGAAATTGTTATTATTATTTTGAACATATTTAGCTATATAAAATTCTGACTGTGTTGTAAAATATTCTTGGACTCCATTGATCATGAAGATACTTACATAGCATTACGGGTGCCTTACGGCGCCCGAGACCGCCTAGGTGGCCCGTTTTAGTTGGCCCCAGTACAAAAAATATTCTACACCTAATTTGGGTTAAATTTTGTGTATTCTCCTGTATATTTTAAATGGTTTTATATTTATGTATTAAACTAACACACTGTAAAAGTAATAAATGTTATTTGCAATAGATTTTTTTTTTCTTTGTTACAATATCAATACAATGTCAAGACTAGGATAAAAATGAATCCCTATTTCCCTTGGTCACGGAATAACGCGTGAACGGCTGGACCGATTTCGGTAATTATTTTTTTGTTGTGTTTGTTATTGTTATTGTTATACCACCATATTAAATTATTAACCTTATCGCTTTTGACATTTTAAACTTTTTTAATGTATTTTTTTAAAATGTAAGTTTCATTCTCATTGACGCATTCTGTGAATGTTATGTATAGAATGTAAAAAAAAGAATATCCTTTAAAACAGATGCTTCGGTCGGAGTTATTATTTCTTACAAAGGGGTGTAAAAAAAATAATTCTTAGTGCACATCACGGTTAGTTCAGAGCTATCACGCCTAATATTAAAAGATCAATTTAATATATATAATAACATAAAGAAGTTTTGCTAAGTTTGGATAGACTAACGTACACGTTACTAACATAACAAGTGGTATATTTGGTTATAAAGAAGTATCGGCGCTAACTGATACGGTTACGAAATGGGCAATCGTAAATACAACTCGCTTCCCGGCAAAGAAAGTGTCATAACACATATTAGGTACGTTTTGACATCTTTACAGCATTAAATAGCAAATCTCACATTTCGTCGGCTGTAAAAGTTTGTGTTTTATTATATTGCGCATAGTGACCACTATAATGGCACAAAGTTCTCTTTTTCACTGAGCCCTTTCACTCACTTCACCGGCGTGAAAAGTGTCTCATTTGTGTTGGTACAGTAAACTACAGTATAGACGTGTGTTGTGTTTTCAGAAAAGCGTATTATTATTGGAACAAAGGCAACAAACACAACCTTACGTAAACACTCCTGGGCAATCCAGCTGCACTATAGAGAACTAAGTTATAAAACCAATCTTGTTAGAAATTATACAACTCTATTTAGAAACGTTTTCATAAACCAAGGCTATTAGCTGGCCTTGGTTTATGAAAACGTTTCTGAACCTCTGTTTTCCAGGTTTAGACTAAACAAGGTTTAACAAAACGATTCTAAATAGAGATCTATTCCGACACGTTTTGATAAAGAAGGTTAGCTAAACCTCTATTTTTTCTCTGTGACAGATGGATGGGACAAAAGTGACAAAACACAATTGTTACCAGGTTTAGGCTAAACCAGTTTTAACAAAATGTTTATAAATAGAGTTGTTATGTTACAACTCTATTCAGAAACGTTTTGATAAAGAAGGTTAGCTAAACCTCTATTTTTTGTCAGTGGCATATGGGACAAAATACAATTGTTACCAGGTTTAGGCTAAACCATACATACATATACATATTATCACGGGTGCCTTACGGCGCCAGGGTGCGGAGGGGTTTTAATCCCACCTCGTCGTAGCCGATGGTATGAGTCTACACAAGTGGCTAGCTCGTCGCGATGTTTTGTATAGACTCAAAAACCCATCTATAAACAGTTTCACAAGTTTGTATAGTGAAACCCGGACCGACAGCTTAAAGTGCTCTCCGAGACATTATAGTGGTGTTTTCAAACAAATGTACATATTTTAATTAAAAACCCATTGGTATACACCGGGATTCGAACCAGGGACCTAAGTGTTTTTAAGTCCAAGGTCTAACCAACTCGGCCACCACGTAGATACAGGCTAAACCAGTTTTAAGAAAATGTTTCTAAATGGAGCTGTTACAACTCTATTCAGAACATTTTGATAAAGAAGATTAGCTAAAGCTCTATTTTTTCTGTGGCATAAGGGCACAAAAGTGACAAAACACAATTGTTACCAGGTTTAGGCTAAACCTTTATTTTAAAAACGTATACTTTAACTTGCCCTTACCTGTACCTATAAACTTGTTATTTTTGCTTATTGTAAAAGTAAATTTATGGTCATTTTTTAAAATAAAAGTAATGTTGATGATTCTATTAAAAAGTGTATCATTCTCCAAACAGACATTTAAAAAAAAAGTCATAATTTAGAGTTTCTTAAAATTTACTTTTAAAAAAAAAGTATTGAAAAAAATATTAAGCCATATGAAGAACACATAAATAATCTATTTGTTAATAAAATATCAAAAGTACAACTCTTTTAGTTTTTAAATAACCGATATAGAAAATATTAAAAAATCATAAAAGTCGTATTTTCTCAAAACAGCTATTTTTGTCTTATGACACTTTTTTTGCCGGGAACTGTTATTTCTTAACCACACTCTAATTTTTTTTTTTGTTTTTTTTTTTTCAGGGCATTGCTCTCTATAATGAGACTATCAACTCTGCAAGAAAACAAGAATAGTCTTCTGAAAGCCGCTGAACCTACAGACTAAAACCGAAACATGACCACAATAGAAATAATAGTACAAGCCCTGTAAAATAATACCTTTTTATGGGTACGGCCGGGTACTTGTAGCGTTATGCTTAAAGCGCGGAGTGGAACAACCCTGACATGACTAGGTAAATGTCAAGTAGAAATAAAAATATCGAATTATACGTGACTCTATAATCAACTGATGTCAATGTTTGATGACTTATCTATACTAATCATGAAGGTAAAAACCTTGCCCGTCCGCGCGCCCCTACTGGAGTAAGCATCATTCAATTTGCAGGGTGCCGCGCGAGTGACAAATTTGTCACTCACACACACCCTTACATTTTTTACATCCTCAGTCTGATTTGTGCTTTCGGCGGAGAAAGTCGAAAAGAGCTCCGCTTTTATTGTCGGAAAAATGGTTAATTGTGCATTAAAGCTGTGTAGAAACTACTATTTAAAAAAGTACCTAGTGTCACGTTTTTAAAGTATGTATTTAACATGTTTTTCTTATATTAAACCTTAATAAAAAATAATAAAACCCATAATTAAAATATCAAAATCTGACGGTAACTGTCAAACTATGTGCATCAGTTAGAAGTTGAAGAACTAGTGATGTGTTTTTATTTTTAATGAGAATTTCGATACTTTAAAATAATTTATAATCTTTTCAATTTAATTGAATAAAAAGGTTTGGCGACAACAGAACCGTCCAACGAGGTTTGTCAGTTACTATTTAGTGATGTGATTTTATAGTTGATAAACTCGATTTTTGTAAATACATTCATTGTTATGAGATATTATACAATTATTGTTTTTTTTATATAATACTAATTATATTTTCTATATATGATACAGTTTCCCGAAAGATCCGGCATTAAAACGTAAATGGGTAGAGGCAATTAAAAGAGAAGAAAATTGGTAACCAACAAGAATACCCGTGTATGTTCAGTACATTTTGACGAATCAAGCTACGATTTAATTGTTTTTCGCCTTTTGTAGTTTGATTATAACTTCCTCTTGGAGGTCGGTCAAAAATGTTGAGAATGCGTTTAGTAGGTACATGTAGTTAGTTGTGCATGTATTTTAATTTAATAAATAATTTAATTTAATAAAGTATTTAAACTTATTGTTATATTATTATATACCTACATTTTTTAAATCCACTAGTATTATAAATGCGAAAGTGTCTATCAGGGTGGATTTAAAAGGATGTACTTTGGGCTAATATGAGGTTTAGCTGATAAAATCTATTAATGTTTCCTATGGAACCATATGTCGCAAATGAAAAAAAAAATGTACTTTCCCATACAATCATTTTAACGTTACTAGTTTGTATGGAGATGGCCATTTTTTTTTCTTTTGCGATACATGGTTCCATGGGATAGTTTTTTGATTTGATCATATAAGCCCAAAGTATATTTTTCAAAGTTATTGAGTCTATTCAAAACATCGCGACGAGCTAGCCACTTGTACGGTGTAGACTCATACCATCGGCTACGACGAGGTGGGATTAAAACCCCTCCGCTGGTTACCTTGATGATATGTGTGTATTACAATTGTATATTGATAAATAATTATTAATCTTTGATGATCTCTATAAATCCCAAAATATTTGGTTTATATCGATAAGTAATAATATTTGTTGTCGGTGGCAAGCAACACTATCGAAACTATTAAGTATGCAATTTAATATTTAGCTTTTTATAATAAAAAAACAATACACTTCATAGACACGCGCACACATTCATGTTTGATTGTATCTCTTTTTTTCTCAAGCAGTTTTTTAAGTGTCAGACGCGTTGAGCTGCCATTTGAAGCCACACCCTTTTCCCCGTTCTTCATTTGTTCGCCTCAGAAATTGGCGACACCGGTATCGTACTATTATGAAACAATTTATGTATCATGCTTACTCCATTGGCGCGGAAGCCGTTTTTTTAGCTTCATGATACTAATACTAATGTAATAAAGCTGAAGAGTTTGTTTGTTTGATTGAACACGCTAATCTCAGGAACTACTGGATCTAATTGAAAAATAATTTTAGTGTTGGATAGCCTATTTATCGCGGAAGGCATCACGACTAATAGCAGCGGAGCATCAATTATAAATCTTGCAAAAACTGGGAAAATTTATTCTTTTAAGAGCTTCTGTTGAGTGAGCTGTGTAAACGGTTAAACGTAGAAGTTGCGGGGGCAGCTAGTAAAATATAAAGAAAGGTAAATTTTTCATCCTTGCTCCATTTATAAGGAAAGAGTTGTCATAAAAAAACGGACTGAAGAGGTTACATTTTTTATACATTGGGTGGTGGTAATCGCGTAATCGGTCCATTAGCCTGGCAAAGTTAACTCCCACCTTATTTATTATTTCCGGTTAAAAAAAAAGAAAGAATAGTTCTACTCATTTATTTACTCCACAAAATATTAAAATAGATTTAACAGAAACTTGAAATTAAAAATAAATGACAATGTAATATTAACTACCTACTTAAAAATAGATATACAATTTAAATGATTATTTAAGAAATTAATACAATTAAAAATATTATGAGCTACTTTAGTGCTATAATTTGATAATGATTGAGCTTTGAATGTTCATGTGCACATAGTATATGCCTGCGTGATTCGCGTGCACATTGTACCCCAGAAATATTTGTTATTAGCACCTTTTAATGTTTCAGATATATAGTACATTCGCTTTATTATATTACACACATTACATTGCCATAGAATACATAATAAATAGTTATATCCGTTAAGTGCCTAAACCCTGTCCCGGTCTGAATGTTTCATAACAGCAGCAATGTTCAGTTATATTCGCAGGGAATCGCCAGAAGTTTAGTTCACTCGTTTAGTTTGTCTGCCGAACCTCAGGCACCAGTTGCCTTAGCAGCGAATGTAACAAATAAATATTATATTATTTAGTCATTCCTAAAGAGCCCACACATATACCTGTAGAAGGAAATTCACAAATGTGTCAACAATGGCGGCATCCCCAAATCAAGCAATGTTCTCCCTCCAAAAATAAAATTATTTTCATAATTTTAAATACTAAGTAATTTGTATGAAGAACAGATAATTTGTATGAAGAAAGAATAAAATATGACAATTCTTCATACAAGTTAACTGTCGAATAACTTTATCTGAGGATTGAAAAATCAGCCTTAAGAAGTTTTACCTATCATAATAATAATAGGTATTGACTATATCGTTATGCTTATGCTTAATACGCTGTGAAATCAAGCGCACGTCAACTAGGGCTCTTCTTGGCTGTTAGTCGAGGTACAAATATTAAATGTATGTTGATAATTATACGCGAAAATCTTTCTGTTGTGGGTAATAAATATTTTTTATTATAATAATAAAAAAATAAAAAAATCTGATTAAAAAAAAAAAAAACCCAACACAAAAACATTAATAAATGTGCCGACAAAATTTTTATTTTATTTTAGACAACCAGTAGTCGAGTAATACACAACGTACAGCAAGCTTTTGGACTTCCAGCCAGGACGCAGACTTCGCGAATACGAATGCAGTGTCCTTAACGAACAATATTCAGCAGTCTCTTACCACTGTCTCCGTGCCTAGAACCAAAAGGTTTATCACGGGGTATTGGTAATTTTAAGAGACCTATCTTTTGGGGTCGTTCAAAAAGGTTGATGCAGTTGAGAGGCTCAAATATTAAATAACTTTCACTGGAGATTGTGTATTTGTTCTGTTTGGGGTTGATAGCATGGGCCATGGGGCAGGAAGCAAATTTTTGAAAGCAATATTATGGTGAATTCAAGACTGCTGTGCACAGGAAATGCATTCGCGAACTCGAACGTCAAAAAACATCTAACATGTTGTTTTTAGTGATAATAAAGGTTTTTTTTAATAAAAAAGAAGATGGAAGGTTACTTGCTCAACATCTATACCTAATGCTTATTGCATAATTATTCTATAAAAAATCTTATGAAATGCCAAATTTTTAGAATCAGAAATTAAACTTTGGTTGTCTTTTCAATCGTTTATAGTTTGTTTATAAAGTGACTATCTAATTAGGATCGAGTAATATTTAAACTTCCACGTTCTTTTTTTTAAAAAAAGAATCTTTGAAAGTGAAAACAACATAGTTCGAAACCCTTTTCCTAGCTTCTTAAATGAAAAAATACCCCTGGTTGTTACGCGCCAGTCAGTTCCATCCTTAACAAGTTCTGGAGCAGTTTTGTGTTTGTGTCAGAGATGTTCTAGACTTGTCATGAGTGGTGATTTTAAATAAAACTATTTAAGTAGGTAGTAGATTTAAAAACGTACCCATAGGCGGTGCCACCAGTAGAAACGGAGTTTATGACATGGTTGTCACCAGTGAAGGTATGGTCGTTACCATGTACGCGATTGTTGTTGCCAGTTATGGTATTTCTTTCACCAGTAATGGTGTTGCCGTTACCAGTTGTCGTATTGTTGTAACCAGTTATCTTATTGTTGTTATCAGTTGTGGTGTTATTGTTACCAATCGTAACATTTCCGTTACCAGTGATGGTATTGTGTATACCAGGAGATCTGTGAACCAACATAAAGTTAATATAATTTAACGTTATTTATATTACGTACAGGTATTTCAATTCTTGACAAATCCTGAAATAAATATTTATAATAAAAAAATATTATCAAACAACGTATTTACATCAATGCTTTTCTTGCGCTACTTCGTCAAATTTGTTGATTCATTTCATACCTATAATAGTACAACCTAAGAAAAACCTCACAAAAAAAGTTCCAGCTCTGTAAATTTGCTTTACGTGTGAATAGATTATTATGAGACCAACTTGCACATACATCCTTTAACAAGACTCCTTAAAGGAGATCAACCGAATCCAGGCCCACCCTATATTTAATCTCCCCTTAAATATATTTCGACAAAAAATAATTATATAATTTTACAAACATTTTGAGAAATTATTTCAAAACTGTACAGTGGGAATATTTTACTATATTAATTAAACTTAATTTGAACAAAATAGTACGCCATCTTTAAATTGCTTCTTCCTGTCAATGTGAGAAGTGCGTAGACCCGCGAGGTGAATAGCTACCAATAACGAAATTATTTATAACCATAACGAAACTATTTATTTTGTATTATTGAAATAAATAGTTACCTTTTAAATTATTATTAATTGTTATTAAGGCTGTTGTGTGGAGTTGCACAAAGTGTTTTTGTATAACATAAATATTTAAGAACTCACTTATTGGGCGCACATTCGCTTTCTAGGCCTTATTATTCTAAGCCGATTTGCATGTATTGTTAAATACAGTTTTCAGGAAAAAAATAAATGAATTCCACTTTAGTCTTCAGTTTGTTTAGTGGGCTATTTTCTTCTGTTGTCATGTTTAGAAAAGCGATTTTAAACCTTAATAAAAAAAACAACCAACATTGCGAGCAAGTTCTAAAAACCGTTTTGTAAGATTTTGTTTACATGCTTTTTTTGGTAGAACATAAATATTTAAAAAGTAACGGTCTTATTCATAAAAACTTACGAAGCCTTTATTGATGCTTTATAACAGCTCAATAGCAAAACACCTCAAAATGTTATTCATAAACGCTCAATAAACCTCTAATAGTGATAAACGTCAAATAACAGCTCCATAACTTTATTGAAGGCAGGAGCCCACTATAAACCTATTTTAACCTCACTTTTTATACATATTTTATTTTTTGTTTTAAAATTTTATTAAATTACTTCTATTACTTTATAAAATTATATTACAAATAAAAATAATAATGCCCAGTCGGCTTCCGATCAACAAATTCTCAAAATTTTACAACTCCAACGGACTTGAACCAAATTAGGTTGGGCACACACTGACAGAAATTTGTAACAAAAAAATATTAACATTTAATCTTGTTTCACCGCGGTAATTTGCCCAAAAAGACAAAGTTGTGCCTCTTCAAACTACAAAAATTGAATGGCGGTGGCGACTGCCGTCACTTCTGTTTTTTATTTATTTATTAATTTTAAAAAAATCAAAGAAGTTTACATTACGAGTCTATTTTAATATCCTCGCTGCTTTATCATAAACTCAGTCGCTTATTTTGTAACCGCACCATGAAAGGATACTACCACCTCAACAATAAATCTATGCAGTAGTCCCGGTACCAACCAACCGGTGAACCCACAGACTAAAACAGAAACATGACTAGGTCACTTGACAGTTTTTGTTGTATGTGAAACAAGTATTGCGACTTGCAAGTTACATATTATCATACAGAGATGCAGTCATAAAAAATCACATAGGTACAGATATAGAGAGATGCAACATACGCGATAAACAAAGCTGTATTCTATTTTTGATACAAATTATTTTAATTTAAATGACGGCTGAAACCGCGGGGCACAGCTAGTGTGACTAAATTTTCTATCAGTGTGCGCGAAACCTTATTATAATTATTTCATTAGAAGTGTCAAAAACGTTTTTTTTTTTACTTTTATGGTCATGGTTTTCCGCGATTCTGCCAACTTTCTTGACAATCAATTATTTTTTTCTATCAACACATCACTAATTCAGCTAATAAACGTCAAATAGTTATAGGAGCTTTATTGGAGGTTTATGAATAACAAAAAAGTTATCGAGCCAATAGCCTTATTGAACGTTTTAACTATTGAGCTCTTTAAGAGTGTTTTAAGGATTTTTTATGAATAAGACCGTAAGTATGGCACTCACTTATTGTGCGTGTATTCGCTTTCTAGTATATTCTTTAAGGAACATGCCTTTATTCTAAGTTTTATAATTAACTTTATTAAAGCTATAATGACATTTTACTGCGAAAAAAGCTGCATTTTATTGCGAAAAAAGCTAACGTTCCGCAGATGTTTCGCTACCGTAATAGTTTCACAGAGATTCGCTGCCGCATACGGATGCGACAGTGTACTAAAGGCGTTAACATAGAAAATAGGCAAGTCAAGTTTTATTCTTTAAAAATTGAACTGTCAGTATATGAACATAGAGTTGAAATCCCCATACATCAAACAGGATATGTCATAATTAATTATTATTTAAGAACATGTCGGCGAAAAGTTTTGAGATTATAATTTATATAATCTCAAAACTTAACTTGCATAGATAGCAAATACTTTAGATATTTTAAACGAGAACAGAATCATTCAACACTGCTCGGTTATTATTATTATGGTTCTTATGTAGTTACCTACTTTTTAATAAAAAAATGTTAAGGAAAGGTAATAACTTAGCACGATAATTATCGACGAAAAAAGCAGCTATTAATATAAAAAAATTAAAAAAATCGCTTTTCATCCACCAAAAATCCGCTATGCCATACTACGTTTAATACAATAATAAGTATTAATTTTCTTTACACACTATGTTGGCACTTTGGCAGTAGGCAATGCTTTTGTGATCTTTGCTTCCCGACTTAAAAAATATTGTCCGCCATTAAAAGTTTTTTTTTTAAAGATAATGCGGCTTGGATTTCTTTTAAAACAGGCCGCCGCTCGATAGTTTAATTAATTGTTTTCTCTGAAACCCACCTGTCGAATTTCGTATAATTTTCAAAATATGAAGATATGAAATAACTTAAGATTTCTGTAAAGTTTTCTTTGCGGGGAGATGAAGAACTACGGAGAAATTCATGGGCCTAGCTCCCATACAAAAACGGTTGATCTCCTTTCATTGAAAAAATAAAACTATTATTATTATGTTCTTATATTTTAATGAGTAGTACCATCCAATTTCAGTCAAAATTCTTCTTCCATACCAAATTTATGTAACCAAATTTATGTAAGTCCAACGTGATGTTGTACCCTAAGAATATTGGATTTTGAGAAGTTCCACTTAAGTTCTTCATAGGATCTCCATAAAAAAATACTCTTCATATGCTAAACTTGGTCATATGCTCTTTCATTCTTTAATTTTAAAATTAAAATCGGTTTAGATTTGACGAAGATATGAAGTCCCCAAAAACAGCCCCAAAAACGTAGGTACAATAAACGTACACCGTCGAACTGAAAACCTCCTGCTTTTTTGAAGTCTGTTAAATATTAAGTCTATATTTAACCACTATTGATTAAATCCATGAATTTTATAAAATAAGTCCTTCTTCACAGTGCCAAATATTTTTTAGGCATTCAGTAAACTTTTATTCGATAATCTATTTTCAAAATTAATAGTCAAAATTTGCAAAAATTGCTCACGGAGATTTCCGATCATTTATTCGGTAAACATATCGCACTTTTCGGTAAACATATCGCTTCGAAAAGGTTTTGCACACAGCAAGCGTCTATTATATGACATTTTCCGATAGCTTAACCCGAATTATGCTAAAATAAATGTGTTAGATAAGTTAGAGCTTTTAACGCCAAGGTTTTAGTCTGTGGGTTCACCGGTTTTCTGGAGACTACTGCATCGATTTCTTGTCGAGGTGGTAGTCTCCTTTCAGGGTGCGGTTACGAAATGGGTGGTTGAATTGACGATAAGGCAGCGAGTATATAATCGTAATGCAATTCGTCATTGTCGCCCCCCCATTTCGTAATCGCATCATTTAGCCGGCATAGTGGGAGCGATCAATATTGCCTAAGAACAATTATTGATTGACCCCATTCATGGACTTTGTAGGTCTGCTCACCATCAGGTAGATACAAAGTCACATGTCGTGCTCCAATAAAATAAAAATAAACTATTTTTTAATGATTATCTTAGGTAGGTATATCTTTTTGACCTGAGCCTATAAATATTTTTGACTTAATATATGGGGGTCAATAAGATCAAAGCTATGCGCTATTAAATATCCGAATAAACCGGACCAGTAGTTCCAAAGATATTTGATGCAGTCGGAGTAACACGCAGACGAAAGAACAGTCGCCTAAGTATGACCATAAAGGATTCTTTTTTGAAAGAATCTTTTTCGGTACCTGAAAATGTAGGTTGAATTTTTTTTTTTTATAAGAAATTATTTCTTATAAAAAAAAACAAAAATTCAAATTATGATCGTAACATGTAAATAAAACCCATTTAGGAAAGTGGCGAGATCTAAAACGTGAGTTTAGTAAAAGGTTCAAATTATTTTGACACCTTTTTCTATTATATTATTATGTCTAATTTGATATGTATGAAAGTCACTAATAAAAAAAGTGTGACATTAATTTTTATCATAGATTTCAATATAAAAATTATGCCAATATTAAAAAATATACTCAGTATACCACCCTATATTACAATTTTCACACTTCCTTTAAGGTTAGCTGGTAGATTATACCTAAGGCATTAATCTCGCCTTACATTTTTTTTTATGCAATAAAGAATTTAAATAAATAAATAGGATTAGTAGGTTGTGAAACTTACCCATTGCCTTTTGTGACATTGTGGTCACCGGTTACAGCATTTACGTTACCAGTTGTGTTATTGTTGTTACCAGTGATGGCATTTGTGTCACCATTTGTGACATTCATGTGGCCAGTTATGGCATTGTTAACACCATTGGTGGTGTTATCATCCATTATAGCAGACCTGTGTACCAATGTATAATTTTATTAATAACGTCTATTCAGGGTAATATGAGGTTCTACTGATTAAATCAAACTTTTCACATAGAACTATGTGTCGCAAATAAAAAAAAAATCCCCAACCATATTCGTATTTTTAATGTTACTAATTTGTATGCAGAAGGCCATTTTTTTTCATTTTGGGACACATGGTCCATAGGAAAAGTTGTTCGATTAAATCAGTAGAACTTCAAATTAGCCCAAAGTACAGCCTTTCAAATTCACAACGTATGTTACTTGTAACTTTTAAAGTGCTATATTATTAAATAAGTTGTTGGTATATTCTATCCATCATTGGCAAAGCTTGCCTTTGAGTGGCCCTGTATCAAAATTTATTAGGGGGCCCTAATAATCTAAATTTTAGCAAAAGAAAAACACTGCGTAGACGTGGCAAAAACTCGTGTAAATATTGATGATCATGTATGGTAGATAATAATAAATCCATATATGATATTGTTTGATTTTATTTCCCGGAAAGTACGCCCTAATGTCCTTTTTTCAAATTCATAAAACTTATTAAGTCCTTGAAGAGCATTTTAGTTATAGAAGGTTTTATCTCTTTTACGCATATTTATTTTTGTTACTAAAAAAGAGACAAATCTTTTATATCTAAAGTGTTGTTCAGGTACTAATAAGTTTTATGAATACCGGTGTAAGAGTTTAAGTGAGATTTTACGAATTTTTGCTCTTGTACTTTTGGGGCCCCTGTAGCCCGGGGGCCCTGTATTTTTGATACGTCTGATATAGCGCGGTAGCTACGTGCCATCCATACACTTAAATTAAAATTACTAGCTGGTGCCCATAACTTCATAAACGTTTTTATTTTAAAACGAAAAAAAAACACTATTTTCGATTGTTTTTTAATAGATACTTTATTTATTACTAAGGTAAAGTAAACATGTTAACTATGGCTACCATGCCTGTTTTTCATAATGTATAAAAAACCCCGGTTTATAGGTATTATTTTGGGTTTAAGTTGGTACTTACCTACCAATCACTGTAGTTGTATGGCATAAAATGTCATGAGTTGTGTGACAAAAAATGTCATGAGTTGTATGACATAAAATGTCATGAGTTGTATGGCATAAAATGTCATACAACTTTATACAAAAATATTGGTATTTTTTATGTTAGACAGACAGACAGACACTAGTGGGAATACTATAAATGATAGGTTATTTTTCTGTAGCCTTTTTAGAGTATTTATCTACGTATAGTTTTCTTTTTATAGACATACCTATCAACCGACTTAAAAACACTTAGGTCCCTAGTTCAGTTAAACCCCGGTGTGCACCAATGAATTTTTCATCTAAAACTTTATGTACATTTGTTTAACAACACCACTATAGTGCCTCGGAAAGCATGATAACCTGTCGGTCCAAGTGTCACTATACCAACTTGTGAAACTGTTTAAAGATGGGTTATTGAGTCTATCCAAACATCGCGACGAGCTAGCAACTTGTACGGTGTATACTCATACCATCGGCTACGACGAGGTGGGATTTAAAACCCCTCTTTTTGGGGGCCCTTCCTCAATAAAAAAAACGATCTCCTTTAAGAACACTTCATTGGAAATTGCGAGAATGGACTGTTCGAACTATGTGAAATTTAAATATTAGTCTTCCAAACGATAGCGATATGGCAAATCGGAAACTTAAGATTATTTAAATAAGATTCAGTTTTTTTAAGTATTGTAATCTTACTTACCTTTTAACAACAACATTGTTAATAACGTTTGATCCCGACATTTTATGTTTTATATTTTTAAAATAATAGGCTTTTAATAACAATTACTACCCAGTTTGAATAATGAAACTAAACTACAACAAAGAGCACTGATTCTTTATTTATATTCAGGGACCCAAACGTTATCTGATAATATGTCATTTTAGTATTTACATAAAATAACATCGATGACCATTATATTTGCTAGCGTTGCCAGACGATTTTGGCGAGACATCCAAAATTTTTATCCCAAAAGTAAGAGAAGTGTCTGATAATGGGAAAGATCATTAAAGATCCCATACAAAAAGTCTTAACTGTTAAAACATTCACGGAAATCTATCCTCGTACGTTTTCCTTTTTTCAAAGTTTGATATAGGATCGAAAATATGAACCCCTAAACTCCAAAAAAATTTTTTGCGTTTCCCGCTTAAATTCTCTGTCCTGATATTTTATAAGAATTATTTGAATATGAAGTATTTTTTTGGAGTTTAGGGGTTCATATTTCTTTTCATTGTTCATAGTTTATAATCTCTGTAATAAAATGGGTGTCAGAGCGTGAGACCTATTTTTTTTTAAATCCATAAAATTTTATAGACCAGAATTATTAATATATATATATAATAAAAAAATAAATAGCAAAGTTGTAAGTAATAAAAAGATCTACAACTTGTGTATTTACAATTTTTCACATAACCTCAAAATTTTTATGAAAAATTCAAATAATCAAATTTTTGTTTTTTTATTACTTATACAATTTTTTTTTTTTTGCGATGTTTACTTTTTACATCCCAAACTCATTGTAATATTTTTGATTTAAAATATTTATTAATTTTTTTAAAGCAACCTAATTTTTAATCGAAAATTTTCACGTCAAAATATCTGCTTTTTTAAAAAAGTCGGTGGGCTTTTTATTCGTTGAAATCCCTACCTTCTGATGGTATAAAAAAATATATATTACCTACTATTGTAAATGTTCAAAGAAACGAATTAATCTCAAATTCAAATTTCTTTTTTAATTATTATGTACAAATTTAAAGTGTAAATACAAAAGTTGAAGATCTTTTTATTACCTACAACTTTGCCATTTAACTTTTTTGCCATAGGACCTACAACTTTGCCATTTAACATTTTTGCTATAGTTTTGCCGGAAATCGAGATAAACCATTTTTTATCCCTAAGAAAAAAATATTATGAAAATTTTAAGTGGTTTTGGTTATCTAACTAGAGTCTAACAATTCAATTCAGGAACGTTGCTATATAAAACCGAACCCATTAAGAATATAATTCCCAATAATCGGGAAATTTATGTGATATGCTATTAAAACGCGCTAATTAAGATTTAAAAAAAATATATTTTAATTGGGAATAAATTACGTCCAAAAATAATATCAAATGTTATGTCATGTAAACTTAATTTAAAACTCTAATTAAAGGGTACTACTAATTATATACGTTTATTTAATTATATAAGTTTATATTATGTCCCGCTTTCGGCGAAAGACACCGGATTTTTTATTCTAAAAGGTTTCAAAGTTTGCCCGAAAAAAAATCTGGCAACGCTGATCTGTATTGCCCAGTGGTGGTGCGTACGACTGGGCAACACAGATCAGCGCTTTTAGTAAGATCCAGCCACTTTTTCAATTAAGTAACTGCGCCGGCTCCGTCAACATTTTTTGTTTCGAGAAAGAAATTAATCGAACCCTTGTACATGAGGAACCACCTGTTTTCAGGCAGGGAGGGGCAGCTGTCCCCTCTTAGAAGAGCGGTCGGTCGCTGGTAAACTGTAATTCTGACGAGCTTCATAGCTTGCGACGCTTCTTATAAGACCTAAGAAACTATCAGACTTGATAGCTGGCTTGTGAAATCCATCAATACGTATGTGATCTCTATTTTTTTTAATAAAAATAACAATCAAAACAATATAATCTAGCATCCCCCCTCCCCCTTTATACAATCTTGGCTACGCCCTTGAAAATCGAACAACAAGTATGAAACAAAATAGATTGCAAAATCAAAGTGTCTTTTTTACGTGAAAATTGCTCACATTTTCTTCCATAATAAATTATTTTGTCACGATTTTTTAATTAAATTAAATTATTTTTAGAACTTCATTATATTTTAGAATACCTACTGAAAATACTTAGTATTTAACCTCTATAGTATCGAAATAGACATGAAAACCACAAGATAACGTTATCCACTATCAGCCTAAATTTTTTCACACGACTATCATTATGTACTGTAACTTATAATCATATTTATACCATCATAAACACCGCAACAAGCTCGCCACTTATTAGGTGTTGCCTCCGAATGGCATCAGCGAAATGAGGACGGGTTAATCCCTCTGCTGGGTATCCCTGAGGCCGTTTAAACGGTTCTCGGGAGCCAAAAAGGCACCCGTGATTGTATTTATTTACTATTTTAATAATCTTTTATGTCCTTTATCTCACATACATAAGTGTGGATAATGAAGCTGTTTACACAATTAGTAACTTAAATACCTATATTTAAATTGTAATAAATATTGTGTAATTGTTTGTTTTCCTGAATAAAGTAAAATAAAATAATAGACCGCCTAGACGGTCCCAGGATACCCAGCGGAGGGATTTTTAATCCCACATCGTCGTAGCCGATGGTATGAGTCTACACCGACCAAGTGGCTAGCTCGTCGCGATATTTTGAATAGACTCAATTACCCATCTATAAACAGTTTCACAAGTTAATATAGTGAAACCGACAGCTTAAAGTGCTCTCCGAGGCACTATAGTGGTGTTGTCATACAAATGTACCTACATATTTTTTTAATTAATAACTCATTGGTACTCACCGGGATTGGAACCAGGGACCTTAGTGTTTTTTAAGTCCAAGGTCTAACCAACTCGACCATCACATATATATATCTAAGTATGTATACAATAATATCTGTGTACACACAGCTACATAATATTTATAAATATTTTTTTATTATCTGCTTCGTCCAAGGAAATGGACCAGATCCATTGACTTTTTGAAGGCTAAAAGGCACATTAATTACATGCCCATGATTTTTATTTTTACCTACATTGTGCCATACACATTTATAATAAATTTTGTTTGTCTCGTTTGAAATATAAATTACCTATGGTTTTTATTTGAAAATAAAAACGACGGGTAAAAGTAATTGTTCCACGTGAAAGGCCCATGCACATGCATTGGCTATTTATATATCCCAGACGTGATAAAACATTTACATTTTATCTTATCTAAGTATACTAAAATTTTTCTATTTTATTGTTTATTTTTAATCAACAAACTTTTTATTTTATGATGCATTGTTTTATTTAGCTAAATATATACCTACGCAATGAAGTAATTACTCCCACAAATTTATTTTTTTGCCCGCCACGTTGGTGTTGTATCTGGAGGTGGTTGTTGCTGGATAAAAAATTATACACAACTTCGTGTATTTTTTTATTAAGGGGAATACAGGACCGAATGGCCTTGGGCATTTCAGCACTTAGTTGCTGTGAGCGCATTGCCATCGTCGCACCCTATCGACCAGACACTCCTCGGCAACAAATTATCTACAACTAAAACTAAAACACCCATTTTTACATTAAATCTCGACCCAGGCTGACCCTTCCTTGGGACCAAAGTATGCAAATACTCATGAACCCATCTCTGCCAAAAGAAATCGGTCAATCTTTGAGCTATTCTCCACTGCTTTCGGAGACATAGATCCCTATCATCAAACACACCTGGAATAGGTATACCTGAAGATGAACCTATCAAAAAATGATTTGGGGTGAGTGCTTCCAAATCCCTGCTATCAGTGGAAACATAAGTCAATGGCCGACTGTTGACTATATGCTCCGCTTCTACTAGCAGAGTTTGTAAAGTCTCTTCCCTAGGAGCGCGTTCTTTCAACGTAAACTTGAGAGCCCTCTAAACTGCCTGCACGAGACGCTCCCAAGCACCAAGCACCACCCATAACGAAAATCACACCTAATCCAATAAAGAACTGTAATGGAATCACTTCAAAAAACTACCTTAGAAATATTAAATTTATGTTCATTTAATATTGTTTTAGCTAACCTAGCTCCTAATAATGCAGCCTGCAATTCCAATCTTGGAATGGAGACTGGTTTCATCGGTGTGACCCTAGACTTACTTGACACCAATGTTACTGAAACTGAACCATCATTTACAGGTTTCCCTACGATGGTTAGATACTAAACACCGAAAGCACTTGTTGTTGTCCTTCGCCAATTGACACCTTTCACTGACTGTTAAATCTCTAAATTCGTTGCATTGAAAAAGAATATGACAGAGACAAGACTATCACAAAACAAACACTTATCACTTTTTACATTTTCCACTGCCGCCGTTTTTGCATACGCGCTCCCACTGGGGCCCGCGCCGTATCCCTTGCTGGTTGGTTGTGGAGCCCGTTGGAAACTGCTCGCTCCCGGCTGGAAACGGATAGCTCCCGGCTGGAAACGGCTCGCACCCGACTGGTATCCGCCAGATAGCTCCCGGCTGGAAACGGCCATGTCCCCCATACTGACACTTCTTTGCACGCCCGTATCTCCCAGATGTAACCGGGCTGCTACCTTGCGCCATCGAACCTGCACCTTGAACTGCGCCGAACGTCGATACATGCGATCAGCTTCCCGATTTAGGAACTCGCTGAGCATTTCTAAGTCATTATCGTCGTCTTCTCGATCCGCTGCGAAATCATACCAGTTGCTTTTCACGGTAAATGGTAACTTGTAAAGAATCGCCGTCAACAACTCGGGATTACACAGATTTTAATGTTGTGATAGTTATTATACAATTAATTACAGTAACGAAAAATTTTGAAAAGTCTTCTAAACTGTTTTCATTTACCCTAGGAAGACTTTTTGCCATATTTATTTGCTGATATAATATGTCCCTGGGTCTACCGAATCTGCGCTGCAGACATCCCATAATATCTTCCGGTTCGGATCCAGAAAATAAAAGGGCACTTACAGCTTCCCTTGCATCACCCTTTAGAGATAATCGGAGACGGTTAATATTATCACTTTTGATTTCCGATTTTGTTTCTTCATATGCACCCTTAAAATTTAGCCACTCACTCGCCTTGCCGCTGAACTCTGGCAACGTGTAGCTGTTTCCGCCACGTTGCGTACCCTGAACCATTTGTAGAGCCATCTTCATGGCCAATTAGCCATCATTATGTCCTCATTTTTAGGAACAACCTGAGAACCCTGAGTACCTGAAGCTATGTCCTCTTCAACGTCCTCAGTGACTCGAACCCTGTTCCACGACGACGACCCTTAACCACGCTCGACTAACAAAAAATGTGACCGACGGGCGCCGGCCGCACTATGACCCTCTTGTAATGAAACTTTTGTTCACTATTTACACGTTTATTACTTTTCAGAAACACCTTAAAACTAGGTTATTTAAATATATATAACACAAATGAACTATTAGCTTTTATAGCATACACCAGACCCTGGACCCTATTCCCTCCCTTTTTTAAAAGCAACTGCCTAACGTTTTTCAATTTCAACTGTTGTTCGAAACATGTTTGAATACCACTATAGGATGGCATAGGTCGTCGACACAGGGTGTCAAACTATCTTTATAGTAAATTTAATCTAAATTGGTTCAGCCGTTTAGTAGTGAAAACGTAACAAACAGAGTTACTTTCGCATTTATATGTTATGCATAGTGCTTCTAAGTCCCTTAATAGAGTTCGAAAACTATTAACTATAGGCGCTCGTTATGCCGCAGAGCATGTGTTAATCTAGCACAGGCCCTGAGTTGGTTCCCCCAGTGTTTCTAAATGGTTCACCAGTGATGGTTGAAAAGCGCTTTAGGTATTTTGGCCATATACTCAGTGCTCACTGACCGAAGATGATGACATAGAGCGTGAGCGCAGGTCTCTTGCAGTCAGATGTAATATGGTGCGCGTAGATTTGAAAGTTAAAATTAATTTATTTATGGCTTAGTGTCAGTCATTCTATACTTTTCATCTATGTGCCATGTATTTGAAAAGTCTTACAGTGCTCTGAGAGTACAGTATAACAATAGATTCCGCATTTTAAGGAAGCATCCTAGATTTAGCAGTGAATCAGGTTTGCCGAAGCTAGAGTGCTTTTATCCTATTAATTTATATGTGTAAACTTATTAATGGCCTTATATTAAAATACTTTATCTAACTATAAATTTGTTAGCCGTAAGTTTACCTGAAATGTAATAAATAAGAGCAAGGGTTGCATCATTTTGAGTACGTTTTGAATGGTCTGATTATAGTATTCTGAGAGCAAATGTTGGGCCCGGGGACCATTTTTTAGTCATTGGCTAAAAATACACAGAGCGTAAAATAAGTAGGTAGGCTTTAAGGTAGGTAGGTTATTGTATCGTTGTTTAGATTTCTATTGTATGTGTAAATATGTTTTTTTCTGAAATAAACATTTTTATTATTTGTATAGGTATTTTATTATTATTATTTATGACATTAGTTGTTTCTGTACTCATAGTAGGTACAAGCATAGAGCTTAATTTATGACCAGGGCAATGTGACTATAAAGTAATAATATTATCTATATAATATATATATATTTAGATTATTATATATAACATAACTTTTTTTAACGTTAATTCATTTTGTCAATGCAATTGGTTTTTATTTTACTATATACCTATGTGCTTGTGCGTGTCTTTATTATTTTGATATAACAGTATTAGTCAGTACTTAATTATGTATCACTGCATGATTCCACACATTCTAAGATTTCTAAATAGCCTCTAATTTTAATGGTTGTAAAAATGTTTTTATAAGCTTGTTTTGTTCTATTCATATTGTTTTGTATTATGTGTGATGTAGAGTAAGTCTAATTACTAAATACTTAAGTGAACGATTATTATTATTATATAATCTATTGCCGTTCAAAATTCCGTTCTCGTTTCTCATAATAAGTATTTCTATGCGTAAACATAAAAAAAAATACTGGTGAAACGAAACTGAACGTACATAACTTATCTATTATTATTGTCTGCCATCGATGACTTTATTTGCGAGTGGTAGAGGGCACTTGTAATGATATCATAGGTATAATATTTTAGTCACGCGATAAGATTTAAAAATGCAATTTTAATACTATTAATACTATTTTGTTATTTTAGTGATAGTTAGTCATCCGCTGACATTAATAAATCACACTTCTGGACCAGTTGTGTGATAGTATCAGAGACGTTCGAGACTTGAGTCATAAGCAGTAATAATAATAATAATATGTAGGACAAATTACACATATTGCCCTGGTCAGAAACTAAGCTCTAGGCTTGTACTATGTGTACCAGAAGCAACGATATAATACATATTATATTTTTATAAACACCCAGACCATGACAAACTGTACAGAAAAAAACGTACTAATATTTTTTGCCATGGGTGGGAATCGAACCCACGACCTCCGGATACAACGCCAAAGGCGCAACCACTAGTCTACGGAGGCTGTCAAAGTGATTATAATTAATATTTATAATATATAATAATAATAAAATTGTCACGCCCTTTTCCCACGGGGATAGGCAGAAACAAGGGAGCGCCACCTATAACGATCCTGGCATAACTCTCTGGCCACTTCACATCTACCACTCTCTTCATACAAGCTCGACGGTTATGGGCACTACGGATCCCAACTTTTTGAGAAATTTAATTTGTCCGAAACAAAACTCACTTGACGTTTATCACATCCCAAGCAGCAAGCAAGCGTTTTCAACATCAATATACCAGCGCAATAAGAACTTTAAGTTCCATTAGAGCCGTAAAAGAGTTTTAAAAGACGCTTTTGGCTTTATAATTACGGTTTGTTATTTAGTATACAGCCCAAATTTTATAAGGGCTGTATTAAGTGTTAGACAAAAACTTCAGCATTTTAAAAAGAATACAAAAACACTACTGTACAACTTTAAACATCTTTTTACACTAAACACTGTTTTTTATCATTAAAGCTGTATAAATACCTTATTAAGCACCTGAAGCTGACTTATTAAAGCCTAAAGTGTTATTTTAGTATCACTATATATTTTTATCTGTACAATGGTACATGCTTAATCTAAAATAAAACTTATATTTAAAGTGTAACTCTACGCTCTTGTAAAGACATTGGTCCTATGACTTATGTATAGTGGGGTGTTAAAATACTTCAAGAATAAATTGCAGCTATAGTACAGATTTTAGTCAGCTTTACTTTAATTGTTGTGCAAGTTCGAGTAAAATGGAAAATAAATCTACATGGAAAAAAATAAAACGATCTGGTGCTATTTTGGTTTCATACGATCGTATAGATTGCCTTTTTATGTAACATTTAATTATGGTCCAACCGGCGAACGGCCTCGAATTTTCGTCTTTGACAAATCTAGCGATGTCAACTCGTTTTTTTGTTTATTATGCAGAGATTTTTATCCCTTTCTCTAGTTTTCACAATTTTAAACGGCAATTTCTGAAAAATAAAATAAAGTAAATAAGTTACACAATAATTCATGTATAAATTAAACACAGATAACAATTTATGTTCTACTAGCTGACCTACGCAACTTCGTCTGTCAGACGTGTCTGTTCTTCGCACATTAAAAAATAAAGAGACATTTAAAAAAATATACCAGAAAGAGAAAAATTTGCATCTTAAATAAGTTTTGCTATATGCCATATTAAGAAATAGGCAAATATATAGTCGCTAATCGACGAAAAAAAGTAAAAAAAAAAGGATTATAAAAAATCGTACGTTTTCCGTACGATTTCGATGTTTCGATCGTACTCGCGTAAAATCATCAAAAAATCGTACAAATACGATTTAAATCGTACAAATGGCAACCCTGTACCTCGCTACCGCGCCGTCCCCCACATGACCGCCCGCCAAGCTCTCAAAAGGAATAAATTTTCCCCGTTTTTGCAACATTTTTCATTGATGCTCCGCTCCTATTAGTCGTAGCGTGATGCTATTTTCTTTTTCATCCTTCGTCACTTGTGAAACGGAATTCTTTTGCTAACTTACTGACAAAGTAAATTTCAATATAAAATATACAATAAGAGAGGTTTTTTCACATCTTTAACGTATCTCTAAAATTCAAGGTGTATGGATATTCATTAACTACCTTTTTTTTAAGAATTACAAGATACGAAAATTATCAATTAAACCTCTTGAACGATAAAAATATTCCATTAAACAGCTAAATAGCAGCTTATAGCTGACTAAAAGAATCCGTAACAAACTACTTACAGCTATTTAGATTATAATGCTTTTAAAATATCTTTTAGGCTGTTTAAAAAATCATCGCCATTTTCGATAATTAAAAACAAATTTATTAAATATATAACTAAAATATCATGGTCGGTGATGAACGTATTAGTATCTTTTAGAATAAAACTAAATCGGTGTTGAATATCACATAAAATATTTTAAAATCAATTTTGATTGTACCTTAAAAGCAATTGTACTTACCGTATTTAGAACAAATCCTTATTAATATAATCTTATTGTTTTGAGGGCGCGTTAATATTTTCACTTAAAATGTATACCATAACACAATAAATTTTATTCCGCACTGAAAATTTACGAATATTAACAGATTTCAAGTCTTATTAAACATACAATTATGATAAAATTATGTCGCTATAATATAATTTTCTCTTCATTATTTTTACATTTATTCTCTTTAAAAACTTTTTAAAATCATTTTTCGTTACAATATACTTACAAAAGAATAATTAAAGATTTAGGGTTTTATTGTACACCTAATAACAGCGATAAAGCAGCTTTTAAACAGCTTCTTCTTTACTTGTACAGCTACTATACAGCTTTAATAACTATTAAAGCTGTTTATTTGGGGGCCCAATTTGTGATTATAAGGTCTGTTTAAGTGCTTCTAAAACCTTTATACAGCCTAATTAAACGCTTTTAGTATAAAAGGCAACTTAAATGCAGCTTCTATAAAGCTTGAGTGCTGCTTGGGATATTATTATCTTACTTGTAACTTTTGAATTACAAGTAAAAATTGTATTTTGCTTTTATATATTTTTATTGAAATTCTATATTATATAAAGATAATTTCAATAAAATCCTGGTGGGTGGGACTCGAACCCACGTCCCTGGCTTTCGCGGCAAAGTACTCCGCCGCTAAGCCATTCAGGTACAATTCATAAGTGGTAGTATATTATAAAACTTACCCATCAGTTGTGATATTGTACTTTTTGTTTATCACATTGTAGTTACCAGTTGTGACATTGTTTAAACCAGTTATCGTATTGTAGTTATTAGTTGTGACATTATTTTCACCAGTTGTAACATTTTCGTTACCAGTATTGTATTGACTGGGAGATCTAAAAACCAATATAAATTAACGTTATTCACGTCTATTAGATTTGTGGTAACTACAAGTAATACATAGAGTATTTTAATTCTTGAATATATATCGAAATAAATATTTGCGCAATAACAAGCCGAAATTAATAGTTCGAAAATTGTATCAAAATTCTTATTAAACAACATAATTAGTTATACAAACTATGAAATTGGAAATAATAACTCTAAAACATTCTATAAAGTAATATTATCGTTGCTTTCCATGCATAGTATGGGTACATGTTATTATTATTGACGCTATAGAAAACCAAAATTATGAACGCCATTGAGGAAACTTTTAAAGAAAGAAAACGTCTAATTTAGTTCTATATTACACGTACGAGTATATTCTGTGGTTTTACTTTATGAATGAATTTAATAATTGTAATTTTAGAAGCTATACCTGGACTATATAACACTCATTTTTTATTATTATTTTTAGTGATTAAAATTTTTGGCATTTGAAAAGTCCACCCAAAATATAAAGGTAATAGTGGCTGTTGAAACTTACCCATCGCCTTTTATGACATTGTGGTCACCAGTTACAGTATTTACGTTACCAGTTGTGTTGTTGTAGTTACCAGTGACGGCATTGTTGTTACCATTTGTGACATTCGTGAGGCCAGTTATGGCATTGTTAAAACCATTTGTGATGTTATCCATTACAGGCTCAGCAGATCTATGCACCAATATAAAATTATTCAATTTAATTTTCCAATTCATTTAGTAGAATGAGCCCCCTGAAGTGGTGCGCTTACATACATTCGATAATTATTTTTTTATAATATACGTGGTCATGGCCAAATAGTGCAGCGGTTCTGGGACCTTATTTAGTAGAATAAGCCCCCTGAAGTGGTGCGCTTACATACATTCGACAGTTATTTTTTTATAATATTATTACTATACAGGATGAATTTGAAAGTATGTACTTGAAAGCCTCCGTAGACTAGTGGTTGCGTCTTTGGCGTTGTATCCGGAGGTCGTGGGTTCGATTCCCACCCATGGCAACAAAATATTAGTACGCTTTTTCTGTACAGTTTGTCATGGTCTGGGTGTTTATAAAATATAATATGTATTATATCGTTGCTTCTGGTACACATAGTAGAAGCCTAGAGCTTAGTTTGTGACCAGAGAAATATGTGTAAATTGTCCTACATATTATTATTATTATTATTACTTTGGGCTAATATGAGGTTCTACTGATCAATACGAACAACTTCACCCATGGAACCATGTGCCGCAAATGAAAAAAAATATTGTCTTCTCCATACAAATTAGTAATGTTAAAATGACCAATTTGTATTGGGAATCCAACATTTTTTTTCATTTGCAACAAATGGTTCCATGGGAGAAGTTGTTCTATTTGATCAGCAGAACCTCATATTAGCCCAAAGTAATAATAATAATAATAATAATAATATGTAGGACAATTTACACATATTTCTCTGGTCACAAACTAAGCTCTAGGCTTCTACTATGTGTACCAGAAGCAACGATATAATACATATTATATTTTATAAACACCCAGACCATGACAAACTGTACAGAAAAAGCGTACTAATATTTTGTTGCCATGGGTGGGAATCGAACCCACGACCTCCGGATACAACGCCAAAGACGCAACCACTAGTCTACGGAGGCTTTCAAGTACATACTTTCAAATTCATCCTGTATAGTAATAATATTATAAAAAAATAACTGTCGAATGTATGTAAGCGCACCACTTCAGGGGGCTTATTCTACTAAATAAGGTCCCAGAACCGCTGCACTATTTGGCGTTTCTTTTGTTGTTTTGTAATTATCAGGACAAGGTTTGTATGAAATATTATTTTTGAAAAACGTACGGAAAGGTGAAAATTTTGGTTCAAAATATCTCCATAAAAAAAAGTGAGTGAGAATAAAGTTAAGTATCTCCAAGATCTTCCAAAATATAAATTGAGTAGAAAAATAAAGAATTGACAGATTAACGTTGATTTGTTGAGTTTCTTACATTGTAGTGAAATGTACGTACACGGGGCCTTAGCACAACAACATCGATAGGCTCAATAAATCGACGAAATCGATACATATCGGTTTTATAAATGATTCGATGTGGTTATGCTAAGCCCCGTGTTCCTATTGATAAATTCAATAATTTGTCTGAAACAAAACTCACTTTACGTTTATCACATATTATTATCTTACTTATAACTTTTGAATTACAAGTAAAAATTGTATTTTGGTTTTATACACTTATATTAAAATTCTATATTATATAAAGATAATTTCAATAAAATCCTGGTGGTTGGGACTCGAACCCACGACCCTGGCTTTCTCGGCAAAGTACTCCACCGCTAAGCCATTTACCCCCAAATTACAAATGAAGACACATTTTTATTTTAATATAATCAGTTATTTTATTTAAATATCTTACTTAACTTTTAACAATAGCATGGTTAATAATGTTTGTTTCCGCCATTTTATATTTTATAAAATCTATAACCTACATGAAAATAAGTGAAATTATAAACTTTTTTTAAATTATAAATCCGACTTCAAACAACTAAAAATAAAAAAAAATAAAAAAAATAGTTTTAAAGTTGGGACCAACTATGGAAAATTACTTTAAGAAGCCAGAAAATGGTTTCGTGAACTAAACCGTCTAAATACTTCTACACGTTGCTTTGTAATCTTAAAGAATTTATTAAAAAAAAATACGTTGTAAATATTACTTACTCAGTCCTAATTACTCTTTATAAAATATTCTATGAACTTATTAAAAGACAACTAAAGTACGATTTTTGTACTTAAATGATATGTAATAACATTAATTTAACATAAATTTATAATCTATTACCTAGAATATATATTGATGACTTAGTGGCGACTGAAAATTTAATACTAAATTCTTAATACTTAACTCTGAAAATATTTCGTTATAATAACAATAAATAATATGAAGAATATGACATTATACTTTTTAGTAGTCTTGAAACAGGTTTTATTATTTATTAAAAAATGTTTTATTAGTAAAAGTGATAACGTGACAATGATTACAATTGGAAATTATTTTGTAATATCTTCCACCTATAATGTTGGTGTATTAAATTATATATGTTACATGTAACAACACAAGAGTGTTCGTTTGTTGGTGATATTTCTTTGTGCGGAGGTGTCGCGAGGACGGAATGAAACACGACTGCTTGTGTCGACACACGTTTATTAACTGTTTATACATTACCACATCACACCACCGGGGTAATACAAAAAAATAATTAAAAAAAAATGAATAACTTACATATCTAATAATAAAAATTACAAAAAAAATACTGAATTACAAAAGTTCTAAAATTAATTATTTATATAAATCTTATATAATAAAAGTAGTAGCAAATAAATTTTTAACAGTGTAAATACAAGATGATTAAAATTTACAATATTTTATAATTAAATGGTATACTATATGTTTTTATTCGTTTCATTATAAAAGAAATCATTCGAATAGTGTACTTATATTCACTACATACAGTTTAGTTCTATTTTTGTGAACGGTACTGTTCTTGCCATTCTTAGAAATGATTACATTGGGTGATTCATCGTTTACAACTAAATATGGACCATTGAACAAGGGTTCTGCTTTATCTACAGTTTCATTTTTAACAAGAATTAAGTCGCCTTTGTTATAAGAAATCGGGTTACATTTTAAATCAAATTTAGTTTTTCTTTGTTCTTTACGTTGTAACAAATTATTTCTTGCGTCATTACAAGCTGTTTGTAACCTAAATTTTAATTCTAAAGCATAGTTGTCTGAATTATACAATGGTTCTACTTTACTATTACTTAAATTTGTTGGTATATTGCAAGTTTTTCCGAATACTAGTTCAAATGGAGAATATTTGGTTTCTGAATGAATGGTATTATTATATGCAAAACTCCAGAAGGGTAACCATTCAGACCAATTATACAAGCGTTGTTCACAGTAAATTCTTAAAAAGCTACGGAGATGTTTATGTGAATTTTCTAATGCACCTATTGATTCGTGGTGAAAAGCAGTGGAATGGATTTTTTCTATATTTAATAATTTGCAAACTTCTGTCATAGTACTTGACATGAATTCGGTACCTCTATCTGTACCTATTGACATGGGTATTCCGTATCTAAGAATAAAATTGTTAACTAAAGATTTTGCTACTGTTACCGTTTCCTTATTGGGTATGGCATAAGCTTCTACATACTTACTTAATTCGCATTGAAGCGTTAATATATAATTATTATTAAAATTATCCTTATCTAAAGGTCCTACTAAATCTAAATAAATTTTCTCAAATGCTGAATTAGCAGTTGTCGTTATTGACATAGGTTCCTTGACACCTTTTTGATATTTCATTATTTGACATTTTTTACATTTTTTAACAAATTCTATGACGTCTTTTTCTAAATTAGACCAAGTATACTTTTTCTTAATATTATTGACCATACGACGGATGCCGGCATGTCCGCTCGTAGGTAACAAATGATAATCATTTATAATTACCTTTTTCTTTTCATCATTACAAATTTTTATTACCTTTGACAAAACATTTATTTGTGGTCCTTCCCACTTATCTCTTTCATTTATTTCACAATTTATTTCTTCTATAAATGATGAGTAATAATCATCTTTAACAAAATTTATTATTTTAATATTCAACTTTTTACAAAAATCTCTAAGCAAATTAACAAATTCCACTCGGGTAAATTGCAATAAATACTTAAGGTCGAAATACATTGTTTTCATACTCGATGAAAAACATAAACAAACATACTCATAATTAATTAAATTCTTATTTTTCAATTCCTTTAAATCATTTTCCTTTATTAAAATCAAGTCTACACTGTCGCTAGCTTTCGCAACATTTCTACTACTCTGGGGTGATCAATCCTGTTGTTCATAGAAATATTTCGAGAAGTGTCGCTTACATTGCTGTCACTGATATCACTAACATCTTTAACTTGCTCGAAGTTAAGTCAATGCGTGAAAGTGCGTCTGCAATTACGTTATCTTTACCTTTTATATAACTTATTTTAAAATTGTATTCGTCTAATATTAATCTGAATTTCATAAGTCTACTTGAAGGATCTTTCATGTTATACAAGTATATTAGGGGTTTTATTATTTTTTACAGTTATTGATTGTTCTAAAATATTCGTTGTAAGCTCGCATCTGGGTGGTATCGATAATGAGAAATTATGACTAATCGGTTCTTCGCTGGTGGCCTGGTGACGTAAGTCACGTTCCATTGTATTGAGTTCCAAAGTGACCTCATTTTGTTTGTACACTAAACAAAGGGTTTTGTTTTGTATATTTATGTCTTTTGCGAATAATTCCAAGAATTAATTCCTAAAGTTTTTGTATTTCCTCCAATAATTGCAATTCCTTATATAAATTTAAAGCATAATTATATTTATTAGTCACATAAGTTTTTCTTTCAAATCTTTTACTACCTAATTTTCTTAGTTCGACTCTTACGTCTTCCATGTTACTCGACATGATATACCATGATGGGTATCAAAATAGGATCACAAACCCGTGTAACGTCTACTAGTTACATTAATTATAGAAAAGATAAAATTACATTAATATTTTTTCATGTCACTCGACATTTTATACTTATATAATAATAATAGTACATTAAGTATGTTAATAAAATAATAAAAAAAAATACACAAACACCTGAAATATAAAAAAAAAACACTGCACAAAACACTTTTAGAACATGTTAATCATTTTTAATTCACTCACTGATACTCGATCTAGGAAGTCATCTCCACTCGCTTCATCAGGAAAGGGCGTTAGATATCTGCTGGCTGCTGTAGCCTCGTCGCTATCGATTCTCTTGTATGTTCTCGAATTTGGCTTCTTATCATTTTCTTTTGGCAATCCAAGAAAATTTTAAATAAGATGGCAATGAAGAGTATTATTACTACGATTACTACCACAATTAATAGAGTTCCATTGTATTTTGTCACATTTGTAATGTTTGTGAAATAATTGTCCACCTTTTGTTCTTGGTTATTTATGACAGGGTTAACTTCAAACATTTTAATTTAATACTGTTACTGTTTTTGCACTACATTTTATTAATGTTCTTCATATTAAAAAAATAATAATTATAAAGTTAAAAATTTAAAAGTTAAACTAAAAAAAAAACTTAAATTTAGTCGTTAAAAAAAAAAAAATTCTTGTCGCGGACTGCTCGGGCGGCCGGCCGGAGCCGCGGCGCGTGCCGCCGCGCTCTGCCCGTGCGTCACGTAAGTCTCACGCCATGATACTGACGCGCGGACTGGCAGGGTCGCCATGCGGAGGTGTCGCGAGGACGGAATGAAACACGACTGCTTGTGTCGACACACGTTTATTAACTGTTTATACATTACCACATCACATTTGTGTTATTACATGTAACATATAATTTAATACACCAACATTATCAGCGGTAGATATTACAAAATAATTTCCAATTGTAATCATTATAAAATGGATTTCCGCAAAATAACGCCTGATTCAATTTCATATGATAACATGACATTTTATGACGTTCAAATTTGTGTGATTAGTTCTGCATCACGACTGAATAGTACCAATATCATTTTGGAGATATTCACAATCAATAGTTGTATATTTTTTTTCTAAATATTTTAATATCATCGGCATACAGGCAATTAGTTATATCGTGCAATTCGTTTATAACTAGCAAAAATAAAAGTGGCCCTAGCTTTGAGCCTTTAGGATTCCTGAGTATGCAATAAAGGGTCTTGAGTCATATTCATGTACTACTTATTGTGAGCGGTTTAGCAGATAAGATTATGATCACAATTGATAAATATGAGAAAAAAATAAGAATAATTAGTATTATTTTTTGTCGGGCTTTGAAAATGTTTTTAATTTATAGACACGGACTGCGATGCATGCCTTTTTTGACTAATGGTTTTGACCATATTTTGTAGGTCTACGTAGATGGGGATTGATTCCTGTCTAGAACATTTTAATTTAGACATTTCAAAATGTGGGTTAAATAGGATTTTAATTTTAAAACACTGTTACTGTGAATAAAATATTTTGATGCAAGCCTTTTAATATAAATTTGGCCATGTGAAAATTGTTTACATATTCTTCGATAATGATAGTATTAATATAATGATTGATTGTCATGAATTTTAAAATAAAATAATTATTTTTTAGTAAATATAATATAGTGAAAGGGTTAATCCCATATAGTTTTTTTTTTAACATTTATATTTCACATTACCTACTGAAATTAATTGCAAATTTTCCACCGAAATAGATATGAAAACCACAAGATAACAAATTTTACTATCATGCAGCCTAAAATTTCTCACATGACTAATTGTTTTGGAGTAACTGTCACTGCAGCTGATATTTATATAGATTATATTATTTATTATATTAATAGATTCTACAAGCAATCACAAAACTATAACTAATTTTATGGTAATACATTTTCTTACATCACAAAAATCTATAAAACCCTGAGAAAGTTATTTCAGTAATTTTTATCGTTGTATAAAATATAATCATTTATTTATAAAACATATTAAATTAACCTAAGAAAATAAACCTAAATTTAAGGCTTGAACAACGATCGATCACTTTAACAGTATGACCTCTAAATCTCAGACGAAATCAAAAGTGTCGTCTGTCTGGCGACATCTGTGATACTTATACAAAAAAGGCCAAAGAATACGAAGTATAAATAAGGCATTCCATATGCTGCGACATGTAGTGGTGGATCTTAAATAATTTAGAGAGGTATTTCCCAGTGGTACGCTTACCCCCAGGGGTACGCGAGGTTGCATCAAGGGGTACGCGCAGCAGATCTTAAAGACATTTAAGGTATCAGCGAAGCAGCAATAAAAGTATTTACTGCCATTTTGCAAGGCATACTCGTACCTTTGCGAGAGCGGATTTTCTGCAATGATAAACTTAAGTACATAAAACAAAACTTCGTCACAGACTTCAACTCGAAGACGACTTGAGATTTAAGCTGACGAAAATGCAACAAGATTTTTCAGAGTTGTGAGCAAAGAAAAACGTGCACATTTGTCACATTAATCAAACTGGTGTTCTCCTTCATTAGAATAAAACTGTATTTTGATGGTAATAAATGTTAAGATATCTGATATATTTTTTTAATTAACGTTCCTGCATTAAGGAGTACGCGAGTTTGAGGTCTTTCTTGGAGTGGTACGTAGAACGTGGGAGTCCGCCTTTGTATTATGCAATAAAGTTTGATAAATAAATAAATAAAAAACTAATTGGGAATCCGCTTTTGTATTAAGTTTGATAAATAAATAAATAAAAAACTAATTGGAAACCACTGATTTAGAGGTACACTAAAGTAAGTAACTAATAATAATAGTTGAATTATTTGAATATATAGGTAGGTATATAGGTAATTATTTGGACATTTTAAGCTTTACAGAATTAGGTTCTTATTTTTTTTTTTTTTTTTTATTTTATTTTTTTTTTGGACAAATTACACATATTGCTCTGGTCACAAACTAAGCTCTAGGCTTGTACTATGTGTACCAGAAGCAACGATATAATACATATTATATTTTATAAACACCCAGACCATGACAAACTTTACAGATAAATCATACTAATATTTTTTGCCATGGGTGGGAATCGAACCCACGACCTCCGGATATAACGCCAAAGGCGCAACCACTAGTCTACGGAGGCTGTCAATTATTTCTTCTCTTATTACCAACCAATTTATTTATAAAACAACTGTAATTGAAAAACAACCAAATATGAGATTTAAAAGATAATATAAATTGTAGCCATTATAGGAAAGTGGGCAAATATGGAGTAGTCATTACCCTAATATAATATCCCATTTGCCCAATATCAGGTAGATACCTACAAGGCCACATGCTGTGAAGTTAAGCAGACCTACTAATGAATACTACTAAAAAAATGTTCATGAATGTGGTCGATCAATGCATTGTTGTTTAACAATATTGATCGCTCCCACTATGCCGGCTAAATGATGCGGTTACGAAATGAGCGGCGACATGGACGTATTTGCATTACGAGTATATTTTAATACCATGTAAGGATATGATATTATCATATTATGCTATGATCTAAATTATCATATGCTATAAATCATGAGCTAGTAAATAAGTATGTCTTCTGATGGCCAGGTACGTATGTGGAACGCTAGAGTATTTTACTTGCTGGTACCTTTTTCTCCGGGGTGTCTCTGGGAGACCAATATGCGGTCAGTGTTTGCGCTCTGATTGGATACACTTTTGTATTTTTATATTAATTATTTCTTATAGTGGATATTTGGGGCGTAGATATAGTCTGTTAGGTTGGTCGCCTCGGTGGCACCTTTACAGGGAAGATAACGATGGACAGGTCAATGGAACCAGCTAACCACCTAGTCTTACACTAGTTGGTTATGTGGTTCGGTTTGGTTTCTATTTATTTGTATGTAGGGGAGGTGGGGCAGATTGATGCAAAAATATTTAAAATCAAATATCATGTGATTTGACATAATATTTTTAACTTATTTTTAATTTATCGCTAAATATATTAATGTTAAAATAAATAACGGTTTAAGATATTACGGTTTTAATGGTTTATTAATAAATAACACATCAAAAGTGGTTAACATTGGTACAAATAACAATAAATTTACTTATCCTAAAGTGCTTATATGATATTTTATGATCAGTAATCAGCAACAACATGCAGGGGCTATACCAAAGAGCCGATCGGTAATCGAAACGAAATACCCATCGAAAGCCAAATGTATGGGTTTTGACGTTTCTCGGCGATCGGACTCTACCCATAGAGTAAAATTTCTATACATTTTTATCGATCGATGAGTCGATTCGATTGGCAATCGTGTTCTTTGGCCAGGCCCCTGAACTGAACGCTTACTAATTGGTTATCAACTAAATCAACATTAATTTACATATGAGTAAAATCAACAATAAATTATCCATTATTATTGAACTTAATCTTCTACTTTTTGTTTCATAATATTAATTAATATTAATTGTTTGAATACTAATTTATTTCAAAATTTTACATTTCCCATACTAAATGTGTAAAATTTTGCCTTTAATATGCAGTTAATATTGAATTGAATTCATTCTCATACGTAAAATAATATTATATTGCGAAAGTATATACAATGTATAAAAATGACTGTTATCCTATACATGAAATCAATCTTTCATTCATAATAAGTAATTGACGTACCTTAATATGAAAAATATTCAGTTATAAACAAATGTTTGAAAAAACAAAGTGAAAATTCTTTTATAGCAAATATTTTAATAGCCTATACATAACGAGGAAGGCTAATTCCTCGTTATGTATAGGCTATTAAAATATTTATTTTTATACAGAGGGCTAAAATATTCGTAACTATATGAATATTCGGATTTTAAGAAACTCTTAGAAAAAGTTTTGAGATATAACAGATAGGTGAAAATGTACTATGAAGCAAAGATGCGTATCTTTGCTTCATAATAAAATAAAGCTGCATGAAAATATTCAAGGTTATTATTGGGGGTTTAAAGTTGCAGTTCTAGAACAATCGATTTTTTTTTCTAATAGATTTTCAAAGATTTCCAGCTAAAGATGTACGAAGTATGGACTCGTATTTTAAAGAAAGATTAGTCGGAAACTGCCACTGTCAGCTTTGTAAATGAAAAAATATAGACACAAACATAGATTTTAATATTAATTTCTTGAAAAGTAGTTTTGTTATTTCGTCGGAAGCTTATTCTGTATGTTTTAGAGATGATTTTTTTGGAGTTACCTTGAACTCCTTTGAATATACCAACCTTATAATTTTTTTTATATAAGTTAATATATTGCTATATAATATTGCAAAGTAAATAATATTCATCAAAGATGGTAAAATTCCTATACATTTTTATCGATCGATGCGGCGATTTGATTGGCGATCGTGTTCTTTGGTCAGCCCCTAGATTTTACCTAATTTAACTACATAAATATATTAATATTTTATAAATAAATACCTTTCAGTTGACACCCTACATGACCTAATTTGTCCCAAATTTATTATTTTATTCTTATTTATTAATATTTCTATTTAAACCCATTTTCACTTGAGCCTATATGTACTACTAATACCATTTTGGATGAATGTGGGTTAACAATATTTATAAGTATTCCAAATTTCAAGTCAATCGGACGATTAGTTCTCGAGACATTTGACGGTAAGATGTAGATTGAAAGACAGACCAATTGATACACATACATATAGACATACAAACACCTGAATCATATCCACATATTAATGGAAAAAAAACGGAAACATAAAAATAAACTATGAAAATGAAAAATAATAGTTTGGCTAATTAAATTGGTACGCCCTTACAACGTTACATCGTACTAAGTATTAGTTCAAATTCCTACCGCTAGTGCCGCTAGTTGTCACTGTATTGTATTGACAAAAGTGTCATTGTTATTTTTGTATGGAAAGGCCTAACTGGTATTTATATCTATGTTCTTACTAAAAATTACAAAACCGAAAAAAACGGTTTTGCTATAATAAAAGAAACGGGTTTTAATTCAGTCGGTTAACAGGTTTGCAAGCCCTAGTGCTTTTTTGGCTCCCGAGAAACGTTTAAACGGCTTCTGCCCCCCTAGCCAAGAGCATGAGCGCTAAAAGCGCGCACGAAAGTTTTGTATGAAGATGACATTTGGTGATGACGTCACGTTCGTTAAATGCGTTGACAGAACAAATTGCCAGCCAAGAACACCGACGGTGAGCGTTGGGCATTCGTTTTCGTTAAAGCGCTCGCGAGAGGCCAATTTCCCCATACATTTTGTCAGAAACCGCTACATACTCGGAGGGAATTGCCAGCCAAGAACACAGTTTTGTTCGTTTTTTGCGACTGCTAGACGCAAAATTCGACGGTATACGGGCGGGTGGTTTAAATTAACTTAAAGTATTGTTTTTTTTTGTTTTAGAAGTTTTTTATTGCGTTGTGTAAATTAAAATTCATAAATAAAATTTATTAGTAAGTGCAAATAACGAGTGGCGTCTTCATCGACGCGAAATATAGATTAGAGCAACGAAAAGTTCTCTCTATTTCATACTTACATTACAAAGCATCTCAAAACACAGAAAGTGATCAAACTAAATATTCAAGAATCATAAGGACTAAGGAGTAATATAACAATTTTAAAACTATACCTACAGCAAAAGTACGACTAGGAAAAATTGGAGAAGAATTACGAATAAAAGAGTCCGACAAGGAAACCTATTATCCCTCAAACTCTGCTCGGCTGTATTGGAGGAAATTTTTCGTCAATTACATTGATTGGAATTATTTGGAATAGCTATGAGCTTAACATAAATGGAAGTAAAATATATCAACTGAAATTTGCTGATGACCTAGTTCCAGTTATTATGCAAACAACTAGCAAGAGAAGTGGAAAAGCGGGGCTTAAAAGAACCATGTGTGAAAACCAAAGCTATGACAAACATACATAAACAAACCCTGAAAGTAAATTATCAAGAAATTGAATAGGTACTTTTATTTAGGTCAAACAATTGCTCCAAAACTTTAAATGGGGACAAATACATAGAATAGTATGTATGTTCTCAGGTCTCTGAAAGAAGTATAAAAAAATCAATACATCCCAATGCCGAGTAGTTGGAGACCGCTGCCAATGGTATTTGCTGGAGGAGGCCTATGTCCGAGGACAACCTGAACAAATATCTGATCTTGATTGATAATATTGGATAGAAGTGTTACAACATTAAATCAAACAAACCAATATTAGACAGAAAGTTAAGAAAACATGTATAAATTCTTGTAAAATATCAACAAATAAAGTTTATTTTTATTTATTTCTTTATTTTTAATGAAAAGTTCACATTTTCAAAGAAATTGGGGATACCAGGGAGATTTTAGGTAACATTTTAGGCTTAACAAAGGATTTTTCAGGGCCTTTGTGAAGACCTAGAATTTCACAATTTTCACAAGCCGCACAAACTTATGGTTTAATATGCTATATTCTTCTTTAATCATATAATTGTATATAGTGCCCTAAAAGAATATGATTTTCCTTGACCATTACTAATAAAATTTGTTACACATTTTGGTATTTCAGGGACTGATGATGGTCTTTGTGGTTGTACAGAATGAGTTTTCACCTTGAGTTTCAAATTTAAAAGAATCCTTTTATAGCGGTATATTATTATTTAAAAAAAAATCCTAGCCTGTAATAATAATACAATTTATACTCAGCCACAATAGATATTTACAATATTAGGTATTTTATTATATACACTATATGACCCATACATGCACACACATCCACACAAATATTCACTTAACGCTGTAATATATATGTATAATATTGTTAAGTAAAAACTACTTAGTACTATTATATAAATGGTACTAAGTAGGGTATTTGTAGTATATACTATTAGACCTATATTGTTTATACAAGCTCTTTTATTTATAGGAATTTTAATTCCCATGCAAGCAATATAAATAGTTAGGATGGTACCTAGAGTAACATTTCATTATTTTATATGAATACTATTAGGGAATTACATGTATCTAATGTGGGCATTTGTAGATATACTTACCATAATGGTAAGCATATCTACAAAGCTTAATTTTAAACATACTGGTATTCATAAAAAAAAAACTTTTTGAGTCCTTGAAGAACACTTGTATATAGTAGGTTGTCTTTTTTTACCAAACAAAAATAAATAAGTAAAAAAGAAACAAAACTTATTTTAACTGAAGTGTTCTTCAAGGACTTTATTAAGTTTTTATCATTAAGACCATTATTAATTAAAATTCATAATAAAATTTATTAACCTGACCCATTTAAATGTTACAAGTATCAATAAGAAATGTTAATAATGATACTAGCATTTCTTATTCAATACTGTATGTTTAAATGGATCCATCCGACAGACCTAGACACCTTTAAACTTATCCACCTATATGTCTCTTGATTCTGTTAATGTATATTTAATTAAATAATTCCCATAATATTGATTTCTTAAAATTGGATAATATTCACAATAAAACATAAACAAATTAAAATTAAATATTTATTTATTAATTTTGTTTGGCTTGGGCCACTCTAAAACTTTGAGCACCATAGTTTGTAACCTCTCTTGATGGGAAAGGTGTGAAGGGGTAGCTGTCCTTGAAACTCTGCAAAGTATAAATACCTGAAATAAAAAAAATACAAAATTGTAATTACTTTAATAAAAAAATAAAAAGACCTATTTTTTTTAAATAACAAAAATTACAATTGCAACATAACTGGGTTGGAGTCAGGTTTTACCATCTGTGCCAGTTGACTCCGCTCTTCCAAATATAGTAGGAGAGTGAATAAAACTTTAATAAAAAGAAAGTAAGCGGACAATTTGTAATTTATGTTTCTTAACTCACCTATAGTGTAACACCATATTGGTTATTATGCTGCACAAGCCATTACAATTTGGGAAGACTCTTCAGAATCATAGTGCAGAACTCTGCCTATTCCAAGGTATTTAAATGACCCCCTGAGATAACCATTAGCCTGCTTCACACATATCCTGACTTGGCAGTGTATTGGTCCGCTGAGGTATAAATTAGGTACGGCATCCATGACAGGGGTAATCAATCATGGTTCCAAGGCATATCCGAAATCACCTGAAATAACATTATTTGTATGAGAAACAAAGGTAAATAGATGGGTGTTGTAAACACAAAGGTCCGTTTTGTTTCGCCTATTCGGCATACAAATGTTTTAACAACGTGTCTAATCAATTATTTAATATATAACCTTATAGAAGCACTTATTTATTTTGATTCTTACCTATTCAAAAAGTAATTTCCAATACGAGAACGATATAACTGCAACATTTCTTCCTTGATCACAGAGTTTTAAAAAATAAATTGGTCGTGGGCCGCCCCGGATGCCTCGAATTTATATTTAGAATTCTTCAGTTTATATTTACAACTTCAATTCAATTTCTTATTTATATGGCCTCGCGCTTTTCGCGAATTTTGCCAGTGTCTAGTCGTGAAAAAGGCACTTAAGGAGGAGAAAAATAATTATAGAGACTTTAACTTATTAGTCTTTAAGTTTAGAATAACATTGTTAATCAAATAGGGGAGAATAAAATGCAAAGATATTACTCAAGGTACGGTTTAGGAGGGGGAATGCAGTATTTAAAATTAGTTAAGACATCACAAGGGCCAAAAGTTAGAAGACACAAGACAGCACACTATCTGATAAAGAAACATTCAGCAAATTAGTATATAAAGGATTTAAAACACAAATTTATACCCAGTTATATAGAATTATAAATACATGATACAATAATATAAATATACAAAATAAATACATATACACTCAGAGATACCAACCAAACCTTTTTAGGAACCAATGATGCTGTTATACCTCTCTTTTTCATAAGAAATAGTAGGGTAAACATTAGAATAATTTTAATGATTGTATGGTTGGCATCTCTGAATGCTACAGGGGGCCCTAAAATATCTTAATATACAAAACTGTACATATTAGTTACAGTTTTAATTTGAAATTTTCAATATATTTTGCTAAAGCACAGAGTCCAGAGAAGCTGGACAAAGTGAGTAAAGTGTTTAAGTTGGTAGGTCGGGGGACATCACAGGGAAGAGTGTCATATAATGAGGTTGAGTGATTTGGACATCTGAAGAATATATGTTCCAGGGTTCCCAGCTCGCAGCCGCAATCACACAATGCACTATCACGGACCTTAATTTTATTAAGATGTATAGGGGAACTATTATGCCCCAGCCTAAGTCGGCAAATAGTGGATGTAATTTGTTTGTTAAATGTTTTGTAAGTAAAGAACCAAGGTTTCAAACTGATATGAGGTTGTATAGTTCTGTAATGTTTAGTCTTTTCCTTATCTTTATTCCAGATTTCCTCCCAGCAACAAGCCAGGTCAGATTTAGCAAAAGGGTTTAAGTCCTGAGTATATAGGGCATAATCAACGATCAAACCAGTAACTGTGGCTTCCTTAGCCAATCTATCTACAGTATCATTTTCCTCGATGCCACAATGGCCAGAGATCCAAGCCAGAATGACATCAAGGCCAGAGTTGTTACACTGGAGGAGTAAGTGTCTAATTTTGAAAGTAATAGGGTGAGGATTACTATTTGAGGAATAGTCTGATAAAGCTTTTAAACAGCTTTGAGAAACAGAGAATATAATTGATTTTTTAATTTTATGGGAGTGTATGTAAGATACAGCTTTATAAATAGCAAGGGATTCCCCAGTGTAGATTGAAGACAGAGGAGGACTTCTAAAGTTTAAAATAATAGAATATTTTGGTATCCAAACTGCTGAACCAACATAGGTATCAGAACCGTATTTTGAAGCATCACAAAAAATTGGTAATCTATCTGACCAGTGTTTCTTAACTTCTCTATTGAAAATACTATCTGCTAAGGAGTCCTTATCAATATCAAAATGTACAACTTTTGGGATGTAGAGTGAAGAATCGTATGGATATGCAAAGGAGGGGAAACATTGAGAGGTATATAAAGGGTATCAAACTTACGCAACTTTATATAGCTGGCCAATAAGCATGGCAAATCCCTATTTTTCCAGTAAGAAGATTTTGAGAGGCTATATAATAATTCCAATTTACCCATTAAAGGGTGAGAGGCGTTACAAGCTATTTTATATAAAAAACGATCCGAGAGATACTGTCTTCTGACAGACAAAGGAGGCTCAGCACATTCGGATTGCAAGGCCAAAATAGGAGATGACCTCATGGCACCAAGAATAACCCGCAAACTTTTATATTGAATTTTGTTTATTTTATTTAGTGCAGATTGATTGCAGGGTGTGAGAACAAATGAAGCATAGTCTAGATTACTTCTAATGACAGCATTATACAGAAGTTTCTGGCAGTATGGGTGAGAGCCCCACCATGCTCCTGATAAGCATCTAAGTAGGTTAATCGATCTCTCACACTTATCTGAAATGTAATCAAAGTGGGGAATACCCGTCATTCTCGAATCCAATACAATGCCCAGAAATTTAAATGATTGAATTTGGGAAATGGGGCATTCATTGATTTTAATATTCAAGGAAGGGATTTTATATTTCCTAGAGAAAACAACAACAGCGCTTTTAGAAGGGGATAGTGTTAGTCCATGGGATTTAAGCCAATTGTTTAGATAGTAAAGAGCACTATTCAAGGGAGCCTGAGAATCTAGAATGCTAGCCACTGATACATAGAGAGCCAGATCATCTGCATATTGGAGAATATTGCAGAAAGATGTAACAGATAAGTCAAGATCAGAAGTATATATATTGTAGAGGAAAGGGCTTAGGACGGATCCCTGGGGCAGGCCCCTTCAGACTGGGAATTAGGGACAATGCCTCTACTCTCCACTATCCACTCCAGGCGGTTCTTCACAAGATGTTCCAGGATTTTACAAAATACGGGAGAAAGAGCAATAGGTCTGTAAGAAGAGGGGAGGGAGGGGTCTTTATTGGGTTTCAAGATAGGAATTAAAATTTGCTTTTTCCAGGGTTCCGGAGGGATACCATTAACAAATGTTTTATTTATGATTTGTAAAAGGATATTTTGGAAGCATACACTAGATTTACAGATAAATGAATACGGGATACCATCAAAGCCCGGAGAGGAATCTTTAAGCTTGCTCAAGACAAAATCAAACTCCCTTCTGTTAAAGGGTTCATTCATGGGATCAAGGAAGTTAAGGGAGACAGGTAGAGGGGGAAAATTATCAAGTAGGGGATTCAGGGGAGGGGCCAGGGATTCTGAAAAACTCTGCAACCATCCTGAGGGGTCATTGGAAGAGGAAGTATTGTTAGAGGACATGGCTCCACGGAATTTTTTGATATTTTTTCAGACAAGAGATGAAGGGAAGCGAGGAGAAAGATTCTCACAAAATTTGAACCAGCCAGATTTTTTCTTACTAGTTAGCAGTTTTCTTGTTTGAGCTGCTATTTTCTTATAATTAATAAAATTACTGAAAGACATCGATGCATTATACAGCCTTTCTGCCTCTCTTCGAGCTTTGACCATTTTTGTACACTCGGAGTCCCACCAAGGAGGGGACATCATTCTCATAGTTCTGATAGGCTTTCTAGGAATACATGCATCGCCTGAAGAAATCATAGATTCCACCAATTGGTCATAAATATAAATATAGTTATTGTCATTTACAACATCTAGCAAATTAGCTTTCTGTCCTGTGAGATCGGAAAATTTTAACCAATCTGCATTATGCAACTTATATTTACAAAGGGGTTCAAAATTCAAGGTTAAGGGGGAAGGAATAAGATATGATATTAAAATTGGGTAATGGTCACTCCCAAATGATTCTGATAAAATGGACCAGGACAAGATTGGAGACAAGGAAGGAGAGCATAAGGAGAGATCCACTGCACTCAGGAGTTGAGTGGGATTGGGGCGTCTGGTTGCTGCACCATCATTTAAAATACAGAAATTCAGATTGTCAATGAGATCCAAAAAGTCCGATCCAAAGGCATCTGCTGAACGGGGCCCCCACATGGGGTGATGACAATTGAAGTCCCCACAGATAACGACTGGCTGGGGAAGGGAAGAGAAGAGAGAATCTAGAATAGGAATATGGGAGCGATTGGGGTGAGGAACATAAACTGATACCCAGGTTATATCACCTGATCTGATAGCAACCATATTAATATCTGGTGGGTGAGCAGTGATGCGAATCTGATGAAAAGGGATGTGTCTACTAATAAAAATTGCACTACCACCATATCCATCGTCTCTGTCTTACCTCACACTAAGGAAGCCTGGGAGTACAAATCTTGACCCTGGCTTAAGCCAGGGTTCAGTAATGGCCAGTATATTAATATTAAATTTTCTTATTAAATATATTATATCAGTCTTTTTATTTTTAATGCTATTCACATTCCACTGTATTATGTGTTGTGTCTGGGGCGTTTTGTTGGATGATGTGAAGAAGTTCATTTAGTTTTTGAGAAACATTGTTCAGTATATTATTGTTGTAATTACTACTTATATTTATTAAAAGAGTTAAAATTAGTTCAATCAGGTTCTCCTTTGGAGAATCCTGATTGACTTATCTGAAATGTAATCAAAGTGGGGAATACCCGTCATTCTCGAATCCAATACAATGCCAAGAAATTTAAATGATTGAATTTGGGAAATGGGGCATTCATTGATTTTAATATTCAAGGAAGGGATTTTATATTTCCTAGAGAAAACAACAACAGCGCTTTTAGAAGGGGATAGTGTTAGTCCATGGGATTTAAGCCAATTGTTTAGATAGTAAAGAGCACTATTCAAGGGAGCCTGAGAATCTAGAATGCTAGCCACTGATACATAGAGAGCCAGATCATCTGCATATTGGAGAATATTGCAGAAAGATGTAACAGTTTTTTTATATGATTTTCTGGGCGTTAATTTGGAAGATACATTTTTAGAATTATATTGAAGGGGGGTTAATGGAGTTAGGGGAGTTTTGGAGACCTCTGCAAAGCTGCGGGTAGGAAACCTGGAAGAGGCTTCCAAGAAGGATATATTATCCTGCGACATTAAAGTTTTAATATATTTTTGACGGGAATGTTCTGGACAATTCCTATCAGTAGCCATATGAGAACCCTGGCACAGGAGGCAAATATGGTCTGTAGAAGGAGAATCACATTCATGACCAGAGTGGGATTGAGCACATTTAAAACACCTGGGTTTGGATCTACATTGAAATTTTATATGACCAAACCTACAGCACTGTAAGCATTGGATTGTGGGAAGGACGTAAGGGTCAGCAGGGACTAAGGTATAGCAAAAATAAACCTTCTCAGGCAAAATTTGACCTTTAAAGGTTAATACTACTGTTTGGGTAGGGATCCAAGTAGGTACATTGTTTTCATAATTTTTTCTATTTAGCCTTCTGGCTTTGAGAACAATGCCACAGTTAGAGGGGAGAACCAAGTTTTCTGAAAGTTCAGTCATTGAAACCTCTAATGGGATTTCACGAATGATACCCATACGCGATATTTGGAATGATGGGATAGAAGCTGAGTAATTGGAGGACTGAAGACATGGATTAACAAAGAAATTATTTGCCTCCTTTGCAGAAGTGAATTCGACGGAAACTCTGTTTCGGCCGACCATCTTTACACCACCCATTTTAATGTTCGGAATATTATTTTGTACTAAAAATTGACCAAATCTAATCCTATTTATGGAAATACCAGAGTCTGGGGAGGTTTCTTTACGCATTACATGTACAAAGAACGGTCCTTTATCAATTTCCGAGTATTTAGGTTGTCCGATTTCCAGACTAGGATAAGAGTAAGTCATTTGTATAGAAGGGCGAGACTCTTGTGAATCTATAACAAGTTTTTTAGGTTCGTTAGTGTTTGACTCGATTGCTGCTGAGTCCAGATGCCGTTTGCGATTATTTAAGAGTATCGGTTCCAGCGAAAACATAGTTGGTGACTCCGCGGGTGAATGGAAGTCCATATTAGTAGGTGACAAAAGAGGATCGGGAGGTTTCGGAGGAATCTTCATATTTAATATATATATAATATATTTACAACTTAAAAGTGCCATATTAATAATGTCGAAGAGTTTGTCTGCAATGTTTCATTTTTTTTTTTTGGTTTTTCCACAATTGAAAAGGCAAAGATTTTTCAACCATACAGCCTAGTCTTTTTTCATTTCCGGTAATTTTAACTAGTAAGGCCGTAGCCAAGTCTTATATTCATTGTCATGTTTGTTAATGTTTTTAAGGCTGATAGCCATGTCTTTCTTTCTTGTCATATCCGTGCTTTTAATATGTAAGGCTAAAAGCCATGTCTTCTTTCAATCTCGTGTAGGTCATTAGGGTAATTATCATTATATCTTTATACTCTTTTTCTATTAGGTTTGTTTGTAATCAAATATAAAGAGCATTGGCCCGTAAAATAAAACGAGATATCACATAGTTACACCAATAGGATTTATTTTTTATTATCTCTCTCTCTTTAACACAAAAATAAAGAAAATGGTTCCGATTCGGTCGCCCTCCCGCGTTCAACAGAATGAAAGTTAACGACAAAAATTGTTCATGGCTACCGATTTCTGTCGATCACTGTCCGTTCTGCGACGCTTGAGCGCAAAAAGCGCCGATGCTCTTGGCTAGGGGGGCAGGGGTACCCAGATTAACCCGGCCTCATTTCGCCGATGGTATTCGGAGGCAACACCTAATAAGTGGCGAGCTTGTTGCGGTTTTTATGATGGTATAAATATTATTATTAGTTACAGTAGTCGTGTGAAAAAAATTAGGCTGATAGTAAATAACGTTATCTTGTGGTTTTCATGTCTATTTCGATACTATAGAGGTTATAAGTATTTTCAGTAAAATATAATGTACCTAGTTCTGAAAATAATTTAATTATAAAATCGTGACAAAATAAATTATTATGAAAGAAATAGTGAGCAATTTTCACTTAAAAAGACACTTTCTTTAGTTTCTATTTTGTTTTATACTTGTTTTGTTATTCAGTTTTTACCGACATCATAAGGAGAAGATATAAAAATTCGACCCGTAGTCAAGGGCGTAGCCAGGATTGTTGCCAGAATTAGAGATCACATACCGTATTGGTGGATTTCACAAGCCAGCTATCAAACCTGTTAGTTTCTTAGGTCTTATAAGAAGCGTCGCAAGCTATGAAGCTCGTCAGAATTACAGTTTACCAGCGACCGACCGCTCTTCTAAGAGGGGACAGTTGCCCCTCCCTGCCTGAAAATAGAAAAATTAAAGCAATCCCGTTGGTGGTTCCTCATGTACATGTACAAGGGCTCGATTATTTTCTTTCTCGAAACAATAAAAATGATGGAGCCGCGCAGTTACTTAATTGAAAAAATAAACAATCCTAAAAGGTCTTGTTAACACGTGGTGTGGGTAAAAAAAAAAGAAAAAAAGGGAAAGCAAGACCACAGATCAGCGTTGCCAGTTTTTTTTTTCGGGCAAAGTGAGACTTTGAATCCTTTTCCAACTTAACCAAAAAATATATCGATACTTTGTACATCACTACTACCGATAGTTTTACACGATCTACACTATACACAGGACTGAGCAAAATACACTTCAAAAAGTATTTAAATTACTAAATACAAAATACTTTTATTAGATGTATTTAAAATACGAAATACTGTATTTTAGTAGCACAAAAATACTTGCCCCCGAATACCATCGGCGAAATGAGGACGGGTTAATCCCTCCGCTGGGTACCCTGGGGCCGTTTAAACGGTTCTCGGGAGCCAAATAGGCGCCCGTAATGGTATTTATTACAAAAATTACCTACTAAGAAAAATAAATATTTTTTCCAAATTTTTAAAACAATTATTATTTGCGGTTTTAATTTATAATGGATATTAATGAATATCACATATTTTTTTAAATAGGTATTTATACTTTAATTAACAAAATTCTTACAAAAACTTCTCACTTGACCTTATTGAAATATAGATTTTTTTTAAACACAGGGCTCGGTATTTGATAAGCAACCCCTAGTGGGAGAATGAGTATAACCAGCCCTGGAGATATACAAGTGTCTGGATTTCTTAGTTTTTCTTCTAATGAGAAAGGTTCTGGCAACCATCGCAATTTATAAAGTGAATACAAACATTTTTTTATTGTGATCTGGTTATTAATGAGAGAAAGAGCACGTTACAGTCAGTATGAGTGTATACCTACAATTTAGACAGTAAAACGACTTTCGGGCCAAAACTATTTATTTTTATTTTTATGAGAGCTCAACATGTGACCGTGCATCCACCTGATGTTAAGTAGTATGCAATATCCAGGAATGATAGCAACAAGCGGATGCATACAGGTGCACCGCTGGTTGCCATCATTATGCCGGCTTAAGATGCCTGTTCACGCTTCGTTTAAAGGACTCTAGGTTATAAGAGGAAGGAAACACGCAAGCTGGTAGAGCATTCCACATTTTAATAGTACGGCAGATGTATGAATCGCCAAAACGTTTAGTACGAGTTGGTACATCCGCCACGGTATACATATGCATTTTGCAACCAGTGCGTGTTGTCCTGTAACGGAAAGGGGAAGGGGGAATATAGTTGAAAAGCTCTTCAGAGCACTGTCCATGGTATAGGCGGTAAAATACGCTCAACGATGCCACATCCCTGCGAAGCTGCAACGGCTCCAAGGTTTTATTGAGCTTTTCGTCTCCAATAATTCTAGTCGCTCGCTTCTGCAGGGTATCGAGAGCAGATAACAGATACTTGGCAGATCCATCCCAAAGATGCGAACAGTATTCCACACACGGTCGAATTTGAGCCTTATATAGCATTATTCTTAACCTGGGTGTGAAAAACCGACGCACCTTATTTATGATGCCAAGTTTTTTTGAAGCTGTTTTTGCAATGCTCTCGATATAATTACGGCGGTTAAGATCGGAACGTATATCTAAACCAAGGACATTGAGGGATGGTAATAGCTAGGTTGAAGAGAAGGAAAATGAGTAAAAGGGGATTTTTTCGCCGTCATTACACAACATTGTGTTTTGCTCGGATTGAATTGGACCAAGTTTCTCGAACCCTAAGTCGAAACCTTTAGCAGAGTTTGATCCAACGCACTTATTAAAACCTTTCTGAATTCCTCTGTTTGGACGTTGCTAGGTGGACGTTGAGCAAGGTACCGACCGTGGACAGTGCTATCATCTGCATAACAATGAATGTTGCCACATGACAATGGGTCATTGATATGCAGAAGAAAAAGACAAGGAGACAACACTGATCCTTGGGGTACGCCAGCATCAATAGACTCCCAGTCGGAGGCTACGCCATCTACTAGGACTCTAATGCCACGATCAGAGAGAAAACTGGATATCCAGTTGCAATCCATAAGAAGACAGCTTGGAGAGCAAACGCGCCTTGTGCCAAACGCGGTCAAAGGCCTTAGAAATATCTAAACCAACTGCCAAGGCCTCCCCACATTTGTCCACTGCCTCACCCCAAATATGCGTAATGAACGCGAGAAGGTCACCCGTTGATCTTGCTTGGCGAAAACCATATTGACGATCATTCAGGATAGAGTGACCTTCAAGGTATCGCATGACCTGTGTATTAATGATGGTTTCTAAAACCTTGCACAGGACTGAGGTGATGGCAATGGGGCGGTAGTTATTGGGGTCGGATCGATTTCCCTTTTTGGGAATTGGTTTCACATTGGCTACTTTCCAAGCTGCAGGGATAATTCCAGAGGAATATGAAAAGCGGTAAAGTCGAGTGAGGGCGGGAGACAACTCAAACTGTTTCCTCAGGGCTTGTGAAACCTTAGAAAATGGTAAAAAGTGAAAAAAAATATAGTAGGATGAAACCCATTGGAAAAGGAAAAGAATATAAAAAAATAAATGAAAAATAATTTATGGGTATCTGAGGTCGGAAAGTGTTGGTTTAAGGATAAAAAATAGTTTATCTCGACTTCCGGCAAAACTACAAGTCCTATGGAAAAAAAGTTGAATTTCAGTCATATTTATGACTCCACGAAAAATCATAAAAAATCCGTGATTAAAACGGAATTTTATGATTCAGTTAAGACTTTATGTATGGGAAATCTATCCCATTATCAGACACTTCTCTTACTTTTGGAATAGATTATAAAAAGAACTACAACTTTTGTATTGACACTTTTTCCACATAACTTCAAAATGTGTACATGTGTACAAATAAAATTTCGAATTCGAGTTTTTTTCGTTTCTTTGCATTTTCTGAAACATTTACAATAATTAATGTATATTTTTTTACACTATCAGAAAGTAGAGATTTCAACGAACAAAAAGCCCACCGACTAAATAATAATTATAAGTGTAATTGTCTAAATTGTGTACCTACCTAATAGTATAGACTGTGCACCTACTGTGTAATTGTCTAAATTGTGTACCTACCTAATAATATAAATTGTGTACCAGCTGTGTAATTGTCGAAATTGTGTACCTACCTAATAGTATAAATTGTGTGTACTATGTAATTGTCTGTATTGTGTAGGTACCTACCTAATAGTATAAATTGTGTACCTACCTAATATTTGTATACCGTAAGGTAGAACAAAAGCGACCGCAAATTGTAACATCTGTACTTGTAAATTTTCTTTTGTTCACAAATAAATGATTTATGATTATGATTACTATTTTAAAAAAGCAGATAGGTATTTTGACGTGAGCATTTTCGATAGAAAATTAGGGCGCTTTTAAAAAATAAATCAATATATTACAATGTGTTTTGGGACATTAAAAAAAATATATTGTAAAAGATAAAAATAAAAAACCAAAAACTTGATTATTTGAATTTTTTACATACATTTTAAGGTTATGTGAAAAATTTGTAAATACAAAAGTTGTAGATCTTTTTATTACTTACAACTTTGCTATTTGTGTTTTTTATTATATATATATATATATAAAAAATTGTGGTCTTAATACTGGTATTAATAACTTTAATAGTTTAAAATAAAATAGGTCTCAGGTGCGTTTCCCTTTTTTTAATTCTCTGTCCAGATATTTTATAGGAATTATTTGAATATGAATGATTTTTTTAAAGTTTAGGGGTTCATATTTTTGTTTCTATATCAAACTTTGAAAAAAGGAAAAACGTACGAGCATAGATTTCGGTCATATTTATGACTCCACCAAAAATCATAAAAATCCGTGAATGTTTTGTCAGTTAAGACTTTATGGATGCCCCCCCCCGCCCCTGTAACGCGTCGTAACGTTTTACAAGACCCCCCCTCCCCCCAAATTGCGTTACGTAATACTTGAACGCTCCCATAGTCATCGATGTTATTTTATGTAAATACTAAATGACATGTTATTTTTTTTTTTTTTTTTTTTTTTTTAAATTCTTTATTGCACAAAATTGTACATAGGCGAGCTTAATGCCTTAGGCATTTTCTACCAGCTAACCATTAACTCCACTCTTCACTCAAGGAGCGAAGAGACAGACGTTCCTTGAGTACACTCAAGGAACGTCTGTCTCTTTCCACCAAATTTCAACTATAAAAAGCAAGTTGAGACAGACGCTCCTTGAGTGAAGAGTGGAGTTAAGGAAACGTCTTAGAATACGGGGGTTAGAGTATGTATCTACATATATATAGCTATTTTTTTAAATGACATACCTATCAACCTACGTGAGTAGGTTAGACTTTAGACTTAGAACAACTTAGGTCCCTAGTTCAGTTAAACCCCGGTGTGTACCAATGAATTTTTAATCCAAAACTTTATGTACATTTGTTTGACAACATCACTATAGTGCCTCGGAGAGCACGTTAACCTGTCAGTCCAAGTTTCACTATACCAAAGTGGAGTTAAGGATACGTCTTAGAATACGGGGGTAAATAGGCTACAGAAAAATAACCTATCATAGTATTCATATTAGTGTCTGTATGTCTGTCTAACATAAAAACTCCTGATATTTTGTACAAAGTTGATATTTTATGTCATACAACTAACTACAGTGATTGGTAGGTAAGTACCAACTAAACCCCAAAATTATACCTATAAATCGGGGTTTTATATACATTATAAAGCACGGGCATGGTAGCCATAGTTAACATGTTTACTTTACCTTAGTAATAAATAATGTATGTATTAAAAAACAATAGCAAATAGTGTTTTTTTTTTCGTTTTAAAATAAACATGTTTATGAAGTTACGGGCACCAGCTAGTAATTTTAATTTATGTGTATGGATAACAGGCACGTAGCTACCGCGCCATATCAGACGTATCAAAAATACAGGGCCCCAGAGGCTCTACCATGGGTTTGCGCATTGTAGGAACGTAACGTATTTGTCTACGTATACGTAAGCAACAACCAATAGGATTGCTTTATTCAATCCTGTTAACAAAAATAAAGCGGCCCAATAGGTTGTTGCTCACGTATACGTATACAAACACGTTACGTTTCTACAATGCGCAAACCCATGGTAGAGCCTCAGGGCTACAGGATCCCCGAACGTACAAGAGCAAAATTTCGTAAAATCTCACTTAAACTCTTACACCGGTATTCATAAAAACTTATTAGGCCCTAAACGACATGAGTTATAGAAGATTCGTCTCTTTTTAGTACCAAAAAATAATATGCGTAAAAGAGATAAAACCTTCTATAACTAAAATGCACTTCAAGGACTCAATAAGTTTTATGAATTTAATTAAACATTAGGCCATACTTTCCGGGAAAAGAAACAAACAATATCATGTATGGATTTATTATTATCTATCATACATGTATGATCATCAATATATACACGAGTTTTTGCCATGTCTTCGCAGTGTTTTTCTTTTGCGAAAAAATTACACCTAATTAGGTCCCCTAATAAATTTTGATACTGAGCTCGTCAAAGGCAGGCTTTGCCACTGATGGATAGAAAATACCAACAAGTTATTTACTAATATAGCACTTTCAAAGTCACCAAGTAATATACATGGTGACTTTGAAAGGTTGTACTTTGGGCTAATATGAAGTTCTACTGATTAAATCGAACAACTTTTCCCATGGACCATGTGTCCCAAAATAATTTAAAAATGCACTTCTCCATACGTAACATATAGTAACGTTAAAAATACCAATTTGGGGAAACCATTTTTTTTTTCATTTGCGACACATAGTTCTATGCGAAAAGTTTGATTTAATCAGTAGAACCTTATATTACCCTGAATAGACGTGATTAATAAAATTATACATTGGTACACAGATCTGCTATAATGGATGATAACACCACCAATGGTGTTAACAATGCCATAACTGGCCACATGAATGTCACAAATGGTGACACCAATGCCATCACTGGTAACAACAATAACACAACTGGTAACGTAAATGCTGTAACCGGAGACCACAATGTCATAAAACGCAATGGGTAAGTTTCACAACCTACTAATTTATTTAATTAAATTCTTTATTGTATGTATGTATCATCACGGGTGCCTTACGGCGCCCGTGAGAGATTAAGCCAAAAATAAATGATCGGAAATCTCCGTGGAATTTTTTTGCAAATTTTGACTATTCATTTTAAAAATGGGTTATCGAGTTTACTGAATGCCTAAAAAATATTTGGCACTGTGAACAAGGACTTATTTTGTAAAATTCATGAATTTAATCAATAGTGGTTAAATATAGATTTAATATTTAACAGACTTCAAAAAAGCAGGAGGTTTTCAGTTCGGCGGTGTACTGTACGTTTATTGTACCTACGTTTTTGGGGCTGTTACTTCATATCTTCGTCAAATCTAAACCGATTTTGATTTTAAAATGAAAGAATGAAAGAGCATATGACCAAGTTTAGCATATCACCAGTATATTTTTTATGGAGAACTTGAGTGGAACTTTTCAAAATCCAGTATGTTTAGTGTACAACATCAGGTTGGTCTTACATACATTTGGTGTAGTAGGTATGGAAGAATAATTTTGACTGAAACGGGATGGTACTACTCATTAAAATATAAGAACATATATTAGAATAATACTAGTTTTTTTTTCACAAATTTAAATGGAATTTAAGGGGTCTTGTTAAAGGATGTATCAGCAAGCTGGTCTCATAATAATCTATTTACTGCAAAAAAATACAGAGCTGGAACTTTTTTGGTGAGGTTTTTCTGAGTTTGTACTATTATAGATATGAATTGAATCAATAAATTTCAATAAAATTTGCCACTTTAATATTCGCCACATTCCAGTATTCCAGTTTTACCGATTTATAAATTAAGTTTTAACTGTGAAAATGATACATTTTAAATAGTGAACAAAATATAAGTCATAATAAATTTCAATAAAATGAATATATTGGTATTTGTGTGGGACTGGAAGTGTAATTCATATTATTTCTCTCGTATATATATTATATAAATCCTAGACCACTATAAAATAAGATAATGCCAAATAAAAATACGGCCTTCTTGATTTACATTGAAGCTTACTTCTTAGCACTTATTCGGCTCGGAATATCTGCCATTAAGTACACAATTGATTAAATTATGTCATGATATACTCTTATCATATTAATTAGTTGAATTAAAAAACTTACATCGATTATATGACTTCACAAAAATCAGTACCTAATTAAATTATTTACGATCCCTACATGGGTAAATAAACTCATAAAATTTAAAAAAATGTGAAACACGTCTCAAGGAGAAGTCTACTTACAAAGTATCACTGGTGTAAATCCATCGTTCCTACGATATAACACTGCAAAATCATACCCCTTTTTCACCGGCCCCAGTCCTTAAATGACATGTTTAATCATGCTGAAATATCTATAATTTTTTTTTTTTAAAAGAGTATGTGGATTTAAATTTTGTTAAATCTCTTCTTACAAAAGGAAGTCTAAGTTTGGGTCAATACCAAAAGAAAGCTACTGTCCAAATTCTCTAAAATAATCGAGAAAGTTATCTATGTATAACAGTATTTACGCGTATTTTGAAAAAAAAAAAATTAAATGATCAGAAAGGATTTAGAAAAAATATAACATAAACATGGCTATTTATGAGTTCCTTAAACAAATAATGACTAAAGTCGATAAACGAATACCTATATCTGCTCTGGATATGAGTAGAGCTTTTGATCATGTGGACCATAATATTCTATTAACTATAATATAATAATAATAAATACCATCACGGGTGCCTATTTGGCTCCCAAGAACCGTTTAAACGGCCTCAGGGTACCCAGCGCGGCAGCGGAGGGATTAACCCGTCCTAATTTCGCCGATGGTATTAAATTAATCTAATTACTTAATGGTACTAAGTTAAACAAATATAGTATAAGAGATAACATACTAAAATTAATACAATCATACTTAACTAATATACAAGAAATAACACAGATAAATAGGATATGTACAAAGAGGTAGATGGAAATGGAGTATATATCAGATACAAGATTGGTTAAGTATAGCGTACAACAGGGTAGTATACTAGGCCCACTATTATTCATTATTTACATAAATAACTTTCCCTTGCGATCAATCAACCAATGGTGCCATTTGCTGATGACAGCACGGTTGTATTTGACGGATGTTCTAATAATAATATTAATGCTTATCAAGATCACGCGCGAACACTTTCAATGTAAACATACAGTTTTTTTTCTCTTAGACTAAAATATTTGTAAACGTTTAAAAACTTTTATAAACCTATATTTTTTTCTTCTTTTATAGCCCGTAATTAGTTCATTTTTAGTTTTATAAAAGTATTTGTGATTATCAAGATTTTAGACAATTTAATCTCAAAAGATTCGTTGTAGGTAAGTGACAACTGCCGCGTCGATACAGTCGTCTTGTGGTGACTCCTGCCAATGGAATACGTTTGTTGCGATGAAACCGGCGCCGTAGCTGAGAAAGACATACTTACTTGCAAAGAATGTAGTAAGAAATATCACGCAAGATGTCTCTTTACAAACAAATTAAGTAAGGAAATAACTTCAAATCAAGATTCATTGGTCGTGTCCTAGCTGTACGTCCAGCAAGCCCAGAGAAGCGAGGAATGATAACACTCCAGTGGCCTTATTCCGAGTTTGCAACCGCTAATCACGACAAGACGTTGCGCAAACTATAAATATGGAAATATAAGCTCTATTCCAATGGTTATATAGTATGTATTAGGTTGGCTATAATAATGCCGCCATCGTGAAATACACGAATTCTTCGCAAGTTTGAACATGTGTGGAGCATTGGAATTTCAAATTTATAATTAACAGGATAGAACTTACACTTCAATACCTGTACCTTACGCAAAATGCCTGACGGTGAACGTAAAAAAACTCAGAATAAAGCTCCATCATAGTAGTACCGACGACGACCGACACAGTGCCGAGCGCCCGCGGCGTTCCCGCGCAATTACAAAGTCAAGTCCGTGTCGCCCGCGCCGGTCCCCTCCACCACCGCTTCTGTTACGCTGGACCAAATCAAACTTATTATCGCTGAGGAGATGGCGAGCATGAAACAGGAGACCTCAAGTATAAAAAACTTAATCACTAATGAATTGAGCACACTGAGGACTGAATTAAATGTTATTAAGGACTCATTAAAATTTATAGATAATAAATACAGCGATATTAACAAGAAAGTTTAAAATTTTGAAAATCAACTTAAGACACTAACTTATTTATCATCTGAATTTTCAACCTTACAATTGAACATACGGAACCGCGAGCAAGAAGATAATAAAAAGGAGCAGTGGTTGCGACGCTCTAATGTGGAGATATACGGTATACCCGAAAAAAATAACGAAAAACTTATGAATATAATTCAAAAAATTGCAGACACTTCGAGCTTCTCTCTTGACGTTTCCGCCGACGTTGATTTTGCGACCCGCGTCGCGCCTAAGTCCGCCGATAACAAGAAAATAAAGCCTGTCGTAGTTCGATTCCTCGCACGCCACAAAAAAGATGATTTTCTCGCATCCGTGCGACAGCATAGCCCTATTTTACCCAAAGACCTGGGTTTTGAGGATAATGGTTCGCCTGTTCGATTTCACGACCATTTAACAAGCTCTAATAAGGCACTATTAAATAAGGTAAAAAAAATAGCTCTCGACAATCAATATAAGTATGTTTGGGTGAAAAACTGCACTATAATGACTAGACGTACTGATACTAGCCCAGTTCTACACATAATAACTAAAAATGATTTAAAAAAGATAAAATAAGTTATATAATTATTTATAAATCTAATTTTGTTGTATTATTTCATTATTATTTTGTCATATTATCTTCATTATAGTTTATATGAGGTTTCTGGAGGTGATGGATATATTGTATTGGGTGGTCTGTTGGTATTTAATAGGTATTATTAATTTAATTTTAATAAATTTACTATCGTTTTTTATTCTATATTTTTATATTGTAATTGTGAATAAACTTGTCATTTACGGTTTACGGTGGGCATTGTACGTATTTTTTAATATTTCTTATTTTTATTATCATTATTTTATTATAATAAATTTTCATAATGTATAAAAGCCTAATAAAAGTTTATTACCAAAATGTACGTGGTCTACGCACAAAAACTAATACCTTTTATCGTAATTCGTTGTCAGTTAATTACGATGTAATCTGCTTAACGGAGACTTGGCTGTTGGATGGTATATTGAATGCGGAGCTTTTTGACTCGCGGTACACAGTATATAGAAATGACCGAGATTACGCGGCATGGGGTGACACCATGGGGGGAGGAGTACTGATAGCGGTACGTGACGGTATTCTTGTACGTCACTCTAACTGTTTACCAGTCGATGAAGCCGCTGCTGAGGTTCTCTCGCTGTCAGTCTCTCTAAACAGTACTGGTGATTTAAAACTATTTCATATTTATTGTGCATATTTTCCTATGAGTCGCCTTCATTGCAATGTCGTAACTAGCTTTTTTGAGACCCTTTCCCAATCATCTATTGCGTACCCCAAGGACGATTTCCTCGTTACCTTCGTTATCAGACTTTAACATTTCCTCTGCCCAGTGGTCTGATCGCTTCCCATCTGTATAATCTGCTCAAAAACTTATCAACAATTATGGTAGTAATTTATTGTTAAAATCTTTGAGTGATGTAATTGGCTTTACAGGTTGGGGTCAATACAATGTTATATATAATGATAACAATAAACTACTGGACCTGGTGTTTGGGAGCATAGGATGTGTTGTAATTCGATGTCAGGATTCACTTGTCCCCGAGGATTCTCATCACCCAGCCTTGGATGTAACATTTGACATTAAAAGGCCTCCAGAAATTCGTTTTGCGCCTCGAGTAGTCCGTATTTATAGTAAGGCTGATTTTAATGGTCTTAATGCTGATATTGTCAGCATTGACTGGAAGCACCTGCTGGATGGCGTTGATGATATTGATGAAGCGGTCCAAATATTCTATGATAAACTTGAATCATTAATATCCAAACACGTTCCAAAAAAAAACTATTAAAAGCGAAGGTAAATTTCCCATTTGGTATTCTTCAGCATTAATAAAAATTATTAAAGAGAAGTTAAAGTTCCATAAAAAACGTCGACGTCTGGGCGATTACCAAACCTTTAAGCTATTGCATTTCCGTCAGAAACGTATTCAGTTCGAGTGTTATGAGTCATATATCCATAAAACGGAAGGTTTTATCAACTCTAATAGCAAGCACTTTTGGACCTATGTGAAGTGGAAAAAAGCCACTTCGGGTATCCCTGACACGGTATATCTTGGGGAACAACGTTCATCGAACGTCGAAGAGATATGTTCCCTTTTTAATACCTACTTTCACTCTGTTTTTCAGGATAACCTATGCTCAAGCTTGGCTAACACGTCTGTACTATCACACAATTCGATTTCCTTGGATTCGGTTAGGGTTTCTAGACAATCTATAGATAAATACTTAAAAACTCTTGATACTGATAAAGGCTGTGGGCCTGATGGTGTGCCAGCCGTCTTACTAAAAAATTGTCACCTTTTCCTGTCTCTGCCTTTATATAATTTGTTTCACAAATCTTTAATTTCTGGAGTTGTTCCTGTGGTCTGGAAACAATCCCATGTTATCACAATATTTAAGTCTGGCGATAGGCATGACGTTCAAAACTATAGGCCAATATCTAAGCTAAGTATTATTCCTAAAATGTTTGAGAAGATTGTATATGATAATATATTTCCAATTATAAAACATGTTCTTATTAATCAGCAACATAGATTTGCTTTCAAAGAAAAGCACAGAGATCAACCTTTGTGAATTAACGTAGCTGAGGCTATGGAAAATGGGTCCCAGGTAGACGCTGTGTATACCCACGACTCCAAAGCTTTTGACCAAATCAATCATTCATTATTATTACAAAAACTGGAAGCGGTTGTATACCAACCGCTTCTGGCGATCTGCTCAGGTGGCTTGCGTCATATTTACGGGACCGTAGTCAAGCGGTTACAATAAAGGGACACTGTTCTTCTTTTCTTCCAGTGACATCGGGGGTTCCCCAGGGTTCTCACCTTGGTCCTCTGCTATTTAACCTCTTCATAAACGATATTAGTTCTGTTTTTGAAAATAGCAAGTTTTTACTATATGCCGACGATAATATTTTTTTTTAAATTGTTAAAACAACAACTGATTGCAGTTTACTACAAGATGATTTATATCGTCTCAATTCCTACTGCCGAGAAAACCACCTCTATCTTAATACTAAGAAATGTAATATAATAACATTTTCTAAAAGAAGAAATGTTATTAACTTTAATTATACTATAGCCGGTGCCTTTATTAACAGAGTGTCTGAGGTGAAAGACCTTGGGGTAATCTTAGACAAAAAACTAAATTTCGGTCCTCATATTAATATGATAACTCAAAAGGCTTATAGAATGCTTGGGTTTATATTATGAACGTGTAAGGACTTCAAACGTCCTTCTACTTTGTTGGTACTGTATAATGCGTATGTTCGTTCTCTACTTGAGTATGCCTCCACAGTCTGGAATCCACAATACAATGTTCACATAGATAGTATTAATAGGATTCAAAAAATATTCACAAAACAACTTAATTACAAGTCTTTAAAGTATGATCCTAAGAATATAAATTATTGTAATATTCTTAATCCACAATTACGAAGAGTCGAAAGAGATCAAATATTCTTATTCAAAGTTTTGCATAATTTAATGGACTCACCATATTTATTAGGTAAAAATTTATATAGATGTCCCCGTAATGGCTCTCGAAGCAATGATTTATTTCACTTACCATTTTGTAAAACCAAAATTAATACTTTTCCACACAGAGCTTGTGCTAAATACAATGAAAGATTCAATGATATTGATATCCATCATCTCAACTTAAATAGTTTTAAGAGAAATATCTCGATAATCATTTCGCAATATAAAAATAATATATAACTCTTGATTCATATATTTAAGTAAATTATATCAATATTAAATTGTAATGTTAGCTCAGTTTATATTTATAAATTGTTCCTATTATAGTTTTAAATATATTATGCATTGTTTTAGGTGTAAATATTATATATTTTTCTACATTGAAAACCTAACTGGAATATGTGTTATTGATTGTTTTGTATTTTATTTATCTAATTGTAACTGTATGTTTTGTTTTTTAATAAACAAATAAATAAACAAAGATGAAATCAACGATACTATAATGACAAGACCAAAATAATGATTTTAAATAATAGACAAAAGGGTAATTTGACATTACAAATTAATTACCTAGGAAATATTATAGATAATACAGAAATAAAATTTTTTTTGGGTCTACATATTGATTGCAACTTGACATGGAAATTACATATTGACATAATTAGTAAAAAGATTAATCAATTTTCCTTTGCGCTTTATAAACTATCGAAAGTTGTTAACCAATCTGCTGCAATAACAGCCTATCATGTACATGTGGGTTCCATTTTGCGATACGGGGTAATTTTTTGGGGAAATTCGACCGATAAGAATGTTATTTTTAAATTTCAAAAGAAATGTATAAGATCCTTATGTCATATAAAGCAAAGTGAAAGCTGCACACCATATTTTAAAAAAAATCTAACGCTGCCTTGTATATAATGTATATATATAATGGAGATGGCTTTGTTATTAATTTAATTTGAATATTTTCACGAAATTCAACAATTATAGAAATGGCACTAAAATAAATCCAACTCCCTGTAAGAGTACGTTATTTCGTAATAGTATATTTGGAATGACACACAAAATATTTAATAAACTACCAAAAGAAATTAGAGATATTGACAATTTAAGACTGTTTAAACAAAAGTTATGCTTATATTTAATTGGAAAAACAAATTATTTAATTAATGATTACCTAACTGAAAGAAAATTATAAGATTATTAGGAATCAAATAGTAAATAGGGTAAGTAAACAACCCACTACCTACTTACTGTCTTGTGTGATTTGATTTTATTAATTTTAGGGACTTTAATGTATGATTATATAAAATAATAAGGTATAATATAAATGTAATTAATTATAATGTAAATGTATTCGATTTTAGAGAGGTTAGTCGGTAGGTATTAGAATTTAATTGAAACTAACCTAAACATGTAATTTGCACACCTGAAAAAAGGTAAATTCTGGTGATCATAAAAAAATATACCCGTAGTGGTAGCATCTTGTAAACACAGAGTTTAAGCAATAAATATATTTGTATTTGTATTTTATGTTCCTAGCAACAGTAGTTATAGCTGGGTGATCATGAGTAAGTTAGTCAATTAGTCAGCGCATAATGATTAAGAGCTATTCTTTCTTTATTCTTGCTATTATTTCATTATATCTGTTTAATTTGTAAAATTACGTATTTTGATAATATTTTGTTATTATAAATATTTATTTCAGGATTTGTCAATAATTAAAATACGTACGTATTAGTCGTAAATAACGTTAAATTATAGTTAAACGTTAAACTTTATGTTGGTTCACAGATCTCCTAGTACACACAATACCATCACTGGTAATGGAAATGTTACAAGTGGTAACACTAACACCACAACTAATAACAACAATAAGACAACTGGTTATAACAATACCACAACTGGTAACGGCAACACCATTACTGGTGAAAGAAATACCACAACTGGTAACAGCAACACCATTACTGGTGAAAGAAATACTATAACTGGCAACAACAATCGCATCCACGGTAACGGCCATACCTTCACTGGTGACAACCATGTCATAAACTCCGCTACTACTGGTGGCGCGGCCTATGATGGGTAAGTTTATAAATCTACTACCTACTTAAATAATTTTATTTAAAATCACCACTTATGACAAGTCTAGAACATCTCTGACACAATCACAAAACTGCTCCAGAACTTGTTGAGGATGGAACTGACTGGCGCGTAACAACCAGGAGGATTTTTCATTTTAAGAAGCTAGGAAAAGGGTTTGCCAACACGAACGTCTAAAAACGTATAAATGTTGTTATTATCAGTTTTAAAATTATTTTCCTAATTAGATAGTCACTTTATAAAAAAACTATTAGCGGTTGAAAAGACAACTAAAGTTTAATTTATGATTCTAAAAATTTGGCATTTCATAAGATTTTTCATAAAGAAATTATACAATTAGCATCGAGTAAGTAACATCTATACCTTCCATATTCTTTTTTATTAAAAAAAACCTTTATTATTACTAAAAACAACATGTTATATGTTTTTTGACGTTCGAGTTCGCGAATGCATTCCTGTGCACTAAAGTTTGATCCACAGCAGTCTTGAGTTCACCATAATATTGCTTTCAAAAATTTGCTCTCGGCCCCATGGCCCATGGTATCAACCCCAAACAGTACAAATACACAATCTCCAGTGAAAGTTTTTAAATATTTGTGCCACTCAGCTGCAACAACCATTTTGAACGACCCCAAAGATGTGATAGGTCTCTCACCATCACAACGTGATAAACCATTCGGTTCTAGGCACGGAGACAGTGGTGAGGGACTGCTGAATATTGTTCGGTTAAGGTCACTGCATTCGTAATCGCGAAGTCTGCGTTCTCCGTACAAAATGAGCTTTCAGACTTTCCAATATTACTCGACTACTGTTTGTCTAAACTAAAATAATATTTTTGTCCGTCATTTATTAATCTTTTTGTGATGGGTATTTTTTTTAAATCAGATAAAAAATATTAAAATAATTGTAATATTTATTCTTGTTTCATACAAATTATCTGTTGAATAACTTTATCTGACGATTGAAAAATCAACCCCGTGTGTTTAAAATTATAATCATAATTTTATATTTGGAGGGAGGAAATTGCTTGATTTGGGGGATGCCGCCATTGCTGACACATTTGTGAATTCCCAGGTAAAGGATATTGTGGGCTCTTTAGGAATGACTGCGTCACGCAGTCTGCGTACCAATAACAAGGTAAATAATATTATTTATTTGTTACATTCGCTGCGAAGGCAACTGGAGCCTGAGGTTCGGCAGTCATCGAACTAAACGAGTAAACTGAACTTCTGGTGATTGCTGTGAACATCACTGGACATTGCTGCTGCTATAGAACATTTAGACCGGGACAGGGTTTTGGGACTTAACGGACATAACTATATATTATTATTATTATAGAAGCAAAAGTACTATATAGCACTAAAGTAGCTCATAATATTTTTAATTGTATTCATTTCTTAAATAATAATTTAAATTGTATATTTATTTTTAGGTAGGTAGGTAATATTATATTGTTATTTTTGTTAGATTTCAAGTTTCTATTAAATCTATTTAATATTTTGTGGAGTAAATAAATGATTATTATTATTATTATTTCGTTTTTTTTAACTTTCCCGGTAATAATAAATAAGGTGGGAAGGTAACTTCGCCAGACTGATCGACCGATTAGGTTACCACACCCAATGATTCATTGAGCTATAATATGTGTCATATTGTAGCTCAATGTATAAGACGACGGCTTCGACGAGGTGAGATTAAAACCCCTCCGCTGGGTACCCTGGGGCCGTCTAGGCGTCTAATAAATGGAGCAAGGACGAAAAAAATAACCTTTCTTTATATTTTACTAGCTGAACCGCGCAACTTCGTCAGCGTTTAACAGTTTACACAGCTCACGCAACAGAAGCTCTTAAAAGAATACATTTTCCCAGTTTTTGCAAGATTTATAAATGATGCTCCGCTGCTATTGGTCGTAGCATGCGTTATATAGCCCCGATAAATAGGCTATCCAACACTAAAATATTTTTTTAATTTGAATTAGTAGTTCCTGAGATTAGCGTGTTCAACCAAACAACCAACTCTTCAGCTTTATTAGATTAGTATTAGTAAGTATAGATCAGTCATTAACCATTGACAATGGTTGACTATAGAGTCACGTATAATTTGACATTTTTATTTCTTCTTCACATTTACCTAGTCATGTTTCGGTTTTAGTCTGAAAGTTTAGCAGTTTTCAGGAGACTCTTCTGGTTTTCTTGCAGAGTTGAAAGTCTCATTTTAGAGGGTGGTTACGAACAACAGTTGCTTTTACGATTACCCATTTCGTAACCGTATCAGTTAGCCGACATACTGGAGCAAACAACAATGTGTCCAACCCTATTCATGGACTTGGTGTATCTGCACAAAGTCTCATGTCGTGCTTCTATATTAGATTCGATATTGATTGCCTTCAGGCAAGTTATAATAATGACATAGTTGCCTACTATACAACGTGTTACAAAATACCCCGTAAAGTCGAAAGGAGGTTAAATGGGGCCTTATAACGAGTCCATTCACAATATTTAAGAACCGTAGTAACGCTGTATAACATACCCCAAAAAAAATAAAAAATATTATTATTTTCACTTATGTGCAAACCCTATTTCATAAAATTAAAGAGAATACTACGCAGAATGTACCTACATTTCTACCTAATTCACGGTACGACAAAAAATTTAAAAGTCCTAACCTAACGAAATAACCTAAACGAACACTTACTTTTTCATAATACACGTCAAACGTCGACAGAAACGGCTCAAAGTGTCAGCCCACACATTCAGCCGCCACTGGTGTTGGAATCTGCCCTGCCGTGAAGCATGTGGATTCTCGCGAGCCCAAACATGATCGTTATGCATATTTGAAAGTCCTCGTGAATGTTGCCTCGTCCGTCCAAAGAACATAGTTTACGTAATTAGGATTTTTCCTCTAACTGCCTGTGAAGAACTCGAAGAAGTTCCTCTTGGGTACAAAATCGGAGGGTATCAGCTCCACAATTCGGCAAACTATACCAAATCTTGTTCCGGCTCGCCAAGTACTTGTGGTCGGCTTTTCTTCAAAATGATCTAATACTAATTCAGCCTGCCTGGCGTCGACTATGCTTGGATATCCACTTCCAGTAGACCGATGAAAAGAGGAGCGGAAAGTCGTCTTGACATGTTCAGAAATCACTGGTACGAAGGCAGCCGTCGCTGTTCAGTGGGGGGTCTGCCATCGATAAATCGTTGCCAATACAGTTCGTGAGCACGATTTAAATTGCTATCTTCATGGCCTACGCATAACATCATATCGTAATATTCCGAGTTAGAAAGCATCGTTATTTTGCCAACAATATGTTGGAAAAAAAACTCGAAACAGTTGTAGGATATCGATTAGAAGATTTGAAATTGACAATATATATATTTTTTCCAACTTGACATTTTTTGAAGCCAGTACTTGAGTATAATGACATCCTTGTTTTGAGGTAGCAAACATTTATGACAGAAAAATAGAAAAACTATTAAAGTTGACAATTATTAGGTAAAATAGGTAGGTACGTAGGCCTTTTTGTTAAATAATCTTGGTTGACAGCTTACTAGGGTTGACAATATTTTTGGCTTAGATAATTAATTATATTTTTACGGGGTATTTTGTAACACGTTGTATAACTGTATTGGGACCTTTGACATGCAGCATCCCGAGTTGAGCAACTTAAGTTTGTACGTCTAATTGCTGGCATTTTTAAAAACGAAAATTCAACTGTAAATTAAAGAGAACTATTGTATTCTTCTTTATAACAATACCAATATACCACGTGTTATGTTAATAACATTTACTGTAAAATAAAGTGTTTAAATAAAAAAATGAATACTGTTTTATTATTTACTTACACTAAAAATAATTAAATTTTTGTGGTAAAAAAAATGTGTGTAGGGTCTGGGGACCATAAGGTCAATCCATCATAACACTACTAAAAAAATGCCTAGTGGCAAAATTTTTAGTGCTCTTACGACGGATACGGTAATGAAGGTCGACTCCAAATAACTTATAATTTTTCTCAGTGTAGGCCCCTTTATCCTGTAAACTAATCAATATAGTCCAACTGTACTGTAGCCTTATTTGCAATAGAGATGTATTTTTGTTTCGCCAGAAAGTTAAGAGTACTTAACGATAGAGCAATGAATTGTTGTTAAAATTTCACATGAGACCTGGAGAAAACCCACTACTGAAACTTACAATTTATTGAAAGCGAATGGAATAAATGTTTATCGCGTGCACCTGTTTTGAGTGGTAAGCGATTTCATGATTGTTTTAAGATGATTCATGCCTTGTTCCACGTCAAAAATGACAATATCGAAAAATATCGGTAATCAGAATCAGATTTTTTAATTTTCTTTCGATATTGATTTGATCGCATCAAATCGCTCATCTACTTGCGCGATTGCAAAAAGTATCCGTACGGCAAACATTACATAACCATTTAAACATGCAAAAAATGTGCCATAAATACACATTCCAGCATCCAGGTAGGTAATTACATATATATTTCAATTATGTAATCATTCTCCGAAATATCCTTTATTTGCTTTATCTGACACAAATAAAGTGTGTTAGATGTGTTTCTTACTTGGTAAAATATATAAATTGAAGCTATAACATTTTATTGCCAAATATTTCGCCTCTCTATGGAGCGGCGTCATCAGTGTCAGTAAAACGTTTGGGGGATAATCGCGCCTACATAACCCATTGAAGATTTTGCCTTGATATTTAGCTAAAGATGTTGAATTATTACAAATTACTTTATTAGCTTTATGATTTTTCCTCTTATTTCGAGTAATGAATTTATCAAAATGTGGCAACATTTGTTTCATTTTTACCAAACTACAGCTAAGGGAACTCTTAGGTGAAATGCACCGCACTATAGTATATCGTAACAGTTTTCTAATGAATTAAAAATTTCACCCTGAAACCAATAACTACAACACACGATCGGTCATTAGAGAACCCAACCATTGTACATGGTGTCCGTTGAAATATCCCAAAAACACAATCTCAATATAGCGCTTGTAAATTATTTCTCATCTACAAGGGCTATATTTGTTGCAAGAAATATTCTTTGTCGTTCCAATTGCCGTTCTTGTTTGTCATAATAAATACATTTCTTTGCTAAAACATGAAAACTTAATAGTGGAACGGAACTTACCTGTCGATTATTGGTCGATTATCTCTGATTAATATTCTGCCGTCCTAAAGCTAAAATGCCATAATCCAACATCTGGTCGATTTTGAGTTATCGATGCCATCTTAATCAGAAAAAAAAATCTCTACAAATCTGTCTAAGTAAAGTTATCCCAGCTTTTATAGTTTTCGAGATAAAAAAAAAGAAAAAAGCCGTTAAATTACTTTTATATTTATGTATACAATGCTAAAACGTATTTAAGTATCATTGCTAGGCTAATATGCCACTAAGTCACAGAAGAAATAATAGTACAAGTACAGAAGCTCCACTCCGAAAGGTTAATTAAACAAATAGCGACTCTTGCACCGACACAATAAAGCTCAGTTCAGATCGCACAGTGCTAATGGCCTACATTTATATTCACCTAAAGTTGCCTTTCTTTCTATCGCTTTACTTTTCTGACGACGTTAGGGTTGTCTTCTTTTAAACAAAACCTAGGTTAGGTAGTTAGTAGTAAGAACGTAGATCATAAAACAATTTTATTTTAGGATGTCTGCTGCATAGGTATTTTAACCCAAGAAGATACGGAAGCCATAAGGCACACTACATTGTCTATGAAACTAAATATTGCTTTTCGGTGTATAGGCACAAAATAAATAATAGTAGGTACAAGTAGTATAGGTAGAATGATATAAGTGCGAATAATACCTTTAAAGGAAACAGATGGTACCTACCTACTAAGTTGAAAGAAAAACTTACAAAAACAATACCTCAGTATATTTGCTTAGTCTATGTTATTAATTATTAAGCAACCTACGTACCTAATTGAGAAAATAAATAAGTATGCACAAGCAAGTATGTATGTTGTCTACTTATCAAAACTGCATAATATTTCTAGTAATAGTTCATCGTAGTGCACTATACGTGGTGGCCGAGTTGGTTAGACCTTGGACTTAAAAACACTTAGGTCCCTGGTTCGAATCCCGGTGTGTACCAATGAGTTTTTAATTTAAAAATGTATGTACATTTGTTTGACAATATCACTATAGTGCCTCGGAGAGCACGTTAAGCTGTCGGTCCCGGTTTCACTATACCAACTTGTGAAACTGTTTATAGATGGGTTATTGAGTCTATTCAAAACATCGCGACGAGCTAGCCACTTGTTCGGTGTATACTCATACCATCGGCTACGACGAGGTGGGATTAAAACCCCTCCGCTGGGTACCCTGGGGCCGTCTAGGCGGTCTCGGGCGCCGTAAGGCACCTGTGAAGATATGTATGTGTGTAGTGCACTATTACTACCTATACTTATCAATCAAAACTAAACCTGGATTTGTAAACATAACTTATAAAGACCTAGCTATACTATAGTAATTAAATATCTAACAAAGTATGTAAATACGAGAGACTTATATAACTATAACAGAGGACAACATTTGGTACATAGGAAAGGTAGCGAATAATGAATATTCGCATTCTTATAAACAGACTACTAGACACACGTTTTGATATTTTTTTAGTGTACCTGCCTAATAATAACCGTGGTAGGCGTGGATTTATTTACCTTTTGAGGTCCGTTGGAAGTATGAAAAACGTAAGGTCCGGATCCTTGTTACTATTGTGCCACATTCGGTTTAAGCAACCGAATGTGGCACAATAAGCTTTAGACCTCATTTTAGTTAATATTAAATATCGCGACGAGGCGCGTTAGTGAGTATCATACAAACGTGCGATTCGGCCGGTTCGCGGCAGCCCTCAAAAATAAAACCCATCCATGGGTACGGCCGGGTACTTGTAGCTTCATACCTAAAGCGCGGAGTGGAACACCCCTGACTAAGTGTAGATTTTTTAGCTTTTTAACAGAATTATATCTATTAAATACAGGGTGAATTTGAAATGATGTACTTTGGGCTAATATGAGGTTCTACTGATCAATACGAACAACTTTTCCCATGGAACCATGTGCTGCATATGAATAAAAAAAATTGCCTTTTCCATACAAACTAGTAATGTTAAAATGACCAATTTGTATGGGGAAGCCAAAATTTTTTTTCATTTGCGACAAAGTACATCCTTTCAAAGTCACCATGTATATTTATTGTCAGAGTTTACGTTGTGATTACATCTATAACGGCATTTTCTGAATTACAGAATTAAATATTTTGTCTATGACGACAAGATTAAAATGCAGTTATCCTACATTTTTATACTGAAATACCGTTATATATATATATTTTATAAGAGCTCAGCATGTGACCTTGCATCCACCTGATGTTAAGCAGTATGCAATGTCCAGAAATGATGGCAACAAGCGGATGCATACAGGTGCACCGCTGCCTGCCATCATAAGATGCCTATTCACGCTTCGTTTAAAGGACTCTAGGTTATAAGAGGAAGGAAACACGCAAGCTGGTAGGGCATTTCACATTTTAATAGTACGGCAGATGTATGAATCGCCAAAACGTTTAGTACGAGTTGGTACATCCGCCACGGTATACATATGCATTTTGCAACCAGTGCGTGTTGTCCTGTAACGGAAAGGGGAAGGGGGAATAATGTTGAAAAGCTCTTCATTGCACTGTCCATGGTATAGGCGGTAAAATACGCTCAACGATACCACATCCCTGCGAAGCTGCAACGGCACCAAGGTTTTTTTGAGCTTTTCGTCTCCAATAATTCTAGGCGTTCGCTTCTGCTGGGTATCAAGAGCAGATAACAGATACTTGGCAGATCCGTCCCAAAGATGCGAACAGTATTCTACACACGGTCAAATTTGAGCCTTATATAGCATTATTCTTAACCTGGGTGTGAAAAACCGACGCACCTTATTTATGATGCCAAGTTTTTTTGAAGCTGTTTTTGCAATGCTATATCGAGAGCATTGCAAAAACAGCTTCAAAAAAACTTTTGCGGTGGTTAAGATCGGCGGGCTTATTATGTAAAATTAGCAGATATTTTGCAGACAGCGACAATTGCGCAGTGATCGCGCGATCGGCTGCTAATTGTTCGCAAAATTCGTATTATGTATGGCTATCGCTCTGCTGTCGTCCGACTGCTGTGAAATGCACTTTTAAGCCGTAACACTAGCGCCACTTACAATCAGTTAGCAACCGCTGGAACTAATAAAGGAATTTAATATGGGTTTTGTTCAATGTTTTGTATTAGAATAAAAATTAATTAATACATTAAGTATTTTAATAATATTAAAATACTTAATATATTAATAAATATAAGTAATAATTATTTTTATAAAATTTTTCATAGGTACCAAAATTAATAGGGCTTAAAATATTACAATATTTTTATTTTATTTTACGTATTAATTTAATATTATTAAAATACTTATATATTAATTAATACACTTAAATAATATTAAATAAAAAGATTAAAATAAAAAATATTAAATAAATTAAAATAAAAAAAAAAATATTAAAATAATAAATAAAAAATATTAAATAAATTAAAATAATAAATAAAAAAATATAAAATAAATTAAAATTAAAATAATAAATAAATAAAATTTATAATATTAAAATATTAAATAAATAATTTTTTTATTTTTTTTTTTTTTTATTTTTTTTTTATTTATATTTAAAAAAATACAATTTATAATCTTAAAATATTTAATAAATAATCAATTATTTTTATAATTTTTTCACACCAATTTATAAATAAGTAATATGTCTTAAATTATTTAATAATTAATTTATTTTATTTACTTACTTTTTACAATGTCAGTTTTTATGTATTTTTAAGTAATGTATTACAATAACACAAAGTTATACTATATTATTCAGTCAAAATACTATTTATTTTAACTTACAATCAGTAAACAACAAGGGTATGGGTTGTCGCTTGTTTATCGATATAATTGCTGAGCAATTGCTGAGCGTCTGCTGTCGCGACGCTTACACAACACCAATTTTTGTTGATCTTAAGCAGTTTGATCACAGAGCACGGAATCCACGCGCGCCGGCCGCCGCTACTAGAGACGGCATGTTCAACATATTTCATACAAACCAAGCGTGGGGGTGGGCGTTACCTTTAACTCACTCCGGTGACGTCTTGGAGTGCTGTGGCTGGGTCGATATTTTTTTTATCGACATTATTTTTTATGGGCAGAAATATATATTAAGTCATATACAATAAGTCATAATTAAAACACACGGATTTTTAGGTAGACGAAGTTAAGTGACACTAATAATTTTCAATTTGGCAAAATTAGTGATTGAAACTGGTTTATAGTAAATCTTGTACATAATCTTAAATACAATTTGATATAACAGTGACCTAGTTAGTTAGACCCAGACATAATATTTTGATCAAATAATAATACATTTTTATTTGATAGACTTGTATTTATATATTTGAATTGCGTTTTTTGGTAATCTAATTAGGGCATGCAATATCGAATGATTTACAATCCCGGAACTGATTTTCGATACTGAAGATGTAATTCCGGAACTGGAAGGCGGCGATTTTTAATAAAAATAACCACTTCAAAATAAAACAAGCTATGTTATATAAAAACTCTTTTTATTGTCACATAATAATAATAATAATATAATACGTAATAATAATGAATGTTGATAATAATAATGGCAATAATGATACATAATAGTAATGTCTGTTGATAATAATTATGATAAAAATAAGAATAATAAAACCTAATTATAATAATAATATAGCAAATAGTAATTATTGGGTGTATTAAATTGAATTGAAAAAAATAATATTATAAACACTTACCTAGTACTTATTTGAACGAGGACTTTTCACGTCGTTTGGGTATTGCATTGACTTTATACAACCATAAAATTGATTGGGGTACTTTAATATTTGCACGCTGAATTGGCAGAATATGTAGAACTGCTTAACATTTTATCTTCCACCTTGTAACCGTATTCTAGCAAATAAAGATCATTTCATTTCATTTCATTTCATTTCATTTCATTTCATTTCATAGCCGAAGACATGAATACTTTAATGTAAATACAATATTTACAAAGTCCATCGCAATTCATCATTGACCCAAAAATAATACATTTTTATTAAAATGGCTTCGTATTGATATAATATTTAAGTTGCGTTTTTTTGTAAGGTAGTGGAGTCTAATATCTACATATTTTTCCATTATTGCATTTATTAATTGAATTGAATGATTATTCATGGGTTCTTGGTCGAATTGGTGTATCGATAAATTTTCAAATAAATTAATTTCCAGACATAAATGCAAAGCAGGTGTGGTTATATATTGTTTTGTATGTTTCGAGTTAATGTACCCTCTATAGAGGATACTGGACACACCTCAAAGACGTAAATTAAAATTATCTGATTAGGGCTCAGCAGACCATTAAAAGGCAAAGTCTTAACGTAAAGCAACTACAGGAAACCAATAAAAGATTTTTTTTTAAATGTTAAAATGGAAAATATTATAAAATATCTACGAGAGCGATCTGCTATAACTGATGAGGATATAATTACTTTAGAAAGTACAAACGTCAAAAATGATAATTTAAAATTTAATTGAAAAGGTGTTTACTCAAATGAAGTTAAATCTTTTGCATTAACGTTGCATTATTATTTACCAAAGGCGTATATTATGCTCGTGAAAATTTTAATACCACAACCATGAACCATTCAAAAATAGTATGAAAGCGTTGACGCCAATGCAAGTTTTACTACAGAATCATTAACGGCAATTAAATTTATTATATTATTAAATTAAAACAAAAACAATCCAAACATAAGATTGTATGTAGTTTGATGTTAGACGAGATGGCTATCAACTATATATGGCTGAAAACGTGTTGAGTGGGATGGGAAACAATTTCACGTCTACGTCGATATTAGTAGAACATATTAGTATAACATTTAATAATTTATTTGATGTCCTTAACTTATAAAACTTTATTCAAAAAGATTTCAAGAAGCCACTTAATTCACATAATAAATTGCGACATTTCAATTCCTTGTATTATATTCCATTCTTTCTACATCCAAACCAGCGCAGCATGCCCTTTCTAATTTTTACAGATATACTTTCTTTCAATGTCACTCTTTCTCGAATTACGTCATTGTGAATTCGGTCTGTTATTTTAATTTTGTCTTAAACCCTTTTTACCCGAGCCTATAAAAAATTACTTATACTCTTTTGTATATATGTGGGTCAACAATATCTATTACCATTCCGAATTTCAAGTAACTTTGATCAGTAGTTGTATCAGTGTGTAAGATAATTTATACGGACAGACAGACAGACACCAAAGGCTCACTTCACTATAAGGGTGATTCCACTTCCTTTCTTTTTTGAAAAAAAAAATCTTATTACTAAAAACATTTAACAAGCAATATAGCTTTCTTTCGATGTGACTTATTTGCCTCAACCTTTTTATTTATTTGTATATTGTTTACTTAGACCATGTTTAACCTGAACCCAATTGAAAATTATACTGGTTGGCATACATGTAGTTAAATAAAATCTGTAACCATTTCAAATCGGATCAATAGGTTTTAAGATATTCCTGCGGACAGACAAGGTATCTAAGTGTCACCTTATGTGAAGCGGCCAGTCATTAAATGTTTTTTTTCGAAGTTTGTAATAATACACAAGATACTATAGAAATAACAACTTTACAATGGCAATTAAAATATATTGGTACTCTATGGGTACGCTAACTTGCATTATCGACATGATGCCAATCAACGCGTGCGTCCCCTCACTATTGCATTCACTAATGACTCGCGGCTTTCGCACGGCTGCATCGACGCACATTTTTAAAAAAGCTAAAAATTAACATTATTTACTTACTTGTGATATGATACTCCAGAATTTTGTTTGTTAATGTTTTTACTTTGGTTCTTACACCAAATCACAGCGCAATGAGGCATTTTTATCGATTTAATATTAATGTTTATTCCGCAACGTACGAAGAGCAACTGGTGGCCGATTGCGCTCATATGTGCGCGCAGCGCATTTCTTTGCCACGACTATTATTATTACTACCGTCTCTAGGAGTAGGCAGCGCGCGGCGATTCCGTGCTCTGTGAGTTTGATGCACTATTAGTTCCCCGATTGTTCACTAGAGGCGACACTATCGATTACATGCTGTCGCGCTGTTATTGCTATTACATAATACGAAAACGATGTTTGACAGCGATTATAGTGCAATTTACGCCTGTCGCGCTGCTTCTGCAAGATACATAATAAGCCTGCGGAACGTATATCTAAACCAAGGACATTGAGGGATGGTAAAAGCTATAGCTGGGTGCTCTGAAGAGAAGGAAAATTAGTAAAAGGGGATTTTTTCGCCGTCATTACACAACATTGTGTTTTGCTCGGATTAAATTGGACCAAGTTTCTCGAACCCCAAGTCGAAACCTTTAGCAGAGTTTGATGCAACTCATTTATCAAAACCTTTCCGAATTCCTCTGTTTGAGGCTATGTCCTCCAGGCTGGCCGAAAACTCCACTCCGATGACCCCAGATTCAGGGTTCTCCCAGCCATTCTTACCCGAGGATCCAGGCAGTACAGGGGACGCCAAACGTCCAAGAACAAGCAACAGCAGCCAGTCGCCGGAGGGGAAGAGGTAGCGTCGGGAGCATGCAACAACCGGTCCTGGTGCTGCCGCCCAACAACCGGGCGCCGTTCTTCCAGGCCCTTCATCCCGTGCCAATGCTGCCGTCCCTCCGACGAGCAGTGCCCGACCAGGTACCACCGCCCGACTACCGGGCCTCCCGCCAAAAAAACTATTGGTTTTGACAATAGTTTAAAAATAAAAATAGTTTAAAATAAAAGACTGTTAAGACGTAAGACTATTATGAGAATGTTAAAGTCACTTAACTAAAGTAACTTTTGTCATATTTAATATTTTGACACCTATCTGTTATTTCACAATTTTAGTCTCATATATTTCAACCAACTTTAGATTTATATTATTTACCTACCTACCTACTTAATATCATAAACGTATATGGTGTGTACTTAATATCATAAACAATATGTCACTAAAATTTTAGGCTTTTATTAATGGACAAAATTTATACCTCAGAACTATTTTTATTAATAATTAAAAAAATCTAAAATTGTTGTTTTATTTCTTTATCAGACATTAAATTTTACTACATTTTCTCAACAATATTCTAACATAAGCCAAGCTAAAATGCCGTTGCAGTTAAAAGTTTTGTATTTGGCTGCACTATATTGAAATCAATCCAAAAACTAACTGTATATTTTTATTATTATTTAATTCGGGAGCCCGCGATACAGGTTTTCCTAGTGCCAGAAAAAAAATACATATGTTAACAATTGCCTGTGGGGCCCACAGGCAATTGTTAACATATGTAATTTTTTTCTGAATAAATAAATATTGAATTTATTAGATATATCTACCGATGCTGCAGAGTTGGCTCGTCTCGATGCCGCGAGTTCATGGGAGTCTGGTCAGTGGTTAATGGCCTTGCCTTCATCAAACCTTGGTACACTCCTCGACAACACCAGCTTCAGATTAGCCACCAGCCTCCGACTTGGTGCTAGCACTAATGCCCCTCATCGCTGCCGTTGTGGGGACTACGTCAATGAACTCGGTCACCATGGTCTTTCTTGTCCCTTTAGTGCGGGTAGAGTACCTCGACATGCCACCTTAAATGATATTATCCGTCGGGCGTTTGTCGCCGCCGGAGTGCCAGCAGTTTTGGAACCTAGAGGTTTATCACGCGACGACGGCAAACGCCCAGACGGAATGACGATATCACCATGGAAGATGGGAAGACCCCTCGTATGGGACGCAACCTGCGTCGATACACTAGCGCCTTCTCATCTTCCAAATACGTCAGTTAAGGTTGGTGCAGCGGCTCTTAAGGCAGAAAACCTCAAACGGCGCAAATATTTAAATCTAGGTACAGATTGCATATTTGAGCCGTTTGGGGTAGAGACACTCGGCCCTGGGGACCGGGTGCTCATGGTATATTCAAGGAGCTGTCTAAAAGGCTCCTCGAAGTTACCCGAGATCCGAGGGCTGGTGCATTCCTTGCGCAGAGAATTTCCATTGCAATTCAACGAGGGAATGCTACCAGCCTTATGGGGACGTTTCCCTGCTCCGGCAGTGATGTAGATTTTATGTTTTAATGTTTTATTTTATTGTCAAAGTTACTTAACTTCTCATTTTAAAACTAAATATTGAATTGAATTGAATTATCTAAATATACTAGTCTTAAATGCGGTTAAGTATCTTTAGCCGCATTAAACTTTAGCATACTGTTGTAAGACACAGTGCTAGGCTAAAGCAACGCTATTGTCTTTAACGGCTTTTTAGCATAGAAATGATAAGAGTTTTTTTAAATGTCGTAAATGTTTACATATTAAATAAAAAACCAAGCACTAAAATGCCTTTAAGGTGTACCTAGCGACATTTTAGTAGTGTTTTTATACGTTAATAATTTGAAGAATGCTAGATAAAAACGCAAAAAACTTCAATTTGTTTAAACTTCAGTTTTACTCATTGTTACGATTTTAATGTATGGCTATATCAAAGTACTATATTAGATCTGTTTTTTGATTCCTCAAATTCTCGGATATGACATCTAGTTATCAAATGGCATTGTTTTGAATTATTTCGAGCTTTTTATAATAAATATAGTAATGACTCTCAAATCTCCGGCTCTGCTCTTTTAGAAAGGTGCAGCGTTAATATGCATAGTAGTATTGGGTATAGATCAAGCAACATCCAGCTTGATATGGGAATACCGGCTGTGATGACACTTTTACGAATTGTTATTAATATTTATTTATAATTTTAATTTTTAGGGCTATTTTGGAGACGAAGTGGATATCCAGCAACACTTTTCCACGTTCAAGGGCTCATCGACGGACGTCCAGAAAAACTTCACGGACGTCCAGCAAAGCTCGACGGACGTCGAGCAATGCAAAAGGCTGTAGCTGTTTTTAATTTATTCACATGTCCTTCGAGCTTATAATATTGTTCAAAGGTTAACCTCCTCGCTACAAAAAGTATCTTTGACTACAAAAAGTGTATGTGTTCTTTGGAAATGTTATTATTACATATTAATATATATTAATTATTTTTATATAAAGGATATGCGCTGATATCCGCTCTCTAAACACTATCCGTTTCATTTTTGTATTTTTACCCAAATCTTATATTAACCCAAATCTTATATTATACGAATGAAGCAGTGTTTCTAGTTTCTGAGTTATATCTAAATTCCCGGAACTTAATTGCCACACCTCATACCTACATAAACACGGTCACGTAATGTTCACTTCACTTTAATTTAGCACAATTTCTACATGCTTACTTCCCTAGCTCATTCAATTCACCGTCCATCCAGAATTAAAGGTCCTAAGTTCGCTCGCACGCCAATCATTCATGATGCCATTCTGACGTAATTCAAGCTTGCAATGACTACAATAAATCTTAGAAAATTACGTCATCGCGATTGACAAGCGAACTTTGGTGCGCATAATCTACGCATATATACCGATTCATAATAGCTCGCACAAACCAGTGTACTGTTTTTTAGACTGCGTAATTCGACATTTTTGAAACATCTCGAGTGCTGGCTGACTGTAAAGACGCGCCTTGATCAGCCACGTAATCCACCATCATTCTGAATTTTAACTTTATATATTATTTTGTTTGGTCTTTCGTATGTCATCCGCACGATTACCAAAACATACCTCTTTTAATCGTCGATACAATATCATCATACGTTCAATTACTTTCATTCAGCACACTATTTGTAAATTTTATTTTTCTCAAAGGGCTACACCTCTTTCTGTCATATTACTGCTTCATTTTCATAACATTATAATTATTTTAAACTACCTAATATCAATTAAAAAGCCAATGAGACGGTTGAATGTTTAATACGTTTAGAGATATTAAATACAGGACATGTAGCTCCCATTGGCTCTCTTACAAACTGTAGTACTGTCAAAAAGGGACATTTAGCTTTGGCATTTTACTTATAATATTGTTCAAAGGTTAACCTCCTCGCTACAAAAAGTATCTTTGACTACAAAAAGTGTATGTGTTCTTTGGAAATGTTATTATTACATATTAATATATATTAATTATTTTTATATAAAGGATATGCGCTGATATCCGCTCTCTAAACACTATCCGTTTCATTTTTGTATTTTTACCTATAATTAATGTATTAAAGACGTATATAATATAATATCCTTACTTTAAAAAACAATCTATGTCACATTATTGTGTATTCTTTGGGAATGTAATGTAAAGTGCTTTATATAAAAGATGTTAGCCGATATCTACTTTCAAAACCCTATCCGTTTCATATTTGTATTGTTACCAATAATTAATGTATTAAAAAAAATTTATGTCATATTATTGTGTATTCTTTGGGAATGTAATGTGTGTAATTTAAAATGCTTTATATAAAAGAGGTAAGCCGATATCCGCTTTCAAAACACTATCCGTTTGATCTTTGTATTTTTAACTATAATTAATGTAATAAAGGCTAAACTCCTTACTTAAAAATAATCTATGTCATATATTGTGTATTCTTTGTGAATGTGATGTATGTAATGTAAAATTCTTTATACAATAGAGGTTAGCCGTTATCCGCTTTCATAACACTATCCGTTTCATCTTTGTATTTTTACTTATAATTAATGTAGTAAAGGTGAATCTCCGTACTTAAAAACAAATCTATGCCGTAATATTGTGAATTCTTTAGGAATGTAATGTTAAAAATCGAAGGTAAAGGCTATTTGTCTTTAACATTGCATAAATATTTAGGAAAAGTGGCTAATGACCTAGTCATGTTTCGATTTAGTCTTTGGGTTCACTGGTTTTCAGGAGTCTTTGTCACACACGCCAGAGATAGTCCAAACAGGAATATATCTTTGTTTGACCATCTCTACAGAGTATATGCAGTATATTATTTAATAATCAAACGAACTTACCTGTAAGTGAAGTTCGATTGAAATTATACCTCGTAGTCTCTCCAAAGACGATGGAAGTTCACAATGTAGTATCGATTCGATGCTAGCGGCGTCACATAAGTTTTAAGTAAATTAAAAAGCAATAAAGGTTTTGGAACGCATCCTCCACTGTCGCTCTGCACTCCCGCGCATTGAAGTGTCATTCGTTTCGGATGCTGCTCCAGATTCTACAACGCTTATGGGGTAAAGAAAATGATTAAGGGAGGGAACTTCACTTACAGGTAAGTTCGTTTGATTATTAAATTATAACCTCATAGTCTCTCCTCGACGATGGAAGTTCACAATGTAGATGTTCAAAGTCAAGTTAGAATCAGTATTTGTTTTACTAATTAACAAGTATTATTCTATATACTCATACACTAGACTAAAGTTTTACAAAAATGTGAAAAGTCTTAAGAAAAAACTATTTAGGTATTATTAAAATTACTGCTTAAGAAAAAACTGATTCCACAAAGCTAAAAGAGTTATAACGAATGTAAGAATTGGGCAGTTACTAAACCACCAAGAACATGTTGAACTGGCCAGTCCAACCAGCCGTTCTTCTTATTTTATGATTAGTTTAATTGCTCAACTCCTCAAAACTGCTGATGTGACAGCATGTCTGGTGCAATGGTCTGTAAATTTAGTAATGTTGATGCCATTATCTTCTACGATTTTTTTTTTTTTTTTTTTATCTTTAGCTGATTGTACTGAGAGTTACAACATGTGAGGTTGTTCAATTTAATTAGTTTGTCTTACTTTCTTAAACTTTTTGCTACATTTTTAATAATTGATTACACCTGAGCAGTACCTACATATATTAGGTCTAGAATTAAAGCAAGACAGAGTTATAAAAGGCAGACGCCTATTTAGGCCCAGATGAGTTAAGTAATTTTTTAAATATTAATACTCCGATAAATTTTAATGTCATTAATTAATATTTATTAACCCCAAAATTAAGCCCTTTTATCCGGTAAGGATAAAAAAAAAAATTTATAAAAAGATAAAAATAAAAGTTTTCTTAGAACATTTTTTTTTATCTTTTTATAATTTTTTTTTTATCCTTTTATTTTGATTTTATTGTAAACACCCACTTTGGGTCCTACATACAATGAAAAAGCAGATCTGGTATTGATAAATCTGGAATAGAGATATACCTTGGTTGGTATTTTTCTGGTAAATAAGTAATTATATTAATTATATTGCTTATTTCAGCATTATATTTCTTATTTATATACACCGCAATATTTGGAAAATATTACTATAAAATATTATCTGACAAAGACCTTTACCTAATATTAACTGCCTTGGCATTCAAACCCCTATTTATATATATTTATTCCTGGCTACCAACCAAGCTGACTAACAGGGATAGGTGCGGTTATCTGGAAATGCACAAGGTAAGAAATTTTGTATCCGGGAGAATTATTGACGGTGATAAAAACTCTATCACCAGGTTTCGTAAATAATGAATCCCAAGGTTGAGTCTACCAATATAGTACAAGAACTATTCTATTTGTACTGACTGTATCATTTCAAGGGTTAGGTAAAATCATATAATGGGTTTTTTTTTTTTTACCATTGGTAGTAATTCTTGAACAAACAGGTATATCTCTGGTTGTCTAAAATTTGTATTAATTTCTTGATATTATTATTCTTCTTTTTTTTTTTTTTTTTTTTTTAGGTAATGTTTTCTTTGGTATTAATAAATAATGCAAATAATGTAAATGTTATGGCTTTCACACCTTTGCCAAATATCCTTTGCTATTCTGTGTAGGAGGGGATTGAACCCCTAATCAATTGTGAAATGGCTGATGTATTGTTAATATATAAAAGTGTCTTACAGTTACACTTATTTTTAGCAAAGCAGTGCAAACCAAAACAGGTTGTCTTAATGTTCTAGTGTTTTTATAAGTACGTAATCCGTGTTTATTGGTCCATGAGCCGGACGGCCCTATTTGTACCACAAGTTGCGCCCCAACCTAGCCTTGAAGCACATGTGTGTGTATCTCCATAAGAAATTAATATTTCCTTTTTGGGCATTATATATAAACGAGTATGAGTATGAGATATCTATTAAATAAAAGTATTAGATTTAAATAAACGAATATTTGTATGTGGGGATTTTAACATTGATATTTTATTAGATTCATGTGACAGACAGAAGCTCATTTCTCTTTTTAACTCCTTTAATTTAAATAACATATTCACAGAACCGACTCGGATTACTGCAACTAGCCAGACTTGCATTGATAATGTATTCACTAATTGTACCATTTCAGATCACTCTGTCATTACTGGTGTACGCTCTGATCATAAATGTCTGATGATTAGCTTTAAGGCGCGAATTAAACCAACCAATAAAATAATTAAGTACAGACCTCTTACTGAAAATAGACTAGAAATTTTAAATAATAATATCATACATAAAATTAATAATTTCAAGTATAATACAAATAAACCGAATACAACATATTCGAATTTACATAATTTAATAACCCAAGAATTTGATAAAGTGTGTAAAGTATAGACAAAGAAAATAAATGATAAATTTAATTTTGCTACTTGGGCAACTAGGGGTATTAGGAAAAGCAGGGATACTTTATATGATTTATATGATAGGAGATCCTATACATTAGATCAAAATTTTCATAACTATGTTAGAAATTATTCAAAAACATTTAAAAAAGTTTGCCTTATGGCAAAATCTAATTTTATTAGCTCCAAACTAAAACAGTCTAAAAATAAATCTAAGTGTGTATGGACAATAATAAATAATGAAACTGGTAAAAACATACATAAGCAAAATGATATTTCCATCAGACAAAATGGAGTATTGATATCTGAGAAAAATAAAGTTGCTAGCTTATTTGAAAAGTTTTTTGCTGATATACCTTTTAAAGTCACGAATAGTATTAAGTCGTCATCTAGTATGGCTAAGGAACTATTAAACCGTTATGTTAAAATACCAAATTTTACAGAATTTAATTTTATACATGTCTCAAATGAGGATATTATAAAACACTTCAAAATGTTAAATAAAAAGAAAACGGAAGATCTATGGGGATTATCCGTAAAAGCAATAGAACCTATTATTTACACCATTGGGCCTATCTTAGCCGACATTTATAATAGTTGTGTGGATAACGGTGTCTTCCCAGACTTTATGAAGCACAGTAAAATAGCCCCTATATTCAAATCGGGATGTAAAACAGACCCTACTAACTATCGACTACCCGCGCTACGTATTACCCGCGCTTAGCAAAATATTTGAAAAAAATAATGCTAAGTCAGCTATTAAGATATTTTAATACCAACAAATTATTACACGATCGTCAATATGGGTTTACAAAAGGTAGAAATACAACAGATGCTGGTACTGGATTGATTGAGGAAACATTTAGTTCTTGGGAAAAGTCTCAGGATCTCATTGGTGTCTTTTGCGATCTGTCTAAAGCATTTGATTGTGTAGATCATCAAACTCTATTGGGTAAGCTGGAATTCTATGGAGTTCGCGGAGTAGCGTTAAACCTTGTGGAGTCCTATCTCTCTAATAGAACGCAATGTGTTAACATTAATGGTAGTGTATCTAAAGGATCTCTTGTGAATATGGGAGTCCCCCAGGGATCAATTTTAGGGCCTTTCCTGTTTCTGGTATATATCAATGACCTTCCGCATATGGTACAAGAAACAGCGCAGATAGTGCTGTTTGCTGATGACACGTCCCTGTTGTTTAAAGTTGATAGAAAAGACAACATATTGTCAGCAGCAAACAATACTCTGTCTATGGTCTCTGAATGGTTCACAGCAAATAATTTGGTTTTAAATACTAAGAAGACCAAGTGCCTGAAATTTTCTTTACCAAACGTTCGGGTAATTAACTGTTCACTGAAGTTAGGCGATACTGAACTAGAATTTGTTGACTCCACTGTATTTTTGGGAATCACAGTCGACTCCAAACTGCAATGGAGAGCTCATATAAACGCGTTATCTAATAGATTGAGCTCAGCAGCATATGCAGTCAGAAAGATCAGACTATTAACTGATGTGGCAACAGCCAGGTTAGTGTACTTTGCCTATTTCCATAGTATTATGACTTATGGTCTTATTATCTGGGGCTCAGCGGCAGACATAGAAACCATATTTATCTTGCAGAAAAGAGCTATTAGAGCAATTTACGGCATGAAGACCCGGGAATCCCTTCGAGAAATCTTTCCTGAAATTGATATAATGACCCTGCCCTCCCAATACATATTTGAGAACTTATTATATGTTAAGAAAAATTATAATATGTTTAATAAAAATGCAGATAGGCATACCCGAAACTTAAGAAATATAAACAAAATTGACATACCAAGATTCAGATTACAAAAAACTAATAAATGTTTTCTTATAAACAGTATTAGGCTATTTAATAAATTACCAAAATCAATTATAGAACTAAATGATATAAAATTTAAAAATTGTATAAAGCAAACTTTAATAGCCAAGGCGTATTACAAAGTTAATGATTATATTAATGACAGAGATGTCTGGAATCAGTCCTCTCTGCGTCTGGAATCTCTAAACTAATAGTAACTACTACTTACTATTATAGGTATATATATATTTTTTTATACTACAATAGGTATTTTTTTATATATTTTTGGATGAGGTAATAACTTGTTATTACTATAACCTTTTATCATTATTTTAATTTTAAATATTTACTATTTTCTACAAGGTAATAATTAGTTATTACTTAACATTTATGTTAATTTGTCTTATTTATTTTAAGTTATTTTGTTAACAGAGTTATAGAATACATTTCCATGGTTTTTTTTTAACTAGTTGATGTTTGCGCAGGCCTTGGATTCAGCTATGTATTTGGCCCTGCAATGTAGTAGTATACGTATCCAGCGGATTTCCTCTCCTTTGAAGGTCATTGCAGTGGTGGCGCGTGTGCCGGGTTCTGGTCTGCACCCTAAGGGCCTGGTTGAGCAGAAGGATGGCTGACACATACGTTACGTCCGTGATCGGGTGGGTGCTGCTGTGGGGGCCTTGGATCTCCGCTAGGCTCGCACGTTTGATTGTTATCATATAAGAAGCGGAGATCCCGAAAAATCTTCTGCTGATAGACCGGCGCTGGCATCAAAGAAATGTTGTGTTCTGTAATTCTGTACTTTCAATATTGTAAGATAGTATATCTGCCTTATGGTGTTCTACGCGTGCTCTTCAGTAGGATGAGAGTATATACCACATGCTATAAGCATAGGTTTAAGTCAATAACCATGCAGGACCATGCTCCTCCGATGATACGGTACATGTGGAACATCAGAGTTTTTTACTTGCTGGTACCTTTTTCTCCAGGGTGTCTCTGAGGCGATCGACTTGTGATCAGCGTTTGCGCCCTAAAAGATACCTTCTTGTAGGTATATTTTGATTACCTATACTAAAGTATGTATATTTGGGGCGTAGCTATGGTCTGTTGGGTTGGTCGCCTTGGTGGCACTTTTGCAGGGCAGTCAACGATTGACAGGTCAATGGAACCAGCTAACCACCTAGTCTTAAACTGGTTGGTTATGTAGTGTGTGTTCGGTTGGGTTGTTTTTTTTTTTTTTTTTCTTCCCGCAAGGACAATAGTCTAATAGTTTACGATTTGTTTATTTTGTATTATATTCTCAACATTTGTCTGTGGGAGGAATGGCGACCTGGCCAAGTACACACAGGACCTTATATATACTCTTTTTTTTTTTTTTTTTTGACTTTTCATAAATGCCTGTAAAGGTTTACATGAAATAAATATTTTTGACTTTGACTTTGACTTTGAAATAACAGCTATATTTATATATTTTATGCATTATATAGAGCCGTAATAAGAATCACTTATATAAGGCAGTCATCTAGACATTGAACTGTATTGAAAGCTTAGTCATTATAAGAATCAATAATTTTGAAAAAATATATTGTGCACACAAAGGAAAACCTTATAGTTTATAAGAATAAAACAGAAAAACTGTTAGTTTGTGAAATCTAAAAAGGATTCAAATTCTACCATGATATTTTTATCACATAAATTGGCATATTAGTAGCCAAAAAACCCCATTACTATTTATTAACTTACATACAGTAAGGTATCATCTAATTGAATATGACTAGTATTCATATTATTATTAAAATCGGGGAGCAACAATAATTTGAATTTATTGGACAGGTTTTATGGCTCCTACATTATATAATGTTTAAATATATTGCAGGTTTAAATTTTTTAAAGTTTTCTCGGTTCTGTCTGCCCTATGCATTCCTGTTAAAGCAAGGAGGGGCCCACCAGTTTAAAGTTGGATGATTGAGGGGTCTCAGGGAGATTTAGTTTGGTTATTTGTCCATTTTTGGTTGGTAGTACACAGCTCCTGGCTGGATCTTTGAACAGTCCTAGCTGTTTTTATTATTTCTAAATTCTGTTCTATTTGATTACCGTGAAGACATTCAAGTTTTTATTAGAGCAGATATCAAAAAACCTCTTAGAATATTGCACAGCAGTTTGACTGCCTCATGAAGAAATTTAATAACTACATTGTAATTTATTAAATGAATATATATTATTTATTTTCTTTTGCAAGTGAAAATGTAGGACCTTACTTAGTTCTACTTTGCTGGTCTTATATTACTACTTTGTACAGGTGAATGTACAAAGGATGTCTGCTGGTCCGTTTTAGTTGGCCCCAGTACAGCAATTATTCTACATCTTTTTGGGTTAAAGTATGTGTATTCTCATGTATATGAGTTTCTAGTAAAGACTGTTAAGTTTTTACAGAACCTGCTATATAAAATTCTGATTGTATTGTAAAATATTTTTTGGTTCATTTAAAATTGAAAATGAATAAAAATTTAGTAAGTATTCTGAATTACACTACTAGGTTTATTATGAATCATTATCATTCAATACTCTTAACAGTATAGCAATGAGATTGTATTTTTCACAAATTCTGCTATATAAAATTCTGTATTGTAAAATATTATTTTACTTAATTGATCCTGAAGATGCAGGTATAAATTGTTTTTATCAATTACATACAATAATTTTTATGAATTTGTAGGTATTCTGAATTACACTACTAGGTTTATTATAAATCATTGTCATTCAATACTCTTAGCAGTATTGCAATGAGAATGTATTTTTCACAAATTCTGCTATATAAAATTATTTGTTGTAAAATATTCTTGGACTTAATTGATCCTGAAGATGCAGGTATAAATTGTTTTTATCAATTACATAAAATTGTTTTTATGAATTACTTACCTACATTTATTTATTTTTATTTTTTATAATTTACAGCACCAGACTGATTATAAAAGCCATTCAATACTCTTAACAGTATTGCAATGAAATTGTTATTATTATTTTGAACATATTTAGCTATATAAAATTCCGACTGTGTTGCAAAATATTCTAGGACTCAATTGATCATGAAGATACTTACATAGCATTACGGGTGCCTTACGGCGCCCGAGACCGCTTGACGGCCCCAGGGTACCCAGCGGAGGGTTTTTTATTCCCAACTCGTCATAGCCGATGGTATGAGCCTTACAGTACTAGACTCGTTACAGAAGTCATTCAATACTCTGATTTAGTATCGCAATGATATATAAAAATGAACTTTTAATGTGAAAATTATTCTTACCTCTTAAAAGTGAAGCAATGCCGAAATATCTAACCTTATACATTCCCAAAGAATGTCCCAGGTTACAAAAGTCACTTAATACTCTCATTCAGTATCGCAATGATATATAAAAATAAACTTTTAATGTAAAAACCATTCTTAACTCTTAACAGTAAAGCAATGGCTAAATATCGAACCATATACATTCCCAAAGAATGTCCCAGGTTACAAAAATCATTCAATACTCTGATTTAGTATCGCAATGAAATAAAGTTTTTCTTTCTTTCTTTTCATTCAATGATATATAACATTCTATAGCAATGGCGAGATATCAAACCATATACATTCCCAATGAGTGTCCCAGGTAACAATATGTATTTCTCAACAGCACAAAGTTGATTACAATAATAGTTGAGCGTTATGTATTTTCGATAGGATTTTAATAAGACGAATAGAAACTGACCTTTGGTTTCATGATCGCTTTGAGCGAACCATTTCTTCACCTTTTTAAAGAGTTTCCTTAATTTTTTATTTTCTTGTATTTGAAACTATTCTCATATTTTCTTATTCCCATTTTTAATGCTGAAACACGACTTAAAATAACTAAATCAACTAGAAAAAAATAAAATATTTTTTGTAAGATGCGACGCCAACTTGACATAAGAAACGAATGACACTTCAATGCGCGGGAGTGCAGAGCGACAGTGGAGGATGCGTTCCAAAACCTCTATTGCTTTTTAATTTACTTAAAACTTATGTGACGCCGCTAGCATCGAATCGATACTACATTGTGAACTTCCATCGTCGAGGAGAGACTATGAGGTTATAATTCAAATATATTAAGCGTTTGATATTATTTGCTTCATGTAGCCTACCAAACGGCTTATCCTGAGGTAGTTGGAACCATTATAACTTTGTAAATTGTATTAGTAGATATAGTTGTAGATTATTATATTATATATAGTTGTATAAATAAATAAAGTTTATTTGCAAGACTATGTCGCAATAAGTTGGTAGGTGGTTTAAAAATGTTTAACATATTTTACCGCTAGCGGGTTGCATTGATTGTTGATCGAAGGCTAAGTAGCGGCTGTGCATTTTTCCCCGTGACTTATTACTTCTAGCATGAGTAGAACGTTTATATAACTTTTTTTGCATCTATAGTTATCTTATCTTATCTTATTGGTTTTTGGGGTTGACATCAGTCAAAAACACTTCGACCCTTTGGGATGTTTTGTGTGTTCCCCATTCCTATTATCCACACACCTCAGTATCGTCTCCAAATATGTTGTTGACATATTTAAGGACATCACTAATGTCGATTAGCCTGTAGCTTTCTGGATCCGGATAAGCCTGTCCTAGGTATTTTATTCTTTGGGTGGCCCTAGCGTCACAGTCGCACAGTAGGTGCCGCATGGATTTGGGCTCCTTACCACAGAATCTGCATGTGGGATCATCTCTTACTCCTATAGTATAGAGGTGTTTGTTGGTTGTATAGTGTCCTGAGAACACTCCCACCAGTAGCCTTATTTGACTTCTGTTGAATTTCCATATCTTATCCAGGCCTATTGCCCTCATACCAATGGATTTCTTGGAATGTATTAGGCCTTGCTGCGTTAACCACCATCTTGTGTGTTTGTCCTCAGCAAACTGCATCTATAGTTAGTAGTAGTAGGTATATGTATTAAAATTACCGGTCTAGGGTGAATTCTGATTACGCACTAAGGGTTTATTATGATAAATAATATGTATCATGATCATTGTTTAAAAATATATTGTATTAATTTTAAATATACAACTTTTGAACGTGAAGCTCATAACTTTTTGCTATCGTATTACCGTAGCGTTATTACGATAGGATCACAGAGCACGGAATCGCCGCGCACTGCCCACTAGCGGCCTCGTCGTAGCGGCGCGCGTGGATTCCATGCTCTGTGGATAGGATCTACGAGTAGGTACCATTAGAAAATATTTATTTGTCCTGTTTTTAGTGACCATATTGGAGGTTCCTTACGTATATAACGTTACGTTAATAGCAAAAAAATATTGTAGAGCCTCAGGTCGTGGGTTCGGTTCCCACTCATGGCTAAATAATTTTAGTACTTTTTTCTGTTTTTTACAGAGAGCCATGGTCTAGGCGTTTATAATAATATATTTTAAGGTACTAGAGTGGCGACCGCGTGCCGGAGGACGCAGGAGAGGCAGGCCCCCCACAAGATGGACCGACGACCTGAAAAAGGTCGCGGGAAGCCGATGGATACAAGCAGCGCAGAACCGGTCATTGTGGCGATCCTTGGGGGAGGCCTATGTCCAGCAGTGGACGCGCGAAAGGCTGGCATGATGATGATGATGAAGGTACTATAATTTTATATTGTTCTATTTTTTTAAATATTTACTTTAGAGTCTATTTCAATATTTTGTGGAACAAATAAATGAAAAGTATCATATTGTTGTTTTTTTTTTCTTTACCGAGAATAATGTATTGGAAGAATGCAATGTTTAGGAAGGTTAAACCCTGATAAAGTCATACAGGCTCGGAGATGTGATGCCGCAAATGAATCAACGCAAGTGACATCCCAGATAAGACTACGTCCTCTCTGCCACGGCACCAGCGTTAATCCATCTGGTTGTTTTCCATCAATACTCTACTTAGCCCGTATGGTTCGAAAATACAAGGGACATTTGCTGAAATCAGAGATCGGCGAATAATGTCATTAAGGTTATGGTGCCGAAACACTCGCCCTGCAACTTAATCCTTGATGACCATTCGCTAAGACTTGTGTTCCACATACGCATTGATGTGGTTGGCAGATGTTAGCGCCTAACCTATAAAGCAATAGCAATTCTTAACGATTGGTCATCTAAGAATGTTCCTAGCAAAGGGGAAGGGAGTGCCTCTAACCATAACCCTGACTCTGAAGTAACTGCGGCCTTGAAACGCGCAATGTCAGATACAGAAAAATATGATATAAGTTTTTTTTGTAAATGTTGAATATTTATTTTGTCCCATTGACATTGCGAAGACAACTGTACAGGAAGTATATCAGATATCGTCTTAAAAGAATCTATTGAATCTAATAGGTATGGGTTCTCAGATGTTGCATCTAAATTAGGTAAAATAGTAGTGATCAAATCTGAGACCCCATAAAAAGATGCAATAAAGGCCGGTTAAGCGACATCCGAAACTCTACAGATGTATACCGATACCAATGGACTTGATGGGAGGAGATGAGATTCTGATAAATAAACGTTTAAAACTAATTCAGCACATGACTTGATAGTATTATCTATTAATGAAACTATGTTTGGAAATTTCCAACTTGGTGTAGTTCGAATGATATATGTGAATTTAGGTATTAAAAAGCAGAATTTTAATAAAATGTATGCAATGTAAGAATATAGATGAGGCAAATGGTCATGAATATTTTTTATTTGTTAAAATTTTTGTTAATAAAAATTTCAACAGATTGCAATTTAATTGACGCTCCTAAAGGTTAAAAATTTTCACAAACCTCAGTAACATCTCCAAATATGTTGTTGACGTACTTAAGGATATCACTAAGCTCGGATTATGTAAGAAATTCATTGATATGAAGGCAACAGCCCTGGAATTCGCTCCATACAAATATGGTCGTATTGCTGAAAATAATCTAAAATCAATATTGCCTGCTGACTGTGAAATTAATTATTTTTGATAGATTAAACCATCAATGCTTCCTGCAGAACCAGTATTGAAACTATTTATAACATCTATAATATCAGTATCGGTAATTGAGGGAAAATTAATATTATTTGGTGGTTCTGGTGATTGTAGTGAAAGAATAGATTGTGGATGATTTGATTTTAAAGATTATCATTATTTCCAATATATATGATAATACTGAGCTCCAACTAAAGAGCATTCTGATGTGAACAAGCGGACAGCACCTTTAATATCTCCTTCACATATTTTGGCTTCAGCCCTTTTATAAATATTAAAATTATATTACCAAAATTATAAGGAGTATTTGAGATACTATTCTTGAAGTGTAACGTATTTTCTTTAACAATTGAAGTTAGGATTTCATTAATGTGTGCTGATGTATTTCTTTCAAGGTAATTGTGATGCAATAAAAGGAAATGATAATATATAGAGCAAACCAACTTGAAGAATTATTGGAAATTATAGCGTCATTTATTAAACTAATAAGTTTTTCAGCTACGATAGAACGTGAACCTTTGAGAACTTTTTAAGTACGCGATTACATTTTTTTTATTTTAAGAAACTTTCCCTTGTGTGCTGAATATCTGATACTTGCATGTTTGAAGTAGAATTATGATCAACAGTTGAAATAATGTTAAAGATCTATTTACTTTCGATTTATGGATGTTTAAGCTATGTGCCCCCCCTAAAAGTCTAGTGGAATTTGGACATAGTGGACAAGCTAACATAGAAGGTTGGGGATTATTTGGATTTATATTCATTTTTTTTTGTCGTAAATAAATATATATAAAAGTTAAAATAAAGTACTTATGTATCAAAAATATTTATATAAATATATATGTATAAGGAGGTGTTAAAACATTTCTGTTCTACTCTTGCTTCTTGTAATTATATTTTCTAAATAATATTCCCTTGTTTGTAGATAGAAAAATTTTCAATAAAGAAAATTTGATTTTCTTAAGTTGGAATAGTTGGTAAGGAGTGGTGTTCCTATAGGATTAGAAATAAATCATTATTCCTTTCTTATATTTCTTGTTATATAATTCTGTGTATTTTCTGATCAAATTTGATTAAATGAAGTATAGGTATTCTAATCTTAATTCAGAAATTATTCTGTAAATCTGTAAATAAATAAATTCACTCCAATATTATTATGTTGAATACAAACAGATTTACCTGTTTCTGAATTGGCACAATTATAAGATAAATTTCTATATCAAAATAATATAAAACACAAAACCATTGAATATGTAATTATTGAATAATGTCTGAACATAACTGTGAAAGGAAAAATGGGAATTTGGGAATGGGTGTTGTAGTTAATTGTTTTATAAATTAAACAAAAACTGTTGAGGAAACATAAAAAAATATGTTTAATGCCTTGAAAACAACATCATCTAGGCCCGGCCCCTCCTGTCGCTGCCATGCAGGCATATTCTGCACTCGTCAGTGAACAGAACCACCCGCCATTGGGCAACGTCCCTATTGAGATGCTCTCGAGGAAACTGGTGATGTGCTTGCCGGTGGCCTGCAGGTTCAGTTCTTGCTGCACGTTAACAACCGTTAGGTGCCGATTGCGCAGAGAGGTTGAGACAATACGAAGTATTAAACGGTCGTCTTCCTCAGAAGGAAATGAAATGAAATGAAATGAAATCTTTATTCACAGAATATGGTTATAAATTAAGTACATGGTGTTAAAGTGTCTTTTTGTCCGCATATTCGACCATCATCGGCATGTGAATTTTTTTGAAGTCGGTACAGAACTACAGACATATCTCAATCCGTCCTACATATTAATTAATATTAATTAGTATAAATATTTTTATTTTATTACATTTAGTTTACAATATCATTATTATTAAAATTATTATATAATATGTAATTGCCGATTTTTTATCAATATACAAAATTAACTAATACCAGGTATCTAACTTTAAATATATATACATTTACCTAATAACTCAACCTTTTATAAAACTTAGATTTATAGGTATAAGAAGCCTACTTGTATGAGAAAAAATCATTTATTGAGTAAAAACACCTGTTCAGCAACCATTCCGTCAACTTCGTTACTTACTTAATGTCTTACTTAATATAAAAAGAATAGGGCCCAGTACACTGCCTTGTGGTATGCCATAGCAGTTTATTCTAAAGTCTGATTCATAACTATTGATTGATTTACTCGAATTATCAAACTTTCGAATTTCCACTTTTTGATATCTATTAGATACCAGGTAACTTCTAAACCATTCGTTTGCTATACCTCTAATACCACATTGATTTAAAACGTCCAGTAACTTTTGATGATCAACACAATCAAAAGCTTTTCGTAGGTCTAAGAAAATTACGAGTGCGTTTTCACTGTTATTTAATGCTTCTAATACACAGGAGAATAGATTAAATGTGGCTAGGCTTGTAGTTTTATTTCTTAATAAATCCATTTTGTTCTTGGCATATGGTATTATTTAGTTTAGTAAAATCAGTTAAACGTTTATACATAATTTTGTCAAAAAATTTTGCTATTATAGGTACCAAGGTTACTGGTCTATAGTTCGTTATATCTACTTTATTTCCCTTTTTGTAGATAGGTCTTATTACAGAGTATTTCAATTTATCTGGATATATACCATTTTCCATCGACAGATTTATAATATAAGTTAATACATTTTCCAATTTTTCTATATTATCTTTAATAATCTTAGTTATAACTCCATCACATCCTCCCGATTTAGTGTTTTTTAAAGTCTTCACAATATTTCTTACTTCTTCACTGTACGTTGGTCCTAAAAATATTGAATGTTGCATATTAGTTTTTAGCTTTTCCTGATCTCCGTGATCCGACGAATCTCCACTAATTGAGTCTATAATAGTTATTAAAATATTCCGCAATAAGTTTTCCATCTTTAACTTTCCTAGATTGATATTCTATTTCTTTTATTTCGTTATCATGTTTGTTAGGTTTTATCTTTCCCTTAATCACATTCCGGAAGATCAATGTGAGACAACCACCAGCCCCTAGGACAACTTGACTTATGCCTTCAATTACTGAAGGCACAAGTCTCGTCGTCTCTATATTCTGGATACAGCAGCTTGGCCCAAATGAAGCTGGGAAGCTACTGCTCGCTGACTAGCCCTTGTTGCAAAATAGCAACAGCTTGAGCGGCGGAACAATTAATGCATTACGGAGATGTGTAATGGTCAACTTTTGTTAAGCGGCTGATAAGGTAAATAAGGGTATTACGAGGGTGTTTAAGGGTACTAGAAATGACAGAAATCGCGAAAAACTTTTTCCATACATTTTATATTGAAAATCGATTAAAAATATTTGTCACAAACAATAAAAAAATTAAATTAAAAATTGTTTATTTACCAAAATGTTACATTGTTTGAATGACTACATTGACTTAGCACAGGGGTCCCAACCCAACCCTGTGCTAAGTCAAGAGACCTGTGATCCCGCACTTCCGTCAAATAACAATTCACAATTTCATTAGTAATTAACCAAAAAAAATATATATAAAATAATTTATTTAATAAAATAACTAACATTAAGGTTACAACGCTAATATCACAAGAGGACCACCAGAGGCTCTACCATGGTTTTGCGCATTGTAGCAACGTAACGTATTCGAATACGTATACGTGAGCAACAACCAATAGGGCCGCTTTATTTTTGGTAACAGGATTGAATAAAGAGATCCTATTGGTTATTGCTCACGTATACGTGTTCGAATACGTTACGATGCTACAATGCGCAAACCCATGGTAGAGCCTCAGATATAAATCTGGCAAACGTACTCCAATCTCGTAATCGTAAAGCAAGTAGTTCATGTAGCGGTAGCCATCATTGTGTTTTTGATCCGCATGCCTCAAAATCATCTTTTCAGTAATCTAAAAAATAAATTAGAAAATTATAACTTACTTTTTTAGTATTTTTTTATATAATGTGCAATAAATCTTTAGCACGGCTGAAATTTTCAGTATTCACATATAATTTTATGTAATGTAATAATATATAAGGCGCAGGAACCAAAAAATAACTGGTAGATGAACAAAAAAAAACTCAGGGTGCGTCAACCCTACTTTATTTAGTATCTATAGCATAAATATTATTTGTAGCGCATTAGGCTGAGCTAAAATCAAACAAGCAGGAGATATTTTTAAAGTATGTGGAAATGTATACCTACGCAATTATTTACCTACACCGCTACTACACTAGCGCTGTAGGTAAATAATTGCGTGCTAAATTAAATAATGTATCACAAAAACAAAAGATTTTTGATTAAAAGAAAACAAAGATATAGATAAGATAAAATATAAATAAATGTCATATCACATCTGGGATATACAGATTTCATGTGAATGGGCCTTGTACGTGGAAGAATCAGTTACCTATTGTTTTTTTTTCAAATAGAATAATTCCTGATTTCACCAACGATTCCTAACTCTGAAGGAGCCCCTAAATAAGAATTTTGACATATTTGCTATGAAAGAACTATCATTAATTGTCCCTTAACTTTATTAGGGGCTACCTTAGAGTTGGTGAAATCGGACATAAGGCAAATGAAATTAAAGTAGAAGTGTATAGAAAATAGCAATATAGGACCAAAGATTTTGGACCCGGGATGGGTGACCGCTTTATACAACGAGGCTATATTATCATAAGCACAGCAACAAGCTCGCCACATATTAGGTGTTGCCTCCGAAATCATCGAATTGCATCCTCAAGATTTAGAATTCACTATGTTGTCTATTCCATTGCTATGGCGTTGCACAGATCTTTGGATGCAATGACTCATATAATTACGGTTAAACTTTATTATTTTGAGTAGAGAGGGTAGTGAACACAGTGTAGGTGAGAGTTCAAAGGGCCTTTAAACCTACTTCGCGGTCTCAAGTCCGGAAACGCCGCAGTTCATTCCCCTGCCTTTCAACCACGCGATGGACCCAGCTACCGCACGGTGAAGCCATGGATAGCTAAGAACACTGTCTCTCAAATTATAATGAAATATTACTAAACCTGTCGCCAGCCTAGCAAGGTGTGAGCAACAACCAATAGGACCGCTTTATTTTTGGTAACAGGGTTGAATAAAGCGATCCTATTGGTTGTTTCTCACGTATACGTATATAAATACGTTACATTGCTACAATGCGTAAACCCATGGTAGAGCCTCAGACAAATTTTATCCTAAAAAGGACTTAAAGCCAACAAAAACAATTGTTTAATTTATTTTTATGCCTTATTTATTTTAATATATACAAAATTTACCGTTAAGTGGTCTGATAAGTTACAGGAAGCTACTGTCCAAATTTCATATATTTTTCGGATTGGCGATAATGGACAAATCAGTTTTAGTATAGACGAATTATCAATTAATTTCATCAGGTAAGTATTCTAAAATAAAATCTAATAAAAAATTGGTAAGAAAACAATTATCAAATGAAATGTAAGCAATTTTCACATTACCAATTACATATGAAAAGGCTAGAATTAAATAAATATACTTGCATATCCCCATATTCTAAGTCGTATCTCAACTCTAGTTTAAACCAAGGAACCTCTCGCTCTTTTGGTCGTTCTCGATTTAATTAAAAAATAGCAATAGAATACGGGTAACACTATTTTTAAATTAATAAAAATTTTCAACCAACATTTATAAATATCTAAATTTAATTGTTCAGGATAGTAATCAATCCTCGTTTACTTTGATAATAATATAATAATCCGCAATATCCTTCTTAATGTCATTATATTTTTATAAATTCCTTATCAGGATAACCTTATGTTGAATTTTTTAAAGATAAACTGCACTGAAAAAAATCCTGGTGGGACTCGAACCCACGATCCTCACTTTCGCAGCAAGGTACTCAACTGCGGAGCCAACCAGGTTCCAGATGTGGGATTCGCAAAATAAGTATCCAAGGTTTTAGTAGGAGGCTTAAAACAATTGTATAACAAATCCTACACTTTGTTAAAAAAAATATTTAGTTCTTAAAGTGTGATCTAACTTCTCTGTCATCTAGTATTAGAAACTAGGACTTCTAATTTCACTCTAATACAGAGTATTTAGGAGAAAATCACATAGAAGGCACAAAAATATCTTAAAAACCATTTTTTTTAAATGATAAAAACGAAATTAATTTCTTATTTTAGGCTATATTTTCAAAATCAATAATAAGATTTACTTATTTTAACTTTTCTTGGAAGCCCATTACATCATTACCATGGTTTAGAATCTTGTGAATTCCGCCATACTCAATGCAATCTGACCACTTGTTCGGTGTAAACTAATTGCCGGATTAATAGTCATGGCTTAGCACTGGCTCAAGTCGTGCTCATGAAAGTAATACTCAAACGATGATTAGCCGAGCAACCACTTCGCACTATAATAGTCGAGTAAATTGACGCAGCTAAGCCAAGCAACGCCTCAAGCCAATGCTCGCTGAAATATGTATATTACTTGGAATCGTGGTGCAAAAAACTTCAAAGTATAGAGATGTTGCATTTCCATGGAGATAGGTAACCCTCTACTGTTATTTTTTTTATATAATATAATATGTGTAATTTGCACTGGCACAGACGAAATCATAGATTTTGTATAAATAAATTATATAATACACACAAGAAATAAAATAAAACTAGAAAAATAGGGAATAATATTTTTAAAACGACAAAAAAATTCACAATTACGTAATCAACGTAAACTTAAGAAATAACAGACTAACATGAAGAATCTAACGCTGAGCATGACTTATTTAAAGAATATCGAGACTAATGCTAAGCCGAGCAACGGCTCAAGCATTAACTGAGCCACCGCTCGGGCATCTGTGGGAGCATCGACTATTATAGAAACAACTGACAGTTCTAAGCAATGGCTCGTGCTAAGCACTGGCTTAGCAATGACTATTAATCCGGACATAAGAATACCAGTGGTTACGACGAGGAGACATCATGACATGACCTAAAGTAGGGAAGAATTCATAGTGCCCTTTAAGCTATCTTCTTAAACCTCGATTTTATAAAAAGACGACGGGCTGTCAGGGTTTGATCCAGGTTTACCGTTTGATACCGATTACAAGACCTTTTATAACAATTTCTTCAACACTTATGATGCTTTTCATTACGTTTTGTTGTTTGTAAAAGCAAGACAATGTTATCGATATTATTTTGTGTAAATAATCTGATAGATAACGTTTAGAAGCCGAAATATAAAAAGAGCACCAGTGCTCTTGGTTGTTGTTTAGTTTCGTTATTCAAGCTGCATAGTAGTCAGTTTTCAGCCAATTTTTCAAGAGAATAAAGAAAGTGTTCGAACATGTCGAAAACAAACATTATTAACAATGTTGTAGTTCACGAGTAAGTACGATTATAACTGATTCTATTAAAATGATAAAGTTTAAGATTTGTCATATCGCTATCGTTTTCGATTGTAATAAAAAAATATTCTTATAATAAGCCAATAGTTATTACCTTATTATTTAAAAGCTATTAAATAATCTTATTTTTTATATTCTATATCATCACGGGTGCCTTAGACGGCCTCAGGGTACCCAGCGAAGGGATTTTTAATCCCACCTCATAATTTTACATTGATACACAGATCTGCTGGGATGGTAGTGCATAACACCACTAATGGGGTTAACAATGCGATAACTGGCCTCATGAATGTGACAAACGGTGACAACAATACCGTCACTGGTAACTACAATAACACAACTGGTAATATAAATACTGTAACCGGTGACCACAATGTCATACAAAGCGCTGCGTAAGTTTCAAAATCTCCTATAACTTAACTTTCCTACATATAGCTTTATCCAACTTATGGCTTTATTCATAATTAATAACTTATTCTTTATAAATAAAGGTCACTTTAGTTAAATATGTTTTGCCTCATTTACGCATATTTGTTTTTTGGTTAAAAAAGAGACAAAACATATTTTAACAATATTGTTCTTTAAGGACTCATCAATATTTAAGGATTTATTCAGGATATAAAATACTTACTATTTATTACTTGTAGATGAGTAGGTGCGTAGATACGTACCATCGCGGGTGCCTTGCGGCGCCCGAGACCCCCTAGACGGCCTCAGGGTGCTCAGTTTTTATTTCCACTTCATTATGACCTTTTTTAACATTGACAGCCTCCGTAGACAGACAGCCAACGTCTTTGGCGTTGTATCCGGAGGTCGTGGGTTCGATTGCAACAACCCACCCATGGCAACAAAATATTAGTACGCTTTTTCTGTACAGTTTGTCATAGTGTGGGTGTTTATAAAATATAATATGTATTATATCGTTGCGTCTGGTACACATAGTACAAGCCTAGAGCTTAGTTTGTGGCCAAAGCAATATGTGTAAATTGTCATACATAAAAAAAAACATGATATGACTTCGCCATAGTCATGGCTCGTCGCGGCGTTTTTGGATAAACTCAATAACCCATCAATAAACAGTTTTACAAGTTGGTATACCTAGTGGAAATAGAACTGATAGGCTATCGCACTCTCCAAGGCAATTTAGTGGTATTGTCAAACAAATTTTATTTATTACAAACTTTTTATTTATTTATTAAAATCTCATTGGTGCAAACCGAGGTTTGCACTGGGGAACTAAAAACTGTAGTGTTTTTAAGCCTAACATCTAACTACGATACTACTACGACGTGAATATAGTTTATTTATTTATTTTATATTGCTTTACAGAACTACTAGTCAATTCAATACCATTACTGGTAACGGAAATACTGTAACTGGTAACAATAATGTCACAACTAATAACTACAATAATGTAACTGGTAACATCAATGTCACAACTGGTAACTACAACAACATAACTGGTAAAAATAATATCATAACAGGCAACAATAATCGCATAATTGGTGACAACCATGTCATAACTGGTAACAACTATAACATTACTGATTAAAACTATGTCAATAACTTCTGATGGCACCGAAATTGATGGGTAAGTTTTAAAATCTATCTTAATAATATTAATTAAAATCACCACTCATGACAAGTCTAGAACATCTCTGATACTAAACTTCTCTAGATCTTGCTGGTGTATGTTCCTTTAATACAATTGTTTGTGATTCCTATAATACAGAGTGAATTTGAAAGGATGTACTTTGGGCTAATATGAGGTTCTGCTGATCAAATCAAACAACTTTTCCCATGGCATCATATGTCGCAAATGAAAAAAAAAATTGGCTTCCCCATACAAATTGGTCATTAACATTACTAGTTTGTATGGAGAAGACAATTTTTTTTTTCATTTGCGGCACATAGTTCAATGGGAAAAGTTTTTCGTATGTACATCCTTTCAAAGTCACCATGTATAATATATTATACATGGTGACTTTGAAAGGATGTACTTTGGGCTAATATGAGGTTCTACTGATACTTTGTGTTGTTTTGGGTATATTTAATCAAGAAGACGCACTATATTTTCTAAGATGTTTATTGATAATACACATAAAACATAAGTTTACATTTTGTAATTTTAGCGAAGTGACATTTTGTCTTATAAAAACATAGACATAAGGCTTTGGACACATTCAAATATTCCAACACCCCCACATGAATGTGACCTCTAAGATTCCCCAGTTAAGAAACACCCAAATATTTTAAACAAGACGACGATGTTTAGTTCTAGTTAAGGGTTTTGTCAATATATCAGCTGGCATTAAATCTGTACTTAAGTATTCTATTTTAATATTTCCCTCAGTTGTATGATCCCTAATAAAATGGTACCTTATATCAATATGTTTAGAGCGCTGACTGGTTATATTATTCTTATCCATATGTATAGCCCCCACGTTATCACAATGTATTATTATAGGTTTGATTAAATCATCATATCCAATTTCTTCTATTAATTGACAAGCCCAATAATGACTCTTGTGCTGTAAAAGACATGGTCATGTACTCCGCTTCAGCAGTTGATAAAGCAATGGTTTTTTGTCTTTTGCTGTACCATGACATCAATCCCCCATTTACGAACCTATATATATATATGAACCCGTAATAGAGTATCTAACATTAAGTTTACTACCCCAGTCAGCATCACAATAAACATCAAATTTGTTATAAAATTAAAATTCTAATTTATAACCTAAAGTTCCCTTTAAGTAACGTAGTACACGTTTAATCTGCTTCCAATGTACCATACCATGAGCATTATTAAATCTACTTAAAAAACTGGTAGCATAAGCGATATCAGGCCTACTCATTTGAGATAAATATAACAAACTACCTATTGCCTCCTGGTATGGAACATTCATATCAACATCCTTATTTTCTAAACTTAAATCTAGACCTACTTCTATTGGTGTGTCGGCAGGCTTGCACTCCCACATGCCAAACTTCTTCAACACAGCTTCTGCATATTTTCTTTGGTCGATCCATAGCTTCTTCTCATCTAGGTCTCGAGTAATATTCATCCCCAAACATTCTGTAGCTATCCCTAAATCCTGCATTTCAAACTTACCCATTAAATTCTTTTTTATATTCTCCCTGAGTCTTTTCTGGTTGGAAAATATTAGTAAAACGTCAACATACACTGCAATGATTAATATAATATTCATTCTGCCTTTTAAATTATAAAAGCAAGGGTCACTCTTGCATCAAGTTAGTCCAATTTCTTTTAAGGTAGAATCAAGCTTCATGTTCCAACATCTTCCACTCTGTTTGAGACCATAAATAGCCTTTTTAAGATGCCAAACTTTACCCTTGCCATCCAGAATATTTAGTTCTGTTGGTGGCTGTACATAAACTTCTTCGTCAATATCACTTTGAAAATAGGCTGTAGTCACATCCATATGATCTATTCTTAAGTTTCTGATCAATTAATCTGTATCCTTTTCTATCCTCACAGTATCCCATAAATAGTATTTTTTTTAGATTTTGGGTCCCACATTTTTCTTATTTCTTTTGGTATATGAACCATAACCTCACATCCAAAAACATGTAAATTACTTAGTTCTGGTTTCCCATCAAACCATATTTCATATGGAGTTTTATTCCACAATCTTTTAGTTGGTTATCTATTTAACAAATAAGCTGCTGTAGATACAGCTTCACCCCAATATTCTTTACCTAACTTTGCATCTGACAACATTGTACGGGCTTTCTCTACAATAGATCTGTTCATCCGTTCCGCTAAACCATTTTGTTGTGGTGTATATCTCATAGTAAATTGATGTATTATTCCACAATCTTTCATTATATATTTCATTCTTTGATTCACATATTCTCCTCCATTGTCTGTTCTTAATGTCTTTAATTTATTTCCCGTCTGTCTCTCAACCATATTTTTTAATTCCATAAATGTTCTTGCTACTTGATATTTGTTAGTTAACATATATACAAATAAATACCTGCTATAGTCGTCAACGAATATAAGGAAGTATCGACTGCCGCCTATAGAGGACATCTCCATTTGTCCACAGAGGTCAGAGTCAACCAACTCAAGTTTTTGCTGTACCATGACATCAATCCCCCATTTACGAACCTATATATATATATGAACCCGTAATAGAGTATCTAACATTAAGTTTACTACCCCAGTCAGCATCACAATAAACATCAAATTTGTTATCAAATTAAAATTCTAATTTATAACCTAAAGTTCCCTTTAAGTAACGTAGTACACGTTTAATCTGCTTCCAATGTACCATACCATGAGCATTATTAAATCTACTTAAAAAACTGGTAGCATAAGCGATATCAGGCCTACTCATTTGAGATAAATATAACAAACTACCTATTGCCTCCTGGTATGGAACATTCATATCAACATCCTTATTTTCTAAACTTAAATCTAGACCTACTTCTATTGGTGTGTCGGCAGGCTTGCACTCCCACATGCCAAACTTCTTCAACACAGCTTCTGCATATTTTCTTTGGTCGATCCATAGCTTCTTCTCATCTAGGTCTCGAGTAATATTCATCCCCAAACATTCTGTAGCTATCCCTAAATCCTGCATTTCAAACTTACCCATTAAATTCTTTTTTATATTCTCCCTGAGTCCTTTCTGGTTGGAAAATATTAGTAAAACGTCAACATACACTGCAATGATTAATATAATATTCATTCTGCCTTTTAAATTATAAAAGCAAGGGTCACTCTTGCATCAAGTTAGTCCAATTTCTTTTAAGGTAGAATCAAGCTTCATGTTCCAACATCTTCCACTCTGTTTGAGACCATAAATAGCCTTTTTAAGATGCCAAACTTTACCCTTGCCATCCAGAATATTTAGTTCTGTTGGTGGCTGTACATAAACTTCTTCATCAATATCACTTTGAAAATAGGCTGTAGTCACATCCATATGATCTATTCTTAAGTTTCTGATCAATTAATCTGTATCCTTTTCTATCCTCACAGTATCCCATAAATAGTATTTTTTTTAGATTTTGGGTCCCACATTTTTCTTATTTCTTTTGGTATATGAACCATAACCTCACATCCAAAAACATGTAAATTACTTAGTTCTGGTTTCCCATCAAACCATATTTCATATGGAGTTTTATTCCACAATCTTTTAGTTGGTTATCTATTTAACAAATAAGCTGCTGTAGATACAGCTTCACCCCAATATTCTTTACCCAACTTTGCATCTGACAACATTGTACGGGCTTTCTCTACAATAGATCTGTTCATCCGTTCCGCTAAACCATTTTGTTGTGGTGTATATCTCATAGTAAATTGATGTATTATTCCACAATCTTTCATTATATATTTCATTCTTTGATTCACATATTCTCCTCCATTGTCTGTTCTTAATGTCTTTAATTTATTTCCCATCTGTCTCTCAACCATATTTTTTAATTCCATAAATGTTCTTGCTACTTGATATTTGTTAGTTAACATATATACAAATAAATACCTGCTATAGTCGTCAACGAATATAAGGAAGTATCGACTGCCGCCTATAGAGGACATCTCCATTTGTCCACAGAGGTCAGAGTCAACCAACTCAAGTTTTTTAGTGCTCTTTCTCTTGCTCACTTTAAATGGTTCTCGTGCATGTTTCCCAATAATACAATCCTGACATGGTAAATTATTTTCTAGCTTGTCATTGAGTCGCGAGGACGGAATGAAACACGACTGCTTGTGTCGACACACGTTTATTAACTGTTTATACATTACCACATCACACCACCGGGGTAATACAAAAAAATAATTAAAAAAAATGAATAACTTACATATCTAATAATAAAAATAAAAAAAATTACTGAATTACAAAAGTTCTAAAATTAATTATTTATATAAATCTTATAAAATAAAAGTAGTAGCAAATAAATTTTTAACAGTGTAAATACAAGATGATTAAAATTTACAATATTTTATAATTAAATGGTATACTATATGTTTTTATTCGTTTCATTATAAAAGAAATCATTCGAATAGTGTACTTATATTCACTACATACAGTTTAGTTCTATTTTTGTGAACGGTACTGTTCTTGCCATTCTTAGAAATGATTACATTGGGTGATTCATCGTTTACAACTAAATATGGACCATTGAACAAGGGTTCTGCTTTATCTACAGTTTCATTTTTAACAAGAATTAAGTCGCCTTTGTTATAAGAAATCGGGTTACATTTTAAATCAAATTTAGTTTTTCTTTGTTCTTTACGTTGTAACAAATTATTTCTTGCGTCATTACAAGCTGTTTGTAACCTAAATTTTAATTCTAATGCATAGTTGTCTGAATTATACAATGGTTCTACTTTACTATTACTTAAATTTGTTGGTATATTGCAAGTTTTTCCGAATACTAGTTCAAATGGAGAATATTTGGTTTCTGAATGAATGGTATTATTATATGCAAAACTCCAGAAGGGTAACCATTCAGACCAATTATACAAGCGTTGTTCACAGTAAATTCTTAAAAAGCTACGGAGATGTTTATGTGAATTTTCTAATGCACCTATTGATTCGTGGTGAAAAGCAGTGGAATGGATTTTTTCTATATTTAATAATTTGCAAACTTCTGTCATAGTACTTGACATGAATTCGGTACCTCTATCTGTACCTATTGACATGGGTATTCCGTATCTAAGAATAAAATTGTTAACTAAAGATTTTGCTACTGTTACCGTTTCCTTATTGGGTATGGCATAAGCTTCTACATACTTACTTAATTCGCATTGAAGCGTTAATATATAATTATTATTAAAATTATCCTTATCTAAAGGTCCTACTAAGTCTAAGTAAATTTTCTCAAATGCTGAATTAGCAGTTGTCGTTATTGACATAGGTTCCTTGACACCTTTTTGATATTTCATTATTTGACATTTTTTACATTTTTTAACAAATTCTATGACGTCTTTTTCTAAATTAGACCAAGTATACTTTTTCTTAATATTATTGACCATACGACGGATGCCGGCATGTCCGCTCGTAGGTAACAAATGATAATCATTTATAATTACCTTTTTCTTTTCATCATTACAAATTTTTATTACCTTTGACAAAACATTTATTTGTGGTCCTTCCCACTTATCTCTTTCATTTATTTCACAATTTATTTCTTCTATAAATGATGAGTAATAATCATCTTTAACAAAATTTATTATTTTAATATTCAACTTTTTACAAAAATCTCTAAGCAAATTAACAAATTCCACTCGGGTAAATTGCAATAAATACTTAAGGTCGAAATACATTGTTTTCATACTCGATGAAAAACATAAACAAACATACTCATAATTAATTAAATTCTTATTTTTCAATTCCTTTAAATCATTCTCCTTTATTAAAATCAAGTCTACACTGTCGCTAGCTTTTCGCAACATTTCTACTACTCTGGGGTGATCAATCCTGTTGTTTATAGAAATATTTCGAGAAGTGTCGCTTACATTGCTGTCACTGATATCACTGGACTGTTTTTCTAGTCTTTCTCTTTGTGCTCTAGTCATGACTGAAACAACATTTTCAAACGTGCTCTTTAACTTGCTCGAAGTTAAGTCAATGCGTGAAAGTGCGTCTGCAATTACGTTATCTTTACCTTTTATATAACTTATTTTAAAATCGTATTCGTCTAATATTAATCTGAATTTCATAAGTCTACTTGAAGGATCTTTCATGTTATACAAGTATATTAGGGGTTTGTGATCCGTTAAAATTCTAAAAGTTCTTCCAAATAAATAAGGTCTAAAGTATTTTACACTCCAGACTATTGACAATAGTTCTTTCTCAATTGTTGGGTAATTTAGTTCGGCTTTGTTTAACGGCCTACTAGTATATGCTACTGGTCTCATGTTACTATTACAAAGAACGCTGCCTATTGCGTTCCCGGACGCATCCGTTTGTAGGGTGAATATATTGTCTTCTGAAAAATCGGGATAATCTAATATTGGCGAAGTAATTAAAGCGTTTCTTAGCATGTCGAACGCGTTTTGACATTCTTTTGTCCATTTGAATTTCATATCTTTTTTAGCTAGATTGTTTAATGGAATTGTTATTTTTGCAAATGATGGAATAAATTTCCTATAGTAGTTACAAAATGCTACAAACCTTTTTACTTCGTCGCTGTTTTTTGGAATAGGGTAGTTTAGTACTACTTTTGTTTTTTCTGGGTCTGGTAGGACACCTTTTTTTGATACTACGTGGCCTAAATATAATAATTCTTTTTTCAAGAATTCGCATTTTGTTGGATTTAATTTAAGGTTAATTTGTCTAAATCTCTCTAAAACGTCAATTAAGTTTTTGTTATGTGTTTCTAAATTACGACCAAATATTATACAATCGTCACAGTAGATAAAACATTTTTCATAATTTAGTCCTGATAGTCCTATTGACATTATTCTAGTGAATGCACTTGGGCTGATTTTTAGTCCCATAGGTAATCTTTTTAAACGGTATTGTCCTGTGTTGGTAGTGAATGCTGTTATATCTCTGCTGTCTTCTTTTATTCCTAATTGGTAAAAAGATTGATTAAGATCCAATTTGGAAAAATAGATAGCCCCTGATAAGGAGTCTAAAATTTCTGTTATATTTGGTAAAGGGAATTTGTCGTCTTCGATTACATTATTAATTTTCCTAAAGTCGATTACTAAACGCCATTTTTTTTGGTTATCGTTTGTAGATTTTTTGGGCACTAGTAATATAGGGCTTGACCATTCACTTTTACATTCTTCGATTATGTCTTCTTTAAGCATTTTTCGTATTTGTTTTTCAATTTCTGGTTTAAGTTTTTCAGGTAATCTATATGGTTTAGTATATATTGGGGTTTTATTATTTTTTACAGTTATTGATTGTTCTAAAATATTTGTTGTTGTTAGTTTGTCACCGTCTAGGTGAAATACATCTGAGTATTTGCTGCATATCTGTTGTATAAATTCTTTTTCATCGGTGTGCAAATGATTCATTTCTATTAAATCTAGTAATTGTTTTGAGCGGTTTGGATCATGCGATGTATTTTTCTCGAATTGGCAAATATTATAGTTATCTAATGGTTCTAGAGTGGGTTTAAAATTGTTTATTATTTGTGTCTTGTCGCTAGTATTTAATATTCTGATAGGTATTTTATTATTTTTCGGTGTAACTGCTGCACCGGCTAAAAATAAGTTGTCCTGAATTTCTTGTGGCAAAAGTATGTAGTCATTAGTTTGTAAATTGTTGACACAAAGAATCGTTGTAAGCTCGCATCTGGGTGGTATCGATAATGAGAAATTATGACTAATCGGTTCTTCGCTGGTGGCCTGGTGACGTAAGTCACGTTCCATTGTATTGAGTTTTAAAGTGACCTCATTTTGTTTGTACACTAAACAAAGGGTTTTGTTTTGTATATTTATGTCTTTTGCGAATAATTCCAAGAAATCTGTGCCTATAATTCCGTTTACATTTATAGGTAATTCCGAAACTATGTGGAAGTTATGTTTTATGTAAAACTTAGTATTTGGCATAATTAAATTAATATAAGAGGTTCCTAAAGTTTTTGTATTTCCTCCTAAACCATGTATTGTCGTGTATTGTCGGTATACGTTAGAATTTGGTGGAATAGAATTTGATTTTATAACGCTAAGGCTTGCGCCTGTATCAACAAGAAAATATAATTTGCAATTATTAACTAAAAATGATACTATGTACTGTGATTCACAGCATAGTATTTTATGTGTTAAAGGGACGAAAACATTCTCCGTTTTCGGTTGGATATTCGTTAAATTCATGTTGGTCATTGTCATTGGTGTTCAAAGCGTGTATATGAGGTTTTTTCCTATGTGAATTTCCTCTGTAGTTTGTATTGTTATTATATCGGTTGTTATTATTACCTCTACTGGTATAATTGTTATTTCTATTATTATTATGAAAATTGTTATTATATTTATTATTTTCTCTATAGTTGTTATTATTATTTATGTTTTGAAAGTTGTTATTATTATTATTATATCTATTATTATTTGTATTTTGAAAACTGTTATTATTATTATATCTATAATTGTTGTTATTATTATTGTTATAACGATAGTTGTTGTTGTTGTTATTATTATTATATCGATAGTTGTTGTTGTTATTATTATTATATCGATAGTTGTTGTTCTCTCTTGAATAGTTTCCTCTATTGGGAAAATTCCTCCGATTGTAAGATGACATAGTCATGGTATGAAAATTCCTGTTAAGATCTTCAATATCTTCTTCTACGGCCGTGGAAATGGCATCTCTTAAATTGCTAAAATTTCTCGCAGCAATTATTGTACTTATTCTTCTGTTCCTTAATCCGTTTATGAATTGTTTAATAGTTAATTTTTCGTTTAAAGGTTTTAAAATGTTAAACGCATTTTCGTCTGAGTTCGCCTGTGCTGATGTTAACTCAGTTAATAAGTTTTCTAGATTTTGGCCAAACTGGCTAATTGATAAGTTTTGCTGCGTTGAGTTATTCAACGTAGTCAAAATTGCGTTGGGCGATTTTTTAACTAGCAAATATTTCTTTATGTCGCTTATTAATTCATTTACTCTGTCATATTTTTGGTTTAACTTAAGTTTTGCAAAGTTGTTTAATCGTGTTTTTAATATGTAGTTAATTAATATGCTCTCATATTTAGGGTCTAGAAAAGAGAAATATAAATCTATACCGTCTATTAATTTATGAACGGTCGATTGTTTGTTGTCTAGTTCTGGTATTATAGATGACGCTGTTTTTATGTCAAATTTGTCCATTTTGATGTTTTTATTTTCTACTTCCAAATTAATTGATTCACAATATGTTGTAATTTTTTGGAAAGTTAATTTTATTTGATCGCATATACTTTCAAAAGTTATGTCTATATCGTCTTCTTTTATATTCTTACACAATAATTGAAATTCCTTATATAAATTTAAAGCATAATTATATTTATTAGTCACATAAGTTTTTCTTTCAAATCTTTTACTACCTAATTTTCTTAGTTCGACTCTTACGTCTTCCAATTTAGTATGTATTTCCTTAACTGTATTCATTAATTATTTAACATGTTACTCGACATGATATACCATGATGGGTATCAAAAATAGGATCACAAACCCGTGTAACGTCTACTAGTAATAATTATAGAAAAGATAAAATTACATTAATATTTTTTTCATGTCACTCGACATTTTATACTTATATAATAATAATAGTACATTAAGTATGTTAATAAAATAATAAAAAAAAATACACAAACACCTGAAATATAAAAAAAAACACTGCACAAAACACTTTTAGAACATGTTAATCATTTTTAATTCACTCACTGATACTCGATCTAGGAAGTCATCTCCACTCGCTTCATCAGGAAAGGGCGTTAGATATCTGCTGGCTGCTGTAGCCTCGTCGCTATCGATTCTCTTGTATGTTCTCGAATTTGGCTTCTTATCATTTTCTTTTGGCAATCCAAGAAAATTTTAAATAAGATGGCAATGAAGAGTATTATTACTACGATTACTACCACAATTAATAGAGTTCCATTGTATTTTGTCACATTTGTAATGTTTGTGAAATAATTGTCCACCTTTTGTTCTTGGTTATTTATGACAGGGTTAACTTCAAACATTTTAATTTAATACTGTTACTGTTTTTGCACTACATTTTATTAATGTTCTTCATATTAAAAAAAAAATAATAATTATAAAGTTAAAAATTTAAAAGTTAAACTAAGTTAAAAATTTAGTCGTAAAAAAAAAATTCTCGTCGCGGACTGCTCGGGCGGCCGGCCGGAGCCGCGGCGCGTGCCGCCGCGCTCTGCGCGTGCGTCACGTAAGTCTCACGCCATGATACTGACGCGGACTGGCAGGGTCGCCATGCGGAGGTGTCGCGAGGACGGAATGAAACACGACTGCTTGTGTCGACACACGTTTATTAACTGTTTATACATTACCACATCACACAGTAGACATTTTCTGTAATAATGACATACTTTTTTTGTTTAAGTGACCAAGACGCCTATGCCACAGTAATCCAGAAGTATCAACTGCCATATAAGATTTTATTTTACGGTTTTGCTGATCTAGTTTATAAACACCATTTATTTCACTGGCTGTTGCAACCAGCTCACCTTCTGTGTCTTGGATTTTACCTCCACTGAAGTCAAATGTTACTTTATATCCTTTTTTCACTATTTTGTGTACTGATAACAAGTTAAGTGATATTAGACATTTTTTGTCCGTCATTTACAATTATTTCCACATTTCCAACAGCAGTTGCATTAAAGTTTGTATTGTTTGCTAAAGTTATTTTATTATTTGATATTTCTGTAAACTCATGGTCTTCGTTGGTGATATGCGCAGATGCTCCAGAATCCAGGAACCAACCCCCACTAACCTCTGAACTGTGTGCCATGAATGCCTTCTTTTTTTCACTATTTTTATATAAATCAAATGACTGGGCCCATAACCTATTGTTTTGGGTATATTAAACCAAGAAGACGCACTATATTTTCTATTTTTTCTTACTTTCTTTATTCCTGCATTGTTTGGCAAAATGCCCGGGTTTGTTGCATATAAAATACTTTGGTCCAGTAGCAGGCCCTCTATAAGGTTTTTTATTACTATATAGGGCGCTTTCTGAATATTGTGTATCGACCTGGTGCACATCTTGCAGTAATTTTACTTTAATAGCATCTCCAGTAATTTTAATACCCGAGCTTTCCAAACCCATTATCATTGGGCGATATTCATCTGGCAGACCTGCCAGCAATAAGGTTTCTCATTCATCATTTACAATGAATTTCATCTGGTTCAATTTGTGTGCCGTACTCATAATGATTTCGATATAATCTTCCACCGACTTGCAGGAAAATAGATTTGTGCTTACAAGTGTTCGGAGCAGGCCCACTTTCCTTGTCAGCCCAGAATCTTCAAAAGCATTTTCAAGCGCCTTCCACGCTTCAGCGGCTGTTTTGCACTCCTGTACATGGCAATAATTTATTGATTCGATGCACAAGATTAACCAGGATAATGCTTTCTGGTCTTTTTTGTGTCGACTTCGCCGCTTGAAACCGCATCCAATTCTTCATATTGAAGAAACGCCTTCATTGCGAATTTCCACGTAGAAAAGTTTTCTCGTCCACGAAGCTTTTCTACATTAAATACGTTTGTGGACATTTTCACGCGATTTTTAAAAAATATACATCAACAAAGTTCCTGGGCCCATAACCTGTTGTTTTGGGTATATTTAATCAAGAAGACGCACTATATTTTCTAAGATGTTTATTGATAATACACATAAAACATAAGTTTACATTTTGTAATATTAGCGAAGTGATATTTTGTCTTATAAAAACATAGACCATAGACATAAGGCTTTGGACACATTCAAATTATCAATACGAACAACTTTTCCCATGGAACCAAGACAATTTTTTTTTTCATTTGCGGCACATAGTTCCATGGGAAAAGTTATTCGTATTGATCAGTAGAACCTCATATTAGCCCAAAGTACATCCTTTCAAAGTCACCATGTATAATATATTATACATGGTGACTTTGAAAGGATGTACTTTGGGCGTAGGGACGTGACGACCCCACCGCCCGCTTTTGCGCAGTCAGTCAACCGAACGATGGCGGTCAAACCATCCAAATCATGGTCGGAAGAAATAATAATACGGTACGGGTAGCAGCGCACTGTAGTAAAACTTTCGACCCACTGCGATCGGCAACCCGCTTGCCAAGCGTGGCAATTATGGCATCCCCCCCCCCCTAACATGAACGACAATAATAAAAAACGGCTCCTAGTACCCGGCGGCCCCGCTGTTCCTGGCTATGGTAGCGGCCATGATTACAGCGGGGCAAGGGGTGCGAAGAATCTCCGGCGGAGCCCAAACTACCACAACAAAGGAACACTGCCCCTAGCAACATACAACACATGGACACTGCGGACTGACGAGAGGGTGGTCGAACTAGAGGAAGTATTGAGCGGGTTACACTGGGATATTATTGGATTATCTGAAGTCCGAAGAGAAGGTGATGACTCGATAATCCTGAAATCCGGTAACCAGAGCAGGTGGGAGCATTTCCGGGAGGGCGACCAACCGTCTCAAGGTGGTGTCGGGTTCATCGTCCACAGGTCTCTCGTGAACAAAGTTGTTAAAATCGAGAATGTGACGACAATGGTGGCTTACCTTATACTCAGAATAACCAAACGATATTCGCTGAAGGCCATGCAGGTATACGCCAGACATCGACACACCCCGACGACGAGGTAGAAGCCATGTATGAGAACATCAGTAGAGCCATGCGTAGCTTCAAATCTCATTACACTGTTGTCATGGGAGACTTTAACGCGAAGATAGGCAAACGAAGCGAAACCGAACTGAGAGTGGGGCAATTTGGTACAGGCAGTAGAAATCCACGAGGTCAGATGAACTTCATGGAAAAGGAGGGACTGTATTTGATGAACTCCTTTTTCAAGAAAAAACTACAACGCAAGTGGACTTGGATAAGCCCTAACGGTGCCACCAAAAATGAGATAGATTTCATCTTGTCGACCAGAAAGCAAATATTCAATGATGTCTCAGTGATCAATGAGGTGAAAACCGGGAGCGATCACCGTGGTAAGAGGCACATTGAATATCAATACAAAGCTTGAAAGGTCACGATTAATGAAGTCTACGCTCCGGCCAGCACCTATTAACACCCAAAACCCCGAGCGCTTTCAGTTGGAATTAAAAAACCGCTTCGAATGCCTATGCGAGTACACAGATGTGGACGAATATAATGACAGGGTTGTGGAAACTGTCCACCAGGTCGGATCGAAGTTTTTTAAGATCCGATCTAACAAAGGAGCTAGAAAGATCTCCGACCACACTTTGAAGCTCATGGAAGAGAGACGCGGAATGACCATTTAGTCTTCGTCTGACGCTTCTAAAATAAGATTGCTCAACAGACAGATCTCAAAGTCCTTGACTCGCAACATACGGCAATTTAATACAGATCGTATTAAAGATGCCATTGAGCAAAACAAAGGCTCTAAAGTATTCGCAAGAGATCTGTCTCTCGGCCAGAGTCAATTAATGAAGCTGAAGACCGAGAACGGCAGAGTTGTCGCCTCCAAACCAGAGATTATGGCAGAGATCGAAAGGTTCTATGGACAGTTGTACACAACAACACGGCCTCCTGTCAAAAACCTGGAAAATAATCCAAGAGCCAGGTTAACCCGACACTATACCGAAGATATCCCGGAAGTCAGCCTGTATGAGATTAGGATGGCTCTCAAACAGTTAAAAAACAACAAGGCACCGGGTGATGACGGAATCACGTCTGAGCTCCTGAAAGCTGGTGGCAAACCTTTGCTAATGGCTCTCCAGAAGCTGTTTAATTCCGTCATCCTCGAGGGCAAAACACCTAAGGCATGGAATAGAAGCGTGGTGGTACTCTTCTTCAAAAAGGGTGACAAAACCCTTTTGAAGAACTACAGACCCATCTCGCTTCTGAGCCATGTCTATAAACTGTTTTCGAGAGTCATCACGAATCGTCTCTCACGTAGGCTTGACGACTTCCAGCCTCCCGAACAAGCCGGATTCCGAAAAGGCTATAGTACCATAGACCACATCCACACATTGAGGCAGATTATACAAAAAACCGATGAATTTAATCAGCCCCTGTGTCTAGCTTTCGTGGACTATGAGAAAGCCTTCGATTCGATAGAAACATGGGCGATGCTTCAGTCACTCCAGCGGTGCCAAATTGACTACCGCTATATCGAAGTATTAAAGTGTTTGTACAAAAACGCCACCATGTCAATTCGCCTCCAAGACCAGACCTCAAGACCCATCCAGCTACAGCGAGGAGTGAGACAGGGAGACATAATCTCCCCGAAACTTTTCACTGCGGCATTGGAGGATGTCTTCAAACTCTTGGACTGGAGAAGATTTGGCATCAACATTAATGGCGAGTACATCACAAACCTTCGATTTGCCGACGATATCGTAGTCAGGACTGAAACTCTAGAGGACCTCGGCATAATGCTCAATGATCTCAGCGGGGCTTCTAAAAAAGTGGGCCTAAATATGAACATGGATAAGACCAAAGTCATGTCGAACGCCCATGTTCCTATTTTTACAGGAGTTGTTGACAATTATATATACCTAGGACAGTCAATCCAAACAGGTAAATCCAACTTCGAGAAAGAGATCTCTCGTCGAATCCAACTCGGCTGGGCAGCATTCGGGAGGCAGTGTTTAAAAACCAAGGTGTTCGAGCAATGTGTCTTGCTAGTGATGACTTACGGATCAGATACGTGGTCGCTTACTATGGGCCTCATGAAAAAGCTCACAGTCACACAAAGGGCGATGGAGCGCGCTATGCTCGGCGTTTCCTTGCGGGATCGTATTCGAAACGATGAGATCCGCAAAAGGACCAAAGTAACCGACATAGCCTCCAGAATCGCCAAACTTAAGTGGCAGTGGGCAGGCCACATAGCTCGCAGAACGGACGGCCGTTGGGGCATTCTCGAGTGGCGACCGCGTGCTGGAGGACGCAGCAGAGGCAGGGCCCCCACAAGATGGACCGACGACCTGAAAAAGGTCGCGGGAAGCCGATGGATACAGGCAGCGCAGAACCGGTCGTTGTGGCGATCCTTGGGGGAGGCCTATGTCCAGCAGTGGACGCGCGAAAGGCTGGCATGATGATGATGATGATGATAAATAAATTCTTATTATGATAAAAATAAAGCTACACAAGATTTCTCGTAGAGAAGATGAGTTCCAAGAAACATGTATACCACTCACAAACAGTAGAGCATATTAGACCCAAATTAACGTCACACAAATGTAATATTATAATTTTTAAACATGAATATCTTAATAACCAGGTTTTTATTAACAAAAAACGAAATTAGTTTCTTATTTAAAAAAATATAATTTTTTTCGGAAGCCCATTTATATATTTTTATATATTTTTGGCAGTGAGAACATTGCTTGATGTGGGAATACCGCGAATAAGGTGTTTTTTTTTTTACATTCGCTGTGAAGTCAACGAACGAAACGAGTGAAACTTCTTGTGAATCCTGATGATCATCACTGGACAATGCTGCTGTTATTGAATATTTGGACCGGGGCAGAATTTAAGCTTAATGGATATATAACTATTATCATTTTAATTTATAGGGTTTTTTGTGGAGATGAAGCGGATATTTGCGAATTATTCGGTCCTTATTTAATTAAATAAGTAATTTGCGACACTATAAATAAACCTTTTCTATTGTTTTTCCTACAATTTAAACTATGGAAGACTGTTTAACAAAAACTGTTTGTCAAATCACTATCCGTTTCATCTTTAGTTTTTTACCTAAGTTAGTTATTCATTTAAAGGTTAAATTCCTTAAATTAAAATGTATATTATTATAAAATGCATGTAATATAAAAAAGCGAAGGCAATAGATTGCTATTTATCTTAAATATTAAAAGCCCCCTTATAATATTTGAGATTAATAAATACCCCTAGAGTGCATTACCTATGCATGCGAATTACATGCATAAACAATTTGGAAACATTTACCCCCGTATTCTAAGACGTATCCTTAACTCCACTTTACACTCAAGGAACATCTGTCTCTTTCCACCAAATGTCAACTATAAAAAGCAAGTTGAGACAGACGCTCCTTGAGTGAAGAGTGGAGTTAAGGAAACGTCTTAGAATACGGGGGTTAAAATTCAATCATTTTCATAATTTTTTTTAAGGTAATCATAATATTTTTCATAATCATGATCAATGTTTTTAATTTCCTAAATGATAATTTTTAATTGTTAATAATTTCTTTTGTATTTTATTATATTGTTATATTTTTTTAGATACTTATATATTCTAGTATCTATTAAATCTATTTTAATATTATGTGGAGTAAATAAATGATTATTTTCATAATATTATGTGTTTTTTTAATGTAACTTTATCGGAAATAACAAATATGGTGGGAAGATCTAACTTCGGTATTATGTAATTTTAAGTGCTCTGCAGTCTGTAGTCGGCTTGACGCCCATACAAACGTACTTCCAATATTGCAACTTGGCTGTTAGTCGAAGTTCAATTATTATTTTTATGTTGGTAATTTTGTACGTAAAAATCTTTCTCTTGTAATAAATATTTTTGTAATATTAATAGGTTAGGTAATTTAAAAAAATATGTTTTACATAATTAAAAAAAAAACAATAACCGCCATAAATATTATAAATATTTATTTATTTATTTTATTTAAACACTTTATTGCACAGTAAACAAAAGTTATGTACAAAGGCGAACTAAATTCCTTGCATTATCTACCAGGTAACCTTTAAGATTGTGTTCGAAGCCGGGTGTTTAATTTTAATAAACTTATATAAATTAGGACATACATATTACTATACAAAAACATATTATATTATACAATATATACATATAATATCAACATATTGAATAATACATAATATACATAAATCACATAAATATATATATACATATATACAGGGTGAATTTGAAGGATGTACTTTGGGCTAATATGAGGTTCTGCTCGTTAAATCGAACAACTTTTCCATGGAAACATATGTCGCAAATCAAAATAAAAATTGGCTTCCCCATACAAATTCGTTTTAACATTACCAGTTTGTATGGAGAAGACAATTTTTTTTTTCATTTGCGACACATGGTTCCATGGGAAAAGTTGTTCGATTTGACTAGTAGAACCTCATATTAGCCCAAAGTACATCCTTTCAAAGTCACCTTAGGCATTATCTACCAGCTAGCCTTTAAGATTGTGTTCGAAGTCGGGTGTTTAATTTTAATAAACTTATATAAATTAAGGCATACATATTACTATACATAAACATATATATTTTTTGTTACTTTGTTATTTTTGTGGCTTCGAATGAATACTTTAACCTTTAATATGGATGGGTTTTGAAGATCATTATTTCAACCAATTCGATTAGTTAGTAAAGTATGATTTTTTTTCATTTAATGTTTTGTTTATTAAAAATGAGCACTTTCCTTTAGTTTGCCGCTAGATATTATCATACTTTGATTTTTATAGGTGACACTGGCTGGTGCAATAATACAGGTGGGTTTTTTATTTTTAATTAACCGATTCGATTCCCGGCTAGGAGTACTCTTGAAAAAATCATCCTCCATATCAATGGCCTTTCAGTTGCAATTGTATCCTATACAATTTTGGGGTGTAAGGGGGGAGGGTGAAAAACATCAAGTCCTTCCTACTGTCGACCTCTCCTGCACGTGGTGCACCCTGCTGGCAACAAACGAGGCTCTGGCGACCGGAAAATGGCGTAACACCATTCAATATTTAGCGGTGGAAGGTTTTTTTCCGCCTCACCAGCCTGTGGCACACTACTTTCGCGGGCAGAGGGCCAAGGGTTGAATATTCCGCGTACTTGGAAGGGATATTTTTTATGCATATCATAATATATGTATTAAGGAGGAAGATATATATAAAACAGCTGTAATTACACCTGATTATCACGTAGAATTTCAAAGAGTTATGTTTGGATTAGTTGGAGATACATCAATTATGTCAAAAGTTATTAAATCAACATATGGAAAACTTTACATAGCCCTGGGGTAAGAGCTTATTTTGATGACATCACGGGAGGAGCAAATACAATAGAAGATATTTTAGTAATATTAAACAAATTATTTAAATTAACACGAGAGAAGAATTTGAAATTAAATAAAGAAAAATGCATTTTTATTGACATAGAAATAACATTATTTGGAAAAAATATTGGTTTTAAACATGAACGAACTGACCCAAAAAAAACTATTGCAGTCGAACATTATCAAATATTAAAGTCATTACATGAAGTACGATCATTTTCAGGATTTACAAGAGTATTCAGAAAGTATATTAAAAATTATGCCACAATAGCAAAACCATTACAAGAAATATTTAAAAAATCTAACAAAAAAGATCATGTAGAAACTAAGAAGAATAAACAAATTGAATTAACCGAAAAACAACAAAATTCATTTTTATCACTAAAAAAATTAATAACAACAACACCTATATTGACTAATTTTCAGCATAATGCAGAGACATTTGTGGAGACTGATAGCAGTTATCAAGGGATTGGAGCCTATTACAAATACAAGACGGAGAGAAAAAGGTTATAGAATATGCTAGTAGAGGATTGAAGGATGCAGAAACAAGATACCATATAAATGAACTTGAGGTAACCGCTGTACATTGGGCAATTGTAAGTAAATTCAGAATATATTTACTTGGCACAAAATTTACACCTATTACAGACAGACTTATTATTCTACAGCTTATATTATTGATAAAGCAAAAATTAACAGAAAATTCGCAAGATATGTCATTGACTTAGCACCTTTTGATTTTGTATCAGTACATCGACCACAGTATCACGATATCCATTGAATGAAGTATGTATGATGATTATAAGTAGTAACAAAGATAAACTAAAATTAACACAAGCCAAAGATGATTTCATTCAACAAATTATTTAAAAAAAAATAAGGAACCAACATCACAAAATTTAATACAAATCCAAAAATCATTTAAATTATCAGATGGAATATTATTACACATAAATCAAGAAAATTTGTTTAATTAAGAAAAAATTGTTATACCTAAAAGTTTACGTTTAAATATATAAAAAATAGCTCACGATGATAATGGTCATTTAGATTTCAGCACTACACTGAGTAGTAAACTGAAGAGCAAGTATTGGTGGAGATCATTAAAACAAGACACAAAAGCATACACGTCAGCATGTTAAATATGTGCACAAACTAACAGGAGGACAAGACTAGCCTATGGTGAATTGGGTCAACGACTTATACCCCAGACCCCAATGCAAGTAATATCGTCAGATCATATAGTAGCACTACCGCCTACAGAAGCAGGTAATACTTACATATTTGTTCATATAGATCATGCCACAAGATACATAATGGCTAAACCCACATGTTCACTATCAGCTCAAAGTGTCCTTGACACAATAGAAAATGACATTATATACATATTTGGACCACCATTGACATATATATCAGACAGTGCACCTTGTTTCACAAGTAAGTTGACACAGAAGTTTTTTAATAAGTATGGAATAGAACACATACCTACTACGCCATATACGCCTCAAAGTAATGGACTAGTCGAGAGGGCAAATGCCACTATTATATCAACGTTGACAAAGTTTGCATTAACACATAAGACTGATTGGGACAAACTGTTGCCAAAATCTATATTAGCTATTAACATTTCCAAACAAAAAACTACAGGACTTTCATCTTTTTACCTATTACATGGATATGAGACCCGAATAATGCTAAATGAAATACATTTTGGAACAATATTTGAAGATATTGATTATTATTATTATTATTATTATTTTTATTATTATTAAGCCATTTATTTCCTTATAAATTTACAATTAAGTTACTTTAAATTAAATATACATTACAATATAAATTATCACACAACATAGTTACTTTTTTTTTTAATATATATATTTTTTTATTATTATTTACAAGGTCCCTTTGAGGGTATAGGCCTCCTCCAATTTATTCCACTTAAATCTGTCTTTTGCTGTTTCTATCCATTGTTCTCCCACTGTCTCCTTTATGTCATCTAATCAAAGCTTTGGTGGTCTCCCCTTTGGTCTTATTTTTTTCTTTGGTCCTGTCCATTCCGTTTTTTTCTTTGTCCATCTACTGTCCTCTAGTCTCGCTATATGTCCTGCCCATTTCCATTTCATTTTCTGGGTATGTTTGAGTGCATCTATAATTTTTGTTGTTTTTCTTATTTGTATCTTTTAATTGTATTGACAGTAAACTTCTCTCCATCGATTGTTGGCAAGTTTTTATTTTTTCTGTTACCTTTTTTGTAAATGTCCATGTTTGAGATCCATATGTCAAGGTTGGTAAAATACAAGTGTCCATAATTGTTTTCTTTAGATTCATTGGTAAATTACTTTTAAATAATGTCCTTAAATGTCCAAAACTTGTTCCATGCTATTGCCCTTCGTCTGTCTAATTCTTTATTATTATTATTCTCGAATGTCAATAGTTTTCCAAGGTATATATATTGGTCCACATATTCAATTATTATGTCATTTATTTTAATTGTGCATTGAATTGAATTAGTCATTATCTTAGTTTTGTCAAAATTCATTTCTAGTCCAACTTTAAGGCTTTCATTATTTAGGTCTTCAATCATGTTTCGTAATTCATTAGGGTATTCTGATAGTATAACTATTACTGCAAATCTTAGGTGAGTTAAGTAGTAATTGTCTATTTTAAGTCCTTTTTTATGCCAGTTTATGTTTTTAAATATAAGTTCTAGTACTGCATTAAATAGTTTTGGAGACAAGGGATCACCTTGTCTTACTCCTCTGTGTAAATAAATGTCTGGCCCCAACCGTTCTAATTGTATGTTACTTTTACAGTACTTATATATAGATTTGATAATATTTATATACTTAATATCTATTTCGTGATCGCTTAGCGCAGCCCATATTGCTCTGTATGAGATCGAATCAAATGCCTTTTTAAAATCTATGAAGGCAACATATAGTGGACTTTGGAATTATCTGTATTTTTCAAGCAGCAGCGTCATCACATGCATATGGTCAGTTGTACTAAAGCCTGTTCTAAATCCTGTTTGTTCGATAGATTGGTATGCTTCCAGTAGTTCCTTAATTTTATCTAATAAGCAGGTTGAAAACAGTTTGTATAAGTTTGGTATTAGGCTGATAGGTCTATAATTATTTATGTTTTTCGGATCGCCTTTTTTGTATAATAAAATAATTTTTGATGACAGCCACTGACTGCATACTTCTTGTTCTTCATAAATTAGGTTAAATAGTGTTAATAATGGCTCTGATAGGATAGTTTTTGCCATTTTTATTGCTTCGTTTGGAATATTATCTGGTCCAGTACTTCTTTCGTTTTTAAGTTTACCAATAGCTTTATTAATATCGTTTATATTAAAGACTGAAGTTTTGTTTGTTTGTACTTCGTTTTTATTTTTTTTACTTTTTCCTTATAGGTTTTTTCAGTCCTTGTATGTTTGGGCTCATTAAAAAGATTTTGGTAGAAATTTGTTGCAATATGTAGTATACTTTCTCTATTTGTAGTTGTTATACCTTTTTTCTGTTAGTTCAGGTATCCATGGTTTATTATTACTTATTTGTCTATATGCACTTTTTATACTTCGTTTATTTAATATGTCATTTTCGAGTTTGTGTACTTTTTTATAAATTTATTTTAACTCTTTCCTGTCCTTTTTTGATTTTGGTTTCCTTATTGATAATTCATGTCTTATTTTTATCATTTCTTTGGTTGTAAGGATTGTTGTCTTTGGTTTTATTTGTTTATTTGAGCATTCTTTAATTGTTAATTTTATGGTTTTTTCAATTTCATTATATAGGTTTTGTGCGGAAGTAGTTGGAATACTTTGGATGCGTTTCTCAATACTATTTTGGTATTTGTTAGACATTTCCACATCGTTAAACACGGCTTTGGTATTGTTGTATTTTTTTCTATCTTTTCTATTTTCTAATTTTATATTTGTGATTGTGCTTCTTATTAGACGATGGTCTGTCCTAAAAGTAATGTTATTTAAAATTTCCAAGTCGGATATGTGTTTCTTTTTATTACATAATATAAAATCTATCTCGTTTCTGGTTTTGTCGTCTGGAGATTTCAAATGTCATATTAATGTATGCAATTCTGTCTGATATGCCTTTAAATTCAATTATTTTGTCTTTGTGTTTCAGTTTTACTAGAAAACCTACTCCATATTTTTTTATTTGATTATTTCCTTTATATAAAAATATTGCCCAGTCCAGTTCCTGTATTTCGCTTCCCTTTCTTCTTACCTCTGATAGTCCTATTATGTCCCATGATATTTTGGATAAGCAATGTTTCAGTTCAATTAGTCTTTCCGTTGTTGACAGTGTTCTCACATTATAAGTACATATGTGTAGGTTGTCTTGTTTTTTGAAGGGTTATGGTCTTCTACCCCCACGGTGACCAACCGGCTTGGGGGAGGTTGTAGAAAATTTAATGTTTTATATTTGTTATTTTCTTTGTTTTCAAATTTACTTCCTTTTTTTGATGTTTTAATGTTGTGCGGTGTTAGTTGCTATTTGTTAGTGGAGCTTGAAGTTGGTCCTTGCTTTAAGAGCGAGAAGGCATTTATTTTGTTAATTTTTGCCTTTTGGTTAAAGCGTTTGGTTTTGTCACTGTCGTCATGGTTAGGTGAGATCTCTAGGTGTCGTTTCTTTGAATTTGTGTTGGTCATGTTGTTATCAGGTGTTTTTATTATTAGTTTATTGTATTTAATATATGCAATGTTGTCTTTTTCCCGTTCTGATATAAGTTTATCCTTCAATGCTCTTCTTTGTTCTAGGATCTCTTTAGGAAAGTCTTCAGTAATATATATTTTTTTGTTTTTGATATTTTTTTTATATTTTTCAGTATAAGGTTTCTCTTTCTCCAACTTGTTAATCTTACTAGAATTGGGCACTTCGAACTGGATCCGAGTTTTTTTATATAATCAATTTCGTCTATAGTTATTTCTACTTTTATATCCTCTTTTATAAGTTTTATATTTTTTTCTTCCATATGTTCCTCTTTAATATCGTTTAATCCGAAAATGACTAAATTTTGGTTTCTGAGCCTTTTTTCCATTTCTAATGATTTCTGTTCTAAATCTTTTATTTTTGCACTATATTCATAATTTTTTACTTCTAATTCTCTAATTTTGATATAAAAACTCTCTTCGAAAACTATAGACGTCTGTTCGTTAAGTTCCAATTTAATTTTATTAATAATTTGGTCGATCGTTGATGGGAAGATATTGATAGAATGAATCAATTAGATTTTATTACAGAAGCCAGAAAAAAAAGCCCTTATTAATATAGACCATGTTCATAAATATAATAAAGTAAAATTTGATTTAAGAAGACTATAACACAACTTCAAAGAAGGAGATTTTGTGCTGTATGAATGGTATAAACCTACAGATAATAAAATAACACCAAGATATAAAGGACCATATCAAATAATAAGAAAGATAGGATCAGTTTGTTATGAAATTCAAGATTAGAAAAAACCCACAGTTAAAAAAAATTGTCCACGATTAAATTTTTGAGAACCTCATAACCTGGATTCTTTTTCAGAAATTTTAGATTTTTCAGATGATCAATATGATCAATTTTATGTATACAATAACAAGGATACCCAATCTACCCAATACCAAGGAGAGGATGACCAATCTATTGAATACAATGGAGAGGATGACCAATATACTCAATCCAATGGTGATGATAACCTATCTACCCAATACAAAAGAGAAGAGAACTAATCTACCCAGATGAGGGACCTAATTTGTATGTTTCAAATTTTTAGTGTTATTTTATGCTAATAATAATTAAAGTAAAAGTAAAGCTGTTTCTTAAAATATATATTTCCTAATTTTCATTAAAAGTAAATTAGAGTAATATTTTATATTAAGTTCATAATAGGTAGTATAGTGTTCAAAGTTCTAAAATAGTATACCAAAAGTGTAAATAACAAAATCCTTTTTTATTCATAATAATACTTGGTAATTATAAATAATAAGAGGTTAAAATTAATACAGTTTTGTTAAGATTTATAAAATATTAAAGTTTTTGTTAATAAGTTTAAAAGTATAAAGTGTACTTAACAGTGATAGATAACATGTTAGGCATGTTAATTAAGTCATTTTTTTGTGAATATTTTTAATGTTTAAGTAGTAAGTTGTATCCCATCAAAAACAATACTTGTCAAAAAAAACAAGTCTCGCAACTCAGTTGTTCTGCGGTAAAAAGTTGTGAGATCCATGTAATACCAAGTCGGTTATTAATTTATTCAGTCTCTACTTAAGCGACTTTCTGTCTTAATACGTCCATTCTCTAAGACCACGATCGTGGTCCATAACAATTGAAAATCAATTGTGTCTGGAATCTCCGTACTCGAAGCATTAAGTTGTTACGTAATAATTAACAGCATCTTATAGTGACGCATATCAATATTAAAATTCTTTAATGTTTTATATAAATATATTGAGACTTGGCCATCGCCTGAAAACACGTGTAAATTCAATCGCCTGAAAACACATGTAAATTCAATTATTTAGTGCGATGGCCAAGTCTCAATATATTTATATAAAACATTAAAGAATTTTAATATTGATATGCGTCACTATAAGATGCTGTTAATTATTACGTAACAACTTAATGCTTCGAGTACGGAGATTCCAGACACAATTGATTTTCAATTGTTATGGACCACAATCGTGGTCTTAGAGACTGGACGTATTAAGACAGAAAGTCGCTTAAGTAGAGACTGAATAAATTAATAACCGACTTGGTATTACATGGATCTCACAACTTTTTACCGCAGAACAACTGAGTTGCGAGACTTGTTTTTTTTGACAAGTATTGTTTTTGATGGGATCTCATTTCTTTTTGTATTTTGTAGACAGTTCTACTTTTTTCCTTTTCGGTACCTTCTACTTATTGTATATATGTATATCTACCAGCAACGAATTTTCTTAAAGCCCTCTCTCTGACTTATGAACTTTTCTTATTTTTGTAGGTAGCCTTCCGTTTTCTCTTTTCCGGTACTACTTCTTGAGCTTCAGCTACAGTTTTTCTAAGAGCTCACTCCCTGTCTCTATGCGTTTTTCTGGGAGGCTTTGATGTTATTTTTGACAAATCTGGACGGTAAATGCTTCTTAGTCTGTTGTATTCACAAATTGAGGATTCCTGCGCTTTAACACTTCCAAATTCGACATTAATTAGATGTAAACCGCTTAGACTTGTGAGTAGCCTTTAGTCGTCAAACTAATATAGCAATCGAAATTATCAATGAAAATTGCAAAGTTATAGGTAAGAATTCTGGGCACATCCGAACAGCATTGGGTCGCTCGCGCGTATGAGCGCGGTTGCTGCTCGCTCGGCGACATTCACCTTTCCGCGCACCCCGCCACTGTCCCCGCCCCGCGCCCTCGCGCTAGCACCGCGCAGCGCGTAGTAACGGCCCGCGCTCACTCGCTAGCATCGCAGCGCGTGGTATATAATTATACAACCTTACGCACTCGTAATAAGTACGAATACGCACGTAGGTACGTTTTTTGCATTAATAAATAATTTAATACAAGTGTTTTCATGACGGGAATACCCATTTTTTGCTCGATTTGGCAGGGGCACTACCATGCGCCTATATTTATATGGGACTAGCTTAAACCCGCGGCTTCGCACGCAATAAGTTATTATTATTAAAATTTGCCGTAAAACATCGTTACGAATAAAGCCAATATAGAAAAATTTAACTGAAGACTTGGCTGTATGGGCTTAATTTTCTTTGCGGTCTTTTCTAGATTTTTTAGTTTTTCCTTGATTCATACACCAAACACTACTTATATTCCAAATTTGAAGCTTCTAGGTCTGCTAGAAGTGCCTTAGAATTTTGATGATCGGTGAGTCAGTGAGTGACAAAATTAAGAAATTTGACCCGTTATAATTCTTAAAAATACTGGTTCAAATTGAATGAAATTTGAAATATACGTGTCTTTACAATGCCTGCCTGGTTACTGAAAATTTCAGTCTTCTAGTTTTATCCACAACGAAGTTATAGGGGGTCGAAAATGGTCTGAATTGCTTCGAGAAAAGGATGGTACGGCCGTGACGCTTTTTTGCTCGACTTGGTGGGGGCACGGCCGTGCCCCCAGATACAATGTATCAAAGTTGTTTCCTTCTCAAAATTGTGTTCAAAATAAAAGTTTTTTTTCAGACATTTGTATAAATAATGAGGTGTATAGTTTTATTGAGGAGTATGATATTAGAGGTAAAGAATGTACAATCATTGAGGTTTATAGATAGAGGAGTAATGGTAACTAAAAATAATCTATATATATATATATATATACATGGTGAATTTAAAAGGATGTACTTTGGGCTAATATGAGGTTCTGCTGATCAAATCGAACAACTTTTCCCATGGAACCATGTGCCGCAAATGAAAAAAAAAATTGCCTTCTTCATACAAACTAGTAATGTTAAAATGACTAATTTGTATGGGGAAGCCAAAATTTTTTTTCATTTGCGGTACATGGTTCCATGGGAAAAGTTGTTCGATTTGATTAGCAGAACCTCATATTAGCCCAAAGTACATCCTTTTAAATTCACCCTGTATATATATATATATATATATATTAAGTATATATTATTTCAATTATTAATATAATGTATAAAAAGTTAAAATTAAAAACATTTCCGTTTTGTAAATTTTTTTAAGAAACATGTAAGATGAATGAAATTTAATAAAATCAATAAATAATTAAGTATCTACCTCAATTATTTTTGATTTAATAAATTTCAGAGGGCATGTAAGATGCAAATCTAGTTTAACTCATTCTAATGCATATTAGGTGACAAATTTGAATGTATTCCTTATGTTTGACGTTTCTATGACATTGTAGGCTCTTTAATATGTCAGGTTTTTAATTATAAGAGCGAGAAGGAAACATACTGACTTACATAGGTAGGAGTGAGATAGAATAATAAATTAATAATTAATGGCGAACGTTTGTTTTATTCATAACGCCTTACACCTATATGTTCGCTCGGATATTTCTTGTTACCGTCTTCGCCATATCCCATCCATATCCGAAACCACGTGTGCGTAAAGAGATCCCATAAAGGAGATCTGGAGACAACCCAACTTTTTGATTACCTGAGTAGAGCGACAGATAAAGTTCAAGAGAGATTTCCTTCTGCAGAGATCATTTTCTTGGGAGACATTAACGCCCATCACAAACAATGGCTCGGCTCTCTTAAAACTGATCATGCGGGGAAATCTGCTCATAATTTTTGCATCCTTTCCCATGGATTGACCCAACTCGTAGACCAAACCACCCGGATACCAGTCGTGGTCAACCATGCACCTTGAGGAGGCCAAGTTAGAGGCTGCTTTTAGGGAAGTGATGTTGGGGTCATCACTTGAACGACCTTGGACCCATTGCCGATACGCTAGATTTTTAGCTGCAACAGCTTTTTTGCAATCACTGTTGTACCACAATCTACTCCTCCCCTTGCTGACGACAAACGAGTGGGGAATATAATATACCATACCCAATAGTATCTCATCAGCAATTGAAGAAGCACACCTAGATGGATCCTTATCCTTAAAGCAGCGTGGCCCCCACGGAAGTACTTGGAAGTATTCCCGAAGTCCTTCCCAATACGCTGACGAATAGTGCCAGACTTGGGGTTCGAGAAACTTGGTCCAATTTAATCCGAACAAAACACAATGTTGTGTAATGACGGCGAAAAAATCCCCTTTTATTAATTTTCCATCTCTTCAGAGCACCAGCTTTATTTAGCATATCGCTTTTACCATCACTCATCGTCCTTGGTTTAGATATACGTTCCGATCTTAACCACCGCAACTATATCGAGAGCATTGCAAAAACAGCTTCAAAAAAACTTGGAATATTTTTTAATTTGTTTTTTTCGACGCATTGTAGCACCCATTGATTGCACAAACCGTCATAATATAAATCGCGAGAGCTGTTAGCGCCATAGTTTGACCTTGAGACTGACGCTGGTCGCGCAGTGACCAAGCCGTTATGGCTTGGTTTTAGTTGCCTCACTTATCGTGTGCGGACTTGGTTTCTATACGTTATTATTCTATGTAGGTAACCATATGGCCTTTGGCATAACATTGACAGAATACGTCATAGAGAATGTTAAAAAAAATCGTTTAAAACAACAGATGCTTCGGTCGGAGTTATTATTTCTTAGAAAGAGGAATTAATAAGTTTGGATATTTACTAAGTTTTACTAAGTTTGGATAGACTAACATACACGTTACTAACATAACACGTGGTATATATTTAGTTATAAAGAATATATATATTTGGTTATAAAGAAGAATACAATAGTTTTTATTTTTAAAAATGCCAGCAATTAGACCTAAACACTTAACTCGCTCAACTCGCAATGCTGCATGTCAAAGGTCCTAATAAAGTTATATAGTAGGCAACTATGTGATTATTATAACTTGCCTGAAGGCAATCAATATCGAATCTAATATAGAAGCACGACATGAGACTTTGTACAGATATACCAAGTCTATGAATAGTGTTGGACATATTGTTGTTTGCTCCAGTATGTCGTCTAACTGATACGGTTACGAAATACGCAATCGTAAAAACAACCGTTGACTAGTTAAATGTGAAGAAGAAATAAAAATATTAAATTATACGTGACTCTATAATCAACCCATGTCAATGGTTAATGGCTTATCTATACCTACTAATACTAATGTAATAAAGCTGAAGAATTTGTTTGTTTGGTTGAACACGCTAATCTCTGGAATTACTGATTCATATTGAAAAAATATTTTAGTGTTGGATAGCCTATTTATCGGGGAAGGCTATATGAGGATGATATAGATATAGCCTTTCCCGATAAATAGGCTACAACCAATAGCAGCGTAGCATCATTTATAAATCTTGCAAAAACTGGGAAAATATATTCTTTTAAGAGCTTCTGTTGCGTGAGCTGTGTAAACTGTTAAACGTAGAAGAAGTTGCGCGGGTCAGCTAGTGAAATATAAAGAAAGATAAATTTTTTCGTCCTTGCTTCATTTATTAGGAAAATGACAAGAGTTGTCATCAAAACGGACTGAAGAGGTTCCCTATACATTACATACACACATACATACATATCATCACGGGTGCATTACGGCGCCCGAGACCGCCTAGACGGCCCCAGGGTACCCAGCGGAGGGGCTTTAATCCCTGCTGATAGGTCTTCTCTTTTCCCCCAACGGGAGAAGGGCGACTGTGACGAGTTTGGGGTCTCTTAACAGTAGTAGCTGTTCGCTAACCGTTACTACCTTGTCGTAGCCGTCCTCCTTATACATTGAGCTACAATATGACACATATTATAGCTCAATGAATTATTGGGTGTGGTAACCTAATCGGTCGATCAGTCTGGCGAAGTTACCTTCCCACCTTATTTATTATTTACGGTAAAGTTAAAAAAACTAAACGTCAACAAATAAGACGGACGTATTTACAATTTATAAAAATATTTTAATGAAATTTTCAATCCAAACTAATAAAATTACGATGAATAATATGTGTTGACTTATCAAGTATTAGAATAGCAAAATAATTATATATTACATTTCTTACAAATTTAGTCTGAAGAGGGTAAAATAAATTGTATGGTTTGACAGATATTTACCAAAATCAAAATATATTATTGTATATGGGAAAAGGGTATTTATAGCGACAAAACTAACCTACTTGAAGCTTTGATGCTTTCTTCGGAAAACTTCTCATCATTCGTAGAAAAGTTTGTACCTACTCAATATTGGAATATTTCAATAAAAAGTGTGAACTAATTTGTAACAACCTGTTTAGTGTTTCTGCTACGTCCGTTCGTTTTGTTTTATTTATGTTATTTTATTTAGTTTTATATGTTAGTTTTTCTTTAATATTAATATTTCTTTATATAAGATATTTTGTTTTTTACTAGATATATTGTAACTTTTTTTAATTGTTTAACAAATTAGGTAATGTTCCAAAATGCTACTACATTGGTTGACTCCCAATCTCAATCGAATAGTGATTATATTAAGTGTCCAAAATGCAACATACCTAAATTTTTCAAGGGAATCAGAGGTCTTAAATTACAAACATAAAATTCTAGTATCTACAATTTTAAATCAAACAGATCCCAATCAGACAAAATCAGTACCAATAATTCCTCAGACAATTAAAAGCCCAAATTTTGAAGACCTCTTAGGTAAACTAAAGAAATCAGTTTCCATTATTAAAAGAATACCTCGTGGAGCCAGAATAGCAGTAGCGTCCTGTCTATCCACCCATATAAATAGATGTTTAAATAATTCCATTAAAGATTGGAAAGCATTATTTACATTTTCATATAAGGTTCTTCACATAGATAAACACAACACTAGTAACATTTCAGTAAGGCAGCAAATTAAAAATAATACAACAATTCTTCAAATTCCAGATATTTCATTTAAGAAATGTCACAATACTAATCCAAAATTTACTCTAATAGAAGAAAAAGTATACGATGGCGATTTAAAAGGAGCGTCTAAATTATTATTTTCAGATGAAATCATTGCTATCGACTCTCCTGAAACACTCTCTATACTGAAGTCAAAACATCCGGAATCTAATACTTTTTCAGCATCTCATCCAACCTATGCTTCTACACACACTTCAAATTTCGGAAAAAGAAGTTACAGGCGCTATCATTCTTTTCCAGCTGGCTCTGCTAGCGGAATGGATGGCATATCTCCCCAGCACTTAAAATATCTAATATCAAAAAGTGCCGGAGACGCAGGAGTTGAACTTTTGTCTGTTTTTACAAAATTATGTAATTTTATGTTATCGGGGAAAACTGAACTTCCCACCTTATTCGGAGCAAAATTATGTGCATTTTCAAAGAATGATGGTGGAATCCGACCTATAGCAATATGATCTACTTTCCGCCGTCTTTGTTTAAAAATCGCATGTAGATCAATCTAATAATTTCTTTCAACATATTCAATTAGGTTTTGGCAGTAAAGGTGGGTGTGAAGCAGCGGTCCATTCTTTACGCTCATTTGTGATGAATGGCGATGCAGAAGTCGTGCTAAAGATAGACATAAAAAACGCATTCAATTCCATTCAAAGAGACAGTTTTTTGAAAGAAGTTCTAAATCATATCCCAAAATTATACCCTTATTTATTTCAAAGCTATAATCACTCGTCAATATTATCATATAATTCAAACATTATTCATTCATCAGTCGGTTGTCAGCAGGGAAATCCGCTAGTGCCAGCAGTTTTCAGCCTCGCTATCCATCCAGTTATATCTTCACTCAGTTCCACGTTCAACGTATGGTATCTTGATGATGGCACTTTAGGGGGTGACTGATCATAGTATTGTTTTGTCCGATTTTATTTATTTAATTAATGATTTTTTTTAAATTGGCCTAGAATTTAATTTTGGAAATTGTGAAATATAACCAATAATATTTCGGATACCCTTAATCAAATTACTTCAAATTTTCCGCTGTAGCTCTTAATATTAAAATTTTAAATAAAAATGATTTTAGCCTCCTATTTCGATATTTGAAGATTCAATACCTACATTAATTCAAGATTAACTAAATTTTTTCACAAACATTTCTGGACGTGTTCAAAATTTAAATAGTCATGTAGCGTATACATACAATCGCCAAATACTCACTTTTCGTTCCAAAATTGACATATCACATGTCCCATTTGTAATTTTTTTGATTTAATACAAATTTACTACAAGAAAATTGTTGGACTCAATTAACTCTACAAATTAGTTATGGCGGTATCGGTATTCGTAAAATTTCAAGTGTAGCTCTTCCGGGTTTTTTGTCTTAAGTATATACAGTGTTTCAGGGTATCATTTCTAAAATTTTAAATAAGAACTGGAATGATGTACACTACTTTTCTAGAAAAAAAGCATTGATGCATGGACGTTGGCTTGTCCTAATGGAAATATCCCAATGGAACGCCATTTACAGAAACATTGGGATACTCCACTCGTCCAAGCCGCAAGTTTATTTAAAAAATATACAAACAATATTGATCGTGCTCGACTTTTAGCTGTCTCTTCCAAAGAGTTGGGGCCATGGTTGAACGCTATACTAAACCCAAACTTAGGAACATTTTTAAACAACCAAACTTTCCAAATCGCTATTGGAATGAGATTGGGTGTGGTCATATGTGAACCTCACAGTTGTCCGTGCGGACATGACGTTGATCAATTTGGGCGTCATGGTCTGATTTGTACCAAAAGCGCGGGGCGCTTTTCACGGCACAGCCTCATTAACGACTTAATTCGTAGGACTCTTGCCGCCATCAATATACCTTCTATAACAGAACCTTGTGGTTTATCTCGCGATGATGGCAAGAGACCTGACAGGTTGAGTCTGGTGCCTTGGAAGTTGGGGCGCTGCTTAGTTTACTGCTAACTTGCGTCGACACCTTGGCAGCGTCACATCTTCCAAGAACAGTAAATGGGGCTGGTAAAGCCGCAGCCGACGCAGAACTCCTCAAACGGCGCAATTATTTAAATATTTTAAATAATTACATATTTGTGCCGTTTGGGGTAGAAACAATGGGATCATGGGGCCCAGAAGCCAGTAAATTTCTCAAAGAGATTATTCCAAAATTGATTGACGTCACAGGTGACCAGAGAGCAGGCGCTTTTCTCTCACAGAGACTAAGTTTAATAATTCAAAGGGGAAATATCGCCACTGTCGCCAGCGTCGCCAGGGCACGATGCCGCGCGTACACTGTGAGGATTTTGTATAAGTAGGTATTTTTATATTTTTTAGGTGTCTAACACCTAAAACATGCAATGTTTCATTTTCATTTTATTTTCTTAGGGTTTTTATATTAAGGTTTCTTTTGTAATATTTAAGTTAATTTATATTGTGAAAAAAAAACGAAATAATAATAGTACCACTCATTTATTAACTCCACAAAATATTAAATCAGTGTTAATAGAAACTTGAAACCTAAAAGAAAACAATATTAAAATAATATATCCTACCTATCTAAAAATAAATATTTAAGAAATGAATACAATTAAAAATATTATGACCTACTTTAGTGATACATATAATTTGATAATGATTGAATTTTACATGTTCATGCACATAGTATATGCCTGCGTGATTGCATCCAGAGGCTCTACCATGGGTTTGCGCATTGGGGAAACGTAACGTATCTATTTACGTATACGTGAGCAACAACCAATAGGATCGGTTTATTCAATCCTGTTACCAAAAATAAAGCGATCCTATTGGTTGTTGCTCACGTATACGTAAATAGATACGTTACGTTTCCCCAATGCGCAAACCCATGGTGGAGCCTCAGAAATATTTGTTATTAGCACCTTTTAACGTTTGCCACAGAATACATAATAAATAATAATAAATAGTTATGTCCGTTAAGTCCCTAAACCCTGCCCGGTCTGAATGTTCGATAACAGCAGCATTGTCCAGTGATATTCACAGGAATCGCCAGAAGTTCAGTTCACTCGTTTAGTTCGATGACTGCCGAACCTCAGGCACCAGTTGTCTTCGCAGCGAATGTAACAAATAAATATTATATAATTTGCCTTGTTATTGGTACGTAGTCATTCCTAAAGAGCCCACAATATACCTGTAGATGGGAATTCTCAAATGTGTCAACAATGACGGCATCTCCAAATCAAGCATAGTTCTCCCTCAAAAATAAAATTATGATCATAATTTTAAACACTAGGGGCTGATTTTTCAATCGTCAGATAAAGTTATTCAACAGATAATTTGTATGAAGCATACAATTCTTCATACAAGTTGACGGTCGAATAACTTTTTCTGGCGATTGAAAAATCAGCCCTAAGACGTATTAAATATCTACCATAATAATAATAAATCAGTAAAATACAAAAATCAGTACATTGTTATGACTTGAATAAAAATAGGTATCGACTTGATTATGCTTGATACGCTGTGAAATCAAGCGCCATGGCAACTAGGGCTCTGCCTCAGATTTATAATAATAAAGTGATCCCGCGTCAAAAATTACAAACCCGAAAGTCTATAGTTTATCGAGTCTTGCAAACTAAAATCTTGCATAAGTGAGAAAGAGATAACGAGTGGTGATTTTTTAATCTAATGTCAACTTCGTAAAAAACTGGAGTCCAACTGGTTGGGTTAACCGCCCCAAATACGAATTTATGTTGATGCCGTTCGTGTAATATCTTCATTTAGTATTTTTTTATTTAGTCGGGTTATATTTCATTGCAAAACAATATGGTGCGGTTGTATAGCAAAATATTCAAAAATATTTTTCTAGTGTTCTATAGTGTAATAATAATTGATATAGTGCTATTTAGTGATATATAAACGTAGAGAAATGGTTTGGTTAAAATATCAAACCAAAACTCACTTCTCAAGGAAAGAAAACAGCCGAAAATATTACTTTCCAAAGGTAATTATTTTTGGTATTTATTCATTAATATTATAACTTATAGTTTTAAAAAATATTGTAAATGTTATTTCTTAACCAGTTTAAAATGTCTGAAACATTATTTCATTAGAGGATAGATTTTTTGGACTTGAAATAATTTTATGTTTTTATTATAGGTTATATACATTAGGGACGTGAAAATTCATAAAATATCAAATATCGATAATCGAGAAGGGGCCTATAGAATATAAGATCTTTTTGTTCATTATCATTGAAATATATATTTTTTTAGTAAAAAGATGAATGTTTGAATGATTAGAATGAAAACAATTTATATCCCCTTTAATGCGTATCCGAAAATTGTGTGTTCGCAAATCTCAATGTGTTCTGGTTTTTTTTCAGATTTCCTAGTAATTGCAGCATACTAAGCAATTGGAAGCAATTGGGAATATGGGATCGACCCCAAAATATCACAACCGAATTTGCTCAGGGCACCACACGGGAGGGAGGGAGGAAAGAGGATGGGAACGACTTCGTCAGATAAAGTTATTCAACAGATAATTTGTATGAAGCATACAATTCTTCATACAAGTTGACGGTCGAATAACTTTTTCTGGCGATTGAAAAATCAGCCCTAAGACGTATTAAATATCTACCATAATAATAATAAATCAGTAAAATACAAAAATCAGTACATTGTTATGACTTGAATAAAAATAGGTATCGACTTGATTATGCTTGATACGCTGTGAAATCAAGCGCCATGGCAACTAGGGCTCTGCCTCAGATTTATAATAATAAAGTGATCCCGCGTCAAAAATTACAAACCCGAAAGTCTATAGTTTATCGAGTCTTGCAAACTAAAATCTTGCATAAGTGAGAAAGAGATAACGAGTGGTGATTTTTTAATCTAATGTCAACTTCGTAAAAAACTGGAGTCCAACTGGTTGGGTTAACCGCCCCAAATACGAATTTATGTTGATGCCGTTCGTGTAATATCTTCATTTAGTATTTTTTTATTTAGTCGGGTTATATTTCATTGCAAAACAATATGGTGCGGTTGTATAGCAAAATATTCTAAAATATTTTTCTAGTGTTCTATAGTGTAATAATAATTGATATAGTGCTATTTAGTGATATATAAACGTAGAGAAATGGTTTGGTTAAAATATCAAACCAAAACTCACTTCTCAAGGAAAGAAAACAGCCGAAAATATTACTTTCCAAAGGTAATTATTTTTGGTATTTATTCATTAATATTATAACTTATAGTTTTAAAAAATATTGTAAATGTTATTTCTTAACCAGTTTAAAATGTCTGAAACATTATTTCATTAGAGGATAGATTTTTTGGACTTGAAATAATTTTATGTTTTTATTATAGGTTATATACATTAGGGACGTGAAAATTCATAAAATATCAAATATCGATAATCGAGAAGGGGCCTATAGAATATAAGATCTTTTTGTTCATTATCATTGAAATATATATTTTTTTAGTAAAAAGATGAATGTTTGAATGATTAGAATGAAAACAATTTATATCCCCTTTAATGCGTATCCGAAAATTGTGTGTTCGCAAATCTCAATGTGTTCTGGTTTTTTTTCAGATTTCCTAGTAATTGCAGCATACTAAGCAATTGGAAGCAATTGGGAATATGGGATCGACCCCAAAATATCACAACCGAATTTGCTCAGGGCACCACACGGGAGGGAGGGAGGAAAGAGGATGGGAACGACTTCGTTGATGTCTTCAACTATCTCCTATTTATTTAAATAAAGATTGTTTTAAATATATCTAATTATTTTTTAAAAAAAGCGGCCCCAGCCTAGTGGTTAAGTCACTGCGCAACTGATAACAAGGTTAAGCCCAAGGTGACCGCTTTATACAACGAGGCTATTTCATCATAAACACCGCAACAAACTCGCCACTTGTTAGGTGTTGCCTCCGAATACCATTGGCGAAATGAGGACGGGTTAATCCCTCCGCTGGGTACCCTGAGGCCGTTTAGACGGTTCTCGGGAGCCAAATAGGCACCCGTGATGGTATTTATTTATTTATTTTTAATTATTTTTTTATTATACTGTACCTATATAAGCTATGACTATCATATCAACGATTATTCAATTTTACTCGAAACACCTTAGAAAGCTTTTCGAATCAGAATTCATTATATAACAAAGCAACACAACCTACAGATATAATACGGTCATATTTAACAAAAGCGGTTATATTGGGTGGTCAATAATTTTTTTATGGCCCCTTCATCCTATAAGATTTCATAGAGAAGTGGGGATGGGGCTAAGAGGGTAGGGCCTAATTTCGGATTAGAGTTTATTCCGTTCCTTTGCATTTTCTGAGAACATTTACCATAGTAATATATCTTTTTTTTACACCATCAAATAGATTATAACAAACAAAAATAATATAAAAAAAATAAATATTTTAAATCAAAAAAATACAATGTGTTTGGGATATAAATAGCCAAGTTTTCACCAAATTTAGTGGAAAAAAATATATGTAAAAGATAAAAAACTAAAAACTTGCTTATTTCAATTTTTCACATAAAGGACACCTGAATTTTGGCCTAGTCAATTGTACCGAGATCAAATTATAATAAAAAAATACTTGACTAGAATCTATTTATAAAACAATTATTCAATTAATTTAAAATGTGAAAAAAAAAACAGGCAGTTTAGTGTTACATATTATTTTTGTTGATGTTAATTAAAATTTTACCATTTTAACAGATTGTTATTGAGAAATAATCCATTCATTAGGCTAGTATGGGTAATGGATAAGTAATACCCATTTTAGCCCCTTATCAAAAGAACCTCAGACAATAGAATGTATGACGTTTTTTGTACCTAGTTGTTGTTGATAAATATTTTATAAACCTTTTTTTATATACATGCCATTTTAGGCCTTATGGGGCTTCCGTATATTAATCTTACTTTCGTGTTGCAACCCATTTATCGATATTTTAAATGATATCCCATCCTTAATTTCATTTGTAATTTATGGTTTAATCAAAAAAGAAGACATAACCTTGCCTCTTAAGCGGATTGACAACCAATTGCTATCTCTGTTTGGCTCATTAGAAAAGCCATATGAGTGAAAAGTTCATATATATTTTTAATTTATCCTTTTTGACCTTCCATCTATTATTATTATTAATCTGTGGGCTCTGCAGTCGTCTTGGATGTTAGTCGAAGTACAATTATTAAATGTATGTTGATAATTATACGCGAAAATATTTCTGGTATACATAATAATTTTTATTATAATATTTTAAAAAAAATTTTTTTCTGATTCCAAAAAAAAATTATCCCATCACAAAAAGATTAATAAATGACGGACACAAATATTATTTTAGTTTAGACAAACAGTAGTCGAGTAATACTGAAAGTCCGTAAGCTCATTTTGTATGGAGAACGCAGTTTCGCTTATGATCCTAATTGCTCCATAAAAAATCTTTTGAAATGCCAAATTTTTTGAATTATAAATTAATTTGGTTGTCTTTACAATCGCTAATAGTTTTTTTTTTATAATGTGACTATCTAATTAGGATCCAGTCATATTTACACCTCCACGTTCTTTTTCTAAAAAAAAAACTTTTGAAACTGAAAACAACATTTAGACATTTTTAGACACTCGAGTTCGCAAACCTTTTTCCTAGCGTCTTAAAATGAAAAATCCTCCTCGTTGTTACGCGCCAGTCAGTTCCATCCTCAACAGGTTCTGGAGCAGTTTGTGATTGTGTCAGAGATGTTCTAGATTTGTCATAAGTGGTGATTTTAAATAAAATTATTTAAGTAGATAGTAGATTTATAAACGTACCCATCATAGGCGGCGCCACCAGTAGTAGCGGAGTTTATGACATGGTTGTCACCAGTGAAGGTATGGTCGTTACCATGTACGCGATTGTTGTTGCCAGTTATGGTATTTCTTTCACCAGTAATGGTGTTGCCGTTACCAGTTGTGGTATTATTGTAACCAGTTATCTTATTGTTGTTATTTGTTGTGGTGTTATTGTTACCAGTTGTAACATTTCCGTTACCAGTGATGGTATTGTGTATACCAGGAGATCTGTGAACCAAATTAAAGTTAATATAATTTAACGTTATTTATATTTTGTACAGGTATTTAAATTCTTGACAAATCCTGAAATAAATATTTATAATAAAAAAATATTATCAAACAACGTATTTATAGCAATGCTTTTCCTGCGCTACTTCGTCAAATTTATTGATTTATTTCATACCTATTAGTACAACCTAAGAAAAACCTCACAAAAAAAGTTCCAGCTATGTAAATTTGCTTTATGTGTAAATAGATTATTATGAGACCAACTTGCAGATACATCCTTTAACAAGACTCCTTAAATTCCATTTAAATTTGAGAAAATAAAACTATTATTATTATGCTCATATTTTAATGAGTAGTACCATCCAATTTTAGTCAAAATTCTTCTTCCATACCTACTATACCAAATTTATGTAAGACCAACGTGATGTTGTACCCTAAGAATATTGGATTTTGAGAAGTTCCACTCAAGTTCTTCATAGGATCTCCATAAAAAAATACTCTTCATACGCTAAACTTGGTCATATGCTCTTTCATTCTTTAATTTGAAAATTAAAATAGGTTTAGATTTGACGAAGATATGAAGTAACAGCCCCAAAAACGTAGGTACAATAGGTATGTACACCGTCGAACTGAAAACCTCCTGCTTTTTTGAAGTCGGTTTAAAAGTAAATCTATATTTAACCACTATTGATTAAATCCATGAATTTTATAAAATAAGTCCTTCTTCACAGTGCCAAATATTTTTTAGGCATTCAGTAAACTTTTATTCGATAACCTATTTTCAAAATTAATAGTCAAAATTGCAAAAATTGCTCACGGAGATTTCCGATCATTTATTCGGTAAACATATCGCACTTTTCGGTAAACATATCGCTTCAGCCGTACTGAACCGGTTTTGCACACAGCAAGCGTCTATTATATGACATTTTCCGACAGCTTAAAACCCGAATTATGCTAAAATAAATGTGTTAAATAAGTTAGAGCTTTTAACGCCAACCTATTTTTTAATGATTCTCTTAGGTAGGTATATCTTTTTGACCTGAGCCTATAAATATTTTTTACTTAATAAATGGGAGTCAATAAGATCAAAGCTATGCGCTATTAAATAACCGAATAAACCGGACCAGTAGTTCTAAAGATATTTGACGCAGTCGGAGTAACACGTAGACGAAAGAACAGTCGCCTAAGTATGACATAAAGGATTCTTTTTTGAAAGAATCTTTTTCGGAACCTGAAAATGTAGGTTGATTTTTTTTTTATAAGAAAATATTTCTTATAAAAAAAAACAAAAATTCAAATTATGATCGTAACATGTAAATAAAACCCATTTAGGAAAGTGGCGAGATCTAAAACGTGAGTTTAGTAAAAGGTTCAAATTATTTTGACACCTTTTTCTATTATATTATTATGTCTAATTTGATATGTATGAAAGTCACTAATAAAAAAAGTGTGACATTTATCTTTATCATAGATTTTAATATAAAAATTATGCCAATATTAAAAAATATACTCAGTATACCACCCTATATTACAATTTTCACACTTCCTTTAAGGTTAGCTGGTAGATTATACCTAAGGCATTAAGCTCGCCTTACATTTTTTTTATGCAATAAAGAATTTAAATAAATAAATAGGATTAGTAGGTTGTGAAACTTACCCATTGCCTTTTGTGACATTGTGGTCACCGGTTACAGCATTTACGTTACCAGTTGTGTTATTGTTGTTACCAGTGATGGCATTTGTGTCACCGTTTGTGACATTCATGTGGCCAGTTATGGCATTGTTAACACCATTGGTGGTGTTATCATCCATTATAGCAGACCTGTGTACCAATGTATAATTTTATTAATAACGTCTATTCAGGGTAATATGAGGTTCTACTGATTAAATCAAACTTTTCACATAGAGCTATGTGTCGCAAATAAAAAAAAAAATCCCCAAACATATTCGTATTTTTAATGTTACTAATTTGTATGCAGAAGGCCATTTTTTTTCATTTTGGGACACATGGTCCATGGGAAAAGTTGTTCGATTTAATCAGTAGAACTTCAAATGAGCCCAAAGTACAGCCTTTCAAATTCACAACGTATGTTACTTGTAACTTTTAAAGTGCTATATTATTAAATAAGTTGTTGGTATATTCTATCCATCAATGGCAAAGCTTGCCTTTAGGGCCCTGTATCAAAATTTATTAGGGGGCCCTAATAAACAAAATTTTAGCAAAAGAAAAACACTGCGTAGACGTGGCAAAAACTCGTGTAAATATTGATGATCATGTATGGTAGATAATAATAAATCCACATATGATATTGTTTGATTTTATTTCCCGGAAAGTACGCCCTAATGTCCTTTTTTTCAAATTCATAAAACTTATTAAGTCCTTGAAGAGCATTTTAGTTATAGAAGGTTTTATCTCTTTTACGCATATTTATTTTTGTTACTAAAAAAGAGACAAATCTTTTATATCTAAAGTGTTGTTCAGGTACTAATAAGTTTTATGAATACCGGTGTAAGAGTTTAAGTGAGATTTTACGAATTTTTGCTCTTGTACTTTTGGGGCCCCTGTAGCCCGGGGGCCCTGTATTTTTGATACGTCTGATATAGCGCGGTAGCTACGTGCCATCCATACACTTAAATTAAAATTACTAGCTGGTGCCCATAACTTCATAAACGTATTTATTTTAAAACGAAAAAAAAACACTATTTTTGATTGTTTTTTAATAGATACTTTATTTATTACTAAGGTAAAGTAAACATGTTAACTATGGCTACCATGCCTGTTTTTCATAATGTATATAAAACCCCGGTTTATAGGTATTATTTTGGGTTTAAGTTGGTACTTACCTACCAATCACTGTAGTTGTATGACATAAAATGTCATGAGTTGTGTGACAAAAAATGTCATGAGTTGTATGACATAAAATGTCATGAGTTGTATGACATAAATACAACTTTATACAAAAATATTGGTATTTTTTATGTTAGACAGACAGACAGACACTAGTGGGAATACTATAAATGATAGGTTATTTTTCTGTAGCCTTTTTACAGTATTTATCTACGTATAGTTTTCTTTTTATAGACATACCTATCAACCGACTTAAAAACACTTAGGTCCCTAGTTCAGTTAAACCCCGGTGTGCACCAATGAATTTTTCATCTAAAACTTTATGTACATTTGTTTAACAACACCACTATAGTGCCTCGGAAAGCATGATAACCTGTCGGTCCAAGTTTCACTATACCAACTTGTGAAACTGTTTAAAGATGGGTTATTGAGTCTATCCAAACATCGCGACGAGCTAGCAACTTGTACGGTGTATACTCATACCATCGGCTACGACGAGGTGGGATTTAAAACCCCTCTTTTTGGGGGCCCTTCCTCAATAAAAAAAACGATCTCCTATAAGAACACTTCATTGGTAATTGCGAGAATGGACTGTTCGAACTATGTGAAATTTAAATATTAGTCGTCCAAACGATAGCGATATGGCAAATCGGAAACTTAAGATTATTTAAATAAGAATCAGTTTTTTTAAGTATTGTAATCTTACTTACCTTTTAACAACAACATTGTTAATAACGTTTGATCCCGACATTTTATGTTTTATATTTTTAAAATAATAGGCTTTTAATAACAATTACTACCCAGCTTGAATAATGAAACTAAACTACAACAAAGAGCACTGGTTCTTTATTTATATTTAGGGTCCAAACGTTATCTGATAATATGTCATTTTAGTATTTACATAAAATAACATGATGACCATTATATTTGCTAGCGTTGCCAGACGATTTTGGCGAGACATCCAAAATTTTTATCCCAAAAGTAAGAGAAGTGTCTGATAATGGGAAAGATTTCCCATACAAAAAGTCTTAACTGTTAAAACATTCACGGAAATCTATCCTCGTACGTTTTCCTTTTTTCAAAGTTTGATATAGGAACGAAAATATGAACCCCTAAACTCCAAAAAAATCCTTCATATTCAAATAATTCTTATAAAATATCAGGACAGAGAATTTAAGCGAGAAACGCAAAAGATTCTTGTGCGTTTCCCGTTTTTAAATTCTCTGTCCTGATATTTTATAGGAATTATTTGAATATGAAGTATTTTTTTGGAGTTTAGGGGTTCATATTTCTTTTCATTGTTCATAGTTTATAATCTCTGTAATAAAATGGGTGTCAGAGCGTGAGACCTATTTTTTTTTTAAATCCATAAAATTTTATAGACCAGAATTTTTAATATATATATATATATATATAATAAAAAAATAAATAGCAAAGTTGTAAGTAATAAAAAGATCTACAACTTGTGTATTTACAATTTTTCACATAACCTCAAAATTTTTATGAAAAATTCAAATAATCAAATTTTTGTTTTTTTATTACTTTTCCAACATTTTTTTTTTTTTGCGATGTTTACTTTTTACGTCCCAAACTCATTGTAATATTTTTGATTTAAAATATTTATTATTTTTTTAAAAGCAACCTAATTTTTAATCGAAAATTTTCACGTCAAAATATCTGCTTTTTTAAAAAAGTCGGTGGGCTTTTTATTCGTTGAAATCCCTACTTTCTGATGGTATAAAAAAATATATATTACCTACTATTGTAAATGTTCAAAGAAACGAATTAATCTCAAATTCAAATTTCTTTTTTAATTATTATGTACAAATTTAAAGTGTAAATACAAAAGTTGAAGATCTTTTTATTACCTACAACTTTGCCATTTAACTTTTTTGCCATAGGACCTACAACTTTGCCATTTAACATTTTTGCTATAGTTTTGGCGGAAATCGAGATAAACCATTTTTTATCCCTAAGAAAAAAATATTATGAAAATTTTAAGTGGTTTTGGTTATCTAACTAGAGTCTAACAATTCAATTCAGGAACGTTGCTATATAAAACCGAACCCATTAAGAATATAATTCCCAATAATCGGGAAATTTATGTGATATGCTATTAAAACGCGCTAATTAAGATTTAAAAAAATATATATTTTAATTGGGAATAAATTACGTCCAAAAATAATATCAAATGTTATGTCATGTAAACTTAATTTAAAACTCTAATTAAAGGGTACTACTAATTATATACGTTTATTTAATTATATAAGTTTATATTATGTCCCGCTTTCGGCGAAAGATACCGGATTTTTTATTCTAAAAGGTTTCAAAGTTTGCCCGAAAAAAATCTGGCAACGCTGATCTGTATTGCCCAGTGGTGGTGCGTACGACTGGGCAACACAGATCAGCGCTTTTAGTAAGATCCAGCCACTTTTTCAATTAAGTAACTGGGCCGCTCCGTCAACATTTTTTGTTTCGAGAAAGAAATTAATCGAACCCTTGTACATGAGGAACCACCTGTTTTCAGGCAGGGAGGGGCAGCTGTCCCATCTTAGAAGAGCGGTCGGTCGCTGGTAAACTGTAATTCTGACGAGCTTCATAGCTTGCGACGCTTCTTATAAGACCTAAGAAACTATCAGACTTGATAGCTGGCTTGTGAAATCCATCAATACGTATGTGATCTCTATTTTTTTTAATAAAAATAACAATCAAAACAATATAATCTAGCATCCCCCCTCCCCCTATATACAATCTTGGCTACGCCCTTGAAAATCGAACAACAAGTATGAAACAAAATAGATTGCAAAATCAAAGTGTCTTTTTTACGTGAAAATTGCTCACATTTTCTTTCATAATAAATTATTTTGTCACGATTTTTTAATTAAATTAAATTATTTTTAGAACTTCATTATATTTTAGAATACCTACTGAAAATACTTAGTATTTAACCTCTATAGTATCGAAATAGACATGAAAACCACAAGATAACGTTATCCACTATCAGCCTAAATTTTTTCACACGACTATCATTATTTACTGTAACTTATAATAATATTTATACCATCATAAACACCGCAACAAGCTCGCCACTTATTAGGTGTTGCCTCCGAATACCATCAGCGAAATAAGGACGGGTTCCCTCCGGGATCCCTCCGCTGGGTATCCCTGAGGCCGTTTAAACGGTTCTCGGGAGCCAAAAAGGCACCCGTGATTGTATTTATTTACTATTTTTATAATTTTTTGTGTCCTTTATCTCACATACATAAGTGTGGATAATGAAGCTGTTTACACAATTAGTAACTTAAATACCTATATTTAAATTGTAATAAATATTGTGTAATTGTTTGTTTTCCTGAATAAAGTAAAATAAAATAATAGACGGCCCCAGGATACCCAGCGGAGGGATTTTTAACCCCACATCGTCGTAGCCGATGGTATGAGTCTACACCGACCAAGTGGCTAGCTCGTCGCGATATTTTGAATAGACTCAATTACCCATCTATAAACAGTTTCACAAGTTAATATAGTGAAACCGACAGCTTAAAGTGCTCTCCGAGGCACTATAGTGGTGTTGTCATACAAATGTACCTACATATTTTTTTAATTAAAAACTCATTGGTACTCGCCGGGATTGGAACTTAAAAAACACTAAGGTCCCTGTTTTTTAAGTCCAAGGTCTAACCAACTCGACCACCACATATATATATCTAAGTATGTATACAATAATATCTGTGTACACACAGCTACATAATATTTATAAATATTTTTTTATTATCTGCTTCGTCCAAGGAAATGGACCAGATCCATTGACTTTTTGAAGGCTAAAAGGCACATTAATTACATGCCCATGATTTTTATTTTTACCTACATTGTGCCATACACATTTATAATAAATTTTGTTTGTCTCGTTTGAAATATAAATTATCTATGGTTTTTATTTGAAAATAAAAACGACGGGTAAAAGTAATTGTTCCACGTGAAAGGCCCATGCACATGCATTGGCTATCTATATATCCCAGACGTGATAAAACATTTACATTTTATCTTATCTAAGTATACTAAAATTTTTCTATTTTATTGTTTATTTTTAATCAACAAACTTTTTATTTTATGATGCATTGTTTTATTTAGCTAAATATATACCTACGCAATGAAGTAATTACTCCCATAAATTTATTTTTTTGCCCGCCACGTTGGTGTTGTATCTGGAGGTGGTTGTTGCTGGATAAAAAATTATACACAACTTCGTGTATTTTTTTATTAATACACGAAGGGGAATACAGGACCGAATGGCCTTGGGCATTTCAGCACTTAGTTGCTGTGAGCGCCCTGCCATCGTCGCACCCTATCGACCAGACACTCCTCGGCAACAAATTATCTACAACTAAAACTAAAACACCTATTTTTACATTAAATCTCGACCCAGGCTGACCCTTCCTTGGGACCAAAGTATGCAAATACTCATGAACCCATCTCTGCCAAAAGAAATCGGTCAATCTTTGAGCTATTCTCCACTGCTTTCGGAGGCATAGATCCCTATCATCAAACACACCTGGAATAGGTATACCTGAAGATTAACCTATCAAAAATGATTTGGGGTGAGTGCTTCCAAATCCCTGCTATCAGTGGAAACATAAGTCAATGGCCGACTGTTGACTATATGCTCCGCTTCTACTAGCAGAGTTTGTAAAGTCTCTTCCCTAGGAGCGCGTTCTTTCAACGTAAACTTGAGAGCCCTCTTTACTGCCTGCACGAGACGCTTCCAAGCACCACCCATAACTAAAATCAGACCTAATCCAATAAAGAACTGTAATGGAAAAAATTATGGGTGGTGCTTGGGAGCGTCTCGTGCAGGCAGCACGAGACGCTCCCAAGCACCACCCATAACTAAAATCAGACCTAATCCAATAAAGAACTGTAATGGAATCACTTCCAAAAACTACCTTAGAAATATTAAATTTATGTTCATTTAATATTGTTTTAGCTAACCTAGCTCCTAATAATGCAGCGTGCAATTCCAATCTTGGAATGGAGACTGGTTTCATCGGTGTGACCCTAGACTTACTTGACACCAATGTTACTGAAACTGAACCATCATTTACAGGTTTCCCTACGATGGTTAGATACTAAACACCGAAAGCACTTGTTGTTGTCCTTCGCCTATTGACACCTTTCACTGACTGTTAAATCTCTAAATTCGTTGCATTGAAAAAGACTATGACAGAGACAAGACTATCACAAAACAAACACTTATCACTTTTTACATTTTCCACTGCCGCCGTTTTTGCATACGCGCTCCTACTGGGGCCCGCGCCGTATCCCTTGCTGGTTGGTTGTGGAGCCCGTTGGAAACTGCTCGCTCCCGGCTGGAAACGGCTCGCACCCGACTCGTATCCGCCAGATAGCTCCCGGCTGGAAACGGCCATGTCCCCCATACTGACACTCCTTTGCACGCCCGTATCTCCCAGATGTAACCGGGCTGCTACCTTGCGCCATCGAACCTGCACCTTGAACTGCGCCGAACGTCGATCCATGCGATCAGCTTCCCGATTTAGGAACTCGCTGAGCATTTCTAAGTCATTATCGTCGTCTTCTCGATCCGCTGCGAAATCATACCAGTTGCTTTTCACGGTAAATGGTAACTTGTAAAGAATCGCCGTCAACAACTCGGGATTACACAGATTTTAATGTTTTGATAGTTATTATACAATTATTTACAGTAACGAAAAATTTTGAAAAGTCTTCTAAACTGTTTTCATTTACCCTAGGAAGACTTTTTGCCATATTTATTTGCTGATATTATTTGTCCCTGGGTCTACCGAATCTGCGCTGCAGACATCCCATAATATCTTCCGGTTCGGATCCAGAAAATAAAAGGGCACTTACAGCTTCCCTTGCATCACCCTTTAGAGATAATCGGAGACGGTTAATATTATCACTTTTGATTTCCGATTTTGTTTCTTCATATGCACCCTTAAAATTTAGCCACTCACTCGCCTTGCCGTTGAACTCTGGCAACGTGTAGATGTTTCCGCCACGTTGCGTACCCTGAACCATTTGTAGAGCCATCTTCATGGCCAATTAGCCATCATTATGTCCTCATTTTTAGGAACAACCTGAGAACCCTGAGTACCTGAAGCTATGTCCTCTTCAACGTCCTCAGTGACTCGAACCCTGTTGATGTTGTCCGCACTTTGCGCCTTTCCCCTTGTTAACATGATGACCCTTAACCACGCTCTGCTAACAAAAAATGTGACCGACGGGCGCCGGCCGCACTATGACCCTCTTGTAATGAAACTTTTGTTCACTATTTACACGTTTATTACTTTTCAGAAACATCTTAAAACTAGGTTATTTAAATATATATAACACAAATGAACTATTAGCTTTTATAGCATACACCAGACCCTGGACCCTATTCCCTCCCTTTTTTAAAAGCAACTGCCTAACGTTTTTCAATTTCAACTGTTGTTCGAAACAAGTTTGAATTTTTCATTTTTTAATTATAAAAGTATACCACTATCTATAGGATGGCATAGGTCGTCGACACAGGGTGTCAAACTATCTTTATAGTAAATTTAATCTAAATTGGTTCAGCCGTTTAGTAGTGAAAACGTAACAAACAGAGTTACTTTCGCATTTATATGTTATGCATAGTGCTTCTAAGTCCCTTAATGGAGTACGAAAACTATTAACTATATGCGCTCGTTATGCCGCAGAGCATGTGTTAATCTAGCACAGGCCCTGAGTTGGTTCCCCCAGTGTTTCTAAATGGTTCACCAGTGATGGTTAAACAGCGCTTTAGGTATTTTGGCCATATACTCAGTGAGCACATGACCGAAGATGATAACATAGAGCGAGAGCGCAGGTCTCTTGCAGTCAGATGTAATATGGTGCGCGTAGATTTGAAAGTTAAAATTAATTTATTTATGGCTTAGTGTCAGTCATTCTATACTTTTCATCTATGTGCCATGTATTTGAAAAGTCTTACAGTGCTCTGAGAGTACAGTATAACAATAGATTCCGCATTTTAAGGAAGCATCCTAGATTTAGCAGTGAATCAGGTTTGCCGAAGCTAGAGTGCTTTTATCCTATTAATTTATATGTGTAAACTTATTAATGGCCTTATATTAAAATACTTTATCTAACTATAAATTTGTTAGCCGTAAGTTTACCTGAAATGTAATAAATAAGAGCAAGGGTTGCATCATTTTGAGTACGTTTTGAATGGTCTGATTATAGTATTCTGAGAGCAAATGTTGTGCCCAGGGACCATTTTTTAGTCATTGGCTAAAAATACACAGAGCGCAAAATAAGTAGGTAGGCATGTAGGGTAGGTAGGTTATTGTATCGTTGTTTAGATTTCTATTGTATGTGTAAATATGTTTTTTTCTGAAATAAACATTTTTATTATTTGTATAGGTATTTTATTATTATTATTTATGTCATTAGTGGTTTCTGTACTCATAGTAGGTACAAGCCTAGAGCTTAATTTATGACCAGGGCAATGTGACTATAAAGTAATAATATTATCTATATAATATATATATATTTAGATTATTATATATAACATAACTTTTTTTAACGTTAATTCATTTTGTCAATGCAATTGGTTTTTATTTTACTATATACCTATGTGCTTGTGCGTGTCTTTATTATTTTGATATAACAGTATTAGTCAGTACTTAATTATGTATCATTGCATGCTTCCACACATTCTAAGATTTCTAAATAGCCTCTAATTTTAATGGTTGTAAAAATGTTTTTATAAGCTTGTTTTGTTGTATTCATATTGTTTTGTATTATGTGTGATGTAGAGTAAGTCTAATTACTAAATACTTAAGTGAACGATTATTATTATTATATAATCTATTGACGTTCAAAATTCCGTTCTCGTTTCTCATAATAAGTATTTCTATGCGTAAACATAAAAAAAAATACTGGTGAAACGAAACTGAGCGTACATAACTTATCTATTATTATTGTCTGCCATCGATGACTTAATTTGCGAGTGGTAGAGGGCACTTGTAATGATATCATAAGTATAATATTTTAGTCACCCGATAAGATTTAAAAATGCAATTTTAATACTATTAATACTATTTTGTTATTTTAGTGATAGTTAATCATCCGCTGACATTCATAAATCACACTTCTGGACCAGTTGTGTGATAGTATCAGAGACGTTCGAGACTTGAGTCATGAGCAGTGATTATAATTAATATTTATAATATATAATAATAATAAAATTGTCACGCCCTTTTCCCACGGGGATAGGCAGAAACAAGGGAGCGCCACCTACAACGATCCTGGCATAACTCTCTGGCCACTTCACATCTACCACTCTCTTCATACAAGCTCGACGGTTATGGGCACTACGGATCCCAACTTTTTGAGAAATTTAATTTGTCCGAAACAAAACTCACTTTACGTTTATCACATATTATTATCTACATAATATATTACAGAAAAGGATTAACAACAAATGAAAGACTGACTACTTTTGTAAAGGAGGGACAACTCAAGAAAACTCAAAGTAAACCTTTCTCAATCCTGGACAAAGCACAAGACTGGAAAATATTCATGGATACATTTAAAATACATTACAAGATTCCAGACGAACTAGCAGTTTCAGCCTATAGACCAGACATACTGGTGTACTCTCGGTGCTTGAAGAAAGTAATACGTATAGAACTCACCGTTCCGTGGGAAACAAACATACCTAAGGACCACAACATCAAGTCGAACAAATATTTTGATCTCACAAACGAAATTACTAGAAACGGATTTAAAACTCAACTTTATGCAGTGGAAGTTGGTGCAAGAGGAATTCCAGCAAAGTCTTAAGGATCTTGGCCTTCCGAGAACAGCCGTCGGAACTTTTATGGAGCGTGTTTCCAGGATGGCGCTAACAGGATCATATAATATTTGGTTGAGTAGAGAGGGTAGTGAACACAGTGCAGGTGAGAGTTCAAAAGGCCTTTAAACCTACTTCGCGGTCTCAAGTCCGGGAACGCTGAAGTTCATTCCCCTGCCTTTCAACCACGCGATGGACCCGGCACCCGCACGGTGAATCCATGGTTTGCTAAGAACATTGTCTCTCTCTCTTATAACTTTTGAATTACAAGTAAAAATTGTATTTTGCTTTTATATATTTTTATTGAAATTCTATATTATATAAAGATAATTTCAATAAAATCCTGGTGGGTGGGACTCGAACCCACGTCCCTGGCTTTCGCGGCAAAGTACTCCACCGCTAAGCCATTCAGGTACAATTCATAAGTGGTAGTATATTTTAAAACTTACCCATCAGTTGTGACATTGTACTTTTTGTTTATCACATTGTAGTTACCAGTTGTGACATTGTTTAAACCAGTTATCGTATTGTAGTTCTTAGTTGTGACATTATTTTCACCAGTTGTAACATTTTCGTTACCAGTATTGTATTGACTGGGAGATCTAAAAACCAATATAAATTAACGTTATTCACGTCTATTAGATTTGTGGTAACTACAAGTAATACATAGAGTGTTTTAATTCTTGAATATACAGGGTGAATTTGAAAGGATGTACTTTGGGCTAATATGAGATTCTACTGATCAAATCGAACAACTTTTCCCATGGAACCATGTGTCGCAAATGAAAAAAATATTTTGGCTTCCCCATACAAATTTGTCATTTTAACTTTACTAGTTTGTATGGAGAAGGCAATTTTTTTTATTATTTGCGGCACATGGTTCCATGGGAAAAGTTGTTCGATTTGATCAGCAGAAAGTCATATTAGCCCAAAGTACATCCTTTCAAAGTCACCATGTATATCGAAATAAATATTTGCGCAATAACAAGCCGAAATTAATAGTTCGAAAATTGTATCAAAATTCTTATTAAACAACATAATTAGTTATACAAACTATGAAATTAGAAATAATAACTCTAAAACATTCTATAAAGTAATATTATCGTTGCTTTCCATGCATAGTATGGGTACATGTTATTATTATTGACGCTATAGAAAACCAAAATTATGAACGCCATTGAGGAAACTTTTAAAGAAAGAAAACGTCTAATTTAGTTCTATATTACACGTACGAGTATATTCTGTGGTTTTACTTTATGAATTTAATAATTGTAATTTTAGAAGCTATACCTGGACTATATAACACTCATTTTTTATTATTTTTTTTAGTGATTAAAATTTTTGGCATTTGAAAAGTCCACCCAAAATATAAAGGTAATAGTGGCTGTTGAAACTTACCCATCGCCTTTTATGACATTGTGGTCACCAGTTACAGTATTTACGTTACCAGTTGTGTTGTTGTAGTTACCAGTGACGGCATTGTAGTTACCATTTGTGACATTCATGAGGCCAGTTATGGCATTGTTAAAACCATTCGTGATGTTATCCATTACAGGCTCAGCAGATCTATGCACCAATATAAAATTATTCAATTTAATTTTCCAATTCATTTAGTAGAATGAGCCCCATGAAGTGGTGCGCTTACATACATTCGACAATTATTTTTTTATAATATACATGGTGACTTTGAAAGGATGTAATTTGGGCTAATATGAGGTTCTACTGATCAATACGAACAACTTCACCCATGGAACCATGTGCCGCAAATGAAAAAAAATATTGTCTTCTCCATACAAATTAGTAATGTTAAAATGACCAATTTGTATGGGGAAGCCAACATTTTTTTTCATTTGCAACAAATGGTTCCATGGGAGAAGTTGTTCTATTTGATCAGCAGAATCTCATATTAGCCCAAAGTAATAATAATAATAATAATATGTAGGACAATTTACACATATTGCTCTGGTCACAAACTAAGCTCTAGGCTTGTACTATGTGTACCAGAAGCAACGATATAATACATATTATATTTTATAAACACCCAGACCATGACAAACTGTACAGAAAAAGCGTACTAATATTTTGTTGCCATGGGTGGGAATCGAACCCACGACCTCCGGATACAACGCCAAAGACGCAACCACTAGTCTACGGAGGCTTTCAAGTACATACTTTCAAATTCATCCTGTATAGTAATAATATTATAAAAAAATAACTGTCGAATGTATGTAAGCGCACCACTTCAGGGGGCTTATTCTACTAAATGAATTGGATATCAATAAACTGCATGTCAAAGTTCCATTGACATATTTTCCATACAAAATGTGTCAAAATTTAACTTTCATACGACGTTACAGTTGACTTAGAATAAGGTCCCAGAACCGCTGCACTATTTGGCGTTTCTTTTGTTGTTTTGTAATTATCAGGACAAGGTTTGTATGAAATATTATTTTTGAAAAACGTACGGAAAGGTGAAAATTTTGGTTCAAAATATCTCCATAAAAAAAAAGTGAGTGAGAATAAAGTTAAGTATCTCCAAGATCTTCCAAAATATAAATTGAGTAGAAAAATAAAGAATCGACAGATTAACGTTGATTTGTTGAGTTTCTTACATTGTAGTGAAATGTACGTACACGGGGCCTTAGCACAACAACATCGATAGGCTCAATAAATCGACGAAATCGATACATATCGATTTTATGAATGATTCGATGTGGTTATGCTAAGCCCCATGTTCCTATTGATAAATTCAATAATTTGTCCGAAACAAAACTCACTTTACGTTTATCACATATTATTATTATCTTACTTATAACTTTTGAATTACAAGTAAAAATTGTATTTTGGTTTTATATACTTATATTAAAATTCTATATTATATAAAGATAATTTTAATAAAATCCTGGTGGGTGGGACTCGAACCCACGACCCTGGCTTTCGCGGCAAAGTACTCCACCGCTAAGCCATTCACCCCCAAATTACAAATGAAGACACATTTTTATTTTAATATAATCAGTCATTTTATTTAAATATCTTACTTACCTTTTTTACAATAGCATGGTTAATAATGTTTGTTTCCGCCATTTTATATTTTATAAAATCTATAACCTACACGAAAATAAGTGAAATAATAAACTTTTTTTAAATTATAAATCCGACTTCAAACTACTAAAAAGTAAAAAAAAACAACTAAATTTTAGTTTTAAAGTTGGGACCAAAATTATTTTAAGAAGCCAGGAAATGGTTTCGTGAACTAAACCGTCTAAATATATCTACACGTTGCTTTGTAATCTTAAAGAATTTATTAAAAAAAAATACGTTGTAAATATTACTTACTCAGTCCTAATTACTCTTTATAAAATATTCTATGAACTTATTAAAAGACAACTAAAGTACGATTTTTGTACTTAAATGATATGTAATAACATTAATTTAACATAAATTTATAATTTACTAGCTGACCCGCGCAACTTTGTCTGCGCGTTTAAATTTAACCGTTTACGCGGCGTACGCTCTTAAAAGGAATAATTTTTCCCCGTTTTTGCAACATTTTTCTTTGTTACTCCGCTCCTATTAGTCGTAGCGTGATGTTATATAGCCTATAGCCTTTCTCGATAAATGGATTATCCAACACGAAAATATTTTTTCAATTCGAATCAGTAGTTCCTGAGATTAGCGCGTTCAAACAAACAAACAAACAAACAAACAAACAAACTCTTCAGCTTTATAATATTAGTATAGATTACCTAGAATCAATATTGATGACTTAGTGGCGACTGAAAATTTAATAATAAACTCTTAATACTTAACTCTGAAAATTTAATACTTAACTCTGAAAATATTTCGTTATAATAACAATAAATAATATGAAGAATATGACATTATACTTTTTAGTAGTCTTGAAACAGGTTTTATTATTTATTAAAAAATGTTTTATTAGTAAAAGTGATAACGTGACAATGATTACAATTGGAAATTATTTTGTAATATCTTCCACCTATAATGTTGGTGTATTAAATTATATATGTTACATGTAACAACACAAGAGTGTTCGTTTGTTGGTGATATTTCTTTGTGTTATTACATGTAACATATAATTTAATACACCAACATTATCAGCGGTAGATATTACAAAATAATTTCCAATTGTAATCATTATAAAATGGATTTCCGCAAAATAACGCCTGATTCAATTTCATATGATAACATGACATTTTATGACGTTCAAATTTATGTGATTAGTTCTGCATCACGACTGAATAGTACCAATATCATTTTGGAGATATTCACAATCAATAGTTGTATAATTTTTTTCTAAATATTTTAATATCATCGGCATACAGGCAATTAGTTATATCGTGCAATTCGTTTATTACTAGCATAAATAAAAGTGGCCCTAGGTTTGAGCCTTGAGGATTCCTGAGTATGCAATAAAGGGTCTTGAGTCATATTCATGTACTACTTATTGTGAGCGGTTTAGCAGATATGATTATGATCACAATTGATAAATATGAGAAAAAAATAAGAATAATTAGTATTATTTTTTGTCGGGCTTTGAAAATGTTTTTAATTTATAGACACGGACTGCGATGCATGCCTTTTTTGACTAATGGTTTTGACCATATTTTGTAGGTCTACGTAGATGGGGATTCCTGTCTAGAACAATTTAATTTAGACATTTCAAAATGTGGGTTAAATAGGATTTTAATTTTAAAACACTGTTACTGTGAATAAAATATTTTGATGCAAGCCTTTTAATATAAATTTGGCCATGTGAAAATTGTTTACATATTCTTCGATAATGATAGTATTAATATAATGATTGATTGTCATGAATTTTAAAATAAAATAATTATTTTTTAGCAAATATAATATAGTGAAAGGGTTTTAATCACATATAGTTTTTTTTTTAACATTTATATTTCACATTACCTACTGAAATTAATTGCAAATTTTCCACCGAAATAGATATGAAAACCACAAGATAACAAATTTTACTATCATGCAGCCTAAAATTTCTCACATGACTAATTGTTTTGGAGTAACTGTCACTGCAGCTGATATTTATATAGATTATATATATTATATATATTATTTATTATATTAATAGATTCTACAAGCAATCACAAAACTATAACTAATTTTATGGTAATACATTTTCTTACATCACAAAAATCTATAAAACCCTGAGAAAGTTATTTCAGTAATTTTTATCGTTGTATAAAATATAATCATTTATTTATAAAACATATTAAATTAACCTAAGAAAATAAACCTAAATTTAAGGCTTGAACAACGATCGATCACTTTAACAGTATGACCTCTAAATCTCAGACGAAATCAAAAGTGTCGTCTGTCTGGCGACATCTGTGATACTTATACAAAAAAGGCCAAAGAATACGAAGTATAAATAAGGCATTCCATATGCTGCAACATGTAGTGGTGGATCTTAAATAATTTAGAGAGGTATTTCCCAGTGGTACGCTTACCCCCAGGGGTACGCGAGGTTGCATCAAGGGGTACGCGCAGCAGATCTTAAAGACATTTAAGGTATCAGCGAAGCAGCAATAAAAGTATTTACTGCCATTTTGCAAGACATACCTTTGCGAGAGCGGATTTTCTGCAATGATAAACTTAAGAACATAAAACAAAACTTCGTCACAGACTTCAACTCGAAGACGACTTGAGATTTAAGCTGACGAAAATGCAACAAGATTTTTCAGAGTTGTGAGCAAAGAAAAACGTGCACATTTGTCAAACTGGTCTTCTCCGTCATTAGAATAAAACTGTATGTTGATGGTAATAAATGTTAAGATATCTGATATTTTTTTTTAATTAACGTTCCTGCATTAAGGGGTACGCGAGTTTGAGGTCTTTCTTGGAGTGGTACATAGAACGTGGGAGTCCGCCTTTGTATTATGCAATAAAGTTTGATAAATAAATAAATAAAAAACTAATTGGGAATCCGCTTTTGTATTAAGTTTGATAAATAAATAAATAAAAAACTAATTGGGAACCACTGATTTAGAGGTACACTAAAGTAAGTAACTAATAATAATAGTTGAATTATTTGAATATATAGGTAGGTATATAGGTAATTATTTGGACATTTTAAGCTTTACAGAATTAGGTTCTTATTACCAACCAATTTATTTATAAAACAACTGTAATTGAAAAACAACCAAATATGAGATTTCAAAGATAATATAAATTGTAACCATTATAGGAAAGTGGGCAAATATGGAGTAGTCATTACCCTAATATAATATCCCATTTGCCCAATATCAGGTAGATACCTACAAGGCCACATGCTGTGAAGTTAAGCAGACCTACTAAGTTCATGAATGTGGTCGATCAATGCATTGTTGTTTAACAATATTGATCGCTCCCACTATGCCGGCTAAATGATGCGGTTACGAAATGAGCGGCGACATGGACGTATTTGCATTACGAGTATATTTTAATACCATGCAAGGATATGATATTATCATATTATGCTATGATCTAAATTATCATATGCTATGATCATGAGCTAGTAAATAAGTATGTCTTCTGATGGCCAGGTACGTATGTGGAACGCTAGAGTATTTTACTTGCTGGTACCTTTTTATCCGGGGTGTCTCTGGGGGACCAATATGCGGTAAGTGTTTGCGCTCTGATTGGATACACTTTTGTATTTTTATATTAATTATTATAGTGGATATTTGGGGCGTAGATATAGTCTGTTAGGTTGGTCGCCTCGGTGGCACCTTTACAGGGAAGATAACGATGGACAGGTCAATGGAACCAGCTAACCACCTAGTCTTACACTAGTTGGTTATGTGGTTCGGTTTGGTTTCTATTTATTTGTATGTAGGGGAGGTGGGGCAGATTGATGCAAAAATATTTAAAATCAAATATCATGTGATTTGACATAATATTTTTAACTTATTTTTAATTTATCGCTAAATATATTAATGTTAAAATAAATAACGGTTTAAGATATTACGGTTTTAATGGTTTATTAATAAATAACACATCAAAAGTGGTTAACATTGGTACAAATAACAATAAATTTACTTATCCTAAAGTGCTTATATGATATTTTATGATCAGTAATCAGCAACAACATGCAGGGGCTATACCAAAGAGCCGATCGGTAATCGAAACGAAATACCCATCGAAAGCCAAATGTATGGGTTTTGACGTTTCTCGGCGATCGGACTCTACCCATAGAGTAAAATTTCTATACATTTTTATCGATCGATGAGTCGATTCGATTGGCAATCGTGTTCTTTGGCCAGGCCCCTGAACTGAACGCTTACTAATTGGTTATCAACTAAATCAACATTAATTTACATATGAGTAAAATCAACAATAAATTATCCATTATTATTGAACTTAATCTTCTACTTTTTGTTTCGTAATATTAATTAATATTAATTGTTTGAATACTAATTTATTTCAAAATTTTACATTTCCCATACTAAATGTGTAAAATTTTGCCTTTAATATGCAGTTAATATTGAATTGAATTCATTCTCATACGTAAAATAATATTATATTGCGAAAGTATATACAATGTATAAAAGTGACTGTTATCCTATACATGAAATCAATCTTTCATTCATAATAAGTAATTGACGTACCTTAATATGAAAAATATTCAGTTATAAACAAATGTTTGAAAAAACAAAGTGAAAATTCTTTTATAGCAAATATTTTAATAGCCTATACATAACGAGGAAGGCTAATTCCTCGTTATGTATTGGCTATTAAAATATTTATTTTTATACAGAGGGCTAAAATATTCGTAACTATATGAATATTCGGATTTTAATAAACTCTTAGAAAAAGTTTTGAGATATAACAGATAGGTGAAAATGTACTATGAAGCAAAGATGCGTATCTTTGCTTCATAATAAAATAAAGCTGCATGAAAATATTCAAGGTTATTATTGGGGGTTTAAAGTTGCAGTTCTAGAACAATCGATTTTTTTTTCTAATAGATTTTCAAAGATTTCCAGCTAAAGATGTACGAAGTATGGACTCGTATTTTAAAGAAAGATTAGTCGGAAACTGCCACTGTCAGCTTTGTAAATGAAAAAATATAGACACAAACATAGATTTTAATATTAATTTCTTGAAAAGTAGTTTTGTTATTTCGTCGGAAGCTTACTCTGTATGTTTTAGAGATGATTTTTTTGGAGTTACCTTGAACTCCTTTGAATATACCAACCTTATACAATTTTTTATATAAGTTAATATATTGCTATATAATATTGCAAAGTAAATAATATTCATCAAAGATGGTAAAATTCCTATACATTTTTATCGATCGATGCGGCGATTTGATTGGCGATCGTGTTCTTTGGTCAGCCCCTAGATTTTACCTAATTTAACTACATAAATATATTAATATTTTATAAATAAATACCTTTCAGTTGACACCCCACATGACCTAATTTGTCCCAAATTTATTATTTTATTCTTATTTATTAATATTTCTATTTAAACCCATTTTCACTTGAGCCTATATGTACTACTAATACCATTTTGGATGAATGTGGGTTAACAATATTTATAAGTATTCCAAATTTCAAGTCAATCGGACGATTAGTTTTCGAGACATTTGACGGTAAGATGTAGATTGAAAGACAGACCAATTGATACACATACATATAGACATACAAACACCTGAATCATATCCACATATTAATGGAAAAAAAAACGGAAACATAAAAATAAACTATGAAAATGAAAAATAATAGTTTGGCTAATTAAATTGGTACGCCCTTACAACGTTACATCGTACTAAGTATTAGTTCAAATTCCTACCGCTAGTGCCGCTAGTTGTCACTGTATTGTATTGACAAAAGTGTCATTGTGATTTTTGTATGGAAAGGCCTAACTGGTATTTATATCTATGTTCTTACTAAAAATTACAAAACCGAAAAAAACGGTTTTGCGATAATAAAAGAAACGGGTTTTGCAAGCCCTAGTGCTTTTTTGGCTCCCGAGAAACGTTTAAACGGCTTCTGCCCCCCTAGCCAAGAGCATGAGCGCTAAAAGCGCGCACGAAAGTTTTGTATGAAGATGACGTTTGGTGATGACGTCACGTTCGTTAAATGCGTTGACAGAACAAATTGCCAGCCAAGAACACCGACGGTGAGCGTTGGGCATTCGTTTTCGTTAAAGCTCTCGCGAGAGGCCAATTTCCCCATACATTTTGTCAGAAACCGCTACATACTCGGAGGGAATTGCCAGCCAAGAACACATTTTTGTTTGTTTTTTGCGACTGCTAGACGCAATACATATATAATTCGACGGTATACGGGCGGGTGGTCGGGGTCTCCCTTTCGAGCTATATTCTATCACAACGACGCCATTGTTTTGATTTAAATTAACTTAAAGTATTGTTTTTTTTTGTTTAGGAAGTTTTTTATTGCGTTGTGTAAATTAAAATGCATAAATAAAATTTATTAGTAAGTGCAAATAACGAGTGGCGTCTTCATCGATGCGAAATATAGATTAGAGCAACGAAAAGTTCTCACTATTTCATACTTACATTACAAAGCATCTCAAAACACAGAATGTGATCAAACTAAATATTCAAGAATCATAAGGACTAAGGAGTAATATAACAATTTTAAAACTATACCTACAGCAAAAGTACGACTAGGAAAAATTGGAGAAGAATTACGAATAAAAGAGTCCGACAAGGAAACCTATTATCCCTCAAACTCTGCTCGGCTGTATTGGAGGAAATTTTTCGTCAATTACATTGATTGGAATTATTTGGAATAGCTATGAGCTTAACATAAATGGAAGTAAAATATATCAACTGAAATTTGCTGATGACCTAGTTCCAGTTATTATGCAAACAACTAGCAAGAGAAGTGGAAAAGCGGGGCTTAAAAGAACCATGTGTGAAAACCAAAGCTATGACAAACATACTTAAACAAACCCTGAAAGTAAATTATCAAGAAATTGAATAGGTACTTTTATTTAGGTCAAACAATTGCTCCAAAACTTTAAATGGAGACAAATACATAGAATAGTATGTATGTTCTCAGGTCTCTGAAAGAAGTATAAAAAAATCAATACATCCCAATGCCGAGTAGTTGGAGACCGCTGCCAATGGTATTTGCTGGAGGAGGCCTATGTCCGAGGACAACCTGAACAAATATCTGATCTTGATTGATAATATTCGATAGAAGTGTTACAACATTAAATCAAACAAACCAATATTAGGCAGAAAGTTAAGAAAACATGTATAAATTCTTGTAAAATATCAACAAATAAAGTTTATTTTTATTTATTTCTTTATTTTTAATGAAAAGTTCACATTTTCAAGGAAATTGGGGATACCAGGGAGATTTTAGGTAACATTTTAGGCTTAACAAAGGATTTTTCAGGGCCTTTGTGAAGACCTAGAATGTTTCACAAGCCGCACAAACTTATGGTTTAATATGCTATATTCTTCTTTAATCATATAATTGTATATAGTGCCCTAAAAGAATATGATTTTCCTTGACCATTACTAATAAAATTTGTTACACCTTTTGGTATTTCAGGGACTGATGATGGTCTTTGTGGTTGTACAGAATGAGTTTTCACCTTGAGTTTCAAATTTAAAAGAATTCTTTTATAGCGGTATATTATTATTTTTCAAAAATCCTAGCCTGTAATAATAATACAATTTATACTCAGCCACAATAGATATTTAGAATATTAGGTATTTTATTATATACACTATATGACCCATACATGCACACACATCCACACAAATATTCACTTAACGCTGTAATATATATGTATAATATTGTTAAGTAAAAACTACTTAGTACTATTATATAAATGGTACTAAGTAGGGTATTTGTAGTATATACTATTAGACCTATATTGTTTATACAAGCTCTTTTATTTATAGGAATTTTAATTCCCATGCAAGCAATATAAATAGTTAGGATGGTACCTAGAGTAACATTTCATTATTTTATATGAATACTATTAGGGAATTACATGTATCTAATGTGGGCATTTGTAGATATACTTACCATAATGGTAAGCATATCTACAAAGCTTAATTTTAAACATACTGGTATTCATAAAAAAAAACTTTTTGAGTCCTTGAAGAACACTTGTATATAGTAGGTTGTCTTTTTTTACCAAACAAAAATAAATAAGTAAAAAAGAAACAAAACTTATTTTAACTGAAGTGTTCTTCAAGGACTTTATTAAGTTTTTATCATTAAGTCCATTATAAATTAAAATTCATAATAAAATTTATTAACCTGACCCATTTAAATGTTACAAGTATCAATAAGAAATGTTAATAATGATACTAGCATTTCTTATTCAATACTGTATGTTTAAATGGATCCATCCGACAGACCTAGACACCTTTAAACTTATCCACCTATATGTCTCTTGATTCTGTTAATGTATATTTAATTAAATATTTCCCAGAATATTGATTTCTTAAAATTGGATAATATTCACAATAAAACATAAACAAATTAAAATTAAATATTTATTTAATAATTTTGTTTGGCTTGGGCCACTCTAAAACTTTGAGCACCATAGTTTGTAACCTCTCTTGATGGGGAAGGTGTGAAGGGGTAGCTGTCCTTGAAACTCTGCAAAGTATAAATACCTGAAATAAAAAAAATACAAAATTGTAATTACTTTAATAAAAAAATAAAAAGACCTATTTTTTTTAAATAACAAAAATTACAATTGCAACATAACTGGGTTGGAGTCAGGTTTTACCATCTGTGCCAGTTGACTCCGCTCTTCCAAATATAGTAGGAGAGTGAATAAAACTTTAATAAAAAAAAGTAAGCGGACAATTTGTAATTTATGTTTCTTAACTCACCTATAGTGTAACACCATATTGGTTATTATGCTGCACAAGCCATTACAATTTGGGAAGACTCTTCAGAATCATAGTGCAGAACTCTGCCTAGTCCAAGGTATTTAAATGACCCCCTGAGATAACCATTAGCCTGCTTCACACATATCCTGACTTGGCAGTGTATTGGTCCGCTGAGGTATAAATTAGGTACGGCATCCATGACAGGGGTAATCAATCATGGTTCCAAGGCATATCCGAAATCACCTGAAATAACATTATTTGTATGAGAAACAAAGGTAAATAGATGGGTGTTGTAAACACAAAGGTCCGCAGGCTTATTATGTATCTTGCAGAAGCAACGCGACAGGCGTAAATTGCACAATAATCGCTGTCAAACATCATTTTCGTATTATGTAATAGCAATAACAACGCGACAGCATGTAATCGATAGTGTCGCCTCTAGTGAACAATCGGAGAACTAATAGTGCATCAAACTGCTTAGGATCAACAAAAATTGGTATTGTTTAAGCGTCGCGACAGCAGACGCCCAGCAATTGCTTAGCAATTATAGCGAAGAACAAGCGACAACCCATACCCTTGTTGTTTACTGATTGTAAGTTAAAATAAATAGTATTTTGACTGAGTAATATAGTATAACTCTGTGTCTTTGTAATACATTACTTAAAAATACATAAAAACTGACATTGTAAAAAGTAAGTAAATAAAATAAATTAATTATTAAATAATTTAAGGCCTATTAATTATTTATAAATTGGTGTGAAAAAATTATAAAAATAATTAATTATTTATTAAATATTTTAAGATTATAAATTTTATTTTTTTTAATATTAAAAAAAATATATATTATTTATTTAATATTATAAATTTTATTTATTTAATATATTAAATTTTATTTATTTAATATTATAAATTTTATTTATTTAATATTATAAATTTTATTTATTTAATATTACTTGGTAAAATATATTGAAGCTATAAAATGTCACTGATGACGCCGCTCCATAGAGAGGCGAAATATTTGGCAATAAAATTTTATAGCCGCAATTTATATATTTTACCAAGTAAGAAACACATCTAACACACTTTATTTGTTTCAGATAATTTATTTAATATTATAAATTTTATTTATTTAATATTATACATTTTAAATATTTATTATTTTTATTTATTTAATATTTTTTTATTTATTATGTTTATTTTTATTTATTTAATATTTTTTAAATATTATTTTAATTTATTTAATATTTATTATTTTATTTTTTATTTATTTAATATTTTTTAATTTTTCATTTAATATTATTTAAGCATATTAATTAATATATAAGTATTTTAATAATATTAAATTAATACGTAAAATAAAAAAATATATTGAAATATTTTAAGCCTTATTTATTTTGGTACCTATGAAAAAATTAATAAAAATAATTATTACTTATACCTATTTATTAATATATTAAGTATTTTAATATTAATGTATTAATTAATTAATATTCTAATACAAAACCATTGAACAAAACCCATATTAAATTCCTTTATTAGTTCCAGTGGTTGCTAACTGATTGTAAGTGGCGCTAGTGTTACGGCTTAAAAGTGCATTTCACAGCAGTCGGACGACAGCAGAGCGATAGCCATACATAATACGAATTTTGCGAACAATTAGCAGCCGATCGCGCGATCACTGCGCAACTGTCGCTGTCTGCAAAATATCTGCTAATTTTACATAATAAGCCCGCCGTTTTGTTTCGCCTATTCGGCATACAAATGTTTTAACAACGTGTCTAATCAATTATTTAATATATAACCTTAGAAGCACTTATTTATTTTGATTCTTACCTATTCAAAAAGTAATTTCCAATACGAGAACGATATAACTGCGACATTTCTTCCTTGATCACAGAGTTTAAAAAAATAAATTGGTCGTGAGCCGCCCCGGATGCCTCGAATTTATATTTAGAATTCTTCAGTTTATATTTACAACTTCAATTCAATTTCTTATTTATATGGCCTCGCGCTTTTCGCGAATTTTGCCAGTGTCTAGTCGTGAAAAAGGCACTTAAGGAGGAGAAAAATAATTATAGAGACTTTAACTTATTAATCTTTAAGTTTAGAATAACATTGTTAATCAAATAGGGGAGAATAAAATGCAAAGATTACTCAAGGTACGGTTTAGGAGGGGGAATGCAGTATTTAAAATTAGTTAAGACATCACAAGGGCCAAAAGTTACGAGACAAAGGACAGCACACTATCTGAAAAAGAAACATTCAGCAAATTAGTATATAAAGGATTTAAAACACAAATTTATACCCAGTTATATAGAATTATAAATACATGATACAATAATATAAATATACAAAATAAATACATATACACTCAGAGATACCAACCAAACCTTTTTAGGAACCAATGATGCTGTTATACCTCTCTTTTTCATAAGAAATAGTAGGGTAAACATTAGAATAATTTTAATGATTGTATGGTTGGCATCTCTGAATGCTACAGGGGGCCCTAAAATATCTTAATATACAAAACTGTACATATTAGTTACAGTTTTAATTAAAAATTTTCAATATATTTTGCTAAAGCACAGAGTCCCGAGAAGCTGGACAAAGTGAGTAAAGTGTTTAAGTTGGTAGGTCGGGGGACATCACAGGGAAGAGTGTCATATAATGAGGTTGAGTGATTTGGACATCTGAAGAATATATGTTCCGGGGTTCGCAGCTCGCAGCCGCAATCACACAATGCACTATCACGGACCTTAATTTTATTAAGATGTATAGGGGAACTATTATGCCCCAGCCTAAGTCGGCAAATAGTGGATGTAATTTGTTTGTTAAATGTTTTGTAAGTAAAGAACCAAGGTTTCAAACTGATATGAGGTTGTATAGTTCTGTAATGTTTAGCCTTTTCCTTATCTTTATTCCAGATTTCCTCCCAGCAACAAGCCAGGTCAGATTTAGCAAAAGGGTTTAAGTCCTGAGTATATAGGGCATAATCAACGATCAAACCAGTAACTGTGGCTTCCTTAGCCAATCTATCTACAGTTTCATTTTCCTCGATGCCACAATGGCTAGGGATCCAAGCCAGAATGACATCAAGGCCAGAGTTGTTACACTGGAGGAGTAAGTGTCTAATTTTGAAAGTAATAGGGTGAGGATTACTATTTGAGGAATAGTCTGATAAAGCTTTTAAACAGCTTTGAGAAACAGAGAATATAATTGATTTTTTAATTTTATGGGAGTGTATGTAAGATACAGCTTTATAAATAGCAAGGGATTCCCCAGTGTAGATTGAAGACAGAGGAGGACTTCTAAAGTTTAAAATAATAGAATATTTTGGTATCCAAACTGCTGAACCAACATAGGTATCAGAACCGTATTTTGAAGCATCACAAAAAATTGGTAATCTATCTGACCAGTGTTTCTTAACTTCTCTATTGAAAATACTATCTGCTAAGGAGTCCGTGATGTAGAGTGAAGAATCGTATGGATATGCAAAGGAGGGGAAACATTGAGAGGTATATAAAGGGGTATCAAACTTACGCAACTTTATATAGCTGGCCAATAAGCATGGCAAATCCCTATTTTTCCAGTAAGAAGATTTTGAGAGGCTATATAATAATTCCAATTTACCCATTAAAGGGTGAGAGGCGTTACAAGCTATTTTATATAAAAAACGATCCGAGAGATACTGTCTTCTGACAGACAAAGGAGGCATAGCACATTCGGATTGCAAGGCCAAAATAGGAGATGACCTCATGGCACCAAGAATAACCCGCAAACTTTTATATTGAATTTTGTTTATTTTATTTAGTGCAGATTGATTGCAGGGTGTGAGAACAAATGAAGCATAGTCTAGATTACTTCTAATGACAGCATTATACAGAAGTTTCTGGCAGTATGGGTGAGAGCCCTACCATGCTCCTGATAAGCATCTAAGTAGGTTAATCGAACTCTCACACTTATCTGAAATGTAATCAAAGTGGGGAATACCCGTCATTCTCGAATCCAATACAATGCCAAGAAATTTAAATGATTGAATTTGGGAAATGGGGCATTCATTGATTTTAATATTCAAGGAAGGGATTTTATATTTCCTAGAGAAAACAACAACAGCGCTTTTAGAAGGGGATAGTGTTAGTCCATGGGATTTAAGCCAATTGTTTAGATAGTAAAGGGCACTATTCAAGGGAGCCTGAGAATCTAGAATGCTAGCCACTGATACATAGAGAGCCAGATCATCTGCATATTGGAGAATATTGCAGAAAGATGTAACATATAAGTCAAGATCAGAAGTATATATATTGTAGAGGAGCGGGCTTAGGACGGATCCCTGGGGCAGACCCCTCCAGATTGTTTGAGAAGGTAGATGGTAACCTTGGTATCTGATATTTATGGTACGGGGAGATAGCAAGTTTGATATGACCTGTACAATCCTCACTGGGATGCTCAGCTTAAGCATTTTCTGCCTGAGCAGAGGAAGAAGGACACTATCATATGCGGAACTTATATCAAGAAAAACCCCTACTACTGATTAATTTTTTGAGAATGCTACTCTAATATCAGTGGATAACACTCCTGGGCTATCCATTGTGCCCTTACCTTTACGGAACCCAAACTGGGAATTAGGGACAATGCCTCTACTCTCCACTATCCACTCCAGGCGGTTCTTCACAAGATGTTCCAGGATTTTACAAAATACGTGAGAAAGAGCAATAGGTCTGTAAGAAGAGGGGAGGGAGGGGTCTTTATTGGGTTTCAAGATAGGAATTAAAATTTGCTTTTTCCAGGGTTCCGGAGGGATACCATTAACAAATGTTTTATTTATGATTTGTAAAAGGATATTTTGGAAGCATACACTAGATTTACAGATAAATGAATACGGGATACCATCAAAGCCCGGAGAGGAATCTTTAAGCTTGCTCAAGACAAAATCAAACTCCCTTCTGTTAAAGGGTTCATTCATGGGATCAAGGAAGTTAAGGGAGACAGGTAGAGGGGGAAAATTATCAAGTAGGGGATTCAGGGGAGGGGCCAGGGATTCTGAAAAACTCTGCAACCATCCTGAGGGGTCATTGGAAGAGGAAGTATTGTTAGAGGACATGGCTCCACGGAATTTTTTGATATTTTTTCAGACAAGAGATGAAGGGAAGCGAGGAGAAAGATTCTCACAAAATTTGAACCAGCCAGATTTTTTCTTACTAGTTAGCAGTTTTCTTGTTTGAGCTGCTATTTTCTTATAATTAATAAAATTACTGAAAGACATCGATGCATTATACAGCCTTTCTGCCTCTCTTCGAGCTTTGACCATTTTTGTACACTCGGAGTCCCACCAAGGAGGGGACATCATTCTCATAGTTCTGATAGGCTTTCTAGGAATACATGCATCGGCTGAAGAAATCATAGATTCCACCAATTGGTCATAAATATAAATATAGTTATTGTCATTTACAACATCTAGCAAATTAGCTTTCTGTCCTGTGAGATCGGAAAATTTTAACCAATCTGCATTATGCAACTTATATTTACAAAGGGGTTCAAAATTCAAGGTTAAGGGGGAAGGAATAAGATATGATATTCAAATTGGGTAATGGTCACTCCCAAATGATTCTGATAAAATGGACCAGGACAAGATTGGAGACAAGGAAGGAGAGCATAAGGAGAGATCCACTGCACTCAGGAGTTGAGTGGGATTGGGGCGTCTGGTTGCTGCACCATCATTTAAAATACAGAAATTCAGATTGTCAATGAGATCCAAAAAGTCCGATCCAAAGGCATCTGCTGAACGGGGCCCCCACATGGGGTGATGACAATTGAAGTCCCCACAGATAACGACTGGCTGGGGAAGGGAAGAGAAGAGAGAATCTAGAATAGGAATATGGGAGCGATTGGGGTGAGGAACATAAACTGATACCCAGGTTATATCACCTGATCTGATAGCAACCATATTAATATCTGGTGGGTGAGCAGTGATGCGAATCTGATGAAAAGGGATGTGTCTACTAATAAAAATTGCACTACCACCATATCCATCGTCTCTGTCTTCCCTCACACTAAGGAAGCCTGGGAGTACAAATCTTGACCCTGGCTTAAGCCAGGGTTCAGTAATGGCCAGTATATTAATATTAAATTTTCTTATTAAATATATTATATCAGTCTTTTTATTTTTAATGCTATTCACATTCCACTGTATTATGTGTTATGTCTGGGGCGTTTTGTTGGATGATGTGAAGAAGTTCATTTGGTTTTTGAGAAACATTGTTCGGTATATTATTGTTGTAATTACTACTTATATTTATTAAAAGAGTTAAAATTAGTTCAATCAGGTTCTCCTTTGGAGAATCCTGATTGACTTTCCCTAAGACACATCCATTGGCCGGAGGGGGGGGATTGAAAGCTCCAATTATGGAGTTATGGGCCTCTTTGTCATAGCCTTTATAGACTTGTTTTTGCGGTCTCTGAAGTAATACTGTTTTTTTATATGATTTTCTGGGCGTTAATTTGGAAGATACATTTTTAGAATTATATTGAAGGGGGGTTAATGGAGTTAGGGGAGTTTTGGAGACCTCTGCAAAGCTGCGGGTAGGAAACCTGGAAGAGGCTTCCAAGAAGGATATATTATCCTGCGACATTAAAGTTTTAATAGATTTTTGACGGGAATGTTCTGGACAATTCCTATCAGTAGCCATATGAGAACCCTGGCACAGGAGGCAAATATGGTCTGTAGAAGGAGAATCACATTCATGACCAGAGTGGGATTGAGCACATTTAAAACACCTGGGTTTGGATCTACATTGAAATTTTATATGACCAAACCTACAGCACTGTAAGCATTGGATTGTGGGAAGGACGTAAGGGTCAGCAGGGACTGAGGTATAGCAAAAATAAACCTTCTCAGGCGAAATTTGACCTTTAAAGGTTAATACTACTGTTTGGGTAGGGATCCAAGTAGGTACATTGTTTTCATAAATTTTTCTTTGAGAACAATGCCACAGTTAGAGGGGAGAACCAAGTTTTCTGAAAGTTCAGTCATTGAAACCTCTAATGGGATTTCACGAATGATACCCATACGCGATATTTGGAATGATGGGATAGAAGCTGAGTAATTGGAGGACTGAAGACATGGATTAACAAGGAAATTATTTGCCTCCTTTGCAGAAGTGAATTCGACGGAAACTCTGTTTCGGCCGACCATCTTTACACCACCCATTTTGATGTTCGGAATTTTATTTTGTACTAAAAATTGACCAAATCTAATCCTATTTATGGAAATACCAGAGTCTGGGGAGGTTTCTTTACGCATTACATGTACAAAGAACGGTCCTTTATCAATTTCCGAGTATTTAGGTTGTCCGATTTCCAGACTAGGATGAGAGTAAGTCATTTGTATAGAAGGGCGAGACTCTTGTGAATCTATAACAAGTTTTTTAGGTTCGTTAGTGTTTGACTCGATTGCTGCTGATGCCGTTTGCGATTATTTAAGAGTATCGGTTCCAGCGAAAACATAGTTGGTGACTCCGCGGGTGAATGGAAGTCCATATTAGTAGGTGACAAAAGAGGATCGGGAGGTTTCGGAGGAATCTCCATATTTAATATATAAATAATATATTTACAACTTAAAAGTGCCATATTAATAATGCCGAAGAGTTTGTCTGCAATGTTTCATTTTTTTTTTTTTGGTTTTTCCACAATTGGAAAGGCAAAGATTTTTCAACCATACAGCCTAGTCTTCTTTCATTTCCGGTAATTTTAACTAGTAAGGCCGTAGCCAAGTCTTATATTCATTGTCATGTTTGTTAATGTTTTTAAGGCTGATAGCCATGTCTTTCTTTCTTGTCATATCCGTGCTTTTAATATGTAAGGCTAAAAGCCATGTCTTCTTTCAATCTCGTGTAGGTCATTAGGGTAATTATCATTATATCTTTATACTCTTTTTCTATTAGGTTTGTTTGTAATCAAATATAAAGAGCATTGGCCCGTAAAATAAAACGAGATATCACATAGTTACACCAATAGGATTTATTTTTTATTATCTCTCTCTCTTTAACACTAAAATAAAGAAAATGGTTCCGATTAGGCATGTAAAAATATACAACGGTGTAAAAACTGTACAATCAATTTTACACCATTAATATGATAAAAAAAAAATATTGCTTTTAATTTGTATTCTCAATTCATTCGTAATATAATTATTATGTGTTATAAAACATCATACTCAAAATTACTCGCGGGATTTGAATATAATATCGGAACGTCAATAATCGGGCCGAGCGGTCGCCCTCCCGCGTTCAACAGAATGAAAGTTAACGACAAAAATTGTTCATGGCTACCGATTTCTGTCGATCACTGTCCGTTCTGCGACGCTTGAGCGCAAAAAGCGCCGATGCTCTTGGCTAGGGGGGCAGGGGTACCTAGATTAACCCGGCCTCATTTCGCCGATGGTATTCGGAGGCAACACCTAATAAGTGGCGAGCTTGTTGCGGTTTTTATGATGGTATAAATATTGTTATTAGTTACAGTAGTCGTGTGAAAAAAATTAGGCTGATAGTAAATAACGTTATCTTGTGGTTTTCATGTCTATTTCGATACTATAGAGGTTATAAGTATTTTCAGTAAAATATAATGTACCTAGTTCTGAAAATAATTTAATTATAAAATCGTGACAAAATAAATTATTATGAAAGAAATAGTGAGCAATTTTCACTTAAAAAGACACTTTCTTTAGTTTCTATTTTGTTTTATACTTGTTTTGTTATTCAGTTTTTACCGACATCATAAGGAGAAGATATAAAAATTCGACCCGTAGTCAAGGGCGTAGCCAGGATTGTTGCCAGAATTAGAGATCACATACCGTATTGGTGGATTTCACAAGCCAGCTATCAAACCTGTTAGTTTCTTAGGTCTTATAAGAAGCGTCGCCAGCTATGAAGCTCGTCAGAATTACAGTTTACCAGCGACCGACCGCTCTTCTAAGAGGGGACAGTTGCCCCTCCCTGCCTGAAAATAGAAAAATTTAAGCAATCCCGTTGGTGGTTCCTCATGTACATGTACAAGGGCTCGATTATTTTCTTTCTCGAAACAATAAAAATGATGGAGCCGGCGCAGTTACTTAATTGAAAAAATAAACAATCCTACAAGGTCTTGTTAACACGTGGTGTGGGTCTTACTAAAAGGGAAAGCAAGACCACAGATCAGCGTTGCCAGTTTTTTTTTTCGGGAAAGTGAGACTGAATCCTTTTCCAACTTGACCAAAAAATATATCGATACTTTGTACATCACTACTACCGATAGTATTACACGATCTACACTATACACAGGACTGAGCAAAATACACTTCAAAAAGTATTTAAATTATTAAATACAAAATACTTTTATTAGATGTATTTAAAATACGAAATACTGTATTTTAGTAGCACAAAAATACTTGCCCCCGAATACCATCGGCGAAATGAGGACGGGTTAATCCCTCCGCTGGGTACCCTGGGGCCGTTTAAACGGTTCTCGGGAGCCAAATAGGCGCCCGTAATGGTATTTATTACAAAAATTACCTACTAAGAAAAATAAATATTTTTTCCTAATTTTTAAAACAATTATTAATTGCGGTTTTAATTTATAATGGATATTATTGAATATCACATATTTTTTTAAATAGGTATTGCACTTTAATTAACAAAATTCTTACAAAAACTTCTCACTTGACCTTATTGAAATTTAGATTTTTTTTAAACACAAGGCTCGGTATTTGATAAGCAACCCCTAGTGGGAGAATGAGTATAACCAGCCCTGGAGATATACAAGTGTCTGGATTTCTTAGTTTTTCTTCTAATGAGAAAGGTTCTGGCAACCATCGCAATTTATAAAGTGAATACATACATTTTTTTATTGTGATCTGGTTATTAATGAAAGAAAGAGCACGTTACAGTCAGTATGAGTGTATACCTACAATTTAGAGCGTAAAACGACTTTCGGGCCAAAACTTTTTTTTTTTTTTTTATGAGAGCTCAACATGTGACCGTGCATCCACCTGATGTTAAGTAGTATGCAATATCCATGAATGATAGCAACAAGCGGATGCATACAGGTGCACCGCTGGTTGCCATCATTATGCCGGCTTAAGATGCCTGTTCACGCTTCGTTTAAAGGACTCTAGGTTATAAGAGGAAGGAAACACGCAAGCTGGTAGAGCATTCCACATTTTAATAGTACGGCAGATGTATGAATCGCCAAAACGTTTAGTACGAGTTGGTACATCCGCCACGGTATACATATGCATTTTGCAACCAGTGCGTGTTGTCCTGTAACGGAAAGGGGAAGGGGGAATAATGTTAAATAGCTCTTCAGAGCACTGTCCATAGTATAGGCGGTAAAATACGCTCAACGATGCCACATCCCTGCGAAGCTGCAACGGCTCCAAGGTTTTATTGAGCTTTTCGTCTCCAATAATTCTAGTCGCTCGCTTCTGCAGGGTATCGAGAGCAGATAACAGATACTTGGCAGATCCATCCCAAAGATGCGAACAGTATTCCACACACGGTCGAATTTGAGCCTTATATAGCATTATTCTTAACCTGGGTGTGAAAAACCGACGCACCTTATTTATGATGCCAAGTTTTTTTGAAGCTGTTTTTGCAATGTTCTCGATATAATTACGGTGGTTAAGATCGGAACGTATATCTAAATCAAGGACATTGAGGGATGGTAAAAGCGATAGCTGGGTGCCCTGAAGAGAAGGAAAATGAGTAAAAGGGGATTTTTTCGCCGTCATTACACAACATTGTGTTTTGCTCGGATTGAATTGGACCAAGTTTCTCGAACCCTAAGTCGAAACCTTTAGCAGAGTTTGATCCAACTCACTTATTAAAACCTTTCTGAATTCCTCTGTTTGGACGCGGCTAGGTGGACGTTGAGCAAGGTACCGACCGTGGACAGTGCTATCATCTGCATAACAATGAATGTTGCCACATGACAATGGGTCATTGATATGCAGAAGAAAAAGACAAGGAGACAACACTGATCCTTGGGGTACGCCAGCATCAATAGACTCCCAGTCGGAGGCTACGCCATCTACTAGGACTCTAATGCCACGATCAGAGAGGAAACTGGATATCCAGTTGCATAGCCGCGTCGAAAATCCATAAGAAGACAACTTGAAGAGCAAACGCGCCTTGTGCCAAACGCGGTCAAAAGGCCTTAGAAATATCTAAACCAACTGCCAAGGCCTCCGCACATTTGTCCACTGCCTCACCCCAAATATGCGTAATGAACGCGAGAAGGTCACCCGTTGATCTTGCTTGGCGAAAACCATATTGACGATCATTCAGGATAGAGTGACCTTCAAGGTATCGCATGACCTGTGTATTAATGATGGTTTCTAAAACCTTGCACAGGACTGAGGTGATGGCAATGGGGCGGTAGTTATTGGGGTCGGATCGATTTCCCTTTTTGGGAATTGGTTTCACATTGGCTACTTTCCAAGCTGCAGGGATAATTCCAGAGGAATATGAAAAGCGGTAAAGTCGAGTGAGGGCGGGAGACAACTCAAACTGTTTCCTCAGGGCTTGTGAAACCTTAGAAAATGGTAAAAAGTGAAAAAAAATATAGTAGGATGAAACCCATTGGAAAAGGAAAAGAATATAAAAAATTAAATGAATAATAATTTATGGGTATCTGAGGTCGGAAAGTGTTGGTTTAAGGATAAAAAATAGTTTATCTCGACTTCCGGCAAAACTACAAGTCCTATGGAAAAAAAGTTGAATTTCAGTCATATTTATGACTCCACGAAAAATCATAAAAAATCCGTGATTAAAACGGAATTTTATGATTCAGTTAAGACTTTATGTATGGGAAATCTATCCCATTATCAGACACTTCTCTTACTTTTGGAATAGATCATAAAAAGAACTACAACTTTTGTATTGACACTTTTTCCACATAACTTCAAAATGTGTACATGTGTACAAATAAAATTTCGAATTCGAGTTTTTTTCGTTTCTTTGCATTTTCTGAAACATTTACAATAATTAATGTATATTTTTTTACACTATCAGAAAGTAGAGATTTCAACGAACAAAAAGCCCACCGACTAAATAATAATTATAAGTGTAATTGTCTAAATTGTGTACCTACCTAATAGTATAGACTGTGCACCTACTGTGTAATTGTCTAAATTGTGTACCTACCTAATAGTATAAATTGTGTAAGTACTATGTAATTGTCTGTATTGTGTAGGTACCTACCTAATAGTATAAATTGTGTACCTACCTAATATTTGTATACCGTAAGGTAGAACAAAAGCGACCGCAAATTGTAACATCTGTACTTGTAAATTTTCTTTTGTTCACAAATAAATGATTTATGATTATGATTACTATTTTAAAAAAGCAGATAGGTATTTTGACGTGAGCAATTTCGGTAGAAAATTATGGCGCTTTTAAAAAATAAATCAATATATTACAATGTGTTTGGGACATAAAAAAAATATATTGTAAAAGATAAAAATAAAAAACCAAAAACTTGATTATTTGAATTTTTTACATACATTTTAAGGTTATGTGAAAAATTTGTAAATACAAAAGTTGTAGATCTTTTTATTACTTACAACTTTGCTATTTGTGTTTTTTATTATATATATATATATATATAATTGTGGTCTTAATACTGGTATTAATAACTTTAATAGTTTAAAATAAAATAGGTCTCAGGTGCGTTTCCCTTTTTAAATTCTCTGTCCAGATATTTTATAGGAATTATTTGAATATGAATGATTTTTTTAAAGTTTAGGGGTTCATATTTTTGTTTCTATATCAAACTTTGAAAAAAGGAAAAACGTACGAGCATAGATTTCGGTCATATTTATGACTCCACCAAAAATCATAAAAATCCGTAAATGTTTTGTCAGTTAAGACTTTATGGATGCCCCCTACCCCCCCCCCCCCCCCCCCCCCGACCCCAACACCCAAATGAACATTTTTACCTAAAAGTTACAATTATGTTGCCCAAAGTACCGGGAAGTTACTAAAATACCTTTGTTATTGGTTTAAACACGTTTGCGGGTTGCCAACTTAGGAGTTTTTATTCCCTTTTTTTTTTATTAAAAAAAACAATGTGGTGTTGATCGAAAACTACCTCCCGCCCCTGTAACGCGTCGTAACGTTTTACAAGACCCCCCCTCCCCCCAAATTGCGTTACGTAATACTTGAACGCTCCCACAGTCATCGATGTTATTTTATGTAAATACTAAATGACATGTTATCAGACTGATAACGTTTGGGTCCCTGAATATAAATAGAGCACCAGTGCTCTTTGTTGTAGTTTAGTTTTATTATTCAAGCTGCAAAGTAATTGTTATTAAAAGCCTATTATTTTTTTAATTTAAACTTAAAATGGCGGAAACAAACGTTATTAACCATGTTATTGTTAAAAGGTAAGTAAGATTACAATACTTTAAAAAACTGATTCTTATTTAAATAATCTTAAGTTTCCGATTTGCTTCTCGATTTGATTTGATCTTTAAAACAGTTTCACAAGTTGGTATAGTGAAACTTGGACTGACAGGTTAACGTGCTCTCCGAGGCACTATAGTGATGTTGTTAAACAAATGTACATAAAGTTTTGGATTAAAAATTCATTGGTACACACCGGGGTTTAACTGAACTAGGGACCTAAGTTGTTCTAAGTCTAAAGTCTAACCTACTCACGTAGGTTGATAGGTATGTCATTTAAAAAAATAGCTATATATATGTAGATACATACTCTAACCCCCGTATTCTAAGACGTTTCCTTAACTCCACACTTCACTCAAGGAGCGTCTGTCTCAACTTGCTTTTTATAGTTGAAATTTGGTGGAAAGAGACAGACGTTCCTTGAGTGTAAAGTGGAGTTAAGGATACGTCTTAGAATATGGGGGTAAATAGGCTACAGAAAAATAACCTATCATAGTATTCATATTAGTGTCTGTATGTCTGTCTAACATAAAAACTCCTGATATTTTGTACAAACTTGATATTTTATGTCATACAACTAACTACAGTGATTGGTAGGTAAGTACCAACTAAACCCCAAAATTATACCTATAAATCGGGGTTTTATATACATTATAAAGCACGGGCATGGTAGCCATAGTTAACATGTTTACTTTACCTTAGTAATAAATAATGTATGTATTAAAAAACAATAGCAAATAGTGTTTTTTTTTTCGTTTTAAAATAAACACGTTTATGAAGTTACGGGCACCAGCTAGTAATTTTAATTTATGTGTATGGATAGCAGGCACGTAGCTACGCCGCGCCGTATCAGACGTATCAAAAATACAGGGCCCCAGAGGCTCTACCATGGGTTTGCGCATTGTAGGAACGTAACGTATTTGTCTACGTATACGTAAGCAACAACCAATAGGATTGCTTTATTCAATCCTGTTAACAAAAATAAAGCGGCTCAATTGGTTGTTGCTCACGTATACGTATACAAATACGTTACGTTTCTACAATGCGCAAACCCATGGTAGAGCCTCAGGGCTACAGGATCCCCGAACGTACAAGAGCAAAAATTCGTAAAATCTCACTTAAACTCTTACACCGGTATTTATAAAAACTTATTAGACCCTAAACGACACGAGTTATAGAAGATTCGTCTCTTTTTAGTAACAAAAAATAATATGCGTAAAATAGATAAAACCTTCTATAACTAAAATGCACTTCAAGGACTCAATAAGTTTTATGAATTTAATTAAACATTAGGCCATACTTTCCGGGAAAAGAAACAAACAATATCATGTATGTATTTATTATTATCTATCATACATGTATGATCATCAATATATACACGAGTTTTTGCCATGTCTTCGCAGTGTTTTTCTTTTGCGAAAAAATTACACCTAATTAGGTCCCCTAATAAATTTTGATACTGGGCTCGTCAAAGGCAGGCTTTGCCACTGATGGATAGAAAATACCAACAAGTTATTTAATAATATAGCACTTTCAAAGTCACCAAGTAATATACATGGTGACTTTGAAAGGTTGTACTTTGGGCTAATATGAAGTTCTACTGATTAAATCGAACAACTTTTCCCATGGACCATGTGTCCCAAAATAATTTAAAAATGCACTTCTCCATACGTAACATATAGTAACGTTAAAAATACGAATTTGGGGAAACCATTTTTTTTTTCATTTGCGACACATAATTCTATGCGAAAAGTTTGATTTAATCAGTAGAACCTTATATTACCCTGAATAGACGTGATTAATAAAATTATACATTGGTACACAGATCTGCTATAATGGATGATAACACCACCAATGGTGTTAACAATGCCATAACTGGCCACATGAATGTCACAAATGGTGACACCAATGCCATCACTGGTAACAACAATAACACAACTGGTAACGTAAATGCTGTAACCGGAGACCACAATGTCATAAAACGCAATGGGTAAGTTTCACAACCTACTAATTTATTTAATTAAATTCTTTATTGTATGTATGTATCATCACGGGTGCCTTACGGCGCCCGTGAGAGATTAAGCCAAAAATAAATGATCGGAAATCTCCGTGGAATTTTTTTGCAAATTTTGACTATTCATTTTAAAAATGGGTTATCGAGTTTACTGAATGCCTAAAAAATATTTGGCACTGTGAACAAGGACTTATTTTGTAAAATTCATGAATTTAATTAATAGTGGTTAAATATAGATTTAATATTTAACAGACTTCAAAAAAGCAGGAGGTTTTCAGTTCGGCGGTGTACTGTACGTTTATTGTACCTACGTTTTTCGGGCTGTTACTTCATATCTTCGTCAAATCTAAACCGATTTTGATTTTAAAATGAAAGAATGAAAGAGCATATGACCAAGTTTAGCATATCACCAGTATATTTTTTATGGAGAACTTGAGTGGAACTTCTCAAAATCCAGTATGTTTAGTGTACAACATCAGGTTGGTCTTACATACATTTGGTATAGTAGGTATGGAAGAATAATTTTGACTGAAACGGGATGGTACTACTCATTAACATATATTAGAATAATACTAGTTATTTTTCACAAATTTAAATGGAATTTAAGGGGTCTTGTTAAAGGATGTATCAGCAAGTTGGTCTCATAATAATCTATTTACACGTAATGCAAAAAAATACAGAGCTGGAACATTTTTGGTGAGGTTTTTCTGAGTTTGTACTATTATAGATATGAATTGAATCAATAAATTTCAATAAAATTTGCCACTTTAATATTCGCCACATTCCAGTATTCCAGTTTTACCGATTTATAAATTAAGTTTTAACTGTGAAAATGATACATTTTAAATAGTGAACAAAATATAAGTCATAATAAATTTCAATAAAATGAATATATTGGTATTTGTGTGGGACTGGAAACGTAATTAATATTATTTCTCTCGTATATATATTATATAAATCCTAGACCACAATAAAATAAGAATAGGCCAAAAAAAAATACGGCCTTCTTGATTTACATTGAAGCTTACTTCTTAGCACTTATTCGGCTCGGAATATCTGCCATTAAGTACCCAATTGATTAAATTATGTCATGATATACTCTTATCATATTAAATAGTTGAATTAAAAAACTTACATCGATTATATGACTTCACAAAAATCTGTACCTAATTAAATTATTTACGATCCTTACATGGGTAAATAAACTCATAAAATTAAAAAAAATGTGAAACACGTCTCAAGGAGAAGTCTACTTACAAAGTATCACTGGTGTATATCCATCGTTCCTAAGATATAACACTGCAAAATCATACCCCTTTTTCACCGGCCCCAGTCCTTAAATGACATGTTTAATCATGCTGAAATATCTATAATTTTTTTTTTTTAAAAGATTATGTGGATTTAAATTTTGTTAAATCTCTTCTTACAAAAGGAAGTCTAAGTTTGGGTCAATACCAAAAGGAAGCTACTGTCCAAATTCTCTAAAATAATCGAGAAAGTTATCTATAACAGTATTTACGCGTATTTTGAAAAAAAAATTATAAGGATTTTAAATTTTTAAGATTAAATCTTAAAAATTTAAAATCCTTATAATTTTTTTTTCAAAATACGCGTAAAATTAGATTTAGGATTTAGAAAAATTAAAACATAAACATGGCTATTTATGACTTCCTTAAACAAATAATGACTAAAGTCGATAAACGAATACCTAAATCTGCTCTGGTTATGAGTAGAGCTTTTGATCATGTGGACCATAATATTCTATTAACTATAATATAATAATAATAAATACCATCAGGGGTGCCTATTTGGCTCCCAAGAACCGTTTAAACGGCCTCAGGGTACCCAGCGCGGCAGCGGAGGGATTAACCCGTCCTAATTTCGCCGATGGTATTAAATTAATCTAATTACTTAATGGTACTAAGTTAAACAAATATAGTATAAGAGATAACGTTCTAAAATTAATACAATCATACTTAACTAATAGACAACAAATAACACAGATAAATAGGATATGTACAAAGAGGTAGATGGAAATGGAGTATATATCAGATACAAGATTGGTTAAGTATAGCGTACAACAGGGTAGTATACTAGGCCCACTATTATTCATTATTTACATAAATAACTTTCCCAATGCGATCAATCAACCAATGGTGCTATTTGCTGATGACAGCACGGTTGTATTTGACGGATGTTCTAATAATAATATTAATGCTTATCAAGATCACGCGCGAACACTTTCAATGTAAACATACAGTTTTTTTTCTCTTAGACTAAAATATTTGTAAACGTTTAAAAACTTTTATAAACCTATATTTTTTTCTTCTAGTTTTATAGCCCGTAATTAGTTCATTTTTAGTTTTATAAAAGTATTTGTGATTATCAAGATTTTAGACAATTTAATCTCAAAAGATTCGTTGTAGGTAAGTGACAACTGCCGCGTCCATACAGTCGTCTTGTGGTGACTCCTGCCGCGCAGCGCACAGCACCTACCTAACTATATTATATACAATATCTAAAACAATGGAATACGTTTGTTGCGATGAAACCGGCGCCGTAGCTGAGAAAGACATACTTACTTGCAAAGAATGTAGTAAGAAATATCACGCAAGATGTCTCTTTACAAACAAATTAAGTAAGGAAATAACTTCAAATCAAGATTCATTGGTCGTGTCCTAGCTGTACGTCCAGCAAGCCCAGAGAAGCGAGGAATGATAACACTCCACCATAGTAGTACCGACGACGACCGACACAGTGCCGAGCGCCCGCGGCGTTCCCGCGCCGCGCAATTACAAAGTCAAGTCCGTGTCGCCCGCGCCGGTCCCCTCCACCACCGCTTCTGTTACGCTGGACCAAATCAAACTTATTATCGCTGAGGAGATGGCGAGCATGAAACAGGAGACCTCAAGTATAAAAAACTTAATCACTAATGAATTGAGCACACTGAGGACTGAATTAAATGTTATTAAGGACTCATTAAAATTTATAGATAATAAATACAGCGATATTAACAAGAAAGTTTAAAATTTTGAAAATCAACTTAAGACACTAACTAATTTATCGTCTGAATTTTCAACCTTACAATTGAACATACGGAACCGCGAGCAAAAAGATAATAAAAAGGAGCAGTGGTTGCGACGCTCTAATGTGGAGATATACGGTATACCCGAAAAAAATAACGAAAAACTTATGAATATAATTCAAAAAATTGCAGACACTTCGAGCTTCTCTCTTGACGTTTCCGCCGACGTTGATTTTGCGACCCGCGTCGCGCCTGAGTCCGCCGATAACAAGAAAATAAAGCCTGCCGTAGTTCGATTCCTCGCACGCCACAAAAAAGATGATTTTCTCGCATCCGTGCGACAGCATAGCCCTATTTTACCCAAAGACCTGGGTTTCGAGGATAATGGTTCGCCTGTTCGATTTCACGACCATTTAACAAGCTCTAATAAGGCACTATTAAATAAGGTAAAAAAAATAGCTCTCGACAATCAATATAAGTATGTTTGGGTGAAAAACTGCACTATAATGACTAGACGTACTGATACTAGCCCAGTTCTACACATAATAACTAAAAATGATTTAAAAAATATATAATTATTTATACATCTAATTTTGTTGTATTTTTTCATTATTATTTTGTCATATTTATCTTCATTATAGTTTATATGAGGTTTCTGGAGGTGATGGATATATTGTATTGGGTGGTCTGTTGGTATTTAATAGGTATTATTAATTTAATTTTAATAAATTTACTATCGTTTTTTATTCTATATTCTTATATTTTAATTGTGAATAAACTTGTCATTTACGGTTTACGGTGGACATTGTACGTATTTTTTAATATTTCTTATTTTTATAATCATTGTTTTATTATAATAAATTTTCATCTATACTAATCTATACTATCTATACTAATATTATAAAGAGGAAAGATTTGTATTTTTGTATGTTTGTAATGAATAAACTCAAAAACTACTGGACCGATTGCAATAATTTTTTCACCATTAGAAAGCTGCATTATTCAGAAGTAACATAGGCTATATAATATCACGCTAGGTCCTATAGTTGTGGAGCAGTAACCAAAAATGTTTTAAAAACGGGGGAAAAGTATCGTTTCTGAGGCCTTCCGTGGCGTGCGCTGATCTTAAGTCCCCCCGTGCGAAGCCAGGACGGGCTGCTAGTAATGTATAAAAGCCTAATTAAAGTTTATTACCAAAATGTACGTGGTCTACGCACAAAAACTAATACCTTTTATCGTAATTTGTTGTCAGTTAATTACGATGTAATCTGCTTAACGGAGACTTGGCTGTTGGATGGTATATTCAATGCGGAGCTTTTTGACTCGCGGTACACAGTATATAGAAATGACCGAGATTACGCGGCACGGGGTGACACCATGGGGGGAGGAGTACTGATAGCGGTACGTGACGGTATTCTTGTAAGTCACTCTAACTGTTTACCAGTCGATGAAGCCGCTGCTGAGGTTCTCTCGCTGACAGTCTCTCTAAACCCGTGGTCGTCAAATTGCGGCCCGCGGGCCGCATGCGGCCCGCTGTCGATATTTGTGCGGCCCGCGACAAAGCAAATAATTTTAATAGTCAACCACTTACTAAAACAGATTTTGCGCACAAAGTTAACTAAATAGGCACCGATGCGAGATTTAATAATGGAATAAGAGACCGCCGGCGTCGGTTTGGCTAATATTTTTGTTACATTTGCCACTAAACATTGATGGTTTTACTACTAATATAAAATAATTTATATTGAAAAACGTGCAATAGAAATAGGACATACTGTGAAGAAGGTACTGGAATTGTATAATTTAAAAAGCTTTTATGTCGAAATTATTTTTGTCGGCACGACAAATACTTTTTTGTAAATTTGAACAATCTGTACAAATAGAATTTCTTGTGGTTGTTTAAGTCTGAAAGATATAGCCTTTAAAATTTCTGAGTCTCACGAATCAATTTGTCCCATTTTAAACAATTTTTGGCATGAAACGAGTACCGAAATACCTGAATTTTCTGCAAAAAAATAATCGCGAAAGGGCTTATCTTATCTTATCTTATTGGTTTTTGGGGTTGACATCAGTCAAAAACACTTCGACCCTTTGGGATCTTTTGTGTGTTCCCCATTCCTATTATCCACACACCTCAGTATCGTCCCCAAATATGTTGTTGACATATTTAAGGACATCACCAAGGTCTATTAGCCTGTAGCTTTCTGGATCCGGATAAGCCTGTCCTAGGTATTTTATTCTTTGGATGGCCCTAGCGTCACAGTCGCACAGTAGGTGCCGTATGGATTCGGGCTCCTTACCACAGAATCTGCATGTGGGATCATCTCTTACTCCTATAGTATAGAGGTGTTTGTTGGTTGTATAGTGTCCTGAGAACACTCCTACCAGTAGCCTTATTTGACTTCTGTTGAATTTCCATATCTTATCCAGGCCTATTGCCCTCATACCAATTAATTTCTTGGAATGTATTAGGCCTTGCTGCGTTAACCACCATCTTGTGTGTTTGTCCTCAGCAAACCTTTTTAATGCATTAATTATTGTTATGTTGGGTATGCCTATAAATGGTTCAGGTCCAATTAAGGGAGTTTCCGAACCCATTTTAGCAAGTTGGTCTGCACTTTCATTGCCTTCGATGCCCATATGTCCCGGCACCCAGGCTAGTCTTACCCTGTTGTTCCTGCCGATTTTATTCAACAGTTTAACACATTCCAAAACCAGCCCAGATCTGGTCTCATACGAGCTCAGAGCTTTAAGTGCTGCTTGGCTGTCGCTGAGAATATTTATGTTTTCTCCATGTGATCTCATGTCTAGGATCTTCTTTGCAGATACTATTATCGCATACAGTTCTGCTTGGAAAACTGTAGGGTAATGTCCCATGCTTACATGAATATCATGACCATTAGTATGTATTCCTGCACCCGTTCCTGACTGCATCTTTGATCCATCAGTATACCAGTTTTGACATTTACTGTCGGGTTTAGAACACTTTTCCCATTCGTCCCATGACGGGAAATATGTTTTGTAGTTCCTTTTAAAGATTCGAATAGTCGAAATGTTGTCAGCGCACATTTCAAGAATCCTATCGAGATTGTTGTCAGTTTCCATCCTAGTGTGAATAGTTTGGGGCATATTTGGATACCACTCTTTATTATTCCGTAGTCGGTAAAGTGATTTCCTTGCCTCCATTTCTATTATCACGTGTAAAGGTTTAAGATTTAATAGTACCTCCATAGCTGCCGTCGGTGTTGTTTTAAAGGCACCTGAAATAGACATACATGCCAATCGTTGTAACTTAGCTAGGTCTTTTATCGCGAAAGGGCTAATTTGATAGGACAAAATAATTCCAAGCTCACATTCATAAAACACATATTTATTTTTATTTATTTATTTAAAAACTTTATTGCACAAATTTAGTACAAAGGCGGACTTAATGCCGCTAGGCATTCTCTACCAGTCAAACCTTTGGGACAAATTAAGCAGTAAGTAGGTAAAATAGGTGCAGTAAAATACATTTAAGAAATAGAGTATACAAATATTATACATACACACTAATGCTGACTACATATACATACATATCATAAACTATATTAATAATATACATACATATTAATAAAATAGCAAATATTACAGCAACAGCACAATATAGCACTACCCACAGCACAATAATTATTTAAAGCAGAAACACAGGATGAGATGAGAGAGAGAGCGAGCCCAAACGAATAATAAAAAGGAGACACATTCACACATTCAGAAAGTGTTTATACACTAGTCTCTTAAAGATACCCCTGTTAGGAGCTTGTCTAATGTCCACCGGTAGATCATTCCAGAGTCTTGTTGCAGCAACAGAAAATGATTTTGAGACAAAGGTAGAATGATGAGAAGGTATAGAAAGAGTTGAGTTAGAGGCAGAACGAAGGATTCTATCATGATCCGAGCCGAGGGATCTAAAACTATCCTTGAGGTATTTGGGAGTGTTAGGTTCGTTTAACAAAGAGTAGAGCAGGCAGAGAACCATGCTGTTTCTCCTACCTCGAATCCTCAACCATTTGAGCTTATCTCGATAAGGTGTGACGTGATCATATTTGCGCAGTTTGTAAGAGAGAATTTCTGGCCAAACCTCAACAAATCTTAACGAACATCCACCGTATTCACCTGATATGGCTCCAGCCGACTACTTATTATTTTAGGTGGGAGGAAGGTCTCTATTACTTTGTTAGACCGACCGACTGATTTCATTACCACAAACCGACAAGTGATCTAGTCATATATTTCGGTTTTAGTCTGTGGGTTGATAGGTTTTTTTGAGGCTATTGCATCGATTTTAGGATGCGGTTACGTAGCGGGCAGTTAGTTTAGTTTTTACGAAAAAGCAGCGAGGCTATCAAATAGACTCGTAATGCAAATTTGTCTATCATTGCCTGTTTCGTAACCGCATCATTAACCGGCAAATATATTAATCATAGTGGGAGCGATCAATGCTGTTAACCTTGTATTGATCGACCCCATTCATAGATTTTGTAGATCTGCTTACCATAGGGTGGATACAAAGTAATATGCTGTGCTACAAAAAAAAACGAACATAATGTGGTATATAAGTGGACAACACCCTTAGTGTGCGGCCCGACAGTGTTACCCACATTGTCCTATGTGGCCCTTGGCCGGAAAAGTGTGACGACCGCTGCTCTAAACCGTACAGGTGATTAAAAACTATTTCATATTTATTGTGCATATTTTCCTATGAGTCGCCTTAATTTTAATATCGTAACTAGCTTTTTTGAGACCCAATCATGTATTGCGTACCCCAAGGACAATTTCCTCGTTATCGGAGGCTTTAACATTTCCTCTGCCCAGTGGTCTGATCGCTGCCCATCCGGAGAATCTGCTCAAAAACTTATCAACAATTATGGTAGTAATTTATTTTAAAATTTTTGAATGATGAAATTGGCTTTAAAGGTTGGGGTCAATACAATGTTATATATAATTATAACAATAAACTACTGGACCTGGTGTTTGGGAGCATAGGATGTGTTGTAATTCGATGTCAGGATCCACTTGTCTCCGAGGATTCTCATCACCCAGCCTTAGATGTAACATTAGACATTAAAAGGTCTCCAGAAATTCGTTCTGCGCCTCGAGTAGTCCGTATTTATAGTAAGGCTGGTTTTAATGGTCTTAATGCTGATATTGTCAGCATTGACTGGAAGCACCTGCTGGATGGCGTTGATGATATTGATGAAGCGGTCCAAATATTCTATGATAAACTTGAATCATTAATATCCAAACACGTTCTAAAGAAAAACTATTAAAAGAGAAGGTAAATTTCCCATTTGGTATTCTTCAGCATTAATAAAAATTATTAAAGAGAAGTTAAAGTTCCATAAAAAATGGGAAATTTTTGGACGTCTGGGCGATTACCAAACCTTGAAGATATTGCGTTTCCGTCAGAAACGTATTCAGTTCGAGTGCTATGAGTCATATATCCATAAAACGGAAGGTTTTATCAACTCTAATAGCAAGCACTTTTGGACCTATGTGAAGTCGAAAAAAGCCACTTCGGGTATCCCTGACACGGTATATCTTGGGGACCAACGTTCATCGAACGTCGAAGAGATATGTTCCCTTTTTAATACCTACTTTCACTCTGTTTTTCAGGATAAGCTATGCTCAAGCTTGGCTAACACGTCTGTACTATCACACAATTCGATTTCCTTAGATTCGGTTAGTGTTTCTAGACAATCTATAGATAAATACCTAAAAACTCTTGATACTGATAAAAACTGATAAAAATTGACACTTTTCCCTGTCTCTGCCTTTATATATTTTGTTTCACAAATCTTTAATTTCTGGAGTTGTTCCTGTGGTCTGGAAACAATCCCATGTTATCACAATATTTAAGTCTGGCGATAGGCATGACGTTCAAAACTATAGGCCAATATCTAAGCTAAGTATTATTCCTAAAATGTTTGAGAAGATTGTATATGATAATATATTTCCAATTATTAAACATGTTCTTATTAATCAGCAACATGGTTTTGTTTCAAAGAGAAGCACAGAGACCAACCTTTGTGAATTAATGCATTACGTAGCTGAGGCTATGGAAAATGGGTCCCAGGTAGACGCTGTGTATACCGACTACTCCAAAGCTTTTGACCAAATCAATCATTCATTACTATTACAAAAACTGAAAGCGGTTGGTATACATGGCGATCTGCTCAGGTGGCTTGTGTCATATTTACGGTACCGTAGTCAAGCGGTTACAATAAAGAGACACTGTTCTTCTTTTCTTCCAGTGACATCGGGGGTTCCCCAGGGTTCTCACCTTGGTCCTCTGCAATTTAACCTCTTCATAAACGATATTAGTTCTGTTTTTGAAAATAGCAAGTTTTTACTATATGCCTACGTAAATAAAAATTTTAAAATTGTTAAAACAACAACTGATTGCAGTTTACTACAAGATGATTTATATCGTCTCAATTCCTACTGCCGAGAAAACCACCTCTATCTTAATACTAAGAAATATAATATAATAACACTTTCTATAAATGTTATTAACTTTAATTATACTATAGCCGGTGGCTTTATTAACAGAGTGTCTGAGGTGAAAGACCTTGGGGTAATCTTAGACAAAAAACTAAATTTCGGTCCTCATATTAATATGATAACTCAAAAGGCTTATAGAATGTATATATATATATCATCACGGGTGCCTTACGGCGCCCGAGACCGCCTAGACGGCCCCAGGGTACCCAGCGGAGGGGTCTTTAATCAGTTAATAATAAACAGTTTCACAAGTTGGTATAGTGAAACCGGGAGTCAAACAAATGTACATATTTTGTTTAAATTAAAAACTCATTGGTACACACCGGGATTCGAACCAGGGACCTACTAAGTGTTTTTAAGTCCAAGGTCTAACCAACTCGGCCACCACGTATATATTACATACACTTATAGAATGCTCGGGTTTATATTAAGAACGTGTAAGGACTTCAAACGTCCTTCTACTTTGTTGGTACTGTATAATGCGTATGTTCGTTCTCTACTTGAGTATGCCTCCACAGTTTAGAATCCACAATACAATGTGCACATAGATAGTATTAACAGGATTCAAAAAATATTCACAAAACAACTTAATTACAAGTCTTTAAAGTATGATCCTAAGAATATAAATTATTGTAATATTCTTAATCCACAATTACGAAGAGTCGAAAGAGATCAAATATTCTTATTCAAAGTTTTGCATAATTTAATGGACTCACCATATTTATTAGGTAAAAATTGATATAGATGTCCCCGTAATGGCTCTCGAAGCAATGAATTATTTCACTTACCATTTTGTAAAACCAATTATATGATTAATACTTTTCCACACAGAGCTTGTGCTAAATACAATGAAAGATTCAATGATAGTGATATCCATCATCTCATAAATGTAATTAATTATAATGTAAATGTATTCGATTTTAGAGAGGTTAGTAGGTATTAGAATTTAATTGAAACTAACCTAAACATGTAATTTGCACACCTGAAAAAAGGTAAATTCTGATGATCATAAAAAAATATACCAGTAGTGGTAGCATCTTGTAAACACAGAGTTTAAGCAATAAATATATTTGTATTTGTATTTTATGTTCCTAGCAACAGTAGTTTCAGCTGGGTGATCATGAGTAAGTTAGTCAATTAGTCAGCGCATAATGATTAAGAGCTATTCTTTCTTTATTCTTGCTATTATTTCATTATATCTGTTTAATTTTGAATTTGTATAATTACGTTGTTTGATAATATTTTGTTATTATAAATATTTATTTCAGGATTTGTCAATAATTAAAATACGTACGTATTAGTCGTAAATAACGTTAAATTATAGTTAAACGTTAAACTTTATGTTGGTTCACAGGTCTCCTAGTACACACAATACCATCACTGGTAACGGAAATGTTGCAATTGGTAACAATAACACCACAACTAATAATAACAATAAGATAACTGGTTACAACAATACGACAACTGGTAACGGCAACACCATTACTGGTGAAAGAAATACCACAACTGGTAACAGCAACACCATTACTGGTGAAAGAAATACTATAACTGGCAACAACAATCGCATACACGGTAACGGCCATACCTTCACTGGTGACAACCATGTCATAAACTCCGTCACTACTCGTGGCGCGGCCTATGATGGGTAAGTTTATAAATCTACTACCTACTTAAATAATTTTATTTAAAATCACCACTTATGATAAGTCTAGAACATCTCTGACACAATCACAAAACTGCTCCAGAACTTGTTGAGGATGGAACTGACTGGCGCGTAACAACCAGGAGGATTTTTCATTTTAAGAAGCTAGGAAAAGGGTTTGCGAACTCAAACGTCTAAAAACGTCTAAATGTTGTTGTTATCAGTTTTAAAAGTTTTTTTTTTAGAAAAAGAACGTCCTAATTAGATAGTCACTTTATAAAAAAACTATTAGCGGTTGAAAAGACAACTAAAGTTTAATTTATGATTCTAAAAATTTGGCATTTCATAAGATTTTTCATAGAGAAATTATACAATTAGCATCGAGTAAGTAACATCTATACCTTCCATATTCTTTTTTATTAAAATAAAACCTTTATTATTACTCACAGAGCACGGAATCCACGCGGCGATTCCGTGCTCTGTGTTATTACTAAAAACAACATGTTAGATGTTTTTTGACGTTCGAGTTCGCGAATGCATTCCTGTGCACTAAAGTTTGATCCACAGCAGTCTTGAGTTCACCATAATATATTGCTTTCAAAAATTTGCTCTCGGCCCCATGGCCCATGGTATCAACCCCAAACAGTACAAATACACAATCTCCAGTGAAAGTTTTTAAATATTTGTGCCTCTCAGCTGCAACAACCTTTTTGAACGACCCCAAAGATGTGATAGGTCTCTTACCATCACACCGTGATAAACCATTCGGTTCTAGGAACGGAGACAGTGGTGAGGGACTGCTGAATATTGTTTGTTAAGGTCACTGCATTCGTAATCGCGAAGTCTGCGTTCTCCATACAAAATGAGCTTTCAGACTTTCCAGTATTACTCGACTACGGTTTGTCTAAACTAAAATTATATTTTTGTCTGTCATTTATTAATCTTTTTGTGATGGGGTTTTTTTTTTAATAAGAAAAAAATGTTTTTTAATATTATAATAAAAAATATTTATTACCCACAACAGAAAGATTTTCGCGTATAATTATCAACATAAATTCTATAATTGTATTTTGTTTAATAACAATTATTGATCGACATTGCAACATGCCGTGCGCCAATAAAAAATATTAAAATAATTGTAATATTTATTCTTGCTTCATACAAATTATCTGTTGAATAATTTTATCTGACGATTGAAAAATCAGCCCCTAGTGTTTAAAATTATAATCATAATTTTATACACTAGGGGCTAGCCGCCATTGTTGACACATTTGTGAATTCCCATCTACAGGTATATTGTGGGCTCTTTATGAATGACTGCGTCACGCAGTCTGCGTACCAATAACAAGGTAAATAATATTATTTATTTGTTACATTCGCTGCGAAGGCAACTGGTGCCTGAGGTTCGGCAATCGAACTAAACGGGTGAACTGAACTTCTGGTGATTCCTGTGAATATCACTGGACATTGCTGCTGCTATAGAACATTCAGACCGGGACAGGGTTTTGGGACTTAACGGACATAACTATATATTATTATTATTATACAAGCAAAAGTACTATACATGGTGACTTAGAAAGGATGTACTTTGGGCTAATATGAGGTTCTGCTGATCAATACGAACAACTTTTCCCATGGAACCATGTGCCGCAAATGAAAAAAAAAATTGCCTTCTCCATACAAACTAGTAATGTTAAAATGACCAATTTGTATGGAGAAGGCAATATTTTTTTTCATTTGCGGCACATGGTTCCATGGGAAAAGTTGTTCGTATTGATCAGTAGAACCTCATATTAGCCCAAAGTACATCCATTCAAATTCACCCTGTATATCCTAAACATTAAAAGGTGCGAATTACAAAAAAAATCTGGAGTACAATGTTCACGCGAACCACGCAGGCATATACCTACTATGTGCACATACACATTCAAAATTCAATTATTACCAAATTATATATAGCACTAAAGTAGCTCATAATATTTTTAATTGTACTCATTTCTTAAATAATAATTTAAATTGTATATTGATTTTTAGGTAGGTAGGAAATATATAGTTATTATTGTTAGATTTCAAGTTTTTATTAAATCTATTTTAATATTTTGTGGAGTAAATAAATGATTAGTATTATTATTATTTCGTTTTTTTTAACTTTCCCGGTAATAATAAATAAGGTGGGAAGGTAACTTCGCCAGACTGATCGACCGATTAGGTTACCACACCCAATGATTCATTGAGCTATAATATGTGTCATATTGTAGCTCAATGTATAAGGACGACGGCTTCGACGAGGTGAGATTAAAACCCCTCCGCTGGGTACCCTGGGGCCGTCTAGGCGTCTAATAAATGGAGCAAGGACGAAAAAAATAACCTTTCTTTATATTTTACTAGCTGACCCGCGCAACTTCTTCTACGTTTAACAGTTTACACAGCTCACGCAACAGAAGCTCTTAAAATAATACATTTTCCCAGTTTTTGCAAGATTTATAAATAATGCTCCGCTGCTATTGGTTGTAGCATGATGCGTTATATAGCCTTCCCCGATAAATAGGCTATCCAACACTAAAATATTTTTTCAATTTGAATCAGTAGTTCCTGAGATTAGCGTGTTCAACCAAATAAACAAACTCTTCAGCTTTATTAGATTAGTATTAGTAAGTATAGATAAGTCATTAACCATTGACATCGGTTGAATATAGAGTCACGTATAATTTGATATTTTTATTTCTTCTTCACATTTACCTAGTCATGTTTCGGTTTTAGTCTGAAAGTTAAGCAGTTTTCAGGAGACTCTTCTGGTTTTCTTGCAGAGTTGAAAGTCTCATTTTAGAGTGTGGTTACGAACAACAGTTGCTTTTACGATTACCCATTTCGTAACCGTATCAGTTAGCCGACATACTGGAGCAAACAACAATGTGTCCAACCCTATTCATGGACTTGGTGTATCTGCACAAAGTCTCATGTCGTGCTTCTATATTAGATTCGATATTGATTGCTTTCAGGCAAGTTATAATAATGACATAGTTGCCTACTATACAACGTGTTACAAAATACCCCGTAAAGTCGAAAGGAGGTTAAATGGGGCCTTATAACGAGTCCATTCACAATATTTAAGAACCGTAGTAACGCTGTATATCATACCCCAAAAAAAAAAAAAAAAAATATTTTAAATTATGTGCAAACCCAATTTCAGTAAAATTAAAGAGTAAACTACGCAGACAGAATGTACCTACATTTCTACCTAATTCGCGGTACGACAAAAAATTTAAAAGTCCTAACTTAACGAAATAACCTAAACGAACACTTACTTTTTCATAATAAACGTCAAACGTCGACAGAAACGGCTCAAAGTGTCAGCCCACCACACATTCAGCCGCCACTGGTGTTGGACTCTGCCCTGCCGTGAAGCATGTGGATTCTCGCGAGCCCAAACATGATCGTTATGCATATTTGAAAGTCCTGACCTCGTGAATGTTGCCTCGTCCGTCCAAAGAACATAGTTTACGTAATTAGGGTTTTCCTCTAACTGCCTGTAACACTCGAAGAAGTTCCTCTTGGGTACAAAATCGGAGGGTATCAGCTCCACAATTCGGCAAACTGCAACATGGTTACTACCAAATCTTGTTCCGGCTCGCCTCGTACTTGTGGTCGGCTCTTCTTCAAAATACTTATCTACTTGCGCGATTGCAAAAAGTATCCGTACGGCAAACATTACATAACCATTTAAACATGCAAAAAATGTGCCATAAATACACATTCCAGCATCCAGGTAGGTAATTACATATATATTTCAATTATGTAATCATTCTCCGAAATATCCTTTATTTGCTTTATGATTTTACCTCTTATTTCGGGTAAAGAATTTTTCAAAATGTGGTAACATTTGTTTCATTTTTACCAAACTACCCAGCTTTTATAGTTTTCGAGATAAAAAAAAGAAAAAAGCCGTTAAATTACTTTTATATTTATGTATACAATGCTAAAACGTATTTAAGTATCATTGCTAGGTTACTAAGTCACAGAAGAAATAATAGTACAAGTACAGAAGCTCCACTCCGAAAGGTCAATTAAACAAATAGCGACTCTTGCACCGACACAATAAAGCTCAGTTCAGATCGCACAGAGCTAATGGCCTACAATTATATTCACGTAAAGTTGCCTTTCTTTCTATCGCTTTACTTTTCTGACGACGTTAGGGTTGTCTTCTTTTAAGCAAAACCTAGGTTAGGTAGTTAGTAGTAAGTAGATCATAAAACAATTTTACAATATAATAAAAACAATTTAATACCTTTAAAGAAAACAGATTGTACCTACCTACTAAGTTGAAAGAAAAACTTACAAAAACATTACCTCAGTATATTTGCTTAGTCTATGGTATTTATTATTAAGCAACCTACGTAGGTACCTAATTGAGAAAATAAATAAGTATGCACGAGCAAGTATGTATGTTGTCTACTTATCAAAACTGCATAATATTTCTAGTAATAGTTCACGGTAGTGCACTATTACTACCTATACTTATCAAACAAAACTAAACCTGGATTTGTAAACATAATTTATAAATACCTAGCTATACTATAGTAATTAAATATCTAACAAAGTATGTAAATACGAGAGACTTAGATAATTATAACAAAGGACAACATTTGGTACATAGGAAAGGTAGCGAATAATGAATATTCGCATTCTTATAAACAGACTACTAGACACACGTTTTGATATTTTTTTAGTGTACCTGACTAATAATAACCGTGGTAGGCGTGGATTTATTTACCTTTTGAGGTCCGTTGGAAGTATGACAAACGTAAGGTCCGGATCCTTGTTACTATTATTTAAGCAACCGAATGTGGCACAATAAGCTTTAGATCTCATTTTAGTTAATATTAAATATCGCGACGAGGCGTGTTAGTGAGTATCATACAAACGTGCGATTCGGCCGGTTCGCGGCAGCCCTCAAAAATTAAACCCATCCATGCGTACGGCCGGGTACTTGTAGCTTCATACCTAAAGCGCGGAGTGGAACACCCCTGACTAAGTGTAGATTTTTTAGCTTTTTAACAGAATTATATCTATTAATAATACAATACTATAACGTCGTTAAAGGAAATTACTAATCATAAAAGCGGTTAAAAGCATATACCGGCATAAATGCTATATATATATATAGCATTTTAGTGATATATTAAATATATTTAATGCCAGAGTTTACGTTGTGATTCATCTATAACGGCATTTTCTGAATTACAGAATTAAATATTTTGTCTTTGACGACAAGATTAAAATGCAGTTATCCTACATTTTTATACTAAAATGCCGTTATATACATATTTTTTATAAGAGCTCAGCATGTGACCTTGCATCCACCTGATGTTAAGCAGTATGTGATGTAACGTTGATAAATGTTGTGTAAACGTTGATAAATGTTGTGTTATATCATTCTCGCGTAAAAGAAACCCCATAAACTTTAATTACAAATTATCTGATAATGTACTTAAGAGGGTGTTCGAGGTGAGAGACTTAGGAGTTATTCTAGATAAAGAATTATTATTCAGATCACATATAGACACAACTGTGAGTAACGCATATAAAATGTTAGGATTTATTATTAGAGTAGGTAAAGTATTTAAAGAACCTAGTACGCTTTTAACATTGTTTTACTCATTAGTGCGTTCTCGTCTAGAATATGCATCATGTGTATAGAATCCTCAATACAACATATACATTGACAATATTGAAAAGATGCAAAGAAAATTCATCAGATATATGAAATTCAAATTTAGTCACAAACATGATTTTCTCAGTTCTTTTTCCCTGAATACTCTTATTGAACGTAGGGAAATCAGGGACCAAATTTTTCTGTTTAAAATTATCAATGGTTTGATAGATTCAGAATATTTACTGAATAAAATAAGTTTTAAGTGTTCGTCTCGTAATCTAAGATGATCGTGTTTATTCCACATATCTGCTTGTCGTAGGAATTATTCCTAAAATAGGTTTATAGTAAGATCATGTAATATGTATAATTTAAAGTATTTTAATTCCGATATGTTTAGTTTGTCTTTACCTAGCTACAAAAAATTACTGCATATTGTTGATTTACCTGTATAAATATGTTTTAAAGGTTAGCACTTTATATTTGTTTTATTTATTTTAATGTTTTAATCTTGTTTTTACTTTTACTTATATTTTTTATTAGCAATTGGCTTTTATATCCATTATAAGCTTGTGAAAACTTGACTGGTAATGATTGTTAAAAAATATCTATTTATAAGGTGTATTATATCTGTTTGTTTTCCGAATTAATAAAATAAAAAATAAAAATAAATAAAATAAATGTCCAGGAATGATAGCAACAAGCGGATTCATACAGGTGCACCGCTGGCTGCCATCATTATGCCGCCTTAAGATGCCTATATTCACGCTTCGTTTAAAGGACTCTAGGTTATAAGAGGAAGGAAACACGCAAGCTGGTAGGGCATTTCACATTTTAATAGTACGGCAGATGTATGAATCGCCAAAACGTTTAGTACGAGTTGGTACATCCGCCACGGTATACATATGCATTTTGCAACCAGTGCGTGTTGTCCTGTAACGGAAAGGGGAAGGGGGAATAATGTTGAAAAGCTCTTCAGTGCACTGTCCATGGTATAGGCGGTAAAATACGCTCAACGATACCACATCTCTGCGAAGCTGCAACGGCACCAAGGTTTTTTTGAGCTTTTCGTCTCCAATAATTCTAGGCGTTCGCTTCTGCTGGGTATCAAGAGCAGATAACAGATACTTGGCAGATCCGTCCCAAAGATGCGAACAGTATTCTACACACGGTCAAATTTGAGCCTTATATAGCATTATTCTTAACCTGGGTGTGAAAAATCGACGCACCTTATTTATGATGCCAAGTTTTTTTGAAGCTGTTTTTGCAATGCTCTCGATATAATTGCGGTGGTTAAGATCGGAACGTATATCTAAACCAAGGACATTGAGGGATGGTAAAAGCGATAGCTGGGTGCTCTGAAGAGAAGGAAAATGAGTAAAAGGGGATTTTTTCGCCGTCATTACACAACATTGTGTTTTGCTCGGATTAAATTGGACCAAGTTTCTCGAACCCCAAGTCGAAACCTTTAGCAGAGTTTGATGCAACTCATTTATCAAAACCTTTCCGAATTTCTCTGTTTGAGGCTATGTCCTCCAGGCTGGCCGAAAACTCCACTCCGATGACCCCAGATTCAGGGTTCTCCCAGCCATTCTTACCCGAGGATCCAGGCCGTACAGGGGACGCCAAACGTCCAAGAACAAGCAACAGCAGCCAGTCGCCGGAGGGGAAGAGGGAGCGTCGGGAGCATGCAACAACCGGTCCTGGTGCTGCCGCCCAACAACCGGGCGCCGTTCTTCCAGGCCCTTCATCCCGTGCCAATGCTGCCGTCCCTCCGACGAGCAGTGCCCGACCAGGTACCACCGCCCGACTACCGGGCCTCCCGCCAAAAAAACTATTGGTTTTGACAATAAAAAATAAAAGACTGTTAAGACGTAAGACTATTATAAGAATGTTAAAGTCACTTAACTAAAGTAACTTTTGTCATATTTAATATTTTGACACCTATCTGTTATTTCACAATTTTAGTCTCATAATATATTTCAACCAACTTTAGATTTATATTATTTACCTACCTACCTACTTAATATCATAAACGTATATGGTGTGTACTTAATATCATAAACAATATGTCACTAAAATTTTAGACTTTTATTAATGGACAAAAATTATACCTCAGAACTATTTTTATTAATAATTTAAAAAATCTAAAATTGTTGTTTTATTTTTTTATCAGACATTAAATTTTACTACATTTTCTCAACAATATTCTAACATAAGCCAAGCTAAAATGCCGTTGCAGTTAAAAGTTTTGTATTTGGCTGCACTATATTGAAATCAATCCAAAAACTAACTGTATATTTTTATTATTATTTAATTTGGGAGCCCGCGATACAGGTTTTCCTAGTGCCAGAAAAAAAATACATATGTTAACAATTGCCTGTGGGGCCCACAGGCAATTGTTAACATATGTTATTTTTTTCTGAATAAATAAATATTGAATTGAATTGAATTATCTAAATATACTAGTCTTAAATGCGGTTAAGTATCTTTAGCCGCATTAAACTTTAGCATACTGTTGTAAGACACAGTGCTAGGCTAAAGCAACGCTATTGTCTTTAACGGCTTTTTAGCATAGAAATGATACGAGTTTTTTTAAATGTCGTAAATGTTTACATATTAAATAAAAAACCAAGCACTAAAATGCCGTTAAGGTGTACCTAGCGACATTTTAGTAGTGTTTTTATACGTTAATAATTTGAAGAATGCTAGATAAAAACGCAAAAAACTTCAATTTGTTTAAACTTCAGTTTTACTCATTGTTACGATTTTAATGTATGGCTATATCAAAGTACTATATTAGATCTGTTTTTTGATTCCTCAAATTCTCGGATATGACATCTAGTTATCAAATGGCATTGTTTTGAATTATTTCGAGCTTTTTATAATAAATATAGTAATGACTCTCAAATCTCCGGCTCTGCTCTTTTAGAAAGGTGCAGCGTTAATATGCATAGTAGTATTGGGTATAGATCAAGCAACATCCTGCTTGATATGGGAATACCGGCTGTGATGACATTTTTACGAATTGTTATTAATATTTATTTATAATTTTAATTTTTAGGGCTATTTTGGAGACGAAGTGGATATCCAGCAACACTTTTCCACGTTCAAGGGCTCATCGACGGACGTCGAGCAATACAAAAGGCTGTAGCTGTTTTTAATTTATTCACATGTCCTTTAATGGTATAATATTTAACCCAAATCTTATATTATACGAATGAAGCAGTGTTTCTAGTTCCTGAGTTATATCTAAATTTTCGGAACTTAATTGCCACACCTCATACCTACATAAACACGGTCACGTAATGTTCACTTCACTTTAATTTAGCACAATTTCTACATGCTTACTTCCCTAGCTCATTCAATTCACCGTCCATCCAGAATTAAAGGTCCTAAGTTCGCTCGCACGCCAATCATTCATGATGCCATTCTGACGTAATTCAAGCTTGCAATGACTACAATAAATCTTAGAAAATTACGTCATTGCGATTGACAAGCGAACTTTGGTGCGCATAATCTACGCATATATACCGATTCATAATAGCTCGCACAAACCAGTGTACGGTTTTTTAGACTGCGTAATTCGACATTTTTGAAACATCTCGAGTGCTGGCTGACTGTAAAGACGCGCCTTGATCAGCCACGTAATCCACCATCATTCTGAATTTTAACTTTATATATTATTTTGTTTGGTCTTTCGTATGTCATCCGCACGATTACCAAAACATACCTCTTTTAATCGTCGATACAATATCATCATACGTTCAATTACTTTCATTCAGCACACTATTTGTAAATTTTATTTTTCTCAAAGGGCTACACCTCTTTCTGTCATATTACTGCTTCATTTTCATAACATTATAATTCTTTTAAACTACCTAATATCAATTAAAAAGCCAATGAGACGGTTGAATGTTTAATACGTTTAGAGATATTAAATAAAGGACATGTAGCTCCCATTGGCTCTCTCACAAACTGTAGTACTGTCAATAAGGGACATTTAGCTTTGGTATTTTACTTAAAAAGTGAGACTACAAAAAGTGTATGTGTTCTTTGGAAATGTAATTATTACATATTAATATATATTCATTATTTTTATATAAAGGATATGCGCTGATATCCGCTCTCTAAACACTATCCGTTTCATTTTTGTATTTTTACCTATAATTAATGTATTAAAGACGTATATAATATAATATCCTTACTTTAAAAAACAATCTATGTCACATTATTGTGTATTCTTTGGGAATGTAATGTAAAGTGCTTTATATAAAAGATGTTAGCCGATATCTACTTTCAAAACCCTATCCGTTTCATATTTGTATTATTACCAATAATTAATGTATTAAAAAAAATGTATGTCATATTATTGTGTATTCTTTGGGAATGTAATGTGTGTAATTTAAAATGCTTTATATAAAAGAGGTAAGCCGATATCCGCTTTCAAAACACTATCCGTTTTATCTTTGTATTTTTAACTATAATTAATGTAATAAAGGCTAAACTCCTTACTTAAAAAATAATCTATGTCATATATTGTGTATTCTTTGTAAATGTGATGTATGTAATGTAAAATTCTTTATACAATAGAGGTTAGCCGTTATCCGCTTTCATAACACTATCCGTTTCATTTTTGTATTTTTACTTATAATTAATGTAGTAAAGGTGAATCTCCGTACTTAAAAACAAATCTATGCCGTAATATTGTGAATTCTTTAGGAATGTAATGTTAAAAAGCGAAGGTAAAGGCTATTTGTCTTAAACATTGCATAAATATTTAGGAAAAGTGGCTAATGACCTAGTCATGTTTCGATTTAGTCTTTGGGTTCACTGGTTTTCAGGAGTCTTTGTCACACACGCCAGAGATAGTCCAAACAGGAATATATCTTTGTTTGGACCATCTCTACAGAGTATATGCAGTATATTATTCAAATATATTAAGCGTTTGATATTATTTGCTTCATGTAGCCTACCAAACGGCTTATCCTGAGGTAGTTGGAACCATTATAACTTTGTAAATTGTATTAGTAGATATAGTTGTAGATTATTATATTATATATAGTTGTATAAATAAATAAAGTTTATTTGCAAGACTATGTCGCAATAAGTTGGTAGGTGGTTTAAAAATGTTTAACATATTTTACCGCTAGCGGGTTGCATTGATTGTTGATCGAAGGCTAAGTAGCGGCTGTGCATTTTTCCCCGTGACTTATTACTTCTAAGCATGAGTAGAACGTTTATATAACTTTTTTTGCATCTATAGTTATCTTATCTTATTGGTTTTTGGGGTTGACATCAGTCAAAAACACTTTGACCCTTTGGGATCTTTTGTGGGGAACACACATTTCTATATCCACACACCTCAGTATCGTCTCCAAATATGTTGTTGACATATTTAAGGACATCACTAAGGTCGATTATCCTGTAGCTTTCTGGATCCGGATAAGCCTGTCCTAGGTATTTTATTCTTTGGGTGGCCCTAGCGTCACAGTCGCACAGTAGGTGCCGCATGGATTCGGGCTCCTTACCACAGAATCTGCATGTGGGATTGTCTCTTACTCCTATAGTATAGAGGTGTTTGTTGGTTGTATAGTGTCCTGAGAACACTCCCACCAGTAGCCTTATTTGACTTCTGTTGAATTTCCATATCTTATCCAGGCCTATTGCCCTCATACCAATGAATTTCTTGGAATGTATTAGGCCTTGCTGCGTTAACCACCATCTTGTGTGTTTGTCCTCAGCAAACTGCATCTATAGTTAGTAGTAGTAGGTATATGTATTAAAATTACCGGTCTAGGGTGAATTCTGATTACGCACTAAGGGTTTATTATGATAAATAATATGTATCATGATCATTGTTTAAAAATATATTGTATTAATTTTAAATATAAAACTTTTGAACGTGAAGCTCATAACTTTTTGCTATCGTATTACCGTAGCGTTATTACGATAGGATCACAGAGCACGGAATCGCCGCGCACTGCCCACTAGCGGCCTCGTCGTAGCGGCGCGCGTGGATTCCATGCTCTGTGGAAAGAATCTACGAGTGACCATATTGGAGGTTCCTTACGTATATAACGTTACGTTAATAGCAAAAAAATATTGTAGAGCCTCAGGTCGTGGGTTCGGTTCCCACTCATGGCTAAATAATTTTAGTACTTTTTTATGTTTTTTACAGAGAGCCATAGTCTAGGCGTTTATAATAATATATTTTAAGGTACTATAATTTTATATTGTTCTATTTTTTAAATATTTACTTTAGAGTCTATTTCAATATTTTGTGGAACAAATAAATGAAAAGTATCATATTGTTGTTTTTTTTTTCTTTACCGGGAATAATGTATTGGAAGAATGCAATGTTATAGGAAGGTTGAACCCTGATAAAGTCATAAAGGCTCGGAGATGTGATGCCGCAAATGAATCAACGCGAAAGTGACATCCCAGATAAGACTACGTCCTCTCTGCCACGGCACCAGCGTTAATCCATCTGGTCGTTTTCCATCAATACTCTACTTAGCCCGTATGGTTCGAAAATACAAGGGACATTTGCTGAAATCAGAGATCGGCGAATAATGTCATTAAGGTTATGGTGCCGAAACACTCGCCCTGCAACTTAATCCTTGATGACCATTCGCTAAGACTTGTGTTCCACATACGCATTGATGTGGTTGGCAGATGTTAGCGCCTAACCTATAAAGCAATAGCAATTCTTAACGATTGGTCATCTAAGAATGTTCCTAGCGAAGGAGAAGGGAGTGCCTCTAACCATAACCCTGACTCTGAAGTAACTGCGGCCTTGAAACGCGCAATGTCAGATACAGAAAAATATGATATAAGTTTTTTTTGTAAATGTTGAATATTTATTTTGTCCCATTGACATTGCGAAGACAACTGTACAGGAAGTATATCAGATATCGTCTTAAAAGAATCTATTGAATCTAATAGGTATGGGTTCTCAGACGTTGCATCTAAATTAGGTAAAATAGTAGTGATCAAATCTGAGACCCCATAAAAAGATGCAATAAAGGCCGGTTAAGCGACATCCGAAACTCTACAGATGTATACCGATACCAATGGACTTGATGGGAGGAGATGAGATTCTGATAAATAAACGTTTAAAACTAATTCAGCACATGACTTGATAGTATTATCTATTAATGAAACTATGTTTGGAAATTTCCAACTTGGTGTATTTCGAATGATATATGTGAATTTAGGTATTAAAAAGCAGAATTTTAATAAAATGTATGCAATGTGAGAATATAGATGAGGCAAATGGTCATGAATATTTTTTATTTGTTAAAATTTTTGTTAATAAAAATTTCAACAGATTGCAATTTAATTGACGCTCCTAAAGGTTAAAAATTTTCACAAACCTCAGTAACATCCCCAAATATGTTGTTGACGTACTTAAGGATATCACTAAGCTCGGATTATGTAAGAAATTCATTGATATGAAGGCAACAGCCCTGGAATTCGCTCCATACAAATATGGTCGTATTGCTGAAATTAATCTAAAATCAATATTGCCTGCTGACTGTGAAATTAATTATTTTTGATAGATTAAACCATCAATGCTTCCTGCAGAACCAGTATTAAAACTATTTATAACATCTATAATATCAGTATCGGTAATTGAGGGAAAATTAATATTATTTGGTGGTTCTGGTGATTGTAGTGAAAGAATAGATTGTGGATGATTTGATTTTAAAGATTATCTTGATTTCCAATATATATGATAATACTGAGCTCCAACTAAAGAGCATTCTGATGTGAACAAGCGGACAGCACCTTTAATATCTCCTTCACATATTTTGGCTTCAGCCCTTTTATAAATATTAAAATTATAATTACCAAAATTATAAGGAGTATTTGAGATACTATTCTTGAAGTGTAACGTATTTTCTTTAACAATTGAAGTTAGGATTTCATTAATGTGTGCTGATGTATTTCTTTCAAGGTAATTGTGATGCAATAAAAGGAAATGATAATATATAGAGCAAACCAACTTGAAGAATTATTGGAAATTATAGCGTCATTTATTAAACTAATAAGTTTTTCAGCTACGATAGAACGTGAACCTTTGAGAACTTTTTAAGTACTCGATTATATATTTTTTATTTTAAGAAGCTTTCCCTTGTGTGCTGAATATCTGATACTTGCATGTTTGAAGTAGAATTATGATCAACAGTTAAAATAATGGTTTGTGTTAAAGATCTATTTACTTTCGATTTATAGATGTTGCCATGTGCCCCCCCTAAAAGTCTAGTGGAATTTGGACATAGTGGACAAGCTAACATAGAAGGTTGGGGATTATTTGGATTTATATTCATTTTTTTTTGTCGTAAATAAATTTTATATAAAAGTTAAAATAAAGTACTTAACTATCAAAAATATTTATATAAATATATATGTATAAGTAGGTGTTAAAATATTTCTGTTCTACTCTTGCTTCTTGTAATTATATTTTCTAAATAATATTTCCTTGTTTGTAGATAGAAAAATTTTCAATAAAGAAAATTTGATTTTCTTAAGTTGGAATAGTTGGTAAGGAGAAGAAATAAATCATTATTCCTTCCTTATATTCCTTGTTATATAATTCTGTGTATTTTCTGATCAAATTTGATTAAATGAAGTATAGGTATTCTAATCTTAATTCAGAAATTATTCTGTAAATCTGTAAATAAATAAATTCACTACAATATTATTATGTTGAATACAAACAGATTTACCTGTTTCTGTATTGGCACAATTATAAGATAAATTTATATATCAAAATAATATAAAACACAAAACCATTGATATGTAGTTATTGAATAATGTCTGAACATAACTGTGAAAGGAAAAATGGGAATTTGGGAATGGATGTTGTAGTTAATTGTTTTATAAATTAAACAAAAACTGTTGAGGAAACATAAAAAAATATGTTTAATGCCTTGAAAACAACATCATCTAGGCCCGGCCCCTCCTGTCGCTGCCATGCAGGCATATTCTGCACTCGTCAGTGAACAGAACCACCCGCCATTGGGCAACGTCCCTATTGAGATGCTCTCGAGGAAACTGGTGATGTGCTTGCCGGTGGCCTGCAGGTTCAGTTCTTGCAGCACGTTAACACCCGTTAGGTGCCGATTGCGCAGAGAGGTTGAGACAATACGAAGTATTAAACGGTCGTCTTCCTCAGAAGGAAGATCAATGTGAGACAACCACCAGCCCCCAGGACAACTTGACTTATGCCTTCAATTATTGAAGGCACAAGTCTCGTCGTCTCTATATTCTGGATACAGCAGCTTGGCCCAAATGAAGCTGGGAAGCTACTGCTCGCTGACTGGCCCTTGTTGCAAAATAGCAACAGCTTGAGCGGCGGAACAATTAATGCATTACGGAGATGTGTAATGGTCAACTTTTGTTAAGCGGCTGATAAGGTAAATAAGGGTATTACGAGGGTGTTTAAGGGTACTAGAAATGACAGAAATCGCGAAAAACTTTTTCCATACATTTTATATTGAAAATCGATTAAAAATATTTGTCACAAACAATAAAAAAATTAAATTAAAAATTGTTTATTTACCAAAATGTTACATTGTTTGAATGTTGGGTTGGGACCCCTGTGCTAAGTCAAGAGACCTGTGTAACAGGAGATCCCGCACTTCCGTCAAATAATAATTCACAATTTCATTAGTAATTAACCAAAAAAAATATATATAAAATAATTTATTTAATAAAATAACTAACATTAAGGTTACAACGCTAATATCACAAGAGGAGCACCAGAGGCTCTACCATGGTTTTGCGCATTGTAGCAACGTAACGTATTCGAATACGTATACGTGAGCAACAACCAATAGGGTCGCTTTATTTTTGGTAACAGGATTGAATAAAGAGATCCTATTGGTTATTGCTCACGTATACGTATTCGAATACGTTACGATGCTACAATGCGCAAACCCATGGTAGAGCCTCAGATATAAATCTGGCAATCGTACTCCAATCTCGTAATCGTAAAGCAAGTAGTTTATGTAGCGGTAGCCATCATTGTGTTTTTGATCCGCATGCCTCAAAATCATCTTTTCAGTAATCTAAAAAATAAATTAGAAAATTATAACTTACTTTTTGAGTATTTTTTTATATAATGTGCAATAAATCTTTAGCACGGCTGAAATTTTCAGTATTCACATATCATTTTATGTAATGTAATAATATATAAGGCGCAGGAACCAAAAAATAACTGGTAGATGAACAAAAAAAAACTCAGGGTGCGTCCCTACACCCTACTTTATTTAGTATCTATAGCATAAATATTATTTGTAGCGCATTAGGCTGAGCTAAAATCAAACAAGCAGGAGATATTTTTAAAGTATGTGGAAATGTATACGCAATTATTTACCTACACCGCTACTACACTAGCGCTGTAGGTAAATAATTGCGTGCTAAATTAACCAAAAAAAATATATATAAAATAATTTATTTAATAAAATAACTAACATTAAGGTTACAACGCTAATATCACAAGAGGAGCACCAGAGGCTCTACCATGGTTTTGCGCATTGTAGCAACGTAACGTATTCGAATACGTATACGTGAGCAACAACCAATAGGGTCGCTTTATTTTTGGTAACAGGATTGAATAAAGAGATCCTATTGGTTATTGCTCACGTATACGTATTCGAATACGTTACGATGCTACAATGCGCAAACCCATGGTAGAGCCTCAGATATAAATCTGGCAATCGTACTCCAATCTCGTAATCGTAAAGCAAGTAGTTTATGTAGCGGTAGCCATCATTGTGTTTTTGATCCGCATGCCTCAAAATCATCTTTTCAGTAATCTAAAAAATAAATTAGAAAATTATAACTTACTTTTTGAGTATTTTTTTATATAATGTGCAATAAATCTTTAGCACGGCTGAAATTTTCAGTATTCACATATCATTTTATGTAATGTAATAATATATAAGGCGCAGGAACCAAAAAATAACTGGTAGATGAACAAAAAAAAACTCAGGGTGCGTCCCTACACCCTACTTTATTTAGTATCTATAGCATAAATATTATTTGTAGCGCATTAGGCTGAGCTAAAATCAAACAAGCAGGAGATATTTTTAAAGTATGTGGAAATGTATACGCAATTATTTACCTACACCGCTACTACACTAGCGCTGTAGGTAAATAATTGCGTGCTAAATTAAATAATGTATCACAAAAACAAAAGATTTTTGATTAAAAGAAAACAAAGATATAGATAAGATAAAATATAAATAAATGTCATATCACATCTGGGATATACAGATTTCATGTGAATGGGCCTTGTACGTGGAAGAATCAGTTACCTATTGTTTTTTTTTCAAATAGAATAATTCCTGATTTCACCAACGATTCCTAACTCTGAAGGAGCTCCTAAATAAGAATTTTGACATATTTGCTATGAAACAACTATCATTAATTGTCCCTTAACTTTATTAGGGGCTACCTTAGAGTTGGTGAAATCGGACATAAGGCAAATGAAATTAAAGTAGAAGTGTATAGAAAATAGCAATATAGGACCAAAGATTTTGGACCCGGGATGGGTGACCGCTTTATACAACGAGGCTATATTTATCATAAGCACAGCAACAAGCTCGCCACATATTAGGTGTTGCCTCCGAAATCATCGAATTGCATCCTCAAGATTTAGAATTCACTATGTTGTCTATTCCATTGCTATGGCGTTGCACAGATCTTTGGATGCAATGACTCATATAATTACGGTTAAACTTTATTATTTTGAGTAGAGAGGGTAGTGAACACAGTGCATGTGAGAGTTCAAAGGGCCTTTAAACCTACTTCGCGATCTGAAGTCCGGAAACGCCGCAGTTCATTCCCCTGCCTTTCAACCACGCGATGGACCCAGCAACCGCACGGTGAAGCCATGGATAGCTAAGAACACTGTCTCTCAAATTATAATGAAATATTACTAAACCTGTCGCCAGCCTAGCAAGGTGTGAGCAACAACCAATAGGACCGATTTATTTTTGGTAACAGGGTTGAATAAAGCGATCCTATTGGTTGTTTCTCACGTATACGTATATAAATACGTTACATTGCTACAATGCGTAAACCCATGGTAGAGCCTCAGACAAATTTTATCCTAAAAAGGACTTAAAGCCAACAAAAACAATTGTTTTATTTATTCTTATGCCTTATTTATTTTAATATATACAAAATTTACCGTTAAGTGGTCTGATAAGTTACAGGAAGCTACTGTCCAAATTTCATATATTTTTCGGATTGGCAATGGACAAATCAGTTTTAGTATAGACGAATTATCAATTAATTTCATCAGGTAAGTATTCTAAAATAAAATCTAATAAAAAATTGGTAAGAAAACAATTATCAAATGAAATGTAAGCAATTTTCACATTACCAATTACATATGAAAAGGCTAGAATTAAATAAATATACTTGCACTAGCTGTGCTCGCGACTTCGTCCGCGTGGAATAGTTATTTTTTTATCATATAAACTTTCATCCCCTATTTTATCCCCTTGGGGGTAGAATTTATCAAAATCCTTTCTTAGCGGATGCCTACGTCATAACATCTACCTGCATGCCCAATTTCAGCCCGATCCGTCAAGTGGTTTGGGCTGTGCGTTGATAGATCACTATGTCAGTCAGTCACCTTTGAGTTATATATATTTAGATTATTCTTTAATACATATTTTTTGTGTATCTTAAACCGTTTTCACGGCGCACGCAACGGAAGGCTTCAAAGATGAAATAATTTCTCCCGTTTTTTACACATTTACTACTATATCTTTGCTCCTATTGGTCGTAGCGTGATGTTATATAGCCTATAGCCTTCCTCGATAACTGGACTATCCAACACAAAAAGAATTATTCAATTCGAACCAGTAGTTTCGGAGATTAGCGCGTTCAAACAAACAAACAAACAAACAAACAAACAAACTCTTCAGCTTTATAATATTAGTATAGATATCCCCATATTCTAAGTCGTATCTCAACTCTAGTTTAAACCAAGGAACCTCTCGCTCTTTTGGTCGTTCTCGATTTAATTAAAAAATAGCAATAGAATACGGGTAACACTATTTTTAAATTAATAAAAATTTTCAACCAACATTTTTAAATATCTAAATTTAATTGTTCAGGATAGTAATCAATCCTCGTTTACTTTGATAATAATATAATAATCCGCAATATCCTTCTTAATGTCATTATATTTTTATAAATTCCTTATCAGGATAACCTTATGTTGAATTTTTTAAAGATAAACTGCACTGAAAAAAATCCTGGTGGGACTCGAACCCACGATCCTCACTTTCGCAGCAAGGTACTCAACTGCGGAGCCAACCAGGTTCCAGATGTGGGATTCGCAAAATAAGTATCCAAGGTTTTAGTAGGAGGCTTAAAACAATTGTATAACAAATCCTACACTTTGTTAAAAAAAATATTTAGTTCTTAAAGTGTGATCTAACTTCTCTGTCATCTAGTATTAGAAACTAGGACTTCTAATTTCACTCTAATACAGAGTATTTAGGAGAAAATCACATAGAAGGCACAAAAATATCTTAAAAACCATTTTTTTTAAATGATAAAAACGAAATTAATTTCTTATTTTAGGCTATATTTTCAAAATCAATAATAAGATTTACTTATTTTAACTTTTCTTGGAAGCCCATTACATCATTACCATGGTTTAGAATCTTGTGAATTCCGCCATACTCAATGCAATCTGACCACTTGTTCGGTGTAAACTAATTGCCGGATTAATAGTCATGGCTTAGCACTGGCTCAAGTCGTGCTCATGAAAGTAATACTCAAACGATGCTTAGCCACTTCGCACTATAATAGTCGAGTAAATTGACGCAGCTAAGCCAAGCAACGCCTCAAGCCAATGCTCGCTGAAATATGTATATTACTTGGAATCGTGGTGCAAAAAACTTCAAAGTATAGAGATGTTGCATTTCCATGGAGATAGGTAACCCTCTACTGTTATTTTTTTTATATAATATAATATGTGTAATTTGCACTGGCACAGACGAAATCATAGATTTTGTATAAATAAATTATATAATACACACAAGAAATAAAATAAAACTAGAAAAATAGGGAATAATATTTTTAAAACGACAAAAAAATTCACAATTACGTAATCAACGTAAACTTAAGAAATAACAGACTAACATGAAGAATCTAACGCTGAGCATGACTTATTTAAAGAATATCGAGACTAATGCTAAGCCGAGCAACGGCTCAAGCATTAACTGAGCCACCGCTCGGAGCATCTGTGGGAGCATCGACTATTATAGAAACAACTGACAGTTCTAAGCAATGGCTCGTGCTAAGCACTGGCTTAGCAATGACTATTAATCCGGACATAAGAATACCAGTGGTTACGACGAGGAGACATCATGACATGACCTAAAGTAGGGAAGAATTCATAGTGCCCTTTAAGCTATCTTCTTAAACCTCGATTTTATAAAAAGACGACGGGCTGTCAGGGTTTGATCCAGGTTTACCGTTTGATACCGATTACAAGACCTTTTATAACAATTTCTTCAACACTTATGATGCTTTTCATTACGTTTTGTTGTTTGTAAAAGCAAGACAATGTTATCGATATTATTTTGTGTAAATAATCTGATAGATAACGTTTAGAAGCCGAAATATAAAAAGAGCACCAGTGCTCTTGGTTGTTGTTTAGTTTCGTTATTCAAGCTGCATAGTAGTCAGTTTTCAGCCAATTTTTCAAGAGAATAAAGAAAGTGTTCGAACATGTCGAAAACAAACATTATTAACAATGTTGTAGTTCACGAGTAAGTACGATTATAACTGATTCTGTTAAAATGATAAAGTTTAAGATTTGTCATATCGCTATCGTTTTCGATTGTAATAAAAAAATATTCTTATAATAAGCCAATAGTTATTACCTTATTATTTAAAAGCTATTAAATAATCTTATTTTTTATATTCTATATCATCACGGGTGCCTTAGACGGCCTCAGGGTACCCAGCGAAGGGATTTTTAATCCCACCTCATAATTTTACATTGATACACAGATCTGCTGGGATGGTAGTGCATAACACCACTAATGGGGTTAACAATGCGATAACTGGCCTCATGAATGTGACAAACGGTGACAACAATACCGTCACTGGTAACTACAATAACACAACTGGTAATATAAATACTGTAACCGGTGACCACAATGTCATACAAAGCGCTGCGTAAGTTTCAAAATCTCCTATAACTTAACTTTCCTACATATAGCTTTATCCAACTTATGGCTTTATTCATAATTAATAACTTATTCTTTATAAATAAAGGTCACTTTAGTTAAATATGTTTTGCCTCATTTACGCATATTTGTTTTTCTGTTAAAAAAGAGACAAAACATATTTTAACAATATTGTTCTTTAAGGACTCATCAATATTTAAGGATTTATTCAGGATATAAAATACTTACTATTTATTACTTGTAGATGAGTAGGTGCGTAGATACGTACCATCGCGGGTGCCTTGCGGCGCCCGAGACCCCCTAGACGGCCTCAGGGTGCTCAGTTTTTATTTCCACTTCATTATGACCTTTTTTAACATTGACAGCCTCCGTAGACAGACAGCCAACGTCTTTGGCGTTGTATCCGGAGGTCGTGGGTTCGATTGCAACAACCCACCCATGGCAACAAAATATTAGTACGCTTTTTCTGTACAGTTTGTCATAGTGTGGGTGTTTATAAAATATAATATGTATTATATCGTTGCGTCTGGTACACATAGTACAAGCCTAGAGCTTAGTTTGTGGCCAAAGCAATATGTGTAAATTGTCATACATAAAAAAAAACATGATATGACTTCGCCATAGTCATGGCTCGTCGCGGCGTTTTTGGATAAACTCAATAACCCATCAATAAACAGTTTTACAAGTTGGTATACCTAGTGGAAATAGAACTGATAGGCTATCGCACTCTCCAAGGCAATTTAGTGGTATTGTCAAACAAATTTTATTTATTACAAACTTTTTATTTATTTATTAAAATCTCATTGGTGCAAACCGAGGTTTGCACTGGGGAACTAAAAACTGTAGTGTTTTTAAGCCTAACATCTAACTACGATACTACTACGACGTGAATATAGTTTATTTATTTATTTTATATTGCTTTACAGAACTACTAGTCAATTCAATACCATTACTGGTAACGGAAATACTGTAACTGGTAACAATAATGTCACAACTAATAACTACAATAATGTAACTGGTAACATCAATGTCACAACTGGTAACTACAACAACATAACTGGTAAAAATAATATCATAACAGGCAACAATAATCGCATAATTGGTGACAACCATGTCATAACTGGTAACAACTATAACATTACTGATTAAAACTATGTCAATAACTTCTGATGGCACCGAAATTGATGGGTAAGTTTTAAAATCTATCTTAATAATATTAATTAAAATCACCACTCATGACAAGTCTAGAACATCTCTGATACTAAACTTCTCTAGATCTTGCTGGTGTATGTTCCTTTAATACAATTGTTTGTGATTCCTATAATACAGAGTGAATTTGAAAGGATGTACTTTGGGCTAATATGAGGTTCTGCTGATCAAATCAAACAACTTTTCCCATGGCATCATGTGTCGCAAATGAAAAAAAAAATTGGCTTCCCCATACAAATTGGTCATTAACATTACTAGTTTGTATGGAGAAGACAATTTTTTTTTTCATTTGCGGCACATAGTTCAATGGGAAAAGTTTTTCGTATGTACATCCTTTCAAAGTCACCATGTATAATATATTATACATGGTGACTTTGAAAGGATGTACTTTGGGCTAATATGAGGTTCTACTGATACTTTGTGTTGTTTTGGGTATATTTAATCAAGAAGACGCACTATATTTTCTAAGATGTTTATTGATAATACACATAAAACATAAGTTTACATTTTGTAATTTTAGCGAAGTGACATTTTGTCTTATAAAAACATAGACATAAGGCTTTGGACACATTCAAATATTCCAACACCCCCACATGAATGTGACCTCTAAGATTCCCCAGTTAAGAAACACCCAAATATTTTAAACAAGACGACGATGTTTAGTTCTAGTTAAGGGTTTTGTCAATATATCAGCTGGCATTAAATCTGTACTTAAGTATTCTATTTTAATATTTCCCTCAGTTGTATGATCCCTAATAAAATGGTACCTTATATCAATATGTTTAGAGCGCTGACTGGTTATATTATTCTTATCCATATGTATAGCCCCCACGTTATCACAATGTATTATTATAGGTTTGATTAAATCATCATATCCAATTTCTTCTATTAATTGACAAGCCCAATAATGACTCTTGTGCTGTAAAAGACATGGTCATGTACTCCGCTTCAGCAGTTGATAAAGCAATGGTTTTTTGTCTTTTGCTGTACCATGACATCAATCCCCCATTTACGAACCTATATATATATATGAACCCGTAATAGAGTATCTAACATTAAGTTTACTACCCCAGTCAGCATCACAATAAACATCAAATTTGTTATCAAATTAAAATTCTAATTTATAACCTAAAGTTCCCTTTAAGTAACGTAGTACACGTTTAATCTGCTTCCAATGTACCATACCATGAGCATTATTAAATCTACTTAAAAAACTGGTAGCATAAGCGATATCAGGCCTACTCATTTGAGATAAATATAACAAACTACCTATTGCCTCCTGGTATGGAACATTCATATCAACATCCTTATTTTCTAAACTTAAATCTAGACCTACTTCTATTGGTGTGTCGGCAGGCTTGCACTCCCACATGCCAAACTTCTTCAACACAGCTTCTGCATATTTTCTTTGGTCGATCCATAGCTTCTTCTCATCTAGGTCTCGAGTAATATTCATCCCCAAACATTCTGTAGCTATCCCTAAATCCTGCATTTCAAACTTACCCATTAAATTCTTTTTTATATTCTCCCTGAGTCCTTTCTGGTTGGAAAATATTAGTAAAACGTCAACATACACTGCAATGATTAATATAATATTCATTCTGCCTTTTAAATTATAAAAGCAAGGGTCACTCTTGCATCAAGTTAGTCCAATTTCTTTTAAGGTAGAATCAAGCTTCATGTTCCAACATCTTCCACTCTGTTTGAGACCATAAATAGCCTTTTTAAGATGCCAAACTTTACCCTTGCCATCCAGAATATTTAGTTCTGTTGGTGGCTGTACATAAACTTCTTCATCAATATCACTTTGAAAATAGGCTGTAGTCACATCCATATGATCTATTCTTAAGTTTCTGATCAATTAATCTGTATCCTTTTCTATCCTCACAGTATCCCATAAATAGTATTTTTTTTAGATTTTGGGTCCCACATTTTTCTTATTTCTTTTGGTATATGAACCATAACCTCACATCCAAAAACATGTAAATTACTTAGATCTGGTTTCCCATCAAACCATATTTCATATGGAGTTTTATTCCACAATCTTTTAGTTGGTTATCTATTTAACAAATAAGCTGCTGTAGATACAGCTTCACCCCAATATTCTTTACCCAACTTTGCATCTGACAACATTGTACGGGCTTTCTCTACAATAGATCTGTTCATCCGTTCCGCTAAACCATTTTGTTGTGGTGTATATCTCATAGTAAATTGATGTATTATTCCACAATCTTTCATTATATATTTCATTCTTTGATTCACATATTCTCCTCCATTGTCTGTTCTTAATGTCTTTAATTTATTTCCCGTCTGTCTCTCAACCATATTTTTTAATTCCATAAATGTTCTTGCTACTTGATATTTGTTAGTTAACATATATACAAATAAATACCTGCTATAGTCGTCAACGAATATAAGGAAGTATCGACTGCCGCCTATAGAGGACATCTCCATTTGTCCACAGAGGTCAGAGTCAACCAACTCAAGTTTTTTAGTGCTCTTTCTCTTGCTCACTTTAAATGGTTCTCGTGCATGTTTCCCAATAATACAATCCTGACATGGTAAATTATTTTCTAGCTTGTCATTGAGTCCAGTAGACATTTTCTGTAATAATGACATACTTTTTTTGTTTAAGTGACCAAGACGCCTATGCCACAGTAATCCAGAAGTATCAACTGCCATATAAGATTTTATTTTACGGTTTTGCTGATCTAGTTTATAAACACCATTTATTTCACTGGCTGTTGCAACCAGCTCACCTTCTGTGTCTTGGATTTTACCTCCACTGAAGTCAAATGTTACTTTATATCCTTTTTTCACTATTTTGTGTACTGGTAACAAGTTAAGTGATATTAGACATTTTTTGTCCGTCATTTACAATTATTTCCACATTTCCAACAGCAGTTGCATTAAAGTTTGTATTGTTTGCTAAAGTTATTTTATTATTTGATATTTCTGTAAACTCATGGTCTTCGTTGGTGATATGCGCAGATGCTCCAGAATCCAGGAACCAACCCCCACTAACCTCTGAACTGTGTGCCATCAACAAAGTTCCTGGGCCCATAACCTGTTGTTTTGGGTATATTTAATCAAGAAGACGCACTATATTTTCTAAGATGTTTATTGATAATACACATAAAACATAAGTTTACATTTTGTAATATTAGCGAAGTGATATTTTGTCTTATAAAAACATAGACCATAGACATAAGGCTTTGGACACATTCAAATTATCAATACGAACAACTTTTCCCATGGAACCAAGACAATTTTTTTTTTCATTTGCGGCACATAGTTCCATGGGAAAAGTTATTCGTATTGATCAGTAGAACCTCATATTAGCCCAAAGTACATCCTTTCAAAGTCACCATGTATAATATATTATACATAGTGACTTTGAAAGGATGTACTTTGGGCGTAGGGACGTGACGACCCCACCGCCCGCTTTTGCGCAGTCAGTCAACCGAACGATGGCGGTCAAACCATCCAAATCATGGTCGGAAGAAATAATAATACGGTACGGGCAGCAGCGCACTGTAGTAAAACTTTCGACCCACTGCGATCGGCAACCCGCTTGCCAAGCGTGGCAATTATGGCATCCCCCCCCCCCCTAACATGAACGACAATAATAAAAAACGGTTCCTAGTACCCGGCGGCCCCGCTGTTCCTGGCTATGGTAGCGGCCATGATTACAGCGGGGCAAGGGGTGCGAAGAATCTCCGGCGGAGCCCAAACTACCACAACAAAGGAACACTGGCCCTAGCAACATACAACACATGGACACTGCGGACTGACGAGAGGGTGGTCGAACTAGAGGAAGTATTGAGCGGGTTACACTGGGATATTATTGGATTATCTGAAGTCCGAAGAGAAGGTGATGACTCGATAATCCTGAAATCCGGTAACCAGAGCAGGTGGGAGCATTTCCGGGAGGGCGACCAACCGTCTCAAGGTGGTGTCGGGTTCATCGTCCACAGGTCTCTCGTGAACAAAGTTGTTAAAATCGAGAATGTGACGACAATGGTGGCTTACCTTATACTCAGAATAACCAAACGATATTCGCTGAAGGCCATGCAGGTATACGCCAGACATCGACACACCCCGACGACGAGGTAGAAGCCATGTATGAGAACATCAGTAGAGCCATGCGTAGCTTCAAATCTCATTACACTGTTGTCATGGGAGACTTTAACGCGAAGATAGGCAAACGAAGCGAAACCGAACTGAGAGTGGGGCAATTTGGTACAGGCAGTAGAAATCCACGAGGTCAGATGAACTTCATGGAAAAGGAGGGACTGTATTTGATGAACTCCTTTTTCAAGAAAAAACTACAACGCAAGTGGACTTGGATAAGCCCTAACGGTGCCACCAAAAATGAGATAGATTTCATCTTGTCGACCAGAAAGCAAATATTCAATGATGTCTCAGTGATCAATGAGGTGAAAACCGGGAGCGATCACCGTGGTAAGAGGCACATTGAATATCAATACAAAGCTTGAAAGGTCACGATTAATGAAGTCTACGCTCCGGCCGGCACCTATTAACACCCAAAACCCCGAGCGCTTTCAGTTGGAATTAAAAAACCGCTTCGAATGCCTATGCGAGTACACAGATGTGGACGAATATAATGACAGGGTTGTGGAAACTGTCCACCAGGTCGGATCGAAGTTTTTTAAGATCCGATCTAACAAAGGAGCTAGAAAGATCTCCGACCACACTTTGAAGCTCATGGAAGAGAGACGCGGAATGACCATTTAGTCTTCGTCTGACGCTTCTAAAATAAGATTGCTCAACAGACAGATCTCAAAGTCCTTGACTCGCAACATACGGCAATTTAATACAGATCGTATTAAAGATGCCATTGAGCAAAACAAAGGCTCTAAAGTATTCGCAAGAGATCTGTCTCTCGGCCAGAGTCAATTAATGAAGCTGAAGACCGAGGACGGCAGAGTTGTCGCCTCCAAACCAGAGATTATGGCAGAGATCGAAAGGTTCTATGGACAGTTGTACACAACAACACGGCCTCCTGTCAAAAACCTGGAAAATAATCCAAGAGCCAGGTTAACCCGACACTATACCGAAGATATCCCGGAAGTCAGCCGGTATGAGATTAGGATGGCTCTCAAACAGTTAAAAAACAACAAGGCACCGGGTGATGACGGAATCACGTCTGAGCTCCTGAAAGCTGGTGGCAAACCTTTGCTAATGGCTCTCCAGAAGCTGTTTAATTCCGTCATCCTCGAGGGCAAAACACCTAAGGCATGGAATAGAAGCGTGGTGGTACTCTTCTTCAAAAAGGGTGACAAAACCCTTTTGAAGAACTACAGACCCATCTCGCTTCTGAGCCATGTCTATAAACTGTTTTCGAGAGTCATCACGAATCGTCTCTCACGTAGGCTTGACGACTTCCAGCCTCCCGAACAAGCCGGATTCCGAAAAGGCTATAGTACCATAGACCACATCCACACATTGAGGCAGATTATACAAAAAACCGATGAATTTAATCAGCCCCTGTGTCTAGCTTTCGTGGACTATGAGAAAGCCTTCGATTCGATAGAAACATGGGCGATGCTTCAGTCACTCCAGCGGTGCCAAATTGACTACCGCTATATCGAAGTATTAAAGTGTTTGTACAAAAACGCCACCATGTCAATTCGCCTCCAAGACCAGACCTCAAGACCCATCCAGCTACAGCGAGGAGTGAGACAGGGAGACATAATCTCCCCGAAACTTTTCACTGCGGCATTGGAGGATGTCTTCAAACTCTTGGACTGGAGAAGATTTGGCATCAACATTAATGGCGAGTACATCACTAACCTTCGATTTGCCGACGATATCGTAGTCAGGACTGAAACCCTAGAGGACCTCGGCATAATGCTCAATGATCTCAGCGGGGCTTCTAAAAAAGTGGGCCTAAATATGAACATGGATAAGACCAAAGTCATGTCGAACGCCCATGTTCCTATTTTACAGGAGTGGGTATATCCTGTAAAAATAGGAAGTTCCGCACTCGAAGTTGTTGACAATTATATATACCTAGGACAGTCAATCCAAACAGGTAAATCCAACTTCGAGAAAGAGATCTCTCGTCGAATCCAACTCGGCTGGGCAGCATTCGGGAGGCAGTGTTTAAAAACCAAGGTGTTCGAGCAATGTGTCTTGCTAGTGATGACTTACGGATCAGATACGTGGTCGCTTACTATGGGCCTCATGAAAAAGCTCACAGTCACACAAAGGGCGATGGAGCGCGCTATGCTCGGCGTTTCCTTGCGGGATCGTATTCGAAACGATGAGATCCGCAAAAGGACCAAAGAAACCGACATAGCCTCCAGAATCGCCAAACTTAAGTGGCAGTGGGCAGGCCATATAGCTCGCAGAACGGACGGCCGTTGGGGCATTCTCGAGTGGCGACCGCGTGCTGGAGGACGCAGCAGAGGCAGGGCCCCCACAAGATGGACCGACGACCTGAAAAAGGTCGCAGGAAGCCGATGGATACAGGCAGCGCAGAACCGGTCGTTGTGGCGATCCTTGGGGGAGGCCTATGTCCAGCAGTGGACGCGCGAAAGGCTGGCATGATGATGATGATGATGATAAATAAATTCTTATTATGATAAAAATAAAGCTACACAAGATTTCTCGTAGAGAAGATGAGTTCCAAGAAACATGTATACCACTCACAAACAGTAGAGCATATTAGACCCAAATTAACGTCACACAAATGTAATATTATAATTTTTAAACATGAATATCTTAATAACCAGGTTTTTATTAACAAAAAACGAAATTAGTTTCTTATTTAAAAAAATATAATTTTTTTCGGAAGCCCATTTATATATTTTTATATATTTTTGGCAGTGAGAACATTGCTTGATGTGGGAATACCGCGAATAAGGTGTTTTTTTTTTTACATTCGCTGTGAAGTCAACGAACGAAACGAGTGAAACTTCTTGTGAATCCTGATGATCATCACTGGACAATGCTGCTGTTATTGAATATTTGGACCGGGGCAGAATTTAAGCTTAATGGATATATAACTATTATCATTTTAATTTATAGGGTTTTTTGTGGAGATAAAGCGGATATTTGCGAATTATTCGGTCCTTATTTAATTAAATAAGTAATTTGCGACACTATAAATAAACCTTTTCTATTGTTTTTCCTACAATTTAAACTATGGAAGACTGTTTAACAAAAACTGTTTGTCAAATCACTATCCGTTTCATCTTTAGTTTTTTACCGAAGTTAGTTATTCATTTAAAGGTTAAATTCCTTAAATTAAAATGTATATTATTATAAAATGCATGTAATATAAAAAAGCGAAGGCAATAGATTGCTATTTATCTTAAATATTAAAAGCCCCCTTATAATATTTGAGATTAATAAATACCCCTAGAGTGTATTACCTATGCATGCGAATTACATGCATAAACAATTTGGAAACATTTACCCCCGTATTCTAAGACGTATCCTTAACTCCACTTTACACTCAAGGAACATCTGTCTCTTTCCACCAAATGTCAACTATAAAAAGCAAGTTGAGACAGACGCTCCTTGAGTGAAGAGTGGAGTTAAGGAAACGTCTTAGAATACGGGGGTTAAAATTCAATCATTTTCATAATTTTTTTCAAGGTAATCATAATATTTTTCATAATCATGATCAATGTTTTTAATTTCCTAAATGATAATTTTTAATTGTTAATAATTTCTTTTGTATTTTA